>CM061561.1:17242139-18602139 GCA_030864225.1 Capsicum baccatum var. pendulum
CATCTACCACCTGTAAATTCATCTATGTCCTGTAAATTACAACAAAATAATACAATAGTAATCATAAAGCTTCAGTTTTGATGAAAATAATTCTTGTCTAAGCAAAAATTTTGACCCTAAAGAATTACTTGAATGAAACAAAGAAGATATATATATACACACATTGAGTTTTATTATGTTGACAAAAACAGTGAAGAAGTGGAGGGTTAGAAAATTAAGCATCCACCAATGAAGACATGCAACCTAATCAAGTTAGATAAACATCAATCATATTTTTCCAATAAGCAAATCGATTTCTCAAAGAAAAATATATATTTTAGGAGTCTCATATATTTTAGGAGTCTAGTTAATATAATAAAAATAATTAAATAATAAATTGAAGAAAATAGTGAAAAAACAGTTTTATCTAAAGGAAGGTCTTTTAATGAAAGATAAAAAGTTCAAATCATTTTTCTAATGGTCTTCACACTTTAATATATTACTAGTTTAGTTGCACGTGCCTCGCACGTGTAAATTTTGATTATTTAAAATTAAACAATTTTATCTATTACGAAGGTTTTTAATGAAGTGCAAAAAGTTCAAAACAGATAATTTATTGTAAGCACATATATATATGAGAAAAATAATTGTGTTGTTAGATTCGAAGATACAAGAATATCAAACCTAAAAATCAAAATCCACAAACAAAACAGATGTGATGATGCATAATGTGTTAAATTTAAAATCACTCCCAAGCTAAAGAAAAAATAATAAGCCACGACAACCAATAAAAAAGAAAAAAACAACTCAACAAAAAGAGAAAAGGAATATAACAGACTAACCTGGAGGATGACAATTATAATGGTTGAAGAAAACATAAAATACAAGCGTGGGATGGGACAATATATATTAATATAAAAATATGTTGAAAATTAAACCTATATAAATTACAAAACAAATAGGAGTCCTAATTTAAGAAAAAAACTTACCATATTTTAAAATCCTAGTCCATTACCATATTTTAAAGTCCTAACCCCTATATTCTAGGATTCAAAATTATATATATAATTAATAATAATTGAAAAAAAAAGTGAAAAGATAATTTTGTCTATTGTAAAGTGATTTAACGAAGGGCAAAAGATTCAAATTACTTTTCTAAGGGTCTTCACACTTTTAATATATTATAGATACATATAGATTATAGATATAGATTATAGATATAGTTATAGATATAAATTATAGACTATAGATATAAATTATAGATTATAGATTTGAAAAAAAATTAATTATAGGAAATTGAGGGTGTTTTTTGGTCGAAAGAAATCAAGTAGGAATCAAATAGGATAAAGAAAGAATGGATGTTTAAACAAAGTAGGAAAAAATATATGGTGGGAAATTGGCTAAATTTGGGTAGAATTTAATTGTAGGAAAAAGTTAGTATATTTATTTTGAATAATTTAATTGTAGGGAAAAGGGTAAAAAACGATTTTATCTAAAACAAATTCTTTTAATGAAGGACAAAAAGTTCAAATAATATATGGATTATAGATATAGATTATAGATATAATTATCTACTAAAGTAATTTAGACAATTAAAAATGTCACTTAGCATGAGGTTTGAACTCTGAAATATGTTTTAATTAAAATAATTTTCATGTGAAAATATGAACTGTCCTAATTAATATGATCATAGAAAAGTCTGTCAAACTACAATAGCAAATGAAATATCTTGGAGAACTTTCTTTCTTTTTTTTTTTAAGTTTCTCACCCAATATTCAGTACTCGTTGTGCATAAGGCAAATTAAAGGGAGAAGCATTTCCTACCATTTTTTTTTCCATTCCAAAGATCCAAATTCGAAACTTCTAATGCATATGAAAAGAAATGGTCTAGTATTTCCCCTTTTTCTTTAAAATATGTATGTGCTCACGTTCTTCTCAAACCATATAGATAACAACACATCCAGTATAATATGTATAATCTCACAAGTGGATGGATTCTAGGGAGGATATCTCGTAGAGTTACAGAGATTATTTCCGATAGAAGCTCAACTCAAGTAAAGCATTTCAAAGCAACTTGAAAGAGGAAATACGGAAATGAAAGAGACACGACAACTGATAAGGAAAGCACTACGTAGGATTCGAAAAAGAGAACACAGAAGATAATCGAAGCACAAGAAACAACACAGATGGTAAAAACTGAACAGATGACAAGACAAAAGATGGTAATACAACATCTCCAATGTTTACATATAACATCACAAGTACATGGTTCAAGGTACTATCAAATTGATTCTATTCCCCACACCTTATAGAAAACACAATGTTCTATTACCTTTGACAAAATCATCAATGGTGAATGCAACTGTAGTTCCTATTCACAATTTGTGAAGGAAAAAGAAGTATAAATATTGAACTCTATGGAAACAACTAATTGGAAGTTTTTTTATTTACGATGACCTTCGATATCGGACATTATCTTGGGCAATTTGCTCTTCTTCTGTTGATATTTGGCTACTGAATACCACACCCCACCAGCTGTGTTGATCACCAAACCAGTGACATTCAAAGCATGTACTTCTACTCCTCCCAACATGACAAATCCAAGTGTCTGAAGTGAAACATACGAAAATTTTGATGTGAAACATAATAGGACTCCAATGATCGTGGTAGTTAAAAGAAATAAAAGAGAATTCGAAGATGTACACATACCGTAGATCCAACTCCCTTGAGGACTCCGACAATTGTGGTGGTTAAAGCTGAGTTAACAATGGTGCACAAGAACATCGTATAGTTCAAGACGATGCCCATCACCAATGAAAGAATAAGAATTGCAAGAAATGATATTGAACTACTCTGTTCATGGGAAAAAAGGCTAGTTTAGAAACACAAACTTTCAATAAGCATTTCAAAAGGATAAAAATAGACTTCAACTAGCACATCACAAAATTTCAACTAGTATAACTGCCATGCTGCATGTTCTTCATTTGTCATTACAATGATAACTCACAATGATCATAAATCAAGGATGAATCGCCACAAATACACGTGTATAAAGGGGGAAAAAACAAGAGATCAAAGAAAGAACGAGGATCACGGAGCATGGACTGGTAGGAAGAGCAGATTGAATGTCATTCTGAGCTGATATCAGTGTGAGGATTTTGCTCCATTAATTCTACAACTCCAAGCATTATCCCATTCTTATGAAATCTAAGAGGATGAAAGGAAAAGTCGACAAAGAATTTATATCACACACACAAGTGAAAATGCCCAGACGAAGAATCTCTCACTAGTGTAAATAAACTTCTGCACAAACTCAGCTCAATTCACTGTCTAAGAAAAACGATTATCTAGCGGACATCCAAGGAGTATCCATTTCTTTAAATCTACTTTAAAGATGATAAGAAAATGAAAATGAGGAAAAACTAGGACTCTTTTCTATTTGAATACTAGGACTCCAGTCCATAGTATGTTTCAGCATTCTCTTTCTTGTTGTTTCCTCCACCTTCATGTTTGAAACGCCTGTGCCGCTACTGCATTTTTTTCTACTGCTTTTGAATAATTTCTTCTTCTTTTTTCCTTTTTACTATAACAAAAAATGACTCTTTCTCGTCTTGTAGCGTGTGAGTCCCTTCTTCTATTATGCTTCTCTCCTATACACTTATGAGACTTCAACGAACCTCTAGCCTTTAAGTATTAGGATACACAGGTATAGAGGATTCATATAGCAGATCTCAGCTAGGAAAAGTATAATTGATCCATTTCAGTAAAGAAAGTATAGTTGAATGATTAATTTATATATCCTAATTCCTACAATTTGGCAATATCACAATTTTCTATTTTTGTAACGGTGGTGTTAGAGTCAATGCACACACCTTACCTAAATTTAACGTGTACCTGCTGCCCTATCATGCACATATGAGCAACTGCCCACCATAGCTTAGAGACATGGGAAGAAATCATCTAGTCTCTTTTTTCCTCCGTTGGGATCTGAAATCCTTGCCTCATAGTTCATTTCTAGTTTTCATTGACCATTCTAATTTATTGATACGTGCTTCTGTATTATCTCCCTTTACTTTTCCCTTTTTCTTTAACTTGATTGACAACAAAGGGCAATGATATCAAGCTCTCAAAATTGTCCAGCACAACTCAAGCAGTAACTACCAACTAATTTGCTTCTAAATAAGAATTAAGGACGATGTTTCACTATGCTGAATATAGCAAAGAAACTAACCTTTGCAAATAAAATAGATAAAGAATTTGGAAATTCTCCTGTGGTTATGATGAGGAATAGCAAAAATGGCAAAGATAAGAAACTGTTGTAAAACATGATCTCAATCGACGAAAGCCCATCCTCTGCTCCCGACTTCTCAACCAACACAAGGTACATGGTCTGCAAATGGAAAAAGGGCATGTAACTAAGACGTATTTATAATTTAATCTCAATAAGTGAAAAGATACATGCAACAAAAGAGCTAAATGATAAAAACAAGGCAGGACCTGGAAGAAAACAGAAATAAAGGCCAAACTGTATCCAAAAAGATCGAATGAAAAATCTCCAAGAGCTGCGATAAGAACTCCGGCAGCAGTAAGTAATACGGAAAGTGTAACCTGAAATAAGACAGAAAATCCAATTAGCAGGTTTACTGTGTAGAGGTAGTGACACTTTGTACATGGTTAGGCAAAAACCCAATGAGTGATAGATTGGTAGGCCATAGCAGATGGATATAAGCTTTCACATTAATCAAAGATATATCAATTTGGCATCTGTAAGGAAAAATATACATTAACAAACAAAAAAATCAAGTTTTGTGCCTTATTAGTGTCAAATTTTACTTGAATTTCAAGCCAAACCCACCTACACTTTACCAATGCCGGAAAGAAGGGCTCCTTTTCCAACTTTTCCTATGTCAGCTACTATTTTGTAAGAGACGAAGTATCCTGTACCTTAAGAGGGGGTAGAAGAAGTGCCAGCTAACTAGTTTGGTGGTGAACTCACTAAATTGTTTACCTCGTAAACATTAAACTCAGTCAAGGTTAATGATAGTGGCTTAAGCATCGAGCAAGGGTCAAACGGTGACCATTATGTTAGCTAAAGGGGACCCATAGTCCTAGGCTTTTCCAAAATTAATACTTCTCCAAAACTAATCTTCTAACTGCATTTTGCTATTTGCATTAGCTTAATGTTAATTGTTAGCGCTGATAGATTAGTCAATGGAAGGTCTAAAGTCAATATAACTATTGGACTAGTCCCACTAGCAAGAAAATCTAACTCAACTTGAAATCCCCATCTCTTTGGTCCCAAGCTTGACTTTTTAGCCAGTTACCTTACATCAAGCGATTTGGGCGATATCATTACACAGAAGACTAAGGAAAAATGTTACCTATATGTGATTTTTTCAACAACAACAACAAACCCAGTGTATTCCCACAAAGTGGAGTCTGGGGAGGGTAAGATGTACGTCATCCATACCGCTACCTCCGAAGAAGTAGAGAGGCTGTTTTCGATAGACCTCCGGCTCAAGATAAAGAATAGTAAAAAGGTCGTAATGACACATGAAGCAGGATGGATGACATAACAGAAATAAGGAATAAGAAATAATAAAAATAGAAATCAGAGAAATACGAAATACGAGAAATAAGAGCAATACGAAATAAGAAAATAGGAACTAAGAAATAAGAAATAGGACACCCACCTAGTAGTAACATACACTCACATACTAAAGACACCTATGGACACTGTGCTAGGATTACTAACCCGGCTACACAAGATCTCTCTTGACTACTTGCTACAACACACACACTCACAAGCCTTCTACCCTTATCCGCGACCTCCACACCTTCCTATCTAGGGTCATATCCTCAGTAAGCTGAAGTTGCTCTATGTCATGTCTAATCACCTCCCTCCAGTATTTCTTCGGCCTACCTCTACTCCTCCTGAAGCCATCCAAAGCTAGCCTCTCACACCTACGAACTGGGGCATCCGCGCCCTCCTCATCACATGCCCAAACCATATCAGCCTTCCTTCCCGCATCTTGTCCTCCACCGAAGTCACTCCTACCTTCTCCCGGATAATCTCATTCCTAACTCTGTCCCCTCTAGTAAGTCCACACATCCAACGCAATATTCTCATTTCTGCCATCTTCAATTTTTGGATGTGGGAGTGCTTGACTGGCCAACACTCCGCTCCATACAACATGGCCAGACAGACTGCCACTTCTATAGAATTTGCCTTTAAGCTTAAGAGGCACATTCTTATCACACGGCACTCCCGAGGCGAGCCTCCACTTCATCCAATCTACTCCAATACGCTTAGAAACATCCTCATCAATCTCACCATTCCCCTGAATCATAGACCCAAGATACTTAAAACTATCCCTCTTACAAACATCCTGAGAATTCAACCTCACCACCACTTCGTCCTCCTGCCTCAAGTCACTAAACTTGCATTCCAAATACTCCGTCTTGGACCTACTCAACCTGAACCCCTTAACTCAAGGGTTTGCCTCCAAACCTCCAATTTATCATTCACACACACACCCGCATCTCATCAATCAGCACTACATCATCCGCAAATAACATACACCAAGGCACCTCACCTTGAATACTCCGTGTCAACACGTCCATCACCAACGCAAACAGGAACGGACTAAGAGTCGATCCCTGATGCAACCCTGTCTCGACCGAAAAATGCTCTGAGTCTCCTCCCGCCGTCCTCACCCGAGTCTTCCCTCCATCGTACATGTCCTTAATAGCTCTGATGTACGCCACCGGGACCCCTCTCACCTCCAAGCATCTCCAAAAACCTCCCTCGGGACTTTATCATATGCTTTTTTTCAAGGTCGATAAACACTATGTGTAAATCCCTCCTCCTTTCTCTGTACTGCTCCACCAATCTCCTCACCAGGTGGATTGCCTCTGTCGTCGAACGACCAACTGATTCTCCGAAAATGACACGACCCTCCTCAATCTCTGCTCAACCACTCTCTCCCAAATCTTCATAGTGTGACTCAACAGCTTAATACCCCTATAATTGTTGCAACTCCGAATGTCACCCATGTTTTTATATAACGAAATCATCGTACTCCATCTCCAAGCCTCAGGCATTCTCGCAGTCTTGAAAATGCCGTTAAACAAATCAGTCAACCACCTTAAACCTGCCCCACCAATATACTTCCAAAAATCTACCGGAATCTCGTCAGGCCCGACGCCCTACCCCTCCTCATCCTACGAATAGCCTCGCTGACCTCCTCAACCTTAAAACGCCTTCAGTAACTGAAATCACGGCTCTCCTCCGAGTGCTCCAGCTCCTCTAACTCAATGCCTCTGCTCCCTCCTCGTTCAAAAGTCTATGAAAGTACTCCTGCCATCTCTTCTTAATGTGAACATCCTCCACCAAAACTCTACCATCCTCCCCCTTAATGCACTTCACTTGATCGAGGTCACGACCCTTCCGCTCCCTAGCCTTAGCAAGCCTATATGTGATTTTTTCACTTCTTCAAAATTCACCAAAGAAACAAATTGACTAACTATTTGTATAAAGCTTACACTCACTTTCCTCGCAGGAAGGAAATAAACCAAAAGACGTTAAATAAAGGAAGTTCAAGAAAACTAAACTGAAGAATCAGATTGCTGTTGTTTACCAATATGTATAAGCATTTGAATTCTCTTATTTATAGTGACAAGTTTCCGTGTAGAAGTCACGGAAAGCAAAAACAAAAGTAACTACGTAATTAGAGAGTCTATCAATTTAAGTAATACTGTCAGTGCCAGGCATAAAATAGCTAATTGTTACGCAAATCAAAGCCCTATGTTTCCACACTAACAATCAAATTCTAAATAAAATACAGTAAAGTTACAGTATACACAGAGGTCAAAAGATATGTAACAGCATCAAGAGAATCCCAGATCTATCATGGCAACAAGAAACATGAGAGCACTTAAAAATGATGTTACTCTACCCTACTAGTACAAAACCAAGTACATATCTCGGATGATTATGCCATCTTAGTCACTAACCTGAGTAGTAGGTCTAGCCTTTCCGGTAAAGAATCCAGCTACTAGTACAGCAAGTGGTGTAAGCCTTTTGATGGCAATATACATAGGAATATTTACTCCTTTCAAACTTGCTAAAGCAAATCCCACATTCGCATTGTAGAACAACGAAACTGGGAAAAGCCTTTTCGCGGTCTCTGCATTTAATTCTCTGGCTTTTGTGTATCCCATGACTCTACCAACGTGTATGAGCAAAGCTGTTGCTATTTGCTAATAACAGTGTAAAGTCCAGAAAACAAGGAAAAAAGGTAAGAACAAAAGAAACGCAAGTCAACAGTTAGAATGATGCAAGACTGGATATCCATTATGTGTTGTGCTTATTCAGCATACTGATAAGTCATGTCATTGTACCTGGAGCGTGAGAAGAGTCATAGAGTGCGCATATTGCATGATCACTGCCTTGTTGATGAAAACCATAGCCATTGATGCAATGCCATAAGAGAATGCAGAAAATAAACTGTCATTTAATACATATGTTCTGTTAGTCAACAAGTTCCTAGAAACCATAGACAATGATATAACTTAAAACAAACAAGAGATGGTTGGTCTTCTGTACAAGACCCTCCACTTCCAACCAAGAGTTAGCAGGTTCATTTGCTCAAGTCACGAAAAGGGGGAAAAGAGGAAAAACCCATTGTCAGCCTATGGTTTGCCGCAAGGTTTATCATATAAAAGATGATATGACTCCGCACAACACGATCATAATATACTTCTACGCTCTCACACTTAACGTATCATTTTCATTCTAAGATTGCAAAAAGTAGAACGGGACAACTCTTAATTCCCTGATCATTTGGTCTTCCTAATAATATTGCTTTCTAAAAGGATGTAAGGACATGCCTACCTACATATATATAGTCCTTTTTCACTAGGCTATTATTTAATAAAGCTATACGAGCCTATCTGTGTACCTCTTGGGTTGAGAAAGATATAGGACTCTGTCAAAAAACCCAAGCTTTTGGGAAGACTGGTATAGTGGAGAAGAAATGTCTCACTCAGTGAACTGAAAAAGATGATGCTCTATTCTTTTAGCTTAATTCTTCCATAAATTTAAAGAGATTTCGGAAACATTCGCATTATTCTTTAATCATTAACAGAACTGCTTCTTAATCAGCCATTTGAAATTTCGCTTTCAGCAAGTTGCCACAAGATTCATTGGATGCAATTTATGAGGAAACTACCAAAGTGGGAAAAAATGTAGAAATCAAACAAAAAAGTTAAAAATACAAGGAAATGAAGAATTATTGAATATTGACTAGATATGAAGACAATGGAATTATCAGAGAAACCATAATTCACTTGCATGCAACAACAACAACATACCCAATGTTAAACCACAAGGGGCTCTGAGTAGGGTAGGATGTACACAGACCTTACCCCTATCTTGGGAGGTAGAGAGAGGTTGTTTCCGATAGACCCTTGGCTCAAGGAAAAAAATATCAAAGAAGATCGAAAAAGAAATAACTGAAGTGAAGAACAGGACAAAGCATTCTGAAAGAAAAGAACAGTAACTATAACAAAACAGTGCGATAATCGAAGTACAAGAGACGGTAACAAAAATCGAAGGATAAGAAACTTCACGAAAAATACTATGACTACTAGTACGAGAGGATGCATATAATCTCCAATCTCCATAAGAATTTTACTTGCATGCAAGTAACTAAAATTATTCATTTCAACTGAAAGAAAACGAACCTCTTATAAGGACTTGAATCCATAATCTCCATTTGTCCCACAAACAAAAAGGAAACGAATCCTTCAGTAACACAAAATCTTTGAACCCCAAAGACAGCCTTGCACTTACTTCATTGCCAGTCCTTAATTTACATAAAGATTCTGCAATTGAATCAAGAAATTAGCATCACATGCATTGCAAATCAGCTAATCAAATCAATCTCTGCTTGAGATTGCTCATTTTGATCTCAAATACAGCTTTCAATTAGCTCAAAAACAAATCTTTTGCATGGTTGTAGTCAGTCTTCTTGACATGACATGACATGACATATCAAGTCAAGAAGGCGAGGCTTCTAGCAATGGGGGTAAAAGGTAGTGGGTAAGCGGGCTCCTTTCACTTGACTGTTTAGTTAGGAGTGATCTTTTCTCTACGATGTTCGAGATCTTAAAATTTTATTGTACACCTAAGTTGCTCGGAGTTCTAAAAATGTTGTCACACCAGTGTCGGATTCTTCAAAATACACTATTTTTGGAGGATCTGACACACACACGTACACGTCTGACATTTTTGAAGAGTTCGAGCAACATAGGTGTATACAGACCTTACCCCTACCTCGTGGAGGTAGAGAGACAGGTTTCAATTAACTCAAGAACAAATCTTTTGCACGAAAAAATATCGAAATCTCTAGAATTAAAGCATAAAGTTGGAAAATGAAAAAAAAGAAAGATAAGGAAAACCCAGGAGCAAAATATCCACTTCAGATACAGCTTTCAATGAACTCAAAAAATAAATCTTTTGCACGAAAAATTACTGAAATCTATATAGCTAAAGCACAAAATTGGAAAAAAAAAAAACACCCAGATAAAGAAAAAAACTAAAAGCTTAATCCAATATAGATACAACTTCAAATTAACTCAAAAACAAATCTTTTAAACGAAAATTTACTGAAAACTCTATAATTAAACCACAAAATTAAAAAATGAACAATGCCCACTTCAAATACAGCTTTCAATTTACTCAAAAACAAATCTTTTGCATGAAAATTTACTGAAATCTCTATAATAAAAGCATAAAATTAGAAAATGAAAAATACCCAAACAAAGAAAAACCCAAAACCCCAATATAATTAACTCAAAAACAAATCTTTGCACGAAAAATTACTCAAAATCTCTATAATTAAAGCATAAAATTGGAAAATGAAAAATACCCGTATAAAGAAAAAACCCAAAACACAGTATAATTAACTCAAAAACAAATCTTTTGCACAAAAAATTACTCAAAATCTCTATAATTAAAGCATGAAATTGGAAAATAATGAACACCCAGATAAAGAGAAACCCAAAAACACAATACCCACTTCCCAATTAGAAAATCAAATCACATTACCTGGCAGGTATCCCGCGGAATTAAGCTGGCCACACAGCACGGTTATTAAAAAAAGCAAATCAAATCACCTGTTTTATACGTGAGTATACAGTAATTCTTGTAATTACATGATTTGTTGTAGAAAATATATATTTATTTATTTATTTAGTTTTGGTTTTGGTTTTGGGATCAAGAAAAAGGAAAGGAAAAAAAAGTTTGTGGAGTGTAGAGAGTGTTGTGTGGAATTTGGAATTTGGCGTAAAAGGGAAAGTTGAAGAAAAGGAATCTCTTTTATTATTAAAAATAATAATAATAATAATTTTTGTTTGTTGATGATGACCATTGGCCATTTTCATCGGCAGCTCAAAGGTAAAAGGAAATGTGCCGGAATTTGCGCTTGGTTGGATTGACTTATATGTGTGTTAATTTACCCGGCAAATAATTTAATGTTGTCTCTTTTTAAATAAATAAATAAATCATTGTATTATAAATTTGATTTTTTATTTCTTGTCGAGATTATTTTCAATTTGAAATTTTGCAGAGTTAAATAAAATTTGGAAATGTGTGTTTATTATGAGGTGAGTTAAGGAAGAGAGGGGGGAGGGGGGGGGAGGGAGGTTAGTAAATAAAAAAAGGTTTAGTTAATTGTTATAAGTATTAGTTTGGAGTTTAATATGTCTAAATTGAGGTTTAAAATAGAGTAATTAGTGAAAAGTATTTGCTAAACTAAACTATTTCGAAGGTAAAAGTAAATAATTGGCAAACTTAAAATTAATTTTGATCTTCACTTTGTAATAGTTTCATTAGTAACTATCGAAGTGACCTATTATAAACTTAAACTATATAAAAATGATATTATTATTTTTTCGCGACACTCATTCTAAGGCGCGTTTCTTACATTCATTTTAGGCGCGTTCAGCCTTTTGAATAACAAAAACAAACGGCTAAACATATTAAAAGTACAACACTTTTAATTTCCAACAGATCTATTGAACCCTAATTCTTAATTAAGCCAATTTAGGGCTCCAAACTAAGAACTCTAATTCTCAAAATTGTCTTTCAAAATCGAAATTGAAGATCATTTGTTTGAAGAATTAGTAACTAAATCTTTTTAATCGTTCAATTTCTTGCTATATTGATGATTATTTTGTCTTAATTTTGTTGAAATTTTGATAATTTTTCTTCTCTAAGTGTTTGTTCAGCCTCTCTTAAAACTTGTTTTCTTAATCAAAGTACTTTAATGGCTAAGATAAGTTTGAGTAGACTTTGTAAGCAAGAAGAAGATCATGAGTTGGACGAGGTTCGATGCAAACATGGAAATTTTTTGTCTTTGATGACTTCATGGACCTTAAGAAATCCGGGTAGACGATATTGGACCTGTCCTTACTATGGGGTAAGTGAGTTTTCCCTTCAAACATTGATCTTGAATAGTGTATACGAATCTAATTGCTTTCATTTTAGAATGCTAGATCATGCGATTTCTGGCTTTGGAAGGATGATTTTATTGATGAACGATCCAAATTTGTTATTCCTAAATTGTTGGAAAGAATTGGGGAGCTTGATGAAAGAGTTGAATCTTCGACAAATTGTACTTTATGAATACAAAATAGTTGATGACAAGACTACTAAGACAATCAAATCTGTAGAGAGCAAAATAGACATGAACAAAATAGAGTTGCAAATGGATAATTTTTAGGATGATTTGAAGATGATGAAGGCAAATGAGAAGAAATGGAAGATCAAGTTGGTTAAGTCCAAGAAAAGGGAAAAACAACTTTGGACTACTCTCATTTGTATATGTATTTTGGGTGTTCGTTTTCTATTTCAATTCATGTTCTTGAAAGGAGCTCCAAGAAGGCTGCCCTAAACTAAGTTGCTTTGTTTTTGTTATGTTTTAAGGGGATGAAATTTGTATCAATTATTAGGTGTTACCTTAGACAAAACTGCCAGATTGTGTAATTAAATTGTCATGGAATAAAATTGCAAGGTTTAACTTGACAGTTTTGACTTTATTTTCTATGGTTCTTTGTGTTGCAATTTCTATACAATATCACAATACTACATGCAGTCACAGACTCACAGTTGCTGCACAAGCACAAATACAAATTTCAGCAACATCACAATGCTAAATGCAGTCACAGTTGCTGAACAAGCGCAAACACAGATTTCAGCAACATCACAATACAAATTTAACATTAAGGGAAAATACAGTCACAGCTGTTGCACAAGCACAAACACAAATTTCAACAACAACAAACTTACAGTTGTATAATCATTAATAAAAAATGAGTGCAATTACATCTTGTTGCGAAATACATTACAAAAATATCAGTACTGTTAAACTAATTACAGTTACAAAATGCAGTCAAAGCTACCACCAATAAATTATTCTTAAAGCAGACACAACTGCCAACATCAGTGAACTGCCAAAAATATAGTCTTAAATACAGTCACAGCTGCCAACTCAACTCCCATCATCAGTGAATTGTCAAAAATATAGTCTTAAATGCAATCACAACTGCCAACATTTATACAAGAAAAACTATCAGTCTACACCAACTTCTTATAGAGATTGAATATTGGAGCTTTCTTGACTCAAGTGCGCAGCCTTGGACTTTGTTTTCATTTATTTTTTGCCTCTCATTTCTTGTAGTTGCCTGGAGGTCATAGTTTTTTTTTCTTTTCATTTCACACCAGTTTTTTTATGTATATCCGAAATTTCCAGTCACAACTGCTAAAGACTTGATAGTTTTGAATCTCTCACTAGGCATTTCCGATTGCTCAAATGAAGAAAGTGTTAACATTTATATAAATTGTAGTAAATAAAATTTAGATAGTAAAGGGACCAATAATAAATGTAGTAGTAAACTTACATTAAGAATTGTGCATCCACTTTGTGTGTGAAGTATTTCTATTCCAATCATTCTTAGTCTGCCAGCACACTAAATAGAAAGAAAAGAAGATATTTAGTATAAGGTAAACATAATTAATTTACAACACACATATTAAATAAAATACCTTTTCTGTAGAATCCTTTGGTCTACCCTTTCCTCTTCCAGTTGAACCTCTCCCCTTTCCAATAGTAGGTCATGCACTTGGACCTGGACTTGGGACTGCACTTAGACCTGCACTTGGACTGCACCAGAAAATAAACTTGGGCCAGGATTTGTATTAGTGCCAACAGCAGGTGCACCTGTTGAACATTTTCTTTTGTTGTGACCCTTGCTATGGCAAATGCTGCATGAAATCTCAATCCCTCTCTTGAACAACTTTTCAGTTTTCTTTTTGGTTTCACCTTCTTCTTTATTCCTAGTCTTTCTAGGCCTACCTGGCATCTTCCTAACATGAGGTGGCATAACAAAGATATTTTGTGATTGTGGTTACATCTTCATATTCAAAACTAGTTGAATGAAAAAACTATATGTGTTCATGTAAGTTTTTCTATTGTGCCAGTGAGAGATGTGGTTTACTGGTTCTAGTTTTTTGTGGTGAAGAGCAGCCACTGCATGAGGACAGGGTATACCCTTCAACATTCATGTTCTACAACTACAATATTGTTTAGAAAGATCCAAAATATGCCTATATCCTCTATTAAGCTCTCCATATCCTGTATCAGAATTTCATTCTATGTTGCACTTCATAGACCTTGTTGTATTATCATTTAGTACTTTCATTTGGAGAAATGTCACTGATCCAAGTATCACAAAAATCTCTCATTTGTCCCACTTTTTTCATTATTTTTACCCTTATCTCCTCTAACATTGTAATTATTGTCTTGTGCCTAGATCCTAATATCCATGCATTAAAAGCATTATGTCATGTTGTTGTCTATAATATCACACTTTGTTTCAAAATTAAAGTAAATATTGCTCCATCTCTCTAAATTAAAATACATCAACTTATCTAGTATTTCTTCCCCCCCAAACATCTTCATATAACTAATGTTGTTCCTAAGCTCAGCCTCAAAGGTAGATTTTGCACACCTCCAAAAATATTTTTTTCTTCTCAATACCTCTACATATAAGATTTTTGATTAGTTTGAAAGGACATGCCTTGCACGCATTCTATGTTCAGCATGTGGTAAATATTCAGTTACAACAATTTCTAATCCCTATAAGAAAAACATAAACAAAAACAAAAGCAAAAATAAAAACAGAAGCAAAAACACCAATTCTTTACCTTTTGCATGTCTATTATCACTGTCAAATCTGTCCCATCTCCCAGCTGAAGATCTTTTTTTACAATCCTGATAAACCAACCCTAAGTGGTCTTATTTTCAATCTCAACCACTGCCCATGTCAGTGGCAACATTTGATTGTTACCATTTTTACACACGACAACTAATGACTGTCCTTTTGTCACTCCTTTTTAAAAACATCCATCCAAACCAATGCACTTCCTACAACCAGCTAGAGACTTCTTCATTGCATCAAAATATATGTAGAAACCTTGAAACATTTTTTACCATCTTCAGATATTTCATCACGATCCTTCACTACACATGTACTACCTGGATTTGATCTTAACAACTCAACTCTATAATTTAAAATTCTCTCAAATTTCAGATTATAGTCACCCATCAATTCTGCAATCACCTTATTTTTAGCTCTCCTACACATTGTTCTTCCAACATGTAAATCTAGTTCCTTCTTAATAAGCAACTGAAACTCAAAAATTCTAATATCTAGTTGTTCTTTTATCCTCTCATTGAAGTGTTTGACTAAGAACTTGGTATTACAAAATTTGTTCCTATTGATAGGATCACACTTATGAACTGAATTATAGGTCTTCACCACAAAGTTCATGGACCTAGAATTAACGCTAGCATAAAGAAGCCATGGACAACCAGTTGTACACCTAACCCTTATCCTTGTAGGTCTATTAACATATTTTTCAATTGCAACATGTTCAGCAACAACATATTTAGTAACAACTGCTCTAAATTCATTAACACTTTTAAAAATTAGTCCTAACTCCCACACAACTTTTTGATAGTCTGAACTATATACAACTCTATTAATTTTTTTTCTCCTTTTAGCCTTATCTCTATGTTCAACCTGTTCAACTTCATTTTCTTTATCAGTTACTAATACAAGTTAAATGGCCATCTTAATTTTTGAAGACATGATTGGAGGTCATCATTTAAAGACTCAAGACTTGGTCACCCCGAGGGCACAAGAATATGCAAGAAAGACCCGTTTTGAGCACAAGTAAGCCCGTGTGTGGAAGATTTCTTAGAGCATCGAAGACTTGAGGACTCACAATTTTGGACAACACTTAATGGGTCATGATTTGGTCATCTTTATTAAGGGTATTTTGGTCACTTCATTGGGTCCAAATGCACTTCATGGCTATCCCACCTTTTAAGGGCATTGTTGTCATTTTGCCTTGTCTTATAATAGAATATAAATAGAACATTTTAGGTCTTTTTCTCATTAGTTGTTCATTAATGTAAGACTTGAAATATGAAACACCTTTAGTTGTAGGTCTTGGAATAGCCACCACACCGAAATAAGGGCAACAAGTGTGGATATCACTTGTGTTGCAATGTTGGCTTGAGACGTTGGTGTTTAGAGGAGGTAAAGTTCCTCTTGTGTCAACGTAGGAGTTAGGTTAACCGTTATGTGTAGTGTTAAGGGTCCAAGATTACTATATTCTTGAATTCTTAAGATTATACCAACCAAGGTCTAACTATCTATCCATTTTGTTTATGTTGTAATCGTTTGTTTGTGTACTTGTAATTCAAATCTGTGACTTATTGTTCTTGTTCCATTATTGTTGTTCTTCATCTTGTTGTTGTTAACATAGTTTGTTGTTAGCTGCTTTTAGGTGATAAACACATCAATACATTGTGTTCTTGTTGTTGTTTGTTGACTCCGAGTGTGGTCTTCAAAAGGGTCCTCGGATCTTTAATCTTGTGGACTGATTTTGAAGTGTGTTTCGTGTTGTCCTTGTAATTCTTGTATCAGTTACATCATCTGAATCAGTTTCAAAGCTGGTAGCTTCATCTGATGGGTAAAAAAGTTCATCACCAGCTAACTTAACCTCCAAATTATTTCTATCACCACCTACAGATTCATCATAGCCAGTATCTAGTCCCTTTCTTCTAGTTCCTAAATTAACATATTTAGGAATTACTGGTCTCTCTCCCCTCTTTCTTTTCTTTCTTTTCCTCTTTTCTTACCTAAGACCTCTTAACTCTTTATCCACATATCCATTCACATCACTCCCAATCTCTACACTTCCATCAATAGATTCTACATCTGAATCTACAACAGATTCAGAAGGTGCAACAGTAGAATTAGTAGAAGCAACAGTAGAACTATTAGGAGCAGCAGTAGAATTAGTAAGGGCAGCAGTAGAACTACTAGGAGGAGCAGCTATAGGAGAAGAGACATGAGCAGTAGATTGGACAGTACGAGAAGAAGAAGTATGAGCAGTAGGTTGGACAAAAGAAGGAAAAGAACTATGAGCAGTAGGTTGGACAGTAGGAGGACAAGAAGTATGAGCCGTAGGTTGGTCAAAAGGAGGGGCATTTTCACTATTTTTAGATGCCCCGTCAACACTCCTAATGTCATTTTCAATGTCTTTATCAAAAGACATAGTACTTTCTCCCTCCACATGCCTTTCCCTATCACTTACAAATTCCAAAAAAGGTGGGGCCAACTCAGGTTCACCAATCATGTGACACACAAAAGCTTTCAAAATTTGCCCATTACCCAATTTCTTTTAAATTTCAATTGTGTCCTTGTCTGACCTAATTTCTTTTAAACTAAAACACTTAGGCAGTCTAACATATAGTAAGCATTGTCCCGGGTCATACTCTAAATACCTTACATAATCCTTAAATTCAAAATAAGACAACCTATCTCCATCAACATCTAAAAATTCAATAACTTGTCCACCCTCATATCTTTTTCTTTTTTTTTTCCTTCACCTTACCCTTATTAAGTTCTCCATCATGGTAAAATCTTAAAGTGATCAGTTTAAAACTCATTTTATAAATCTGAAATCATTAACCACAAAAATACAATAAAGATACAAGTCTCACAGTACACGAGAAAAAAATTATAGTATTTAGCAATAATTACAAGTCTCACAGGTTATTTATCACATATTGAACCATATACACAAAATAAGCCCCACAACTCATATTGTTACACATTGAAGCACATAAACAAACTATAACACATTAATTTTGAAGATAAATTAAAGACAACAAAAATTCCTAGTTCAAAACCCTAGTAAAATCGAACAATTATAAATGTCACGTGTTAAATTATCACATATTGAGCATCTAAATAAACTAAAATAAATTAATTTGCACAGATTAAAGACGGCAAAATTCTAACTCAAAAAATCCTACATCTAATTTAGGAACGAAAATAAATACTAGATCTACTATATTTAGGAACGAAAAAGCTAACCTTTTAACTGAAAATCAGTAGTTCCGACATAAACGATCGTAACCCTTAACGTTTATCCTAGATCATACCACCTCCGTTGAAATCAACCGAATCAACTTCAAATAAAAAGAGATAAAATTAATTTTTGCTTGTGAACAATGAAAAACACATCAAAATTATTGTTTATCTCTTCTATCGGATTTAAATGTCCTAAAAAAATGAAAAGAAAAGAGGGGTGAAGAATCTTCTATCGGATTTTAATTTTTGCTCTCGTCAGATTGACTTTTCGTTTGGCCTTTCATTTTCATCGGGTTAGGATAAATATTAGAGTTGGGTCGGGTCGGGTTAGATGGGTTAAAATAACAATAGGGTCGGGTTAGGTTTTTAATAAAATAGGAAAATTAGATTAGACACGTGGCATCACAAGAGGGCGAGTGGAGTGCACTCCACTCATTAAACTTGGGCATGCGTGTCTCGGGGAGGTAATAATATCACTTTTATATAATTTAGGTGTGTAATAGGTCACTTTGATAGTTTAGGTGTAACTTAGACTTTTCTTGTATAGTTTGGGATTGAAAACGACGTCTTTTCCCCAAAAAAGAAGCAAAATATGATATTTTGATATGTATGAAGGGGATGAGAGAGAAAGAGTAAATTCAAGGTATTTTATGTAATTAATAAGGGATTTTTGTAATTAATTTGAGGATTTGGGATTTTATATAATACTTAATTGTTAACTTGTATATATATAATGAAAGTATTTACATAAAATCTTAGATGACTTTCTCTCTCCCGATTTTGGTAAAATACATATACATATCGTTGACCCTCATACGTTGCTTTAATGTATGAGAAAACTGTTTAGCTTATATTTATGGAAAAAAAAATCAGATAGGATGATTCTATTGCTTAATTAACGAAATTAATTAACTTTTCTGATTTATTGGATGCTTAGAAATAGTAACTGAAATTCAAATTCAAAAAATATCCTTAAACATCACCATAATTTTTTTTTTCATAAATAAAATTCAAATTCAAAAAATATCTTTAAACATTACCATAATTTATAATATATATATACCATAATTTATTTTCCTATACATAACATATATATGTATAATCTGTTTTAATACATTAGTTTTCATCATAATTGCAATTATTAAATGTATAAAAAACATTGGTAACTAAAAATAGTAGTTTCCTATATAGAGTCGTCAATATGGGCCAGGCTCAATCCAGCGTGTGATTTGATGGAGTTGGGCTTCAGTTTTTGGAGCTCATTTAAGAACAAAACTTTTTAGCCTAGCCCGGATAAGCTCGTGGCTCGTGGGGCTTGAGCAATGTGGGTTGCGCTAGCCCATGGGCCGGTTCGTAAGTCAAATACATGCAACTATTTAAATTGTTTATTAGTATTTTTATTTGGTTTAAAGGATATGTCAAAAGTTATTTAATTTCGCTATTAGGAGTATTTTTTGGGGGTGTTGGAGACTTGATTAACAAGTATTAACACTATATAATATTGTCCGGTAATATTTATGTTTATTAACATTTTAAAATTAAATTCTAAAATATTATTTTTTTAAAAGTGGTCCGTGGGGCCCACAACCCACAGAGTAATGGTGTGGCTTGACTTTTTTGGCCCATCATTTTGATGGACAACTTAATGGAATAGATGCAGACATCAAACTTTTTCACCAAGCTGTAACTGACAGAAGTGATTCAACGAAACCAGAGAAACAAGTGTCACTTTGTTCAGATTTAATTGTAGAAGAAGATGAGGTTAATCACTTTGTTCAGATAGTTCATAAAATTTAAAAAATTTGAAACTCCCAAATCACGTATGCTTGAAAATAGACGTACAATAGGGAGTGCACTAACGGAGCAAAAATCGGTGCACAAAAAAAGGAGTAAAATATGATATTTTGATATGTATGAGGGGATGAGAGAGAAAGAGTAAATTCAAGGTATTTTATGTAATTAATAAGGGATTTTTGTAATTACTTTGAGGATTTGCGATTTTATATAATACTTAATTGTTATCTTGTGCATATATATAATTTTTCCTAAAAATAAATTATTTTATAAAAGTAGTGAATTGGGTACGTAGTCGCGTTTGTTAAGAAGTGTTTTACCTCACAATATAAGACTTTTCGATGTAAATTTAGATTTATATTTTATCCCTAATATAGGACTTCTCGATGCTAGTTTGGATTTACTCGAACTCCAATTTGAATCTTTATTGTTGCGAGGCTAATAATGATTATATTTTTGTTTTTGTAGAGGGTAAATATGACCTTTTCCACCTGAAAAATTGAAAAAACCCAACTAACTTTTTTTTTTTCTTAGTTTGAAAAAACTCAAAAAATTCAGCTGCAAATTTTTCTGCATATTAAAGCTTATTAGATAAGATAAATAAAATTCAATTTGTTCAGCAAAAATGGCAGTGTTTCATGTAGCCAGTCTCAACTCCAATCTTTCACTTCCTTCAGGTTCCTCAATCTTAGTTTCTTTTTTATTTTTACATAAATTAATTTATTTTAGTCGGTATACATAAATTATACATTAATATACATGTTCTTTAAGCTATTTTTTAATTTAAGCAATTGGATAAACAACTATTTAAGTTAATTCATCTTATACATTTTTCTAGTGTGTATTTTGGGTTTTAATTTTATTTTTTTGAATATCTCAAGGAAAGCAGCAACAGTCCAAATTCACTGGCCAATCAGTGGTAAAGTTACTTCATTTCTCTCTTTCCCCCCCCCCCCCCCCCCCTTAAAAGTAAGCTAAAGAGATTCTTGAATTTGTTTTCGTGTGACTAGGAGGTCTAAGTTGTGAAAATAATCTTATTAAAAATACAAAGTAAGGTTTCATACAATAAACCTTTGTGGTTCGGCTCTTTCCCGGATCCACACATAATGTGAGTTTTAGTGCACCGGGCTGCCCTTTTAGATTCTTTAATTTGTTGTGTCATGTGACTAGGAGGCAATGAGTTCAAGCCGTGGAGAGAGGCTCTTGCATAAGGCTGCTAACAATAGACCTTGTGGTTTGGCCCTCCCCGGACTCCACATATAGCGGGAACTTTAGTATATTGGGCTGCCCTTCTAGATTTTTGAATTAATTGTGTCGTGTGATTAGGAGGTAATGAGTTCAAGAGGTGGAAAGAGGCTCTCGCATAAGGCTGCTAACAATAGACCTTGTGGTTTGGCCCTTCCCCGACTCCACATATAGCGGGAACTTTAGTATATTGGGCTTCCGTTTTAGATTCTTGAATTAGTTGTGTCGTGTGATTAGGAGGTAATGAGGTCAAGCGGTGGAAAGAGGCTCTCGCATAAGGTTGCTAATAGTAGACCCTTGTGGTCTGGCCCTTCCTCGGACTCTGCATATAGCGGGAACTTTAGTATACTGGGCTGCCATTTAGATTCTTGAATTTGTTGTGTCGTGTGACTAGGAGGTAATGAGTTCAAGCCATGGAAGGAGGCTCTCGCATAAGGCTGCTAAAATAGACCCTTGTGGTTTGGCCCTCCCCGGACCTGCATGTAGTGGGAACTTTAGTATACTGGGCTGCCCTTCTAGATTCTTGAATTTATCTATACAAACGGAAGGTTGCATTTTTCTTTTTTTTTGCTGGTTTTGATACAGAGAGCAATACCTATACGCATATTAACTGTTGGAAAGAAGCGGTCACAAGGAGTGCAGTTAATAGTTGATGAGTACATGAAGAAGCTAAGGCATTATTGTAGTGTTGATGATGTTCGCATCAAGTCTAATCCTAAAAATGCACGGTATGTTGAAATGTTGTCCTTCTTTTTGGTATATTTCAATTGGAAATTGGTGAAAATTTGTGAGTTATGGTCTTTGTTCAACACTAGATGACTAGGGGCTGAGCCAGGTAGCTTTGAGGGGGTGCATTGGCACTGTTTACATTGTTAAACATTATTTTTTATGCATATATAGCAGACGCTGAACCCCTTTTGCCTTTTTCGGGCGTTTACTTCTCTCGTGTTTCGAAACCCCTTAGTATGAATCTTGGTTCTGCCACTGCTAGATTTTGTGGTCGTTTTGCTTTAGGCATTAAGATGTTGAAGTGATTGGACCTTCCAAAAAAATAACAACTACCAGTCGATCTCAAAATAACACCTCATCCTCCCTAGATCTCGCTTTGTGAGACTATACTGGTAATGTTGCAGTGTTGGCACTCTTAGACTTGAAATGAGGTTCAAAACGCGTTGAGCGCTTTGCGTCGTTTAATGGGCGCTTCAGTGTTGTCATCAAGGTTCTAAAGCATACTTTTCCTTGTCAACGAGCCTCTTCCGAAGAGGCGATACTAAACAATTGATATTTCATTTTGTCGTAATTTTTTATTCAATTTATTTGTTCATATATTTGTCATACACTAGGTGTTTTCTTCCCATCTGTTCTAGCCTTGGTGGACAGAGTTACCTGGTACCTGTTGGTGGTGGGAGGTGTCAGGTATCCCATGGATTTAGTCGAGGTGCGCGCAAGCTGGCTCGGACACCACGGTTATCAAAAAACAAACCAAAAAAAGAATTCAAGCTTGTACTGTTACTCTTGGACTAAAATATATGTATTTGTAAATTTTCTCCCGCTGAACCTTTTTCATTAAATCCCACATTCTATTTGCGCGTTGTGCTTAATGCCCCAACGGACCTTAGAGTTTTTTTGAGCTTTTGTTGTTATTGTTGTAATGATAAAGAGGGCGGGCACATTATTTCCGAGTTCTATAGCCTGCCTTTGAAACTCAATCTGGATGAATTTATCTGTCATAATGAAAAGCCAGACGTGGTGGTCCAATTCACTTATCATTAAGAACTTGAAGTGAATGCACCCTCCAAAAACAAATTAAAACATTAGGTGGTTCGATATTCCATATCGTTAAATAGAATTATTTACAGATATTCCAATGTCCCTACTGGAATCAGTATGCGCATGGCATGAGCACTCCAATGCATTAGCTCCGAAGACAGTGAGACTTTAACGCCACGCTCGCCTTGAGGCATTTATAGGTTTCCAATTTCCTTGTACAAGAGAAATTTCGGATAACTTTGCTTTTCACATTAAGCCTTAAAATAATGAAACTGTGCTGCCCTAACTGTCTAATTTCATGCATGTTGTTTTCTTTTACTGTCTTGTACTTCTTGAAGGTGGAATTTTATATAACACCGTAAATAAAGTGATAGTGTTTGTCATCAAATCCCAGCTGTTTTTGTTTTCTGTGTAGCTTGTTTCATTCCCAAGCTTGTTACCAATCCCCTGCTACTTTTGGTCTGTGTTGGTGCGACTACAAAATTGTTAAGAATTTAAACGGGGATGGTTTGCCAGAACTTGAAAAGTAGGAAAACTATGAGGCTGGAAAGCTTCCTACTGATGAATGAAACAGAACCGAAATGTCCATCTTTAATGTTGGGCTGATTTACATACCAATATGCTATGATCTAATTAACACTTATTCTTGACAAAAATCAACTTATTCTTATGATGTACTTTGTCCGTCTCAGTCAGCACATTACTATGTTGTACCTTGCTATATGGCTGAGTTCTGTTTTATTTAACGACACATGGAATCAGTTGAATGTGTATTTCCTAGTGCTGTACGTGTTTGAATTCTTTTGATTCGTTGTCATTTTTCTTTAGTAGATCTAGTGGCTTGATTTGTTATCGTCTATCTATATTTCAAATTTTGCTTCTGTCGCTGCTTAGCCTTCAGCGTTTGGAGAAGTCTCTTGAATCTTGTTATTTACGTTTGAAGCAGTGATGTAGTGGCTCAAATTGAACATGAGGACATTGCTGTCATGGGCCTCATCAGGCCTGAAGAATGGGTAAGCGTTCAGAAGTATTTAGAAAGTAAAAATTTCCCTCTTACCTTATTTTTTCTTTTGGAAGTCTCACTGTCCGTAACCTGTTTAAAACAGGTTGTAATGTTGGATGAGCGTGGTCATGATGTGGGGTCTGAGCAGATGGCTTCTTTAATTGGGGATGCTGGAAACAAGGTGAGTGACGCAACTTCACGGCAGAATCTTTTGTTCCTGGTATCATCGAATATGGTTCTGCAGTAAATCTCCCTTGAGAAATGAAAGTTCTTACCCGAAAGGACCTTGCATATCTTAACGTCATCACTAGGAAGGGGATCTATGCGAAAAAAATAGACACTAGAATTTTGAATGATTCTTCTCCTCCATCTTGTAGGGAGCGCCAAGCTTACTCTTTTGCATTGGTGGACCTTATGGACATGGAAGACAATTGCGAGAGCGAGCTAACGTATCAGTCAAATTGTCATCCTTAGTCTTGAATCATGAGATTGCCTTAGTTGTACTTATAGAGCAACTTTACAGGTGAGAGACTGGTACAAACTATTAATCTTTGAAGTGTTCGTCCCCCCTACCCCCCCACCCCGAACCCACCCCCCATGTCTGGAAATTTTTCGATGTTGAGAACATAGTTACACAACTTGAAGTATTTATGCATCCTAGTCGTTCTGTACTCATTTCATTAGCCTTTCGAACTAAAAGGCAAACATCTATTCTCTGTCTCTCCGTATTAGACACTGTCTGAGATAGGATTATTAATCAAGCAAAAACCTCTTGGAAACGAGATTCAATGACATGTATTCTATAACTTCAGTGGACAGTGTGCTGAAATGGCGAGCCACCTAATCCTCGCTTCCCTTCTTTATAGTTTTTTTCATCCATTTATGTAAGAAGTGTTTTAGCTCAAATGTAATTGTTTGTCTATTACGTACATACATGAATTTCCAGAAACTTATCGATACATTGAATATTTTGACAGGGGGTGGACCATTCTTAAAGGACAGAAATATCATCACTAGACGTTGATGTCTTAACCATGATGAACCAATACAGGTACGGATAGTACTTCTGCCTAAGTATTTTGAACTTCTATTCTATTTCCGTCTTGATGCCTTGTGATTTAAGTTTAATAAGATCAGGTTTTAGCATACGCGCTGTATTCGCCTTGAGTAATGGTTTAGTTACTTGATTAAAGACGAGCTTTATTACCCGTTTTGCTTCAGCATTGTAAGTGAACTGCCTAGCAAACAATTCACATGCATTAGCATCTCGTACCCGTGCAAATCACCATGTATGTGAGATGTCCTTTTGTTGATAAGAGATAAATGTCACTCAGAAACATAGGGTGTGTTTAGTGTGGTTTTCTTGTTTTCCCTTGTTTGGCCAGACCATTTTTCTGGAAAACATTTTCTCTAGGAAAACAAGTTCCGTAAAAGTGAGGAAAACGACTTTCTTAATGGAAGTAGAGAAAACAAGTTGTATAAGTGATATTCTGTGTTTATTATATCCTCCCAGCCACGCAATGCCCCCAACACCTACCCCTTGACCATCCCACCCCTGCCACCGCCGAGGCCCCACACTCCATCCCCTTCCACCTTTATAGTTTTTTGCTAGATTACGTATAAATGCTCTTGAGATAAACTTTTTTTTTTTTTGCTTACTTGCCAAACACTAGAAAATAAGTAAGAAGTCAACTTGTTTTCCAAGAAAACATTTCCTTCATACCAAACACTCATAGTATAAAAAATTTGAAATAGCTTCAAGGCCAACTTAATGCAAAACAGTTGCAAGGATGAAACTAAGTTTCACCATCTCAATTTCTTAAATTATGTCCATAGCTTACCTGATCATTCTCCGTGTGACATATAGGTCACGGGTTCGAGCCATAAAAGTGGCCACTAATTCTTGCATTAGGATGGGCTAGACATCACACCCCTTAGGGTGCGGCCACTCTCCGGACCCTGCTAACGCAGTAATGCTTTGTGCACCGGGCTGTCCTTAGGTTACCTGATCATGGAGTTGGATGTCATTGGCTCCAAGCCTGTCAAAATCTCCTAACACGACTGGATTCTTGCATTATTTTAGGATATTCATTATGATAGTTTTCCTGATCAAACTATAAGTAACATCTATAAAATGGAGATAATTCATTGCCTGATTTTTCAGGATTTCTATTTCTTGGAACCGGAAGAAGGAATTGAAACGACTTCCAAATTTCATTCAACCACCATCAGAGCAACTAAACTCAGGTTTGGAATACCTTTTTGAGGATGACTTTGGCCCCCATAGATATCATCAGAGGAGGTGAGAAGAGTGAAACGGACCTCATTCTTTGATCTAAGGAGTCTGTTGAGGTCATGACACATCGAAGTAGTTGATGCTCGACTTGGTTTACCATGCGAGTTGCAAAAACCAGATGATGGTACCTCTATCGCATTGGTGTGTCATGCCACATCGGTAGACTTGTGCATCATGCCACGCCTGCTAGTGAAGGTTAGTCTGATGTTGGAATGCTGGCAAGCTTGGTCCAGACATATATTAGCCACCACATTGATCTTTTTCATTATGCCATTCACTATTTCTAATGAATGCAATAAGCTTTTATGTATTTATATTCTCTTTGAGTCTTTGGAGACCAAGTTAGAAAAGATTGAATCTTGTGAAACATTTGTCAAACCAAATATTGAAATCAAAGTGTTTGAACACTTTATCGTGTGTTTAGGAGTGGCCGATGTACTTTAAAAAAAAACATGAAAAAGTAAAGGATTTTGTCAACCTTCAAACTCCAACATGTAAACTACTAACCAAAATTCATTAAATCATGCTCATAACAACTCAAGAATCCATGTTCAACCTGGCCACAAAGTCCTCTGGCTGGTTAGTATGTCAACTGAACTCATTTTCCTACCCCACTTTCTAACTTCCTAGTCTAGGTTTGGTGGAAACAAAAAACATAAAAACTTCATCCTCCTAAAGAGGTCTAGATCATTTCATTTGTCATGAGTCTGCAACGACGGCAGCTATAGCTTCCGGCAAGGGGTGGAGTTTCACAGGTGAAATGTGAGATTTGAGTGGAATTTGGGAAGGACTAAGTAACTTCTTCTCCTTTGGAACAGATTCCGCGATTCCAAGAACTTTACGCACCTCATTTGCTAGCTCAATGATGTAGTCGTCTTCGTGACTAATGTCATGTAAAGCCTTCTCCATTTTGAATATGTATTCCCTGTTGTTTCCGCAGGGACCAGATGCAGTAGCAATTTGCCTGAAAATGGATATGGAAAGTTGAAAATATATTGAAAATGTTGTTATCTCGGAGCGAAGATAAGATAACAGAACCATGATCCGAACCTAGCCATCTCTTCCAGTGGAGCAGGACCGAGATAATACTTGTTATTTACTTTGTCGGGAGTAGATGTGAACCTGAAATGGATATTTGAATCAACTCAACGATCATTTAACTAAATCTTTACCATTTTTATGTTCATTGATTTGCATATTCTTCGGTGCTTGACTGGATTGTGCAACAACAACAACATACCCGGTATAGTCCCACAAACTGGGGTCTGGGAAGGGTAGAGTGTACGCGGACCTTACCTCTACCTCAGAAGTAGAGAGGCTGTTTTCGATAGACCCTCGGCTCAAGAAAAACAGCCCAAAGCAGATCAGAAAAAAGAAATAATGGGCGTACACGAAACAATAGATAGTAACAGCGTAGTACTAGAATAGCAGCCTTGGGTCAAGAAAAAAAGTCCAAAGCAGTTCAGAAAAAGAAACAAGGGACGTACAAGAAACAACAGATCGTAACAGAACCGTACTAGAATAGCAGACAAAGAACTTACACAATCACTCCAGTCAAGGCAGGATGTAAGGAGTCTTCATCCTGAAATAGAAAGAAGGAAACATTTTCCAGTTAGCCAAGTGAGCAATTCTATGTTAAAGTACACGATGTACGTTTTTTCCCGTTTGTAGCAAGGTTTATCAAATTCCACATTTCAAGTTAAAAAAAAAAAAAAGCAGCTCACTAGAGCTTTTAGTAAACTTCAAAAGGTTATCGACTTACAGTAAAGAATTCCACCAAGGTCCTGCGATCATACTCGCACTCTCTTCTTTCTAAATACTGTAACGCAAAAAAGAAATTTTCAGGATCAATTCCAAAAAATAGATCAGATTCTGATGAGTAAACGCGATGTTGATCAAATGTTATGTAACAAAAATGTGATGCTAAGTCCCCAAAGGCAACATAGTCTAACGACAAACATTAACAGTGAAAACATAGCCAGTGTACCTCCATTGCCGCCTTCTCTTTTTCAGGTCCTCCTCTCACACAATAAGCAGCACCCCACTAACAGAAAATGCAGTAATGAGTTAAATTGAGTTGAAGAACAGCTACAAATCAATAAAAAAACGTTTAGGTTAAGAATTTCATTCTATATATGGACTGACTACAGAGCTCGCAAAATCAGGTCAACTAAAAGATAACTATGGCCACTCGCAAATAACTGCTAGAGTTAAGTTCCTAATTACCTAAAACAAGCAGATTAAACAGTGCATATAAGTTAGATTCTTATTCTTGTTATTATGAAAATCAGTTTCAACATGTTAGGCTGCAAACGGAGAAAGAGTTAACATTAAGAAATAATGGTCAAAAAACACACCTGAAGTATCATGTTTTTGTTAGTTGAGTTTCCCATGTGAACTGGCAAGTATTTAAGTTTCCTACCTAAACTATCACCAAATATTGATCAAAATACACCTCGACTAGGATTTGATGGTGCGTAGTGTACACTCTTTTTTTTGGTTTGAAAATGGCGTCGAAAGGCACTCCACGCCGATAATTAAAGGATTAATTGGAAAATTGAAAAAAAATTAAGAAATAATGATAAAAAACACATATGAAGCATCACTTTTTTTTGAGCGTTCTACTTGAACTAGGAGGTGTTTGAGTATCCTATCTAAACTATCACCAACTATTCATCGAAACACAATTCAAAATAATGAGTCAGCTGCCATGTGGACGAAATTTTATGGGCAAAATTATGTTGTCACACGCATTTCGGAGATTGTATTCAAACATTTGCTCTAGTCAACTTCAAGATCCGTTTTGATAAATAGTTGGTGATAATGAAACTCGGAAAAAGGTGTCAACAGTAAAGAAGATTGATGCTAATATCCACTTACACAAACGGCTCCTTTGCTTTCCTCCAAAGTGCAGGTTCTTGCAGGTTTTTCAGGTGTACCTCTATGATCAATGCAAGCTGATGATTGATGTATTCAACATTCAACAACAATCACAAAAAGTTTAGTATTTTATATTTTAGACACAGAAAAATCAACATTTTTGATGGAGCGATAAGAACATACCGAGATCAAACACACGCCTATAATCCTTAATGTATCCAATCAATTTCTCATCATACTCAAATCCAGGATTCCATACCAATGAACCATAGCCAAAAATCCAAAACACCATGTTTCTGAATCTTTCTCTAGTTAATATCTGCACTATTAACCATAAAACCAATCAAAAAATATACTTTTTCAAATCAGGCAAAAAAAAAAAACATGACTTTCTGAAAATGGCGAAAAAATAGAGATTGCACACGATACAAGATAGAAAGTTAGTAGTAGTTCTGCATTTTCTAGCTTCTCATCTCATACTCATAGTATTAGTATTACTCTTGTAGTTTCTTGTTCTTCGATTTCTATTAGTGTATGTTGTTTTATTATTCATTTCATACTTTCCTTATTATTTGTCATGGTCAGTTCAATTTCATATCTCTTTGCCGATTTGCTTGGATATGCTTCTCATTGAGTTGAGGGTCTACCAAAAACAACCTTTGTACCTCTCAAGGTAGAGGTAAGGTCTATGTTCACTTTAACATTCCTATACCCCACCTTGTTGAAGTACACCACGTATGTTATTGTTGGTGAAAAATTAGAGATTAGAACAATACACGGCATAAAAAGCTAGTGGGTCGCTTGGTATGGGGAAGAACAACAATAACAACAACAACAACATACTCAGTGTATTCCCACATAGTGGGATCTGGGGAGGCTAGAGTGTACGCAGACCATACCACTACCTTAGGTGAAGTAGAGAGGTTGTTTCCGATGGCCCCACAATATAACAAACACAAAAGATAAGTGCAAAATAAACTAACACCGCTAGCAACAAGATAATACTACAACCACAAGATAATAATAACTATCTAACCGAAATCATAGACATCACACAACACCACGAATAAAAAACTATAGACACAAAAGCGCTCCCTTATTGTTACCGACGCACTCCCACCCCCTAACCCTCTACCCTAATCCGCTATGCATTTCTGCCAGTAGTTGTTTCCAAGGCTTGAACCCGTGACCTCCTGGTCACATGGCAACAACTTTACCAATTACTCCAAGGCTTTCCTTCATGGGGAAGAACAACAACATAACTAATATAATCTCATAAAGTGGAGTCTAGGAAGGGCAGAGTGTACGGAAACCTTACCTCTACATGCTACTTTTGATATACCCTCAAGCTTCGTCTAGTAGGGGGATGAGGGATAATAATCATGGTGCTTTTAGTTAGAGGTGGTGTTAGTCCTAGCCGGGGTTCTGTCGAAAACAACCTCTCTACCTCATCTGAGATAACTTCATACACTTTACCCTTCCCAGGCCCCACTTTGTAGAAATACACTACTAATGTTGTTGTTGTTTTTAGTTAGAAGTATTAAATATTAATCCCAAGATTATTTATCCAATCATTTGAGCTAAAACAATGGGACTAGTATATTACAATTCATGAAATAACTGTGTCTATCCCATCATCCATACCAATCAACCTCCCAAGTGTTTTTCTTGTTGTGACATTGCAATAAGAGAATTAACAACAAGACAAAGTACAACTATTGTAGCTCAACGTACAACATGATGATGCAGAAATGATGGAAACATAAAGGGATCCATAAAATTACCATAAAATAATGAACACCCAGAAAAGAAAAGAAAAACTCTAAAATAACAAAGAAGGGGAAAATGGAAATCAAATAAATACTTACCAATAAAAATCTTGTTATGTTTTTAAAATCAATAAAAAGGCAATGCCTTTGAAATAATTGACCTTTCTTGATCACAATTTCTTTAGAGAAAAATGAAAATATAAATGAGGGTTTCAAAATAGGTAAAATTGTAGTAAAATTGTATGGAATTAAAGAGAGATAAAGAGAGAGCAATGTGGGTATTTTTCTTTCTTCTTCTTTTTTTCTCCTTGTTTCTCTCTCTGTATCTCTCTCTTTGTGTGTAGTTTTTATGTTATGAAGAAAAAAATAAACTGTATTTATAGAGTAGCAAGATCAAATTGTATTTTTTATTTTTCGTTCAATATTTATATTGGAGCCAATTAAATCTAAATTTTTCCAACAAGAGTTTTTTCATTCTTAGTGGCTTGAACACGTGACCTTGGTAAGAGTAAGAGGGATGCTGAATTAACAACAATAATAACATATCCGGTGTTTCGCATAAAATGTGGTGCGGGAAAGTAAAGTGTATGCATTTCATACCACTACCTCAAATAAAGTAGAGAAGTTGTTTACGATAGATCCCCGAAGAGATATCCTGAACCATCACCCACAATCCATTAACTTCTGTATCCGTACTGAATTTCGGCTAAATTTAAATTTGTACATTACATGATCTTAGATAGCGCCTCCAACGTAATTTCTTTTTATTCTTAATGCTCGAACATGAAACTTTTAGTTTAAATTTTAAAAGGGTGAGGTGGTTGAGCTAGCATATAACGAGGGTTTCATTCCTTTTTGATGAAAAATTATACTACATATATATAATTAAAAAAAATTTATATATAAATAGTAAATATTAGTTTGTGTGTGCATTTTTTAAATTTCTCCGGTGAAAATTTTGATTCTGCCACCGGTTATCAATAACATGTGCAATCTATGAGTTGTCTTCAATGTATTTTTTCAAAAAGAAAAAAAATAGGGGAAATTCTTGTTGACTTTTGAAATATTCTTAAATGGATTTTTAAAAAGTTAGAATAAAGATAAGTCTAGGTGAAAGTGATATGAGAGAAAGAAAAGGAACTTATTGCACGCGTACAAGTAATTGTAGAAACAGAATTTTAATTAAATGGGTCAAAATGTAAAGAATATTAAATATATTATAGTTGTTTGCGATAAATTTTAAACATGAAAAATAAACACAAATAAAATCTGAAGAATAAGAATCTTTTATTAATAAACATACGGATTTAATTTTATTTCTTCCTTGATTCTTCTCTATAATTTTTTTCTTATTATTCGAGGATTGTTAGTAGTGTATTTCTCGAACTTAGGGAGATCTGGATTTGATATGAACTTTCTCTGTTAATAGCGAATAGGTTGTAGTTAATCTTTATGAAAGGAGACTTTTACGGATTTTCTTGAAATATTTGATTATCAAGAACAGTGAGTTTTGATCCATGATTTCATCATGGTATATTCGAGATTCCTCTTCAAGGAATATGCTACTTGTTAAGAAATGCGAGCCCAATTAGTTTTAATATTAGACTCTACTGGTTGCCTATCAGTGAAACAAGTAAGCTAACGTGGTTCTCAAAAGTAAAACTTGAACACAGTATTTTTACGTGAAAAAAATCCGGCTCAAGAAAGGTTTAAAAAATCACGACTTATACCTCTACAGGATTTAACCCCAACTTCACTATATCACTCGAGCCTCAACAATCAACAAATTGCAAGACTTCTTGTAAACTAGGAATCAAAATTTCTAACTTCTATTTCTACAAAAAATACAAATCTTCCCAAGATAAGTGTTCCTAAGTCTTCAAGTTTCCCAACTTGAAGACTTTTAATCATAACTCAGTTTATACTTCACTGAGACTAGAGATTACAACTCAATATGACTCAATGACCAGCCTATTACACAAAGTCTATGACTCTAAGTAAGAGACCATATTACTTCAATAGCTCCTTCAAGTTGTAGAACTGATTTGCTGATTGTTGACTATCTTTTCAGTGCATCAGTAAAACACTTTGAATGTCGTTTGTTCTATTTAATCCAACTCCTGGTAGAGTTCTTTAGTTGATGTACTCTTCTATCTTCAATAGGACTCTCAGATAGTTTCACTCCTTTGTTGCTACCATCTCTCTCCTAGGTTGAATAGGACTCTTCTCTTTTATCCCTTAGTCTTGTAGAACTCCTTGATCAACTCAACTTCTAGATGTTGCATTTATCTTCTCCTTAATCGTAGCATTTGAAACAATTCTGAGCTTCTTTGCTTATCCACTTTTGTCCTAATGCATTGTCAGCCTTGCATCAACTTCAACATGTAGTTCATGTGAGCACCAATAGATTCACTTGTGTGGAACATCTTGCACAACATGTTTCATTCATCTGTCCATCATTAAAACCTCGCATTCTCTAACAAATTTTCCCTTTTTTATGATGACAAACTTAGCAGTACAACATCATTCATACAATCCTGACATACTCAATAAAAGATTTAAATAGAAGATCACAAAATGAAATAAGTTAGTCAATTGAGTTATAAGCATTGTATAATCTATTTTTTCCCCTTTTGACATCATCAAAAAGCTGGTCTAACAAGTGAAAACAGGTGAATAATTCATGGTCACTGAAGCTATCACTAAAATAATCAAAACTTAGAGCAAGAGAACACCTATGCATTAAAAAAACGGAAACGGATCATTTTAAGCAAAAAGGTCCATTTCATTTTACAATATAGGATACAATTATCCATACCCAGAAACAACAAAAAGAGAAACAATAGGGACCAAGAAAAAACAAAGAAACTATTCTTAAGGCACTTAGAGTGGACTTAAGTAGAGGAAGGGGAGGAATAAGGGAGGTCAGCTTCCAAATAACATCAGTATTCTCAGCTTTTTCTTTTTCCAAAGAGGCTGTGAGGGAAGCAATTTGAGCTTGAAGGACCCTTTTTTCATCTTTATAGGCAGCCTGAGTAGCCTCTAATGCAGCCTAAGCAACCTCCACCTCAACCTGTTTTACGGCAAATGCATTCCTCAATCTTTGCACTGGGTTGTCATCATTCCTCATAGCAGCAGGTAACATTGTATGGTTCACAGACCCTATGACATCCTTTGTGGTCAGCAGAGACCATACTTGGACTAGTACATGAAAATCCTCAAAAACAGATACAAGCCAAAATTCATATGGAAAAGCATGACCATTTGCATCTTGGACTAAGACCCTTTGCATGTGCTTGATCATGAGTTGAGGAAGGTCTATTGGAATTTTAGTATCTAACAGTTCCATAAGAGTAAGATCAAGGAAATTGGCAATTGTTCTTCACTCTTGTCTAAGAAGGATCATTTTGTGAACCACATCAAAATAAAACTGATAAAAAGGTGTCATCTCACTCTCTAAGACCCTACGATGAGTGACAAGATAAGGATTTACAGAGAACTTTCTGGATATCTCAAGTGCAGAGGAAAGATTATCGAGAGGAGGCCAGGTTACCTTGACATAATGACCCCAGCCCCCCAGAAGAAATACTCAAGATTCGAGCAAGATCAGCAACATAGAGATTAATGGTAACCCCATGAACATTAGTCGAGAAGATCTCCCCAGTGGCAACTCCATTTGTATAAAACTCATATACTTCATTCCTTCCAAACTTATGTTGATGGTCACCTTGAATAAATAAGTGTGACTACCCAAGAGCTCTCAATTTAAAAACCAAGATATCCATTTTAAGCCCCCCAAAACCAGTGATAACTCGACCCCTAGCCAACTTACGTTTTTTAAAGTGAAGAATATGGGCTGACAGAGAATATTTATTAGCGGGAGTATTAGCATCAATATCAAAGTCAAGATTAGGATCAATCTTAGTAGAAGGTGCAGAGGGAGTATCAAGGAGAAACTCAGAGTCAGAGTCAGATGAGTCAGAAGAAACAGGTTTGTTTGCCTGTTTTTTTGGACGAGAAGTAAACTTTGGAGGAGAAATTTTGGAGGATGGCGAGTCTTTGACAGTAGGGGTGGATTTAGAAGAAAATGAAGCCTTTGAAGTAGGTTGAGATGATGATTTATAAAACAAAGAGGGTTTTGGGACTTTAGCAATGATTGTCTTCTTCTTTCTTTTTTATCGAAGAAGAATATCATGAGAGGAATCACGAGGGGGTGGAGAAGCAGAAGTAGCTACACGTTTTCTTTTACTTGTCTTAAGTGCTTCTTCCAAGGAAGTATCTTTCCGTTGCTTTTTACCTCGTGTATGAGGAGTTCGAGGAGAAGGGACAATAGGGGAACGCTGCACTGTAGCATTGTCATCAACATCGATGGTAATAGAAGAGGGTTTCCATTTAGGTTTAGATCTGGATCTTCGAGGAATTAGGTCATCAATGGGAATGTCATCTTGATCAAGAATCTGAAGAGGAATTAGAGGTAGTAGTGAGGGTACAGAAGATGGTGAGGGATTTGAAGAAAATTTGGCAAAGGGGTTTTGTAGGTTCTTGAACATAGCACAATCAAACAATTTGATGGAAATTTGGCGGTGGAATGAGTGGGGGTAAGGTAATGTTTGGATAAATTATAATGGCAGTGGAGGGACTAGTAGCAGATTCTCGGAGGGAGAGGATCAGGAAGACGCCATTGAAGAAGAAAAAACATTATTGTGATTGTGTAGAAATTAAAGAAGGAATGAAAAGTAAGGAGGGGGAGAAACATATTTAAGAAGGAAAGAGAGAAGATGAAATGTGAGTTAAGTGTATTTGGTGAAGGAAACGTAATGATTAAGGGGTTTAGTTCTGATGGGAAAGGTCTGGCAGCCTTTTTTAAGGAGAATGACTTTTTAGTTTTGGTGGTTTAAGTGTAACGGAAAGAAACATGTAGACAACCTGTTTCTCTTTATGTTACTATGGGCAAGCAATAATCATACCTGAATTCTAAATAAACAATGGACAAAATTGCCTTGATGTTCCAGTCTTTCTGTAAAATCAACACACAGCTAAGTCAATTTACTCTAAAATCTTGATATTAGGATACACAACTAAATGTGTAAGACTGAATTAATCAACAATAACTTAAGAACGGCTTATTTTAGTAAATCATTGAGGGAGATTTATACAATTTTAATCATCCCCAAGGCTAACCTATTCTTTTCAAAGTGTTCTCTACTCAAAGCCTTAGTGCATATGTTAGCAATTTGTTCCTCAGTAGAACAAAACATAATTAATATATGGCCTTTTTTCAACATTATCTCTAAGAAAGTAATGTCTAATATCAATATGCTTAGTTCTTTTATGTAGAACATGATTTTTGGCTATGTTAATGGCACTTGTATTATCACAAAAAATAAGAACACATCCAACATCTATATCGAAATTCATAAGTTGTTGCTTTATCCATACCAATTGAGCACAACAAGATCCTACAGCAACATATTCAGCAGTAGACAATGCTACTGAACTTTGCTTCTTAGTGGACTAGGTAATCAAACATGATCCAAGGAAGTGTGCATGCTTGTAGTGCTCTTTCACTCAACCAAATATCCTGCATAGTCAGCATTAGAATATTCCACCAAGTTGAAATTACTACCTTTTGGGTACCATAAACTAAGATCACTGGTCCCTTTGAGATATCTAAAAATCATTTTTACAGATTTTAGCTAAGACTCTTTAGGATTTGCTTGAAATGTAACACATAATCCTACATTGAACACAATGTCAGGCTTGCTTGCTGTAAGATATAACAATGATCCTATCATCTCTCTGTATATCTTTTGCTCCACATTAGGACTTATTTTATCCAAATCAAGCTTTGTAGCAGTGGCTATTGGAGTGCTAATTTCTTTTGCCTCTTCCATGGAAAATTTCTTGAGGAGTTCTTTTACATACTTCTGCTGATGGATCATTGTTCCAGATGTTATTTTTTTTATTTGCAATCCCAAGAAGTAGTTCAGCTCCCCCATCATGCTCATCTCAAATTCACAGTTATTGAGTTTGGCAAAATTATGAGTCATGTTCATATTTGTGGAGCCAAAAATAATATCATCTACATACACCTGCACAACCAACAAATCCTTTCCATCAGTTTCCAAGAAGAGAGTGTTGTCAATTTTACCTTTAATATGTCTATGCTCCAGTAGAAACTTTGACAATCTCTCATACCAAGCTCTTGGAGCTTGTTTCAACCCATACAAGGCCTTATCCAGTCTATACACATGATCAGGAAACTCCTTGCTTTCAAACCCTGGAGGTTGTTTAATATATACCTCCTCTTTGAGAATGACATTTAAGAATGCACACTTAACATCCATTTGATATATAATGAACTCTATGTAGGCAGCAAATGCAACAAGTAATCTAGTAGCTTCATTTCTGGTTACAGGAGCAAAAGTCTCATCAAAATATATGCCTTCTTCTTGATTGTATCCTTGGACCACCAATCTTGTATTGTTCCTTGTAACTATTTTATGCTCATTAACTTCATTTCTGTACACCCACTTAGTCCCAATTACTGTTCTATATTTTGGAAGAGGAACTAAGTTCCATACTTTGTTTTTCTCAAACTAATTCAACTCTTCCTATATGGCTATGATCCAATCAGCATCAAGCAAACCTCAGTTACCTTCTTTGGCACAATCTATGATAAGAATTCCTTGAAGGCACACATACTTCTTAATTCAGACCTTGTAGTGATTCCAGAAGTGTCTCAATAGAATGTGATCCTTGATATTTGTACCCTTTTGGGACCAAGCCTAGTAAGCTACTAGGATCACTGCTGATGTTCTGAGTTGGGGAAGTTGGTGGCTCAGTTTCCCCTATCATTGTAACTCCAGATTCAGTTCCCCCCTATTGAAGTGCCTCCATGTTTGGTAGCTCCAGTCAATGAACTGGGTTGTGTAACCTGATCCTTAGAGTCACTTCCTTCCTGTAGGTTAGTCTTAACACAGGATTAATCAAAAACACATGCATGCATTCTTCAACACAGTTTGTTCTTATATTTATAACCATATGAGCCTTGTTATGCAGTGAATAACCTAAGAAGATTACTCCATTACTTTTAGCATTAAATTTTCCCAGATTATCCTTTCCATTATTATGTATAAAACATTTACAACCAAAGGTTCTAAAATGAGAAATATTTGGCTTTCTTCCTTTAAGTAATTCATAGGGAGTCTTCTCTAACATAGGTTTGATCATGCACCTATTTATGATATATGTTGTTGTACTTATTGCCTCAGCCCAAAGGTTTTAGCAATATTTGTTGCAAGCATAATTGTTCTAGCCATATCTTCCAAGGTTGCATTCTTTCTTTTCACCACTCCATGTTGTTGTAGTGTTCTAAGAGCAGAGAAGTTATGATCTATACTATTTGCTGAACAAAATTCTAAGAACTTGACATTCTCAAATTCTATACCATGGTCAGATCTTATGGAAACTAATGAAGTGCCCAGTTTCTTTTCAATTTTCTTGATGAAAATTGCAAATACATCAAAGGTATCTTCTTTAGAGGCTAGAAACAAAGTCCAGGTGAACCTGGAGTAATCATTAACAATTACAAAAACATACCTTCTTCCACCTCTGCTTTGAAGTCTCATTGGTCCGCATAGGTCCATATGAATCAGGTCAAGGCACTTGATACTGCTAACATGGTTCTTTGACTTAAAAGAAGATCTTACCTGCTTCCCCCTTACACAAGCACTACATAGCTTTTCTTTCTTAAACTTGGTCTTGGGCAATCCCAATACCATACCTTTGGAGGAAAGTATGTTTAGTTATTTCAGACTTGCATGTCCAAGTCTTATGTACCAAAGGAGGGGATCATTTTCTATTGCACTTAGACAATTCAACTCTGGTCCTGGTATTGCTATTATGTCAGCTTTGTATACATTTTTGTATCTTCTAGCAGTGACCACAATCTCCTAGGTGTCCATTCTCTTGACTTTGACACCTGCAGAAGTAAAAATAACTTTATTACCTTTATCATACAGTCGTGAAATGCTCAGCAGGTTGTGCTTCAATCCTTCTACTAGATAGACGTCTTCTAATGCTCTTGACTCAGATAAGTTAATTTTTCCAACTCCAGTAATGGTTCCCTTTTTTCCATCACCAAAAGAAACTCCTCCTTCATTGATTTTAAAGAGTGAAAGGAACTTTTTCTTATCACCAGTCATGTGTCTTGAACAAGCACTGTCCAAATACCAATGTCTTTTTCTTCCTTTCACTTTCTCCAGCAAAAGAAATCAATGGTTAGACTTAGGAACCCAGACATGCTTGGGTCCTATTTTATGAGTAAAACGATGAATTAAATTTCTTCTAGTCCATGCTAGCAACATGTAGTGCAACCTGTTTCTCTGACCTGAACCAGTTCTTTTCTTTTTCGCCTGAAAAAATTTATTTGCCAGGTTTTGAATGTTTAATCTGCTTTTAGCAGCTACTGAACATTTAGTGGTTGGATGTCTAAGGTTGCCACAGATATAACACAAATCTTTAGGATCAACACTACTTTTGTGAAACCCCAAACCTATCTTTTCATTGTGAATTCTTTTACTCAATTTGTGAATAATTCTTGAAGAATTTGTCCACCTATTAGCCCTTTCAAGATCAAGTTTCAATTTAGAGACTTTTTGACTCCGTTTGTTTATTATCTCAGTTGTATTACTACTGTCACGCCCCAAAATCCCATCGGGCCGGACTGACACCCGAAGCCGAGAAGGCCTGGGAGAACCCGTTCAAATACTTGTACTTTCACTTACATGTCACCAAAAATTTGGACAACACTTCGTTGCATATAGAAGGATCTAATTACCTGTATCAACACATCACGCGCAAATATATATATATATATAATACTTGGCCGTCGGGGCTACCACATATACAGATATAACATCACTATATAAACTCTCATGACTTTACCCTTCCTTATGTCTACAAAGCCTCTAGGATATATATACATGACATAACTAGGGTCGGGACAAACCCCCGCCCACACATGACTCCTGTACAATAACAAAACATAAGGAACCGACTCAAAAAGCTCCAAAGCAAACTGGAGCTCACCAGCAATAGCTGTATGACCTGGCTCCTACCTGTACGGTGTATGAGCTGAGGTACTTGTGCCTGCAGCATGAAATGCAGGTCCCCCGTGAGGGACGTCAGTACGAAATATGTACTAAGTATGTAAAGCTGTAAATAATCATATGTGATATGGGGGATCAAGAAAATCAGCCACAAGTGAATAAATCATAATAGAAGTGAACCACACTTCATAAACACTTTTAGGATCATGTACATTATCATTAATCTGAATTGGGTTCTTGAATTCAAACACATATATGGAATGGTATACATTTGTTCATTTCATTCTTTACAATTATCATTCGCCATTACCTCCTCCTCCCGAACCTCCAACCACCTAAAAATAATCAATACTGTATCGTACTGTGACCATTAGGCTGCCCCCAGTACATATCAACTGGGATCGACCCATGCTAGGCTTATGCTCCTGGGATACCACCCATAAACACATAAATAGGGATCGACCCATACTAGGCTTATGCCCCTAGGATACCACCCACACGTATATCAAGTAACACACATAAGAGATCTTTCCAATAACTTAGTTCAAAAGCTTTTGAGATTGTTACATTAGTGTTCATGCCAATATAGTACCTTTGGAACAATGACACATCAATAGGAATCAAGTAATAGACCTTCTATACAATAACGATGTAATAAAGACTCATTGGTATATCAACAATGTGTTTCAGAATCATCAATATCACAACAATGAAATAGGAGCCTTTTGGTATATCAATGAAACATTTTGACACTTTATAGAATGGAAACAACTTCGTTGGTAATGTAGAACAATACATGTTTTTGGACAACCTCGGAATGTTACTTGATGGAACATTGGTGTTTTCATGCCCAAGAACATCGTTAGAGTATGCTTTACATACCTCGTTGTAGATTCGGATACCAATTCAACACAACTTCCCATCTTTACAAATCACTTATCTACAATGAAATGTTTGGCATCTAGTATTAGCAACCCAACACCACAATTCTATTCCATAATTCCATACTACCAATATTTGCAAAACACTCCAAAAACCGACTTGAACAATAGGTTCATGTGTGTGTATATATATATATATATATATATATATATATATATATATATATATATATATATATATATATATATATATATATAAAATCATCATTTCAATACCACATCATCACACCAAATTCTTTCACAATTCAACATAATCCAACATCATTTCCCAATCATCTTTCAACAACAATCAAATAACATACTTCTTATGCTCACATGCATATATATAAATATACATATCCATATAAATAACACCAACATAATTTACATCCTTACCATAAAATGGCCCTTTTGATTTTGAAGTCCTGTTAGCCCAAATAAGGGGTGCTTCTCGAAGCCCTCGAGACAGTGAACACAACTACGGAATCAATTTGAATTTTTTACGGTTGAATCACAAGATAATTGGTGTTGAAATTAGGCTAGGGTTTCTTATTTTCAATAATTTGATGATAATTGATGGATATGAGACTAATTATATGTATATAATGACCAATTTTCGTCCATGAGGTGATGTAAAATGACCATATTGCCCTTAAAAATTTAAATAAATCCGAATCTGTCCATGATGGACTGTTTTGATAGGCTAAAGTAAATCGTTCATAACTCTTTGCTCTGATATCGTATTTGGGTGAAATTGGTATCGTTGGATATATAATTCAAAGGTCTTTTATTTCATATAAAGTAGGCCACCCAGTTCGTCCTGTGCAAGGATTTATGATCGTTTGAAGTCGACCCTAAAAATCTATTTTGAGAGGCTGAAGTAAAACGAGTATAACTCCTTACTCAAATGTTGGATTTGGATGAAACAAATTGCATTGGAAAGAAGACTCAAAGATATTTCTTTTGATAGGTGGTAGATCTCCCAGTTCATTATATTGAGGGAGTTATGATCGTTCAAAGTCGACCCAAAAAAACTGGCAGGCCTTAGTAGTTTGTGTGCAGGAAATTTTCCTGCACATTTACTGTTCACAACATCCCGGCCACCGTTTTATAGTTTAGAACGTGCTCGATTATATCCGAAACTTATCCGTTTTTGGAAATCTTTATATCGTTGGAAAACTTATTCAATAAACTTCATATGGAACCATCGATGGGCAAATTCCGGTATAAATAAAGTCGATTCCTATACACATATAATCAGACTATACACTTGAAACCATCTCAAAATAATCAATACTCATACTTAAACTCATATATACCTAACTTAGGATCAATACATATACTCCAACACATATAACCATGGCTAATGCACGTAATTAAGTACGGGGTGTTACAACTACATTCCAGTTTGCACTTTTCTAATTCAAGTTCAGCACTTTCTTGTTCTTTACTCATGGCCTTTTTCCCAGTTTTAGTGAGAGTCAATTTAAGGATTTCAAACTTAAGATCATTATTAGAAGAATCAAGTTCTGCAAGTTGTTTCTTGAGAGTGCAGTTTTCTTTGTCAACTGTAACTTTACAAGCCTTTAATTCAACGAGATCAAATTTTAAGGCTTGTAAAACTGTTAAATAACTCATCCCTATTAGAAGTTAATTCTTGGAAATCATCAATTAGTGCACTCATCAAGGAAACAAGTTTTGATTTAGAAAAGAAATGTAGTTTTTCTTTAAGTTCAAGTATGCTTACCTCAGTAGCTTCATATTCTGCATTTAAGTCTGAATCTCCAAGTGCTATGAATGCAGTTTCATCAGCTTCCTCATCATCTGAGTCAGACCCCCAAGCTGTTCTCATTGCATGCTCCTCCTTCATTTTGGCCTTTTCCTCCAGTTCTTTTTCAGCCCTTTCCTTCTTTCACTTTATTTCCCAAATTGGACAGTCACTGATCTGGTGATCTGTCTTACCACACTTATAGCATCCATTTGGATTGTCATTTGAGCTCTTTTTGCTACTTGTTCCCTTCTTCTTTTTAAAGAATTTGCTGAAGTTCTTGGTTATGAAGGCAACTTGTTTCTTATCAAGTTCAAATTCATCATCACTATCATAAGCTTTTAATGCCGAGATTTTCTCAGGAACTGCTTATTCTTTGGTTCCATCAACTTCTATTTCATAAGTTCTCAAGTTCCCAACCAGTCTATCCAGGTCATACCCGTGAGATCCTTATTATCCTCCCTAATTGCAGTTACATTAACATTCAATTTTGATTTTGGTAGTACCCTTTGTACCTCAACTTGTTCCTCCTCAGTGATGAATTTTCCCAAGAAAGTCAGTTCATTTGTTAAAGAAGTAAGTCTTGTCATAATCTCATGCAATGACTCATTTTTCTTCATTTTGAATGCCTCATACTTAGTGAAAATAAGAGAAATCCTGAATTTTCTTACCTGAGAGGTACCCTCATGTGCATTTACCAATGCATCCCAAGTTTTCTTAGTAGTAGTGTAAGTTGACACCCTATTGTATTTAGCAGGTCCTAGTCCACAGACTAGGATGTTCTTAGCTTTTGCATTTTTCCTTAATGCCACTAAGTCATCAGCAGTAAATTCACTCCTTACCTTATTCACTTGTTCACCATTAACCATCTTCATTGGAATGGTGGGACCATCAGTAATTCTATCCTACAATTCATAGTCTTCACCTTGGATAAACATCTCCTTCCTGGCTTTCCACCAGATAAAGTGAGAACCATCAAAGAGTGGAGGTCTAGTGGTTGATTGACCTTCAATATGACTAGTAGGAGGTACGGAATTCATCATTGTAATCTTTTCTTAGGTGCTATCCTTATTTAAGACAACCTCGCTTTGATACCACTTGTTAAGAAATGCGAGCCTTACTAGTTTTAATATTTGACTCTACTGGTTGCCTATCAGTGAAACAAGTAAGCTAATGTGGTTCTCAAAAGTAAAACTTGAACACAATATTTTTACGTGGAAAACACCCGGCTCAAGAAAGGTGTGAAAAACTACGACCTGTACCTCTACAGGATTTAACCCCAACTTCACTATATCACTTGAGCCTCAACAATCAACAATCAACAAATTACAAAACTTCTTGTAAACTAGGAATTAAAACTTCTAACTCCTATTTCTACAAAAACACAAATCTTTCCAAGATAAGTGTTCCCAAGTCTTCGATTTCCCCATCTTGAAGACATTTAATCCTAATTCAGTTTATACTTTACTGAGACTAAAGATTACAACTCAATATGACTCTACGACCAACCTATAACACAAAGTCTATGACTCTAAGTAAATGACCAGGTTGCTCCGATAGCTCCTTTAAGTTGTAGAAATGATTTGCTGATTGTTGACTATCTTTTCAGTGCATCAATGAAATACTTTGAATGTCGTTTGTTCTATTTAAGCCAAATCCTAATAGGGTCCTTTAGTTGATGTACTCTTCTATCTTTAATAGGACTCCCAGGTAGTTTCACTCCTTTGTTGTTGTCGTCTCTCTCTCCTAGATTGAGTAGGACTCTTCTCCTTTATCCCTTAGTCTTGTAGAACTCCTTGATCAACTCAACTTCTAGATGTTGTGTTTATCTTCTCCTTAATCTTAGCATTTGAAATAATTTTGAGCTTCTTTGCTTATCCACTTTTGTCCTAATGCATTGTCAGCCTTGCATCAACTTCAACCTGTAGTTCATATGAGCACCAGTAGATTCACTTGTATGGAATAACTTGCACAACATGTTTCATTCATCTGACCATCATCAAAACCTCACATTCCCTAACACTACTCTTTAAATAGACGTAATGTACGATTTAGATAGAGTATCCTCCAAGTTACCATTTACGATAGAGTAGTCGTCAAAATACCTAACACGATTTGACTCATCTTGTACAGTCTCATAATTTTTTTATGTCTATAATATTAGTAGATGTAATTATAATATATTTGATATACTTCTATAGATTTTGTAAAATATAAATTTCTTGTATATAAATTGTGTTAAGTAGTTTGTACTTTGGGTACACAGAATCTGTATATTACAACACCAACTTCAACTTGAGTTCAAGTATAAACAAGAACACAATGAAGTATATCAAATACCCTCAACACAAGATCAAAATGACCTTTTCAAGAGGTGTATTTTATTTTTCAGAAATTAAGATGAAATAGAAAATAGTCAAGTCGTCTGAATTCATGGATTTTTCTTAAGAAAATAATCCCCCTCACTGTACCCGAGGTTGTGGAACTTTTCCTCCCAGGATAACTATACCAACAGTAGCGGTACCTCAAACGGTTGAAATTTCTTCAAACTCACAGAATGTTTTGAGTGATCACACAGAATATTTTTGACACAAGAATAGAGTTTTTAATCTGAAAATTTTGTATGCAAACCTGTGGATGAAACCAGGTTTTTATAGTCACAAGATGCCTCTTCTGAAAAGTGGCAAAGGTTCATCTAAAAGGTGTAACCTTTTCTGAAAATTCATGTTTATTCGTCCAAACATTATGACTGTTCTGAACAGGCATGCCATTTCATGAATAAGTATATCAATTTATTGAAACAATGCATCAGTTCTAAAGCAGTGCATCAGTTTACTGAAATAGTGCATCAGTTCAGTTTCGAAACTGTGTTCCATTTCAGTGAAAAATTGTATCATTTTGAAAATTTATCTAAAGCATCTGTTCGAGTTATCCATTTTTACCCTCGTCTTACCATGTATCCTTCCCCGTGTGATAATCCCTCCACAAAATAACAAAATAATAACCTCTAACTAATTCCCATGTATGGTTTCTTAAGATTGAATTTATCTCACTATTGACTGCTTCTTTCCAAAAGGATGAGTCTAACGACGACATCGCTTCTCTAAATGTTTGAGGCTCATTCTTTAAGAGAAATATTACAAAATTCGATCCAAACAAAGTTGATGTTCTTTGACGTGTACTACGTCTTGAATTTTCTTTATTATGTACATTCTCACTTGGTTCATCTCGAGGTCGTTTAGATCCTCCACTAGACTGTTCATGTCTAATTTTATATGGGTAAATATATTCAAAGAATTTAGAATTGTCTAATTCAATTATCGTATTTTCATTAATATCCAGATGTTCGGATTTATGAACCAAAAATTAACATGTTTTACTACTTTTAGCATATCATATGAACACGCAGTCCACCATTTTAGGTCCTATCTTAACCCTTTTAGGTTTAGAAACTTGAACCTTCGCTAGACACCCCCACACTTTAAAATATTTCAAGTTAGGTTTCCTTTCTTTCCATTTTTTATAAGAAATTGATTGTGTCTTACTATGGGAAACTCTGTTGAGTATGCGATTGGCCGTAAGGATAGCCTCCCCCCATAAGTTTTGCGGTAAATCAGAACTTATAAGTAAGATATTCATCATTTTCTTCAAAGTTTGTTTTTTCCTTTCCTCAATTTCATTAGATTGAGGCGAATATGGGGCCATAGTTTGATGGATTATTCCATTCTCTACACATATTTGCGCAAAGGGAGATTCATGTTCTCCGCCCCTATCACTTCTTATCATTTTGTTCTTTTTGTCTAACTGATTTTCAACTTCAGTTTTATATTGCCTAAACGCATCTATTGCTTCATCCTTAATATTTAGCAAGTAGACATAACAATATCTTGTGCAATCGTCAATAAAAGTTATGAAATACTTTTTCCCAGCATGTGATGGTGTTGACTTCATATCACAAATGTCAATGTGTATTAAGTCTAAGGGATTGGAGTTCCTTTCAATGGACTTGTAAGGATGCTTTGCATACTTTGATTCCACACACGTTTGACACTTTGATTTATTGCACTCAAAGTTTGGCAAAACTTCTAAGTTAATTAGTTTTCGTAATGTTTTGTAATTAACATAGCCTAAACGTTCATGCCATAAATCATAAGACTCAAGCAAATAAGAAGAATTCGAACTTTTATTTATTTCAACAGTCATTACATTCATCTTATAAAGGCCTTCAGTCAGATAGCCTTTTCTTACATACATTTCTCCTTTGCTAATTACAATTTTTCCAGAAATGGTTACACATTTGAATCCGTTCTTGTCTAGTAGTGAAGTAGAGATTAAGTTCCTACGTAATTTGGGAACATACAAGACATTGTTAAGTGTCAAGACCTTGCCCGGAGTCATTTTCAAGCACATTTTCCCTGTTTCTTCCACCTTAGCAGTAGCGGAGTTAGCCATGTAGATCATTTCTTCTACTTGATCTAGAGCAAATAACGAAAACAACTCTCTGTTGGCACAAACATGGCGGGTGGCACCAAAATCCATCCACCATTCGCGAGGATTCCCCATCAAGTTTTATTTTGAGAACATAGCACACAGATCATTGCATTCTTTGTTGGATTCAATCATATTTGCTTGATCCTTCTTCTTGCATTTCTTTGGGGCACGACAGTCTGTGGAGTTGTGGCCAATCTTGCCACAGTTGAAGCATTTTCCCTTGAACTTTTTCTTGGGTTGATTGCTTCCTTGTTCAGCTTTCTTCTTTTTCTTGGAATTGTTTTGGTCATCTTCTATAATATGTGCTCCATTAATTGCAGAATTCCCCTTTGACCTTGTTTCGGCAGCTTTATTATCCTCTTCAATACAAAGTTGGACAGTAAGATCTTCAACGGTCTTCTCCTTGCGTTTATGCTTTAAGTAGTTTTTGAAGTCTTTCCACAAAGGTGGTAGCTTCTCAACTATTGCTGCTACTTGGAAAGCATCATTCACAATTAAACCTACAAAACAGTTTATGCGAGTATTAAGAACATTTTTAATTTGTTCAACTAAGGTATTTTTCAAATATATACCTTCTGCTAGGAGATCATGTATGATGACTTGCAACTCCTGTACTTGAGAGACAATAGATTTGCTATCTATCATTTTGAAGTCCAGGAGCAGTGCAATAAAAAATTTCTTAATTCCCGCATCCTCCGTCTTATATTTTCGTTCAAGTGCCCCCACAGTTCCTTTGATGTCTTTGTTCCACTATAAACATTGTAGAGGTCGTCTTGGAGACCACTCAGAATATAATTCCTACAAAGAAAGTCCGAATGTTTCCAAGCTTTTACAATAACGAAGCGGTCTTTGTCCGAGGTTTTCTTGGACACCTCAGGAGCGTCTTCGCTAGTGAATCGTTGCAGACATAAAGTGGTGAGGTAAAAGAACATATTTTGCTACCACCGCTTGAAGGCAATGCCCGAAAATTTTCTGGGCTTCTCCGCCGGTGCCATTGTTGGCGGAGCATTTGTGTCACTTGATGTGGCAATATTAGTTGCCCTCACAGACGTTGTCGCATCTGTCATTTGACTTTCAGTTGCCATTTTTCTGTCACCACAAGACAAAAAATATTTAGTATTTTCAGAATACGACTTACAAAAATTAAGCAACTTTAAAAAAAAAGTTTCCTTATTGTTTCTAGTTAACAATGAAGTTTTTATGACTTCCAATTGTCAACCGAATGATCTTTAACTTGTGACAAAGTTTTTATGAATTCAAATCACTAGTTAAGTTCAGGCGGAGTAGAAAGTTAAAACTTTAATCTCCAAAAACAAGCAATACAGATTCTGTAATAGTAATTTATTTTCTTAAGATTGTTAAGTAGTTTGTACTTTGGGTACACAGAATCTGTATATTACAACACCAACTTCAACTTGAGTTCAAGTATAAAAAAGAACACAATGAAGTATATCAAATACCCTCAACACAAGATCAAAATGACCTTTTCAAGAGGTGTATTTTATTTTGCAGAAATTAAGATGAAACAGAAAATAGTCAAGTCGTCCGAATTCACGAATTTTACTTAAGGAAATAATCCCCCTCACTGTACCCGAGGTTGTGAAACTTTTTCTCCCAGGATAAAATGGCTAACCAGACCAACAGTAGCGGTACCTCAAACGGTTGGAATTTCTTCGAACTCACAGAACGTTTTGAGTGATCACACAGAATATTTTTGACACAAGAATAGAGTTTTTAATATGAAAATTTCGTATGTAAACCTGTGGATGAAATCAGGTTTTTATAGCCACAAGATGCCTCTTCTGAAAAGTGGCAAAGGTTCATCTAAAAGGTGTAGCCTTTTCTGAAAATTCATGTCTATTCGTCCAAATATTGTGACTGTTCTGAACAGGCATGCCATTTCGTGAATAAGTATGTCAGTTCATTGAAAAATGCATCAGTTCTGAAGTAGTGCATCAGTTTACTGAAATAGTGCATCAGTTCAGTTTCGAAACTGTGCACCATTTCAGTGAAAAATTGCATCAGTTCGAAAATTTATCTGAAACATTTTTTCGAAATAGCTTCTGCATGCATGCTTTCGTAATGAAACTGAAATCATATAAATGGAGTATTAAACACAGAAAATATTTACTGCGTTACTGTTGATATTTTCGGAATTCAAATAAATTGTCCGAAAAGATAGATCTCATCGATCGATCATTTTCCAAATCTGAAGCCGAGCCAAGCGAGCGACGACGGCGTGAGGCATCTCTTATTTCTTGCCTCACTTACCATGAGGAGTAAGTGTTCATCATTATAAACACTCCAAAGTTCCTTTCTCCCACCAAAGTGGAAGAATTAGTAAACTTTCCAATTTGGGGAGTACACTTTCTAAATTGATGTCTCCTCTTCTCCACTATTTTATCTCCTTTTTCCATTCACACTTCTATGAACCCAACAAATTGTGCACTTAATCAATAAAATAAAACTTCAGATAGTCAGTTACCTGGACTATTAAACTTTCTTGATAAAATTTTATAACTAATGCCACAATTTTATTCCAGTTTCATTTTTCCTTAAAGAATGGTGGTAAGGAACTTCTTGTATAATTAAGTTTCATAATCCAATTTCACCTAATTTTCCACTAAATTAAAGGTCATGCCAAAGAAACCATTTCACCTAATTTCATCAAAGATCAAAGTCATGCCTTGCACGGGGAAATAATATTTTAATATTTCTTAAGTACTTCTTATTGTTTTATTAGATTTTTCAATATTTGACATTTGAGTGAGTCAACATATTTGTTCATATATGTAAATGTTAGTGGCATGCTTACATGATATGAATGAACAGTACAAATAATATTTATGATTAATACATAGTCTATTTACATATATGAACAAATATGTTGACTCCCTCAAATGTCAAAACAGTACAAATAATATTTATGATTAATACATAGTCTATTTTTTTAATTTATCACAATATTTTATTTACACAATTGAAATAAGCTATGCTCTTAAACACTAACTTCCCATAAAATATTTCAATTAGACACTTTCAGTTTTTTTTTTTTACGTGTATATTGTTGTTCATCTATTAGGTAGTTAAACAACCTCCTTTTTTTACGTCTCATGCTTCCCCACGTGGTGACATGCGGGCGAGAAAAAGGAAAGAGAGGAATGGGGTTTCTCTCACTTTTGGCAAGCTATTGACTTAGTGGTAAAGCGCGTCCCTGATAATTGCGTTACTGTGTCTGGCTATGAGGGCTATCAGTCATATGGATAGTTTAATGTGCTCATCGACGCTTGATCATGAGATGTGAATTATTCAAGGTATATTAGCATGACGTACTCCTCTTGTTCGAACCGGAATTTGAAGCCAAACTCCTCCTCAAGAGGATAGATGGGGCGATTCAGGTGAGATCCAATGTTGATCCAACTTTTGATTCACTCGTGGAATTCAGGCGGTCCGAAATGAACCTCCACAACTCTTCTCTTATCGAGAATCCATACATCCCTTATCAGTGTATGGACACCTATCTCTCGAGCAAAAGTTTACGTTTGGCGTCAATGGAAAAATAAAATGGAGCACCTAACAAAGCATCTCACAGACCAAGAACCACAAGATCACCCTACCTCAATTAGTTGTAAAACCCAGGTGTTTTCTACTTGATTAGGTTGATGTGTATAATTAAAGAAGATGACATATTTTATGTGATTAACTTGATTACTGCCTCCGCTTCATTTTAGTTGGCCCCTTTCTAAAAATATTTGCTTCAGTTTAGTTGCCCCTTTGATGAAATCGAGAAAATTTTACTATGTTCTTCCAATAATACCCTTAACACTAAATAACTAAACAAAGTGTATTTACTCACATTTATATTTGTAAAGCGTAATTAAAAAGATTAATTTGGTAAAATAAACCTCCTATTTAATATTTTCTTAATGGGTGTTCCAAATCCATAGGGACCAACTAATATGAAATGGAGGGAGTATTTAATAGACGAATAAAAATACACATTATTTTTTTTTGAAATTTGATTTGAAAGTGTTTAATTAAACACTTACTAAAATATTCCATTGAAACATGATTTGGTTCGAGTACGTAAAACTGCAGATGAAATGATAAGTTTAGAGGGTTTTTTGGTTTCCCATCCAATGTCTGATATCCACATTGGAGTTCGACTAATTCGAATTCGCGCCGCGTAGAGCTCCATTCGGGGGGAAGCACTCCTCCCGACAGAGTTTTCTCCATGCCCAGGATCGAACCCTCGACCTCAAGTTAAGGGTAGAGCAGCTCCATCCGCTGCACCACAACCTATGTTGATAAGTTTAGAGGGTTAGCTATTTATTAATTTTAACTTTTAATTTTTCAACTCAGAATTCCATAATTAAAATTTTAAAAGGAAAAATAAATAAAGATTTATAATTTTTTTTTTTTTTTAAAAGGAAAAGCTTAGATTCATTGAACTTGGACAGTTGTGGAATTAACTCGTTTTTCGCATTTTGGGACCAGAATTTAATGCAGTGATAATGGGGGTAGCTAAATTTTATGGAGGGGAAAAAATAAAGCTGAAAACAAGTTGGCCAAACTCATAAATAAATATACTAGTATTAGACTAGGGTTAAACCTATTAAGTTCATTGAATATACACTATTGGTGGAATTACTATCAAAGATAAAAGTCGTGATAGAGTAGTAACTATTTCTTCATTTTTAATCTTGAAGTGTGAAACCGTCTTTGATACAAAGGATTTTACCTTCAAAGCAGAACTTCATCATAAAAATTTAAATTAATCGAACTCCAAAATAAATTTTACAAACTGAATGAAAATTAAAAAAAGAAATTAAGAATTAACGTTTGAAAATATTAATTCAAAAGTTAGGCTAAATTTAAAAAGTTAGTTAGTCTCCTTACTGGTAACAAGAGTTGTCGTCGTCAAAAACAACAAGCATATTCAGTACATCATACTACTATCTCAGATGAAGTAGAGAGTTTGTTTTCGATAGGTTCCGACTCAAGAAAAATAACAGTATAACAAAAAAAACATAAAAGCACACAACAAAATAAGATAACGCACTGCTAGATAATAAAAAAAACAAGACATGTACTAATATAAACTATTTATCTAAAATCATATACATCTCCGAAACATCACGAACAAAAAACTCCAGGCGCACATACAAACAAAGCACTTTTCCCTGCTACAACACTCCTACTCACTAACCCTTTATCCTAATCTGAATCCTCCGTACCTTCCTATCAATATTGAAAATATTTTCACATTTTAAAAAAAAGTCAAAATAGCTCGATGGACCCCTGTACTTGTTCCCGTTTGTAAAGTGGATACTTCTATTTAGCCATTTATCATTTAAACCCCCCAACCTATCAAAATATAATATTTTGAACTCTTATGCATATGTGGCATTAAATTATTGAGTTGACAAAACACGTGTCTGGGTTGACAAAACACGTGTCTGGGTTTACATGTGTTTTTTAAGCGCGTGGTACAGTTTTTTTAATTTAAAAATATTTTTAAAAATTTAAAAATAATAAATATTAAAAAAAATTAAAAAGGTTTTAAAGTCCCCCAACTCCCCAACCGTCCAGCACCCCCACCCCCCGCCAACTTCCGTTCAACACCCCCCACCCCATCCCTCACCCATAGCCTCCTCCCCAGCACCACCTACAACCCTTCCCTCACTCCCTTCATTCGCACCAGCCACCCCTCACCCCCAACGCACCAGCCCCCCTCCACCTACAGCCCTCCCCAACCCCCTTCTTTCACAGCAACCAACCCCCCACCCCTCAATGCACCAGCCCCCCTAAAGAAACCCCCCCAACGCACCAGCACCCCCCCTCCCAAACCAAAAAAACAACTCACTTTTTATTTTATTTTTGTAATTTTTTCTCTCAATTCAAATCTTTTCATTTTTTTTTAATTAAAATTTATGTTTGAAATCTTTTAATATTTTTTTTGGATTAAAATTTAAATTTGAATTGAAAGTGAATGATAACATATATTGAAAAAATTAGTGAATTTCATTAATAAGCTTGAAAAAACTTAAAGTTTTTGTGAATTTGTTAAAGATATTTAAATTTAAAAATCGAAAATTCATTATGTTTGTATATATGAATTTATAGTTAAAAATTTAAATTAGTTGGAGAGGAATTTTAATTATTTGTAATGATTTTGATGCTTCATTTGTGAGCAAAAATAAAAATATGATTATTTAAATTTTTCTACAATTTATAAAAAAAATTATATATTTAAATTTATTTTAATATTTAATTTCTTATGTAGCATTTTAAAAATGACGTGGAATTTAATATAATTTTAGAAGTGACGTGGAAGTTAACGTGGAGGCAGTTGTGTTACACACATTGAAAAAAGATTTAAAATGTTGAGTTTTATTGAGTTGGGGGCTTAGATGATAAAAGACTAAGTAGAAGTATCCACTTTACAAAGTAGACCAATTACAAGAATCCACCAAACTATTTTGCTAAAAAAAAAATTAGAACAACAATTTATCGAGCCTATGATAAATAACAGTTGGATTTTGGACAATTAACTATTCAAAGGAGTAATATAGTTCAAATTTTAACAACCATAAGACGACTCAAGGCTTAACACTAATGAAAATAATACTTCCTTTATTTCAAAATACATGAATTATTGGGGTATGACACATTTCTTAAAAAAAAAAGCAAGAAATAAATTAATCATATTTTTTTTCGTTATTTTCAAACTTCAAAACATTAATAATCATGATAATAACTCTCAATACTTACTTAAATTATTCTAATTAGATTTAAAAAGATAAATTTATAATATAATCCTTATTTCATCTTCAATTTTAGTGTCTCAAACCATTTCAATTGAGTCTTCAACAATTTAAACTATTTCAATCAAATTATTCATCAACAATAGGGTCATGAACTTTTCCAATTGACTCTTCAACGATATTGTCTTGAACTTTTTCAACCGAGTCTTTCATGATCGTGTCCTGAATTATTTCAATCGAATCTTCATTTATGATAGTATCGTGAACTATTTCAATCGAATCTTCTAAATCAAAATTCATAAAATCTCTTAACTCTATTTCAAGTTTTGTTTCTCAAATTTGATATGAAGATGAATGAGAAAAGATGGAAAGATATGAACTGTCATAGTCAATGAAAATCTAAGTCACATTAATCAAAAAAACTTTCAAGAAAATTAAGTCTCTTGCAACTCAACCTAAAAATGTAGTTAATGAAAGCTAAAATTGAAAAAAAAAAATTCAACAAGTATCTTGAATAATGAACAATTCAATTATTTTAACCATTTAAAAATATTACAATAATTTAATTATTTTGAAATGAAGGGAGTAATTAATAGTAGTAGTACTTACTCCGAACACTGTTTTCAATTATTATTTTAATTTTTCATTCGGTGTCTGATACCCGCATTGAAGTCCGACTAATTCGAATTCGCGCGGGGTAGGGCCCCATTCGGGAGAAAGCGCTTCCTCCTATCAAGGATTTTTTTCATACCCAAAGTTCGAACCTGAAACCTCTGGTTAAGGAAGGGACATGAGGTACAAAAATTAATGGCATTGCACATGATTTTTTTTTTTTTTTTTTTGGGGGGGGGGGGGGGCGGAGGGGTATAGACCATCCTTGTCCGATCAATATAAACATAACATGTGAGGGTTCAAACTTAAATCAACACTTTAATCAAATTAAACCATTACACTTTTTCTAGTAACTCTTTTTCTTCTCTAATTATATGTTAATGAAGTGATAAATTTGCATAATAAAATTCATTTATCTTGCTTCTATTGATTTGATGTAAACTTTATTATTCGTAACTTCCTTTTAAATACTATTTGTTATGAAATATTTAATAATAAAGAAGAAGAGTAGAGAGAGAACAGATAGTAATTCTTATTTCTCTTGAGGGATTCTCTTGACATTTTGAGGATGATTTACAATGAATAAAACCCCTCTATTTATATGGAAAATTTACTCCTAGTTTCTGACTAAAAGACAGATACTTTAAATCCTGATAGATATCAACTAGATCCTATAGATCTAGTTAGATCTTATCTATATACTTGATAGACATTCACTATAATGTAAATACATTCATAACACTCCTCATTGAATGTCTAATTGATAGATAATGTGCCTCGTTAAAACCTTACTAGAAAAAATTCAGTGAAAAAAAATCTCGTAACAGAAAAAGAGTACACATCTCTAATGATATGCATTTCGGTTGTCTTATTAAAAATCTTACAAGGAAAATCCAGTGGAATAAAACCTTGAAAGGAAAAAATAGTACATTGCGTATTTGCTCCCCATGATGAGAACATCAATGAACTTTTGCATCCCGATCTTGTGCATCATCTTCTTGAAAGTTGCAATTGGAAGAGACGTGGTGAATAAATCAATCACATTATCACTTGAACGAATCTGTTGCACGTTAATATCACCATTCTTTTGAAGATCATGTGTATAGAAGAGCTTTGGCGAAATATGCTTCGTTCTATCTCCTTTTAGGAATCCTCCATTAAGTTGTGCTATGCATGATGCAGTTTCTTTATAAAAAATTCTGAATATTTTGTCACATTTCAAACCACATTTTTCTTGAATGAGATGTATCATGGACCTCAACTATACACATTCTCGGTTTGCTTCATGAATAGCTATTATCTCAGCATGATTTGATGAAGTGGCTACGATAGACTGTTTTGTATATCTCCAAAATATGGCGGTATCTCCACATATGAACACATAGCCTATTTGAGATCGAGATTTATGCGGGTTAATTAAATACTCAGCATCATCGTAATCAATAAAATCGAGACTACAATCTTTAGAATAATATAAAATCATGTGTTTGATCCCATTTCGATGTCTCCTAGTAGAGCAAAACTATACCTTGCTAACAAATTAATTGAAAAGGCTATATCAGGCCTTGTAGTATTTGCAAGATATATTTTATCAAGTGACAATATTCAACATTTCATGTGTGATATCTTCAAGTGTGTGGAGTGAAAATCAAATAAGTTTTCACTTATCAAGATGCATCCTTTCATGTCACTTGATAAATTTTCTACGTCAGTATGCTTAAATAAACATATAATTCAGATCCTCGTAACCTTTTACAATATTGCACTAATATTGTATCAAAGATATCATCAATGATATATCATTTTATGTCGATTCACAATGTGACATAACATTTTGAGATCTCATCACTTCATTATTTTCAGGTACCTGAACCTCTTATAAGGTTTCATGATGTGTTATGTCGTAAGCTATTTAAGAGCACATTGCCTTCTTATTATGATTATTTGCTTCATATCCTTTTCAAGGATTATTTTATTTGAAACCGATTGGTCTACCATGCTTCACGCATGCGTAGACTTTGTCCTTTAAGAACGCAAAATAGGAGCACTTGCAGCTTAATATGAAATGCTTTCGGCATTCAACTTGAATTATCTTTTGAATGAGGATCTGATGATAATTCCTAACATATTTCATAGCTGCTTATAATCTCCCCGTTATGTTAGAAAAACTAACATACATCCCCCATCTTCTTTGAGAAATCTATCTTTGTTCATCATGATATATCCATTAATCGTATACCGCACATCAAAACTATTAGATGGAATAGTTAGTTCCTGACCTTGAACCAATTGTGAGGGAAGAAATAATCATAATTTATTGATCTAATGCATACAAGTGCTATTGTATGCAACATATCATATTTCAGACCAACACATGAAGCTTTGTTCTCATCAACAATGATTTAGCTATTTATTAAAGACATTCAATGCCAAACCATTTTCATCAAAATGAATTGTCTTAATTGCAAAATCTGAAAGTAATGATCTTAACTCAATTTTATTGAGCAAGTAACTTTATGAATGTCAAAATGCAGGTTGACAATAAATATACAAGTGATCATTTTATATCGATGCATCTTAATAGATCACATGATTGGTGAACGAGCCCATATTCACCTCTTATACTTTTCAGATTTTAAGGGATCCAATCCCAAAATTAGTTGGTCCAACCAACTTATCATGAGAACAAGCAGCATTCAAAGTTCATGAAGAATTTTCTAATTCTTCAATATATGTTTAGTACTTAATATACACATCTTTAGGATGTCGTAATCGTTCATGTCAACTTATGAACTTTTATACTAGTACATTCCAAGTAAGACTGTTAGGTGGGCCAGGCCGGGCTAACCCAGAACCGGCCCGTGTCATTTAATCGGTTTGTGGGCCGAGTCGGGTTGGGATCTAAGTGGGCCGGGCTGGGTCGGGCTCAACAGTAAAAAAATTAAAAACAACCCTAACCCGGCCCACTTAACCCAACCCGGTCAAACCCACCTAAATTCGGTCAAACCCAGTTAAAACACCAATCAAACCCGATCAAAAATATAAAAAAAAAACTTTTTTTCAATATACATTATATACACCCACCTATATATATAGTATATACTATATTATAATTTAAAAAATATATACACATATACACAATTACACAAATATACGCACCATCCAATATATATGTACTACTTTAAAGTTTAAATAAAATATACTAAAATATATATACATTACAATATATATATATATATATATATATATATATATATATATAGTTTTATACTAATTTATAAACATATACACATGTATATGTTAAATGTACACATCTATACTAATTTATAAAACATATACACATGTATACGTTAAATATACATGTCTATAGAAGATATATTCATATATATACACTCTATTCTATGTATATGTAATACTTTAAATTAAATATACTACAATATATATACATTACAATATATATAGATATAGTTATATACTAATTTATAAAACATATGCACATGTATACGTTAAATATATACGTCTATAGAAGATATATTCACATATATACACTCTATTCTATGTATATGTAATACTTTAAATTAAATATACTACAATATATATAGATATAGTTATATACTAATTTATAAAACATATACACATGTATACGTTAAATATACACGTCTATAGAAGACATATTCACATATATACACTCTATTCTATGTATATGTAATACTTTAAATTAAATATATTACAATATATATATATATATATATATATATATATATATATATATATTTATATACTAATTTATAAAATATATACACATGTATACGCTAAATGTACACATCTAGAGAAGATATATACACATGTATACGTACCATTCAATGTATATATACTACTAATAAAATATACTACAATATATATATATATATATATATATATATATATATATTTAGTTATATAGTTATATATATAGTTATATACTAATTTATAAAACATATATACATTAAATATACACATCTATAGAATATATATACACATGTATACGCCCATTCAATGTATATATACTACTACTAATAAAATATACTACAATATATATACATTACAATATATATAGATATAGTTATATACTAATTTATAAAATATATACACATGTATACGTTAAATATACACATCTATAGAAGATATATACACAAATATACAAAACATATGCTACTTAATATAATAAATTAATAATACTTGGTAGTAAATTAATAATATATTAGAAGTAAGTTTTTAATTTAAAGTAGAAAACTAGAAATTCAATTTAAAATTTTAAATCATTAAATGAAAAAGTATAAAAAGTAAGGTCTAAGGAGTGAATGAATTTGGGGAATTTTATTGATTGCAAAATGATCTAAGATTTATAATTTACATAAATGAAAAATCTACAAATTATGCATCATTTTTTATAACTCATGCATGTTAATATTAACGGGAACTTGCATAGGATAGTCGAAGTCAACGGGGGCAAAACCATGCATTGGACTTGATTCTGCTGAGTTCTCCCGTGAAGACATAATTTCTTCAAGTTTCAGCTCGTCGCTCGGCGCTGGTTCCATTCCTTGATTTCTTCTTTCCGCTCTAATCTAATCTCTGAGGCAAACTAGAACATTCATTGCATTGCTTCCCAATGAGTGTCTGTTGTCTCCAAGCTATTGTCGTCCCTGACTAAAGGCGCTCTCTGATGCAATGGTTGACATTGGAACATTCAAGATATCTCTAGCTAATCTTGAAAGCACAGGATATTGTGTTTCATTACTCCGAAGATAATATTTTAGATCTTCCCGATAAGTTGATGTGTGAGCTCTCTCATCAACACTCTTCCAACAAGTTAAATCATAAAATGAATCTGAAAAACCACTATGTGCCGGCCTTTTAGAAGATGGTGGCTCCTCGGGAGGATGAGGAGCGACAGTTGAAGTGATATTTGTAGGTACAACTAAATCAAATAAATCAGTATAGTGATTATATAATTTTTCTATGTAATCCTTTGCATCATTCATAGCCGTCCACAAATCAGGTTGTACTTGTTCAGAATCATGGTTAATATTTATTTCTAAGTTAGTATAAATAATAGTACTAAAGTGGTACATATTATTATATTTCATGCACGGATTTAACATAGCACCAACCAAGTAAATAGGGGGATTCAAAAAAAAATATTTTTTAAATTTAGTAAACATGGCACCAACAGCTTCTTTATAACATTCTTTATTTTTATATTCTTTGAGCAAACCAGAAATATCGGCTATATATGCAAAAATATTATAAACAGCAGGATAATAAACACCGGAAAATTCAACCGCAGCAACATAAATTTTTTCTAAAAACTTAACAAGATCCTTAATCACAACCCAATCAGAATCATGTAGCATGCAATCAGCAGAATCAGCAAATGAACCGCAATGTTGGTTAAAAGCTAGTGTAATATGAATTATATATTTATAACAAGTTTTTAAAAAATCATACGTAGAATTTTATCTAATATCAATTTCCTCAGGCATAAATATTGGTGCAAGTTCATTTTCTTGACATTTAACTTTAAATTATCTAATTCTCAATCTACGATTATTTCCTTGAATAAAATCAACAGCAAGACGATTTTTTTCAATATAAAGCTCAAAAAACTCAAGATCATCTTTTACAATTAAATTATATATATGACATGCACACTTAATATGAAAAATTTCAGGCAACGGTGGAGATAGCGTAGATTTTTTTTTTTTGTAGCAGTCTTGTTGTTAGAAGCATTATCAAAAGCAATACATAAAATTTTATTTTCGATACCATAATATCCGGCAACTTTAACAATAGAATCAGCAATAAAATCTCCAGTATGTTTACGATCTTCATCATATAAAAAAGCAAGAATACGTTTTTGCATCACAAAATTACTATCCATCAAGTGACAAGTAACGGTTAAATAATCATATTTATTTATAGCACGACCAAGATCAGAAGTTAAGGACAATCTAAATTGAATATTTTTTAACAATGTTGATAAATAAAAATAATATTGTGAATGAAGTCTAAAAATATCACACCGACAAGTACTTCTAGGAATACCGTTAAACATAGGATTATAAATTACTTGTATATAATGAATAAAGGCATCAGAAGAAGAAAAACAAAAAGGCAAACAACCCACAGCTACCATTTTAGCTATTTCTTCCCGGTCCCTCAATTTATTATACTTCTTCGTTACCTGACCGGTTGCTGGGTCCATTCTAGTTTGCGTTGGCCCAACAACATCCCCACCACCTCGTGCAATATTTAACTCTTTTTCATGAGCTTTACCTATATGTCTCATTAACGTACCCGTACCACCTTGTTTGCCTCCGCTTCTATGCTTATATATTTATTGACAAATGTTGCATTGCACCTTAGTATCTGATATACGTTCAAAAAATTGTCATGCAACACTACTTGTTTTACGAGGTCTTGCGGCACGAGGAGGACTAGGAGGGAGATTAACCGATTCAGATCTAACGTTAGCATTTTCTACTGCGGGTGTCTCACCAATATTTTTATTTTCTTCATCTAAATTAACCGCATCTACTTCATTTTCTTCTTCTATACCGTAATTTTCCTGAGCTTCTACATAATCCATATCGTGAGCACCTACACTTATTTCTTCCTCAAAAGGTGTACCAAGCGGTACCGGAAGCGAAGGCACACGGGTATATCTACTACTTGAACTACCTCTACTGCTAGTAGTTCATTTTTTACTACCACTACCACTTCCGGAACAAAATTTTTTAACACCTTTAGTAGCGAGGTTTCTTAATTTATCCATAGTATAAATTAAATTAAACTAAAAAAATTCAAAATACACAAATATAATAAAATTAAATATTAAATAATTAATACAATAAATAAAAATTAAAAGTAAGAGATGGAACGACATTACCGAATTTTGGACGTATCCTAAGGTTGCGACTTTAAAAACTTCCGCTCGTACTTTGTAAACGCAAAATTAAAAAATTAAAGTGAACACTTTAAGAAATTAAATATATTGAATATTTGAGAATTGAAAATTGAGAGAGAATGAGATTTGAGAGAGAATGAGATTTGAGAGAGTGAAAAATTATGTGAAAAATGATTTGAAGGTGTAGGGTATTTATAGAATTTTTTTGGGATTAAAAAATAATTTTTAAAGTAATTTTTTTTTTAAGAAATGGGCCCAAACTAGCCGTTTGGACCCAAAAACGGCTATATAGCCGTTGGGCCAACGACTAGTTTGGCCCAAAACTCAAAAATAAAAAAAATAAAAAAAATTTGAATCCGGGCCCAAATTAAAAAAATAACCGGCCCGTGACCCGGAACCCTAAAGCCCTAGGGCTTATCGGGCCGGGTCAGCCCGACCCACTTGACAGGCTTATAACTCCAAGTTTACCATGATATGTGCCTTTTTGCTTTAGTAAATTTCGAAATAACTCTTCTCAGTTATTCTGCCTCATTTGGAGGTGCCTCATTCGGAGGTGAGTTGTGATACCATCACAATCAAGTGCAAGTTTGCATTAGTAAATTTCTCATTCCCCAGAAATGAAATATAATCATGCCTTAAGCATATCAAATTATGATAGCTACTACACAAGCAAATTGAGGCATACATATGATTTATTGCTACCACATTCAATTCAATGAATGAAGCATATTTAATGGGACATGTTTCACCAAATACCCATTATTTTGCCTTAGCCATCATAATATCATCAATATGGTGCATTGAGATCCAAACTCAACGTCTTATCCATATAAAGGAAGGCGTCTTAGGCATGAATCGATGGGACTTGATCCCAATATGTTATTATTATAGTGCATCGGGATTACAGTCCGATGTTTTACCTTTTTAATGTCACGAAATTTAATCAATGAAATGATAAACCAAATATATATTTGCAAACCAAATATTTAATAGCGTCATAATAATAAAGTAGAGAATTATGAACCCTACTGAAGTTCACGTAAATCATAAAGTTAGTGTCGTAATAATGAATTAGTTTACGCCAACTAACAACACATGGGTGATTTCTAATTATCAAATAAGACTTGGCATCTTATTAATTGATTACAATTTGCTAAGAATTTGATCATATAATATATTAATATCATTAGACTCCACTGGAAGACCATGTTAAAGTAAGTGGACATTAGACCTACAACCATATATTTTTGTTCACAAGCAACAAAGTAGCAAAAGATGGTACCAAATTTCATACCAGAACAAGATGAGTATTGTTGGGTACGTTATAGTTTTGATGATTGACAAACTGACATAGTGATATGAAACATGTCAGTCAAACTGGTTCACAGACACACTGTCACATGTAGTTGAAACTTGCAGCAAATCATTGATGATTAAAGGCAAGGGTGGAAGAAATCAAGAACCAGATGAGTGGTTAATTCTGATAAACTCAAGGAAATAAACATGTACTTATTTGAAGAAGTTGAATTTGATTCAAACACTTGATGATGAGGGAAAGTAAGTTGAGTTGAAAAAGAAGAGTCCTATGTGTAGAAGGAGAAAGTTTCTGCAGATTGAAGAAGTCTACACAAGATAAGAAACATATGAATTGAAGGACTCTTTGTTAGATCAGTGAAGTTTCTGATGACTGACAGATGAATGAAACATGTTACTTGAGCTAGTCCAAGCATAGAAAGACAGATTCCAGGTTGTATTGATAGATGCAGACAAAGATTGCTGAAAGTCAGGAACGAATGAGCAAGCCTAATTCTGATATACTCAAGCTACTGATCACGTGATAAATTGAAGAAGTTGTGGTTGAGTAAAATACTTGAAGACAGGTTAAAGAAAAAGAGTCCTACTCAATCTAGGAGAGAAAGAGAGGCGGCAGTGAATAAAAAGAGTAAAAGCAATCCAATTCAAAATAGGAGAGGACATCAACTGAAAGGGAGTCCAATTCAAGATAAGAGAGGAAAGCTACTGAAGGGAGACCAATTCAAAATAGGAGAGGAAATCAACTGAAGGTCTTCATCAGAGTTGGCTATAAATACAAGGGAAAAGATTCAAAGCAAGACATGCACTTACAAAGCAGAAAAGTACAATCTACAGATTGAAATCACGAAGTGCTACTCAACCACTGAAGAAACACATTGAAGAACCTGGTCCTAAGTGCAGAATCTAGCTAAGAGTTTTAGCTTTGATTTTTAGAGTTATTCATTGTGTTTGAGTTATTCATGTAATATTAGTTTCAGTGTGTTATAAACTGAATTAGGAGCTAGTCTTCGAGTTGGGGAAAACTCAGAGACTTTGGGAACACTTACCTTGGTAGGTGCGTGTGTAGTTAGGAATTAGAGTTTATAATTCCCTAGTTGTAGAGTTATAGGGATTAGAGTTTATAATTCCTAGTTGTTGAATTATAGGGATTAGAGTTTATAGTTCCTATTTTGTTGGTTACAAGAGTTTTGTAATCTGTTGAGGCTCAGAGTTATTTAGTGAAGTTGGGGTTAAATCGTGTAGAGGTGCAGATCGTGATTTTTTACACCTTTTTGAGCTGGGTATTTTCCACGTAAAAATCATTGTGTTCTTTACCTTCTGTTTACTGCTTCCTGAAAACACGTCAGGCAACACGTTTCATCGATAAACAACAGTTAAGCGAAAATAAGACAATCAGTAGGGCACGAATTCTTAGCAAGTATCATACGATGTAACTTACCAGGGAGCAACAAAACAAATTCTTAATTACCAACAACAAAGTTATTACTGAAGGTGCAATTCCATGCTATCAAATCTTTGATAAATTTGTAGATGAACTTTTACTTTTACTTCTTTAATAGATGATGACCGAAACTCATATAGTGACATAAACTTTGTTGATCTAGAACAACCGTAATCTTTATGGCTAGAGACTCGTGTTGATAACGTGTTATGAAATAATTAAAAAAATAAAGAAGAAGAGTAGAGAGAAACTCGTGCTAATAACGTATTATGAAATAATTAAGAATAAAGAAGAAGAGTAGAGAGAAAATAGATAGTAATTCTTATTTCTCTTGAGGGATTCTCTTGAGATCTTGAGGATGATTTACAATGAATACAACCCCTTGGGATATTGATGATAATTGTGAATACAACCTCTTGGGATATTGATGATAATTTACAATAAATAAAATCCCTTTATTTATAAGGAAATTTACTTCTAATTTCTGATTAAAAGACAAATATTTCAAATCCTGATAGATATCAACTAGATCTTGATAGATCTTATCAATATACTTGATAGACATTCACTGTAAGGCAAATATATTCATAACACTATTAAAATTGTATCTTTATTAGCGTATTACCAATGACATAAATTTCTCATCTATATCCAATTTCGATGCAAATATAAGATAGCTAGTCACTTGAGGATAAGTGCTTATCCTTTTTAACCTTGTTTAACCTGTATATTATGGTTGATTAGAAATCAACAAGTTACTATGATATAAATTTCTCATCTATATTCAACTTCAATGAAAATACAAGCTAGTTAGTTGCTTGAAGGTAAATTCTTATTTTGTTGAAATTGTATATTTATGTTTAATTAGAAATTAGCAAGCTAGGTAAGACATAGAGTTCTCATCTATATTCAATTACAATAAATAATTCTCGTTGGTGTTTACATGCGCATGTCTCTGTGTATTGAGACCTCAAAAATTTTAATTGTGAATTTAATAATTTTATTTTTACTTTAAACAATATTGAAGATTATCAAAAAAAATTCAAATTTGTATAATAAAAAAAAGAAAATTATCTACCTTTTAACAAAATATTTTAGAACTTTCAACTAAATAACTTAAATCTCGTATTAGTAAATAATTTTTGTACAACAAAATCCAAGGTATCATATTGCAAACACATCACTAACATAGTAACATCTTATTAACTAGAATAACTATTTAGTTTTATATTAGTACGTTTAACTAAGATCTTTATGTCATTAAGAATACTATATTAAAAACAGTAAATATGAGAAAAAAAAAATTGTAATTTTTTTTTTATATGTATCGATATATACCTGAGGTATTTAATTAAAATTTTACTTTATGCCACTAATTTTATTGAGACGTTCTTAATTCCTCAAGACCCGAAGTTCATATCGTATGTGGATGAGTACTCATAACGATAGTATAAAATACATTTACATGGACAATTAATGTATATAATTTAAATTTTGTTTTACTTTTTAAATAGTCCGAAAACAATTACTTTATCTCATATGGATGTTTGCGGTTTTGTCCCGAAATACTTTTGGATTAAATGAAAATTATTCGTTACTTTATGCGGTTTTGTCCCGAGATACTTTTGGATTAAATGAAAATTATTCGTTACTTTATCTCTGAAAATTATTCATAAAGTAAATCCAAAATAGAATTGACAATTGCAATTCCAGATTAAATATAGCAACTTCAATAACTAATATATATTGACAAAGTGATACTATATCAATTGCAACATTCATATTGATAGATGATAATACATAGTCTGGGCCCAAAAATTCAAAGTAATAGAGGGCAACCCAAAGTCTTTTTCTAACATAGTCTGGGCCCAAAAATTCAAAGTAATAGAGGGCAAACCAAAGTCTTTTTCTAACAACTCAAATAGGATTTAGTATTTCCAAACCAAACCTTCTTGTACCAATTGACTTAGTATTTCAAAGTGTTGATCGAGCAACCTTTTAACAATTTTCATTGCAATCAATCTCCATAGTTATTCAATATCATCACTAGTCATTGTTTACAGTTATTACTTTCAACGATTATTATCACAATAATCATCAATCACCACAATCAGTCATTACTAGATACCACAGTCATTACTAGATAGTGTCGCTATGAATTATAATCATCACCATTAGCTATTACTATCATTCACCACAATAATCATCAACCACCACAATCCGTCATTACTAGATAGTGTTGAGCATCGCTATGAATTATAATCATCACCATTAGCTATTACTATCATTCACCATAATTATCAGTCGTCACTACAAACTATCACCATCAACTACCACTATTAACCACTAGCTTGTCTTATAGTTATTACAACTACCACTATTAACCACTAGCTTGTCTTGTAATTATTATTCTTTAATGTATGTTCTTGTTGTCATTTATATACGCATGTGGCCGTACTCGCACAAACCCTCTATATCTTATTCATATTGATAAATGATAATACATAGTCCATCAAGATTATGTTGATAAATGATAACACATAGTCCATAAAGATTATAAAATATAGGAACCATATTAATAAAACACAAGAAGACTAAGATAGGCTCAAAAATCAAAAGTAATAGAGGCAAACCAAAGCCTTTTTCAAACAACTCACATACATCTTTTGGATTTGGTATTCCCAAATTGCCACTGGGCAATTTTTGTTAATTTTAATTTCATTGCCATCAATCACCATAATTGGTTGATACCATCACTAGTCGTTGTTTACCATTATTACTTCACCACAATCAGTTATTACTAAATACTATTGTGCATCACTATAAAATAAAAATCATCATCACCACCATTAGTTATCACTATCATCCACTATAATTATCAGCATCAACCACCACTATTAACCATTATTGTCAAACACTATCACCACTAGCTATTATGTATCCATAACCATTGCGATTAACCAACACAACTATCAACCATCATTAGCCATCGCCACCACCAAGCACTATATAAGTTTTTAATGAATATTTCTGAGATAGTGTATTAGAGTAATTAGTATTAAATTTATCAATTTTTTTATAAAGATACATACATTCACAAATTGAATATTGACAAATATAACAGAAGATATTCAATATTGAATTTTAACGTACGTGTTATCTAAGTCAGAGCAAAAAAGGCCAAATGTAACAACTTAAATAACTACTTAATGTACATTGACAAAGTTCAAGTATATATAATTAATATAGATCGAAAAAGTTCAAGTATATATATCAATTACAACTTTCATATTGATAATACTTAGTCTATACCACAAATCTACTAATAATAACTACTATGAGCCATTACTATTTATTGTCAAACACCGCTGCCAATTAGCATCAATGCATCATCACCATTAGTTATTACTATCATGTACTCCAACTATCAGTTGTCAACATCAACCATCACTGTTGTCCAGTATTGTATCACTATCACTACCACTACTAGCTATTATGTGTGACGACCACCACCATCAACCAACACCACTACCAACTATCTCGCAAGCCGCCACGCAACAACCGCCACTACTAGTCACCATCACCATCAACTACTATATAATCTTGGAGCTAAAATTTGAAAGTCACCCTAATTTTGGGTCTGTTTTTGAGATTCTCCTCATATACCCGAATTTCTTATCGTATGTGATGAGTATTCATGACGATAGTATAAAATATATTTACACGGACAATTAATTAATGTATATAACTTGAATTTTGTTTTACCTTTTAAATAGTCCAAAAACAATTACCTTATATGATGTTGAGTAAGTAAGATTTTTTTTTTCATTAGAAAGTAAACACGGTTTTGTCCCGAAATACTTTTGAATTAAATGAAAATTATTCATAAAATGAATCCAAAATAGAATTGACAATTGCAATTCAAGATTAAATATAGCAACTTCAATAACCAATATATATTGGACAAAGTTCAAAGTGATACTATATCAATTGCAACATTCATATTGATAGATGATAATACATAGTCCACGCAGAAATCAGAGTAATAAAACAAAAGATCGCTAAAACGGGCCAAAAAATTGAAAGTACTAGAGGCAAACGAAAGCCCTTTTCTAACAACTCAAATACAGATTCAGTATTCCCAAACCAAAGCTTCTTCTAACAATTTTCATTGCAATCAATCTTCATAATTAATCAACATCATCACTGGTCATTGTTTAGAGTTATTACTTTCACTAACGATCTTTATCACAACGATCATCATTCACCACAATCAGTCATTATTAGATACTGTTGAGCATCACTATGAATCATCATCATCACCATTAGTTATTACTATCATTCACCATAATTATCAGTCGTCACTACAAATTATCACCATCAACTACCATTATTAACTATTATTGTCAGTCACCATCACGACTAGCTACTATGTACCCACAACCACCGCCATTAGCCCAACACAACTACCAACATCCCCACCATCATTAGCTATTGCCACCACCAAATACTATATAAGTTTTTAATAAATATTTCTGAGATAGTATTACATTAATTAGCATTCAATTTATCAATTTCTTTTATAAAGATACATACATTCACATATTGAATATTGAATATTGAATATTGACAACGAACTTAGTGATATAGTCTGCACTCACTATTCCAAAATTGTCGTAGACAATTGATGAGAAAATTTGCCATCCTTCATGATCACCATTATTGTTGTCAATCATCACAATCAGTGGTTATCTTTATTAGCTATGCTATTATCATTTGCAATCATTATCATCAACAACTATCACCACAAATCTACTGATAATCACTACTACCAACCATCATCAGTGACGGATTCAATTTTTTTATTGAAGAGGTTCAGAAGTAAATATACCAACTAGACGAAGGGAATTCAATGTCTACTAATATGCATAGAAAAAAATTTTAACCATGTAAAAATAGTATAAAAATAATACAATTTTTCGTCGAAGGGGTTCAGATGAACCCATGGAGAAAAGGTGGCTCCGCCACTGACCATCACTATGTATCGCCAAACATCGCTATCACTCAGTACCACCACCATTAGCCATCACTATCATGCACTCTAATTATCAGTTGCCAACACTAACTGTCAACATCAACCACCATTGTTGACCAGTATTGTATCACCATCACTACTAGCTATTATCTGTGTCCGCGACCACCACCATCAACCATCTCACAAGTCATCACCCACAACCATCACTATTAGTCATCATCACCATCAACCACTATATAATTTTTAACCTGTATATTATGCTTGGTTAGAAATCGAAAAAGTTACTATGATATAAATTTCTCATCGATATTCAACTTCAATGAAAATACAAGCGAGCTACTCGCTTCTAGCTTTTGTTTTATAGTTATTATTCTTTAATGTATGTTCTTGTTGGCGTTTATATACGCATATGTCTGTTGAATACTTATATTGGGCCGTGCTAGCACAAACCCCTCGATATCTTATTCATATTGATAAATGATAGCAATACATAGTCAACGTAACCATATTAATAATAAAACACAAGAAGACTAAAATAGGCCCCAAAAAAAAAGTAATAGACGCAAACCAAAGCCTTTTTCAAACAAGTCACATACATATTTTGGATTTGGTATTCCCAAATTGCCACTGCCCAATTTTTTGTTAATTTTAATTTCATTGGCATCAATCACCATAATTAGTCGATACCATCACTAGTCGTGGATTACAATTATTACTTCACCACAATCAGTTATTACTAAATATTATTGAGCATCGCTATAAATCATCATCATTAGCTATCATTATCATCCACCATAATTATCAGCATCAACCACCACTATTAACCATTATATTGTCAAACACCATCACCATTAGCTACTATGTATGCACAACCACCAAAATTAACCAACACAACTATCAACCATCACCATCATCATTAGCCATCGCCATCACCAAACACTATATAAGTTTTTAATGAATAATTCTGAGATATCATTGCCATCAATAACCATAATTAGTCGATATCATCACTAATCGTTGTTTACAATTATTACTTTCACCACAATCAGTTATTACTAAATACCATTGAGCATTGATGTTGTCAATCGTCATCATCACCATTAGCTATCACTATCATCCACCATAATTATCAGTCATCGCTGCAAATTATCACCATCAACCACCACTATTAACCATTATTGTCAGACACCATCACCACTAGCTACCATGGATCCACAACCACCGACATTAGCCAACACAACTACCAACCATCACCACCCTCATTAACCGTTGCCATCACCAAACACTATATAATTATTTAATAAATGTTTCTGAGATAATATTAGAGTAATTAGTATTAAATTTATCAATTTTTTTATAAAGATACATACATTTACAAATTGAATATTGACAAATATAACATAAGATATTGAATATTGAATTTTAACATACCTCGTTATCTAAGTCAAAGCAAAAGAGGCCAAATGTAGCAACTTAAACAACTAATATAGATTGACAAAGTTCAAGTATATATATAATTATATTACAACATTCATATCGATAATACTTAGTCTATCAGCCAAATATCTATTTCTTACACGCATACAAATTCACGATTATCATTATTTTGTCAAACATTACAATCAGTCGTCACCTTCACTAGCTATGCTATTGTAATTTGCAACCACTATCATCAACAACTATTACCACAAATCTACTGATAATCATTATTATCAACCACCACTATTTATCGTCAAACATCGCTATCAATCAGTACCGCCACCATTAATTATCACTATCATGCACTCCAATTATTAATTGCCAACACCGACTGTCAACATCAATCATCACTGTTGATCAGTATTGTGTCACCATCACTACTGGCTATTATGTGTAATGCCCACACTATCACCATCAGCCAACATCAATACCAACCATCTCCACAAGTCGGTAGCCACAGGCCACAACCATCACTACTAGTCATCACCACCATATTAGTATTATATAATTTTTAATAATATTTCATCATATACGTAGTATTAAATTGATTAGTAATTTATATTTATTAATGTTTTCTACATTCAAATTTCAAATATTGAGAAAACAAACAATCTAAATTATTTTGTATATATAGATCAAATCTTAATACACCAATTTAACATTCAAATGTACAATTAAATTCAGACGTTCTAATCTTTATGAAAATAAATAAGACATAAATAGTAACTTAAATAACTAATATAGATTGGACAAAGTACAAGTATATATCAATTACAACATTCTTTTCTTACATATAATAGATAATACATAGTCTATCAATCATGTATCATTTTTCTTACACAGATACAAATTCACTACTACCATTACTCCCATTTTCACAAGGGTACTCCATTTTACCCTTTACTTGAGAACACACAAAATCAAGATTATAAAACATAGGGACCATAGTAATAAAACACAAGAACACTAAAACAGGCCCAAAAATCCAAAGCAATAGAGGCAAAGCCACATAGAACAACCTATTACCAATAGTGTTCAAACCAAAACCCTTTTCTAATAACTCAAACACATATTCTGGACTCACTATTCCCAAATTGTCTTGTGGACAATTGATTAGGAAATTCACTTGGTTTATGAACCTAATTGACAATGTGTGACAAAGGAATGAGAATAGGAAAATTAGTAAAAGTGTAACATATTTTAATGCCACCATGAAATCACCATGTGCCCCATAAATTGCATCATTTAATGGTTTTTTGATACTATATGTGCTGCTTATTACAGCTGCAAGACCAGAACATAGAAGAATTGATGTTGTAGCCATTAAGGTTGCTCCCATAATTGTGTTTCTAAGTGTTTGCACTGCTAATATGTTTTTCTTCTCATTGTCCTGCAAAATTGAAAGGCAAAGGAAAAAAATATGAGAGTTTAAGTTATATCCACTAACAATATATACAAATAGAATAATATGATACGCCTAAAAATTGTCACGTTGGCCAATGAAACGTATCAGACAGACATATTAGGAATTACTTTTGAAAGATAAATTTCGAATAATTTGAGTGTTTTCTGTAATAACTAATAGCTAATATAGGCTACAAAATCTTTAGTCTATTTGGACCAAAATATATTATCAAATTTTACCTAAAATAAGTTGCTAATAGAAAAAGATGTTTTTTAGGAGGATTAAATGGTAAAAATCACTAGTAACATAGTGGAATATGCATAATGTCCAAAAAAAAAAGATAAATGGAAATCCTTTGATTAATGAGTGGAAGTAAAAAATATTACCAAGATTTTGTATGTATAGTGAAGTTGAGTTGGATATCACAAGCTTGATTTCTATAATGGAATTATATATTATTGCCTTTCCTCATTTGTTCTTTTTCACAGTTGAACATTTTAGGGTATAAATTTTTTATAATGTTGTCACGTCAATCTAAGGATATTTTTGAAAGGTCTCTTTAAAATGTATTACTACTATTTGTAGTTTCAAAAATAAGATAGGTTACTGTTTAGACAAATAAAAATTTCTTACACTGATATAGTATATTTCCTCCAGTCTATTTTAGTTGTAATGTTTACTAAAAATAATTGGTTTAAAAATAGTTGTCATTTTAAAAAATTGAAACATATTAATCAGTTTAATTTCCACCTTTATATATATATGGAGAGATTTCTGTGGTGAACAAGAAACTATTGTTAAATTGAGACCAAAGAATAACTAAGAATAACTTTTCGTTAATATTTTCTTAACAGACATGTAGAAAAAATATGACAAATAAATTGAATTATGGAAATAATACTAGAGTCAATTGTACGCAGTCTTATCTTGCATTTCTGCTAGAGGTTTCGATGGCTACCCTCTAACAGAAATGCAAGGTAAGGTTTTGATCCGGTCGTTCCCTCGACCCCGGCAAAACTAAAGTTTTAGTGTACCGAGTTGCCTATTTTCTTTTTCAACATTTACAGCAGTCTAAGTACAGTTTAATCGGGCGAAAAATGTACCAATTTAAGTACTTAATAGTTAACAACATGTAAAAGCTAAAAACTTGTATGTTATTCTACTTCTTTTATAGAAGAAAACACAAACAGGTAAAGCTTAATTAATTAGTAAGAAAAACACCTTAATTGTGATTAAAGACGTTTTGATTTAACTTAAAGTTACTAATTAGTATAAGACATTTTAAGTGATTACTACTTGCTTCAAACTCTTTTCTTCCTTCGATCATTCATCCGTTACAAAATTAGCTACACATGAAAAATGCTTCTATCATATTATAACAACCCTAACAATAAAAGGAAAAATGAAAAGAAGAAATTCTTGGAAATGGATATTGAAATCATGTAGTTTAGAGATTTGTTTCTTTTTATGTATTTTGATAAAACTCTAAAAATATTACGAGGTATATAAAAGAGGCTGACTCTCAACTGATGATGACTCCCAAATGGAGACGTCGGGTGAGGCACCTGACTTGACTTAGACTCTATATTCCTTGATAGACGTGAGGTTCAGCCTTTCAAGGGTGTGACATGACTCAATCAAGCCACTATCCTTAGAAAGGTATACTAATTCAAGAATTACTTTAGAAAATTTTAGTAGGAATATACGTGGAGTTTAACTCCTCTCTTCCTTTCTCTCTCATTTACAAGGTATATGAAAGAGGCCGACTCTCAACTGATGACAACTACTATATGGAGACGTCAGGTGAGGCACCTGACTTGACTCTATATTCCTTTGATAGATGCGAGGTTCAGCCTTTCAAGGGTGTGACTTGACTCAATCAAACTACAATCCTTAGAAAAGTATATATACTTCAAGAAGTACTTTAGAAAATTTTAGTAGTAAGGTATACGCGGCGTTTAACTTCCCCCTCTCTCTCTCATCTCGAGAAGGTGATTGATGATGATGTGTCATTGTTTTGAAGCTTCAACCATTTGAAAAGTAGCTACAAAATACTTTGAAAGAACATAAACATTTTAGAAAACATTGCCCACAAAGTGCATTGTACCTCATGCATATGAAAGATTAAATTTACTAAAAAAGAAGTTAAGTATTCAAAAAGAAGTTGAGTATATCATAACTAACCGCACCATGGCCACTTAGCTCATACAACCACTACAATGCTACATGATCAAGTGAATTCACAAACGAGGAAGATATAACTGAACTTACGCATGGTGAATTCACAATCCAGTTCCTCCACCAACGCAAATCTCAGTTAGATTCACGCATGCTATCTTTATCATATCTCACCAGATACCAAAAATCGTCAATTTTCAACAGAATTCATCGAAATTTGGCTCATCAGTAACATTTTCAACAAAATGTCCCTTACCAACAAGCCAACTAACGACGAAATTTTATAAAATTAGCGATTTTCTGATAGTGATTGATGGTACGATATGTTCCTAGCTAGCTCAAAGAAGAAGAAGAAGTTAAATTAATTACCTCCATGATGGCTGAAACCCACAAACGCCTTCCATTAGAATTAGTTCCAATAATTGTACTAAGAGGTTGAGTTCTAACTTTATACCATAACCAAATATGATATCCCATGCATATTATAAACCCTAATGGCACCAATATTACATCCAAATAACACTTCCTCCATTCCATTTTTTTTTCTCTAAGTAGTTTTTTTTTCTTCTCTAGTTGAAGAATGAGTTTCTTTCTCTATTACATATATATATATATATATATATATATATATATATATATATATATATATATATATATATATATATATATATAAGTTAGCAATAAAATGAACATAGACTAATTTGGGTGCTATGTACGAAATTAAAGCAAAAGAAGTGTATGTCCAAAAATAAAAAAAAAAAAGTAGAGTTCCACTTCATTATAAATTAGAGGAACATGCTTATAATCATGTTAGTAAATTATTTGTCGGTTTTCTCTTCACTTTTTATTTTGTATTTTCTTTTTCTTCATGTGTTACTTCTTTGCATGCTTTTGCTTTTCTTTTGAGAGAAAGATAATACATCCAATAGTTAGAAAGATGTCTACACACACATATATATAAGTGTGTATGTATATATATATATATATATATATATATTTAACTAAATAGGTTTAGGAGATTTATGTGTTTCTATTTATAAAAGTGAATTTACAGTAAGCATGGTCTTAGTTATCGAAAGGTTTATTGAAAACAGTCTCTCTGCCTTCACAAGATATATAGGACAAGGTTGCATACACACTAGCGTCTCATTATACTTCCAAACCCCACTTGTTGGCAATGGTGGACCCACAATTTGGGGGTTGTCACGGGTGCTCGGGAGGTTCGAACACGTATATTGATGTTCGAAGCTTTAATGTTCAACTTGAAAATTAAAGCACCCATCTATCTTTTCTTGATTTACTGGGTGTTTTTCTAAACCTTATATCAATTTTTACACATTTTTTATTTAATTATATCTAATCTGCTTCGAACTTAATTAACGGATGCTAAAGCACAAAAAAATGATCATAGGTCCGCCCTTGATTGTTGGATTACGTAGGATATATGTTGTTGTCGTTGTGGTTTGAGTTATCAATCGGTCATCACAAGATGGATGTAGAGGCGAAGGATTTGAATGAGCTTATGAGTTCTGAATTCTAAACTTTTTAAGTTATTGAGTTTTAAATTAATAATTTGTACATATATAAGCGTATTCTCTTTGCAAATCCTAGCCATCATAATATGGTGAAAATTAAATTGTCTTTTAATGATGTGTTTATATATTATATTTAGGGTTGATTGGGAAGATGACAAGGTAATTGATGAATTAATTGGTTGACTAAGTACACCCTTTATATGGATAACATTTTCCAACACATGAATGTAAATAAAAAATATCATCTGCATGTTGAAAAGCACAATAAAACAAAATTAATAAAGAAAATGTTATGAAATATAAAGCAAAAACAAAAAGAATAGAGAGAAAAGAGTAGACTTCTTTATTTCTCTTGATAATTTCTTGAGGAGTGAATTACAATGAAGGGAAAACCTCTTTATGTATAGGGGAAAACTAACCTTGAAGTTTTCTAACTTTTCCATTAATAGACATTTACTATATTAAAGTAGACATTCACTATATATGGTAAAGTAAATATTCACTATGTACAGGAATATATTTATAACACTTTCCCTTGAATGTTTAATCGATAGATAATGTGCTTCGTTAAAACCTTACTAAAAAAAACCAGTGGGAAAAGAATCTAGTGAAGGAAAAAGAGTACACATCTCTAACAATACGCATATAGGTTGCCTTATTAAGAACCTTACAAGAAAAACCCAGTGAGACAAAATCTCGTTAGGGAAAAAGAGTACAACGCGTATTAACTCCCCTTAATGAGAACATCCTTGAACCTTTGCATCTCGATCTTGTGCATCATCTTCTTGACAGTTGTAATTGAAGGAGACTTGGTGAATAAATCAGCCACATGGTCACTTGAACGAATTTGTTGCACGTTAATATAACCGTTCTTTTGTAGCTCGTGTGTATAGAAAAGCTTTGGCGAAATGTTCTTTGTTCTATCTCCTTGAGTTGTGTTGTGCATGTTGCATTATCCTCATAAAAAATCATGGGTACTTTATCGCATTTCAAACCACATTTTTTGTAAATGAGATGTATCGTGGACCTCAACCACACACACTCTCATCTTGTTTCATGAATAGCTATTATCTCAGCATGCTTCGATGAAGTGGCTACAATAGACTACTTTATATATCTCCAAGATATGGCAGTACCCCACATATGAACACATAAATTATTTGAGATCGAACTTTATACGGATCAAATAAGTACCCAGCATCAGCATAACCAACAAGAACGGGACTACAATCTTTTGAATAAAATAAGCTCATATGTTTGATCTCATTCTGATGTTTCCTAGTAGGAGCAGAACTATACCATGCTAACAAATTGATCGAAAGGCTATATCGGGCCTTGTAGTATTTGCAAGATACATGAGTGCACTAATTGTACTAAGATATGATACTTCATAACCAATTCAATTTGGTATATTTCTCATTTCAGCAAATAATCTATTGCTTTTGAAAACTCTCCAAGAGTTTCAATAATTTTCAACCTATAAGCTTATACAATATAAGGATTCTAAATAAGTTTCCCAGAAACTTTTATATGCTTCAAACATTTTGAATCCTTAGAAAGTTTTCATATAAATTTTGTCAAGTGACAAATTCAACATTTCATGAGTGACATCTTCAAGTATCTGAATTGCAAATCAAATAAGTTTTATCTTATCAAGATGCATCTTTTCATGTCACTTGATAAATATTTCTACATCAGCATGCTTAAATAAACTTAGAATTTAGATCCTCGTGATCTTTCACAATATTGCGCCAATATTGTATCAATAATATTGATAATATATCATTTCATATTGTGACATAACATTTTGAGATCTCATCACTTCATTATTTTCAGGTACCTGAACCTCTCATAAGGTTTCATGAAGTGTTGTGTCGTAGGCTCTTCAAGAGCACATTGCCTTCTTATTATGATTATTCACTCCTTATCCTTTTCGGGGATTATTTCATTTGGAACCGATTGGTCTACCAAGCTTCATGCATGCATAGACTTTGTCCTTCAGGGACACAAAATAGGAGCACTTGCAGCTTAAATATGAGATGTTTTCAGCATTTGACTTGAATTATCTTTTGAATGAGGATCTGGTGATAATTCTTAACATATTTCATAGTTGCTTATAATCTCTCCCTTATGTTAGGAAAACTAACATGCATCCTCTATCTTCTTTGAGGAATCCATCTTTGTGCATCTTGGCATATATTCATTAATCGTATACCGCACATCAAAATTATTAGATGGAATAGTTGGTTCCTTGACCTTGAACCAATTAAGAGGGAAGAAATAATCATAATTTATTGGTCTAATGCATACAAGTGTTATTGTATGTAATATATCATACTTTAGAACAATAAATGAAGCTTTACTCTTATTAACAATGGTTCAACTATTTATCAAAGGCATTCAATGTCAAACCATCATCATCAAGATGAATTGTCTTGATTACACAATCTGAAAATTATGTTCTTAACTCAATTTTATTGAGCAAGTCACTTTATGAATGTCAAACTACAGGTTAACAATAAACGTACATGTGATCATCTTATTGATACATTTTTTCAACATATCACATGATAGGTGAACGGACCCATATTCACCTTTTATATTTTTCAGATTTTGAGGGATCAAATCTCAACATTAGTTGATCCAACCAACTTGTCATGAGAACAAGCAACATAAACAATTCCTGAAGAATTTTTTATTTCCTCAACATATATCTAATACTCAATATGCATATCATGGCAAATCGTTTATGTCAATAGATTAAATAATTTGTATTAGTAACTCCAAGTTACCATAACATGTGCAAAAATTTTTTAGTAAACATCAGGTTTACTATTGCATGAATTTCGTATCAATAAACAATAAACTCTTAGTTTATTTTGGCATGTGATTTCATCATGCTTGGGTAACTTTTCACATTCGTGTTTCTTATCATAGTAATTTGGAGATATTCAATCTTTCAATTATTATACCTCTTTTGAAGGTGGATTGTGATATCTTCATAATTAAGAATACGTTCGAGTGTATATACAATCACATTCACCCCAGGGTATAGATCTGTATTATAATAATCAAAATTCTTATTTTCAAGAATGAAATATAATCATGCCTTAAGCGTATCAAACTATGATAGCTACTACAAAATCAAATTGAGGCATACATATGATTTATTGCTACCTCATTGATCAATTCAAGAAATGGAGCATATTTAATGGGACATGTTTCACCAAATGCTCATTATTTTATCTTAGCCATCATAATATCATCAGTATGGTGTATTGAGATTTAAACTCAACGTCTTATCCACATAAAAGCGTCTTAGGCATAAATCGATGGGACTTGAACCCAACATATTATCATCCTTTTTGATAATATTATTCTTGAAGAATAAAGTAAAACATAAATGATTCCAAACCAATTATTTTTTTCCTCAAATCCAACAATAATTATATTATTATTAGCAAAAGACACATAACATTAGGAATTAATAACCTTGAAATTACCTTTAGATTTATAATCTCACCTTGTTTGGCAGAGTCTCGTGTTGATAACGTGTTATGAAATATAAAGTAAATACAAGAAGAATATAGAGAAAAGAGAGGAGACTTCTTTATTTCTCTTGATAATTTCTTGAGAAGTGAATTACAATAAAGGGAAAACCTCTTTATTTATAGGGAAAAACTAACCTTGAAATTTTCTAACTTTTCCATAAATAGACATTCACTATATATATATATATATATATGGTAAAGTAGACATTTATTATGTATGGTAATATAATTATAAAAAAAGAATTTTTACTACGTATTGTTGATCTAGAGAAATGATAAATTTTAAATTAACCAGTTAGAGCTTCTTAAAGAGGAAATATATTAATATATCTTTACAACAATCTGCTAGGAATTACGTATGATACAAGAGAGCATGTAATTAGCTACAAAATTTACGTATGATACAAGAGAGCATGTAATTAGCTACAAAATTTATCAATAATTCTTGGTTAATTCATTGCAAAAATGCTATTAGCTTCACAGCTAGATGGAATTCACATGATTTTTACTGTTTAGCTACGAAATTTTGTTTTTTAATTATAATTTCAGTTTATAACTCACTAATTAAATTAAGAAAACGACTAATCTCATAAGTTGTAGTGTCAAATACGTCAAGGCATGACTCATTTTGTTTTAATTTGATAAATATGCAGTTGCTTCTCTTTAAGGAAACACATATAAAAATGCAATAAATAGAAAAATTGATAAGTGGATTCATACATGTACCACTTAAGATTTTTTGGATTTCTTTTGTTTGATTATATATTGTTAATTACTTCACAAAAAGTCATAGTCAAAAAGGTTATCAAAAATGAAAAGATAAAACCTCATATATTTATAAAAATAATTCAACTTAGCTTGAACTAGAATGGAGAATTACTTTATGAAGTGCATTCATATGTGGTCACTTTTAAAATATGGTTGTTTTAACATTTTGAAAAATGGGATTGGACTGTACTAAAAAATTACCCTTCTTATCAAGTAGAGTTTAATATAATTATGAGAAGGACACCAATATAAATTTATCTTAGGAGGATTCTAAATTTTTATCAAAGATATTTTAAGTTGGAATACTATGTCAAGGTGTAATTTTTGTCAAGGATATTTTTAAATTGGAATACTATGTCAAGGTTGTTATAAATGTATTTACATTACAGTGAATATCTATATAGATAAGATATATCAAGATCTAATAAGATCTATCAAGATCTAGTTGATTTCTATCAAGATTTGAAGTATCTGTCTTTTATTCAGAAACTAGGAGTAAATTTTTTCTATAAATAGAACGGTTTCCTTCATTGTAAATCATACTCGAGGATTCAAGAGAGTCCTCAAGAAAAATAAGAAGCCTCCTCTCTTCTCAGTATATTATTCTTGTTCTTTTTGCTTTATATTTCATAATACGTTATCAGCACGAGACTCTGCCAAACAAGGTGAGATTATAAATCTAAAGGTAATTTCAAGGTTAGTAATTCCTTATGTTGTATGTTTTATGCTACTAATAATATAATTATTGTTGGAATTGAGGAAAAATAATTGGTTTGGAACCATTTATGTTTTAAATTTATTCCTCAAGAACAATATTATCAAAAAGGATAATAATATTGTCACAACCCGAGCCGAGGTCCTGACCACGACGGGCATCCCGAACCATCAAGGCCCAAGACACCCTGTAACTCCCCAACCAACTAGTGATATTGTCCGCTTTGGCCCCAGGCCCGCACGGCTTTAAAATGTGTCATTAGGGAGTAAGGCTTACTTACTTATATACCCAACATCCCTCCTGTGTTTTGCCGATGTGGGACTCCTTCCTAAGTTGGGGTGTTACATATCAGCCCTGTCGATGTGGGCCAGAGTTCAAACTGAGTGTAAGAAAATTCTGATAAGGCGGGGCAAACCTCAGTTCTGAGTCTAGGCAAATCCCATTCGGTGGGGAAAACCTCAGCGAGGACGCTGAGTCCTTAAGGGGGTGTATGTGACACCCCAACTTAGGATAAGAAGTCTCACATCGGCAAAAACACATGAGGGATGCTGGGTATATAAGTAAGCAAGACTTACTCCCCAGTAACGTATTTTAAAGCCATGAGGGCCTGGGCCCGGGGGGAAATATCACTAGTGGACAGGCTAAGGGGGTCTCTCGGGCCTTTGCGGTTCAGGATGTCCATCGCGGCCAGGGCCTCGGGTCGGGTCCTGACAAATATGTTGGGTTTAATTCCCATCGTTTTATGCCTAAAACGCCTTTATATAGATAAGACATTGAGTTTGAATCTCAATGCACCATATCGATGATATTATAATGGCTAAGGCAAAATAATATGTTTTAAATGAAAAGTCATGAAATATGTCTCGAACATGCTTCATTCTCTAAAGTGAATGCAGTAGCAGTGCATAATATGTCTGAAAGAAGACAAGTGATCGAATGCACGAATATACGCGTGGAGGGACAATATGATAATGATCATCAAAAGTGATGATATTTTCACACGCATATTATGATCATAAGATATGTTAGAAAAATTCTCTAGATCATATATATGCCTCGATTTGCTCCTGAGGTAGCAATATCATGAAAGAGGTTATAAGCTATCAAAATTTGATAGGCTTAAGGCACGATTATATTTTATTCCTAGGGAATGAGAAGCTTATTAATGCAAATGTGCACTTGATTGTGATGGTACCACAACTCACCTTCAAAAGAGGCAGAATAACTGAGAAGAGTTTCATGTGTGGTTTGAAATATTATAGGCAAAATAGCTCAGTGGACCCTTGTACTTGATCTGATTTGTAAAGTGGATACTTTTACTTAGACTTTTATCATTTGAATCTCTCAACTCAATAAAACTCAATATTTTAAATCCCTCTAACCGTTGACTAAGCTTATGAGGCACAAATCGACTGAGTTAGACGAAACGCGTGAGTGCACGCGCCTGGGTGCGAGTGAGTGTCTTTTTACATTAAAATAATTTAAAAGAAAATTAAAAAAGAAAGTTTCCATCAAAAGCTATCACATTCTTCTCTATTGCTAACTTTAATTTTGCCTAAAGCTCTCTAATTTCTCTCTTAATTCTTATTATTGTTAGTGCCTTTTTGTTTTGCTGTTCTATTAATAGTAACATTTTCAGTGTTTTTCAAGAAAGTTTCCATCTATGGCAGAATCAAAAGATTGCCATGTTATTGTCGAGATCTCGGTAGACAAAGAGCACCAACAGAAACTTTCAGCTATCACCTCTATAACTGCAATTCAAAACCACTCATTAATGGAAATCTCAAAAAGTCCAGGTCATCTCTTGCTTCTCAAGCTTTGGCAAAGAGAAAAAGATCTCTCTGGCCACAGAATTACAGCCAGAGACGCGAATGGACAACATTCATAGAGAGATATTTCAGATATGTTGTTTTTTCTTTATCTTTCATGCACTGTTCTTTACGATTCTGTTTACATCTATTTCGGAGGATCACCATGATGGTAATGTTAAGTGTGAGAAATGGTGGATTCCTTCAGTTTTATCTGTTTGTACTTTGTTTTGTATTGTGTTTTTGATGCAGGTGAAACTTTATAGGTTTAGAAGGTGTCGAGGCAGTTTCAAAGGGAGAGGGCGGATAGTAGAGGGAGAAACAGAGAGAGAAGGGGAAAAGGAGACGAGGAGAGGAGATGGTCTGTCTCACCGATGGTTTCATCGGCCAGGATGGCCGAATTATAGTTGTGGTGGAATAGAGAAAGAGGATAGATGAAAGAGAGGGTGGAGGCTGGTGGGGGTTTACCCTGGTGGTAGGTGACGGCAGCGTGCTGATGGGTTGTTGCCACACTGGTAGCGGTAGTGCGATGATGGAGATAGAGAAGAGAGCCCCAGCCCCACCATTTTAATTTTTTTTTTAATTCTCAATTTAAATTTTTTATTTTTTTAATATTTAATTTCTTATGTAGCATTTTAAATATAATGTGAAATTTAATGTAGCATATAAAATGACGTGGAAGCTGGCGTGGAATTTAATACAATATTTAAAAATAATATGACAGCTGACGTGGAGGCGAGTGTATTATACACACCAAAAGAGGGTTTAAAATGTTGTTTTTTAATGGGTTCAAGGGTCCAGATGACAAACATGTAAGTAGGAGTATCCACATTACAAAACGGACATAGTACAAGGGTCCATCGAGCCATTTTGTCAATATTATATAAAAAAATACTTATATGCATCAAACCAATAAATTATGATTAATCTCCCTCAAAGTTGGTTATGAGTCAGGAACCACACGTTGTCCATCTAATAATTTTGATGTGTGGAATACAATTAATGAATATACCATAATGATAAAGATGGATTCCTCAAAGAAGATGGAGGATGTATGTTAGTTTTTCTAACATAAGGGGGGAGATTATAAGCAACTATGAAATATGTTAGGAATTATCATCAGATCCTCATTTTATCATCAGATCCTCATTCAAAAGATAATTCAAGTCAAATGCTGAAAGCATCTCATATTTGAGCTGCAGGTGCTCCTATTTTATATCTCTAAAGGACAAAGTCTATGCATGTGTGAAGCGTGGTAGACCAATCAGTTCCAAATGAAATAAATTCTTGAAAAGGATAAAGAGCAAATAATCATAATAAGAAGGCAATGTCTACGACCTAACACTTCATAAAATCTTATGAGAGGTTTAAGTACATGAAAATAAAGAAGTGATGAGATCTCAAAATGTTATGTCACAATGTGAACCGATACGAAATGATACATCATCAATATCTTTGATACAATATTGGCGCAAATGCAATATTGTAAAAGATTATGAGGATCTAAATTCTACGTTTATTTAAGCATGCTAGCGTAGAAATATTTATCAAGTGACATGAAAGGATGCATCTTGATAAGCATTTAACTTATTTGATTTGCAGTCCAGACACTTGAAGATGTCACTCATGAAATGTTGAATATTGTCACTTGACAAAATTTACATGGAAATGTGTTTAAGGATTCAAAATGTCTGAAGTATCTAAAAGTTTCTGGAAAACTTATTTATAATCCTTAGGCAAATTGGCTCGATGGACCCCTGTACTATGCCCGTTTTGTAATGTGGATACTTCTACCTACATATTTGTCATTTGGACTTTTGAACCCATAAAAAATAATATTTTAAATCTTATTTCGGTGTGTGTAACACACTCGCCTCCACGCCAGCTTCCATGTCATTTAAAAATACTACATTAAATTTCACATCATTTTTAAATATCACGCAGTAAATTAATATTAAAATAATTCATTTTAACCACCTCTTTTTATAAATAATTCAATCTACTGCCTAAGAAATTTGTCTTCCATTTGTTCTTCATCTTCTTCAATGTCATCATATCTAAGGTTAAATTCTCTCTCACACACACCATTTTTTTCAGAAAAAAATTGTTAGATGTTCAGCAAAACAACACTGTGTTTCCAACAAAATCAGCTTCAACAGTCACCAAAATATTTTCTTGATGTTCAACACTCATTTTAGAAAGAAAAAAATCTTTGTTGTATCAAGAAGCAATCTTTATGAAAAAAGAAAAAATTCTCTTTCTTTTTTAATCGAATTACCCATTTTATGAGATGAATAATCCAATTTATCCTTCAATTGCTTATACCCAAATCTTGAATTCCTACATGGAGCATGAATTTCTCTTTGAATCACCCAATTTACCCTTCAATTGCTTATGCCCAAATCTTGAATTTGTACAAGGAGCATGAATTTCTCTTCGAATCGAAACTTGAAAAACTTATGTACATTGGATGATTTACTTAGTACTAATGATGTAATGGTTGTGGTGCGGGATAGGGTAGAGGACAAAGGTGGAAATGGTTGGTTGATGTTGTGGTGGTGGTGTTGGGTGAGAGATGGGAGACGCGGTGGTTGGATGTGGTGGTGATGGTGGAGGAGGAGGTGGTTGTTTCAAGTGTGGTGAGTCTGGACACTTTGCTCGTGACTACAGCTAGAGTGGTGGTGGCAGCGGTGGCGGTGGTGGCGGAGACAGCGGAGGCGTTTGTTTTAAGTGTGGTGAAGATGAAAAATTTGCTCGTGAATGCACTAGCTGTGGTCGTTGATCATTTGTTGAAACCCTTTACCCTCTGTTTGTTTTTAATTGTGGAAGATGCAATGGTGGTTTCCCTCTGTTTATTTTAATTATGAAAGTTGCAATGGTGTGGGGATGGGGAGTGGGGGTTGGCTTTTAATGTCTTTTTAATTGTTTTTTTTAATTATTTTAAAGTAAAAATATAAAAAAAAAACTCACTCGCACTTCAGGCGTGTGCACTCACACATTTCGTCCTACTCAGTCGATTTGTGCCACATAAGCTTGGTTTACGGTCAGAGGGTCCTAAAATATTGAATTTTATTGTGTTGAGGGGTTCAAATGACAAAAATCTAAGTAGACAAAACGGGCATAGTACAAGGGTCCACCGAGCTATTTTATCTAATCCTTATATTGTATAAATTTATTGAAACTCTTGGAGAGTTTTCAAAAGCAATAGATTATTTGTTGAAATGAGAAATATACCAATTTGGATTGGTTAAGAAATATCATATCTTAGTGTAATTGGTGCACTGATGTATCTTGCAAATACTACAAGGCCTGATATAGCCTTTTCGATTAATTTGTTGGCAAGGTATAGGTCTGCTCCTACTAGGAGACATCGAAATGAGATCAAACACATGGGCTTATTTTTGAAGTCCTGGTCTTGTTAGTTATGTTGATGCTAGGTAATTATCTGATCCGCATAGAACTCGATCTCAAACAGGCTATGTGTTCATAGTGGGGATACTGTCATATCTTGGAGATACATAAAGCAATCTATCATAGCCACTTTATCGAACCATGTTGAGATAATGACTATTCATGAAGCGAGTAAAAAATGTGTGTAGTTGAGATCCATGATACATCTCATTCAAAAAAAATGTGGTTTGAAATGTGACAATGTACCCATAATTTTATACAGAGATAATGCAGCATGCATAGCACATCTTAATTGAGGATTCATAAAAGGAGATAGAACGAAGCACACTTCATCAAAACTTTTCTACATACAAGAGCTACAAAAGAATGGTGATATTAACGTGCAATAGATTCGTTCAAGTGACAATGTGGCTGATTTATTCACCAAATCCCCTCCAATTATAAATTTCAGGAAGATGGTGCACAAGATCGGAATACAAAAGATTCAAGGATGTTCTCATTAGGGGAATTTAATATGCGTTGTACTCTTTTTCCCTTACGAGGTTTTATCCCATTGGATTTTTCTTGTAAGGTTTTTAATGAGGCAGCCTATATGCGTATTGTTAGAGATGTGTACTCCTTTTCCTTTACTAGATTTTTTTCCAGTGATTCTTTCTAGTAAGGCTTTAACAAGGCACATTATCTATCAATTAGACATTCAAGAGGGAGTGTTATAAATGTATTTACATCATAGTGAATGTCTATATAGATAAGATTAGTAAGGTTTTAACGAGGCACATTATCTATCAATTAGACATTCAAGAGGGAGTGTTATAAATGTATTTACATCATAGTGAATGTCTATATTGATAAGATCTATCAAGATCTAGTTGATATCTATCAGGATTTGAAGTATTTATCTTTTAGTCAGAAACTAGGAGTAGATTGTTTCGATAAATAGAAGGGTTTCCTTTATTGTAAATCATCACCAGAGATCCAAGAGAAATAAGAAGCCTCCTCTCTTCTCTTTCTGTTTATTCTTGTTCTTTTTGCTTTATATTTCATAATAAAGGTGTAATTTTTATCACAAATATTTTTAAGTTGGAATATTATGTCACAGAGTGGATTACATTTTGAAATTTTTTTAATGTAGAAGCCTAATTCTTACAATATTTAAGCGGAGGGTCTATTAAAAATAACATATTTATCCTTCATAAGATAAGGATACGTTTATTACTAGACAAATTTTATTTATTAAGTTGGTAAGAAAATAAACCATCATAATTATTTATTATTCAGAACTTAATATAATATCTTAATATTCAGATGTGCATTCAAATTCAAAATATATTTTTAATTAATTTGCTTAATTATACGATACAATTTGAATTAATCTAATTAATGAATTTGAAATGTCGAATGATCACACTTACAAAAGCACCATTTTGAGAGGATCGAGGCAATGGGATGGTTGTGGGCAGTATTACGATCATAAACTATATGTAGGGGCGAAGCTACTGTATTTAGGTATTAGATAAGATTAGGGCTGTCAAGTGGGTCGGGTCGGGTCAACCCGAAATCGGCCCATGTTATTTGATCGGGTTGAGGGCCGGGTTAGGGTCTAAGTGGGTCGGGACGGGCCGGACCCAATAGTAAAAAAATCAAAAATTATCCTAACCCGGCCCACTTAACCCAACTCGGTCAAACCCACCTAAATCCGGTCAAACCCGTTTAAAAAATCGGTCAAACCCGGTCAAAAATATTAAAAAAAAACTTTTTTCAATATACATTATATATACCCACCTATATACATTATAAATACGTTAAACAATATATATACACTATATATATAGTATATACTACATTAAAATTTAAAAAATATATACACAATTACACATATATACGCACCATCCAAATAAATATGTACTACTTTAAACTTTAAAGATTAAATAAAATATACTACAATATATATATATATATATATATATATATAATTATATATATATACACATGTATACTTAAATATACACGTCTATAGAAGATCTATTCACATATATACACTCTAATCTATGTATATGTAATACTTTAAATGAAATATACTATAATATATAAACATTACAATATATATTTGTATAGTTATATATTAATTTATAAAACATATACACATGTATACGTTAAATATACACGTCTATAGAAGATCTATTCACATATATACACTCTATTCTATGTATATGTAATACTTTAAATGAAATATACTATAATATACGTACATTACAATATATATTTGTATAGTTATATACTAATTTATGAAACATATACACATGTATACGTTAAATATACACGTCTATAGAAGATCTATTCACATATATACACTCTATTCTATGTATACGCATCATTCAATGTATATATACTATTACTTATAAAATATACTACATTATATATACATTACAATATATATAGATATATACTTATATACTAATTTATAAAACATATACACATGTATACGTTAAATATACACTTCTATAGAAGATATATACACGTGTATACGCACCATTCAATGTATATATACTACTACTTATAAAATATACTACATTATATATACATTACAATATATATAGATATACTTATATACTAATTTATAAAACATATACACATATATACGTTAAATACACACTTCTATAGAAGATATATGCACAAATATACAAAACATATGCTACTTAATATAATAAATTAATAATATTTGGTAGTAAATTAATAATATATTAGAAGTAAGTTTTTAATTTAAAGTAGAAAACTAGAAATTCAATTTAAAATTTTAAATCGTTAAATGAAAAAAAATAAAAAGCAAGGACTAAGGAGTGAATGAAGTTGGGGAATTTTATTGATTGCAAAATAATCCAAAATTTATAATTTACATGAATGAAAAATCTATAAATTATGCATCATTTTTTCCAACTCATTCATGTTAATATTAATAGGAACTTGCATAGGATAGTCGAAGTCAACGGGGGCAAAACCATGCATTGGACTTGATTCTGCTGAGTTCTCCCGTGAAGTCATAATTTCTTCAAGTTTCAGCTCGTCGCTCGGCTCCGGTTCCATTCCTTGGTTTTTTCTTTCCGCTCTAATCCAATCTCTGAGGCAAACTAGAACATTCATTGCATTGCTTCCCAATGAGTGTCGGTTGTCTCCAAGCTGCTGTCGTCCCTGACTAAAGGCGCTCTCTGATGCAACGGTTGACATTGGAACATTCAAGATATCTCTAGCTAATCTTGAAAGCACAGGATATTGTGTTTCATTACTCCTCCACCAATCCAACGTGTTGATCCGTCGTCTGCGATCCTCTGGTGCCGTCCGAAGATAATATTTCAGCTCTTCCCGATAAGTTGATGTGTAAGTTCTCTTATCAACACTGTTTCAACAATTTAAATCATAAAACGAATCAGAAAAAACACTATGTGCCGGCCTTTTAGAAGATGATGGCTCCTCGGGAGGATGAGGAGCGACAATTGGAGTGATATTTGTAGGTACGGCTAAATCAAATAAATCAGGATAGTGATTATATAATTTTTCTATGTAATCATTTGCATCAGCCGTAGCCGTCCACAAATCAGGTTGTACTTGTTCAGAATCATGGTTAGTATTTATTTCTAAGTTAGTAGAAATAAGAGTACTAAAGTGACACATATTATTATATTTTATGCACGGATTTAGCATAGCACCAATCAAGTAAATAGGGGGAATCGGAAAAAAATATTTTTTAAATTTCGTAAACATGGCGCCAACAGCTTCTTTATAACCTTCTTTATTTTTATATTCTTTGAGCAAACCAGAAATATCGGCTATATATGCCAAAATATTACAAACAGTAGGATAATATGCACCGGAAAATTCAACCGTAGCTACATAAAATTTTTCTAAAAACTTAACAAGATCATTAATTACAACTCAATCAGAATTATGTAGCATGCAATCAGCAGAATCAGCAAATGAACCGCAATGTTGGTTAAAAGCTAGTGTAATAGGAATTCTATATTTATAACAAGTTTTTAAAAATTCATACGTAGAATTTCATCTATTATCAATTTCCTCAGGCATCAAAATCGGTGTAAGTCCATTTTCTTGACATTTAACTTTAAATTCTCTAATTCTCGATCTACGATTATTTCCTTGAATAAAACCAACGGCAAGACGAATTTTTTCAATATAAAGCTCAAAAAACTCAAGATCATCTTTTACAATTAAATTATATATATGAAATGCACACTTAATATGAAAAATTTCAGGCAAGGGCGGAGATAGCGTAGATTTTATTTTTGTTATAGCAGTCTTGTTGTTAGAAGCATTATCAAAAGCAATATATAAAATTTTATTTTTGATGCCATAATATCCGGCAATTTTAACAATAGAATCAGCAATAAATTATCCAGTATGTTTACGATCTTCATCATATAAAAAAGCAAGAATACGTTTTTGCATCACGAAATTACTATCCATCCAATGACAAGTAACAGTTAAATAATCATTTTTATTTACAGCACGACCAAGATCAGAAGTTAGGGACAATCTACATTGAATATTTTTTAACAATGTTGATAAATAAAAACAATATTGTGAATGGAGTCTAAAAATATCAGACCGACAAGTAGTTCTAGGAATACTGTTAAACATAGGATTATAAATTGCTTGTATATAACGAATAAAGGCATCAGAAGAAGGAAAACTAAAAGGCAAACAACCCACAGCTACCATTTTAGCTATTTCTTTCCTGTCCCTCAATTTATTATACTTCTTCGCTACGTGATCGGTTGCTGGGTCCATTCTAGTTTGCGTTGACCCACCAACATCCCCACCACCTGTTGCAATATTTAACTCTCTTTTGTGATCTTCAGCTACATGTCTCATTAACGTACCCGTACCCCCTTGATTGCCTCCACTTCTATGCTTATATATTTGTAGACAAATATTGCATTGCACCTCAATATCTGATATACGTTCAAAAAATTGTCATGCAACACTAGTTCTTTTATGAGGTTTTGGGGCACTGGGAGGACGGGAAGGGAGATTAACTGATTCAGATCTAACGTTAGCATCTCCTACTGCGGGTGTCTCAGCAACATTTTCATTATCTTCGTCTAAATTAATCGCATCTACTTCATTTTCTTCTTCTATACCGTAATATTTCTGAGCTTCTACATAATCCATATCGTGAGCACCTACATCTATTTCTTCCTCAAAAGGTGTACCAAGCGGTACCGGAGGCGAAGGTATACGGGTATATCTACTACTTGAACTACCTCTACCGCTAGTAATTCGCTTTTTACTACCACTACCGCTTCCGGGACAAAAAAATTTAACACCTTTAGTAGCGAGGTTTCTTAATTTATCCATAATATAAATTAAATTAAACTAAAAATATTCAAAATACACAAATATAATAAAATTAAATATTAAACAATTAATACAATAAATAAAAATTAAACGTAAGAGATGGAACGACAATACCAAATTTTGGAAGTATCAAGATTGCGACTTTAGAAACTTCCGCTCGTACTTTGTAAACGAAAAATTAAAAAATTAAAGTGAACACTTTAAGAAATTAAATATATTGAATATTTGAGAATTGAGATTTGAGATTTGAGATTTGAGAGAGAATGAGATTTGAGAGAGTGAAAAATTATGTGAAAAATGATTTGAAGTTGTAGGGTATTTATAGATTTTTTTTTTGGATTAAAAAATATTTTTTAAAGTTTTTTTTTTTTAATAAATGGGCCCAGACTAGCCGTTTGGACCCAAAAATGGCTATATAGTCGTTGGGCCAACGGCTAGTTTGGCCCAAAAGCCAAAATATCTTTTTTTTAATTATTTTTTGGGCCGGGCCGGGCCGGTTAACCAGCGGGCCTGAATCGGGCTTGGTTCGGGCCAGGTTAGCCGGGCCCATTTTAACAAAATACGGTCCGGGACCCGGAATCCTAAAGCCCTAGGGCTTACCGGGTCGGGTTAGGTACTCGGGCCGGATCGGCCCGGCCCACTTGACACCCCTAGATAAGATGTATAGATAAGTTCAACAGATTTTACTATAATTCTGTATGTCTATTAAAAAACTAGTTAGGGCGTGTGTACCTTATCTTAATGAGTTTAAACAATACACTAAATAAGATATTTATTTAAATAACAAAAAATAATACAATGATTAAACTCAACATCTTTTTAACATGTGAAGATGAATAATTTATTTAATTAGTTATATAATAGTTGTAAATATCTATGATTCAAATAAGGTGGGTGAAATACATTAACAATTCCTTAAAGTATAAATGGTCATATTCTGTCACGATCCATATTAACGGATCGTGCGGGCACTTACGCTATTCTAAATAGTTAGGAGAACCCTTATTACCCAACTAAAAATATGCGGAAGACTTCTGTTTTTAAGGAAATACTGGATTAAATATAATAAGTAAATTAAATATTAATAAATAAATTTCTTCAAATACTTCTTACAAATGTCCTTCACTATCCCAAGACTTGGCCAGACATGTACAAGAGTTACCCTATTACCATATAGACTGACAGTAAAATAAATATAAGGACTCTAACATCCACCAGGAAGAAAGTGCAGAAGTTAGTGCTGAATATCGTCATCTATCTAGTAACTGCAAACTAACCAGCATCCATTCTACACCCCAAAAAGGAATGTAGAAGAGTAGGGTCAGTATAACCATATGTACTGGTAGGCATCATCGGCCGACCATGTTAGTCTATATAATGATAAAATAGAATTAAGGAAAATAAATCACGACATCTTGAATGAAATATAATTCAACTAAGGTTGTAATAACATTATTACTTTACCTATATAACTCTTACATCATCCAACTACTCTTCCAACTCCATCAATATTATATTTGTTACTAACATACTCTAGCCTTATTAATTCACACCATCAACCACAATCCAACGTTAATTCATCACTATCCCTCTTTATTCACCTTATCTCTTCCATTACCTACATCTATAGGATAAATCCAATAATCATAGACAACTCACACTAAACTCTCGGGTTAACAATCAAATGCTCTATTATAATATTAAAGAATGATAACTAGCCATTCTGGTAAGCTACCATTAAAACTCGTATAAATGAAGTAAGTCAACCAACATATAAGTACAAAGTTTTACTTTTTCAAATACATATCACACAATCAAATACCCAATGAATTAACAATACAACAATAACAGATCAAACAGTGCTCACGAACAAGCCACATAACCATCAAGAGTATTAATCTACTGTAAACATCCACAGACTCAACATAAATATGTACACACATGCTATGGGACTTATTTTGGCCCAAACAGTCATGACCTGTAGAGAACAATCTATGTTCATGTATCGTACCGGCGTGGTACCTGATCCAACATATAAATATTTGTACCGGCGTGGTACCCGATCCAACATATACATATTCGTATCGGCGTGGTACCCGATCCAATATATACTTATCTGTACCGTCGTGGTACCCGATCCAACATTTACATATCCGTACCGGCGTAGTACCCAATCCAACATATATATATCCGTACTGGCGTGGTACCCGATCCAACATATACATATCTGTACCGGTGTGGTACCCAATCCAACATATACATATCTATATCGGTGTGGTATCCGATCCAACATATACATATTTGTACCGGCGTAGTACCCGATCTGATATATACATATCCGTACCGACGTGGTACCCGATTCAATATATACATATCCGTACCGGCGTGATACCCAATCCAACATATACATATCTGTACCGGTGTGGTACCCGATCCACCATAAACAAGTATTATCAATATCAAATTTACACAACGTCACAGCATGCAACACAATTTACCAAGTTTACAAGTACACTTAAAGTCATAAGACAATTCCATCAAGTAAATTTTCAACAATCATTTATACACGCATCAACAATCCAAGCATCAACAATTTCAAGTGTCACACCCCCGTTTTTTCACCGCATCCGACCCCGCTAGGCAGTCGGTTTTAGAGAAAATGAGTTTTTCCAATTAAAGTGACGTTTTGAAAAGGGATTATTTTATTTACAGAGTCGCCACTTGGAATTGAGTTTGGGTGTTTCAAGTCACCTTATTGAATCCCTATTCAAAAGGAAATGACTCTTTAATTTTTATTTTTTTGGTCTGCGAACTAGAAATCCGGCTAAGGAATTCTGTTGACCGAGGGGAAGGTGTTAGGCACCCCTCGAGTCCCGTGGTTCTAGCACGGTCGCTTTAACGACTTACGTCTGGCTTAAATTAATTTTATTTTGTTTTGGATTTATAATGTTTGTTAACCTAAAAGTTGTTTGCCTCCCGCTTTTAATTTATTTTAAAATTATTTATTATATTGACGTGTGGCTTACCGATAGTAGTACTTTTCGGCCTCGCCACAAATCTTAAATATATTTCTCGCGCCTTTGAGGCATTTATGAGTCGTCCCCATTTTTCTAGCCTAAATAAGCACCTAATAGGTTTAAAATATACCCAACCCAATCCAGTCGGCTTCAAACGATAAATTAATTTTAATTATAACGAATGGTCGGTAGCAGGGCTTTCCAACTTCATCGTTAAATTTCACTTGTATATTAAACTTTAATTATTTTAATTATTTAGAGGCTAAGAACCTAACTCATTATTTTATGAGTTTGCTACCCGACAAATGTTATTTTCTTTCCTTTTATTCTTTTACTTAAAAAAAATCATGCCCATGCAAATACTTCTGATTTATTTATATATATTTATATACCTATTTTGGTCCAAGCACTGATGAAATTAATCAGGAAGACTATTCTTTTCTACATATTAAACTCACATTTTTAAAATAACAATACAATATAATAGCTATTCACATAAACTGCAACACTAAAACACACATTTATAATATAATGATATAATACCATTCTAATCATCCTACCCACTATGGAAGTAACAATAAACAATAAAACACACAAACAACCATTCGAACAAAATGCAACAGCAACCACACCATATGATAATAACTACCCGAACAAGTGTCAACATTGAGAAATTAATAAAGGAATAAAAAGTTAACTTATATACACTGACGTATAATGCGATAACCACAAGGATCGAAACGGTCTATCTTACCAAGTATCAATTTTTCAAGCTTCTCTCAATGTTTAGTTTCGACCCATGATTTAAGAAGAACCATTTTAATTCGAAATCCTTAGATTGTTTAGCCATATACATCAAGAAGTTTGAAACTTATAAAGGACTAAATATATGATCCTTAACTTGAATAAATAACTAAACATGAAAATCACATAGAAAATTGTTCATGCTCGGATTCTCAATAAAAATTACAAAGAAAAAGTAACGGAACGGGGTTGAATAAAAACCTGACTAATCAAATATAGAAATAAAGATGGTATCACCGGAATCTCGATTTGGAATCCTAAACTCGTCTCCTTTTTGTTGTGCTTTCTTTTCCGTTCCTCCTTTCTGTTTTTTTTTCTTGTTTTGCTCCCTTTCTTTTCTTTTCTTGATTTTTTTTTCCGTATGTTTTTTTTCCTTCGTGTTTCCTGGTTTCTTCTTTTTGTTTCTTGGTTTCCTTTTTTTTTTTTTTTTTTTTTTAAGCTTGTTATCCGTGTGTATTGTTTTTTTTTTTTTGATTAGTGCATGCATGTGTTGTATATATATATGTATAGTAGTAGGTGTGTGTGTCGTGTGTTTGTGTGAGTGTGTGTGGGTTTGTGGGGGAGGTAATGGGATAGGAGTGGGATTTGTGGGTGGTTTGGGTAGTTTAGGATTATTATTATTATATATATATATATATATTTTTTTTTTTTTTAATTTAATTACTATTTTGAATAAAAATAATAATAAAATCTATTTAAAACTAACAAATACAAGATTAGCTAGTCTTAGGAATATGACTAAGAAAAAGTAATATCATAGATTTTTTTATTAAAGTTGAAAGAAGAAAACAAATATAATTTAGATTTTTTTTTTTATTATTATTATTATTATTATTTTTAATGAATAAACAAATAAATAAATGATAGAATAAAAAACTTATTAAAAAATGTGACTCTATTATTTTTTTTTTGTAATTTTCAAAATTTTTAACGAACCTCAAAATAAGATAAATTTAAAATTTCTAAAAATAAAAATAAAATAAAGGAAGATAAAAATTTATTGGACATAAAAATGGTAAAAAAATATTAGGTTTGGGTCAAAAATTAGGTGTTTACAGAATGCCCCTCTTTGCTTGGAAATATGAAGGATTTTCAAGCAAAGAAGTAAACATGACTAATTTTTGGCTCAACCCTTTATTCACTAGTAAACAAGTAGAAAAGAGGTGTGACCGAGTCTTGGTTTTAGACATCCTACATATCTCGGGTTATAAGAGAATCAGGTCACATGTAGTTCAAATGGGTGTAAGTGTGAGTGGATGAATTAGAGAGTCGAGTTGAGGTCCCGTCAAGTTTCCGGCTCGTTGCTCCTTTTATTACATCAGAAAAAGAAAAATGAAACTAAAAATGAAAGATACAAGATCCTATTTATCCTATTTGTCTTGATCCCGTTGCTTCAGATCCTCCTCTTGGATCTTCAGTTATCGCCTCACGTTCTTCTGGTGGGTACCTCGATCTCAAGATTTGATCTTGAAGTTAGGATTTGAGATTTGAACCTGCAACTTGGATTGAGTTATTGACGCTCTGCCAAAGAACAGTTCATAGAATACTTTGGATGCTTATTCTCCTTATCAGAAGCTAAAAAGATGTCTCTTGAGATGTTGAGCCGCTACAGATACAGAGCTGACTCTAACTATCTTCAACCTGATCATTCTTCTATATTCTGATCGGAGATGAAATTCCATTCTTGGATAAACCTGGGGGATGACGCCCTATGAAGACGAAAAGATGTCAATTAGGGGATGACGTCCTATGAAGACGAGATAAGATGTCAACTAGGGGATGGCGCCCTATGAAGACGAGATAAGATGCCAACTAGGAGATGGCGCCCTATGAAGACGAGATAAGATGTCCACTAGGGGATGGCGCCCTATGAAGACGAGGTAAGATGTCAACTAAGGGATGACGCCCTATGAAGACGAATAAAGATGTCAACTAGGGGATGGCGCCCTATGAAGACGAGATAAGATGTCAACTAGGGAATGGTACCCTATGAAGACGAGATAAGATGTCAACTAGGGGATGGCGCCCTATGAAGACGAGATAAGATGTCAACTAGGGGATGGTGCCCTATGAAGACGAATAAGATGTCAACTAGGGAATGGCGCCCTATGAAGACGAATAAAGATGTCAACTAGGGGATGGCGCCCTATGAAGACGAGATAAGATGTCAACTAGGGAATGGTACCCTATGAAGACGAGATAAAATGTCAACTAGGGGATGGCGCCCTATGAAGACGAGATAAGATGTCAACTTGGGGATGGTGCCCTATGAAGACGAAATTGATGGATTTTTTTCTTTGTTAGAAAAGAAAAAAAAATGCCCCAGTCTTGAATATGAGGGGTTTTATTATTATTATTATTATTATTATTATTATTATTATTATTATTATATTGATATGAACTTAGAATTATAGGAGTATAATAAAAAGGAGAAAATTCAAGAAAACTTAGCTTGCTATACTTGTTTTTTTTTTTTTTCACTAAACTTCACAAGCTTGCTTTGCCCCTGTTCAAGCAAAGAGAAAGAAAAATTGTGAGTTTTAAACTTGGTAGTTGGTTTGTAGCCTTGAGTCCCTTGGAGGTTTGCCTTATCCTTGCCCCAACTTGATACAGTTGATTAAGTTAATTAGTTGGCGAGCTTGAATCTTCGTCTTTCACATTCTGCTGTATTTTTGTTTGTTTCAGTACGATTCTGATCTTCATTTTCAAATGCTTCACCCGTAACACTTATCTTAACTGGCTCTCTGTCCTTGTCAAGGTGGTGAACGCCGAATAATCTCTGCTCAATTTCACTGGGAGCCATGGTCAATTTTGTGCGTTTTTCTTTATTTTGTATTTGGTGCGAGACTTACCCATAAAAAAAAACACGTGTAAAAATGAAATAAGGAAAAATCAAAAGAAGGAATAAAAGAATTATGTTTGAATAGAAAGTATTTCTACCAGTAAAGTAAAAAACTTATTTGGAGGTGTATATTGACTTCAATAACACATGACACACAATTTGGAGTAGATATTTGATCCTTCAAAACCGTCTAATCTCGAATTAGGCTGCACCTTTCAATCAAATCAAGTCATTCTTCTTGATCTCTGTCCTGTCATGATAAACTTTGCTTGACTAAAGTCATTCCTTCTGGGATTTTCTCAATTGAGCTCTCTAATTTTGATTGTCTCGTTCATCATTGTCTTATGGCGCCCCTGAGGGTTTTCACCAATAAGATATTTTTTTATTTTTTATTTTTTTTATATATATATCTTGTGGTTCCTCCATGGGTTTTCACCTACAAGATATTTTTTTTTTTGAATCTATATATACATATATATACAACACACAAGGCTTGACATTCTCAAAGATTGATCAGAAGGTCTTTAATGGACAAAGGGAAAAGGATTTTTAGGGTAGATTACAACTTGAGAGCCATATAAAAGTGACAATAGGATATATATCTCATTTTTTTTTATTATTTTTTTTTAATACTAAGATTTTTTGTTTTTCTTTTGTCGGACCGAACCCCAAGATAGGGCTGCCTACGTATCCATTTAGGAATCAGGTCGAACGTAGTTCAATGGCAATGCATTTTTTTTTTATTTTTTTTTCGGCTCCAAAGAGGGTAAGCAAGGAAAGGTAAATAAGGCTCGAAGGGCTGACAAGGGATTAATGTCATTTAGTTAAGTAGAATGATGGCCTTTCGTCATCTCAACTTGAGAATGTTAAGCACAAGTGTGTCAAATATAATATCTTTTGACTGAATCGGCATTGATAGCTTTTTCTGTCATTTTTCCGTCCATATCCGCAAGTTGTAAAGCTCCATTTGATAGTACTTGTTTAACCATGTATGGACCTTGCCAGTTTGGAGCAAACTTTCCTTTAGCCTCTTCTTGGTGTGGAAGGATGCGTTTTAAAACAAGTTGGCCGGCCTCGAATTTTCTAGGACGTACCTTCTTATTGTAAGCTCGTGCCATCCTCTGCTGGTATAATTGACCAAAGCAAACTGCCGTCAGCCTTTTTTCATCTATTAGCGATAATTGTTCTAGTCTAGACTTGACCCATTCGGTATCGTCAATTTCAGCTTCACTAATGATTCGAAGCGAGGGAATTTCGACTTCTGCGGGTATCACAGCTTCAGTCCCATAGACTAGTAAATAAGGAGTTGCGCCAGTCGATGTACGGATAGTTGTACGATATCCTAAAAGAGCAAATGGTAATTTCTCATGCCACTGTCGAGATCCTTGGACCATTTTCCTAAGAATCTTCTTAATATTCTTGTTTGCTGCTTCAACGGCTCCATTTGCTTTAGGACGGTAAGGGGTAGAATGATGATGCATGATCTTGAATTGCTCACAAACCTCCTTCATTAGATGACTATTGAGATTGGTTGCATTGTCTGTGATAATGGACTTTGGTATACCAAAACGACATATGATGTTCGAATGAACAAAATCCACTACTATTTTCTTCGTGACTGATTTGAAAGTAGCAGCTTCTACCCATTTGGTAAAATAGTCAATAGTGACCAGTATGAATCGATGCCCATTAGAAGCTTTTGGTTCTATTGGACCGATTACATCCATGCCCCAAGCGACGAATGGCCAAGGAGCAGACATAGGATGCAGCTCTGAAGGTGGCGAGTGAATCAAATCACCATGAATTTGACACTGATGACACTTGCGAACAAAGCGAAAGCAATCTCGCTCCATAGTTAACCAATAATATCCTGATCGCATAATCTTCTTCGCTAAAACGTAGCCATTCATATGCGAACCACATACCCCCGAATGTACCTCGTTCATGATTCTTTCAGCTTCCTGAATATTAACACATCTCAACAAGTTCAAGTCTGGGGTTCGTCTGTACAGAATCTCCCCACTTAAGAAGAAACCATTAGCAAGTCTCCTAATAGTTCTTTTTTGATCTGCATTGGCGTGTATTGGATATTCTTTTGACTTTAGGAAGCGTTTGATATCATAGTACCAGGGTTCATTATCTGGTTCTGCATCAATTATATTGCAATAACCATGTTTATCTCGTATCTGTATCTCTAATGGGTCGAGATGCGTATTACCTGGGTATGGAAGCATGGAAGCTAGGGTAGCCAGGGCATCAGCCAACTCATTATGGGATCTGGGGATATGTCTAAACTCGATAGACTTGAACCTTTTGCTAAGGTCCTCTAAGAACTGTTTGTATGGAATGAGCTTGATATCTCTCGTTTCCCATTCACCTTGAATTTGTCGAATGAGTAATTCAGAATCTCCCAACACCACTAGCTTGTGTACATCCAGATTTATTGCCATATTTAACCCCATGATGCAAGCTTCATATTCTGCTGTGTTATTAGTACAAAAGAAACGGAGTCGTGCTGTGGCGGGATGATGATGCCCGGTCGGTGAGATAAGAACTGCCCCAATTCCTACTCCTTTGACATTGACTTCCCCGTCAAAATATAATTTCCATGCATACATATCATCTTGAACTTCTTCCTCAATTGAATTTATCTCTTCATCAGGAAAGTAAGTTCGCAAAGGCTCATACTCATTGTCAACTGGGTTCTCCGCCAAATGATCGGCCAATGCTTGCGCTTTCATAGCGGTACGAGTAACATACACAATGTCGAATTCTGTAAGTAAAATTTGCCACTTCGCCAATCTGCCTGTGGGCATAGGTTTTTGAAAAATATACTTCAAAGGATCCATTCGAGATATGAGGTAGGTTGTGTAGGACGAAAGATAGTGCTTCAACTTCTGAGCAATCCAAGTTAGGGCGCAACATGTCTTTTCTAAAAGAGTATATTTTACCTCGTAACTCATGAACTTTTTGCTCAAATAATAGATTGCTTGTTCCTTCTTGCCTGTGATATCATGCTGTCCTAAAACACCACCAAAAGAATTGTCCATCACTGACAGATACAAGAATAAAGGCCTACCAGGTTCCGGTGGGACCAATACTGGAGGATTTGCCAAATATTCTTTAATCTTATCAAATGATTCTTGACATTCGTCTGTCCATTGGATAGCGGCATCCTTCTTTAGCAATTTAAATATCGGTTCACATGTAGTGCTGAGCTGAGCGATGAATCTGCTTATATAATTCAGCCTTCCTAGAAAACTCATGACCTCAGTTTTATTCTTCGGAGGCGGCAATTCTCGAATGGATTTTACCTTGGAGGGGTCCAATTCAATGCCTCTGCGGCTAATTATGAAACCCAAAAGTTTTCCGGATGGAACTCCAAATGCACACTTGGCTGGATTGAGCTTAAGATTATACTTTCGCAACCTTTCAAAGAATTTCCTCAAGTCATCTACGTGATCGACTCGTGTCTTGGACTTGATAATGACATCATCAACGTATACTTCTACTTCCTTGTGCATCATGTCATGGAAAATAGTAGTCATAGCTCTCATGTACGTAGCTCCCGCATTCTTTAAACCAAACGGCATGACCCTGTAGCAATAAGTACCCCACGGGGTGGTGAAAGCAGTCTTATCTGCATCTGTTTCATCCATCAAGATCTGGTGATATCCGGCGTAACAATCCACGAAAGATTGAATCTCATGTTTAGCACAATTATCAACGAGGATATGAATATTGGGCAGCGGAAAGTTATCTTTAGGGCTTGCTTTGTTCAAATCCCTATAATCAACACAGACTCTGATTTTGCCATCTTTCTTTGGTACGGGCACCACATTAGCTAACCATGTGGTGTATTGAGCGACCCTGATCACGTTCGCATTCAATTGCTTCATGATTTCCTCTTTAATTCTATCGCTCACGTCAGTTTTAAACTTTCTTTGCTTTTGCTGGACCGGTGAAAAATCAGGGTATGTAGGCAGTTTGTGGACTACCAAATCTGTGCTTAGACCTGGCGTATCATCATAAGACCAAGCAAAAACATCCTTATACTCGATCAAAATCTGAACGATATCATTTCTGATATTTTGATCCGCATGAATGCTTATTTTTATTTCTCTAACCTCCTCACCAGTTCCCAAATTTATTATCTCGGTGTCATTTAAGTTGGGTTTGGGCTTATCCTCAAATTGATCCAATCCTTTTTTGACTTCCTTATCAGTTTCACCTTCATCGTATTCATCTACCGTTTGGTTTGCTGATTCGAGATTAGACAACTTTTTAGGATCTAAATGTGAACTCCACGTACATGCCATGTTATCGGAGCCAGTATTAACATAACTGAAATAAGATAAAAATAATAAAAATTAAAAGAGGGAAGAAAAGATAAATTTACTAGAAAACTTGAATTTCATTTAGTTGAATCGAAAAGGATAGGAGGGTTAACATGAAAATAACTAAACTATGTGGACTACCACCCTGAGAATAGTCCAAAATACAAAAGAAAGAAAAACGAAACAACAAAATAAACTACCAAGACTCCTTCCTTGTGGGGAGAGGAGTGGCTTCCCAGTTAGTGAGCTTGATATTTGGCCCGACGAACTGCACATCCGCATGGCTAGGGCCTTCACCCATCTGAACCATGTTTACTTCATAAAACATTTCCTTGAGGCCTTGACATATTTCATCCACATCCTTGTCAGCATATGAGTATTGATTTTCTTCCTTTTGAGCTTTCGTGAACGATTGGCTAATGTGTGGAACCGGAATTGTCAGTTTCCAAGCCTTCTTCTTCTGCTCTTTTGCCCATTTTCTATCTGCTGCGGTAGGCTTAAAGCCTAAGCCGAAGGAGTTGTGGCTACCACATGGATCTACAGGGTTTATAATTCCTTGCAGCGAAACCCCTAATCCTTTTCCCGGTTCATAACCATTTTGTAGCATTTGGCTAGTCACCATGATTGAAGTAGAAGAGAGATAAGACCTTGGAATCGGGGTACCTTCCACGACTTGATCAGCTATCACGATTTCGAAGGCTTGATAAATGGGATATTCACAACCCTTTTTTGTTTCGATACAGGGTACAGAAGGATCTCGATGTATGGGAAGGTCATCCTCTCCATGTACAATGATTTCCTGATTGTCGTGTTCAAACTTAACTACTTGATGCAAAGTAGAAGGTATGGCTCTGGCCCTGTGGATCCATGGTCTTCCTAAAAGTAGGTTGTAGGAAGTATCCATGTCTATTACTTGAAAGGTGATTGTAAACTCAACTGGTCCGATAACCAAAGCAAGATCTATCTCACCAATTGTGTCTCGTTTTGCACCATCAAAAGCCCGGACACATACATTATTAACCCGAATCCTATCTGGGCTGATTTTTAATTTTTGCAGAGTAGAGAGAGGACAGATATCTACTCCTGAACCTCCATCGATCATTACCCCTTTTATGTAATGTCCTTCGCATTTGATAGTCAGATGCAAAGCCTTGTTATGACCAGAACCTTCTGTGGGTAATTCATCATCAGTAAAAGTGATTCTATTTGCTTCAAATATTCTACGAACCATCCTTTCTATTTGACATACCGTAGTTTCCTTCGGGACGTATGCTTCATTCAACAACTTAATCAATGCCTGATAATGTTCTTTAGAATGTAGCAGCAGGGACAATAACGAGATTTGAGCTGGGGTTTTCCTCAACTGATCGACAATGGAATAGTCTTGGGTTTTCATTTTCTTCAGAAATTCCTCAGCCTCTTCGTTTGTGACAGGTTTTTTCATTGGCCCTTGACTATCTTTAAATTGGTTTGGTCTCCTTAATTCTTCTGGAACATAGCATCTTCCTGATCGAGTCAAACCCCCCGTTTCGTTTGTTTCTTCCATGACCTCTTTTCCTTTGTACATCACTGTGGTTTTGTTGTAGTTCCATGGGATGGTTTTCAAGCTTGTTACTGGGAGCTGTGCTGCGTGTCTTATGACAATTGGCTCTGTCATATCTCTCGTGTTGTTGCGCTGTTGGTCGAACCCTGCGGGACCACTCAAAACATATAGTTTTGGCCCATCTTGTGCTATTCCCTTTAGCTTTGCAGGAACATACAATACCATCTTTTCTGAATCTCGGGGTCTTATAATGGAACTCGCTCCTTTCACGATCAATGGTTCTCTTTGCATACACTTCAGTGCTTCACCCGGGTTCTCCTTCAAGGCGCATATTTCCATCACTGCTTGGCTTATTGGCCTGTAGTCTCTATCATTAAAAATCATCCCTACGACGTGCGTGTTACTGTGATTAGGAAGTGGATTGTCGGTGACATTTGGTGCTTCTTCTTTTTGTATTACAATTGCCTTGCTTTCGATTAACTTTTCAATGGCTCTCTTTAGACTCCAACAATTTTCGGTACTGTGGCCTTGGACGTTGGAATGGTACTCACACCTTACATTAGGATCAAACCAACTTGCATTCGGATCCACTTTGAAAGGTAAAACAGGTTCAATCCATCCTAATTTGACCAATCACCGCAACAGGCTCGTATATGATTCTCCAATTGGGGTGAAGTTTTCCTTTGTCCTCTGTTCTCTTGTATAGTCTGCCGGAACATACGGATTACGAGGGGCTTGTAAATTTGGCTGCCGCGGACGAAAACCTTGTGGGCGCAGGTGCCCGCCATTGTGGACGCTGAGGAGGTCGGGCATACGCTTGAGCATTTAGAACAGTAGGTTGAGGTGTATAATAATGTTGAGAAGGGCTGGGTTGTCCCTGTTGGACCCGAACGTAAGGGGAGTTCCGTCCCCTTTGGGCATTGCCTGGTACTGATGCCATCATGGATCCTTCCTCCTTCTTTTTTCGATTTCCGAAACCACCTGATCCACTTTGAATGGCTTGTGTAGTGGCCCTGAGGGCAGTTTGGCTCATGATCTTTCCTGATTTGATGCCATTCTCCACCATTTCCCCAATTTTTATTGCTTCGGCGAAAGGTTTACCAACCGCAGCTAGTAAATGATGAAAATAATCGGACTCTTGAGTTTGGAGAAAAACGTCAATCAATTCCTGGTCCTTCAGTGGCGGTTTGACTCTAGACGCCTGTTCTCTCCATTTTATGGCAAACTCTCGAAAACTTTCAGATGGCTTTTTCTTCATATTAGCGAGAGAAGTGCGGTCAGGGATAATATCGAGATTGTATTGAAATTGTTGTACAAAATCTTGGGCCATATCATCCCAAACGTGCCAATGGGAGATGTCTTGATCGATAAACCATTCGGAGGCTATTCCCGTCAGACTTTCTCCGAAATAGGCCATAAGCAGCTCCTCTTTCCCTCCTGCTCCTCTGAGTTGATTGCAATACCTTTTTAAGTGGGCCACTGGGTCACCATGACCACTATATTTGTCAAATTTTGGGGTCTTGAACCCTATTGGCAAATGAACATTAGGGAACATACACAGGTCTTTGAAAGAGACGCTTTTGTGTCCTCCCAATCCTTGTATGTTTCTCATACTCTGCTCCAGACTCCTCACTTTTCTAGCTATCTCTTCTCGTTCTTCATTCATAATAGCCTTCTCGATCACGATATGAGACTCAGGTTGATGAGTGGGTTGAAATGAATTTGCGGGTTTGAATGCCAATTCAGGAGGATAGACTTGATCATGATTTAGCTCGTTGATAGGCTTCTGCATCATTGATGGAGGATTTATATTAGTTGCCACGGCTGGAATAAAAAGCGGGTTGTTCGTGAATGATGGATTTGGAGGACGCATGGTGGATGTGCCAGCAGCGCTAGACACATTAGCGTATGGACCGAATCCAGGCGGATAAAGTGGATCGTCGACTTGGGCTTGAGTAGAACTGGGATGGTTTGCATCTGAAAAGCCAGGAATCGAGGAAGGCGGGGCTTGTCCATTCACCCAGGCCTGATACATTTCCGCAATTTGTTGCTTCAATAACCTATTCTCCTCCAAAGATGCGAACTCTTGTGGAACTAACTGATCTCGACCTTCTTCATTGTCAGATTCTGTTCCATCTTTTCGAGTCATCTTCCCTTTTCCTTTATACCTCGTGTTGTACGGGTGAGAGGCCAGCTTAACCACAACCAACCACCTTATTCTCTCTTTCTCTTTGAAACAGAAACAAATATGTTAGGATTCAGAGCTTTTAAAAATATTGATATGTTCATAACTAACTCAAATATCATGCACCTAAGTAATTTTCTTCCTGTAATGAACTTAGGAAAAACCCTCTTGTTTCATCCCGGCTTTGGTGAATTAATTTAATTTTTTTTTCATTATTTAACGCCAACATCTTAAAATTGTTACTTGAAACTTGAATCTTGAAAAAAATATTTGATCGCACCCGTCGAGGGTTCCCTACGTATCATGTTTTACATGAATCAGATCGTCACGTAGTTCATGGTTAGGGTAAATATATGTATATATTTAGAAATAAAGAGAGAATAAAAACTTGAACAAATGCGAAATTTTCCATACATTTTCAACTGTTCTTAAAACAAAGCTTTAATGAAAGGAAACTAAAATTATCTAAAACTAGAACAGACTCAGAATACTGGAGAAAAAACAAAAGAACCTATAAAGAAACTAACTCTAAGAAAACAAGGACTTTAACAATTATCATCAAGATGCCTTCCAAAGATGTCTTGCAACTTAATCCTCTCTCAGACTTGAGTAGATCCTGGATAATGCTTTTGGCAGATGTGGAGCGAGATCACGCGCCTGACGTCCGAGATTTTCATCACCTTGGTGAAGATACTTAGCATAAACATTAATCAAGGTTTCACTGAGCTGAAGTACCTCTCCCCTGGCCTCGATCATACTCTCATGGCAGTTTTGCACCCAATGCTGCGTAGTGCGGACGGTATGCTTTAGGTCTCCTTCTCGTGCATGAAGGTCATCGATCTGATAGTGAAGCGCCTGTCTTTCAGTCATCCACTGGTTTTTCTCAATTTTAACTCCTTTCTGAAAAGCCGTGAAGCCTCTCGCTATTTCTCTTTCCCGTTCCATGGAAGCTTTTAACTGAGCTCGAAGCTTCGACTGTGTACTCGTCAGCAAGGCCTTCTCCTTCTCAAAATCGCTCGATTGCTGCTCCATAGCACCGGAGACAATATCCAGGTCTTCTTGTAGGGTATTCATGGCAACACGGTTCTCCCTCTCAATCCCCTTACGAACCGACCTAATTCTGGCCTTAAATTTTGCCTCATGGTGAACCAATTCTTCTCTAGCCCTTTCCAAATCATTATTTAAGATGTGCAGAGTAGACTGATATTTCTCTTCTACCTCTCGTCGAGCCTGCTTAATTCTGACTTCGATCTCCGCTTCTCGGTCCACTGGCTCTCTGGCTGACCTTTCTGGCATAGCTTTAGGAGGAGGCTGGTCATGAAACCATGGTGAATACCAATAGTCTACCTCGCCTTTGTCGCGGTCTTCCACCATGTGATCGAAGCCTGAAAGTACACATCCTCCCCAGATCTTAAGTATCTCAGTCTTCCTTAGAGGGATGTCAGGGAAGAATTCGTACATAAACTCTTTCATATCCTCGACTGGTGGTACATGCTGACGTCGACCGAATTGTCTCATGACTCTTAGTGGAACGTAGGGCTGAACACCTCGGAGACCCATTAAGACGATGAAGGGTCGGAAAGTAGACATATATATCACCTCTTTTGAAGGGAACCAATGATAATTCCACACTATCTTGTCCGTCGTCAACCCCTCCAAGTACTCCTTCCAAGCTCTTATTCCTTCGGGAAAGTTTTGGTCCTCCATCCTCTTCTCATGGCCCTTGATATAATCATTCCACTCGACTCGAAAATCCACAACAAATGGATGGTAACGAATATGCTCGAGCATCCATAGCTGCAATAGAATGTTACATCCTTCAAAATAGTCCGCCCCATTTTTACACATCGTCAAGGCCCGATAAATGTCTGCTAAAATCATGGGCACGATAGTGACCTTAGGATTCTTCTCAAAAGCGGTAATAAACGCAGCCAGATTGGTGCTGATTTTTCCACCTCTCTTTGGAAATACCATGATTCCCAAAAAAGCCACTATGAATGCTTCAGAACCGTGTTTTTTCCAGGTTTGGTAGCATCCCCCATTGTTAAGTTCTGATTTAAACAGCTCGAATCCCCTTTCCTGGCCGTATCTTTCGTAGAAAAATTCTAGACGAACCCATCCATTTTCTAGGCAGCCTCCTATGTTCTTTTTTTTTTATGTGCAAGAGCTCGAAAAATCTTTCAGGAGTGACATGCTTCGGTATCATGGGTTCTCCTCGGTGAAGGTTCTTTCCCTTTCCAATAAATGCTCCTATTTCCTCCAGTGTGGGAGTAAGCTCAAAGTCGGAGAATCGAAATACGTTGTTTGAAGGATCCCAAAACTGTACCAAGGATTCTATCACATCTCTTCGGGGTTCAACATTCAACAGACTCCTTAAAAATCCCAAGTGTTTATATACTTCTCCCTGTCCATAGTCAGTCATATTGTTATACCATATCCGTAATAGCTTTGGAACTTTATCTAATACCATGAAATGGGGTACTTCATCATCCCTCGGCCTCTTGTCACTCCTTCCGACTGAGTTCATATTGCCCTATAGGATAATGATGGCAAATAAGAATTCTATTTTAAATATCTAAAAAAAAAAAAAAAATTCGAAAGAAGTTGACGGAACGACACGGAATAGGATTTCAGCATGAGAAAATAGTAACTGACAAAACAGGAAGTATCCAAGTCTTCTAGAACATCCTAGAGTAGAGACAATAATTTGATGACGTTCGAACCAGACATATCAGAAATAATTAAATTATTAAAACCAAATAGTGGACCAAATTATTTAACAAGATTTTAATTGTGTTTGACAAAAATGGGCTCTATGATATTCCTAAGAAGATTTTAAAACCAAAGAAAACGGACATAACGAGACCACGACGTTAAAACGACTTAATCTCTACAAAAAAAAAATTATATGTAAAATCATATATATTTTCTGAAATAAATTCTTAAAAATTTTATTTAACCCCTTTTTTCAAATCAATTAATTCACCTAAAAGCCGGTCAACATTCGATATGGTGTTCCCTATAATGCAACAAGTAGCACATAAAATGTACATGATGGTCTCAAAAGGTGACACCTGACCTAGACGGACACGACCCCAGGGTCGAGCCCCACTAAGTCAAAAATACACGTGATACAAATAAAACGTAGCGTATTAGGGATAGCCATGTCTAAGTTCCGGTTATGCTAGGTTCAACCTGGTGGAGTTAGGTATCTAGACTGTCAATGAAACGAGCGGACAACTCGAGTCGGCAAGGGACAGCTTTACCGGTAGCAGGGCTTTCCGGCCTCACTGTTGGTCCCTTTCCATCTTAAATAATGGGTAACTACAGAATCCTTTCCAGGAGCGTTGCCGCATCTCTGGTATCTCAAGCTCGGGAGCGTATACCGCATCTCCGAATATACAGTATCTCAGAAGACTTAGATGGGTGCGCGAGAGAAGACAGTTTATATTGCAATTCAAATAATATCAAAGCGATAAACATGTAGGCAAAGAACACATTTAGGCCAACAATATACAATATCAAAATTAAATAAAGCCAAATAAGTCAATATGAAAGCTCGAATTCTGGTTATGTCCCCAGCAGAGTCGCCATCTGTCACACCCCCGTTTTTTCACCGCATCCGACCCCGCTAGGCAGTCGGTTTTAGAGAAAATGAGTTTTTCCAATTAAAGTGACGTTTTGAAAAGGGATTATTTTATTTACAGAGTCGCCACTTGGAATTGAGTTTGGGTGTTTCAAGTCACCTTATTGAATCCCTATTCAAAAGGAAATGACTCTTTAATTTTTATTTTTTTGGTCTGCGAACTAGAAATCCGGCTAAGGAATTCTGTTGACCGAGGGGAAGGTGTTAGGCACCCCTCGAGTCCCGTGGTTCTAGCACGGTCGCTTTAACGACTTACGTCTGGCTTAAATTAATTTTATTTTGTTTTGGATTTATAATGTTTGTTAACCTAAAAGTTGTTTGCCTCCCGCTTTTAATTTATTTTAAAATTATTTATTATATTGACGTGTGGCTTACCGATAGTAGTACTTTTCGGCCTCGCCACAAATCTTAAATATATTTCTCGCGCCTTTGAGGCATTTATGAGTCGTCCCCATTTTTCTAGCCTAAATAAGCACCTAATAGGTTTAAAATATACCCAACCCAATCCAGTCGGCTTCAAACGATAAATTAATTTTAATTATAACGAATGGTCGGTAGCAGGGCTTTCCAACTTCATCGTTAAATTTCACTTGTATATTAAACTTTAATTATTTTAATTATTTAGAGGCTAAGAACCTAACTCATTATTTTATGAGTTTGCTACCCGACAAATGTTATTTTCTTTCCTTTTATTCTTTTACTTAAAAAAAATCATGCCCATGCAAATACTTCTGATTTATTTATATATATTTATATACCTATTTTGGTCCAAGCACTGATGAAATTAATCAGGAAGACTATTCTTTTCTACATATTAAACTCACATTTTTAAAATAACAATACAATATAATAGCTATTCACATAAACTGCAACACTAAAACACACATTTATAATATAATGATATAATACCATTCTAATCATCCTACCCACTATGGAAGTAACAATAAACAATAAAACACACAAACAACCATTCGAACAAAATGCAACAGCAACCACACCATATGATAATAACTACCCGAACAAGTGTCAACATTGAGAAATTAATAAAGGAATAAAAAGTTAACTTATATACACTGACGTATAATGCGATAACCACAAGGATCGAAACGGTCTATCTTACCAAGTATCAATTTTTCAAGCTTCTCTCAATGTTTAGTTTCGACCCATGATTTAAGAAGAACCATTTTAATTCGAAATCCTTAGATTGTTTAGCCATATACATCAAGAAGTTTGAAACTTATAAAGGACTAAATATATGATCCTTAACTTGAATAAATAACTAAACATGAAAATCACATAGAAAATTGTTCATGCTCGGATTCTCAATAAAAATTACAAAGAAAAAGTAACGGAACGGGGTTGAATAAAAACCTGACTAATCAAATATAGAAATAAAGATGGTATCACCGGAATATCGATTTGGAATCCTAAACTCGTCTCCTTTTTGTTGTGCTTTCTTTTCCGTTCCTCCTTTCTGTTTTTTTTCTTGTTTTGCTCCCTTTCTTTTCTTTTCTTGATTTTTTTTTCCGTATATTTTTTTTCCTTCGTGTTTCCTGGTTTCTTCTTTTTGTTTCTTGGTTTCCTTTTGTTGTTGTTTTTTTTTTAAGCTTGTTATCCGTGTGTATTGTTTTTTTTTTTTTTTTGATTAGTGCATGCATGTGTTGTATATATATATGTATAGTAGTAGGTGTGTGTGTCGTGTGTTTGTGTGAGTGTGTGTGGGTTTGTGGGGGAGGTAATGGGATAGGAGTGGGATTTGTGGGTGGTTTGGGTAGTTTAGGATTATTATTATATATATATATATATTTATTTATTTTTTAATTTAATTACTATTTTGAATAAAAATAATAATAAAATCTATTTAAAACTAACAAATACAAGATTAGCTAGTCTTAGGAATATGACTAAGAAAAATTAATATCATAGATTTTTTTATTAAAGTTGAAAGAAGAAAACAAATATAATTTAGATTTTTTTTTCTTTTATTATTATTATTTTTTTTTTTTTTAATGAATAAACAAATAAATAAATGATAGAATAAAAAACTTATTAAAAAATGTGACTCTATTATTTTTTTTTTGTAATTTTCAAAATTTTTAACGAACCTCAAAATAAGATAAATTTAAAATTTCTAAAAATAAAAAATAAAATAAAGGAAGATAAAAATTTATTGGACATAAAAATGGTAAAAAAATATTAGGTTTGGGTCAAAAATTAGGTGTTTACATCAAGCATGCCCAAATACTAATCAACAAGTATTAATAGCATTACTTTATGAACATATAAAATAACGCAATCTTCTACTCATTAAACCTAGCCTACCTGGACGCCAAACTTTTAAAAGAAACAAGAAGCAACCAAGATGCTCTTTCCTTATCCTTCATGCCTTGGAATAATCAACCATCTAAATATCAAGCAATAATAAACAATTACTCTTCAAACAAATATCTTGGGGATTCAAAATCACTAGTTTTATCCTTAATTCAAGGTTTATATCATTCCCCAATGTCAGTTAGCTATTAACTAACTTTTTCAAGTTTAACCCATCTCCATTAATGGAGTTTCTATGCTAAAGGTCTCATCTTTACGAAATTCAAGGTTCCTAACCATCAAAATTCATAATCCAGTTTATGAAATTCATGTTAAGAATCTTTAATTTATAGTTTAAAATCAGCTATACGTCATATTAAAAGCACCCATAAGTATTTTTCCAAAAAAATTCCACCATTAAAAGTCTTTCTAAGGATTCTAAGATGTTAAAAAGATTAAAAGACGAAGAAAATAATGGAAAAACTTACCTCAATGAAGAAATTTCAATTTCAGCCTTGGCAAATCATCTCTCTAGGGTTGGAGAATGAAATTTGGGGGTTTTGGACTTAAAATACGACTGAAGTTGATTTAAATACCATCAGAATTTTCGTTACAGCAAAATTTCATTTCAGCCCGGACAGTGCTTCGTAAAATAGTCATAACTTTCTACTCCGAATTCGGATTGAGGAACGATTTGTTGTGTTGGAAAGAGGACTAAAGATATTTAATTTGGTGGGTGTTGGGTTTCGTAACTCCTTATATTCTAAGAGATATGATCATTTAAAATTGATCCTAATAAAAAACTCATATCGAAACTCTATCGAAAATAAAGTTTTAAACTTAACTTTGTGTTAGGGATATTGTATGACCTTAATTACTAGCTAAAGAAACTTTAAACTAAGTTATTGATATTAGAACTCATGAATAATTAAATTCATCGGTCTTGAGTCTATCTAGATACATTCGAAGGCTAAAATCTTCGCCGAAAAGTTTAAGGTGACATAATAAATAAAATATTGGCTAATTTGGATCCAAATTAATATTGAGGAATGAATTTATTACGAATAATTTAGTAACGGCGAAATGGATCGTTACAATATTCTAATGGTTAAAGTGAATAATGTGATTGGATCTTTGATGTGCTATATATTTGTGCCAGCTATTTAGGCATTTTCTCATTTACAGGAAACTTACTGGTTTTATGATACCAAATATATTTATTTGCAATGATGCATATTTCGACTTTGAAACAGTCTATTCACTGAGAATCTAAAAACCTATTTTATTGTTTTTGCTACGACAAAATCTACCTTGGCATCATAAAAGATTTATTTTTGCATGTTCAAATGTTAATCATATAGTCTAAAGTCAAACAAACCTACAATATAACATCTATTCCTTCAAATTTTGCATTTTTGCGAAGTATCACCTTAATATATTACTTCAAACAGCTGCACATAGTGCTTTCAATATAAATTTTCTCTTGCATTCCAATCAATTCCATCATTCAATATCTTGACATTCTCCAAACATCATGAAGCTTTCTGGAGTGTCTATGTTCCAATGCTTCAATCTCTTTGAATAAAGTTCTCCTAGTAAAATCATAAATTCATGTCCTCAACAACATACCCATAAAATCCCACAAGTAAGGTCTGCGGAAGGTAAAGTGTACATAGACCTTACAACTACCTCGAATGAGGTAGAGATGGTGTTTCTGAAAGAACTTCGGCTCAAATATGTAGCAAATCCAGGTACAAAGAAGAGAATGACTATTTATGAGACTCGTAACGAAACAAACTGTCATATCCAAAAACTCTTAGCCTTTTACCAATATTATAAGTCTCAATGAGTATAATTTATATGGATAAGAGTAAGTCGCTAGAATTCTATATTAAAAATGTTGAAGAAAAGAAAGAAAAATTGCAATGAACATAGGGTGATACCATAAACAATTGAAAAAGTATGAGATCCAAATAAGTTGTCGCGGTAATAGGTGTCCATCAGCAAGATAAATGTAAATTTCACGATAAAGCGCAACTAAATCAACACTGATAGAAGCATTTGACTCCAGAGCCAAAGCTTCTATTATTGCAGGAAACTGATCTTTACAAACAAAGTCCCAAAGCTCCATAGTAGTTGTTGAAATATTCAAGAGGGATCCCAATGAAGAAACTTTAATTACAGCTTCACCATTTATCATCTTAGAGCTTCTAAACGGCTGAAAGTGCTATGCTTTGGCATTAATATGAATCAAAACATAACACATAAATCTAAAACGAAGAAAATTCTAAATAAAGAAATCTAAACATGTTAAACTCCTGAACAAAGAAATCTAAATCTATATCTATAATATATTAAAAGTGCAAAGATTTGAACTTGTTACCCTTCATTAAAACACTTTGCAATAGATAAAATCGTTTTTTTGCTATTTTCTAATAATTTTTAAAATTCATTAAAATTTAGTTATTAAACATTTCCTTATTTGAGTTATGTACCTAAAATTTAGGATTCGGTCAAGTTTTTTAAGGAATTTTACCAAAATTCATACATATAGAAATAGTGAAAAAAGAAGAAAAAATATTATTTTAAAAACTAAACCCGTTTCCCTTTTTTTTTTTATCTTTCCTTTTTTAAAATATGTAAAAGTGTTATATTTTTATATGGCAAATGTATACGTTGTGATATATGAAAGGAATTTAAAAATTATGGTGGCATATATTTTTACATGCCATGTCAATAATTTTTATAATTATTTCATTTTTTACACTACCTTATATAATTATTTACTTATTTAAAAGAAGTAAAACTCTTAATATTTAATACACTTTTAAATCAGTTAAAAATACTAAAATACTACCTTATATAATTCTACTTAAGTAACTTTTTGTGAATAAAGATTTAGCTCTCAATACACGTTTTTTTTTCTTGTTCGTTTGCTTTTTTCTTTGATTTTGATTCAACTTTTTTTCTTCCTTTTGCATACAACTAGTTCTAATATTTTCTGTGTTTTTTCAGCTAAAAATTTTGATCGAAAAAAAGAGAAGAATCATGCGACATTATCAAGGAATGAAGTGGATTGATAATCAATCGCTATGTTGGCTAAAAATCAAAGGTTATGCTTCTAATTATAATTCGTAAGAATTGTATACGACACTCAATTGATGATATATATGTTTTTATTTGCTTTGGACCTAAAGTTCATCTTCTTTCTCTATGAATTACGAGCAAAAGAAGAAAAAATAATTTTAAAAAAAGAAAGGCGAAGAAAAGACTATCATTGTCATGTCCAAAGAATCACACTTACAAATTGATAATTTTTGTTTCTGCAAATTTCTTAACTTTGTTTTCTATAATACCATTGTCATCTACATATTGTAAGTAGTTGTGGGGTCTAATTTTGGTTTATGTTCAATATGATAACATGCTTTATAATTGACATTTAAATTATTTACGAAAACTTAGCTAAAATTATAAGTATTTATTTTAATTTTTAGAATTATTTAATAAATTATTCAAGTTAATCCTTATTGATTTAAGTGATAACATATATAATTTGTAAGAGCACTTCAATGAGTAGTAAATGTATATAAAAATAAAAAATTATTGTGTGTACATATCTACATCTACAATATAAATATATTATAATTACTTAATCCCATTTCTACTAGAAACTTAATCGTTTCTAGGCAATAATTTTAAATCATTTTTAAAGATAAGTTGAATTAGATTAATTTAATATTTTAAAATTATAATTAAAATATTTAAAACTATATGACAAGTCTTATTAGTCACACTTTTTCTCATGTTAATATGATAAAAAGGTATATTTTTAAATATTTTTTTGAGTTAATAAAATTTAAATCTTAAAAAGAAAAGAAAATCACAAAAGTCTAAAAAAGTGAGTTCTATATATTTTTACTATCATTAAAAGTGAGAGGTTTTAAATATTTTTATTAATTATTTACTTTAATATAAGTTGAGTCATATATAGTATCAAACTCTACTTTGAAGATGACTAATATTTTTATGTAAATTTGATTATAATATATATCTAAGTGTCTGTTAAATAATTTTAATTAAAATTAGGCATATTCATACACGTGCAACGCACATATACTAAACTAATAATTCTTAAATATGAAAGGAAGAATGGAAAGGTGTTAGAAATTATTAGGTAAAACAAAAGTCACATAAGAATAATTTAATACACAAAATCTAAATTTATTTTGAAGAGCCAACTTTACACGTAACAAAACTTTTTTTCGGCTAGCTTTAATTCCTCATATTTATTTTCCTTTTCTAGGTAGAAGACGTAAACGTAGGTAGAATATTTTCATGTTAATAGAACTCTTCAAAGTTTCACATTAATTCCATATATTTTGTCTTTTTATCATATAATTTAGAATTTTTTTTATTTTTTAATAATTTGAGAAAATGAGTGAAAAAATGATTTTATCTAAAATACTAACTTTTAATGAAGAGCAAAAAGTTCAAATCACTTTTTCTAAACTAAGTCTTCACACTTTTAATATATTATAGATTATAGAATAGATATAGATTATAATATATTATAGATTATAGAATAGATATAGATTCATTAAATCTATATAAATTTTCATTTTTAAATTATAAAAACTCTGAACTTATAAACTTTAGAACTGTGAATTCGATAATGAAATCAAACTATATATGACAAATTCTAAGCATATAAACTTTAAATTCTAACTCGACCTCTAACTATGTAAAAATTATTCTCTTCGTCGAAAGAAACCTAAAGGAGACAAAACATTTTGCGGCAATGCGTTACGTTTCCATTTCATATTTTGTGTGTAAAAAGAGGCAAGTGAGACATGCAATACTTGCTAGGTTGGTTTGCCACCTTTCTACTTTTTTGTTCTCGTTTTTTTATCAGTATTTGATATTTCTTTTGAGGTTCGACTTAATTGAATTCGCGTCAGAAAGTCTCACTTTGAAAGTTAAAGCGTATTTTCTATCAAAAACATTATATGACTCGCTTAAACTTGATTAAAATCATATTCTATCAAAAACATTATATGACTCAGCTCAAATTTTAAATCATATTTTTCTTTTATCGATACTGATACTAATCACAAACTTTTTTGGTGGTACTTTTGTACTTATCTATCAATCACATTATCTTTCTTTTTGTCTGACAATTTTTTTCTTGTTGGAGTCTCACTCTGCTTCCATTGTCTTTGAGATTCCACCTTTCTCATCACGTTTTTCCAATTTGCCTTTACCTTACCACTCACCTCTCCTCATAATTTACCTTTCCATTTATTTTATTTTCAAGACAGAAATATAAGGTAGGGTTGCATATAATATATTCTTGGGGCGGAATTCTTTTCTGAATTAGTGGCGGAGCTACCTTTGTTTAAGGGATTCATTCGAAACAATTATAACAATGGAATTATACTGTTTTTATACTATTTTTAGAAGGTTAAAAATATTTTTTTATGCATATATAGTAGATAATATTGAATCCCCCTCGACTAATTCGTATATATACTTCTGAACCCTATCAATGAGAATCCTGACTCTGCCACTGCCCCGGACTCTACACATAGCGAGAGCTTTAGTGCACCGAAGTGCCCTTTATCGAATTAGTAGTAGAGTCAGAATTTTTACTACGAATTTATCTACATAGTGTAACTTTCTTGACGAAAAAGTATCAATTGATTCCCCTTAAACAAAGATGGTTTTGTCCTTGCATTGGGGATTAGCAAAGGAAAACGGGGATGGAGATCTAAGAATTGAATTCACACTTATTATATGCGATATTTTTATCGATATTTTGGATTAAATAAAAGATACAGATTCAGAATTTAAATTTTATTAATAGATTTATTGAGTATAGATTTAGAATAAATCTTATTAGTAGATTTATTTGGTACAGATTCAGAATTTGAATCTTATAAATAGAATTATTGGGATCACAATATGTTATTTGTACTTAGTGAGTGCTTCAAACACATATATAAGATTTGAGGCAAAATTATTGAATTAGAATAAATAAAGTACATATATCACTAATTCACCAATGCTAGAGGGATACATTAACAACAACAACAATATATTCACTCTAATTTGATTTATAAGGTTTGAGTGGATATGTGTATGCAGACCTGTAGCTTACTAATTACTCCTACCTCATAAAGATAAAGAGGTTGTTTTCAAAATATGAGAATATATGAAAATATAAAAAATGTGAGCAATAACAATATAACACGGAATAATATGAAACGGAGAACAGTATACACTGCATATGCAAGTGAAGTTATACTTCATAAGTATTATAAAAGTTAAACTAGACATATTTTCTTCCACACTTATTTTTTTTATTATTTTTTTTGCTTTTGTTCTTCCTTTTCCGTCAAACAAATTGACTTCTCAACTTTTTATAAATTGGTGATTACATATAGTATACTAATTGTTTTGAGACGTCTTTCAAACAATTATTGGTACATTAGCAAATCTTACGTTATCTTGTTCTACCTTTTTTATAAAAAAGACATATTATTAGGAAATAAAGTTGACAAGATTTATAATTACAAAAATGTGGAGAACATAAACTAAACAATCAATTCACAAAAGTTACAATAAAATGACACACTCATTATTTCAGTTTTAAGTATTATAAAGTTAAATAGATTAGTTTGATTGACCATAAAAATGGATTAAGAAAATCATCTTAATTAACCCATTAGAGAATAATGCAACAATTTATGAATCTTTTAGGAAAAGATTGAAAATATTATGAATAAATGATAGACTATTAGCTAAATTTTCTTAGTTATTACAAACAATAGAAGATAATATAATATTGTGTCAGTAAGATTGAGCAAACATTAGACCTAAATTTATATATAATTTCTGAAAGGCTATATTTACAAAACTTTTTAAAATATGGATATAGCCTAAAAAGAAAATTTTGTGAATGAATACATTAAATTTAAGGGATAATTACCTAACTAAACAAACTTGTAATTATTTATCAAACACAACAAAAGTTTAAAAAACCTATCAAACATAACGATAGTTTCCGAATTTTGCCCTATATATCAATGATTCAACAAATATTGAAATTTTCTTTATATTAGTGATACAGTCATTGCCTCTGTATATGTTGTTGTTTCATTGATACATATATAACTAAATATTATATAAGTGATACATAATGAATTTTAAAAGTTATTGTGTCGCTAATATAAAGCGAATTGTTATATCACTAATATCAAACAAATTTCATAAATGAATGTATCATGGATATAAAACAAATTTCATTAACTTTTGTTTCGTTCGATAATTATCCAAACAATCGGTATAGTTGATAATCAAGCGTCAAACCTTCATTGCCTCTATGTATGTTGTTGTATCACTGATACATATCTAAATGTTATATACCTGATACATGATGAATTTCAAAAGTTATTGTATCACTAATATAAAGCAAACTATTATATCATTGATACATAATGAATTTTAGAAGCTGTTGAATTACTAATACAAAGCGAATTGTTATATCATTGAATTCAAATGAATTTCAGAAATGAATGTATCACAGATACAAAAGCAAATTTCAATTACTTTTGCTACGTTTGATAATTATCCAAACAATCACTATAATTGATAATCAAGCATCAAACCATCATTATCTCCGTATACGTTGTTGTATCACCAATACACAACTAAATGTTATATAACTGATACATAATGAATTTCAGAAGTTGTTGTGTTACTAATACAAAGTGAATTGTTATATAATTGATACCAAATAAATTTAAGAAATGAATGTATCATGGATACAAAGCAAATTTCAATAACTCGTGCTATGTTTGATAAATATCCAAACAATCGCTATAGTTTATAATAGGACTGTTTATCGGTTGGATCAGTTGGATAATTATGCTTAACGATTCGGCTTATTGGTTATCGGTTTTTAAATATACTAATTCGCTAGCCACCCAATAAGATAACGGTTGGTTCGGTATCGGATTAGCAATTAACGGACGGTTATCGGATGGTGTAACGGATAAATTTAAGAGAGAATGAAATATCGTGCGATTATTAGTAGTTCCTCCGTTTCTTCACCGACTAAGTTGTTTGTATACTATGATTGATCCATTTATCAATCTTATAGGCTTCTTGAGTTTTGTTCGTGTAGTTATTTAATAGGTTAAAACATCGAATCAAATAAGAATTTTCTTCTAGACCTAAAATGTATGTAGAAATATTTTTAATTACCGGATTGACAAAAAAAAATTAAAACTTTAATATTATTTGAATTTATATCTTTTATATAAAACTTTGTGAAGGACAAATTTGGGTTGTTTCATTTTTATTGAGGTCGTTTGTGTTGTCAAGAATAATTTATGTTTTGGTTTAAGAATTAATTTCAAATTTTCTTTACATTTTAGGGAGTCTGACTGTACTTTATGGTTAGATGTCACAAGAAGTGACATTTATTTTCTAAATGAAAAAGAGAATAGACTAATAAATGGAGTTTTATATGTTGGATTGACAAAAGATACTTATATATCTAGAGGTAAAAATATAATTAATAATAATTCTTAATGGGTTAACGGTTTATCCGATAAGAAAATTGAGTAATCCGTCCCCGCACCAATAAGCCATTAATTATAAAATTTTGATCCGTTCTCCAACCATTAATCCGATAACCCATTACCAATTAGCCAATAAACTAATTTTGCGGTTGGGTTAATCCGTTAATGGTTGTGGTTTGATTTTGAACAACCCTAGTTTATAATCAAGATTCAAGGCTCAAACCATGCCTTTGTGAAAGGACACATGAATAGGGCTTAGATACCCATACAAAAAAGCCCAACCCCTTCCAACTAAGCCCAATTTCCTATCCTAAATTGTAATAATATAAGCCCAAGGCCCATTACGTAACTAACCTAGAAAAGCCTGTATATAAAAATGTCCTCCTCCTAAACCCTAACCCATAGAGTGAAAAAGTGAGGCTCGGCTGAAAAATTTCATCGCCTCCATTGAGTTCCATCGAACATGAAGGTACCTTAATTAACCTTAATTTCTGCCAATATTGTTGATTTGTTAGTCTTACGTTGTCTGGGAACATATAACAAAGTAATTTTGTCATTTGTTTTTTTCAAAGCTGTAGATTTTTTGGCAAAATTTTCTTAGTGAGTTCGTTAGTCTTACGTTGTTTGGGAACCTATGAGATGGTGATTTTGTTATATTGTTTTTTCCAAGGTTGTAGATTTTTTGACAATTTTTTCTTTGTGAATTTGTTAGTCTTACTTTGTTTGGGAACATATAACATAGCACTTTTGTCATTTGTTTTTTCGAAGTTGTAGATTTTTGAAAAAAATTCTTAGTTAGATCGTTAGTCTTACGTTGTTTGGGAACATTTAACATAGGAATTTTGCCATTTGTTATTTTCAAAGTTGTAGATTTTGACAATTTTTTCTTAGTGAATTCTTTAGACGTACGTTATTTGGGAACATATAAGATGGTGATTTTGTCATTTTTTGTTTGTTGTAGTTCAACATTGCGAACCCGACAACTGGGTGCCAGAAGAAGCTCGAGATCGATGATGATCAGAAACTGTAAGGCGTCTATCTTCTCTTTTATGAAATGTAATTGGATTTGCTGTTTTCGGTGTATTTGTGGTAGTCCTTTTGGATATAATTATACTATTTATAGGTGATTAAAATTAGTTTTAATGTATATATCGTAGATGTTTCTTAGTACTATACTGGCTGTTCTTCATATTTTGAACACCCTTAGGGGTTGTTTGGTGTGAGAGGTATGAGTTATAATAGTCCCGTGATAAATGTAGAATTATTTTATCTCGTGTTTGGTTGGAGGTATTAGTTAGTCAAGAGATTACTTATCCCACCATTCATGCCTTAGTTATGGGATAAGTTATCCCAATATATGGTGGAATAGCTAATCGCGGGATAACTTGTTCCCAACCAAACGACCCCTTAGTGAAAATCCGGGCTGAGCGACTGTTTCATAGTTGGGTAATATATGGTTTTCTTAAATGTAACATATTTTTTGTCATGAACTTGGTGTTTATCGGAAACAGTCCTTACTTTCTCAAGGTAAGGTTAAGGTTGTTTACGTACCACGCTTTCCGGACTCTCCTGGTGGGATTAAACTAGTTATGTTGCTAATGTGTATTGTTTGTTATGTGTGAAGATTTAACCTCAAATTGTTCAGTTCGGCTATTATTATCATAGCAAAGTCTAATAGTTACGGAAGTGTGTGGTAAAGTGAATATTTTGTAGTTAGGAATCTTTATGTTTAGGTTGGTGGCTATGCAGTCAAAACTTTGGTTAGGGAAGATTGTTCTAGATCTCTTACTCATAGTGGCCATTTGGGTGATTATCTTTATTGAAATAATGCCAGTGTTACGACATACCCATTGTAAATAATGTTAGTGTTAAATTTTGATATATTGTTGTTTTACATGAAACCTTAGTATAGATAATGGTACATTTATTAGCAGTAGCTTAACAAGTATATGACAGTACCGCATATTACATTTCAACCTATGTATTTTGCTATCTGATTATTTCTCCCTTTTTTTCCTTCTAATAAATCGTGGTAATGATTTAGAAGTTAGAAAAAAGCGTATTTATTCAATTTTTATCTATTTGACTGGCCTTTCAGATTTCCCGTGAAAGTCATTTTGCTTGAGATAATTAGAAATGGACAATTAGTTATTATTTACCTGTTTCTTCTGAAAAAGAAGTGGACAATTAGTTTTTGTCTGTCTAGTATTTTTAATCTCATATGACAATAAAACTAACAAAATCGAATAAATTATTTAAATAGACATTGGATTATTTAGAAAATATCTTTGTCCATTGTAAAACCAATCCTCTTATAGATATATCAATAAAAAACCAAATAGTTTGGAGAACAAAGTAATTAATCTCAGTAATGTTTTCCAGAACTGGTCAATGAACTCGTATTCGAGCTCTTTATCATCTTTGCCTTCAAAAAAACTGCTGTTGAAATTTTGAGTTTAATTTACATAGACAACTGTTGATACCATCTCAATTTTTTTTGCTACTGCTGTTAGAGACTGCTGTCTTACATATGCATACTAGTGTTTGGTTCACAAGTTCCCCTCTACTTGTGTTATTGTATATCTAACAAGCCCACTATAATATTCAGTCATATGCATATGATTATGTAGTGAGAAAATTCTGGATATTTATATCTTGATGAAAAGATAATAAATTTAGTGTGATTGTGTGTGTTGGTGGAATGTTGCTTAGTGTGATGTGTAGTTGTCACTGTCAGATTTATTTGGCAGTCTTGATATCTCATTTGCCCGTTGAATGTTGATATTGTTGACTGACGAGTAAATGTGCGTGTGGAAGTACTGTTTGTTAATGATACTTTATTCTTGCTCTGCAGCCGAGCTTTCTTTGACAAAAGGATCTCTCAGGAGGTTAGCGGAGATGCTTTGGGAGATGTAAGTCTTGCGGTCTCGGTACTTTGTGGTTGGTGGTAATTTTGGCTTCGCGGTCGACTTCATTTCAGCAATGTACTAATGCTGTGTTTCACAATTGACAGGAGTTCAAGGGATACGTTTTCAAGATCATGGGAGGATGTGACAAACAAGGTTTCCCAATGAAGCAGGGAGTTTTGACTCCAGGCCGTGTTCGTCTTCTGCTTCACCGAGGTATCCGTAATAAAGTCAGATCCATATTTCATCTATTTTCTGTGTGCAGCTGTTGTTATTTAGTATCTAAAAAAGTGCACATTAAACAGGTACTCCTTGCTTCCGGGGTTATGGTAGGCGAAATGGCGAGCGAAGAAGGAAGTCTGTCCGTGGTTGCATTGTTAGTCCTGACCTTTCAGTTCTGAATTTGGTTATTGTGAAGAAGGGTGAGAATGATCTGCCCGGTCTGACAGACACTGAGAAGCCAAGGATGAGAGGACCCAAGAGGGCTTCCAAGATCAGGAAGCTCTTCAACCTTTCAAAGGAGGATGATGTCAGGAAGTATGTCAATACCTATCGCCGAACATTCACGAACAAAAAGGGTTAGTTTTCTACCCATAGTTCTACCTTCAATTCCCTTTTATGTCTATCAACGTTGGTCGCTGGTCGTTTGGAATTTCTTACTCGGACGTTTACTATGGTTCTCTGGTGCGACAGGGAAGGAGGTAAGCAAGGCTCCTAAGATCCAGAGGCTGGTAACACCATTGACCCTCCAGAGGAAGAGAGCAAGAATCGCCGACAAGAAGAAGAGAATTGCCAAGGCTAAGTCAGAAGCTGCTGAATATCAGAAGCTTTTAGCGACTAGGTTGAAGGAACAAAGGGAAAGGCGAAGTGAGAGTTTGGCGAAGAAGAGGTCTAGACTTTCTGCCGCTTCCAAGCCATCTATTGCCGCGTAAGATCATTGAGAAGCAGCACTCCGTGATATGTCTTTTATAGCTATTGCTGGATGTGGCTCTTTTGGTAGCTTTTAATGTTCTGAGATGATGAGTAGTGTATCGTTTACTATGTGTGATCTTTCTGATCAAAGATTTTGGTTGTTTAGTACTTGCTGAATGAAATCATCCTGACTTTTACTATTATTTGATTTGGGTTTAACCTGTTCTATTGAAATTTTTAGTTTGGGTATGTTACTGTTGATGAGTTGGGGGGGAAATATGCAACTGCTCTCGAGCCCGTTTTGTGTGTGGTTTATATGGAAAGATATTCACACAAGAACGAATTTCTTGAAACTCTTTATTTGATTTGAAGCAAGATTTTTGGGAAGTAACAATCCCATTCAGTTTGCTTTTGGAAAACTTGCTGGTTGTGTATTAATCACGTCTTGTTTTCATTTTAACTTGTAACGGGGGAGCGGAGACTTTCAAAGAAAATCAACTCAGTGACACTGTTCTAACAAGCCTTCCATGTATTTCATTCAACAGACTGCCATGGTTTTTCTACTCTTTTTGAAACCCAGAAATGGACAATGTACCTGCCCCTCTTAGCTTTCTTTCAGTAAAGTACCAAGCTTTGGTCTGGCCAAATTCCAACTCATAATATACAACACCTAAATAATACATGTCGAGCTCTTACCACTGGGCCAAAATTAAGTGGCATGTCTGCAGTCTCTTTCTGCACATGAAATATCAAAAATTTCATATTTGAACTCATATGAACAAGTTTGTTGGTGTAAACAATGGACAAATCTGGCTTAACCAAAATATAAGACTAAAATCAAACTAGCAAAATACAAAATTTGTAACGTTGAGAAAACTGTGAAATAATTTATCTTCAGTAATTTACAGCATGACTTTCTGCAATTGAAAGCGCTACCTACAACAAGGCATCAGCATCAAGGATCCGTCTTCATTCAAGAGTCAGTACAGACATGCAGGAGGGTGCAAGATCAAGGAGAGGAAATATGAGCTAAACGCGATGTTGGTGCTTCATGTACTGAACGAGGAGTTGCAAATCACCTTGAAAACCATGTCGAGAAGAAACCAATGGAGTCATCTACATACGCTATTATCATATGGAAAACCGCTTGACAAAGAAGGATTTGGTGTTATGAGGCACGTTTAGAGTCAAGGGTAGCCTCTTCTACGGAAAGTATTTGGCATAACACAAACTGAAGTCTTGACCGAAAGGTAGCCGGTATGAGTCGCTTAGAAGAGGCATTTAGCATAAGGCACATTCCTTCAGGTCCGTTAACATTCGGTTCATTGGCAATACAATGGAGTCTTGACATTGAATATCTGGCTCCGCACCTGATTGTTGTTGCAGTGAACTGAAAAATGAGTTTGCGTTGCAGAGTGACAATAGTTACTCCCAAGGTGTTAAAGAGCTTGAATTGACGAGTAACATAGAATATAGATTATGAATATTTATCAAAGAGAGAAAGAAGGAACGCCGTGTAAGTTAAATATTCGAATCAGGGTAATCACCAACCTCACGCGGTATGTGACTGGAGTAGCAGAAGCTATAGTAGCTCTCTCAATATGCTTCAAGGTTGGTGTGGCAGCATCTGTAGCCGCTACGACACTGGCACACCCAGAATCAGTAACAACCTACAAAATAAATTACTATTATTGTTATTGCTACAAGCAACTTGCAACACTAATAAAAATGAACTCATAATATTAAGAAGTAACCTACCGCACTACTCCCTCGATCTCAAAGTTACTTGAACTATGTCTCTTTTTAATCCTTCCCAGTGTAATCACTCACTTCTCATACTATCATATTAACGATGTAATCGGTATTAGCACTTGCGTCTAAATTATTATTTTCTACGCTTGACAAACAAGGTCATCTATCTGGAATAGCAGTGTAACATAACAAATACGTAGTTGCTTGTTCTAAGCTACTACTATGGCTTTGGAGGTGCTCTCTACTGAACATGTATGACTTTAGCTACGAAGAACCATGAAAGGACCAGCAACGAGTACAAGGAAACACCACAACCGAGATTACCCCTTCCCTCCATATAGAGATCAATAAAATCAAATTGAGTATACAATTTTATATGGCCAACCTCCCTCCGAAAGCACATAAAAGAAAAGAAATTTAGTCTTACCCCTATTATAGCTCAACCACGACCCGTGCAAAGTTCTGCTTGCCACCGGTTCTGTACACTACCAGGAGTATGGTTTTCTGAATCTCAGATGAGCTCCGACAGCTGTTGCTCCGCTAGCAAAAACAATATTGTTAAACCAGTTTATCCTGACTCAGACCATCAAGGTCCAAAACTGAAGACCACTATACATAAAACTGATTCAGCTGGGGCACAAAGACAACTACAATGCAGATCTTGAATATATTGAGAATTCAGGTTGGACGAAGTCTGAATATATGTTCATTGACCATCCAAGTTGAAAAATGAACTAAATTGAAATTCATAGAACAATCAAACATCTCGTACTTGATGCAATATGACACATATCTTGCCATTATATGCACCTCATAAAGAAAGCCCTTTGGACACTAGACAAAATGCATACACAAGGGACAACCAAAAATCCACAAAACCCTTTGGCCTTGAATCATGATTTAACTTGATTAATTTCCGAAACAAATTTAAATGTTATTATTCCGAAGTCTATTTGTCCTTAATACTGGTTGAAACCATAAGATCACAGTTCATAGCTTTCATTAGCAAATACGGAACATCTACCATACCAAACACGACTATGCATCTGTATCTATAGCGCTCAGAGCATATCCTAGACATAACCACAAACACTAAGAAAAAAACACCAAAGAATAAAATAAATAAAATAAAAACATGAAATTGCATGCACTAAAGTATTTCAACAAGTAATCAAGAGCTCATACAAAGGAAAAATTAATCAAGCAAGAAAGAAAAAGAAAAATGTCTCTCTCAAAACCTATAGCATGCTTTACATGTATCCATAGGGTTCAACACAAAAACACTTTCTTAGGGGTGGAAGTGGAAAAAAAGACAAGCAGACTAGCAGGAAAGATACCATCATGCACTAGCAGCACGTGGAAGAAAGCAAGAGAGAACGAAAAGAACATTATAGAGAAGCAGTGATGTTTACTTTTAAGTTAGAACCAAAGAGCAATATCATTTTTCATTTAACTAGTTATATTGACAAGGTGGACAAGAAGGAAGTCTGATACCAGCCGAGTAAACACATTGAAGAGGGAAATTTACAGCATCTCTAGTGAAAGATGAAATTATTGAAAACCCATGATTAAGAGAAATGCAGAAAACAGTTAAACAAACACTAACCGTCTGATCAAGGAGAACCACGCAGAATTCATTATTCCTCCAAGGATGAAATATGAGAGGAGAAAAGGTGACAGACAAGTAAAGACAAAAACGCATCGTCAAAAGAGGGCCAGAATAACAATAATACAGAAGTAAACTTGACTGAATATGAGTTCCAGGATCTTGAAGGAGGTAATAACTCTCTTCAGGGCAGCATGTTTCCCAATAAAAAGCTCCAGGACTGAACGCTAAGTTGTAACAGTATGCAACAGATTAAAGATACTTTTTTCCCTACACGTAATTAAATAAATAAATTAGACAGGGAAAACAGTAACCGAGTCTTGTAAATCTGCAACAAGAAAAAAAATATAAGAACGCCAATAGAGGGAGTTGCATCATGGGTAAATGCAAGAGGACGGTTATTGATATAATATGAAATGCATCTGGAGTTCCACTAGCTCCATTTGCATTTCGTTTCATGTAATTACTCTACAAAGACATACTATCAAAAGAGTCAATGACATCTTCTCTGCACAACTGATGAGTGCTTCTCTAATTGACCAAAGCAGTGCTAACATGACTGAAAACGAAGATACAGATGTGAATCTTTCTACAGCAAAAGCAGCAGGAAATAAAGTTTTCATTTATTTCTAACAGAAAAAGCTAATGTCTAATTCATTTATCACAAGCTTCAGTTGAAATCCCTCAATCTCTTCTTCAACACATCCATTGATTTTTTACGAGCACTCTGCTTTGTGTTTCTGCCTGCAAGACTTCCAAAGAGTCCATCAGCTGAGTCCTTATACTTGTCACAGATAGTGGAGACTTTTTTATAATCTAGAGTATTATAGTTCTTCTCCCTTATGACAGGATTCATAAAGTTCTCTGGTTGACTGCTTAGGAGGAGGTTTATCAACTGTCTAGCTTCTACCAAGCAACTTCGAAAGCTATCATCCTTGTAAATTTCACTCAGCCCAGTACTGTGAAACCTCTCGTCAGCAAAAGCCTCCAATGCTTTCAAATCGTAGTTGATGCTCATTACGGCGTTAGCATTGAATCTCTTTATCGAGTCACTGAGAAAAGTTTCCACAATTGAATTGGAGATATGCTCAAGAGCTCCAATCCCAACTTTATACAAAGCGTCCAGCGGTAAAATTTGTTGAGCAGTAGACAAGAGGGTGTCAAGATATATAACCACCTCATTCATGCATTCATTGCCCTGCTGTGGGGCATCTTCCGCTGTCCAATGGACATTTTCTGTGAGTGACATGAATTCATCCAATTTTGCATTTACTAAGCTTAGGAATGCAATATAAGCAGCATCTCTTGAAGTTTTGAGGACAATCTTGGCTGTTAAACTGCCTTGAGGCCTTTCAACTAGACGGACAGGAATGCCGCATTGTTGGGCTGCATGTTGAAGAAAGAAGTCACAAGCCCTTTCAAAAACCGCTATATTTGCAGCAATTTGCATTGCTTGAGACACACCAGTTGTACCGCTGTAAATAATCTCAAGTAGGACTTCATTCAGTACGTCAATCAAGAGCTTATCCAAATACTTTTTGACAAAATCAAAAAAATTCATTTGGCTCCCATATGATAAGTAATTGACAGAATCTTTGATGAATGACTTAATGATGCGACAGCATTCAGGCACCATAGAAGAAAATGGAGCAATAAAAGGGAAAGCTGGCATTATATCAGAGGTCTGTAGATGGAACAATAGGACATTTGCCTGATAATCTGACTCCCTCTTCATTACCATCTGCTCAAATGTATCATTGGTGACTACAGCAGTTATTTGTTGTCTACACTCTGCCAAAAGTAGTTCATGGTATTTTTCTCGACTGCTATTTAGAGTCCCAAGAATTCCGCTCACTTCATAGCCATACTGTCTGAGGGTTGACCCAAGAAGAGTCACATAATCCTTGACCATGAGGAGATGACTGGCAGTATCCATGTGGGAGAATTGTTCTTCCAAGAGTGAAGTCACTTTGCCGACAGCTGTTTCCCACATTGTCTCAACCTGATTAGGCAAGAGCAGGCCACCGGCAGTCCTTAGTACTCGATCCTCAACAATGAAATAACCTGCAATCTGAGCCAAGAAGATTTGATGAGATTCCAGGAATGGTTGTGACAATGAAATCTGCAAATCTGAACTCAGCTGCAATAAGCGATTCTTGTAGTAATATTCACGAAACTGTTCTAGGATCCCCATACAACCATGAATATGACATGCTCGATAAAGAGGCGTCAGGTCAAACGTTAAGACGGATTCTTCATTAATCTCTTCAACATCTAGGGTATAAGTGATGTCTCCTAATCCCAAACAACTTTGTTCCTCGGCTTTTCTTTGACGGGCTAGCATATCCTCATCCCTCTGACGAGCAGATGCAGCATATCCTATTGCAGTTTGCCCGATATCTTTTGCTGTACTCCTTATGTGAACTAGCCATTCATTAACTTCACTGGTTACTCTCTTCTCAATATGCAATTTAATCAGCGGTATTCTCTTCTCTATCATGATTCTGAGTGGCTTGACAGGAATGTGCTGCAAAAAACTTCTCTCAATCAGATCAATAGCCTTGAGAGCAGGGTAAAACCGACCTTCAGAAACGTGGTTGTTACACTTGGCACAAAGTTCTAAAACTTGGACGCAGTTGCGTGACATCTTAATTGCTTCTTGAACATTTTTCTTAATTGAAAAATATTCAAGAAGTTCTTCAAGTTTTAACAGAAGGACACTCCCAACATCTTGCAACTTCAGATTATCAGTTTGCAACTCAGCTTTTAACTCTTCTGCATCAACCAAGACTCCACGCAGCTCATCCACCGCGATAATAAATTCCTCATAATGAAGCTTACAAAGCTCCTCTATTTCAACTTCTTTCTTTTTGACGACATTCTTAAGCTGTTGTAAAAGGGCATCAGGCTTCCCGCTTTCAAAAGAATGCCTGACCATAGGACCTAGATCTTCCCCATTACTAATCATAGTCACAAGAACAGAATCTTCGGCTGTACCTGTGTCCCCATTTTCTGCAGCCGTTTTCCTCTTGGTTTTCGCAGTCATAGTTACTACCGTGCCTGCATATTCAAATTCAAGATACTTCAGTCAATATGTGACTAAGTTCACCTTCACGGGAAACATGAGTACCCCTTCCCTCCATACCTCCCCACAAAGAGAAAGGAAAAAAGGAAATGATGAAAAAGGAAAGGTAAATTTATCACATTCCAAATGTGGAGAAGAAAACAATCCCTACACTTAAATCATCCATCCATTCATCTCCCTTCCCTCGTTAAATCAGCCAAAAACAAAAAAGGAAGGGAGACAATTTAGCTTCATCCAAACTATTACATAGTTCCATGAACACAAGGAAATGTTTCCTACAATTATATGTTCATCTACGCACAACTACGGACCAGAATTCAAGTTCATTCAGGTTTCACCAAACCACCGAAAGGGGTGTCCTAAATAACACAAAAAGAACACCAAAAAATCGAATTCCACCCGAGTAAGAAGCTCAAAGAACACATCATTTACAAAAACAACTAGAACCAATTCACAGATCCACAATTTAAAAAGCACTCAGGATGTTAATAGCATTTCCTAAGGAAAAAACCCAGTGAAATGGATTAGTAGCAAAGTGTTTAACATTGATGCAAAATTAAATCATTTCAAACACACCAAAATCATGGCATCATAAAGAAAAAGCCAGGATAACTAAACTATGTCTACATAAGAAATATCAGCAAATGTAAAAGTTGAACGAAAACCAAACAAATAAATTAGCAAAAAACTTCAACCATTACTACGACAACAACAAAAGAACAACAAACCCAGTGTCATCCCACAGGTGGTGTCTAAGGAGAGTAGTGCATACACGGACCTTTCCCCTACAAGGTAGAGAAGCTGTTTCCGATAGACCCTCGATGGTTCAATTCCAACCATTAACCAAGCAGATAATAGATGCACCAAAATCACTTAATTACAACAAATAACCCAAAACCTGAACATAACAGGCTCATCTCAAACATAAAACCGTGTGTGTGTGCGTGTGTAAACAAGCAAATAAGCTGCAACTTTGTAAAATACAAAATGCTATCTTGTAAGTAGTTTGTAAATACACCAAAATCATCAAATTTCAACAAACAACCAAAATCTGAACATTAAAAAAAAAACAAGAAAATAAGCTGCAACTTTGTTGGCAACAAGAACGGATAAAGTTAACAACTTTAACACAAAATTGAGCCAAAAAAGCACTAAAACACACTTAGATCACCATACAATAAACAACAAACAAAAAAGACCCAAATGGGTCTATATTTTAAACCTTACACATGATAGAAAAATATGAAAATCAACAGAACATCAGGAAAAAAAAAATTAGCAACAACAACAAATAAAGTTTACAACTTCAATACAAAATTGAGCCCAAAAAAACACAAAAACACACCTAGATCCCCATACAACAAACCACATACAAAAACTCCATTTTAAGCCTTACCCATTATGGAAAAACATGAAAAAAAAAATCAGATTTTTTTATTTTTTGGTAAAAAGGAAAGACAAGAATGAAGCTAAAATGAGATAAAGATTCAGTGATATACCCCAAAAAAGTTGATTTTCAAGAAAGTTGTATGTGTTTTTCCTTTCTATTTTTGTAATATAAAAAATGAATCTTGGCTAGATTTTCTTCTACCTTGTGATTTCCTTCAGTGTGGCATTTTTGGCCGACCTACACAATGTTCTATGTTTTCTCAGATGTTCTGTAGGTTTGATTTCACAAATAATAATATAAATAAAAATTTATAAAATAAGGAGAATTATAATTATATCTCTTTTTTTTTTTTTGGTTTGTTACTAATATTTTTTTTGTAATTTATTATATGGATCAACAGTGTATATCAATGTCGGATCAGACATAACATAAATCCCTTAGAAGCGACGTCCCTGCACATGTTCAGGTGACAATTAAGGAAAAAGGTTGTTTGTTCGCCGAACAAGCTATTTCGAGATTAATAATAATAATATAATATAATAATAATGATAATTTATTTAATATATATTTTTATAAAGCAGAGGGTGAAGAATACATGGTGCGTATGATTACTTTATAAGTGAGATACAAAGGTTATTTCTGATACACTCTGATGTTATGATCTCGATTGAGATTTAAAGTAAATCGCAACGATTAAACATACAAAAATATTTCAAAATTATTCTGATGAATCAAAAACTGGACAAATGAAATAGAAACTAACTAAATGATCTACTATAGTCTCGATAAACTGCAGAGCTAGATGAGGGGAGAATTTAGAAGGAGATCGAAGAGAAGAGATAGTTAGATTTTAGAAGATGAGAGAAATGAATTGAGAAGAGAGGGAAGAACACGAGGGAGAATTTGGAATATCAGATTTCGGTTATGCCCTTCTCTCTCCTCGGATGTGTATGTATAACTGTCTTACCACGTGGTATCATCACGACCCTTGTATCTCATTTAAACTGGAGTAATCTCGGCCCTTTATTCTCAGTCTCACACGTTTCTATTTGCTTTCTATTCTTGACTTTAAATTCAAACAACTATATTTGATCGACTATTATTGAGATCATAACATCCGGCTGGCTGTCTATTGCACGAGCTCCGTACTTGAAAGGACATCAACAAGTTGTCAATCACAACTTCTAAAATTAAACGAATCAAGGAGAAAAAAGTAATATCGCTTCCACTTTTTTGAAAAAAATATTTTTGGGTCCGCTCAAGATAAGAACAACCTAAAAGAAAACGTAATATAAGAGTAAGAGCCAATTGGTAGTGATAGAATAATAGGTAGCAATAGAAACAAGACTATCATAAAATAATACTACAATCAATCTACCTGAAAATAAATATCATCATAACGTTCAAGAACAAGAAATTCAAAGTGTAGCACTATGATTGCTAGTACAAACCACAGAACGAAGTATTACTACTTACTGTCGTGGACACACTCCTACTGCACCTTCCTACCTTTAATATTTCTTTCGTTTACCTCGACCTTCCCCTGAATCTTTCTATCGTCAATCTCACTTATTCCGTCTTGGGGCATCTGTGCACTTTCACATCATACACTTGAATCATCTCAATTTTACTTCTCACATCTTGTCTTCCACTGAAATCCACCTATTTTGTATCTAATAATCTCATTTTTAATTCTATCTTTCCCAGTAAAATTACACATAAATAATAGCATTTTAATCTCCGCCACCTTCATCTTATGAATGTGAAAGTTCTTGATAATTTAAAATTAATAATGACGAGACATAATAAATATATTTTTATTAAAAAGCATTTAGTTTATAGAATTGAAAATTGAGCACACGAGGTATAATAATTTGATTTAAATTAGATAATTTTGGTGTTTGATTTAAAAACTATTATATCACATAAAATGGAGGATAAAAATAATATCATATTTTGATATAATTAATATAAAAAACTCCTATCAAACGTAAAATAAACTAATCTCAAATATAGTGGTTTAATTCTAATTCATTATCTGTCAAATCAAATAATTTTTATGTTTGGAAAACAGCTTATACTATTCTCCAGAAGCACATTAACACCTAATGTTATAGAAATAAACACTTTAAACTAAAAAAAAAAACTCAACAAACAAACTATTGATTAATTAAACTCGTTTTGTAATTATGTTAAGTAGGAGAATCGCTTAAAACATACATACATATATATATATATATATATATATATAAAATAAATATTTGACATAAAAACATAAATGAGCTAAACTATTATTCCCTTCGATCCATATTACTAAAAATAATTGTCACATATTAGTTGTCATCTTACTAAATCAAAAAACATTAATTAAATTTTTCTGTATCATCTTTGCAATTAATTTTTTTTTAAAAAATATTCACATTTATTTGTGAAATTATTAAGAGATAAATTAGTAAAATTAATTTTTTATTTATAATTTCTTAACATGTACTTCCTCTGTTCCACAATAAGTGAATTGTTGAAGTATTTTTTAGTGTTCAAAATAAGTAAATGATTCACAATTTAAGGTAGATATTGAATTTTTTTTTTTTTCAAATTTATCCTCCATTAAATATGCATTGATAGTAATGTATTGTTAAGATTTTAAAATTTAAAAAGGGTATAAATGGAAAAACATAATAAATTTATATCTTTACTTCTTTTCTTTTTTTACATATATGCCAAAATTCAACTAATAACTTATTATTATGAAATGGAGAGAGTATATAAAAAGAAAAATGACAAATTTACTCGAATGCACATAGTATAATAACATTTAGATCCAAAAAATACTAATACTTCTATTATGCACGAAGTTTGAAAAAAATAAAGATACAAAAATTTATTATATATAATTTTACTGTACATGCTTGAACTTAACATTTTTATCGGTCTCAAAGACCTTCCATATTTAGACTATAAATTACTGTATAATTTTTAAAATTTGGTCAAACACCATCATGGGAAGGGGTATAGTATATAAAGGTCAATGAAAATGTCTCATTTGATACATACATCTAATGTATCAACTGAATTGTGGAAAATTATGAACCATGTCAAAGAACCCTCACACTCTTCTTCAGGGTGTAATTTCTCTACTCAATTTCAAAGTTCACAACAAATGGATTGGGTAAATATGCTTTTTATTATGCTTAAATTGTAATCTGCACTTGTTAATTATGAGTGTTTACATGTTGGGTATAATTTGCACTTGTAAATTTTGAATCTTTGACAGGTTTAGGCTTGATGGTGTTTGTTCTTTTAGTATTAGCTTTATTCTTGTAGTGTCTTGGTTTTGCTTTTGATTTCTGTCATCATATGTTGTTTACTGTGTTTTAGTTGTTGCACTATTTTGTTGTTGTTGTTGTTACTGTTTCCTTATTAGCTGCTATGTTTTTTTTTTTCAATGTCGTTTTCGCTTTCCATACCTGCTTTGATCTGCTGTACTCGAGCAGAGGGTCATTCGGAAGCAGCCTCTCTATCTCCATGAGTAGGGGTGAGTTCTGTGTACACTCTTACCCTCCCCAAACCTCACTTGTGGGATTTCACTGGGTATGTTGTTGTTGTAAATTTGAATCTTCACACGTTGGTACCGTTTCAATCAGCTCAGGATTCAAGATTCTTTAAAGGGCAACTGATCACGGAAGATATAGTTTTTTTGCTTCAGTAGTAATTTTTGCAACTCTTTACAAGTTGGGGTGGTTTTTCAATCACCTCAGGGTTCAAAATTCTCTGATTACTGAGGATGTAAATTTTGTTTTTTTTTTGCCTCAGTAGTAACTTTTGTACATGTAAAATTTTAGTCTTTACAAGTTGGGTACTGTTTTAATTAACTCATTATTCAAGATTCTCTAAAGGGTCAACTGATTATTGAATATGTTAAGTTTTTCCTTCAGTAGTAAATTTTGTACATATGAAGTTTGAATCTTTACAAGTTAGGTACTGTTTTAATCAGCTCAGGGTTCAAGATTTTCTACAGGGAGAACTGATTTGCTGAATATGCAAGTATTTTGGTTCGGTAGCGTTTTTCATATGTATAGTTTGCATCTTTACAAGTTGGGTAATGTTTTAATTAGCTCACGGTTCAAGATTCTCTAAAGGGTCAACTGATTACTAAAGATGTAGAGTTTTTTTTGCTTCAGTAGTAGTATTGGGGAGAGGTGATTTGACAAGACATGAAACACCTCTAGCTTTCCGAGGACATGACCTTAATAGGATATTATGGAACGAATTAAGGTAGAGGTTAGTTAGGTAGTTGAGAGTTATCTCGCTTAGTCTTTCATACCACTTATCGTAGTATTACTCTAGGAGTTTCTTGCTATTCCATTTCTGGTACTATTTGCTGTTTCTAGCTCTTCTATTATCGTATTATTTTGTGGTAGTGACTTTTCTGTTTTCCTGAGAGTGCTTTGTCATGCTTTCTTTGGCATTTTGTCTTAGATTCTTCACTCCTGTTGTTTCTTTTTTTTTTTGAACTGCTTTGTAATGCTTTTACTTGAGCCAAGGGTCTATCGAAAATAGGGGTAAGGTCTGTGTGCACACTACCCTCTCAAGACTGCACTTGTGGGATTAAACTGGGCATAGTGTTGTTGTAGTAGTAGTTTTGCACACGTAAAGTTTGAATCTTTACAAGTCCGATGCTTTTTTAATCAGATCAGGGTTCAAGATTCTCTAAAGGGACGACTGATTACTGAAGATGACTTCAAATGGAGATTACCCACAAGAGAAAAAGAAGGGAGCTGTGAAATACTGAAGTATGTTGGTGGGGTTGACTTAAGTTTCTCAAAAGATGATTCATCTATTGCCTGTGGCACCCTTGTTGTGTTGGATTTGCAGACCCACAAAGTTGTTTATGAAGATTCTTCTATTGTTAGGCTTCACATTCCATATGTTCCTGGCTTCCTTGCTTTCAGAGAGGTATTATACATATGCTCTGCTGAAAATTTTCCTTTGATCGCAATGTGTTTTGACTTATTTCCTTCTCTGTTTGTGTAAGACGAATGATCACGCCTATAAGAGGTGGAGCTACAATTTTGAGTTAATGGGTTCTATATTCTAGGAAGACAGCTTCCTGGATTCTCGATAAACTATTTATACATGTTAAGTGGATATTTAGGACCTTTTTTTTAATTGGGCCGAGGATCTTTTGGAAAGCATCACTACCTCAGAGGTAGGGGTAAGGTCTGGGTACACTCTACTCTCCCCAGACCTCTCACTCCGTGGGACTACACTGGGTATGTTGTTGTATTAAGTGGATATTTTAAATACAAATACAGGTCTGGGTCAAAGCTACTGGGAGACAAGCTTGTAATTCCCCCCTGACGTTGCTACGTTTTGAATCCGGAGTCGGCCAAAGAGAGAATATGTCTTATTGGTGTTTCATTTTGCAGTCAGTTCTCATCTTCACTTATCGCATTGCTAAAAATTGGAAATGTAACGATGGTCTTCATTGAACGTGAGGAGAAAAGAATATGATTATATTTGAAAGGATGCTGTTTTTATGTTTGTTATGAGAGACTATTGTTATTTGAGCATCAACTTTTGTAAATTGTACAAGCTCAACGGTGTTGTGAATGTGAACTGATTACTGTAATTGTGTGAACTGATTCTTTAGGCTCCTGTTCTTCTGGAACTTTTGGATAAAATGAAGAACAATGCTCATCCTTTCTACCCGCAGGTGAATGTTGACAACTTTCCTCCTCTGTTGCCCTCTCTCCCTACTTATTTCTCATTCTGCAAATGGTAGAAAATTAATGAAGAGGCTATATATTGGCTCGAATCTGCCACATGTTATGATACAAGTGTAAGTTTGCTATCTACCATGTAAAAGAACCGTTAGAGCTGCAATCCTCTCCCAGAAAGGCATTGGATAGTGTTGGGTAGGTTAAATCGAATCTACACCTTTCGCATACCATCAGTGTTCTGCTTCACACCCAAGCCGCTCCCAATATATGCTGGAAGTTTGACCTCACCCGCTTATTCAAATAATTGAAGCACATGCTTGTACTCTTACCTACTAGAATGTACTCAGGAGGAAAAAAGGCACAATTTGGGAAAAAAATATATAAAAGAATAATGTTGAAGTTCTACAACGGAAGCCTCATTTGGTGGTGTAACTGAAACGAAATATCTAAGAATTAGTGGTTATATTTAGTTTAAGGGTACGGAACTTTGATTTCCAATATAGATGCAGCTAAGAAAGGGTTTATGCTACAAAGTTTGCTCTCACGGGTAATTGTAATTCTTCCTCCTTCCTTTTTCTCTTATACCCAACCTGAAGTAGGATCGATGGACATTATTGAGTTGGATATTCTGGCTCTACTGTTTTGTAGTGATGAAGTTAAGATTTTATACCTTTTCGTGTCTAGACTGTAAGAGAGTCCACAGAAAGTTGTTACCTCAGGAAAGTGAAAAGAACATTACTTTAGAAGAATGCTACTGATTTGGATTTCCTCAAATCTTCAACTTCTTTGGAACCAGAATTGCGAGAAAATTTTTGCAAGCATAAACGAGTTCTCAGCTTTCTTGCTAACTGGAAAAAGGAAAACACAGTAGTGTACTTTCCCCCACTTTTCATTTTTCTTGTCAGTCAACACACTCTTGTCAGGCTCATGAGATACAATTGCTGTTGTTTGATTTTCATTATTCTTGGCTAATAGGTTATCAATTTTTTTCGTTAAATCTTAAGGGTTAGTGTAATGAACTCCAACAATCACAACAAATTAAATCGACAACAACTCAACAATTACACTAACTTCACGCTGAACAGTGTTCAAATAGTAATAACCGAATTTCGGAAATGACTAACTGAAATTCAATTAAATCGCAAAGAGTACTAAAACTGAAGGAAAATCCTAGATAAGCTAGCTCAGCAACTCGATTCCAAAGGTGAACAACCCAGCTCGAAGCAACTGCATACCTGAATCAATAGTCAATTTGTATATCAGCTCATTTCCAATTAATTGAAAATAACTTCACTGGAAGGTAAGGATTTTGGAAGATAAGAACAAAATTGGGAAGAGGAAGAATAAGAATTTGGATTGAGATTTAGAGAAGTAGTTTTGGAAGGAACACGAGCTTAGAACATACCAATTTCACATGCCTTTCTTCTGTTTGTATTTGATATTTATACCCCCTTTTGAGTGAATCTCAACCCTTGATCTGGTACTTGATCTAATTTAATCACCACCCTTGATTACTTATTTAAATAGGCTCTAACGGTGTCGTTTAGTAGTGCTGGCTAATATGTGTAACGAATGATCATTACAGTTAGATAATTGATGAATATTTTATACTTACCCTTTCACGTTCAAGTGGTAAAACAGTGAAATCTAGTAGATCGTGGTGCCATAGCTTCGCAACCCCTTCCTCCCCCATCACTGGTCTTTGTTCTGTTGAGCTGGACTATATAAATCTAATACTTGACATCTATATAACCCTTATGTTGACAGCTATTGATGGTTGATGGCAATGGATTGCTTCATCCTCGAGGTAAGTTTTGTTGCTATCTGAATCTGGAAAAAAGAGAATTCTAAGTCTAGCAGATGGTTTTCTGATTACCTAAGTCTAGCAGATTGCTTATGACTCTACATTGGAAGATGCCATGCTTTCTCCATATTTTGTGTATAAGATACTTAGCGATATTGAGGAGATCGTCCATCATCATGATCATATTCTTCATCTAGCGTTTACAACTTAATTTATGTCTCTGTTAAAGTAATTTCTAACTTTTATTGCCAAAACCTATTCTAAGAAAAATGTAACTAGTTTAAATTGTTTAGGTAATTACACAGTTCTTTGGATATTTCTCTATTTTATACTCTTCTTCTTATATATGTGGTGCTAATGCTTTTTTCAAACAGACGAGCTGAAACGTAACTTGTTCTTAGCTGACGTAATACTGCAGCTCCCTTAATCATTCTCTAAGACTTTCGATTATTATCTCGAGATCAATGAGCTTAATCTATGACACTAAGTTGACGCTCTCATATTTGTGTTATAAGAAGGAATTGATTACTGTTAATCACGATCTTCTTTATCCCGATGATAATTTGGCTGGATTGAAGAACACAATCATATGTTGGTGCTAAAAATTGGTGGCAAGAGTAGTTTCACGACCTTCCAAATCCAGTTAACAAGGGTCTGAACTGTTCGAGTCTGAAGTTCTGCCATGGCTTTGTAAAGATATTCCAGCTTTAATCATCCTCTTGATTCCAGCTTCTCTTAGATGCTATTTGGGCAACTGTCGGGCTAGAAAGTTTGACCTCACTGATTAGTTTATCTGTACCGCTTGTCTGTTCAACTTGAGAGATTTGTTAAATTTGATATCATATGGACATGAGTCATCTTTATCAATTCAAACTGGTGATTGAGTATGCAGATATGGATTTCTCCTGTTCTCATTGTCCCGACAGTATTTTTTCACACTTTTTTTGCTAAAAACTTGACAACCACAACTATGTACTGCAGGTTTTGGCTTGGCTTGTCATATTGGTGTCTTAACTGATCTTCCTACTGTTGGAGTCGGAAAGAATGTAAGTTTAAATTTCTTTGTCCACCTAAAGGTTCATAAAAATCTTGGTAGACTCAATTGAAATGTGCTTTTGTTTGTTCCCTCTTAGCAAGGGAACATAAATCAAACCTAATATGGGAAGGAAAGAGAGATCGTTGTTGGATCTTTATCATTGAATCCACAACAATAACATACTCAATGTAATCCCACAAGTAGGGTCTGGGCAAGGTAGAGTATATGAGACCTTGACCCTACCTTGTGGAGGTAGAGAGGCTGTTTCCGAAAGACCCTCGGCTATCATTGAATCCTCAATAGGTTCAATAATAATCCTTTGTGCACATGACTGCCTTTTTTTAAAACTGATGAACTTAGCTCAAAGATATTGAATTATTTTTGTATAACTAGTTGCAACAATTGTGAAATGGTTTATAAATACTCCGTCTCTTTTGTCTTTTCTTTTTCTAGTTGCACCATGTTGATGGTCTTACACAATCTCGGGTAAGAGAACTCCTTCAATCAGCAGACTCTCCTGAAAATATCTTGCCACTAATTGGGGACTCCGGATGTACGTGGGGAGCGGTAAGATAGTTAATTATTTTATATCCACAAGATAATACATTTATTTTGTGAAGTGTTGTGTTTGATTATTTCCAGTGAATGCCATTGCATTTAGAAACCAAGTTATGATAGGGCCTCCCATCGTGGATGTCCCGTGATTATGGTTCTTATAGTGAAGTTTTTCACAGAATTCCATTTTCTTCTACTTGCCAAATGCCTCATCTTTTAACCTGATTTTGACATTTAGATGCCAATCAATGCCACCGCTGGACTCCATTTTAAATGCACGATACAATGTTCTCTCTCTTTCAAAATCCTGATGTTACCATAGGGGTTTCTTTAAACTTAACAGGATTGCAAAGATGTTGCATGAGAAAATTTAGATAATAGGACATGGTTTTCCATTCTCATCAATCTTTTTTCTGTTGGGTGTACTGGGACGGTTTATTCTGATATGTCGAAAGGTTTTCATCACTTTTTCTTTACTCCTTGAAATATGTCAACTGCAACAACTATGCCTCCGTCTCAAACAAGTTGGGGTCATCTATATGAATCCTAACTGTTTCACTCCCATGAATCATTCTTCTGTACTAAATGAATGGTTACTCAGTAAATTTGGACTTAAAATCTGTTGCAATTTATCGTCGTTTGTGTCTACCAATAATGACTCATGAAAGTCAAAGCCGGGCGTCTACCTAAAACGTTGATGTTATCTGATCACTGAGTTAAATAATCCTTTTTCAGCGTGGATGTCATTGTAATGCCAGTTTCTGGTCTATTCACCTCAGACTAAGTCACTAAGGTGTGGAATTTGTTTTTTTTTCTCTAACAGTGACTCTTCAAAACAGTCACTGGGTGCGTGTCGGATTCGCCAAAACTAGTGTATTTTTGGAGAATCCGACACGGGTGCGGCATCGAAAGTGAAGAGTCCGCGCAACTTAGCATATTGGACTTCATGCTTCCAGTATGCTGAAATGGCTTTACCATTGATAGTCTGTGGCATATTATGTTATAGTCTTATTACAAACACTATAGTATAATATACTGGTGACATGCTCTTTCTAACTGCTAGTTCCAGAAATGTGAGCTGTAACTTCGGGTTGACTCGACTACGATTTACGTGTGAATTTCGCTGTAGTATCTATTCTCTTTCATCACAAGGTTCAAATTAGGTATAATTTGATTAAGTCGTATGCAGGCAATGCGATCATCTCAGGGCTCTTTGAAGCCCATATTTATTTCAGTTGGTCATCGTATATCTCTCGCCACAGCCATTGAAATTGTGAGGATGGTATGCAGATTTCGTGTTCCAGAGCCCATCCGGCAGGTTAGTGTTGGAATTTTTCCGCGCAGTTTGCTAGTGATATCTGATTTCTGCCTACTAAACCTTCTAGTCTTGTTCGCCATGGCACTGCTGATGCTGGTGATGTTAATTTATATTTCTGAACTCAATTCGGTGGGGTAAGGCTGTGTAGAATAGACCCTTGTGGTCGTCCGGCCCTTCCCTGGAACCTCGCATAACAGGAGCTTTAGTGCATCGGGGTGCCCTTTAACTCAATTCTCTTACCTCTGATGTGTAGGCTGATATAAGATCAAGGGAATGCCTGCGGAATAATCGATGATTTGTGTCCACACTTCTCTCAGTTCTTTGATATTTGATAGGTTTTGAGTATGAGCAAATTATGATCATGTTGATAATACGATGCAACAATAAGTTTTGAGTTCAAGAATTGTTGAAATAAATCAAATTTACCTTTTTGGTGCTTTATTATTTGTAAGTTCAAGGAAACAATCGATAATGTTTGCATTTGGGTAGACTATCTTTATCACACCTTGAGGTGGGCCCTTCCCGGACCTTGCTAACACGGGACAGGGTGAGTAGGTGGCTGCAAGGGGTCGAGCAAATAAGCTTGAGTTTGTCAACAACAACAACATACTCAGTATACTCCCACAAAGTGCGGCCCGGGGAGGATCAAGCGTACGTAGTACATACCACTACCTTAGAGACAGCTCGAGTTTGTCTCTCTTGCAATATTGATTAGTACAAAGAATTAAATTCCGCACCCAAGAAGATTACTTTCTTGATGGTGTATGCATAATATGTATGCGGTCAGTAATTTGAATAAATCGTTCTGAGATCCTAACTATGAGTTAGTTTCTAACAACACAAATCTCCAATGCCGGTATTGGACATTGCAGCTAAGTTAAAAAACACGTTTATGTATTGTATGACTTTTGAGTATGCATATCTAGACAACTCAATTTATCTTTACTATGTCACGTGAACATCGGATATGCACGAGACATAATGAAAACAAGTTAAATTATTTACTTTATCATGGTAAAAGGGACCCATGTATCAACACATAACATACCTTGATTCTGAGTTTCTTAAAGTTGTTGCACTTGAAGAACTTGAATTTATTTTTTTCTTGAAGAAGGATCTGGATCATGTTCTTGGGGATTATCTTTGAGAGAAACCCCTAATTTGATGTTGTGAATGAATAATGAACTTATGAGCCTTGGTCTGATATAATTAGGGGTTAAAACGGGTTGAAAAAGACTCAAATACCCTTTAAAAACAACTTAAAATTCACTAAACGGGATCTATGAAGGCTCGGGCGATGGTCAAGCACTGGCTCGATGGTCCGTCATTTCAACCATCGTACATGGACCAAAAAAAAGAATCACTGCCTTATAGCGATGGCTTGGGCGACGGTCCGTCAGAAGTTCAACGGTTTGTCAACTTGTCCATCGCACCTTATCTCGAAAGTTGACTTACTGCCTTGTCTACGACGGTCTGTCGCTAGATCGACGGTCCGCCAACCTGGCCGTCGTACCTGGGCGATTCTGACAACTTTGATAAAACATCCATAACTTCTTACTCCGATACCAGATTTGGACGAAATTGATATTGTTGGAAAGCTAATTCAATTTTCTGCATGATAAAAAGTGAATCTTAAAAATTCCATTTGTACAAAAATGGATTCATAATTCAAAGTAAGTTTCTAACATTCTTGGGATGATTTCAAGTTAGGTAGAAGTACGGGGTATTACACTAACATTATAGGACAACAACATATAAATGCATAGAGGTACTATTTTTTTGGTTTATAGAGCATGTCATTATAAATTGATATTGGTACAATTTCTATTTTTGTTTGATATCACACAAACTAGGCTATAATATCTTGTATTCTTTAGTTGCTCATATGAATAAGTGATGTGTTATGTGTATTGAATATTTTTCATGTTGAATATATGTAGTTAAGATTATTGACTTTTGTATTTACATATGCCTAATTATTAGAAAAAAATTAGAGTTGCCATAAAAATTAGGTTTGTAAAGAGTAGTTGTAGTGATTATTTAATCATGGATGGAATGTCACTATGCTGAAAATAGTTCCTCTTATGAAAATAGAACTTGCATTTTTTTAATTCTTCTTATGAAAATAGTTTTACTATTTTATTGTATGTGTTTTATTTTCTTCACATTCTTAGAACTTAGAAGGGTTCCTGTGGAATTTTGTGGAATTAATATAAAGCTTACCTTTGGTTTATATTCTCTCTACTTCTTATGTGACCACTCCTTGAAATGGATCACTTTATTCCTCTAGTTGCAATACTTAGTATAATTTTCATGTCATCATAACATATTATTGATAGCTTAATAAACTCTTCTTTCAATCAACACTTGCCTTCATGAAGTCCACTTTTCCACATATAAGTGCTAAGGTAATCTAGTAGCCTCCCTGTTATTCAATAACTCTATTCAAGGTCAATGATTTTTTGCCTCTCCTATATCAGGCTCATAACACTGGAGGGGTGATTATTCTCTTATAATTGTAGGAATGCCAAAGAATTGGTAATTTGCATAAGGTTGGTTTCCACTTGTTAACTCTTGTAAGCCACAATATATATATATAGCATACTGCAATAGTAGGCATGTTGAAGTGTCTGTATGTTAATTTTTAAGTGTTGAGTTGTTAACTTGTTCTTAAATTATATAGTAAAGGGCTCCATCACAAGGGTGTATTGTACGTAATCTTACCATGCATTTTTGTTAGAGACTGTTTTCTAAACTTGAACCCATGACCTTCTGATCACATGACAACAATTTTATCAGTTACTTCAAATAGCTTGACTAATAAGATATCAAAGGGGCTGAAAAAACGTAATAGGCTGCTGCTCTAGGCTCGCTTCGCTTCTTCAAGCTCCGCCCCTTCTTTCAAAAATCAACAAACAGCGTTAACGAGCAAGAAAAGGAATGTGCTAAGAAGCAAGGGCTTTTGTGCAGCTGCTACGTCCTTGCTTCTTGCCTTATCTTACTTAGTAAAGCAACCTTTCGCGCTAGGCGCTCACCTTTTTTGTCTGGATGAAAGCTGGCGGATAGGGTTTGCTTAATCGGATACACGAAATTGGATCTCTGTTGCATGCAAATATTATGTAATTTGACTATATATCTTTCGAATATAAGAAACCTAATATTAGAAAATGCATAGCATAATAAATAGTACTATTACTTAATAATAATAGTGATAAAATAGATACAAATTATTCATTAATTTTTTTAAACCGACTAATACTTTCTCCGTTTCATAATAAATGAATTATTAAATTTTGGCACACAGATTAAGGAAAAAATATTAAAGACATAAATTTAACACAACTTTTCATTTTTACCTTCAAAAAAAAAAAACTGATCTTATAATACCTTTTCAAAAGTTAATTGGTTGTCAAATCATAAGGGTAAATTCGAAAAAATTTCAATGATTTACTTATTTTAAAACACCAATAAATACCTCAATAATTAAACATCTAATTTTAATAATATGTACAAGTAAAGACGAAAAACAAAGTTATTTTATTCCAAATGTTCCCAAATCTCAGTCCCCAACTCACCTTTTTTGACCATTCTTCTTTGATCTACCTTTCTTACAACCCCACATAACAACTCATCATTAATATCTTCATCTGTCAGTCCAACCCCCCCATCTAACAAAAACACAAATCAAATCTCAATTTCTTCATATTATCTTATTATAGCAGCTCTCTAATTTTTTATTTTTTTTGGTATTATAATGGAGTCATCATCAGCTTCACAAGAACAGAATGAAGTACAAACAAATCTTCCATCATCTGTAGTAAGACCCGTTTCAAGAACCGGGGCTCCGAATAATAATCATAATAATAGTAATAGTAATATGGTTATGGGTAAACATCGTCTTGCTGCTGCTATTGCTGCTCTCAATCAACAAATCCACATCATTCAGGTTATTACTTACTCACTCCGTCTCATTTTATGTGGCACCATTCGAATTTTAAGAATTAAATAGTTTAAATTTGAGCATAAAACCGTTAACTTATTTAAAGTGAAATTTACATATTTAGAAACTACTCACTTCATGTGTTTTTAATTGTCCACTATACTTAAAAATAGAAATTACTCACTTCATGTGTTTTTAATTTGTACCATGGTTTCATAATGTACGGTACAGTATGGTTTGTACCATGTTTGGATGGACTGTCTTTAATAATAGTTTTTTTGTTTGGATCGATGGTATTATATTGTATGTTATCGGGTAATTTTACTAAAATACCCCTACTTGTTATAATTTTTTAATGAGTGTATTGATGACGTCGTTTTCTCTGTCAGCTACGTTGAGCTCATCGACCCACCTCCTTCTTCCACTTCCCACCGTCCCCGTCGTGGTCGGCCTCGCAAAGTATCTATAACTATATCTATTCTACCCGAAAATTCTAATCCTGAAAATGGAAAAACCCTAAAAGGCGTGTCAATGAGGTAGCAACGTCTCTTATTTCTTCTGAGGATACTACTATGTTAACTGCTAGGGTGGTGCCGGAGATGGATGCTGTAGTGAAGAAGAGAGTTAAGTTGAAGAAGAGAGTATATAAGGTTAAGAAGAGTAAAAGGGTATAATGGGATTTAATAAAATTATATAAGGGCAAAGTTGGAAAAAAAAGGGAGAACCATGACACACCACCAAATTGGTGGTCTCATTCCATGGTTATCAAACCATGGAATAGTAACATACCATACCACCATTTTTAGAAAACCATGGAAACAAACATGGTTCCCATGGTAACCATACCATGGCAAACCACCATCCAAACAGGCTGTAACAATTCAAAATATTTAAAAGATTGCGAAGACAAAAATACTTGGTGATTTCTTCATATTGATTTTAGCCTTGGAGGATAGTGTTATCCGGTAATTGGAGTTGGTGGGAGGTATCAAGGTACCGTGAATTAGTCGAAGTGCGTAAAAACTGACTCGAGTACCACAGTTACTAAAAAAAAGAAGATAGATGAAAAATTATGATCTAACAAAGAGAGACTTATTTAATCTCAAGATTTGGGAGGTGCCATATAAATTGAGACAGAAGGAATATTATTTTTCTTCAATTTTTTTGGGTCCATTCAACCTTAAAACAAACAATCAAACAAACAAAAAAATTACTGGGTTTTGAGATTTTTCTTCTGATTTGGGAATATTTGTATTGTTATTTAGGAAGAATTGGATCAGCTTGATTCATGTGGTGAAGCTTCCCTTGTCTGCAGAGAGTAAGTTTTCGAAAAAATAAATTATTCCTATTTTTGTTATATAGTTTTGTCATTAACTCATTGTATTTGTTGTGTATAAATTTTTTAAAGAAATTCTCTAATTAACTTAATTGGTTGTGTTTATTTTGGTTGCAGATTAGTTTCAAGTGTTGAGTTAATACCTGATGCTCTTCTTCCAGTGTAAGATTTACCTTAATTTTGTTCTTTTTACTTTTATCATCATTATAATTTCTTCCTATTATCGAAGCTAGATGGATAGAATTACCCGATACTTGTGATGGTAGATAGGGGCGGGAGTCACCTTAGGCGAAGGGTGACTTGGTGCACATCCGTCGCGGGAAAATTATGTGGCGAATAGAGGTTAACTAATAGCTATTATGAGTGTACTTTTAATGTGGCAAAGAAACTTTGCACACCTTTTGTCAAATTTTTGGCTCCGCTACTGTGGTAGACGACAACAAATACCTCGTAGAATTAGACACTCGAAAAATATTACTCCGGTAAGTTCATGACTATAATCTCTTTATATAGTTTTGGACTATAATCACCACTTGAACTAATTACAACAACAACATACTCAGTATATTCCCCACCAAGTGGGGTCTGGGGAGGGTAAGTGTACGTGGTCCATACCACTATCTCAGATGTGAGATGGAGAGGTTGTTTCCGATAGAAACCCGGCTCAAGATAAAACAATCTAGACAAGGAATAGTAATAACATTAGATCATTCATGTTACTTCCAAACATTGGTGTTTACTCTATATACACTTATATGGATACTGTTATATGGTGTGATATTGTTCGCTTTAGGCCTAACCCGCACAGTTTTTTGTAAGGTCTCACGCCATTAAGAGATCCTACCCTTTACATGTACAGTTTTTTGAAAGGTCTCACGCCATTAAGAGATTCTACCCTTTACATGTAGTGTTTAGTCTTTTCAGCTATCGATGTGGAACTTTTCTTTTGCAAACCAACATATACAGTGAAGATGATTATTGTATTGCAGGACTAGAGGACCAATAAATGTTCATTTGGATAGATGGTTTCATGGAGCTAATGATTCAAGGCGCAACAAACGCTGGATATAAAAAGGCATTTGTAACACAAATTGAGCAAAGCATTTTTTATATCATCTTTTTTTTTTTTTTTGAAAGTTTATTTTGTAATTAGAAATTTTAATTCCTATGGCTTCTTGGCTCTTTAAAATTCTATCCAATTGCTAATTGTTGTGATGTGACAAAATTATTCTGTTGATTTAAGTTTAATAACCCATTGTCATTCTTCTGGTCTCTCTGCGCTCCCCACCCCGAAACTGACCCACAGCACATCGCCCATTCACTTTGTGCTGCATTCTCCAGACTAAACTTCCCAGCAAGATGAGTCGACCAAGTAACTGGTGCTGGTAGAAATACTCTTATCAAAAAAGGCATAGGAAAGATTAATGGCAAATGAAATGTTTACACCACAAGGTTTAATAACGCTCAGACTAAGTTCGTATAGAAAATTCCGAGAGACATCCAGATAGCAGACAGACATATAGTTGTTCCTATAACTACCATATCTACCTCCAGTGAATATCACATCACGACGTAATCTACAACCATATTCCAGGACTCCAAATCCAACTGCAACTGTGGAGTTTACTGAGAACGATTCTAGACGTGACGAAGTTGACTATGAATGTAGAAATACAGAACGTGGATGCTCATGTTTCTTCCTTGTGGAACAAGCAGAGGCTGCACCTCAGCTCTCCGAGCTGTAAGAGGCCTCGCCAGATGATGAACTTTCTAGTTGCAGCAGCTTCATCTCCTCGTAAGCCCATTCAAGACCAGGACAATAGTGGAGTGGTGGATTGAACCTGGTATCATGGATGTCATCTGGCAAAAATGCACCGTTTCTGATCAAGAATCTGATTGCTTTCCTCTTTCTTTCTTTAGCTGCATGATGGAGTGGAGTCCCTGCAAAAAACAAATAAGCACAAAGAAGATAAGGACGTTAGAGAGGATGAATGACGAGATTAACTTTATAATAGGGGGATATCTGCTTTACATGAAAATAGATACTTACACCCACAGACACCCTTGGTTCGTGCATCAATATCAGCACCTCTCTCAAGCAATTCATCCATAACTCGGAGGTGACCACCCTTAGCAGCAAGATGAAGTGGTGTCACACCAAGTGACTTAGGCCCCCCAGCAGTCACATTTGCATCCATGCCTTCATTAAGAAGTCTTTTGACCTGTTGATAGAATAAAAACATTCAGAATTAACACAACCAGTGGAAAGCAAGGCAAGAATATTGCAATGAGAAGAAAGGGTTCAAAAGGTACGGATCCATCAGAAGTGCACCCGCACAAGAAGTTCTCATAGAATGGGCTACTTTATTAAAAGATAGTGAAACAAATAGAAAAAGGATGCAAGGGAAACCGAAAATGTGATGAAACTGATGCATACTCCTTGCTACCCAGGATCACTACAACACATTCAGGGATAACGTATTACCTATTACGTTTTGGAAAAGAGTTAATAATATTGAGAAAAGTTACACTCTGAAATGAAATACTATCATGATAGTTGACAGGAAAAGATTGAAGAAATATTTGTCACACAATCAAAATCAGCTAATCCCAGTAATCTATCAAACAAAAGACTTGACATGTGCAAACTGCAATCTATTAAATTCTTAATCTAACGGAGTCGTCTTAATACTTAGCCTTACTACATCTGGAAGACATAATTGGTATCTACATAATTTCCTCTAGGAAGAGGAAGAGTATGGGTCTCTGCTGAAAAGTTATCCATGAATTAAAGAGGATCAACTCGGTGGTTTCCTAGTCTTCAGAAATACTTCCTACTAGTATTTGACATTGAAAACGACCGTGCAAGCATAAGCTGAGCTTCAGCATAACAGAGTCAATGTCACCATCGATGCAAGTAAACTTCATACTTTAACTACAGAGCTAAGAACACATATTTCCTTTTCCTTTCTCAATACATAGGACTAAGTATGTTTTCACTTCATTTAAAAAAGTAGTCGTTTCCTCCACACACCTTATATATTTCGCCTGTTTTCATTTGAACAAAAAGAAAGAGTCGATGGAATACATTTTACGCAGTCTTCTGTTTACAGAATTCTCCTCAGAGGAGCTGTCCAGTTTCCCAATAATAGATTTTTCATATGTTCTAATAGGCTGTCTTATTTAAATATAACATTTTCTTTGTAGGATTCTTTCCCTCAAGATGCAATGATGACAATTTTCTTTTGGGGGTGGTAAATAGAAGATAGGATGGCAAATTGTGCACATTTTAGACTGGCTTGCTGATGTGCTAACAAAAGCTGAAGATTGAATAAGTTTCTTTGCTACTGATTCACAACAACAACAACAACAACAAACCCAGTGTATTCCCACCTGGTGGGGTCTGAGGGGGGTAAGATGTACGCAGTCCATATCTCTACCTCTAAAGAAGTAGAAAGGCTGTTTCCGATAGACCCCCGGCTCAAGACACGAGATATCACACAAATACATAGTAAGGCACAGAACAAGATTACAAGCTTACATAACATAAATACATAAATACGGCACCCATAAGTAAAAGAAAACAGAGGAAAGCACCCAGATTCGTACTAGAACAAGGACAAGGAACACGGAATCATAACAAGGATACTACCCCCCAAGTAATTCCCTACACTAGCGACCCAAACTGGCCCTAGTCTTCTGCCCTAATTCGCGTCCTCCAGGCCTTCGTATCTAGGGTCATGTCCTCGGTGAGCTGTAACTGCTCCATGTCCCGCCTAATCACCTCACCCCAGTACTTCTTCGGCCTACCCCTACCCCGCCTAAAACCATCCAACGCTAGCCTCTCACACCTACGAACCGGGGCATCCGTGCCCCTCCTCTTCACGTGTCCGAACCATCTCAATCGAACTTCCCGCATCTTGCACTCCACTGAAGTCACACCAACCTTCTCCCTGATAGTCTCATTCCGAACTCTATCCCCTCTAGTCAGCCCACACATCCAACGCAACATCCGCATTTCTGCCACCTTCATTTTTTGGATGTGGGAATTCTTAACTGGCCAACACTCTGCTCCATACAACATGGCCGGATGGACTACCACCCTGTAGAATTTGCCTTTAAGCTTGGGCAGCACCTTCTTATCACACAACACCCCCGACGCGAGCTTCCACTTCATCCATCCCGCCCCAATACGGTGCGAGACATCCTCGTCAATCTCACCGTTACCCTGGACCACGGACCCGAGATACTTGCAATTATCCCTCTTACATACCTCCTGTGATTCCAGCTTCACTACCACCTCATCCTCCAGCCTCACGTCCTTAAACTTGCATTCCAAATACTCTGTCTTGCTTCTGCTTAACCTGAACCCTTTAGACTCGAGAGTTTGTCTCCACACCTCTAATTTGTCATTCACACCCCCTCGAGTCTCGTCAATCAGAACTATATCGTCTGCAAAAAGCATACACCACGGCACCTCCCCATGAATACGCCGCGTCAACACATCCATCACCAAAGCAAACAAAAAGGGACTGAGAGTAGATCCCTGATGCAATCCTGTCAAGACGGTGAAATGCTCTGAGTCTCCTCCCGCCGTCCTCACCTGGGTTTTCGCTCCCTCATACATGTCCTTAATTGCTCTGATATATGCCTGCGGGACTCCCCTCACCTCCAAGCACCTCCAAAGCACCTCCCTGGGAACTTTGTCGTATGCCTTCTCCAGGTCGATAAACACCATGTGCAGGTCCTTCTTCCTTTCCCTATACTGTTCCACCAGCCTCCGTACTAGGTGAATTGCCTCCGTCGTCGAGCGGCCAGGCATAAACCCAAACTGGTTTTCCGAAATAGACACTATCCGTCTCAGCCTCACCTCGACCACTCTCTCCCAAATCTTCATAGAGTGACTCAATAACTTGATCCCCCTATAGTTATTGCAACTCTGGATGTCCCTCTTATTCTTATATAGAGGGATCATGGTACTCCACCTCCAAGCCTCGGGCATTTTTGTCGTCTTGAAGATTTCGTTGAACAATCCAGTCAACCACCTTACACCAGTCTCTCCAACAAACTTCCAAAACTCCACCGGTATCTCATCCGGCCCCGTCGCCCTACCCCTTCGCATCCTGCGAACAGCCTCACTAACCTCTTCTACCTTAAAACGTCTACAATAACTAAAATCCCGACACTCCTCTGAGTGCTCCAGTTCCCCCAACACAATAGCTCTATCCCCTTCGTCATTCAAGAGCCTATGAAAGTACGACTGCCATCTATCCTTAATGTGGCCGTCCTCCACCAACACTCTACCGTCCTCCCCCTTAATGCACCTCACCTGGTCGAGGTCACGACCCTTCCTCTCCCTAGCCTTAGCGAGTCTAAACAACTTTTTCTCCCCTCCTTTCCCCTGTAACCCTGCATACAAGCTCTCAAAAGCGGCCGTCATAGCTGCCGTGACAGCTGACTTGGCCTCCTTCCTAGCTAGCTAGTACTCTTTCCTGTTTACCCGCTTCTCTACTTCGTCCTTACTCTCAACCAACTTAGCATACGCCCCTTTCTTGGTCCCCACTTTCTTCTCCACCTCTTCGTTCCACCACCAATCCCCCCGATGATGCCCGGCTCGGCCCCTAGAAACACCCAACACCTCACTTGCATTCTCCCTGATGCACCTAGCCGCCCTATCCCACATACTATCCACGTCTCCCCTACATTCCCACACCCCCATTCCCGCCAACTTCTCCCCTATCTCCCACGCCTTTACTGGCGTCAAGCCGCCCCACTTAATTTTAGGTCTACCCTCCTTACTCCTCCTCTCTCTATTCTTCTTTATACCTAAATCCATAACCAAGAGCCTATGCTGGGTCGACAGATTCTCACTCGGGATGACCTTACAGTCCTTACACAACACCCTATCCCCTTTCCGAAGCAACAAAAAGTCAATCTGGGTCCTGGCTATCGCGCTTCGAAAGGTGATCAGGTGATCGTTCTTCTTCGGGAAGCCCGAGTTCACCACCACCAGCCCAAAGGACCTCGCAAACTCCAATAGAGTAGTCCCCTCTTCATTTCTGTCCCCAAAACCAAAACCGCCATGCACATCACCAAAGCCTCCCGGTAACGCCCCGATGTACCCGTTGAAATCTCCTGCTACAACAATCTTCTCCGAGCTAGGCACGCCTCTCACCACCTCCTCCAAAGCCTCCCAAAACCGCATCTTCTCCTCCCCCTCCGAGCCCACTTGCGGCGCATAAGCACTACACACGTTCAGGGTAAACCCCCGGATGATCAACTTAATAGTCATCAACCTATCGTTGATCCTCTTCACCTCTACGACCTGACCTCTAAGCTCTTCATCTACTAAGATGCCAACTCCATTCCTACGCCTCTCGCTCCCAGAGTACCACAGCTTGTACCCGTCCACATCCCTAGCCTTAGACCCTACCCACTTGGTCTCTTGAACACACGCAATATTGATCCTCCTCTTCCTAAGGATCTTCACAAGCTCTATGGACTTACCCTGAAGGGTCCTTATATTCCAAGACCCAACCCTCAGCCCACCATCACTATCCACACGCCCTCCTGTACCACCCCCGCGGCCAAACCTTGGCCTCCCTCCCGCTCCCACCCTTTCCTCATCCCCCGCCCCCACAACAGCCCCACGCCCCAACCCCCTCGAACATGACCCTATCCCACCATTACCGCCCACAGCCACTACTACAAGAGATATAAGCAAATATGAAAATATAAACGACGGTAGTAGCAAAGCAGCAGCAAGAAATACAAGGCTATAACCCAATCAAAAGCAGTGCAAGAGAAGACCACAGCAACAGCAACAACAGACAGCAGACCATATCAACAAATCACACACAAGTCAAGGTACAGGGGATAATACTAGCATAATACAAAGAATGAAATAACAAAGGTTAGAAGTCACCGGGTTACGCTTGTAGACCAAGCCGGGGCCCAAAACCCAGCGTAGACCGGGTTCCAGGCAGTTCCGGTGCTGAGATGGAGCTGCGGCTGTCTAGACCGAGGGGACTGGTCGTCGTTTGGGTGATGCGGCTGCTGGCGACCGAGCGGCGGGTGTAGGCGGCGCTGCGGCTGGGGACCGAACTGCGGCTGTTGGAGGCCGATCGGCGGCCGGAGACCGAGCGGCGACTGGTTGGGGATCGAGCTGCGGCTGCTGCGGACCGGGCGGCGGTTGCTGGATCTCGCCGGAGCTGGAGGGGGGGCTGCTGGATCTCGCCGGAGCCGGCGGTTGGGGGTCTCGCCGGAGTTGGAGACAAAAAGGGGGGCAGGCTGCTGGATCTCGCTGGGGCCGGCGGGTGGGGTCTCGCCGGAGCTGGAGACTGAAAGAGGGGGGTGGGGGAGCTGGAGCTGGGGCCGGTGGGGATCTCGCCGGAGCTGGAGAGCGAGGGGGGGTGCCGGAGGTCGGCGACGGAGGGCGGCGGGCCCGAAGGTCGGCGGTCGGCGACGGCGACGGCGATGGGGGTCGGCGCCGAAGGTCGGCAGTCGGCGACGGCGACGGGGCCGAAGGTACATAAATTTCAATGTCTATTCTTTCCACAGGTATCATCTCGGGGAATACTCTATGATTAACAGTGCAACTTGCAAAACTAAATAAAAGCACACATTCTTTGGCTTGTCTGTTCTTCTTGCCAGGCTAATAGTGGATATTTTCTAGTACTAGTACGAACTATATCAGTAGTCCAATAGCACAGAGACAAAAATAAGTTCATATGTAACATTAAACACTATATCACATGATCAAAGATGCAGCATACCTAACATATTCAAGTAATTGTCGTACTGTAAGACCATAATGAAAATGCATAAAAGAAACAAGTACCTCTTTCAGGTCACCTTTCCTAGCAACAATATGAAGCAGAGTCCAACCTCGGTCATCCATATCACCACCTGCAACAATCTGCATTCTTCTCGATCGCCTACTTATATTCAATCGCTCTTCTGCCATCTTCCTTTTTCTGTTTCCCCTTTTTATTAAACCGACACAAACCTCAACCGCAACACAACTTACCAATATTTCCTTACAATTAACAAGTTCAAACACAGAAGTCTATGAGTAATTCTAAATACTAATATCAAAGCTCTTCTAAATCACCAATAGTCCCTCGCAATCAACAAGTTTGAACACATAACTCTATGAGTAATCCTCAATACTAAAATCAAAGATCTTTTACATCACCAATGGTCCCTCACATCAACAAGTTCGAACACAGAACTATGAGTAATTCTCAATACTAACAATCAAGGATCTTTTACCTCACTAAACACAGATTATTGTAAATTCCCAATAACCTTTACGATGAGATTGTTGTTAATTCCCTATATCGAAAACAATCCAGAAATTCTTGAGCAAGTATGACCCCAAAGAGGCCACTAATTCCGAAAACCCCTTCACTTCGATTCACATAATTGATCGAAAAAATGATCCACCAAACCTCTAGTTCTCGATAATCTTTCCAACGAGACTGTTACTATTTCCCAATTCCGATAACAGCCCAGAAATTCTTGAGCAACTAAGACCCAAGAAAGGCGATAATTTCGACACCCCTTCACTTCAATTCACATGATTGATTGAAAAAAAAACCCAAGAAACCACTAATTCCCGATTTTGATAACAACCCAGATATTCTTGAGCAACTAAGACCCAAAAAAGGCGATAATTTTGAAACCCCTTTACTTCAATTTACATGATTGATAGACCTCTAATTCCCAAATTCTCAAATAACCCAGATATTCTTGAGCAACTAAGACCCAAAAAGGCAATAATTTCTCAAAACCCTTCACTAATTCCCAAATTCTCAAACAACCCAGAAATTCTTGAGCAACTAAGACCCAAGAAAGGCGATAATTTCGACACCCCTTCAGTTCAATTCACATGATTGATTGAAAAAACAAACCAAGAAACCTCAAACTCCCGATTTTGACAACAACCCAGTAATGCTTGAGCAACTAAGACCCAAAAAAGGCAATAATCTCCCAAAATCCTTCACTTATTCCCAAATTCTTGAGCAACTAAAACCCAAAAAAATGCGGTAATATCGAAAACCCCTTTACTTCAATTTACATGATTGATTGAAAAAAAAAAAGAACCAAATAAGCAAAGTAGTCAAAAAAAATTAGGAGGGGTTTAGCGAGAGGAATGATTAGCTAAGTTGTAAGGAGCAAAAGGATTCAAACCAGGACCAAAAACACGAAGATTAGTAAGCTTAATTGCATTAATAAGCGAACAAGGAGCAAAACGAAGGAAGAAAAATACCATCATAATGAAATTAATACCAAAAATAAATATATATATATATATATATATACGTATATGAATTATATGAATTTGAATCCAATTTGGAATGTGCTTGGCGGTTGCATATATGAATTATTGTGATTGAATTGTAAGCAAAATAGGGTTTTTGAGAGGAAAATGAAACCCTAGAAATTGGGAATTTTTGAGTACTTAATTTGATAGGACTAGGAGGATTGGGCACAATATTTTATTGTTTTTAAAAGGCGTTGAGCGTTCGGTAGTTTGATTTTATTTTATCTACGTTTGATTTAGTTCTATGAGTTTTAAAAAATATGCATCGAATATTAAATGAAATTAATTTGATTTAATTCTTAAAGTCAAATTCTTACAAAATTATTGATTATATTTTTATTATGTATTAGATTGGTGTACGTGCGTTGCACGCGAATTTTAACTTATCATCATTAAAATATTACTCTTAATATAATGTAAAATAAAATTCTAACTCGGGCTATTTAGAAATCCTAACTAATCAAATTGAAACTAACACATAGAAAATATTCATAATTTAAAATGAAATAATATTATTAATTAGATATGGGTTAGAAATAAAAAGATTCTTACTTATTTTTAAGCCGACGAATGAAACTGAAGAAACTAATATGCTTGAAAAACGCAGGCAACAATGTCGTGAAGGATTTATGAGAATTTCTATTAATAAAGTTATTCAAATCACTGCAATAAAGATATCAACGTCAGTACAACATAGTAAGAAAACTTTATGAAAAGAAAATGTGACAGTAAAAAAAACATGTCAATTAGTAAAGAATGCAGTGGATTGCATTGGGACTCTCGAAAGAGTTCTTACTTAAATCTGAATTAAGAATTTGAAAACTAAATGCATATTATACTTTTCATTTTAATTTCGTTGTTGTTATTGCTATTATTAAAATTTATTTTAGTTCAGAACTAAATGTCTAACATTATAATTTTACAGAGTACAGATTATGAGAATCTAATTATATTTCTAATAAAAGTCTAAATAATAAGATCGTGTTATTAGCCTCTTGGTAAATAATTTTTAATTTTCTTTTATTGCGATTTTTAGGTTGTCATTTTTTACTTTATCACAATCATTTCTATTATTGTTAAATAATTTGTTACAAGTAGGTCTGTTCTATTAATATTCTCATAAGAGGTCATAAGTTACTTCCTGTGTATTTATGAATAAAAAAAAATAAATTTAAAAAATATGCATCTAATAACCTTCAATAATTAATTACCATGAAATAGAGGAATGGTTTCAAGCGAGCTAGAGGTAGACCAAATAAATATTAGAGGGAGGTGATTAGACGTGACATGGAGCAGCTTCAGCTTACCGAGGACATGACCCTGAATAGGAAGTTGTGGAGGAGGCGAATTAGGGTCGAAGGTTAGTCTGAGTTAGGATGTTGTATGTTTTGGTGTATACTTAGAGTATCTTGCTTTTGGTATTATTGTATATGTTAATTTCAATTGTATCTTGTTCTATTACTATTTCTTATCTTATCTTAGATTGCTATATTTTAAGCCGGGGGCTAACGGAAACAACCTCTCCATCTCATAATTGAGGTAGTGGTATGAACTGCGTACACTTATCCTCCCCAAACCTCACTTGGTAGGAATATACCGTGTATATATGTTGTTGAATTAATTACCATGACCTCGACAAATAAGTAATGGTAATAATTTTCATTGATTGGTACAAATAAGGTAGTCTAAAACATAATCCATTTCTCGCTAACAGAGTCTGTGAAAGAGAGCTGCAACCTAAGAGTGTCATGTAGACAATGTACTATTGTACAAGCATTATTGGATACTTTTACGATATGAACCCAGTAACGGTGTGACGTATAAGTCATGCGGAGATACGAAATAATGCAGTAACTGAAACACAATATACAATAAATGGTAATAGACATCAAAAGCAAGTAAATTCATGCATGAGGATAAATCAATGGCAGACACAATGCTTCCAGACTCCCATCAAACCAAAGTAAGTCATAGCATAAATACCTACTAATTATCTAGCCTAATATGTGACCTCCATACCTTTCTATCTAATGCACATGTATAAAAAAAAAAAAATTGCAAATTTTTTAAAACAAATCTATTGTGGAGCATGCAACAACTGAAAACTAAATTGCACATAAAAGATATGAAATTATTAAAATTACATGATTCATAAATCAAAAGGAATTTAACATTTTATCCTAATTCGGTATCTTCGTACCCTCTTATCCAATGCTCATATATAAAAAAGAATCATAAATTTTTGAAAACAAATAGATATGCAACAATATTAAAACTATATTGCACATAAAAATTATGATTTTACAAAAAAACACAACTCATAAATTCAAAAAAATTTACCATAAACTTTCATACTCTACGTTACTTTATACCAATAAAATAAGAAAATTATTCCTAACATCTGATTATACATTTACAATTGTAATTGATTTGAACGACTGAAATCAATGGATCCAAATTTTAAATAGATTTTTCGAATTTTGAAGAAAAGAAGCAATTCTGACACTGTTCTTAACTATTATAACAATTCAATTCTATTTTTATATTAAAAAGTGATTAATTACATTATTATGTAGTATTAATAATTTTTTGTTGCATAAAAACATTAGACAATTATACTGAACATTAATCATTTTAATTATGAGACTTCTAATCAATCCAAACAAACTAAAACAAAGAAAATATTTTTTTTTCCAGCAATTCACATATATAAAGTACTATGAAACAAGAGAAAATTGAAGAATAGGTGTCTTTTAAGTCTTGAATGAAGGATTTGTGACATTGACCAACAGATAGGGTCAAACATTATTAGGAAATTTGATCAAGTTAATTGTGGACTTGATTAATATTTTCAAAACTTTCTAATCTTTTCAAAAATACAAATCAACCCAACCTATACCCTCTTCAATCCAAATCAACCACTCTCTCCTCTCTCTCGACAGCTTCCCTCAACTCTCTCCCAACCAACAGTTCTGCAAAATTTCTCCCTTCAACCCCCGACGATAAATAGTTGGGCTTCGAGTTCCCCTCTTTAATTCAATCAACCTATTTCTCATCTCTCTCTCGACAACTTATCTCAACTCTCTCCCAACCAACTATTCTACAAATTTCTTATTTCAATCCTCGGCGACTTAAACATCCGATTACAAATAGTTGGGATTCCAGTTCCTTTTCGACTTCAATCGACGTGACAGCCTTGCTCTCCGGCCACAACAGCTTCAAATTCTTCATCTGTCATTTTCTTTTTTCATAGGTAAAAATTTATGGCCATTTTAATTTTGAAGAAAACGAGGAACTTGAGCCAACTTCTCTTATAGTATTGGTTAACAATTTTAATATTTGTTGCACTAATTTGAAATGCGGTCTGAATAAAACACTAATTTCTAGTATTTCTTCTCTTCTCTTCTCTTTTCGAAGTGAATTATGATATTTTGTTGTTTGTTGTATTTTTTGAAGTTTGTTTTTTAATGTTTGCATTTATAAAAATAAAAGGACAATTTGGTTTGATTTGTTCTGTTCTTGTTCTTGGAAAAAATGGTGAAATTGCTGTTTTTTGTTTAACAAAATCGTGCTACTGTTTCCTCCGACAGATTACCCATCTGGTGTAACATATTAATCATCTGATGCAACAGATTCATCATATGATGCAACAGATCAACCATCTGATGCACCAACAAATTATAATTCTGATGCAACAGATTAATAATATGATGCAACAACTTTACCATATGTTGCAACAAATTAAGCTTCGGATAAAAAATCTGATGCAACTAATTAACCATCTGGTGCAATGGAAGAACCATCAGATTATTGCAACAGATGAACCTCCTATTGGATAAAATCCTACCAACTCTTCCTACAGGAAAAGTCCAAGACTTGATTTTTCCAACTGATTATTCATCTGCCACAATAGACGATCCTATGTTGGAAGAAATCTAAACAATATTGACCGTTGATAACTGTTCCAACAGATCACTCATGTGCTGCAACAAATATGTGACCTGTTGCACAGACCATCTTTCTCAACAGATGAGTGATATGTTTTGTCTTATCGCAACAAATTACTCAGTCGTTGCTACGGATTATTTAACTGTTCTAACAGATCACTCATATGTTGCAACAGATGATGTCACAACAGTTGTGTGATCTGTTGAACAGACCATTCATCTGTCTTAAAAGATGAGTGGTATGTTTTGTATTGTTGCAACAGATTACTCATCCGCTGCAACAGTTTGGTTATATGCTGCAACAGATATACTACCTGGTGCAACAGATCTGTGATCTGTTGCAACTGTTATTTTACTGTTTTGCTTGTTTGATTTACTGTTATCCTTTTTTAATGATGCATTAATCAACAATAATAGATTATTTTATGTTCCTGTTAATTTTAGATAATATGGTTCTCAAAATAACAGAAACCGAATCAAGTCCAAGTAAAGGAACAAGTGAAGCAGCTAGGCTACATCCACCACTCTATGAGCTTGCTTTACAAGCGTTATCTTAATCAGGAGCAGAATATGATGAACACGGGGAAGAGATATATTTCAAAAGAGATGATGCAGATGCTAATAGCCCTTCCACCAAAGAGCTGGTCAAAGCCTTCAGCATTGATCGTTATCCTACGAGAATGCAGTGCGATGGTGCCGCAGATTTAACGGGTGATTTCGTGGTTAAGTCAGCTATGGAAAAATCTTTCGCCGCCTTCAGAAAAATACTTTGAGAACAAAAATTGGATGCTTATTTCAGGGACAGCTGCTTTGGGAAATATCTTGATTTATCGGAGGACAACAATGCTCTTTTCCAAATGAAAATGGTATATGAACTTCTCAAACGTAGGTTTATGTATGAAAACAAAGATAAGATGGATGAGGTGTGGATAAATTACTGTGGCATGCCTGTTTATTTTGGTTGGAAGGAGCTTGCCATAGTTACTAGACAAAAATGTTATCCTCCTTCTCAAGTTATACCTATTCTAACCCAAAAAAAAAACACCCCACACATCTAAAAAAGGCAAAGGCAAGTCGTGTTATCGTGATGACCTGGTGTCCATTGTTGGTCCAAGCTTCAAAAATAAAAATTTGATAGAAGTGTTGAAAGGTAAAGGACTTTCAAAGAAGCACAAACAGTCATTGTGCTTGGTTTGGTTTGTACATAATATTCTTTGGGCGAGAGACGTTAACAACAACATAAGCCTCGGTTTAATAAAGCTCTCTGAGGATCTTGAGGCGTTTAACAGCTATCCATGGGGGTATGAAAGCTTCAAAATGACTGTCAAATATTTGTTGACTCCGTTAGCGCCAAAGACAGTCAACTTATATGGCTTCCCATGGGCTTTCATGATAAATGTTTCTTTCTTCTATTATGATATCATTCATTTTTTTTGCTCAATAATGGTTTTGATTTATAGGCGTTATTTTATAGGTTTGGACGTTTGAAGCCATTCCTTATTTGAGACAACAAGTGAACTACCAGGAAGGAGTTTTCTGTCCAAAAATCTTGAGATGGTTGTTGGCCAAAACTTATAAAAATGCAAAATTTCTTGATCTCTTCAACCCCCGAAGGATGCAGTAAGTATAATTATAATTAATTTTTCTTTTAATTAATGTTTTTTTTAATGATCTAATCATCATTCTAATATATGTAATGATTTATGTTTGAATGTGCATCCGTCGCTAGTTCCGACCAATCAAGAGTTGAAGATGCCATTTTTTCTTACTTTACGGTCTGTGCAAACTTTATCGAACCCTAAGGTCATCGACAGAATAAAAATAGAATTGTTTGGAGCAACAACCATTACAAGAAAAATAATTTTGGAGGGTGGGCTTATTGTTGTTGATAGAGCTGTTGGTGGTGGTAGTGGTGCTGCTGTTGGTGCTAATGATACTCCTCTTATAGTATTTAAAGCAAATCATTATGCGTATGATCATACTGGTTATACAGATTTTGCATCTCCCAGCGAATGTTCTGCATGCAAATGTCAAGACTGCAGGGCGAAACATGATGTAGTGATTAATGCTATTAATGCATTAACTACTTCTGTAAAGGAATTGACATCTAAGAGGGGTCTCATTCCATCAAAGAGGATTTTATTTCCATCTGCTCCATTAGAGATTAGGGCTAAGAGGAGAAGGAGAGTGATTTCTAGGGTATTATCAAGCATCCAAAAAAGCAAAATTACAACTCCTCTGTCTGCGTGTTGCACTGAGCAACGTACAATGTCCAATGGAGAGCAGCACGAGCTGAAGAAGGTGAATATATTATATGTCTTCCAACTGACAAAATAAATAGACACATATCTGTTTCAACAGATGACACATTTGTCTACAATTTTTATTTATTCCTTAGATTTAAACTTATTAATTGAAAAGGAATACTAGATTCAAATATAGCAACAGATAATGTATCTATTGCAATAGATGACACATATATTGGAAAATTCAAACAGATTTAGACATATGTTGCAACAGGTAGGTGATCTGTTGGAATTTATCAAACAGGTCTTCCCACTGTTGCAACAGATGGAATTTAGATAAAAACATCAAGATAATGCAACAAATGACACATCTATTGAAAAAAAAAAGAACAGATTTAGACATATGTTGCAATAGATGGACTTTATCTATTCCAACAGACGACACATCTATTGGAATAATCGAACAGATTTATACATATGTTGCAACAGGTAGGTTATCTGTTGGAATTTATCAAACATGTCTTGTCACTGTTGCACTAGATGGACTTTAGATAAAAACATCAAGATAATGCAACAGATGACCAACCTATTACAACAGATAAACTATATGTCAGAACAGGTAGGACAACTATTACAACGGATGGAGAATCTGTTGCGTTATAAAAATTCAACTTTTGTTGGACATAAAAAATTGCCACTACGTTTAAAAAGGTTAAAGTGAATTGAAATAAAAAAGGCGCAACCCATCGACGGTGTTCAGTTTAAACACCTAAAATAAAATAGGCATCAAGTAGACATGTTCATTTTAAAGATGTAAAATAAAATAGGCATCAAATGTGTTAGTGTCAGTCCTGACACATTTCGTTGACTTGCCGTCACTTGGCCCCCAACGGTCATTTTTTTCTCCCATTGTCTTATATATTCATCTTCCTCCTAAAATTTAATCCTAAATCCCCAAATCTTCTTTTTCATCGTCATCTTCTTTTATCTATCCAAATCCTTCAAATTATTACTTTTATTTTTTCCAACTGACCTTGACAATGTCGAGCGCATCTTCCACTATTTTTTGTGATAAAGATTTTTGATATTGTAAGTGCGGTCATGAAGTTCTGTTAAAGACTTCTTGGACTCAACAAAATTTGGGTCGTAGGTTTTTTACTTGTAAGATTTCAAAGGTAATATTTTTTTTATTTAATTAATTGATTAATTATTGACTTGTAATTGTTTTGTAATTGTATTCTCTTTTTTTTATAGAAATTGGGTGGATGCGATTACTTTGATTGGTATGAAGAACGACACCCTTCACAAGAAAATTGTGTAATCTGGGGTTTGTTGAACAAAGTCAAGGCTTTTGAAGAGAAACAAAATCGAGCAAGAAGATACTATATTGTTGCCGTTATTGCTACTGGTTGGTGTTGTTGGGCACATGGATATTGAAGCCTAATTGCTGAAATTTTCATGGTGGTGTGTGTATTTGCTACTGGTTTGTTGTCGACGAGCACATGGATATTCAAGTGTAACTGTTGGAAAATATCAAAAAGATTTTGGCATATATTGTAAAATTTAGGTCATCTATGGAAATTATCAAACAGGTCTTCCCACTGTTGCAACAGATTAGACTTAGATTATTAGATTATTCATAGAAATTATCAAACAGGTCTTTCCACTGTTGCAACAGATTAGACTTAGATTATTAGATTATTCAAACAGGTCTTCCCACTGTTGCAACAGATTGACAATCTAATCTATTGCATTATAAAAAACTCAACTTTCATCAGAAAAAAATTATTGCCACTACATGTACATGTAATAAAGTGGAGGGTGACTTGAAATTAAATTTTTTTATTTCACAGGCTCTTCCATATATACAAACTTCAAGCGTCCAGTTAGTACCCCATAAGCCCAGACCTCTTATAGGTTTGCCACAGCGTTGTCGCACAAAAAAGTTGTTGGCTTGGCTATTTCTGTGCCGGTCAGCAAACATTCAATGTGTGCAAGAGCGTGCGAGTCGCTCGCTTTAGCATCATCATCTTTTGGAAGGATCATTCCCCTGTTTCGACCTTCAAAATCCCATAATTTCTTCATCAACACTTCCTTTGGCGAATGATTCATCAGTTTACTCTCCCTCAACAAGATGGGAAACAACACCATCAGTGGCTCCACGAGAAGAAAAAGATTGAAATCATCGATGAGAGGTACGTTGGAGTCATAAACATTGATCTTTCCCTCCTCAAGTAGTATCTCAATAGCCCGATAATGCATGTCGTTCATGCTAATGACTGCAAGAATCCTTTTTGCCTCGGTTCAGCTCTTGTCGTGTGGATTTGGCCTGTCCCCTCTAACATATCTTAATGTTTCTTCTTTATCCAAGACCAACGTAGGAACTAGGAAATCAAGTCCCACGCCAAGGGCTGACGCCTCTCTATTGAGTTGATCATACCTATCCTTGAGATTCTTGCAGAAGTCGAGGTCCATTATCCTATCGACAACGTCATAAGCTTCCCAGTACGTTAATTGCCTTTTTCTCATGAGATAGAGAATTATGTCAACATGCTGTGAGATAAGAAGTCAATTTTTAAAGAAGTCAATTTTAAAATAGGTTAGTAATTGTAAAAATGCAATGGATGGTCCATCTGTTGCATAAGGTTCTCTGAATCAATAATCCAACGTAACTTATGCAACAGATGGATAATAAGTTGCAACAAAATCATAACCAGTTGCACCAGTATACCCAGCTGTTGCAATAGATGTGAAATCTGTTGCGTAGTTTCTTCTTCATGGGGTAGATTAGAAGGGCTAGGTTAGGAAAAGTAAACTTTTCTTGTCCTCGTACGGCATACGCATATTAGTCATAGTCTGGAAGTCGTGGGGGGAAAAGGGAGGCCTGGGGTAATCTGGTGCGCCTGGCTTGACATTCTTGGCCTGTCGCAGATCCCTCTTCTCTTCGGCGCCAAGTTCTGCATATATGTCCACCTCCTTGACTAGCCCCTGAACTTCAACAGCTTTTGGAGAAGGAGGAATTACAATTTCGTTTGATTTTCGAGCGGAGAGTACGTCTCTAATTGCTCTTTTCTTTCTCCTAACCAACACTGTAGGAGTGTGTGGCTCCCTCACCTTCTTGGATGGTATGACACACCTCTTGGATTTGAATTCTTCGATAGCTTTAGAGATAGCCTCTACTTTTTCAAAGAGTTTATCCTATCTGTCCTTGCACTCATCGCATTGGCAACGAGAATACGAGGGTAAAGAGGGGTGAGAGGGACCTGTGTAAGGGCGAAAAGGGGTGTTTTCAAACATATTTATTCTTTGGTAGAAGCATCAGCATATCTGCCACCAACACCAATAACTCCACCAGAAGAAGCACCCGAATCTGCCTTAGTAAAAGGTTGGTCATATAGAGCCTCAACATTAGGCTGACCTTGCCTAACTACTCTTCTTATGGCTGTTGCTCCAGCCAATTCCTTCTTTATTAACTCCATCGTTGGGTCTGCAATAGTATCAACATGACCAAGAGTAATATAAGAAGTCATCACCGACTCCTCCTCAGTAGGCACGATCCATGGATTCACAACCTATAAAAAAGAAAAAAAAGACAGATGCATTTAAATCATTTAATATAATAATTTTCACAGTTGGGCTACATTTATAAAAAAGACCCATCTGTTGCATAATTTGCAGTATATGGTTAAAATACGTTTGAGTCTGGTTAAGAGAAACAGAGCAATACATGGATAATCTGATGCAAAATATCAATCATCTGTTGCAACAGCTACACAAGATGGGTAATCTGTTATGCAAAAAATGATTTGTACGTCGCAACAGATGAATGATATGTTATGAGATTAAACATCTATTGCATAATTTGCAGTAGATGGTTAATATTTTAGGAGTCGGGTTCAGAGAACCAAAGCCACAGATGGATAATCTGATGCAAAATATACCCCGCCGCAACAGATGTCCCATCTGGTGCATCAGATATAACATCTCATGCACCAGATATAACATCTGTTCAATATCTTTCTTATCTTTGAGTAGAATTATTTTACTTGAAGAAGATGTACTGCATCATCTGGAGGGTTAAAGAGATCAGCCTCCTTAATATTGGTGTTGCTCTTTGTAGCCAACCACCTAAACATTCTTGGATGAGAAACCTCATCTGGGTAATCCATTAACTGCTTTCGGAGGGGAGGAATGACTTCAAATGACCAAGCCTAAAAAGTGTAAACAAGAAGCAAGCAAAAAAAATCATAATAACTATATTCAATATAAATTAATGGATGAGTAAAATTAGTGATTAATTTTACCATGAAAGCCCAAGGAAAGCCGTATAATGTGATCCTCTTTCTCTTTCTGACTCTCCAATTCCTCCTCTTTCTCACTTTCATTTTCTTCATCACCATCTACAGACCCTTGTCCACCTCCTTCAACGTTGTTTTCACATCTCTCCTCAGCTTCACTTTTCCCTGACTGAGATTGTTCCGGAAGCTCCTCCGAATTCCTCTGTACTGTAGCCTTTTTTTGAGTGGTCAGACGTTGATCCACTTTCACTTTCTTTTCTTTTGGGAGACATGTTTTACTTACAGACAAAGAAAACAAAAATTACATTATAGTTGATGTATGGATAGATTTTAAAAAATACATTACAAACACCACGAATACCGACACACCAACAACCATCACGACAAACACCACCAACCAATGCGAATAAATAAACAAACACCATGAATACCGACACCACCACAAACACTACCAACCAATGCCACCACCGGTGCCACCATGACGACCACAAATACCACCACCACCACCAACACCATCCAACTATACCACGACAGTCAATGGAACACTATGATGGAAACTAGGGATTTCTCGAGTTCTTCCTACGATTTTACCATCAAAACTCAAAATTGTAAACCCATTCTCAAAGATAATACAAGTAAAAGTTTTATTTTTCATCATTAACTTAAAAACCCTTATTTTTTAGAAAAAAAAAAAATATAGAGCTCTTCTCGAACTCTATTGCCTACGAAGACAAAGAAAATGACTGATACAAGCTAGAATAATGTCAAAAATATCTCCTATGTGGTCGAAAATGAGAAGAAAAGCGATCTATTGTGGAGGGTTGAGCAAATTTGTTGAGTAGTTGTTGTCTGTATTGTATTGTTGAGTGAGAATAAGAGAGAAAGAGCCAGACCTCGAGATTTAAAATGATGAAATATTTTGTATGGGTTGATTTGTATTTTGAAAAGAATGACAAGTAGTTTTGAAAATGTTAATTTGGTCCGAAATGATCTTAATTATTTTTAAAATCATAAAATATATGCGTAATTTTTAAACTCATATAAAAATAATTAAAGTTGTAGTTGACCGAGTACTCTAGGAGGTGGCCCTGTGAAAACTCACCCATGGTCCTAGATTAATCAATTTAGGAGTCTAACATATGAACTCAATTGAAATTGTAAAAAATAAATGTTCAACATGTTGCGTCAGATTTCTCATCTGTTGTAAATTATCAATCAAATTAGGTAACAACAGATTACGAATCTGATGTAAATTATCAAATAGATTAAGTCATCTGTTGCGATAGATTACCTATCTATTGTAAGTTATAAATGGATTATCATATGTCGCAACAGATTATCCATATGTTGTAAATTATCAAATAGGCGCTGCCACTGACCCTATGAGAACTCACCCCTAGTCCTAAATTAATCGATAGTTTACCCTATGAGAACCACCCCTAGTCCTAAATTAATCGATAGTTTACCCTATGAGAACTACCCCTAGTCCCAGATTATTCAATCAAGGTATTAGTACCCTAGTCCTAGATTAATCAATTAAGGTATTAGTCTAACATATGAGGTAGTAAGAATTGGTTTGGCTTAAAGTGATCGATCGCCGAATCTGGTCGGGAGGAACACAGTACCGTTTCATCATGCAATTGATAAAAGACTCATTTGAAGTTGTAGTTGACCCTATGAGAAATCACATTCAATTAAGGTATTAGTCTAACATATGAACTTAATTGAATTATATATAAACAAATGCTCAACCTGTTGCAATAAATATCTTTTTTGTTGGATCAAATCAAACAGATTATGTAATCTGTTGCAACATATTACATATCTGTTGTAAACTATCAAACAAATTAAGTCATCTATTACAACAGATTACCCATCTATTGTAAATTATCAAATGGATTGAGTCATATGTTGCAATAGATTACCCATCTGTTGTAAATTATCAAATAGGCGCTGTCATCTATTGTAGTTGACATTATGAGAACTCACCCCTAGTACTAGATTAATCAATTAAGGTATTAGTTAGACATATGAGGTAGTAAGAATCGAGTCGGCTCAGAGTGATCGATCGACGACTGTTGTCGGGAGGAACGCAGTCCCGTCTCATCATGCATTTGCCAAAAGACTCAATTAAAGTTTTAGTTGACCCTATAAGAACTTACCCCTAGTCCTAGATTATTCAATTAAGGTATTAGTTGAACATACGAGGTAGTAAGAATCGGTTTATCTCAGAGTGATCGATCGATGACTCTTGTTGGGAGGAATGCAGTACCGTCTCATCATACAATTGCCAAAAAACTCAATTGAAGTTGTAGTTGACCCTTTATGCTTATTAATCCATCCCCAATTCCACCTATATCAATGTAGGTACTATTATTAATCTTAACATTAAGTTAATGAGAACATATTTCAACTCAGAGTGATCGATCGGTGACTCGGGTACGGATGAACGTAACACTAACACCATGCAAATGCAACGACTCAATTGGATTTGTAATTGACCCTGTGAGCTCATTCATTCATCCCTCGTTCCACCTATATCGATGTAGGTACTATTATTAATCTTAACATTAAGTTAATGAAGAGCTCATTCTTTCATCCCTAGTTCATCCTAAATCAATTGCAATGAAATCCGTTGCAACAAACAACTGAGCTGTTAGGGAATTTCAAAAAGATAACAATATCTGTTGTAACAGATGACGTTTCTTATTTAATTATCAAATAGACATTTGCATCTATTATGACGGATGACTGAGGTGTTGGAAATTTTCAAACAGATATTGATATCTGTTGTTACAGATGATGTTTTTAATTTAGATATCAAATGACATTTCCATCTGTTGTCACAGATGACTGAGCTATTAGGATTTCTCAAACAGATATCTAAATCTGTTGCAATAGACGACATATCTCTTTGAAAATCTTTTAGTTTTCTTTTAATTTTAAAGTAAGCTACTGTCCGAGTTGATAAAGTAGTAGTACTACTAAAAATCTCATTGAGTAGTCTTGTCCTGTCTTTTCAATGTCACCTATTTTCTTCCTCGTACCCCTCAAATTATTAGTGAATATTAATTAATGAATATTGAAACCCCTAATACTTCTTCCTTTTCATATTGACTTGGCACTCCCATCAAGAAAATATTAATTAGGGGTTTATTTTACTACCAAATTAGCCTTATTAATTATGCTTTGTAAATATAAATTTGAATAAATACACTTTGTTTAGTCATTTAATATTAAGGGTAGTACATCTAGAAATTAGAATTATCTCATCTCTCCCTTCTTCTCCTTCAGCCCTAAATCTCTTATCTATTTTTTTCTACCCTCTTTAGGGTTATCACAACCTTTTTTTCTCTCCTCCTTAAAAATTTTCGTTCAGATCTAAACTGATCAATATCCATATCTTATATTTGTCGACTAAAACTGCTGTTTTGACCCCCTTCTGACATATTATGATATGATTCACTATTGCTCTTTCATTCTCGTCTTTTTCTGGCAACTTTATTTACATCTTTTTGTTTATTTAATTACCATTTTCCCATATCATATTTATTTAAAAAATTTGAAGGAACTTTTAATTGTTGAATAAACATACCGAGAATTTTTATTATAAGATGCGAAAAAAAGTCATCTGTTGGGAGAAGTTTAAAAGCCTTGTTGGCAGTATTATTTTTTTTATGTATTTTTTTTTGTTTCTTTGTTGATGATGCTGTTATTGATGTTGTTAGTGGGGCTGGCATTGTTGGAACTTGTGGTGTGTTGTTGTTGGTGGATTTGACATTATTGGAACTTGTGGTGTGGTGTGGTTTAGACGGTGAGTGCTTCTTAGCTTAAAAATAGTGGAGTCCGAACAATCAACACAAGGAGTAAGGGAGAAAAAATAAAAAGTTTAAAGTGAATAAGAAGAGAAGAGTTGGTTACCAAAATTTAAAAATATGTGCTGAGTGGAAATTGAACTCAAGACCAAAAGAAATAAATAACCTTAAGCACCCATAAACAACAACTAGGCTAACCAAACAACTCTTACTATGGGTGCTCATTGATTAGATTACATAAGTTTTTTTCTTTATTTCCACATACATATATAAAGTTCGATATGAGTTCAGTTTGTGCTCACGCACCCGGAGGACTCCATGTGGGTCCGTCCCTTGTTGTTGATGGTGTTGGAACATAAGATGTATGCTTCTTTGTAGTTGATGATGTTGTTGGAATAAATGTTGTCGTTTTCTTTGTTGTTGATGTTTTTTATTTGTTGTTTTTAGTTTATGCTGTTGTTGATGTTGCAAAAGAAGGAGCAACTGATGGAACAAATCAAACCATCAGCAAGGCTACTATGTATTCCAACAGACTCCATATCTGTTGCATCAGACTTCATATCTGACGCAACAGACTCCACATCTGACGCAAACTATCCTGGATTTATATGTTGTGTGTGGTGTTACTTAAATAAAACTGGTGACTTTATTAATATGTAAATTAAAAAAAATGAATCTAAATACAACATTTTATCTTTTTGTTGTATTTTCGAAAGAAATAGATTGGTAATCTGTTGCAAAATATATTCCACCTGTCAGATAACTTATAATATATGGACAATCTGTTGCAACAGATGTATATATCAGTTTGCTTTTCCATCAGCTGTGGCATCTGTTGCAACTTGCTAATCATCTGTTTATTCAATTTCATCGAGAGCAATAGATTTTTCTAAACACTTCTTGGTCAAACTCAATTTTTGCTCTTAGACTGCTTCTTTTTTTTTCTTTGCATCCTTCAAGCTGGCCTCCAAATTCAGTTTTTGTCCTCAATCTAATAGCAAAAATTTAGTTTGGTTGAAGGATGCAAAGAAAAAAAGAGAAGCAATCCAAGAGCAAAAATTGAATTTGGCCAAGAAGTGTTTAGAAAAATCGATTGCTCTCGATGAAATTGAATAAATAGATGACTAGCAAGTTGCAACAGACGCCACAGCTAAAGGAAAAGTAAACTGATATATCCATCTGTTGCAACAGATTGTCCATATGTTGTAAGTTATCTGACAGGTAAAATATATTTTGCAACAAATTATCAATCTTTATCTTTCAAAAATACAACAAAAAGATAAGATGTTGTATTTAGATCCATTTTTTTTCTAATTTACTTATTAATAAAGTCACCAGTATTATTTAAGTAACGCACATAACACATAAATCCGGGATAGTTTCAGCAATATTGCATTAAATCCCGGATAGTTTGCTAATTACATTTTATCCCAGAATTTTGAATTGTGATACATATGTTAAGCAGTGATACATATAGCATATGTATCACTAGTAAATATGAATCTGGGATTTTATGTAATTTTTTAAAATATTAAGGGATATTGTGTAATATGGTGTCTTAAATATGGGATTTGTGTAATTTTTCCTTTTAAGGGATATGAACAGTCGTGACTTTTTGTTTGACTAAGTCCAGTCCCTTTCAATTCTCAATCATTTTATAAATAGGTCCCTCCGTCCTTCTCACTCACTCTCGTTCATTCTACTATACTTACAATACTAATATGTCAGATCCAGATTCGTACAAGAAGGTTCATATCGAGTCCTTGCAGGAATTTCAAAGGCAGTTTGATGAAATCCAGAGGGATTTGACCGACTTCCGAGCAAGGCTGAGGAGGGCCCTGCTGCTGCCGGATGAAAATTGTCAGGTTGACAATAATAATAGTAATAATAATAATTAGGTTATGTTTTTTTCTTTCTTTTAGCGTATGTATTTCCCCTTTTTATATCCGATCTACCAATAAGGGATTCAAAAAAATCCATGTATATGTTTGGTTTGGTCGATTTTGAATTTTTAATTCTTATTCAATATTTAATTATCATTCTATTTATTCCCTATTCAAAACATGTCGGCGGTTGGAGTTAGGGATGCGGTTATGATGAGAAATTCTCCTAAAAATGGTTCGTTAATAAATAATAAGGAACTAAATGATATTATAATCGTAAAAGAAAGATTATTTAATTTAAAAAATGTCACAACATTGGATTAATTTAATTAAGATATATATATGATGATATGATTTTTAAGAAAAAAGTTAATGAATAGTCGTGACTCTGACTTTTGTCTAAATACATTCAACAAACAAACAAAGACAAAAAACGCTTCTGATGCATCAAATTCCTCATCTGTTGCGACTTATGAATCAGTTAGAAGAAATAAAAAAAGCTCCTTCAACAGATGGTCGATTTATAGCAACAGATGGTATATCTATTGAAACAGATGGGTTATCTAATGCAACAGATATACAATCTGTTGCCATAACTCAATTAATAAAAATGATTATTAAAGAAATGGAAAGATTAAGTCACCACTAGCTTGATTTAATTAAGTCATTTCTTTTCACAGAAAAGAATAAGGAAATAAATGATAAACACAATTTATATCGTAAAAAACTCACCAGAAATATTCTTGTTTTTAAATCTTCTTTATTAATTTATATAATTAAAAAGTCAGAAAATTTGGATGTCTCAGAAAATTTGGATGTCATGAAGATAATTTTTTTTTAAAAGATATATATATATTATATGTTGCAACAGATATATTATCTGATGCAACAATTGAACTATTTGTTGCAACGGATGATATATCTATTGTAATAGATGATTTATCTGATGCAACAGATATATAATCTGTTGTGCAACTCAGTGTAAAAAATAAATGGTTGCTGGAAAGAACTAATTATTTTAATAATCCTAAAGCTAAGCTTCAAGCTGAAAAGTCAGGACCTATCATAATATTGATTAATTTAATTAAGTCATAACTTTTTACAGTAATCAAGAATGTCATTAATAAATGGAGGTGAACAGTTGTGCCTTTAAATCTGCTTTATTAATTTATATAATTAAAAAGTCAGAATATTTGGATGTCATGAAGATAATATATTTTTTTTTAAAAATATATTTATTATATGTTGTAACAGATATATTATTTGATGCAACAAGTTATCTATTTGTTGCAAATCATGATATATCTGTTGTAACAGATGATTTAACTGATACAACAAATATATTATCTGTTGTCCAAGTCTGTGTAAAAAAATTGTTCCTGAAAAGAACTAATTATTAATAATAATAATGCTGAAAAGTCATGACCTATCATAATATTGATTAATTTAATTAAGTTATAACTTTTTACAGTAATCAAGAATGTCATTAATAAATGGAGGTGAACAGTTGTGCCTTTAAATTTTCTTTATTAATTTATATAATTAAAAAGTCAGAAAATTTGGATGTCATGAAGATAATATATTTTTTTAAAAAAATATATATATTATATATTGCAACAGATATATTATCTGATGCAACAAGTTATCTATTTGTTGCAAATCATGATATATCTGTTGTAACAGATGATTTATCTGATGCAACAGATATATTATCTATTGTCCAAAACAGTGTAAAAAAATGGTTCATGGAAAGAATTAATTATTAATATTAATAAAGCTGAAAAGTCATGACTTATCATAATATTGATTAATTTAATTAAGTCATAACTTTTTACAATAATCAAGAATGTCATTAATAAATGGAGGTGAACAATTGTGCCTTTAAATCTGCTTTATTAATTTATATAATTAAAAAATCAGAAAATTTGGATGTCTTGAAGATAATATATATTTTTTTAAAAAATATATATTATATATTGCAACAGATATATTATCTGATGCAACAAGTTATCTATTTGTTGCAAATCATGATATATCTGTTGTAACAGATGATTTATCTGATGCAACAGATATATTATTTGTTGTCCAAAACAGTGTAAAAATTGGTTCATGGAAAGAACTAATTATTATTAATAATAAATCTAAAAAGTCATGACTTATCATAATATTGATTAATTTAATTAAGTCATAACTTTTTACAGTAATCAAGAATGTCATTAATAAATGGAGGTGAACAGTTGGGATTTTTTGCCTAACTCATTCAAGTTCAATCCTCTATAAATAGGTTCCTTCTTACTCAATCGTTTGTTCTACTACACACTATTTATTCCTCGCTCCCGTTACACCTTCAACTACTTTCTCTTCAAAGACTTGATAGCTTTTTCCTGTCTCTGGTAAGTTTTTTTCTTGATTTTTGTGTGAATATACGTTGTATTACATTACATTACATTCAAATTCTTTTTTTTTCTTTACTTTTGTGTTTACGTGTGTGTTTTGTCAACTTATGCGTTTTTAGATATGGCTGATCCTGTGTGGGATGTCGCTATTTTACGAGACGCCATGAGGGAACTGCAGAAGGAGGTTCATGACTTGCATTGGGAGTTAGCCGCCGTCAGAGTAAGGATGCTACGGGAGATCCGCAGGCTGCGGAGGGCGCTGCTGCTGCCCTTTGAAGATTGGTCGGCTGGCCATACAAATAATAATGATGATAATAATAATTAAGCTTTTTTTTCTGCTATCTATGTATTTTTTTTTTTTTATAAAAAATTATGTTTGATGCATTTGACTTTTTGTTTCTTATTTAATTTTCGTGTTGTTTATTTCTATTTCTTAACGAATGACATGTCTACAATTAAGGAATAATTTGATTCCAGTATCAATAGCAAGAACATATGAGTTATCTATTAGGTTTTGTGTGTGACAGGAGCTGTATTTTGTTGTTCGAAACATATTAGTAATCTGATGAAACAGATTATTTATTTGTTGAAAAAGATTACTAATCTGGTGCAACAGAATACCCATCTATTCGATTCATAATCATATTACGGGCACCTAGAACCTTTAAACATGAATCCAACATGAGTCTACTGTTAAATAGATTGCTCTTTATTGCATTCATGTTCGCGTGCAAACTATTGTTGAAAAAACAACACACTAGCAGTTACCCAAATTCAACTAAAAAACATAATCTTACTTACCAAAGTCTCCTCTCAAGTAAATTCCAAAGTTGAAAGTGATTTACGAAGCAAAATTTGATATAAGAATTTGGTCAAAGAGCAGCAGTTGGGGTAACAACAACAACAACAACAATGGTCAACAAGAACAATATGAAGTTGTTAATGAATTATAAGATGATGGTAATGAATCAGAAGATGATGAATAAAGCAACAGCAACAATGAACAACAAATATCGCGAAGAGAGAGAAAATAACAACGGATGAGGAGAGAGAAAAAGATGCCTTTTTCCCTTCGTTCCCCGTTATATATTAACTAACATTTGAATCAAAGTGTAAATTTAAAAACTTGTGGGTTATTTTGAAATTTTCCAAACTTTCTTAAACCATAATGAAGTAATTGTCACCTCTACTCAATTATTAAGACTTGTATCACCTACACCACATTTTAAAACTCTCCTATCACCTGTGGCCCAAACCCCCATGAAACAAGGTGTATGAATAAAAGAGATTAACTGTATAACTTACTTCTTCATGAAAAAATAAAAAACAAAATGCGCACATATTAATAATCCTAGCTAGTATGTTGTCTTTTGATAAATAATTTTCTTTTGTAAAGCCTTGCATGTAAAACAAAGCAAGAAACAACTAAGATGAATGTATATATAGATGGGCAAAATTCAAAAATAGCATACTTATCCCCTTAATTATGAGTTTCATAGCAACAGTTTTATAATTACATAATATAGCAAGTTGTATTTTGTATTTCTGCAAACTGTTGTTACAAAAATACAAATACATATGATTTTTACTGTCCTTATGATCAATATGTATTTTGTATTTTTGCAAACTGTTGCTACAAAAATACTAATACATATGCTACAAAATGTAATTTGATAAAAGTGTTGTTATTTTTTGTAATTTAATACTTAAGTATGCTACTTTATATATTTTTTCCTATATAGATTATTGCCTAACGGCCAATGGACAACATACTTAAATTGTAAAGGACATAAATTTTTTAGAGGATTGTGACTTGGGAATACAGATATAGGTTATCCTTATGTAGTTTTCGTGTTTGAATAATAATCTGTTTTTCTTTAAATAATTTATAATAAATAATTTTTAAATAATAGGAGTTCTTAATTAGGGATGCTTTTAAAAGTTTGGATTCCTTAATTTTTCAAATATACGTTTTACTATAAAATTTTCTTTTCTCATACATTCTAAGAGTCCTTAATTTAATTAAATAAAAAATAAAATAAAAAATAATTTTGTCTATTACACAATCTTCTAATGAGAACAATGCATGTTTATTCCTTAGTATTTAGTGTATGCTATGAAACAAATAAAGAATAAAGAACAGTAGAGAGAATAAAGAGAGTGATTCTTATTTCTTCTCTTAAGGAATGAGAGATCATCAAATTGTAAATATAATTAACAAGACCCCTCTATTTATAGGAGAAATTTACTCCTAGTCTGAGTAAAAGACAGATGCTTCAAATCCTAATAGATATCAAAGTAGATCTTGATAGACATTCACTATAATGTAAATACATTTAAAACACTCTTCCTTGAATGTCTAATTGGTAGATAATGTGCCTTGTTAAAACCTTACTAGAAAAAACCCAGTAGGGAAAAAATCTAGTGAAGAAAAAAGAGTACACATCTCTAATAATACGCATTTCGAATGCCTCATTAAAAACCTTACAAGGAAAATCCAGTGGGACAAAACCTCGTAAGGAAAAAAGAGTACAACACGTATTAACTCCCCCTAATGAAAACATCCTTGAACTTTTGCATCCCGATCTTGTGCAACATCTTCTTGAAAGTTGCAAGTGGAGAAGATTTGGTGAATAAATCAGTCACATTGTCAGTTGAACGAATCTATTGCACGTTAATATCATCATTCTTTTGTAGCTCATGTATGTAGAAAAGTTTTGGCAAAATGTGCTTCATTCTATCTCCATTTATGAATCCTCCCTTAAGATGTGCTATGTATGCTGAATTATCTCTGTATAAAATTGTGGGTAGATTGTCATATTTCACACCACATTTTTCTCGAATGAAATGTATCATGGACCTCAACCATACACATTCTCGGCTTGCTTCATGAATAGCTATAATCTCAGCATGATTCGATGAAGTGGCTACGATAGACTGCATTGTATATCTCCAAGATATGGCAGTACCACCACATTAGCATGACCAATAAGATCGGGAGTGAAATCTTTAGAATAAAACAAGCTCATGTGTTTTATCCCATTTTGATGTCTCATAGTAGGAGCAGAAATATACCTTGCTAACAAATTGACTGAAAAGGCTATAGGCCTTGTAGTATTTGCAAGGTACATGAGTGCATCAATTGCACTAAGATATGGTACTTCATAACCAATCCAATCGATATATTTTGAATTTCAGCAAAGAATCTATTGCTTTGAAAACTCTCCAAGAGTTCCAATGATGTTCAAGTAATAAGCTTATAAAATATAAGGATTATAAATAAGTTTCCAAGAAACTTTTATATGCTTCAAGAATTTTAAATCCTTAAAAGTTTTTCACATAAGTTTTGTCAAGTGACAATATTCAACATTTTATGAGTGACATCTTCGAATATATGGACTGCAAATCAAATAAGTTTAATACTTACCAAGATGCATCCTTTCATGTCACTTGATAAATGTTTCTACGTCAGCATGCTTAAATAAACGTAGAATTCAGATCCTTGTAATCTTTTACAATATTGCGCCAATATTGTGTCAAAGCTATTGATGATATATCATTTTGTATCAGTTCACAATGCGATATAACATTTTGAGATCTCATCACTTCATTATTTTCAGGTACATGAACCTCTCATAAGGTTTCATGAAGTGGTATGTCATAGGCTCTTCAAGAACTCATTGCCTTATTATTATGATTATTTGCTCCTTATTTTCAAGGACTATTTCATTTGGAACCGATCAGTCTACCACGCTTCACGCATGCATAGACTTTGTCCTTTAGGAACACAAAATAAGAGCACTTGCGCTTAATATGAGATGCTTTTAGTATTTGACTTGAATTATCTTTTGGATGAGGATATGGTGATAATTTCTAACATATTTCATAGCACTTATAATCTCCTCCTTATGTTAGGAAAACTAACATACATCCTCTACTTCTTTGAGAAATCCATCGTTGTGCATTATGGTATATTCATTAATCGTATACCGCATATCAAAATTATTAGATGGAATAATTGGTTCCCGACCTTGAACCAATTGAGAGGAAAGAAATAATCATAATTTATTGGTCTAATGCATACAAATGCTATTGCAATATATCATATTTCAGACCAATACATTAAGTTTTGTTCTCATTAATAATGGTTTAGATATTTATCGAAGACATTCAATGCTAAACCATCATCATCAAGATAAATTATCTTGATTACACAATCTGAAAATTATGCTCAATTTATATTGAACAAGTAACTTTATGAATGTCAAACGAAAGTTGACCATGAATGTACATGTGATCATCTTATTGATGCATCTTTTCAACATATCACATGATAGGTGAACGGACCCTTATTCACCTTTTATAATTTTCAGATTTGAAGGGATCCAATCCTAATATTAGTTGGTCCAACCAACTTATCATGAGAACAAATGACATAAATAATTCTTGAAGAATCTTCTAGTTCTTCAATACATGCACATCTTCGAGATGTCACAATCGTTCATATCAATTTATGAACTTTTATTCTAGTAAACTCCAAGTTTACCATGACATGTATTTTTTCTTTAGTAAATTTCAGATTTACTATTACATGAATAAATTTCAGATTTACTACTTCAGAAGTAGATTTCAAAATTATTCAACCTCTTTCGGAGGTGAGTTGTGATTAAGTGCACGTTTGCATTAATAAGTTTCTCATTCCCCAGGAATGGAATATAATCGTTCCTTAAGTCTATCAAATTATGATAGCTTATAACCTCTTTCAAGATTTTGCTACTTCAGAAGCAAATCGAGGCATACATATAATGTAGAGAATTTTTCTCTAGCATATCTTATAATCATATAAGAGTGTGAAAATATCATCACTTTTGATGATCATTATCATATTGTCCCTCCACGCGTATATTCGTGCATTTAATCACTTGTCTTCTTTCAGACATATTATGCACTGCTACCACATACACCTCAAGAATGAAGTAAGTTGTCATATTTCAGACTTATCATATATTGCTACCACATTCACTTCATGGAATGAAGCATATTCAATGGGTCGAATTTCATGACTTTTCATCAAATACCCATTATTTTGCCTTAGCCATCGTAATATATCAATATGGTGCATTGAGATTCAAACTCAACGTCTTATCCATATAAAGACGTCTTAGGCATAAATCGATGGGACTTGAACCCAACATATTATCATCTCTTTTGATAATATTGTTCTTGAGAAATAAATTCAAAATATAAATGGTTCCAAACCAATTATTTTTCCTCAAATCCAACAATAATTATATTATTAGTAGCAAAAGACAGATAACATAAGGAATTACTAATCTTGAAATTACCTTTAGATTTATAATCTCACTTTATTTGGCAGAATCTCGTGTTGATAATCTAAATTAGTTAGAGACTCGAAAACTTGTGTAGCCACGTACGAACAGATCTCAATTGGAAAGAGACTTCGTACAGATCTCAATTGGTAAGATACTTCCTGCTGATAACGTATTATAAAACAAGAAAGAACAAAACAGAAGAGTAGATAGAATAGAGAGAGTGATTCTTATTTCTTCTTTTGAGGGATGAGAGATCATCAAATTGTAAATACAATGAACAAAGCCCCTCTATTTATAGGGGAAATTTACTCTAGTCTGAGTAAAAGACAGATGCTTCAAATCCTAATAGATATCAAAGTAGGTCTTGATAGATCTTGATAGACATTCACTATAATGTAAATATATTTATAACAGTGTAAATTTATTTTCTAAATAATATATTTTAAGCGATCTATATATTTTACCAACTATCTTTTAACTAAAGAATGCTTTAAAAATGACTACATGAGTGAGATGAGAATGTGCCAGACTACGTCGTTAGACTGGTGAATGATATGTAATGTTACTTTGATAATGAAATAAAATCGTTTAGTTATCAAAAAAAAAAAAAAAATGACTACATGAAGGTGTTTGCTGAGGCACTTATTCCAATCCTATACTGTGCTATGCTTCCTTTCTTCTACATTATTAGAATGTTGATTTTTACAAGCCGCCCACTTTTTTTGCTTATGGAAACATTCTCCTAAATCTAAAGTTAACTCTAGAAACCTAAATAAATACACAATATTAATAAAGTATTTATTGACATAGAAAAAATTCTAAACATAAATAATTAAATTCTAAATTCAAATAAATAAAAGATGCGCCTAAAGATTGATAGACAAAGGTGAAATGTAACAATCTATGCTGCAATGGAGATTTAAGCCAAAAATATCCGGTCGGACAAAATATATCAACATATAAAGAGTCCAAAATCTATAATTATCAGCCATTGCTCGGATTAGTAGAATATAAATCTTTATGTAGGTGATGAATTTTTTATTTATATGGATTTTAATTTCTTTCCCTATATTTTAGAACCTTTTTTATTTTAGGATTCATGTATTTTATGTATTTTAAGATTTTTAATTTTTTTTATGTATTTATTTAATCAGGGTTCTTCCTATATATTTTAGGAGTCCTTAATTTAATAAAATAATAATTAGAAAAAAAGGTGAAAAGACGATTTTGTCTATTGGAAAATCTTTTAATGAAGGACAAAAAGTTCGATTCACTTTTCTAAGAGTCTTCACACTTTTAATATATTATAGATATAGATTACAGATTGTAGATTATAGATATAGATTATAGATAAATTGATTTATGAAATTTCACGCAACTAAAATGAAGAATAATCCATAGTTAAAAGAAAATTTTAATTTCTGATACATATTACATAACATAATTCTATAGATTAGACAATAAATTAATAGTGCATTGTGAATTTGGTAAAAACTACACAATTTTATTTTTTGTCCACTTTCTCTTCTTTTTAGTACACTCTCCATTTTTTTGAGTCTCGAAAAGAAGCATAATGAAATTCACACGAACTACATCATCTAGTAAGTCCAAATTATTGATATACCCTTATAATACGATTTTTTTAACTTAGAACTCCATTTAGCTGTCATTAGAAATAAAAATTAGTCACTAAAAATGGGTAGAAACTTAAAGCCCTTTATACACAACAAAGACACACAAAGAGTTGTAATCGAATAACCTTTCAAAGAGAAAAAAGCAATAACTATGATAATAGTGCTATTTATTGTTGCCTTTAAAATTTGTGTAAAAACTATCAAATACTTTTGAAAGGAGTAAAACTTCCAGTAATCAAAAGAGAATCACCACACAATAATATAAACCTTGATTTTTTTTAGCAAGATAAATTTTTAATTTTTTTGGCTACTTCATTCGGCGACAATACACTTGTTTCGTCCAACTTTTCTATCAAAAATTTACAACTGAAAGAGAAATACAAGAAATTGTTAATATCGGACAATACATTTCAATTGTTGATTATACATAATTCATATAAAATCATTAAATTCATTAACTAAAAAGAATAAAGAGAGACAGAAGGATGACGATAATGAATGTAAGAAGATAACTTGAATCAAAATTAAAATTAATAAAACTCAAAATAAAAAGAAAAGTAGAAGCAGAAGAAAGGTTGTTTTTTTGTGATAAAGTATGATCAAAATATTACTTAAATAGAATTGTATAAATTCTTTTTTTTATATGGTAAATTCTAATTGATTTAGGAGCGTTGAATATTATGATTTGTTACTTCGATAAAATAAGGAATTTAACTAATTTGTTAGTGTTTATGTATAATTAAAATTTACTTGAAAAATATAGGAAAAACCATTGAATTTGGAACTAAAAAAAGTAAAGGAGGCAAATTTTTCTTAAAAAGGGTGTGTTTTAGCCTTTCTGGGTGTGCACATTTTTGCCTTTTGGGTATTATTAGTTTTGTAATATATAAGTGTTTATGTATAATTAGAAATTTATATGAGGAATATAGGAAAAGATAATTTTAAATCTTCTTAAAATCAAATTTAATTTGATTTAAAATCTTAAACTAGTGAAAAAAGTATTAGTTGCCATTAATTCCAATGACTTCTAATAAGAAAAGATTTTACCATAAATATAGTTAATTAATTTTCAACTTTCAAATATTAAGAAAAAAATAGTGAAAAAACCATTTTATCTAAAGTAAATACTTTTAATGAAGAACAAAAAGTTCAAACGATATTTCTAAGGTCCTTCACACTTTTAATATATTATTATGAATTATATATTATAGATTATAAATATAGATATTCACTATTATTATTTAGGTTAACATCAATTTACATAATATAATATGATGATGCTACACACACAAAAATTTATCAATGCGACAGATTGTGTGAAGGCCACTTAATAATGACATTTTCATTTTTATTTTGTACCTGCCACACATCTAGCAATCATACTTGTATATTGGACTCAGTCTAGAGATAATGTACCTCATTAAAACTTTATTAGAAAAAATCATGTACGAAAAAATTCTATGGAAGGAAAAATAGTATACATATTTTTTATACACATTACTTGTTGCCTCATTAAAAACCTTACCAAAATAATTTATTAGGACAAAATCTTGATCAACAAAAAAAGAATACAACGCGTATTATACTTCCTCTGATTAAAATATTACTTTATTCGTGACCTTTTGTTGCAAGCATATTGTTTGTACAACTTGTCCGTAGCAACACTCAAATTTCTGTCACTTTCATTTACATAATAATAGAATTGATTGTCTTATAGAATAACTTGATGTGCTAATATTCTCATATGCAAACAGATAACTTTCGTGTGATCAGACTTTATGTAGATCAATCATCCTGCATTTGCATACCAATGATCCTTTGACAATATCAGTTCGAAATTATAAACTTCTATCAATGTTTGATTTCACTCAAATATCTCCACATAGAGTGTTATGTCTTTTTGTATTCATGAAATTGAAATTGATGTTTCTTTATATTAAGCGATTGCGTAGTCATTGGGGTACTCAATAGAATTGCTTTAAAATCTTTAAATTTCTCAAGGATTTTCATATAATCTGCATCATCAACCAGACATGACAATCATTCATTATACATATCAAGTATTTCATCTGCTGTCAGATTAGAAATTTTATTGCATCCACCATAAAATAAAGAACACATCTCCATGTAATAATGCCAAAAATTTTGCGAAGAATCTTTATGCTCCAAGACACAAATCATACTTTATGTCTTCTAATTTTACTTTTCACAAAATAATTTATTGTACCCCACTGACATATATCTTAATTTATAAACTAATTTCAAAACATCACTTTTCGAGTGAAATAAAATATACTTGAAATTATGTATTTTATTTGGTCAATTATTTATCTGTCCACACTATATGACACATTCAAATTCAAGATCCTTATTATCGTTTATAAAAGTGAGCGTTATATTATATCAAAAATACCGTTGACAGTTATGCAATACCGATTTCAATGAGACATAATTTATTAAAATCTCTTTATTTTTTCTTCATTTTCAGGTACCTGAACCTTTCACCAAGGTTTTATGAAGAATTATGTCATAATGCTTTTCGAAGCACTTGCCTCATTATCATGACCATATTTATCATTTGCTCCTCTCATTTTTTAAGGAGATTTTTTTTTTATTTAGAACCGATTGGTGCATCATAATTTAGGCGTGTCATAGACTTTGTCCTTTAAGGACATCTCCTTCAAGCATTTACAACTGAATTATAACATAGGATCTGTCTTGCAATGAACTTGCAACATTTTGCTAATCATGAATTATCTCTTGAAATTCAAGCTTACTTTTTTTACGAGGATCTAGATAATTTATTTTGTACATTTCAGCTATTAATTATATCTCTTATAATATTTGAAAATATAACATTCACCCTAACCTTAGGGACAATTCGGTGGGTGTTAGCCCATAATTCTTGGGGTGGCCCTGGATCCCGGGCACGGTCTGGAGTGAAAATCGATGGAAAAGCCTTCGACAAGCTGTGGAGCAGCTCTGGTTGGTCTGTCATGGTTTTTGGGGCCATTTTGATGGTCAAACGAGTAAAACGGCGGTGAGCGAGCCATTTTTTGGACTAATTCGATGGGTGTTAGCACATGATTTCTGGGTGGGCCCGATGCCCGGGCATGATTTTGGCCAAAAAATGATCAGTGGCCCTTCGACAAAATGTGGAGCGGCTCTGGGTGGTTTGGCGAGGTTGATAGGTCCATTTGGGTGGTCAAACAGGCAAAATAATGCGAATGGACTATTTTAGTGTGAGCCATTTAGTGGGTATTAGCCCATGATTCTTGGGGTGAGCCTGGGGACCGGACATGGTTTTAGCTAAAAATTAACTAGCGTTCCCCTAACAGGATATAAAGTAGGTTCGGGTTTCTCGGCGTTGTCGGTGGGGTAATTTTGGTGGTCAAATAGGCGAAACAGTGTGGATGGACCATTTTTGAGCCAATTCAGTGGGTGTCAGCCCACATTTCTCGAGGTGGGCTCATGGCTCGGGCACGATTTAGGCCAAAATTTGATCGACAGCCCCCCAATGGGCTGTGGAGCAGCTCTGGGTGATTCGGTGGGGTCAAATGGGTGAAATAACGTGAATGGGCCATTTTTTAGCCAATTCAGTAGGTGTCAGCCCAGATTTCTAGGCGTGGGCCCATGGCTCAGGCATGATTTAGGCCAAAAATTGATCAGCGGCCCCCCAATAGGCTGTGGAGTAGCTTTGGGTGATTCGGTGGGGTTGGTGGGGTTATTTTGGTGGTCAAATGGGATAAACGACTCAAATAGGCCATTTTCGATCAAATTTAGTGGGTGTTAGCCCATAGGTCTCAGGGTGGGCAGAGGAATCGGGAACGATTAGGGTCAAAAATTGACTGACAGCGCCCAACAGGTTGTGGAGAGGCTCTGGATGGTTTAGAGGGGTCGGTAGGGCAATTTTGGTGGTCAAACAAGTGAAACAACGCAAAGGGTCCATTATTGGGCTAATTCGATAGGTGTTAGACCACGGTTCTCAAGGTGGGTTCGAGCACAATTTGGGTCAAAGTCAATCGATGCCCCTCCCGATGGGCTGTGGAGTGGGTTTGGGTTGTTGAGCGGGGTCGATGGGGCCATTTTGGTGCTCAAATGGGCCAAATAGTGTAAATGGTCCATTTTCAAACCAATTCGGTGGGTATTAGCCCACAATTCTCGAGGCAGGTTCGGACCCCGAACATAATTTAGGCCAAAAATCTACCGACGCCCCCTAGTGAGTTGTAAAGTGGCTTTGGGTAGTCCGACGGGGTCGGTAGGGTCCATTTTGGTGGTCAAACGAGAAAAAAGGTGGGAACAGACCTAATGATTGGAAGGTAAAGGTTGCTGAAATGTGCAAGTACACTCTTATTGCTAAGTTTGCTAATACTATGCCAAAAATGGAAATTATTAGAAATCAATTTATCTTGGAAATTGAACTTAGAGGTAGTGTTAATTTGACTTATTTCAACGCTAGACACGACACTTATACATTGACTTAAACAATAAATATGATCATTCTATCGTGTTGTCTAAAGGTAGAATGTATACTGAAGGACAAATGATGAGGTTACAACTTTGGACTCCAACTTTTAACCTGATATTGAAACTCCTTGCTCCCTTATTATCTCATGTAGGTAAAACTTTGTTCTTGGACTTGGCAACTGATAGAAAGATAAGGGATATGAGGGAGTACTCTCATACATGGATGGGATATGATAAAGATGAAAATGGTGAAGGCATGTGGCAGAATGTTCAATATGAGAGAGTACCAAATTGTTGTTATTACTGTGAACATCAGGGGCATATTGTTATGGATTGAACTGTTAAATGAAAACATGATGAGACTAGGAGAAAAAAATAAATGGAAGAAGCTGAAAAAATGGTATGTTACAGCAAATAGATGGTGACAGCAATAACGTTTAGAAAAATGAAGCTGAAAATTTAGCATTTACAAGGCACAATGATAGAAATTAGCTTGAAGAAAACAATAATGTATCCACTTAAGATTAATGGCAAGTTCAAAAAAGAAGAGGTAGAAGGAATAATCAAACACAACAACAACAATATCATCAACAAAATGAGTAAAGTAAAAAAGCAAATCAGCAACAAGTTTTCAGACCAAGATCTCCACAAAATAACCAGGTAGAAAGTAGGCAAAATAAGTACAAGCAATAGGCAGGTATGATTTCTCAAACTAATAGCAAAAATCCAAAAGAATATAATGTTGATTATGGAGTCTAGAATCAACAACCCCAACCCCACAATTTTGATTTTCATACTGGTAATCTCATACCCCAAAATCCCAACAAGGAAGCTGCAACAAATCAGCAAAAAAAACAACAACATCAAACATGTATGAATTCTCACTTTAATTCTTGTGTTAATGGTAAAGATCCCAAAGATTTCCAACCCCATAATACTAGTAATATTACTCTTGATACCATTCCCGAAAGTCCCTAGCATAATAATGGTAATCAGGTAAGCAAGAAGGTGCAAATAGAAGCTGAAAAATCTGAAAAATATGATGAAAAAAGTGCTTCAAATATTGCACAAAAAGTTGGAAAAAATATTGGTCAACAAGTTGTGGTTGCTCAAAATATCCTAACTAATAGGATCTAAAAGGATCCAATGTATTGACTCAATGCTAAATCAACCCCACCCGATAATTTGAATATTTTAGCAGGTGATAAGGTTGAGGTTGAAAAAACTCAACTGCAAAATATTTCAAGCACTGAAAATGTCCTTAACAGGACCTCAGGTATAGACTCAATGCTCAATAAACCCACCCCATGATTTTTTTTAATGTTGATGAAGTTATTGGGGGTGAGACTGGTATGAAAGAGAAAACCACTAACCTGCTGGAAGGGATTTTCAGGGAAAGGGTGTTCTTAATATGTTTGACCCTAGGATTGTGATACGCCCAAATTACACCTCTCTTATGAGAGAGTAAGCGGTCGTTGTCAAATATATAACCCAACTAGGTTGGGCTCGAATCCTACAGGGAATATGGTGTTAATTAAGTTGTATGCAGATTAGCTGACTTTTAATCGTTCGTTTCCATAAAATAAATAGGGGGGATTTGATTCAGTTCACAAATTAATGGTTTCGGTTTAACAAGATGAAATACGTGTAGTAGTATTAAAATTCAAAGAAATAGCAAGCTAGGGTTATGTTCACCTTGTAGTTTTCAATACTTTCTAACTATGGGATTTACGAATTCATACATGCATCGTTCTTACAGAGAAACATATTGTATTTAATAACATAATCCTAGTGTTTCTCAACCATCAAGGACTAATTCACTTTAGTTCTCTCGAATCAAAAGCATTTACCAAAAACAATACGAAATCTCCAAGTAGTTAATCCTGCTACGACATTAACATATGAAATAAGGATTGGTAATCCTATTTTCTTGTCACTACTCTCTTTTCCGAACATCAACCTTTATTTCGAAAAAGTTGCATTTTAAGGCATATCCTCTATGTTTGCAACCACGAGAATTCAAGATAAGCGAAGAGAGTATGATGTAAACAAATCAATGTATAATGAATTTAAAACCCAAAGTGATAGATTGTATGCTACAAGGCTTCTATAACCCTAACTACTAAACTTAGATACTCATGAATAAAATGAAAATCACAATAGAAATATTCATCATACCAAAAACTAGAAGATGATCTTGGTGTGCGAATTGTGAGAACAAGAGAAAAACATTTTTCTCTCTCTCCAAGCTAAGCTGCCACTCTCTCTCTTCAAAAACTAATACAGAATAATTCCATAATGAATAAAAATTAAGCATTAAGCCTTTTAATAATCTCTTCTCTCATAATTGCCTTCTAAGTCCTTGAACTAATTATAAATGACAAACTAGTCTTGGACATAGTTTCTAGGCGCCACATTTGGTCCAGACTGCTACTCTCTCTTGTGTCATATGCCATCCGCATTCTATAGTCCCATTATGTATTCATCTACCTCATTAATACCTAAAATCATGCTAATCACATCGGTTAGCTCAGTTACTGTAATACCCCGGAAAATTTTTTGTTGAAATTTTGTGCGTAAACATGTTGGGTTCTATCTTCTAGAATGAATTATAAATTTTTTGTGCAAAATGTCTTAGATTATGACCCACCATTCCGTAGAGTATATAATAAGCTTTCCAACGATATGTGGATCATCCAAAACAGACACCCGAGTGACGAGTTATGAATATTCCGATCGAACCGTGAATAGTAGTGAACAGTAAAACGTCCAGGAAAAAGTACTGAGGCCTGGCGTATTTTTGCTCCAATTTTAAATGATCATAACTCCTTGGACATAATGATATGGGTGATCTACTATATATCAACGGAAATATCTGCGAGTCCTCTTTCCAATGAAAATGGTTTCATCCAATTTTTCTATCGGAGCAAAAAGTTATGGTCGATCTACTTCAGCCTATCAAAAGTAAATTTTTAGGTCAAATTCAAACGATCATAACACCTCGTACACAATGATCTGGGTGAGATACTATATATCAACAGAAAGATATGAGAGTCCTATTTCTAATGAAATTGGTTTCATCCAATTTGAATATCGGAGTAAAACGTTATGGTTAATCTACTTCAGACTATCAAAACAGTCCACCAAAGGACAGATTCGAGAGTTTTTTTGATCTTTAGGGGTGTTTTGGTCATTCCCCCTCACCCAAAATCCATCCAAACCCTATATTAAAGCCTATTAGAAGCATTATATGTTATATTTCATCAAACTCCCTCAAAAAGAAAACCCTAAGCTTCTATATCCAACTTCAAGAACCTCCAAAGTTCACCATTAATTTTGCAAATTTATTCAAGATTCCAAGTTCCTAGTTCAAGAACTCCAAGAACCATCATTAAAAGGCACGATTAACATCTCAAAAACAAGTATCGATCTAAAGTTCATCATTCAAGGTATGTGGGATTTTTCAACAAGAACTCTCTTTCGTTCTTGTGCCCAAAAGTAATTTTCTTTACAAAGGCATGAATTTTTATTTGATTTTTATGAATTTGAAGCATGAAACCATATCTTATGATGATTATATGAAATCTTGATGTTTATGATTTTTAAAGATGAATTTAAATGTATGGTGATATAAAGCATTAATCTTGAACGATATTTATCATGATTTTGATATTTGGGTCATGAATCCCCATTGGAAATTGTGTTTTTTTTTGAGAAAGTGTGTGTTATAAGCACATTGATGTTGAATATTTGAGATATTTTGAATGATTTGACCTTTTGGTCTTAATTGAGTTGTTTTGAACTCGAGTGTGAAAGAAATTCACAATGTGGTTGATTTTGATAGATGGGAAGCATGATGACTCCCGATGTATATTTATATATTACTGAAATTGTTTTGTTGTGGATTGTCTTTGAAATGATCAGAGCTAAGTCTGGGAGAAATCTTTATGATAACGCCCAAACTATAGCTCTCGTAAGAGTGTAAGCGGTCGATGTCAAATATAGAACCCAACTGGGTTGGGTGTCGAATCCCACAGGGAATACTCGGTCACTAAGTATGCAACTATTAGTAGACTGTTGGTCGAAAATTCTACGGAAGGGGGGATTTAAATTGTAGCGTGAATTAGAGTAAACAAAGTAACGAATGAAATGATTTATGTAGTAAGATTTAATAACAGAGAAAAATAAGTTAGGGTTATGTCCACCTTATGAGTTCTACGTATCTATTAACTATGAGTTATGCGGAATTCAGACATGTATGCACTTATAGAGATTCGTATTCTAATGGTAAATTCTAGTGTCTCTCGACCATCCAGAATTATTTCACTTTAATTCTCTCGAGCTTAAAGTGTAACTAACGGTACAAACTCTCCAAGAGGTTAATCCAGTTACGGCACTAACGTGTAAACAGGGTTGGTAGCCCTATTTCCTTGTCACACTCTCTTTTCCAGACATGTAACTTTTCTCTCGAACAAGTTAATGCTATACTGGCGTATTCTATATGTTTGCAACCACAAGAATTCAAGTAAGATGAAGAGAGTAATGATATAAGTAGCATGCGTATCAAGAATTCACACACTCATAGTAATAGATAGTATATCGTAAGGCTTCCATAACCCTAATTAGCTACTCATGAGTGCAACGGAGATCACAATAGATATAATCATCATACCACAACCTAGAATAATCTTGGCGATGGAGATGGTTTGGGCGTCCACTAGGGTTTGACATTTTTCCTTCTCCGTTGATCACAAGAGCCGTGCTTTCTCTATCAGAAAGTAACGTGAATAGTGCCCAAAAGTCGAATGAATGAATGAATAATGTCAACAACGACTAATGAATGAGAATGCTGAAAAATTCAGCAAAATAGGGTTTTTATAGCATCCATATCCTATTCCTACTAAATTACTGCATCCTTGTCCTAGTCCTACTAAGTTACTGCTGATCCCCAAGTCTTTAGAAATACTGTTTTTGCCCAGGACAGGTTTTCCATACATCACTTTTAGTCCTCAAGCCTCCAAAAGCTGCCTTCCTTCTTACGTGAAGTTCCCTTTGCTACCCAAAGATCCACAAAATGCTGAAATCTTCATCATTTATACCAGAAAACATGCTAATCACGTTGGTTAGCTCACTTACAGGAAAAAGGACTAAAAGTGCAGGAATTATATATTTTGTCCTTAAAACTTAGCTAAAATATGGGTAAATTATAGTACTTTAGGTGTGTAAATACGCCCAACATCAACACCCCACACTTAAAGCTTTGTTCGTCCTCGAACAAAATATTATGTCCATGTAAACATCTACTTAGGGTTTAACAGTAACAGCACAAAATGTTCAACAAGACATGCACGACAATCATTAACAAAGAGTAGTTTTCTGATCACTACTAGAAACAATTTAACCTTTAACATAGACTCATGATGATGGTTAATTCATATCCATAAGTTAAGGCACAAAGAATCATACAAAACCACCCAATAATCATTAACCATGTGTGTCTCACACAAGATATCACCCATAATCACTCACAGTTTTGCATTTTTCGAAACATGGGTATAAGATTCTCCTTGCTCTCACTCTCACAAAGAATTCATATGTTGCAACTGCTGACCATAGGCTTGACCTTAGTGTAATGCTCTACTAATATCAGAATGCTAAGCTTAGGATCAAATAGGTCTTTTACAGGTTGTAATGTAGGCTAAGGGACGGGTAGGACTATTTTGGCCAGAAATAGTGGCTATGTTCCTAAGCGCTTTGATATATCACATTATGCCATTAACACTCTCTTTTAATCAACCCTGCTACCTTTCTTTCATCTATCACCCCTTTTCACCTATTTTTCCATTCAAACATAACTATCTTTTTATTTAATCATAAACACAATTTATCTATTTATTTTTCTATTTGTTTTTCTTTTCTTTTCTCTTTTTTTTATAACACACCTCTATGATAGCCACTCTTATTCACAATAATTTCAAGTACCAATACACTCAAATGCATCACTCTCACCCAATTTCCTCTTATTTTGTCACATGACTTTACAATTTAAAGCACTTAGGAATTTGGATCAAATTATGGTCTTAAAAAAATGGATTAGGCTTACATATGAGGCTGTCCAAGAAAATAGCTAAATGCTCAAAGGGGGGTTAACTAGGATAATGTCCACGGGTAGGTAAAAAGAAGGTAAACAAGTACAGGTTGCCAAAGAAATGCCTAAATCATCTCCTAAACTTACACTCTTTATTTTGCTTTACATACACACCAGGCAAGTTCTAGCATCAGCCACAAACACAGAATATACTATAATCTCACACACATAAGGCACATGGTCAACTTTATTGGGAGTATTATAGACCCTTGACCCAACAAATGAAGGAATTAAACCACACACTTATCACATAGTGAGTCACACTTAGAGCCTAAACCTCTCAATAGTAATGATTTTAGCACAACTCTTGTCATAATACCATGCCGCCTATCAGAACAATTTCATGCACTTAAATTTTTTTTTGAAAATTTTAACTACTACTAAAAACCAAATGAATGAACATGACTAACTGTAGGTAGGCAAAGAAATACATACAACATACAAATACAAGCACCCCACACTTAGACGGGACACACTGTCCCCAATGTAAAATAAATAAGAAGAACCTGGATTAGTCGGACTCCTCCTCTATGTCTGGGGTCATACCCCCTGCATCGGAATCATCATCGGAGTCGTCATCATCAGAATTCTCCTCCACATCTGAGTCTGGCATTCGGCGATCATCGTCGGTTGGCACGTCATCGTTAAGAGGTTCCTCAAAATATACACCTACTCCACACATAGCCCTCGCATGCTCATTCATTGGGTAGTCATAATCCAACTGTTGGAGCTCTGCAGTAGTTGGAACACGACTCCGCTCATCATGGTAAACCTCATCATGCCATATAAATAACGAAAGAAGCTTTTGTCACGAGCATGTCTTTCTGCGGTGGTCAGGTTGACGCCATGCATAGATTCAGCATTTTTAACCTTTGTGAGGTCAACCTTCTTTGGGTTGTGTTGAAGCTTATGATCTGCAGGTTCCTCTTCGATTTCCTCCTTCCTCAATATCGCAGTCAACAGAGTGCCAATGCTGAAGTGGGATCTCTTGTGCAGCCTAGCCTTACGCATTGAAGATCGAATAATCGTCCCAATGTTGATGGGGATGTTCGTCATCAAAGCGTACACCAAGCGCACTCTATCACGTGTGATCTTTGTGTACTGTGTCCCTGGAATCAAGCAAGAGTTGACTATTCGCAACCATATTCGAGCTTTTCTATTCAAGGAAGCATACGGGAAGGTGTTGTGCCGACCGGTATCCTTGTGACGACTCCAACGTGCCATTGATATTGTTCCGCACAATGTGTGTCTGATTGCCCTGTACGGAGGCCTATTATAAAGCTCCTTGAGTGGTGATGGATCAAAAGATGGAAAACCTAGAAAGGAGTTGAAGAACTCCGCATTTAGTTGCAAAACTTGGCCCCTAATCTTTACTTCACTCCCTGTAGTCTTTGGGGACCAATTGGCATAGAATTCTCGCGTTAGATCGATATTGCACTCTCCCATATCTCGGAAAATGAAATCAAGATGTAATGCCATTATTTTAGCCAAAATGCGAGGTTCTTTCTTTGCTAGGCTTTCCTTTTGTATCAACTCCACGTGAACATATTTTTTCATTTTGTTGTTCTTGTACCACTCCTTTCCTTCCTCCTCTAGGACCCATTTTATCCCGTACATGCGGCGAGGTATTTGCAGCGAGGAGGATTCAGCTTGCTCTTTTCTTCCCCTTTTTTGGCCTTTCTGTGAGGTGGATGCTTTTTCTTTTCCTGGTTGACTTTTTGGTGCCATTGTACCTGAGATTAAAATAAAGTCATGTTAGCTTCATCTTGGTAGGATTCAATCGACAAACAGACAGTAGTGGTACCACCCCACACTTAATTTGTTGGTACAAACTAATTAAGTGAATGATATCAATTACTCAGACTTCATCGACATACGTATTGGTGATATGTTCCAACAATACATTTTAGCACAGTCATACTTTCATGTTGTCTTTAACTATTCTTTTCAAATCTATGTCATGTAATCTTGACCATACTTTATGGTTTGGATTAATGCACTTTTGGAACAAGACGACCACATAGAGATTGAATCAAGTTTATGGTATAGAAATAATAGAAACATATCATGCTTGTATTCAATTATGCTCTTCATCTCGATGGACAGGTTATTCAAACATGCAAGCTTTCAAGTTACAAGATTATGCCATTATCTTAACCATGTCAATTTCACAAAAGTATGACAGTGTATCAAAATCAAATACAGGTTGGAACCAAGTCTAGAACACCCATATGTATTCTTTCACTCACTTAGTTGTATCACAACAAATCAACCACATTCAAATCACCAACACTACTTCACGATTTAACAACTTATTATAGGCGTAGTATTGTAATACTTATGGAATATAAAAGAAGAGCAAAGAAGTACTTACTTGGTTGATGGCCTCGGAAGATGTTCTTGCAAAGTTAGAAGAGCAAAAAGAAAATTTTTGAGAGATTTTGGAGAGGTAGGAAACGCTTAGGTTGAGTTTGCAATGAAATTTTGTTCTAAGACTAAGGTTCTATTTATAAGACAAGCTTGGGTCGGGTTTTGACCCATTTGGAATCGGATTAGGAGACCAAAAGATGAGCATAGGCGGCGCCTAATGCTTTGCCTATGCTTGGCATAAGCGGCACCTTTTGCAAATCCTAGTTGGACATAGGCTATGGCATAGGCGGCGCCTATGCTATGGCATTGTTGGGCATAGGCGGCGCCTATGCTATGGCATTGTAGATTCAGAGAGCTTAGGCTATAACATAGGCCTTGCCTTGTTCGTTGCCTAGATTTACATAGGCCTTGCCTTGTTCATTGCCTAGATTTGCATAGGCAATGCCTAACCCATAGCCTTTGCTTCTTCATTCCTAACTTACCACCTTCAACATAAATCACTTCCAAATCAAAATTTAAGACCAATCTCCTCCTTTATACATCTTGCACCTACACTTACTTACAAACAACAAAAACGATTAGACCGATGGGTTGCCTCCCATCAAGCGCCTTAGTTTTGGTTGTGGCTCGACTACAAAAACAAACTCCTAGTAAAACAAAACAATTAAAGACGATGGGTTGCCTCCCATCTAGCGCTTGATTTATTGTCGCGGCATGACATAGTTATCTCCATTACTTAGACTTCATCGAGATATATGGTGCATTGTTTTCTGAATGGATTCAGACGACGCTGATGCTTACTTGTAGGTATGCAATCTTCTTCGAGATGACTCTTGTGCATACATATCCCAGGAGGGATACCAATTATATCATCAATAGTCCATCCCATAGCTCTCTTGTACCTCTTCAGAGCAGAGATGAGAGCCTCTACATGCTGTTCACCTGAATCAGCCGCAACAATAACTGGAAGTGTATCACCACTTTCCAAGAACGCATACCTTAGATGACTGGGGAGCTCTTCCGATTCTAGCACTGGTGGCTCTTCAATGGAAGTCTTCACCATTGGTGAAGGTCGATTCTTAAGATCAAGGTCCAGCTTTTTAGGGGCATGAGAATAGGACCTTATTCCTGTTAGAGCACAAGCGGTTTCTTCATATTCTTCAACATCCTCACGCTCAAAATTCAATAGCACATCAGACAATGGCTCATCAATAAGCTGCTTCTCTGCAGATAATTCTTTCTCATCCTCATAATAAACATCATCTATAGAGAACACATTCATATCGCTGGGTTGCTTCATTGCTTTGCATACATCAAAATGGACCACTTCGTCATTCAATCGAAATAAAAGCTTATTAGCTCGTAAGTCAATAAGCACACTTCCAGTCGCGAGGAAAGGGCGTCCCAAGATTATGGGAACTTCATAATCCACCTCGCAATCCAAAATAACAAAGTCTGTAGGAAAGATAAAGGTAGAAACCTTCACTAACACATCATTCAAGATACCCACAGGTCGTTTTACCGACCTATCTGCCATCACGAGCCGCATATTGGTTGGTGTAGGGTTGCCCAACCCCAACTTTCTGTAAATGGATAGTGGCATCAAATTGATGCTAGCTCCCAAATCGCACAATGCCTTAGAAAAATCCAACGATCCAATCGTGCAAGGAATAGTGAAAGCACCAGGATCTGCCTTTTTCTGAACTAGCGATCTTGTAGAAATTGAACTGCAATGATGAACATTATCTGCCAACTCATAACTTACTGCCCGCTTCTTGATGATAGGCATATTTACACGCCTAAAGTGCTATAATCTACCCATATTTTAGCTAAGTTGTGAGGACAAAATACATAATTCATGCACTTTTAGTCCTTTTTCCTGTAAATGAGCTGACAAACGTGATTAGCAAGTTTTCAGGTATATATGATGAAGATTTCAGCATTTTATGGATAACTTGGCGCCAAAGAAAGCTTCACGAAAGAAGGAAAGTAAAGCTTGGACGCCTAGGACTAAAAGTGACGCATGGGAAACCTGTCCCGGGCAAAAACAACATTTCTCAAGACATTGGGGATCAGCAGTAACTTATTAGGATTAGGATAATGATGCAGTAATTTATTAGGATTAGGATAAGTACGCAGTAGCCTAGTAGGAATAGGATATGGGTATTATAAATACCCTAGTTTGCTGAAGCTTTTGATCATTCTCATTATTCTCATCATTCACATTCTAATTCATTCATCTACAACTCTAAACAATTTGCTTTCAATTAATTCTTATTTACTTTCTCTTTATCTATTCGACTTTTAATTTTCACGACAAGAGAACCGCTACTTGCAAGGTCTTCACGCAACAAAGCCCTACCAACATATACTACACGTGAGATCCTTATATTGGTATGATGATAATGACTATTGTGATTTCCATTGCACCCATGAGTAGCTAAACTTCTCGGTTGGGGTTATGGAAGCCTTTTGAGATACTATCTATTTCTATGAGTTTGTGAATTCTTGACAAGTATGCTGCTTATATCATTATTCTCTTCATCTTAATTTAAATTCTTGTGGTTGCAAACATATAGAATACGCCAGTATAGCATTAACTTGTTCGAAAGAAAAGTTATATGTCTGGAAAAGAGATAATGTCAAGGTAATAGGGCACCAACCCCTGTTAAAAAGTTAGTGCCATAACTGGATTAACCTCTTGGAGAATTTGTACCGTTAGATACGCTTTAAGCTCGAAAGAGTTAAAGTGAAATAATCCTTGATGGTCGAAAGACGCCTGGATTTACCATAGAATACAATTCTCTATAAGCACATGCATGTCTGAATTCCGCATAACTCATAGTCAATAGATACGTACAACTCAGAAGGTGGACATAACCCCAGCTCTCAATTCTCATTGATCAAAACCAACCAAACAATCCATTTTACTCTTCTATTTTCTGTTCTTACGTTATTATTTTGTTACTCATGCTACAATCCCCCCTTTTTACGAAACTTTCACCAAAAGTCTAATAATCTTTGATTACTTAGTGACCAAGTATTCTCTGTGGGATTCGACACCCAACCCAGTTGGGTTCTATATTTGACAACGACCGCTTACACTCTTACGTGAGCTGTAGTTTGAGCGTTATCAAATTTTGGCGCCGTTGCCGGGGAATACGGTTGTTTACTAAGTTTGTGATAATTACTAGACCCTTTGGTCAAAGATTCTCGTACTTTACTTTTAGTTGTTGTTTTTGTTTTCTACAGGTTTTGTTCAGTGCATGCCCAATACTTGAAGTTCTGGTCAACCATTATTACCCATAAACCTTGAACCACAATGAATTGTCAAGATGGAGGCGCAACGTGACATTGAGAGAAGGGCTGCTCAACAGGAGCAGGCTAGATTAGCTGCGTTGGCCGCTACTCAAGTGCATCACCAAAATATCGATAACCCTGGGCGAGCAGCAGATCCTGATGATGAGGACTTAGGTGATGATGAGCTACTAAACCCTAGGCGTGATGCTGAGGTGGCGACACCAGCCAACAGAAGAGATCGTCAAGCTAGGTTCAGGCCTAAACGCCGAGCCATACCATTCGATGATGATGATGATGATCTTGATGGAGCTGGTGCCACATGAGCCATTATTCCTCCGCCATTGGCACCCGGAGCCAAGTTCAACATCACGAGCACCATGATTCAGTTATTTTAACTCAAGGGATTATTCGGTGGACTAGCAGGCGATGATCTGAATATGCATCTGATCAACTTTATTTATATATGCAAGTCATTCGACAATCCTGGCGTTGGACAGAATGCAATTCGGTTGTGCCTATTTCCATTGTCTCTATCTGGGGAGGCAACTCTATGGTTGAACGGGCTGACTCCTGATTTTATCACTAATTGGAGGCAATTAAAAGACGCTTTCCTAGAAAGATTCTTTCCGCTATCCAAGAGAACACAATTGAGAGATAAAATCAGCAATTTTCGACAGCTTCCAACTGAAGCCCTCCACGAAACATGGGAGAGATTCAAGAAGAAGCTTATGAGGTGCCCAAACCATCACATGACCAATGTTCACTTGATGGAGATACTATATAGATCCTTGAATTCAGTAACTAAACCTGTGGTGGATAATGCGGCTGGAGGATCATTTATGGACCTCACCTTTGTTCAGGCAAGTGATATGCTAGACCGGATGACGAAGCAAAGTAGGACGTGGCATACCAGAGATTCTGAGGTAGCAAGCCCCACTTTTTCTATAGGCATGACTGCAGAACAAAGGAGAAGAGAAGAAGAACGTGATCAAGATTTGGCGCACATGAAAACACAAGTGGATCTTCTTACAAAGCATCTACTATCAGGGAAGACCAAAAAAAGTCAAAGCTGTTGCGTCAAAAGGAAGAGAGGAATCTAATTCTGAGGAAGAAGCCAACTACGTGAACAATCAGGGGGGTTTCTGAGGCAATGCCCAAGGAAACCAAGGTCGGAACTATTATGATAATTCTGGAAACAAGGACCGAGATCAAGGTAGTTAGAAGAACAAGACTGACAGGAGTGGCGTGTATATTCCTCCTGGACGACGAGAGGCCACTGCATCTGCTTCGGGAAATATGTCAATGGAAGATATGATGGCTAAGTTGTTGAAAGGAGTGAAAGCAACCAGCACGGGAGTAACTGAGGTAATAAATGACTTGGCCTCAATGAAGCAATTGGTTGACTCATATTCCACTTCAATAAGATAGCTGGAACAACAATTGAGTCAAATATCAGCCATATTAAATCAAAGAAAAGCTGGCACCCTACCGAGCGACACAGTGCAAAACCCAAGAAGCGATGGAACATGCATGGCTGTTACTACCAGAAGTGGTAAGGTGCTGGAAAATTCATCCCAAAGCAAGCAAGTGGCTGAAGACATCGTAGGTAATACAGAAGAAGATGACGCCGTCGAAACTGATGAAGACGTTCATGATGTCATTCCTCGACTTCCACAGCCTGAAAAGATCTCCGAACCTAAGCATGATGAAAAGAAAGTCGTGGAGAAAACAATTCCCCTTCCACCACCTCCTTTTCCACAAAGATTAAAGAAGAGAGCTGATGATACCAAGTTCAATAAATTCATGTCAATGTTAAAACAGCGGACCATTAATGTTCCCTTGGTTGAGGCACTAGAACAAATGCCAGGCTACGCAAAATTTATGAAGGATCTTTTAACAAAGAAGCGAGCAGCAAGTGGTGAGTTGACAGATGCTGTTCATCATTGTAGTGCAATTGCTACCAGATCACTAGTTCAGAAGAAGGCTGACCCAGGAGCCTTCACTATTCCTTGCACTGTCGGATCTTTGAATTTTGCCAAGGCATTATGCGATTTAGGAGCTAGCATCAACTTGATGCCAATATCCATTTACAAAAAGTTGGGGTTGGGTGATCTTACTCCAACCAATATGAGGCTTATGATGGCTGATAGGTCGGTAAAATGACCTGTTGGTATTTTATGTGATGTATTGGTGAAGGTTTCTTCATTCATCTTTTCGGCGGACTTTGTTATTTTGGATTGTGAGGTAGACTCTGAAGTTCCCATAATCTTGGGGCGCTCTTTCCTTGAAACAGGAAGTGTGCTTATTGATTTAAGAGCTAATGAGCTTCTATTCCGGATGAATGACGAAGTAGTCCGCTTTGATGTATGTAAATCAATGAAGCAACCCAAAGATCTGAACGTGTTCTCGGTAGCTGATGTTTATATTGATGATGAGAAAGAATTACCCGTAGAGGAGCAGCTTGTTGATGACCCATTGGCGGTTGTGCTTATGAATATTGAGCATAAGGATGCTGAAAATTATGAAGAAACTATTTGTGCTCTAACAGGATTGGGGTCATATCCTCATGCTCCCAAGAAGCTGGACCTTGATCTCAAAAATCGACTTACACCACCAGCTAAACCATCTATTGAGGAGCCACCCACGTTAGAATTGAAGGAGCTGCCTAGTCATCTAAAGTATGCATTCTTAGGAAGCGGTAACACACTTCCGGTTATTGTGGCGGCAGATTTGGGTGAGCAGTAAGTTGCAGCTCTCATCATGGTTCTACGAAAGTACATGAGAGCCATCGGTTGGACCATCACTGATATCATTGGTATTCCGCCTGGGATTTGTACACACAAGATTCAGCTTGAAGAAAATTGCTTACCCACTATTGAGCATCAAAGGCGTCTGAATCCACCTATGCAAGAGGTGGTGAAGAAAGAAATTATTAAATGGTTAGATGCAGGGGTTGTGTATCCAATCTCTGGCAGTAAATGGGTAAGCCCGGTACAATGTGTACCAAATAAAGGTGGCATGACGGTAGTTGCGAATGAAAAAAATGAGCTAATTCCACTCAGACCTGTCACAGGGTGGAGAGTATGCATGGACTACCGTAAGCTGAATTCGTGGACCCTTAAAGATCACTTTCCAATGCCCTTTATTGACCAAATGCTTGATCGATTAGCAGGGAAAGGATGCTTTTGTTTCTTAGACGGTTATTCCGGCTATAATCAGATATGTATCGCCCCCGAAGATCAAGATAAGACAACGTTTACATGCCCCTATGGTACGTTTGCCTTCAAACGTATGCCATTTGGGCTATGTAACACACCCGCCACTTTTCAGCGTTGTATGATGTCCATTTTTTCTGATATGGTGGAAGACACGCTGGAGGTATTCATGGACTATTTTTCAGTTGTGGGTGAGTGTTTAAATCGTGCTTGACAAATCTAAGTGTGGCGTTGCAGAGATGTGTTGAATTTAACCTAGTGCTGAATTGGGAGAAGTACCACTTTATGGTGAAAGAAGGTATTGTTCTTGGGCATAAAATCTCCAAAAGAGGAATTGAGGTGGATCGAGCTAAAATCGAAGTTATCGAGAAACTACCACCCCCAATTTCGGTCAAAGGAGTTCGTAGTTTCTCGGTCATGCAGGTTTCTACCAAAGGTTTATCAAAGACTTCTCCAAAATTGCTAGTCCATTATGCAAACTTTTGGAGAAAGATGCAAAGTTTGACTTCAATGAAGATTGTGTGAAGGCATTTGAATGCCTCAAAGAGAAGCTAATTGAAGCTCCTATCATGGTAGCACCAGTCTTTACCGTTTGAAGTCATGTGTGATGCTAGCGGGGTAGCTTTGGGTGCTGTACTTGGCTAGAGAAGAGAAAAGTTATTCCATCCAATCTACTATGCGAGTAAGGTCTTGAACGAAGCCCAGAAAAACTATACTGTCACAGAACAAGAGCTTCTAGCAGTTGTGTATGCCTTCAAAAAGTTCCGTGCTTATTTGTTGGGAACCAAAGTGATAGTTCATACAGACCATGCAACCCTTAGATATCTGATGACAAAGAAAGATGCAAAACCAAGGCTAATTCGATGGGTATTGTTGCTGCAAGAATTTGATTTCGAGGTAAAAGATAGAAGAGGTTGCGAAAACCAAGTGGCTGATCATCTATCTAGACTCGAGAATGAGCATATAGCATAGCAAGATCTTGAGATTGACGATACCTTCCCTGATGAAGAGATTTTAGCCACAATGATGGAGGAGTTACCTTGGTATGCAAATTTTGCAAACTTCATGGTAAGTAATGTGATGCCTACGAATCTATCATTTCATCAAAAGAGAAATTTCATGCATGACGTGAGACACTACTTCTGGGATGAGCCATATTTGTTTAGACGATGCGCGGATGGTGTTATCAGGCAATGCATATCCCATGTTGAGGTGCCGAATATATTGGAAGCATGTCACACTTCCCAAGTTGGGGGACATCACGCAGGTAATCGGACAGCAAGGAAGGTATTGCAAAGTGGCTATTATTGGCCTTCGATATTTAAAGATGCCTACGACTTTGTGAGAAGATGCGACCAATGTCAGAGACAAGGTGCGATTTTGAAACACCATGAGATGCCCATGTCGAAAATTCTTGAAGTAGAGCTCTTTGATGTATTGGGTATCGATTTTATGGGTCTATTCGTGAATTCGTTTGGAATAAAATATATCCTAGTTGCTGTAGATTATGTTTCAAAATGGGTTGAAGCAGTAGCATTGGCTGATAATGAAGGAAAACGTGTTGTTGCATTCTTGAAGAAAAACATCTTCTCTCGTTTTGGGGGTACCACGTACTATCATAAGCGATGGAAGATCTCACTTTTGCAACAAACTGTTCAAATCCGTGTTGGTAAAATATGGTGTCAAGCAACACAAGGTAGCCACGCCTTATCACCCACAAACTAGTGGACAGGTCGAGGTTTCCAACCGAGAGATCAAGCAAATCCTTGCTAAGACTGTATATGCGAATAGGAAAGATTGGTCTCGGAAGCTGGACGATGCACTATGGGCTTATAGGACTGCATTCAAAATGTCAATTGGCATGTCCCCGTACCAACTAGTTTATGGGAAAGCTTGTCATTTACCCATTGAGCTCGAGCACAAAGCATTGTGGGCGTTAAAGCAACTGAATTTGAATTGGGATGATGCTATGAACTTGAGGTTGGAGCAGCTGAATGAGATGGATGAATTCCGTCTACATGCATATGAAAGATCAGACCTCTACAAGAAGCGGATGAAAAAGTATCATGATCAGCGGATTGTGGAACGAAACTTTCAAAAGGGTGATATGTTACTTCTTTTCAATTCTAGGCTAAAGCTATTCCCAGGTAAGTTAAGGTCCAAATGGTCTGGTCCGTACAAAATTAGCCAAGTCTACTCATCTGGAGTAGTTGAGCTAGAAGACAATAATGGTGTTGTCTTTAAGGTGAATGGCCAACGAGTAAAACCATATATCGGTCCTCTTGACTCGATGAACTACATGGCCACCATCTATCTTGACGAAGTCTAAGTACTCGAGGTAACTATGTCGTGTTGCGATAATAAATCAAGCGCTAGATGGGAGGCAACCCATTGTGATTTTTTCGTTTCTTTTGCATTTGTTTTTACTAAGTAAAAATCCAAAAAGAAGAGTCGAGCCACGACCAAAACTAAGGCGCTTGATGGGAGACAACCCATTGTTCTAATCATTTTTGTTGTTTTTGAGTAAATGTAGGTGCAAGAGGTGTAAAGGAGGAGATTGGTTTCAAATTTTGATTTGGGAGTATTGCATGTTGAAGGTGGTAAGTTAGGAATAAAGAAGCAAAAGGCTATGAGTTAGGCATTGCTTATGAGAATATAGGCAAAGAACAAGGCAAGGCCTATGTAAATCTAGGCCACGAACAAGGCAAGGCCTATGCTATGGCCTAAGCTCTCGGATTCTAGTGTGCCATAGCATAGGCGCCGCCTATGCTCAACAATGCCATAGCATAGGCGCCACCTATGCAAAAGCCTTTTGTCTCTGAATCTCATATACCATGGCATAGGCGCCGCCTATGCCTAACAATGCCATAGCGCCTATGCTCAACAATGCTTTGCAAAAGGCGCCGCCTATTCCAAGCATAGGCAAAGCATTAGGCGCCGCCTATGGTCACTTTTGGTCTCCAAATCTGATTCCAAATGGGTCAAAACCCGACCCAAGCTTGTCCTATAAATAGAACCTTAGTCTTAAATCAAAAACACATTGCAATTCACCATAAAGCGCCGCCTACCTCTCCAAATTCTCCCAAAAATTTTCCTTTTGCTCTTTTACTTTGCAAGAACATCTTCCTAGGCCATCAACCAAGTAAGTACTTCTTTGTTCTTCTTTTATGTTCCGTAAGTACTACACTACTACGTCTATAATGAATTGTTTAATCTTGAAGTAGTATTGATGCTTTGAATATGGTTGATTTGTTGTGGTGAAACTAAGTGAGTGAAAGAATACGTAAGGATGCTCTTGACTTGTTTCCAACTTGCATTTGATTTTGATACACTGTCATACTTTTGCGGAATTGACATAGTCTAGAACATTGCATAACCTTGCAACTTGAAAGCTTGCTTGAATGACTTGTTTATTGCGATAAAAATCATGGTTACCTACAAACATAAGATGTTGTGATTATTCCAAGTTCTAAATTGATACAATATATATGTAGTAGTTTTATTCAAAGTGATGCATTAGTCCAAAACAGGAAAGCATTACCAAGATTACATGTTCTAGAATTGAGAAAGGATAGTTAAGATGATACGAAAAGTATGACTGCACTGATTATATTGTTGGAATATAACACCTAAACGTATATCGATGAAATCTGAGTAATCGACATCGTTCACTTCACTAGTTCATACAAACAAACTAAGTGTGGGGTGGTGCCACTACTGCTTGTTTATTGATTGTATCCACCGAGATGAAGCTAACATGACTATTATTTTAACCTCAGGTACAATGGCACCAAAATCAAGACAAGGGAAAGAAAAAGCAACCACTTCACAAAAAGGCAAAAAAAGGGGACGAAAAGAGCAAGGAGAATCCTCCTCGCTGCAAATACCTCGCCGTATGTTTGGAATTAAATGGGTCCTAGAGGAGGAAGGAAAGGAGTGGTATAGGAACAATAAAGAGAAAAAATATGTTCATGTGGAGTTGATACACAAGGAAAACCTAGCAAAGAAAGAACCCCACATGTTGGCTAAGATAATGGCGTTACATCTTGATTTCATCTTTCGAGATATGGGAGAGTGCAATCTTGATTTAACACGTGAATTCTTTGCCAACTGGTCACCGAAAATTACAGGGAGTGAAGTAAAGATTCCGGGCCAAGTTCTGCAACTAAATGCGGAGTTCTTCAACTCTTTTCTGGGTTTGCCATCTGTTGATCCATCACCACTCAAAGAGCTGTATAACAGACCTCCGTACAGGAAAATTAGTCACACATTGTGTGGAACAAGATCTATGGCACGATAGAGCAGACACAAGGACACCGGTCGGCACAACACCTTCCCATATGCTTCCTTGAATAGAGAAGCTCGGATATGGATGCGAATAGTCAACTCTTGTCTGATTCCAGGACCCAGTACACAAAGATTACATGAGATAGAGTGTGCTTGGTGTACGCGTTGATGACGAATGTTCCTATCAACATTGGGGCAATTATTCGATCTACAATGCGAAAGGCTAGGCTACACAAGAGGTCCCACTTCAGCTTTGGCAATCTGTTGACTGCAATATTGAGGAAGGAGGACATCGAAGAGGAACTGGCTGATCATAAGCTTCCACACAACCTAAAGAAGGTTGACCTCACAAAGGTTAAAAATGCTGAAACCACGCATGGCGTCAACCTTACTACTGCAGAAAAGCATGCTCGGGATGAGAGTTTCTTTCACCATCTTTATGGCATGACTCGGTTTACCATGATGAACGGAGGTCGTGTTCCAACTGCTGCAGAGCTCCAACAGCTAGATTATGACTACCCAATGAATGAGCATGCAAGGCAAATGTGTGGAGTAGGTGTGTACTTTGAGGAACCTCTTGATGACGATGTGCCAACCGATGATGAACGTCAAATGCCAGACTCCGACGTATAGGAGAACTTTGATGATGATTCCGATGAAGGGGGTATGACCCCAGACATAGAGGAGGAGTCCGACTAACCAGGTTCTTCGTATTTATTTTCCACTAAGGACAGTGTGTCCTGTCTAAGTGTGGGGTGCTGGTATTTGCATGCTATACTTCCTTATCTGCATTTGCATTTATTTATGTTTGTTTGTTTTGTTTTTTTTAGTAGTTAATTTTTTTTTTAAATTTTTAACTTTGCATGAAATTGTTCTGATAGGCAGCATAGTATTACGACAAGAGTCTGTGATAAAATCATTACTATTGAGACGTTTAGGCTCTAAGTGTGACTCACTGTGTGATATTTATGTGGTTTAATTCCTTCATCTGTTGGGTCAAGAGTCTATACTACTTCCAATAAAGTCGACCATGTGCCTTGTGTGTGTGAGATGATAGTATATTCTATGTTTGTGGCTGATGCTAGAACTTGCCTGGTATGTATGTAAAGCGAAATAAAGAGTGTGAGTTAGGAGATGATTTAGGCATTTCTTAGGCAACCTGTGATTGTTTACCTTTGTTTTATCTACCCGTGGACATCATCCTAGATAACCCCCTTTGAGCCTTAAGCCTATTTTCTTTGACAACCTCATATGTAAGCCTAATCCATTTTTTTTCAAGACCATAATTTGATCCAAATTCCTAAGTGCTTTAAATTGTAAAGTCATATGACAAAATAAGAGGAAATTGGATGAGAGTGATGCCTTCGAGTGTATTGGTGCTTGAATTAGTTATGAAAAAGAGTGGCTATCATAGAGGTGCGTTATAAAAAAAAAGAAAAGAAAAATGAAAAGAAAACTAAAAAGTTAGTTCTGTTTAAAAACGAATAACAAAAGAGGTGAGAAGGGGTGGTAGATTAAAAGAAAGTAGAAAGGTTGTTTGAAAGAAAGTGTAAATGGCATAATGTGATGTATTAAAGCGCTTAGGAACATAGTCACTATTTCTGGCCAAAATAGTCCTACCCGTCCCTTAGCCTACATTACAACCTGTAAAAGACCTATTTGATCCTAAGCTTAGCATTCTGATATTTAGTGGAGCATTACACTAAGGGCAAGCCTATGGTCATCAGTCGCAACATATGAATTCTTTGTGAGAGTGAGAGCAAGGATAGTCTTATACCCATGTTCGATATATATACAATACTTGTGAGTGATTATGGGTGACATATTGTGAGACACACATGGTTGATGAGTTTTGGGTAGTCGTATATGAATCTTTGTGCCTTATCTTTTGAATACGAATTAACCATCATCACGAGTCTATATTAGAGGTTGAATTGTTTCTAGAAGTGATAAGAAAACTACTCTTTGTTAATAATTGTCGTGCCTGTCTTGATGAATATTTTGTGTTGTTACTGTGAAACCCTAAGTGGATGTTTAGAAGGGCATGATATTTTGTTCGAGGACGAACAAAGCTTTAAGTGTGGGGTGTTGATGATAGGCGTATTTACACGCCTAAAGTGCTATAATCTACCCATATTTTAGCTAAGTTGTGAGGACAAAATACATAATTCATGCACTTTTAGTCCTTTTTCCTGTAAGTGAGCTAACAAACGTGATTAGCAAGTTTTCAGGTATAAATGATGAAGATTTCAGCATTTTATGGATAACTTGGCGCCAAAGGAAGCTTCACGAAAGAAGGAAAGTAAAGCTTGGACGCCTAGGACTAAAAGTGACGCATGGGAAACCTGTCCCGGGCAAAAACAACATTTCTCAAGACTTTGGGGATCAGCAGTAACTTATTAGGATTAGGATAATGATGCAGTTATTTATTAGGATTAGGATAAGTACGCAGTAGCCTAGTAGGAATAGGATATGGGTATTATAAATACCCTAGTTTGCTGAAGCTTTTGATCATTCTCATTATTCTCATCATTCACATTCTAATTCATTCATCTACAACTCTAAACAATTTGCTTTCAATTAATTCTTATTTACTTTCTCTTTATCTATTCGACTTTTAATTTTCACGACAAGAGAACCGCTACTTGCAAGGTCTTCACGCCACAAAGCCCTACCAATATATACTACACGTGAGATCCTTATATTGGTATGATGATAATGACTATTGTGATTTCCATTGCACCCATGAGTAGCTAAACTTCTCGGTTGGGGTTATGGAAGACTTTTGAGATACTATCTATTGCTATGAGTTTGTGAATTCTTGACAAGTATGCTGCTTATATCATTATTCTCTTCATCTTAATTTAAATTCTTGTGGTTGCAAACATATAGAATACGCCAGTATAGCATTAGCTTGTTCGGAAAAAAAGTTATATGTCTGGAAAAGAGATAATGTCAAGGTAATAGGGCACCAACCCCTGTTAAAAAGTTAGTGCCATAACTGGATTAACCTCTTGGAGAATTTGTACCGTTAGATACGCTTTAAGCTCGAAAGAGTTAAAGTGAAATAATCCTTGATGGTCGAAATACGCCTGGATTTACCATAGAATACAATTCTCTATAAGCACATGCATGTCTGAATTCTGCATAACTCATAGTCAATAGATACGTACAACTCAGAAGGTGGACATAACCCCAACTCTCAATTCTCATTGATCAAAACCAACCAAACAATCCGTTTTACTCTTCTATTTTCTGTTCTTACGTTATTATTTTGTTACTCACGCTACAATCCCCCCTTTTTACGAAACTTTCACCAAAAGTCTAATAATCTTTGCTTACTTAGTGACCAAGTATTCTCTGTGGGATTCGACACCCAACCCAGTTGGGTTCTATATTTGACAACGACCGCTTACACTCTTATGAGAGCTGTAGTTTGAGTGTTATCACTTCTTTGTCAAAAGATCTTTCATGAATTTAGCATACCCAGGCATCTATTCCAGAGCCTCCACCAAAGGAACATTAATAGTCAGCTGCTTTAACATAGTCATAAATTTACTGAACCTGGTGTCATCAGCTTTCTTCTTCAATCTCTGAGGAAAAGGTGGTGGTAGAAGGGGAATAGTTTTCTCATGAACGCTTTCATTCTGATTTTCAGCTTCTACCGAATCATCAAAATCTGCTTCAATAACATTCTCTGCTATATCATCAACCACCTGCTTGCCTTTAGACGGACTTTCCAACACTTTACCACTTCTGGTAGTAATAGCCATACATGATCCATCATTCTTTGGGTTTTGCACCGTGTCGCTAGGTAAAGTGCCAACCTTTCTTTGATTGAATGCCGCTGAGAGTTGACTCATTTATTGTTCCAGCTGTTTTATTGCAGTAGAATGTTAGTCAACCAGTTGATTTATTAAGGACAAATCATTCTTTACCCCAGCTACTCCCGTGTTAGTTGCTTCCACTCCTTTCAACATCTTAGCCATCATGTCTTCCATGGATATCTTCCCAGAGCCAGACGCCATAGCCTCACGGTTTCCAGGAGGAACATACAAACCACTCCTGTCAGTCTTGTTTTTCCAACTATCTTGATCTCGGTCCTTGTTTCCAGATTTATAATAATAGTTCCGACCTTGGTTTCCTTGGGTATTGCCTCGAAAACCCCCCTGATTATTCAAGTAGTTAGCTTCTTCTTCAGACTCGGATTCATCTCTTCCCTGTGACACCACAACTTTGACTTTTTTGGTCTTCCCTGATAATAGATGCTTGGTAAGAAGATCCATCTGCGTTTTCATGTGTGCCATATCTTGATCACGCTCCTCTTGTCTACACCTCTATTCTGCAGTCATGCCAATAGAGATAGTAGAGCTTGCTACCTCAGAATCCCTGGTATGCCAAGCTCTACTCTGCTTTGTCATACGATCTAGCATATCACTTGCCTAAATAAAAGTAATGTCCATAAATGATCCACCTGCAGCATTATCAACCACTGGCTTAGTCACCGAATTCAAAGACCTGTATAATATCTCCATCAAGTGGACATTGGTCATATGATGATTTGGGCACCGCATAAGCTTTTTCTTGAACCTCTCCCATATTTCGTGGAGAGCTTCAGTTGGAAGCTATCGAAAATTGCTGATCTCATCTCTTAATTATGCTCTCTTGGATGGCGGATAGAATTTTTCTAGGAAAGCGTCTTTCAGTTGCCACCAATTAGTGATAGAGTCAGGAGTTAGCCCGTTCAACCATAGAGTTGCCTCTCCAGATAGAGACAATGGAAATAAGCGCAGCCGAATTGCATTCTGTTCAACTCCTGGATTATCAAATGCCTTGCATGTTGAGATAAAGTTAATCAGATGTATATTCGGATCATCTCCTACAAGACCACCAAATAACCCTTTTAGCTGCAATAACTGAATCGTAGTGCTAGTGATATTGAACTTTGCTTCGGGTGCTAAGGGCGGAGGAATAATAGCCCCCGTGACACCAGCTCCATCCAGATCGTCATCATCATCATCCAACGGAACCTGCACAGCTCGGCGTTCAGGCCTAAATCTTGCTTGACGATCTCTTCTGTTTGCCGGTGTCGCCACCTCAACATCACGCCTAGGGTTTAGTAACTCATCATCACCCAGGCTCTCATCATCAGGATTTGCTGCTCGCCCTGGGTTATCAATATTCTATTGATGCACTTGAGCAGCTGCCAATGCAGCTAATCTAGCCTACTCCTGTTGGGCAGCCCTTCTATCAATGTCTCGTTGTGCATCTATTCTGCCAATAAGTTGAGGTTCAGGATTTATGGGTAATAATGGCTGACCAGAACTTTGAGTACTTGGCATGCATTGAACAGAACCTGAATAAAACAAAAACAACAACTAAAAGTAAAATATAAGAATCTTTGACCAAAGGGTCTATTAACTATCACAAACTTAGTTGACAACCGTATTCCTCGGCAACGGCGCCAAAATTTGATAACGCCTAAACTACAGCTCTCATAAGAGTGTAAGCGGTCGATGTCAAATATAGAACCCAACTGGGTTGGGTGTCGAATCCCACAGGGAATACTCGGTCACTAAGTATGCAACTATTAGTAGACTGTTGGTCGAAAATTCTACGGAAGGGGGGATTTAAATTTTGGCGTGAATTACTATAAACAAAGTAACGAATGAAACGATTTATGTAGTAAGATTTAATAACAGAGAAAAATAAGTTAGGGTTATGTCCACCTTATGAGTTCTACGTATCTATTAATTATGAGTTATGCGGAATTCAGACATGCATGCACTTATAGAGATTCGTATTCTAATGGTAAATCCTAGTGTCTCTCGACCATCCAGAATTATTTCACTTTAACTCTCTCGAGCTTAAAGTGTAACTAACGGTACAAACTCTCCAAGAGGTTAATTCAGTTATGGCACTAACGTGTAAATAGGGGTTGGTAGCCCTATTTCCTTGTCACACTCTCTTTTCCAGACATGTAACTTTTCTCTCGAACAAGTTAATGCTATACTGGTGTATTCTATATGTTTTCAACCACAAGAATTCAATTAAGATGAAGAGAGTAATGATATAAGTAGCATGCGTATCAAGAATTCACACACTCACAGTAATAGATAGTATATCATAAGGCTTCCATAACCCTAACAGAGAAGTTTAGTTACTCATGAGTGCAACGGAGATCACAATAGATATAATCATCATACCACAACCTAGAATAATCTTGGCGATGGAGATGGTTTAGGCGTCCACTAGGGTTTGACATTTTTCCTTCTTCATTGATCACAAGAGCCGTGCTTTCTCTATCAGAAAGTAACGTGAATAGTGCCCAAAAGTCGAATGGATGAATGAATAATGTCAACAACGACTAATGAATGAGAATGCTGAAAAATTCAGCAAAATAGGATTTTTATAGCATCCATATCCTATTCCTACTAAATTACTACATCCTTGTCCTAGTCCTACTAAGTTACTGCTGATCCCCAAGTCTTTAGAAATACTATTTTTGCCCGGGACAGGTTTTCCATACATCACTTTTAGTCCTTAAGCTTCCAAAAGCTGCCTTCCTTCTTACGTGAAGTTCCCTTTGCTACCCAAAGATCCACAAAATGCTGAAATCTTCATCATTTATACCTGAAAACATGCTAATCACGTTGGTTAGCTCACTTAAAGGAAAAAGGACTAAAAGTGCAGGAATTATATATTTTGTCCTTAAAACTTAGCTAAAATATGGGTAAATTATAGTACTTTAGGCGTGTAAATACGCCCAACATCACTTTAGCACCGAGTGGGAGGTATAAAGCGACCTTACTTCCCTAGAATTATGTACCCCCATAAGAGTGAGCCTGAGGCTGATTTATATAGTGATCACTAGTTTGTGTGGATTTGATAGCGATAGTCCTACTCCGATGGCAAGGATAGGACGACACTCCCCAACGTGGGTTGTACGTTGGAATCCATATAACTCACATGGTTTATGTCGGTTATAGGATCTCCCAGTGTGTGTGTGTTTCCTTGTGTCTATGGTGAATGGTGAGCAAGAGGCTATAAGACGTTTTAGAAAAAAGTGTGATTCTTTCTTTCAGAAGTCTATCATGCTTAAAGTGTCTCTCTCTGCTATTGATTCGTGCTCTCCTCTTTCAGAAATATGCCTCCACGTCGAGCGAGAAGAAATAATGATGGTCAGCAACCTCAACCCACTGACCCATTGAATGAAAATGTGTCTCATGCTAAATTTCGGGCAACCTTTCATGTGCTGGCACAAGCTGTTACTGCAAATATTCAGGCCAACTCAGCCTCGGCTCCATAGCAGCAGGGAGGTGATTCAGCTGCTGCCAGGATCCGTGACTTCATACGGATGAATCTGCCAGAATTCTATGGGTCTAAGTCTGATGAGGATCCACGGTTATTTTTAGAGGAGGTGCGGAAGATTACTCAGGTGATGCATATATCTGAGGAACATAGTGTGGAGTTGGCTGCGTATAGGTTGAAAGATCTTGCTTATGACTGGGTTGTTGGTTGGAGAAAAGGTAGAGATAAGGGAGCTGTCTCTATAACTTGGCAAGAGTTCCAGGATGCATTCCTGGATAAGTTTTTCCCTTTGGAGATGAGGGAGGCAAAGGTGGAAGAGTTTATGAACCTACGACAGGGCTCTATGACTGTTAGGGAGTACTGTCTAAAGTTCAATCAGTTGTCCAAGTATGCTCCTGACTTAGTGGCTGATAATCGGGCTAGTATGAGTAAGTTTGTGACTGGAGTGTCTAGTTATGTGGTTAAGGAGTGTAGGTCTATTATGCTGAATAGTGATATGAATCTTTCTAGGTTGATGACTCATGCCCAACAGATTGAGGCAGACAAGATCAAGGAGAGAGATAGAATGAGAGAGAATAAGAGAGCTAGGTTCGAGCAGCACGAACAGGGTTAGACTAGATCGTAGGGAGGGAGTCGCCCTCAGTATCAGGATTATTCGTCTATGCCAGCACCGTCATTTGTTAGTGCTTTTATGCCTAGAGGTAGGCAGGAGCAAGGTACCAGGTCATATGCATCCATGTCCCGGTATAGTGCTGGCAGTAAGCCAAATCGTCCCCTGTGTCCTAAGTGTGGTAGGGCTCATTAGGGTGAGTATTAGGGTGAGAAGAGGGGTTGTTTCCAGTGTGCTAACATGGGTCACCGAGTTAGAGATTGTCTACAGGATGGACAAGGGTGTCGTGACTATCGCCCTCAGACCCAGACTTAGACTATTAGTGCTCTAGTTCCAGCAACTCGCCCAGCCCCAGCTCAGGGAACCTCTTCTAGCAATGCTGGCGGGCAGCGCCAGAATAGATTCTATGATTTACCATCCCGCCAGGAATAGATGGACTCTCCCGATGTTGTTACTGGTATGCTTCGTATATTTCAATTTGATGTGTATGCTTTGTTGGATCTTGGATCCAATTTCTCATATGTTACACCTTTGATTGCTGTGAATTTTGAAATGAGTCCTGAGATTATTCCTGAGCCTATCCTAGTTTCTACCCCAGTGGGTGATTCGATTGTTGCCTAGAAAATGTATAAAAAGTATCCTGTTACCGTTCTTCATAGAGTCTTGTTGGCTGATCTGATTGAGTTAGACATGGTAGATTTTGATGTGATTCTGGGAATGGACTGGCTGTATTCTTCTTATGCCTCTATTGATTGTCGGACCCGAGTGGTCAAGTTTTAGTTTTTGGGTGGATCCTTGTTTGAGTGGTCTGGGAATTCTGTGTCACCCAAGAGTCATTTTATCTCTTACCTCAAAGATAGAAAGCTTGTTTCCCAGGGGTGTATTTACCATTTGGTTAGATTCAAAGACACTAAATTTGAGACTTCAACTCTCCAGTCTGTTAACATTGTCAATGAGTTTTTTGATGTCTTTCCAGATGATCTCCCAGGGATACCTCTTGATAGAGAGATAGAGTTCGGGATTGATGTTCTTCCCGATACTCAGCCCATTTATATTCTTCCTTACCGTATGGACCCTGCAGAACTTAAGGAGTTGAAAGAGCAACTAAAAAATCTACTAGATAATAAGGCCCAATGTTTCTCCTTGGGGTGCTCCTGTATTGTTTGTGAGAAAGAAAGATGGCTCTTTGCGTATTTGCATTGATTACCGCTAACTCAATAAAGTCACCATAAAAAATGAGTACCCCCTTCCGAGAATAGATGATTTGTTTGACCAATTGCAAGGTGCAAGTTATTTCTCAAAGATAAACCTTCGTTCCAGCTATCATCAACTTAAAGTTAGGGAGTGTGACATCCCGAAAACCGCTTTCTGAACTCGTTATGGCTATTTTGAGTTTTTTGTTATGTCTTTTGGGTTAACTAATGCCCTAGCAGCTTTCATGGGCCTCATGAATCGAGTGTTCAGATCATATCTGGATATGTTTGTCATAGTGTTCATCGATGATATACTGGTGTACTCCCATAGTGAGGATGAACATTCTGATCATCTCCGAACTGTCTTGCAAACCCTTAGAGATCACAAGTTATTTGCCAAGTTCAGTAAGTGTGAGTTTTGGCTAAGGTCAGTTGCTTTTCTGGTTCATATCATTTCTTCGGAGGGTATTAGAGTTGATCCCCAAAAGACCGAAGCTGTTAGAAATTGGTCTAGACCTATTTCTCTGACTGATATCCAAAGTTTCTTGGGTTTAACTGGCTATTACCGCCGTTTTGTTAAGGGTTTCTCCTCTATTGCATCTACTATGACTCGGTTGACCCAAAAGAAAGTGAAGTTCTTGTAGTTCGAATCTTGTGAGAAGAGTTTTCAAGAGTTGAAGACTCGACTCACTTCAGCCCCAGTTTTGACTTTGCCTGATGGTGTTGATGGTTTTGTGGTGTATTGTGATGCTTCGAGAGTTGGGTTGGGTTACGTATTGATGCAGAAGGGTAAGGTGATAACTTATGCTTCTAGACATTTGAAACCCCAAGAGAAAAATTACCCCACCTATGACCTTGAGTTGGCTGCTGTTGTGTTTGCTTTGAAAATCTAAAGATACTATTTGTATGGTGTCCATGTTGATGTTTTCACTGATCATAAAAGTCTGTAATACGTGTTTACCCAGAGAGAATTGAATCTTAGGTAGAGACGATGGTTAGAATTGTTAAAGGAGTATGATATGAGTGTGCTGTACCATCCGAGCAGGGCTAATATTGTGGCAGATGTCCTAAGTAGAGTGTCCATGGGTAGTGTTTCGCATGTGGTAGAAGGTAAGAAAGAATTCGCTCGTGATGTACATCATTTGGCTAGATTAAAGGTTAGGTTGTTTGACTCTGCTTAAGGTAGTATAGGGGTTCAGAGTAGTTCCGAATCCTCCTTGGTTTCGGAAGTGAAGGAAAAACAATACTTAATGCTAGTTTAGTCAGACTGAAGGAGTCAGTCAAGGACCAAAAAGTAGAGGTTTTCTCCCAAGGAGGAGATGGTGTGTTGAGATTGCAGGGTAGATTGTGTCTCCCGAATGTTGATGATCTGAGACAAAGGATTATGGCTGAAGCGCATGGGGCGCGATATTCTATTCATCCTGGTGCCACCAAGATATACCGAGACTTGCGAAAAATCTATTGGTGGAGTGGCATGAAGAAAGATATAGCAGCATTTGTAGCTAAGTGTGCAATATGCCAACAGGTTAAGGTTGAACACCAAAGACCTGGTGGTATAATGCAAGAGTTTAGTATTCCCACCTGGAAGTGGGAAGAGATAAATATGGACTTCGTGATTGGTTTACCTCCTTCCCGATGCCATCATGATTCCATTTGGATTGTGGTTAATAGATTGACTAAGTCTGCTCATTTATTGCCTGTTCATACTTCATATACTGTTGAGGATTATTCTAGATTATATATCCGAGAGCTAGTCAAACTGCATGAAGTTCCCTTATCTATCATTTCGGATAGGGGTACTCAGTTCACTTCGTAATTTTGGAAAGCTTTTTAGAAGGGTTTTGGTACCCAAGTGCTTTTGAGTTCTGCTTTTCATCCGTAGACTGATGGTCAGGCTAAGCGGACCATCCAGACCTTAGAGGATATGTTGAGATCTTGTGCACTTGAATTTAAGGGATGTTGGGATGATCACTTACCGTTGATAGAGTTTGCTTACAATAATAGTTTCCACTCTAGTATTGGCATTGCTCAATTTGAAGCCTTATATGAGAGGAAGTGTAAATCACCCATAGGTTGGTTCGAGGTGGGTGAAGCGACCGTGAGTAGTCCTGATTTGGTATTTGAGGTTATGGAAAAAGTTAAGTTAATTAGGGAAAGGTTGAAAACTGCACAGAGTCGTCAAAAGTCATATGCGGATGTTAGAAGGAGAGACCTTGAGTTTGAAGTTCGTGACCTAGTGTATCTGAAAATTTCACCCATGAGGGGGGTGAAGAGATTCAGAAAGAAGGGGAAGCTTAGTTCCCGTTATGTTGGTCCTTACAAAATTCTTAGCTGTGTTGGTAAGGTAGCTTATAAAGTCAAGTTGCATTCTGAGTTGTCCTCTGTTCATCCAATATTCCATGTCTCCATGCTTAGAAAGCATATTAGCGATGCTGTGGTAGTGGATTCCTCTGTGAGTGCTGACATTCAAGAAAATCTTTCTTTTGATGAGAGTCCTGTTGAGATTCTTGATTTCAGTGTCCGAAGACTAAGGATCAAAGAAGTTCCCTTGGTCAAGGTGTTGTGGCGAAACCAATCTGTTGAGGGTGCAATTTGGGAAGCTGAGGCGGATATGCGATCCAAGTACCCACACCTATTTTCCGCGAACTCCGATCAAGACGAAGGTACCATTCTTTCCTAAATCATGCACTTTTGATAAAAGTTGCAGCAGTTCAGCTGTCATTTATTATGTGTTCAGCTGTAGTTTCTTGAATTTATGCATTCTATGTTGCATTCGGAGTGAGAAGCGATGTGGTGATGAGTCTAACGAATGGTTTCAGTTGTATTCTCTATTACCTATCTAATCTTGGCATGTCTAGTGTCATTCGAGGATGAATGTTTCCAAGGGGGGATGATGTAATACCCCGGGAAATTTTTCGTTGAAATTTTGTGCGTAAACGTGTTGGGTTCTATCTTCTAGAATGAATTATAAATTTTCCATATGAAATGTCTTAGATTATGACCAACCATTGCGTAGAGTATCAAATAAGCTTTCCAACGATATGTAGATCATCCAAAACGGACACCCGAGCGACGAGTTATGAACATTCCGATCGAACTGTGAATAGTAGTGAACAGTAAAATATGCAGGAAAAAGTACTGAGGCCTGACGTATTTTTGCTCCAAATTTAAATGATCATAACTCCTTGTACATAATAATCTGGGTGATCTACTATATATCAAAGGAAAGCTCTGCGAGTCCTCTTTCCAATGAAATTGGTTTCATCCAATTTGTCTATCGGAGCAAAAAGTTATGGTCAATCTACTTCAGCCTATCAAAAGTGAATTTTTGGGTCAACTTCAAACGATCATAACTCCTAGTACACAATGATCTGGGTGAGATACTATATATCAACGGAAATATATGAGAGTCCTATTTCTAATGAAATCGGTTTCATCCAATTTGAATATCGAAGTAAAACGTTATGGTTGATCTACTTCAGATTATCAAAACAGTCCACCAAAGGACAAATTAGAGATTGTTTTTGATTTTTAGGGGCGTTTTGGTCATTCCCCCTCACCCAAAATCCGTCCAAACCCTATATTAAAGCCTATTATAAGCATTATATGTTATATTTCATCAAACTCTCTCAAAAAGAAAACCCTAAGCTCCTACATCCAACTTCAAGAACCTCCAAAGTTCACAATTAATTCTGCAAATTTATTCAAGATTCCAAGTTCCTAGTTCAAGAACTCTAAGAACCATCATTCAAAGGCATGATTAATATCTCAAAAACAAGTATCGATCTAAAGTTAATCATTCAAGGTATGCGGGATTTTTCAACAAGAACTCTCTTTCGTTCTTGTGCCCAAAAGTAATTTTCTTTACAAAGGCATGAATTTTTATTTGATTTTTATAAATTTGAAGCATGGACCCATATCTTATGATGATTATTATGAAATCTTGATGTTTATGATTTTGAAAGATGAATTTACATGTGTGGTGATATAAAGCAAGAATCTTGAACGATATTTATCATGATTTTAATATTTGGATCGTGAATCCCCATTGGAAATTGTGTTTTTTTTGAGAAAGTGTGTGTAATAAGTGCGTTGATGTTGAATATTTGAGATATTTTGAATGATTTGACCTTTTGGTCTTAATGGAGTTATTTTGAACTCGAGTGTGAAAAAAATCCACAACGTGGTTGATTTTGATAGATGGGAAGCATGATGGCTCCCAATGTATATTTATATATTACTAAAATTGTTTTGTTGTGGATTGTCTTTGAAATGATCTGAGCTAAGTCCGGGAGAAATCTTTAGCATCGAGTGGGAGGTATAAAGCGACTTTACTTCCCTAGAACTACGTGCCCCCGTAGGAGTGAGCCTGAGGCTGATTTATATAGTGATCACTAGTTTGTGTGGATTTGATATCGATAGTCCTACTCTGATGGCAAGGATAGGACGGCTCTCCCCAACGTGGGTTGTATGTTGGACTCCATGTATCTCACATGGTTTATATCGGTTATAGGATCTCCCAGTGTGTGTATGTTTCCTTGTGTCTATGGTGAATGGTGAAGTGATTTGAAAGTGGAATTGTGAAAGTTATTCTTTCGAAAGATTTAAATGATATTTACATTATGAGAATTGATATTCTTGATGAACTGAAAGTGATTGACAAATTATATGATGACTCACATGTGTTATTGTACTTATTTCATCCTCTCATGATTATGATGATTTTCTTTGGGCTATGTGAGTCTTTCATACATCCTGCATATTTCTTATAAATATTTATGATGATGATGTTTATACAACTGCATACACCCCCATATACTTGGTTCCTTTCCATGGTACTGGCCCACATCTTCGGATTTGGGTTGCATTTTCTCGGAATGTAGGTTCAGGTGCTCAGTTCCAGGTTCGACAGTGATTCTTCGGGCATGCTGTTCTACATCCTCTGTTGTGGTGAGTCCTCATGTTCCGAGGACGTGATATCTGATGTTGGTTTCATGGAATTGTTTACATTTGATAACTGAGTATGAGTCAGTTGGGGCATGTCTCAATGGCTCACTGGTTTTATTGATTTTCTTAGAGGCTTGTCAGACTAGTATAGATGTTGGGAGTTGACTAATAAGTCGTATTTTGTTATCTTTCTGAAATTCTTTTATTCTTGGATGATGATTACTCTGTTGATATTTGAGGGTTATTTATGGAAACCCCGTTGATTTGTGTTGAACTGAATGAAAGTGGCTCAAAGGGTTAGCTTGGGGCTACTCGTAGCCTCAAGCACCGTGTGACGCTCTGGGACCCATTTTCCGGGGCGTTACAATGACATAGAAGTAGAGTAAAAACATAAGAAACTAGGCATTTTATTCTCTAAACTTAGCTAAAACATGGATAAGTTATGGTGCTTAGGCGTATACATACACCCAAGATCACCACCCCCACTTAAAGCTTTGTTCTTCCTCGAACAACATATCTATTTATGTATACTACACAAGCCTTAGCACCCACAAAGGAAGACAAGATGCTCAAATAGGCTCACACAACAATTACGAACAAGAAGTAGATCTAGGAATCATTACTAGAGACAACCTACCCTCAAGAATAGACTCATTAAGTTGGTAATTTCATGCATACCATTTAAGCAAAGAAATCATGTAAATTACCCAACCTTCATGAACCATGTGCCCTCACAATCATGCAATTTCTAACAAATTGGGTACAATAATCAAGTTGCGCTCACTCTCACAAAGAATTCTCTAATTACAACTGACGACCATATGCTTGCCCTTAGTGTAATACTCCACTAATATCAGAATGCTAAAATTAGGATCAAATAGGTCTTTTACGGGTTGTAATGCAGGCTAAAGGATGGGTAGGAACTATTTTGGTCAGAAAAAGTGACTATCTTCCCTAAGCGCTTTAATACACTACATTATGCAATTAAGACTAATCTCTAACAACCAACTTCCACTTCTACTATCTTCACAGATTTGCTTTTCACTCCAACTCGTTAAGCTCAATTAATAACACTATGGTGGGAGTATGCAACCCTTTCAAATATATTTTTTTTTGCACCCTTTTCACATTACGCACCTCTATAATAGCCACCCTCAACCTAAGCGATTTGCCTTAGTTGAGGTGCACAATGTCCAAGAAGGACCAGGGCTAAGACAGGTTCATTGTAATATGTCCGGGATAAAATTTAGAACTTTTTAAACAATTTTTGCTACTCCCAACCACATCAATTTCACACGCCAATAACTAGACTTTGGGGCATCAATTTCACCTTTTTCTTCTTATTGTCAAACTCCTAACTCAAATTGATTTTACATTAAAGCACTTAGGAGCTTTTGGATCAAATTACGGTCTATTAAAGAATGGATTAGGCTACATATGAGGCTAACAAAAGAATAAGCTAAAGGCTTAATGGGTCTAGTTAAGATAATGTACAAAGGTAGGTCAAAAGAAGGTATGAACAATGGCTATCAAAGAAATGCCTAAATCATCTCCTAAACTCACAATCTTTATTTCGCTTTGCACACACACCAGGCAAGTTATAACATCATTTGCAATAAGGAATATACAACAGTCTTACACATTCATGGAACATGGTCAACTAAATTAGGAGCATTATAGATTCTCGACCCAACAATTACATGAATTCAAATAAAACCAACAATCACAACAAGAGTCACAACTAGAAACTAGGTGTTTCAGACGTGATGATCCATCACATACTTATGTTATAATGTCATGTGATCCACAGGAGCAGTTACATGCAATTAAATGACTAATTTTCTCTTAATACGGTCGTCATCCATCCATCATCGAGAAAAGCACCTAATTATGACTAAATAGAATAAACATCTAACAAGAAACAAAATAAACAAAATAACTAATCCTATCACAGAAGAATGCTAAGGAGAAGGTACTATTTTCTTACAAAACAAAGAGCTAAGTAACCAGCTACCCCACACTTAGGCTAAGCACCGTCCCCAGTGCAAATAACAGATATGCCCAAATTAAAAATCTCTTACAACAATGTAAGCGGTCGCTGTCAAATATAAAACCCAACTAGGTTGGGTGTCGAATCCCACAAGGAATACTGTGTTACTAAGTATTGTAGTTGTTACTGGACTGTTGGTCAGAGTTTCCTGAATAGGGGTTTTTGGTTTTGATCTAAAGTGATAGTTACAATATAACAATGAAGCAGTATGTGTATTAATATTTGATTACAGAGAATGACAAGTTAGGGTTATGTCCACCTTGTAGCTTTTACTTCTCTATTAACTATGAGTATTAAGGATTTATACATGCTTGCACTTATAGAGAGATGTATTTGAATTCTAAATCCAAGTGTTTCTCAACCATCAAGGATTAATTCACTTTAGTTCTCTCGAATCCAAAGTGTACAACTTATCATACTAACTCTCAAAATCATCAATCCTATTAAGGCATTAACGTGTAAAATAGAGGTTGGAAACCCTATTTTCTTGTCACTACTCTCTTTTTCTAACATTAACTTTTCTATCGAACAAGTTATTGCTATAATGACACATTTCCTATGTTTGCAACCACGAGAATTCAATCATAACGAAGAGAGTAATGATATAAGTGGATCAATATATCATAAATTCAAAAGCCCATAGCAATAAAGAGTATACTACAAGGTTTCCATAACCCTAACAAATAAGCTTAGCTACTCATGAACCAAAAGGAAATAACCATAAGAATGTTCATCATACCCAAGATTACAGGATGATCTTAGTGTCCACAAAATAGAGAAAGCAAGAGGAGAAAACACTTTTTCCCTCTCACCCTTAGCTAAGCCGCCTTTTCTTCCTTTAAAAAATAATACGATACTTCCTCATAAAAATTCAGCCATAAGGCTTTTAATAACATCCTTCTCTAATAAATTGCTACTGAGTCCTCAACTATTTAAAAATATTGAGTTTGTCTGGGAAAAAGTTCCCATATATCACATTCAGTCCAAAAGCTGCTTTCCTTTTATGTGAAGTTTCCTCTGCTATCCACAGGTCCCCAAAGTGCCGTAATCTTCCTCATTAGTACCTGAAAAGCATGCTAATCACATAGGTCAGGTCACTTAACTAAAAATAGACTAAAAGTGCAAGAATTATGTATTTTATCCTCAAAACTTAGCTAAAACATAGGTAAGCTATGGTGCTTAGACGTATAAATATGCCCAACATCGCCACCACACACTTAAAGCTTTGTTTGTCCTCGAACAAAATCATACATCCATGCAAATACCTAACTAAACTTCACAAGGGCAACACAAAATGCTCAACAAGAAATACACAACAAATATTAACAAAGAGTATATTTCTAGATCATTACTAGAAACAACTCACCCTCCAACATAGACTCATTAATTTGGTTAATTCATCTACACAAGTTAAGTAAAGAAATCATATAAAACTACCCAACAATTATCAACCATGTGCGCTCACACAAGAAAGTTACCCATAATTACTCATAGTTTTGCATTCTTCAAAAATATGGGTATAAGAATCAACTTGCTTGCTCTCACTCTCACAAAGAATTCTTAGATTACAACTGATGACCATATGCTTGCCCTTAGTGTAATGCTCCACTAATATTAGAATGCTAAGGTTAGGATCAAATAGGTCTTTTACGGGTCGTAATGTAGGCTAAAGGGATGGGTAGGACTATTTTTGCCAAATATAGTGACTATGTTCCCTAAGCACTTTAAAACACTACATTATGCCATTTCGACCAACTTTTAACAACCAATCTACCTTCCTTTCATCTACCAACGTCTTTTATTTTTGCCCCATTTTATTACTCAATCAAAAATATTATGATGGGAGCATACAACTCTTTTTATTTTGCATATATTTCTTGTTACGCACCCCTATGATAGCCACCCTCAGCTTAGGCTATTTGCCTTAGTCGAGGTGCACAATGTCTAAGAAAGGACCAGAGCCAAAACAGGTTCATTGTAACATGTTTGGCTACAAATTCATCACTTTTAGTGTAGAACCTTGCCACTCCCAATCACAATATTTTCATGTACCAATAACTAAACTTTGGGGCATCACTTTCACCTTTTTTCTCTTATTTTGCCAAACTTTTAACTCAACTTGATTCTACAATTTAAAGCGCTTATGAGCTTTTGGATCAAATTGTTGTCTTTAAAAAAATGGATTAGGCTACATATGAGGTTACCAAAGAAAATAGCTAAAGGCTCAATGGGTGTTCAACTAGGACAATGTACAAAGGTAGGTAAAAAGAGGATAAAAATAAGGGCTGCCAAAGAAATGCCTAAATCATCTCCTAAATCCACAATCTTTATTTCGCTTCACACACACACTAGGCAAGTTTTAGCATCAGTCGCAACAAAGAATATACAATAACCTTACACACACATGGCACATGGTCAACTTAATTAGGAGCATTATAGATTCTTGACCTAATAGATAAATGAATTAAACCACAACCAATTATCACAGCACGAGTCACAACTTAGAGCCTAAATATTTCAATAGTAGTGATTCAGCACAAACTCATGTTATAATGCCATACCGTCTATAAGAACAATTTCATGCAACAATCTGACTAATTCTCTCTTAAGACGGTCGTCATCCATCCATCATTAAGAAACGTGACTAATCACGACTAACTAACTACGACTAAAACAACTATAGCAGACAAACAATGCGTGTAAGTTGTAGGCAATATAGCAGACAAGGCAATCAAGGCATACTTGTACCCTTTCCCCACACTAAGAAGGAACACACTGCCCTCAGTGTAAATAAATAAGCAAAAACCTGGCTAGTCGAACTCTTTCTCTACATCTGGGGTCATACCCCCGGCGTCAAAATCATCATCGGAGTCTTCATCACCAGAGTTGTCCTCCATATCAGATTCTAGTAGTCGGTGATCATCGTCTGTTGGCATATCATCATCTAGATATTCTTCAAAATTTACCCCCACTCCACACATGGCCCGAGCATGATCATTAAGCAGGTAGTCATAGTCAAGCTGCTGAAGCTCTGCATCAGTAGGCACACGACTCTCATTCATCATAGTAAACCTAGTCATGCCATACAGATGGCAGAAAAAACTCTCATCTCGAGCATGTCTTTCAGCAGTGGTAAGGTTGATGCCTTGACTAGTTTCTGGATCTTTGATTTTTATGAGATACACCTTCTTTGGGTTTTGTGGCAACTTATGGTCTGCTGGCTCCTCTTCAATGTGCTCTTTCCTTAAAATTGTAGTCAACAAGTTGCCTAAACTGAAGTGGGACTTGTTGTGCACCCTTTATTTATGCATCGGCACGCATATAACTGCACCAATGTTGATGGGAACATTCGTCATTAGAGCATGTACCAAGCAGACTCGATCACGCGTGACCTTAGTGTATTGTGTCCCAGTAATCAAGCAGGAATTGACTATTCTTAACCATATGCGAGCTTCTCTGTTCAAACAAGCATATGGGTAAGTATTGTGACGACCATTATCTTTGTGATGAGTCCACCGGGTCATGGACCTTGATCCACACAACGTATGTCTGATGGATCTGTAGGGAGGTCTATTGTAGAGCTCCTTGAGTGGTGATGGATCCACACTTGGAGTACCCAGGAAAGAGTTGAAGAAATCAGCGTTCAATTGCAAGACTTGCCCCCGAATCTTTACTTCATTTCCCGTAGTCCTTGGGGACCAGTTGGCATAAAAATCTTGAGTCAAATCAAGATTACATTCGCCCATGTCTCGGAAGATAAAGTCAAGATTTAGTGCCATAATCTTTGCCAAAATGCGAGGGCAGTTCTTTGCTAAACTTTCCTTCGGCATCACTTCCATATGTACATATTTGTTCACTTTATTGTCTCTGTACCATTCCTTCCCTTACTCCTATAGAACCCATTTGATCCTAAAAGTGCGTCGAGGCACTTGAAGAGAGGAGGAATCAACCTGGTCCTTTCTTGCCCTTTTTTGACCTTTTTGTGATGTGGATGCTTTCTCCTTTCCCTGTCGTCCTTTTTGATCCATGTTACCTGAGATCATAATAGGGTCATGTTAGTCTCAGTTCGTAAACTTCACTATAGTTGGAGAAGAAAAAAGTGATGGTACCACCCCACACTTAATTTGTTTGTACAAACTAATTAAGTGAGTGTTGTCGAGTACTCAGACTTCATCGACATACATTTACATGGTATGTGCCAACAACATTATTAGTGCAATAACACTTTCAACCCCTCACTTTACATAACAATTTCTCAGTTTGATATACAAAAGTAGCACACAATGGTCCTGTAATCTAGACTATCATTTCCAATTTCATTTTATTTCAGCAATACAATCTTTGAACAAGACTAACACATAGCAATCTCATCATGCCATAGTATAGAAACAACTTCACATTCTTATGCTTTTGGTTAACCATGCTCAATACATCGATGAATGAGTCACTCACATAATCAAGCTTACAACTCCCAGAATCATGCGTTAAACTTCAACAGTTCAACTTCATAATTTTTTTACAGTGAATACCAATCAATACATTCTGGAGTGAAATCAAGATTATCCACGAGAATCCTTTCACTTAATGAGATGTATTTTCCCAAATCATAGCAAACTAACCATAATCTTATCACCAAGCACTATTTTAAAATCCAATTAACCATTATGAGCCTAGCAATAAAATAACTAAGGAACATGAAAGAACAACTTACTTGATGATAAATGCTTGATGAACCGTGAAGGTGAGCCTGTAAGATTAGATGAGAAAAGAGAAGGGCTTGGAGAGGGAAAAGGTGTTTGGGCGGCGCTTAGGTCAAAGAAAAAAATGGAGTGGGATTTAAGAGTAGAGAATGTGTTTTAAAAGGTGAGACATGGGTCGGTTTGATCCATTCAAAAATGGATTATTAGGTAAAACATACACTGATAAGCGTCTCCTAACGTATCGCCTAAGTGAGGCAGTGAGCATAGGCAATGGTATAGGCGGCGCCTAAACTATCGCCTATGTTGACATAGGCGGCGCCTAACCTATCGCCTATGTTGACATAGGAGGCGCCTAACCTATCGCCTATGTTGACATAGGAGGCGCCTAACCTATCGCCTATGTTGACATAGGCGGCGCCTAAACTATCGCCTAAGTGAGGCAGTGAGCATAGGCAATGGTATAGGCGGCGACTAACCTATAGCCTATGTTGACATAGGCGTCACCTAACTTATCGCCTAAGTGAGGAAGTGAGCATAGGCGATAGAATAGGCGACGCCTATATGCACTTATGTGATGCCTTAAAGTCGCAATGCACCCATACCAGTTGCTACATGCCTTCTTTCCTAATTTCTAAGTGAAATCGAATGCTATACTCAGAAATGTGTACGTCATCAATAGACTTACCACCTTTGATGTAGTTGATTTTCTCACCAAGTTTAAAACCAATTGTCTCTTTAATGCCTGTAGTACCTACACTTATTCAAAATAAAAAAACAAAATGATTAGAGGGATGGGTTGCCTCCCATCAAGCGCCTTAGTTTCGGTCGTGGATCGACTCTTCTTTTTGAATTTTCATTTACCAAAATCAAAATCCTAGTAAAACCATGGGTTGCCTCCCATGTAGCGCTTGATTTATTGTCGCGGCACGACACAGTTATCTCGATTACTCAGACTTTATCGAGATATATGGTGGCTATACATTTTATCAAGTCGGTTGGATCGATATATAGCTTTAGTCTTTGTCCATTCACCTTAAAGACACTACCATCATCATTTTCTAACTCTACTACTCCAGATGAGTAGACTTTGCTAATTCTGAATGGACCAGACCATTTAGACTTCAAATTACCTAGAAATACCTTCAGTCTGGAGTTGAAAAGGAGTACCAAATCGCCTTTCTGAAAGTTCCGTTGGATAATCCTCCGATCATGGTACTTTTTCATCCTTTCTTTGTAAAGATCTTCTCTTTCATATGCATTGAGATGGAATTCATCCATTTCGTTCAGCTGTCCCAATCTCATATTTATTGCATCATCCCAGTTCAGGTTAAGCTGCTTCAGTACCCACATTGCATTATGTTCTAGTTCAATTGGCAAGTGAAAAGCCTTGCCATAAACTAGTTGGTATGGTGATATGCCAATTGGTGTCTTAAACGAGGTCCTATATGCCCATAAAGCATCATCCAGCTTCCTGGACCAATCTTTCCTGCAGGCATTCACAGTCTTAGCAAGGATCAGCTTGATTTCCCAGTTTGAGACCTCCACCTTCCTACTAGTTTGTGGGTGGTACGGTGTAGCTACCTTATGTTGCTTAACCCCATACTTTGCCAATATGGCTCTGAATAGCTTGTTGCAGAAATGTGATCCTCCATTGCTTATGATGGTACGGGGTACCCCAAAATGAGAGAAGATATTTTTCTTTAAGAACGCCACAACACTCTTACCTTCATTATCAACTAGAGCGACTGCTTCAACCCATTTGGATACGTAATCCATAACAACTAAGATATATTTCATCCTAAATGAGCTCACAAATGGGCCCATAAAGTCAATACCCTAGACATTGAATAACTCTACTTCAAGCACTTTGGACATGGGCATCTCATGATGCTTTGAGATAGAACCTTGCCGCTGGCACTGATCACATCTTCTCACAAAATCGTAGGCATCCTTGATTAATGAAGGCCAATAGTAGCCACTTTGCAGTACTTTCTTGGCCGTCTGATCACCTGCATGGTGACCTCCAACTTGGGAAGCATGGCTTGCTTCCATATGCTAGACACCTCTACTTCTGGGATGCACCGCCTAATAATACCGCCAGCACATCGTCGAAAAAGATACGGCTCATCCCAGAAGTGATGCTTCACATCATGCATGAACTTTTTCCTTTGTGAAAGGAGAGATTCTCAGGAATCACTTCGCTTACCAAGTAGTTAGTGAAATCTGCATACCACGGTAAGTTTTCCACTACAGTTGCTAGAATCTCTTCATTGGGGAATACATCATCAATCTCCATGTCGTTCTGCATTGTGTGCTCACTCTCAAGTATGGATAGATGATCAACTACTTGGTTTTTCACAAACTTTTCTATCCTTTACCTCAAAATCAAATTCTTGAAGCAGTGGCACCCACCTGATTAGCCTTGGCTTGGCATCCTTCTTTGCCATTAGATATCTCAGAGCCGCATGATCTATATGAACCACTACCTTGGTTCCCAACAAGTAAGCACGGAACTTCTCGAAAGCATAAACAACCGCAAGAAGCTCCTATTCAGTGACAGTATAGTTCTTCTGTGCTCCATTCAAGGCCTTGCTTGCATAGTAGATTGGATGAAAGAACTTTTCTCTTTTTTGACCAAGTACAACACCCAAGGCTACACCGCTTGCATCACACATAATTTTAAATGGTAGAGACCAATTGGGTGCTACAATAATAGGGGCTTCAACTAGCTTCCCTTTGAGGCATTCAAATGCAAATCTGGTTATATTTGGAATAACCATCCAAGAAATAGTACCATCCCTTTCTTGCCAATCGATCAAGCATTTGATCCATGAATGGCATTGGGAAATGGTCCTTTAGAGTCCACGAATTTAGCTTCCGGTAATCCATACACAACCTCCACCCTGTGACAGGCTTGAGTGGAATTAGCTCATTCTTCTCATTTACCACGACTGTCATGCCCTCTTTCTTGGCCACACATTGTATAGGACTCACTCATTTACTATCTGAGATTGGGTACACCACTACTACATCTAGCCACTTGATGATTTCTTTCTTCACTACCTCTTGCATAGGTAGATTCAGTCGACGCTAATGCTCAATAGTGGGTACACAATCTTTCTCTAGCTGAATCTTGTGCATACATATGCCAGGAGGGCTACCAATGATATCTGCAATAGTCCAACCAATAGCTCTCTTGTATCTCTTAAGAACAGAGATGAGAGACTCTACCTATTGTTCACCTAAATTAACAGCAATAATAATCGGTAGTGTATTTCCACTACCCAAGAACAGATACCACAAATAACTAGGTAGCTCTTTCAAGTCTAACACCGGTGGGTCTTCAATGAATGGCTTCGCCTGTGGTGAAGGTCGATTCTTAAGGTTAAGATCCAGCTTCATAGGGGCATAAGAATACGACCCCATACCTGTCAAAGCACAGACAGTTTCTTTGTACTCATCAATATCCTCACGATCAAAGTTCATAAGCACAACAGCTAATGGCTCAACAGTAAGCTGCTCCTCCAAAGATAATTCCCGCTTATCCTCATAATAAACATCAAATATAGAGAACACATTCATATCCTTGGGCTGCTTCATTGATTTGCATACATCGAAACGTACCACTTCGTCATTCATCCAAAATAAAAGCTCATTTGCTCGCAAATCAATAACCATACTTCCGGTTGCAAGGAAAGGTCAACCTAAGATTATGGGCACCTCAAAATCCACCTCTCCATCCAAAATAACAAAATCTACAGGAAAAATGAAGGTAGCCACCTTCACTAATACATCGTACAAAATCCCAACAGGCCATTTTACCGACCTATCTGCCATTACAAGCCGCATATTGGTTGGTGTAGGATCTCCCAACCCTAACTATTTATAAATGGTTAGCAACATCAAATTAATGCTAGCCCCCAAATCACACAAAGCCTTAGAAAAATCTAAAGATCCAACCGTGCAAGGAATAATGAAAGCACCCGAATCTTCCTTCTTCTGTACTAAGGACCTTGTGGCAATCGCACTGCAATGATGGAAATTATCTGCCGGTTCATAGCTTGCTGCCCTTTTATTTGTGAAAAGGTCATTCATGAATTTGGCATAACCTGGTATTTGCTCCAGTGCCTCTACCAAAGGCATATTTATAGTCAGCTGCTTCAACATGGTCATGAATTTACTGAACTTAGTATCATCAACCTTCTTCTTCAGTCTCTGAGGAAAAGGGGGTGGTGGTTTTGGAAGAGTTTTATCCACCACTTCCTTTTCATTGTGCTTTCCATTATCAATTTTTCAGACTGCTGACAGCTAGGTGTAGTATTATGAATGACCTCATCCTGATTTTCAACTTCTATAGAATCATCACAATCCACTTCAACAACATTCTCCTCCAAACTATCAACCACAGACTTACTCGTGGATGGATTTTCCAACACCTTACCACTCCTGGTAGTAATGGCCAAACATGATCCATCTTTCCTTAGATTTTACACAGTGTCACTTGGTAAAGTGCCAGTTTTTCTTTGATTGAATGCCGCCGATAGTTGACTCATTTGCTTTTCCAACTATTTTATTGAAGTGGAATGCGAGTTAACCAATTGATTCATTGAGGACAAATCATTTTTTACCTCAGCTACTCCCATGTTGGTTGCCTCCACTCCTTTCAATAACTTGGCCATCATGTTCTCTATGGACATCTTCCCAGAGCTAGATGCAATAGCTTCACGATTTCCAGGAGGGACATACAAACCGCTCTTGTCATTTTTATTCTTCCAATTCCCTTGGTCTCGGTTTTTGTATTTGGATTTTTCATAATAGTTCTGACCTTAGTTTCCTTGGCCACTGCCTCAGAAACCCCCCTGATTATTTAAGTAATTTGCTTTCTCTTCAGAATCGGAGTCATCTCTTCAGAATCGGATACAACAACTTTGACCTTTTCTGTCTTCCCCGATAATAAATGCTTAGTAAGAAGGTCCATCTGCATTTTCATGTGAGCCATATCCTGGTCACATTCCTCTTCCCTTCGCCTTTGTTCTACCGTCATGCCAATAGATACAGTAGAGCTTGCTATCTCAGAGTCCTTGGTATGCCAAGCTCTACTCCGCTTTGTCATACGATCCAGCATGTCAGATGCCTCAAGAAAAGTAAGGTCCATGATTGATCCACCCGCAGCATTATCTACCACTGGCTTAGTCACCGAGTTCAAAGCCCTATAAAATATCTCCATCAAGTGGACATTGGTCATCTGATGATTTGGGTACCGCATAAGCTTCTTCTTGAACCTCTCCCAAGTCTTGTGGAGAGCTTTAGTTGGAAGCTGTCTGAAATTGCTTATCTCATCTCTCAATTGTGCCCTCTTGGACGGTGGAAAGAATCTTTCTAGGAAAGCATCTTTCAGTTGCCTCCAATTGGTAATAGAGTCAGGAGTTAGCCCATTTAACCATAGAGTTGCCTCTCCAGATAGAGACAATGGAAATAAGCGCAGCCGGATCGCATTCTACCCAACCCCTGGATTGTTAAACGATTTGCATAATAAGATAAAATTAATCAGATGCATATTCGGATCGTTACCTGCAAGTCCACCAAATAGCCCTTTGAGTTGAAATAGCTGGATCATAGTGCTAGTGATATTGAACTTGGCTCCGGGTACTAAAGGTGGAGGAATAATAGCCCCCGTGGCACCATCCCCATCCAAGTCATCATCATTATCATCAAAATCAAACTTCACAGCTCTGCATTAGGGTCTCATTCTAGCATGGCGATCTCTGTTGATATTACTGTTCACGGGTGCAGCCAAATCCTCTGCACGCCTTGGATTTAATAGCTCATCATCACCCAGGTCTTCATCATCCGGATTGGGTACCCGACCTGGGTTATCAGCATTCTGCTGATTTACTTGCGTAACTGCCAAAGCAGGTAATCTAGCCTGCTCTTGTTGAGCAGCTATCCTTTTCAGATCTCATTGCGCATCCATTCTGCCAATGAGATGTGGTTCAGGATTTATAGGTAATAGTGGTTGACCCGATCTTCGTGTATTTGGCATGCAATCCACTCAACCAAAACAAAACAAAAAACAACAAAAAAAAAGTAAAATTTTGGGAATCTTTGACCAAAAGGTCGATTAACAAACACAACCTTAGTTGACAACCGTATTCCCCGATAACGGCGCCAAAATTTGATACTCCCAAATTACAACTCTCTTACGAGAATGTAAGCGGTCGCTGTCAAATATAAAACCCAACTAGGTTGGGTGTCGAATCCCACAGGGAATACTGTGTTACTAAGTATTGTAGTTGTTACTGGATTGTTGGTCGAGGTTCCTGAATAGGGGTTTTGGTTTTGATCTGAAGTGATAGTTACAATATAACAATGAAGCAATATGTGTATTAATATTTGATTATAGAGAATGACAAGTTAGGGTTATGTCCACCTTGTAGCTTTTACTTCTCTATTAACTATGAGTATTAAGGATTTATACATGCATGCACTTATAGAAAGATTTATTCGAAATCTAAATCCAAGTGTTTCTCAACCATCAAGGATTAATTCACTTTAGTTCTCTCGAATCCAAAGTGTACAACCTATCATACTAACTCTCCAAATCATCAGTCCTATTAAGGCATTAACGTGTAAAATAGAGGTTGGAAACCCTATTTTCTTGTCACTACTCTCTTTTCCAAACATTAACTTTTCTATTGAACAAGTTATTTCTATAATGACACATTCCCTATGTTTGTAACCACGAGAATTCAATCATAACGAAGAGAGTAATGATATAAGTGGATCAAGACATCATAAATTCAAAAACCCATAGCAATAAAGAGTATACTACAAGGTTTCCATAACCCTAACAAATAAGCTTAGCTACTCATGAACCAAAAGAAAATAACCATAAGAATGTTCATCATACCCAAGATTAGAGGATGATCTTAGTGTCCACAAAATAGAGAAAGCAAGAGGAGAAAATGCTTTTTCCCTCTCACCCTTAGCTAAGCCGCCTTTTCTTCTTTCGAAAAATAATATGACACTTCCTCATAAAAATTCAGCCATAAGGCTTTTAATAACATCCTTATCTAATAAATTGCTACTGAGTCCTCAACTATTTAAAAATATCAAGTTTTTTCGGGAAAAAGTTCCCATATATCACATTCAGTCCAAAAGCTGCTTTCCTTTTATGTGAAGTTTCCTCTGCTATCCATAGGTCCCCAAAGTGTCGTAATCTTCCTCATTAGTACTTGAAAAGCATGCTAATCACATAGGTCAGGTCACTTAACTAAAAATAGACTAAAAGTGCAAGAATTATGTATTTTATCCTCAAAACTTAGCTAAAACATAGGTAAGCTATGGTGGTTAGACGTATAAATGTGCCCAACATCAATAACAAGATAAAGAACCTAGATAGTACTACTCCTCATCCACATTAGGAGTCATGTCACCTGCATTGAGATCATCATCAGAGCCATTTTTCCTGTGTTCATCATATCATCCATGTCAACCACACATAATAAAACTAACTATAATTAAGATGAGTGTGGTGAAGTCACCACCCCACACTTAATTTGTTAGTATCAACCAATTAAGTGTTATTTTCGGGTAGTCAGACTTCGCCGACATACACTTTGACATGGTGCATCAACATTAGTTACAATACAATCACTCCAATTCCCCCAATTCTATTTCAGTGAAGCACTTTTTAAACAGAATCATGCTTTACACTTTCAACCATATCAAAATATACAAAACACCATCACTTTCACAATATCGCCATGGCAAGAATTTAATTCGTAATCCTTAAGAAATCAATTAACTATAACATAGAGTCACGATAACTAAGGATTAAGAAAGTAAAACTTACATTGAAGATGGAAGATTAGTAAAGGATAAAAAGAATAGTGAGAGCACAATATTGTACGTCTTAAGGGTGAAATAAGGATGAATTTGGGCATTTAAGGTGTGAATACTATTTAAAGAATAAAAATCTGGGTCGGGTTGACCCACGTTAAAGTTGGATTCATGTTGAAATTGGAAGGGTATGCGATGCACAGGTTACCCTACATGTTTAAGTATGCGCTGCATTGGCCATTGTACACATGAAACAGTGAGCCTACGTGGTATGGTGTGCGACGCAAATGTTATCACACACATTAAGGTGTGCGGCGCACTAGGAATTGCACATATGAGGTAGTGAGCATGTGTGGAGGCTTAGGTAGTGCACAGGTTATCGCACATCATTAGGTGTGCGGCGCATATGTTATCGCCTACATCAAGGTGTGCTGTGCACATCATGACACTAATTTTTGCCTATATGAAACAATGTGCTTAGGTTGAATGTAAGGCTACGCTTTTACCATGGTATATGCAAATTTGGATGCCATGCACCCCAATCTTCATATAAATCATTGAGAAGTATCCATATCGCGGGGGCTTCGGCCCCGTACCCCCATCGAGGTCAGTGGTGGGGTTTGGGATTAGGCCAACAGGCCCAATCCCTATGCTGCCATCATATACCTCATTGAAAGTCAAAAAATAAAGTCGCACCGCAAAACTTTTAAGGTCGGATTAACATAGATCGGGGCACAACTCTAACACAAATCAGACTTAAGCCTTACACATTTGACCACTCCAACTTACCTATAATGTTCCCATCACTCCTAAACTTACCACCATTGACATGGCTTAATTTCAAACCAAATTTGGTACCAATCACCTCCTTAGTACTTCATGCACCTACACTTAATCAAAAACAACAAAAATGATTAGAAGGATGGGTTGCCTCCCGCCAAGCACCTAATTTAGTGTTGCGGCACGATCCAATCAACTTTTTCCTCTACCTTGAGGATATGAATTTCACCCCCAACATCGCATCCATCTTTTTGACTCGCTCATACGGGGGTGGTGCAGGAATTAAGAAGCCGAGTAATGGATGATGCAAGGTAAACAACTCGGTCTTAAAGTGAGGTGTGTTTTTATGTTGCTTATCAAGTGTAAAATAAAGAATATAGGATTCTTGGTCCTTATCTTCATACTCTTCCACTATTTTAGATGATTTCACGGACAACATATCATCTAAACATAATATGGAAAAATGCTTCGAGTGAGGTCCAACTAATTCTACTTCAAAATTTACACTATCTACTACACACTCACTTTTACTCTCCTTCTCGACATTTTCTCTTAAATTGGGCTAGAGTCTTTATTAGAGATTTTCTTGGTTTCTTCTTTTGTCTTTAGCACCAAGTCCTCAATCGTGGCATCATCTCTCATAGTTGGTTCAGTTTGTTGGAAAGTCATTAAGGGTTGCTCAACTTCAATATAGGGTTCCAGCTCTTCATCTTCACACTCTTCTATTATGTTAAATGATTCCACAGACAAAATATCATCTTAGTATATTGTAGAAGAGTGCTTTGAATGATTGACCTCTATATCCATCTCCTTATGAATGATTGGCCTCATGCCTTGACGCATATCACATACGATATCGTATGTTTCTTCTGGAGATCCAATATTTGTTGAAACATAGCTTCAATGCCACTCCTTTCGGTGCTTCGTTCTTCCTTTTCTTGACCATAAGACCTGTTAAACTCAAAAGAAAAATTAGGGCAATCACTCTAATATCCATCTTGACCACCACATAAAGAATAATCATACTCCCGGTAGGATAGAGATGGTGCACACATCTCTCTCCGGGGAGCATAACTACAATTTTTCCAAAAGTGAGGTCTATCACAATATGAGCATGTATCATCAAGATAAGATTTCCAACCACCAAGCTCATGTTCATTCCACGATGCCATAGTAATAAGTAAACTAAAATAAAAATCTACCTAACACAAGAAATAAAAGAAAACTAAAAAAAATATTTACAAGTTTGAATTCAAGCAAGTAGGCTAAAATTCCAAACCAACTCTCTTAAACGTAAAATTAAGAAACTTGACTAACAGTCAATTAACACACATAAACTCAATCAACAACCGTATTCCCTGGTAACGGCGCCAAAATTTGATACGCCCAAATTACACCTCTCTTACGAGAGAGTAAGCGGTCGTTGTCAAATATATAACCCAACTAGGTTGGGGTCGAATCCCACAGGGAATATGGTGTTAATTAAGTTGTATGTAAATTAGTTGACTTTAAATCATTCATTTCCATAAAATAAATAGGGGGATTTGATTCAGTTCACAAATTAATGGTTTCGATTTAACAAGATGAAATACGTGTAGTAGTATTGAAATTCAGAGAAATAGCAAGCTAGGGTTATGTTCACCTTGTAGTTTTCAATACTTTCTAACTATGGGCTTTACGAATTCATACTTGCATCGTGCTTACAGAGAAACATATTGTATTTAATAACATAATCCTAGTGTTTATCAACCATCAAGGACTAATTCACTTTAGTTCTCTCGAATCAAAAGCGTTTACCAAAAACAATAAGAAATCTCCAAGTAGTTAATCCTGCTAAGGCATTAACATATGAAATAGGGGTTGGTAATCCTATTTTCTTGTCACTACTCTCTTTTATGAACATCAACCTTTCTTTCGAACAAGATGCATTTTAAGGCATATCCTCTATGTTTGCAACCACGAGAATTCAAGATAAGCGAAGAGAGTATGATGTAAAAAATCAATGCATAATGAATTCAAAATCCAAAGTGATAGATTGTATGCTACAAGGCTTCCATAACCCTAAATACTAAACTTAGATACTCATGAATAAAATAAAAATCACAATAGAAATATTCATCATACCAAAAACTAGAAGATGATCTTGGAGTGCGAATTGTGAGAACAAGAGAAAAACATTTTGCTAAGCCGCCACTCTTCTTCTTCAAAAACTAATACAGAATAATTCCATAATGAATAAAAATTCAGCATTAAGCCTTTTAATAATATTTTTCTCTCATAATTGCCTTCTAAGTCCCTGAACTAATTATAAATGACAAACTAGTCTTGGACATAGTTTCTAGGTGCCACATTTGGTCCAGACTGCTACTCTCTCTTGTGTCATATGCCATACGCATTCCATAGTCCCATTATGTATTCATCTACCTCATTAATACCTGAAATCATGCTAATCACATCGGTTAGCTCAATTAGATAAAAGTAGAGTAAAAACATAAGAAACTAGGCATTTTGTTCTCTAAACTTAGCTAAAATATGGATAAGTTATGGTGCTTAGGCGTATAAATACACCCAAGATTAGATTGACCTTAGGGGAAATTTGGGTGGTCAAAATGGCAAAACGGTGCGAATAGGGCTTTTTCGGGCTAATTTGGCATGCTCTAGCTTACGGTTCTTGGGGTGGGCCCGAAGTTTGGGCTTGTCGTGGGCTGAAAATCGATCGAGGCATGCAAAAGAGGCTAAAGAGTGGCCAAGTATGGCCCGTTGGTGTGGTAGGGGCCATTTGGGTGGTCAAATATGCAAAACAATGTGCACGGGGTATTTTCGAGCCAAATTAGTGTGCTATAACCCGTGATTCTGAGGGTAGGCCGGGGGTCCGGGTGTGTCATGGGTAAAAAATTAATCGGGGCATGCAAAAGGGGTTAGGGAGCGGCCTAGTAAGGCCTGTTGGTGTGGGAGGGGCTATTTGGATGGTCAAACGGGTGAAACGGTGTGAATGACACATTTTTTAGCTAAATCAATATGCTATAGCCCACTGTTCCGGGGGTGGGCTCGGGGTCCGAGCGTCCCATGGATAGAAAATCAACCATGGTATGCCAAGGAGGCTGGGGAGCGGCCTAGTGTGGCTTGTTGGTTTGGAAGGGACCATTTGAGTGGTCAAACAGGCAAAACAACGAGAACGGAGCATTTTCAGGCTAAATCGGTGTGCTATAGCCCACTGTTCTGGGGATTGGCATATGGTCAGAGCGTGCGGCGGGACAAAAATCGATCGGGGCTTGCCAGGGAAGCTGGGGAGCATCCTAGTGTGGCTCATTGATATGGGCGGGGCCATTTGGGTGGTCAAACAGGCAAAATAGCACGGATGGGGCCTTTTTGAGCCAAATTGGTGTGCTATATCCTACGATTCTAGGGGGTGGGCTCAGGGTTCGGGTGTGTTGTGGACTAAAAGTTGACTGAGGCATGCCAGGGAGATTGGGGAGCATCGTTGTGTGGCTCATAGGCATGGTCGGGGCCATTTGGGTGGTCAAACCGGTGAAACAGCATGAACGTGGCATTTTTGGTTTAAATCGGTGTGCTATAGCCCATGGTTCTGGGGTGGGCATGGGGATCAGGCATTTCATGGGCAAAACATTGAGAGAGGCATGCCAAGAAAGCTGGGAAGCGGCCTAGTGTGGTCTGTTGGTGTGTCGGGGCTATTTGGGTGGTAAAACAAGCAAAACAACGTGAAAGGGACATTTTTGGGCCAAATCAATGTGCTATATAGCCCATGGTTCCAGGGTGGGCCCGGTGTTCATGCTTGTCGTGGACCAAAAATCGATCGAGACATGTCAGGGAGGTTGGGGAACGGTCTAGTGTGTCCCTTTTGCATTGGCGGGGCCATTTGGGTGGTTAAACGGGAGAAACAGCGCAAACGGGGCATTTTCTGGCCAAATTGGTGTGCTATAGACCATAGTTTAGGGGGTGGGCCTGTGTTCCGGGCGTTCTGTGGGTCAAAAATTGACCAAGGCATGCCAGGGAGGCTGAGGAGCATCCTAGTATGGCCCGTTGGTATGGGCAGGGCCATTTGGGTTGTTAAACAGGCAAAACGGCGTGAACGTGGAATTTTTGGGCCAAATCGATGTGCTATACCCCATGGTTCCGAGGTGGGCCTGTGTTCCAGGCATGTCGTAGGCCAAAAATTGATTGAGGCATGCGAGAGAGGATGGGGAGCGGCCTAGTGTGGCTCGTTGGTGTGGGCGAGGCCAATTGGGTGGTCAAATAGGCAAAATAGTATGAATGGGGTATTTTCGAGCTAAATCGGTGTGCTATAGCTCACAGTTTTGGATGTATCATGGGTCAAAAATTGATCGGGGCATGCCAGGGAGGATGGGGAGCGGCCTAGTATGGCCCGTTGGTATCGGTGGGGCCATTTGGGTAGTTAAACAGGTGAAATAATGCGAACGAGGTATTTTTGGGCAAAATCGGTGAGTTGTAGCCTACGATTTTGGGGGTGGCCCCAGGGTCCGGGTGTGTCGTGGGTTAAAAATCAATCAGAGCGTGTCAGGGAGGCAGGGGAGCGACCTAGTATGGCTCGTTGGTATGGGCGAGGCTATTTGGGTTGTCAAACGGGCAAAATGATGCAAACGGGGCAATTTTTGGGCTAAATCGGTGTGCTATAACCATCTTTTTTAGGGGTGGGCTCTGGGTCCGGGAGGGTCGTGGGTCGAAAATCGATCGACGCATGCAATGAGGGTGAGGAGTGGCTTAATGTGGCCCGTTAGTGTGGGTGGGGCTATTTGGGTGGTCAAACAGGCGAATTGGTGCGAACGGGGAACTTTGGGCCAAATCAGTGTCCTATATCCCACGGTTCTGAGGGTGGGGCCAAAGTCTGCGCGTTTCGTGGGCCAAAAATCAATAAGGGTGTGCTAAGGAGGCTGGGGAGCATCCTAGTGTGGCCCTTTGGTATAGACGGGGCCATTTGGATGGTCAAACGGGCGAAACGACACGATTGGGGAACTTTTGGGCCAAATCGATGTCCTATAGCCTACGATTTCGGGGGTGGACCAAAAATTTGGGCGTTCTGTGGGCCAAAAAATTGATCGGGGCATGCCAAGGAGGCTGGGGAGTGGCCTAGTGTGTCCTGTTGATAGTCAATCATGTGAAACAACGTGAGTGGGGCATTTTCGAGCCAAATCAATGTGCTATAGCCTACGATTTCGGAGGTGGGCCTGAGGTTCGGGTGTGCCATGGGTCAAATATCGATCGAGGCATGCCAGGGAGGCTGGGGAGCGGCCTAGTGTGGCCCATTGGTGTGGGCGGGGTCATTTGTATGGTCAAACAAGCAAAACGGTGCGAATAGGGCATTTTTGGGTCAAATCAGTGTGGTATAGCCTACTGTTTCAGGGGTGGGCCCAAGATCCAAGCATGTCATAGGTCAAAAATCGACCGAGGCGTGTCATGGAGGTTGGGGAGTGGCTTATTGTGGCCTGTTGGTATGGACGGGGCCATTTGGGGTGTCAAATAGGCAAAAATGTGCGAACGAGTTTTTTTTGGGCCAAATCGATGTGCTATAACCAATGGTTCTGCGGGTGGGCCTAAGGGTGTCAAATGGGTCGGGATGACCTGGCCCACCTAGTCAACCCGGCCCGATCAGCCCACGGGCCGTAGGGTACCAGGTTATTTTTTGTTTTGGGACCGGTTAACCTGACCCGGACCAAGCCCGATCCAGGCCCGCCGGTTAACCAGCCCGGTTTAATTTTTTTTTTGTTAAAAAATTAACAAACGGACCGTTGGGCCCAAAGTAACCATTGGCCCAACGACTATATAGCCGTTTTTGGGTCCAAACGGCTACTTTGGCCATTTTAATTAAAAAAAAAATTCATTCAAAATTATTTTTTAACCCAAAAAAAGTTCTATAAATACCCTACACTTTCAAATAATTTTTCACACAATTTTTTATTCTCTCAAATCTCATTTTCTCTCAAATCTCAATTCTCAAATATTCTATATATTTAATTTCCTAAAGTGCTCACTTTAATTTTTTAATTTTGCGATTACAAAGTACGAGTGGAAGTTTCTAAAGTCGCAACCTTCGGATACTTTTAAAATTTGGTATTGTCGTTCCATTTCTTACGTTTAATTTTTAATTTGTGTATTAATTGTTGAATATTTAATTTTATTATATTTGTGTATTTTGAATTTTTTTAGTTTATTTTATATTATGGATAAATTAAGAAACCTCGCCACTAAAGGTGTTAAAAATTTTTGTTCCAACAGTGGTAGTGGTAGTAAAAAGCGAATTACTAGCGGTAGAGGTACTTCAAGTAGTAGATATACCCGTGTGCCCCCGGCACCGCTTAGTCAACCTTTTGAGGAAGAAGTAGGTGTACCTTTAGGTGTAGGTTCCCACGATATGGATTATGTAGAAGCTCAGGAAAATTACGGTATAGAAGAAAAAATTGAAGTAGATGCGGTTAATTTAGAAGTAGATAAAGTATATAATCACTATGCTGATTTAGTTGATTTAGTTGTACCGACAAATATCACTCCAACTGTCGCTCCTCGTCCTCTCGAGGAACCATCATCTTCTAAAAAGGTAGCACATAGTGGTTCCTCTGATCACTTTTATGATTTACCTTGTTGGAACAATGTTGAGGAGGGAGCTTACACAATAACTTGTCGGGAAGAGCTGAAGTATTATCTCCGATCGCCGCTAGCAGATCGCAGATGAAGGATCAACACGCTGAATTGGAGGAGGAATAATGAAGCACAATATCCTGTGCTTTCAAGAGTTGCTAGATATCCTGAATGTTCCAATGTCAACCGTTGCAACGGAGAGTGCTTTTAGTCAGGGACGACAGCAGCTTGGAGACAATCGACATTCATTGGGAAGCAATGTAATGAATGTTCTAGTTTGCCTTATAGATTGAATTAGAGTCGAATGAAGAAATCAAGGAATGAAAGCAGAGCCGAACGATGAGCAAAGACTTGAAGAAATTATGACTTCAAGGGAGAACTCAGCAGAATCAAGTTAAATGCATAGTTTTGCCCCCGTTGACTTTAACTATCCTATGCACGTTCTCGTTAATATTAACATGAATGAGTTGGAAAAAATGATGAAAAATTTATAGATTTTTCATCCATGTAAATTATAAATTTTGGATCATTTTACAATCAATAAAATTTAACATTCATTCACTCCTTAGTCCTTACTTAGTAATTTTTTTCATTAAATGATTTAAATTGAATTTTTAGTTTAAATTAAATTCTTAATTTTAATATATTACTAATTTACTATAAAGTATTATTAATTTATTATATTGAGTAGCATATGTTTTATTTAAAGAAGTATATATATTTTAAAGTAGTACGTATATATTGAATGGTACGTATATATGTATGTATATCTTCTATAGACGTATATATTTAACGTATACATGTGTATATGTTTTATAAATTAGTATATAACTGTATATATAGTGTGTGTATATATTGTAGTATATGTTTTATTTAAAGTAGTACGTATATATTGAATGGTACGTATATATGCGTGTATATCTTCTATAGACGTATATATTTAACGTATACATGTGTATATGTTTTATAAATTAGTATATAACTATATATTTAGTGTGTGTATATATTGTTGTATAAATATATTGTAGTATATATTTTATTTAAAGTAGTACGTATATATTGAATGGTACGTATATATGTGTGTATATCTTCTATAGACGTATATATTTAATGTATACATGTGTATACGCTTTATAAATTAGTATATAACTATATATTTAGCGTGTGTGTATATTGTAGTATATATATATATATATATATATATATATATATATATATATTGTAGTGTATGTTTTATTTAAAATAGTATGTATATATTGAATGGTATGTATATATGTGTGTATATCTTCTATAGACGTATATATTTAACGTATACATGTGTATATGTTTTATAAAAATATATAACTATATATTTAGTGTGTGTATATATTGTAGTATATGTTTTATTTAAAGTAGCACGTATATTGAATGACACGTATATATGTGTGTATATCTTCGATAGACATATATATATATATAACGTATACATGTGTATATCTTTTATAAATTAGTATATAACTATATATTTAGTGTGTGTATATATTGAGTATATATATATTGTAGTATACGTTTTATTTAAAGTAGTAAGTATATATTGAATGGTACATATATATGTGTATATCTTCTATAGACGTATATATTTAACGTATACATGTGTATATGTTTTATAAATTAGTGTATAACTATATATTTAGTGTGTTTATATATTTTAGTATATGTTTTATTTAAAGTAGCACAAATACTGAATGGTACGTATATATGTGTGTATATCTTCTATAGACGTATATATTTAACGTATACATGTGTATATATTTTATAAATTAGTATATAACTATATATATAGTGTGTGTATATATTGTAGTATATATATATATTGTAGTATATGTTTTATTTAAAGTAGTACATATATTAAATGGTACTTATATATGTGTGTATATCTTCTATAGATGTATGTATTTAACGCATACATGTGTATATGTTTTATAAATTAGTATACAACTATATATTTAGTGTGTGTATATATTATAGTCTATGTTTTATTTAAAGTAGTACGTATATGTTGAATGATGCATATATATGTGAGTGTATATATTGTAGTATATGTTTTATTTAAAGTAGTACGTATATATTGAATGGTACATACATATATATGGGTATATTTTCTATAAACGTATATATTTAGCGTATACATTTGTATATGTTTTATAAATTAGTATATAACTACATATTTAGTGTGTGTACATATTGTAGTATATGTTTTATTTAAAGTAGTACGTATGTATTGAATGGCACGTATATATGTGTGTATATCTTCTATAGACGTATATATTTAACGTATACATTTGTATATGTTTTATAAATTAGTATATAACTATATATTTAGTGTGTGTATATATTGTAGTATATATTTTATTCAAAGTAGTACGTATATATTGAATTGTACGTAGATATGTGTGTATATCTTCTATAGACATATATATTTAACGTATACATGTGTATATGCTTTATAAATTAGTATATAACTATATATTTAGTGTGTGTATATATTATAGTATATATATATATATATATATATATATATATATATATATATATATATTGTAGTATATGTTTTATTTGAAGTAACACATATATTGAATGGTACGTATATATGTGTTTATATCTTCTATAGACATATATATTTAACGTATACAAGTGTAATGTTTTATAAATTAGTATATAACTATATATTTAGTGTGTGTATATATTGTAGTATATGTTTTATTTAAAGTAGTACGTATATATTGAATGGTACGTATATATGTGTGTATATCTTCTATAGACATATATATTTAACGTATACATGTTTATATGTTTTATAAATTAGTATATAACTATATATATAGTGTGTGTATATATTGTAGTATATATATATATATATATATATATATATATATATATATTGTAGTATATGTTTTATTTAAAGTAGTAAATATATTGAATGGTACGTATATATGTGTGTATATTTTCTATAGACGTATATATTTAACATATACATGTGTATATGTTTTATAAATTAGTAGATAACTACATATTTAGTGTGTATATATTGTAGTATATATATATTCTAGTATATGTTTTATTTAAAGTTGCACATATATTGAATGGTACGTATATATGTGTGTATATCTTTTATAGACGCATATATTTAACGTATACATGTGTATATATTTTATAAATTAGTATATAACTATATATTTAGTGTGTGTATATATTGTAGTTTATTTATATTGTAGTATATGTTTTATTTAAAGTAGTACATATATTGAATGGTACGTATATATGTGTATATATCTTCTATAGACATATATATTTAACGTATCCATGTGTATATGCTTTATAAGTTATTATATATATCATTATATTGTAGTCTATATGTTGTAGTATATGTCTTATTTAGAGTAGTATATATATCTAACTAACGTATAGTCGTATACACGTTACATGTATAATTGTGTATATGTATTATGTATATATATATTTTTAAATTTTAATGTAGTATGTAATATATATATATATATAGTGTCTATACTTTGTTTAACGTATTTAAAATGTATATAGATGGGTATATGTAGTGTATATTGGAGAATTTGTTTTTTGGTTTTTGACCAGATTTTTAATCGGGTTTAGGTGGGTTGGACTAAGTTGGGTTAAGTGGGCCGGTTGAGGGTTGTTTTTAAATTTTTTACTGTTGGACCCGGAATTGGACTGACTCGTTTAACCAGGACCGGATCCGTACCGGTCCACACCCCGACAAAATTTCATAGTCCAGTTCCAAGTTGACCCGACCCGACCCACTTAACACCCCTAGGTGGGCCCGAGGTCTGGGCATATCGTGGGGCAAAAATCGATCAGGGTACGCCAGGGAGGCTGAGGAGAGGCCTAGTATGGGTAGGGCCATTTGGGTGGTCAAATAGGCGAAACGACGCCGACGGGGCATTTTTGGGCCAAATCGGTGTGCTATAGCCACGGTTCTGGGGTTGGGCTTGGGTTCTAGGCGTGCCGTGGGTCAAAAATTGATCGAGGCACGCCAGGGTGGCTGGAGAGCGGCCTAGTGTGGCCCGTTGGTATGGGCGGGGCCATTTGGCTGGTCAAACGGCACGAACGGGGCATTTTTAGGCTAAATTAGTATGCTATAGCCCACGGTTCTGGGGGTGGGCCTGAGGTTCGGGCGTGCTATGGGCTAAAAATTAACCGCAATATGCTAGGGAAGCGAAGGAGCGGCCTTGTGTGGCTCGTTAGTGTGGGCGGGGCGATTTGGTTGGTCAAACGGGCAAAACGGCACCAACAGGACATTTTCGAGCCAAATTGGTGTGCTATAGCCCACGATTTCAGGGGTAGGCTCAGGGTCCGGGCGTGTCGTGCGCCAAAAATTCATCGGGGCATTCTAGGGAGGCTGGGGAGTGGCCTTGGTGTAGGTGGGGCCATTTGAGTGGTCAAACTGGTGAAACGGCGCTAACAAGGCATTTTTCGAGCCAAATTGGTGTGCTATAGCCTACGTTTCAGGGAGTGGGCTTGGGGTCAGGGCATGCCATGGCTGAAAATAGATCGGGGCATGTCAGGGAGGCTGGTGAGCGGCCTAGTGTGGTCCATTGGTGTGGGTGGGGCCATTTAGGTTGGGAAGACCTTTGACCTGGGATGGGGAGGGATTGGGGTCATTTATTTTAGGACTTTAGTCCGTAACAAGGCTCGAAAACCTCCGGATGGATTTGAAATGGATCAGGTAGGGCATCTATTTATGACGTGGGTGAGATTAGCAGTTTTCTCTATTTTCTTCAATGGTAGAAAATAGGCATCAATGGGGGTATATGTGTGGAAACCAGTCTGCAGTAATTTAAATTGCTCCTTTGGATCACTAAGTAAAATCTTGACTCACACATACCACGGTGTATTGTTGTCAGCTCACCTAGTCACACCTACTAACAACAAGACGACCACACCCCCGTGAGAGCCCTCTATCTGACTAACATACTCCTTTTTGATCTCCTCCATACCTTCATATCAAATTGGGTTCTTAATATTCTCTTAAGCTCATTTATCGAAGCTAAGTCATTACTAGAGAAAGCAATGTCATCCACACAGAAGATGGACAATACCCGATGTCGACCTCCCAATAAACATTTAATGATCCGATTTACTTACTTGAAAACTGGCTCCTTCCTCTACTCCTATTTTGACTCTTATACATGTTGCTGTCACTTTTTAATCCAAGCTCTTTTACTTACTTTAGCTTGTCGAAGGCCGTAACATAAATCGCTTTCTTGAGCTTGCATATCAAGTTAGGATTCCTAAGAGAAGAGAAGCCTGGAGTTGGAGGAGGCTAAATAGAAAATTATTCTTGCCCCCTTCCCTTATGTTGTTGAAAGGCATTCTATTCTGAACGTCAAATTGAAATAAGGATACCTTTTGATTGCAGCCAAGGCAAGAATGCCACGAATGGTTTTTAGCAACCTGAAGCAAATGTTTTCCCTATCTCTAAAGGGGGATCTTGGGCCACTTAACTATAAAGAAAGGGGTTCGACTTAATATTCTTGAAGGAATCCTTTAGCTACTAATCTAGCCATATATCTATCTACCGAGCAATCTGCTTTATGCTTGATCTTGTTAATCCACTTGCAGCCAATGGATTCTTTCCCTGCAGGCAATGAGACTTAGTCTTATTATTTTTTTTCTTGGGCATTGATTTCTTCCTGTATAGCATCTCTCCAGTAAGAATAATTTGAGGCTTCATCAAATGATTCAGGTTCATGAGAAGATTGAACTGAGATGAGGTAAGCTTGATCTTTTGGGGAAAATAATTCATAAGCCTTTAATAGGATAAGAAACTTGAGAGGATCGACGAAGCTAAGAGCGGAATCCATAATTTTAGGAAGTGACTGAAAGAAAGGAACTGGGCTAGACTGCTGATCTTCTGGAGTAGCCTGACCCTGGGAAAGAGACTGTAATCGCTGCCGCGAATAAACATGATGTTCCGAGTGACAGAATTCCTCTAAGGTCAGCTGAACAGGCTGAGAGTCGGTAGAAAATGCTGAGCAAAGCTGCTGGCCTAAAGAGTGAGGCTAATCCGTAACATCAACTGCAGAAGAATGAGGTTCGAGTTGATGAACAAGAGAATGTCGCAATACATCTCCATCATCATTCTCCCTCGGGGATGATTAATTAGGTTAAGGAAAATATGAGGCGACCCTATTAAATAGAGCATTAAGGATACATCGATTTTCTTGGATTTCACATCATAACATATATATACCCGGATAGAGCATATCTAAGAAAGACACAAGTGGTTTCCTTGGGGATAATTTTTCTCTTAACTGCGCAGGAATATGAACAAAACACGTGCATCCAAACACTCGTAAATGTCTATTATAGTACTGCCCCAGTAAGAAGTTCGTAAGGTACCGCTGTAGCTTGGATTATCGTTGAATAAGAGGAGCCGTGTTAGGAAATGACTTAACTTAAAAGACAAATTCTGCCACTGCGATGTGAGGGATCAACTTATATGGTCTTACGGTGAACTCATTCCTGTTACGAGAATAAAATGATACCCCAGCTTGACTCGAGACCAAGAATCCTTATAACTCACACCAATAGCGGCACTAAGCGCCTGAAGATTAATTGAAAAGGTAGGCCCAACCAAACTTCTCTCCCCTTAACCACCTATCTACTCATGTTTGTAGCTCGATCGGAGGTCAAGACTATGGTCCGGCTGAAAAACAAAAGTCGTCCATATCAAGTGATACGTGAATTGATCAATAGTGCTTCGCCACTACCCTAGCTGGCAAAAATAGCTTAATGGTAGAGAATACCCTTGCCAAGGCTGAGGTTAAGGGTTCAAGTCCCTCCTTCCCCTCCTGGCTTCATCGTTAAGTGGTAACAAGTGGAGTACATAAGCCACTTTAAAAATAGGGGTAAGCAGCAAGAAGCCCCTTGTATAGGGTTCCAAACCTATCTAACTAATAAGAAGAAAGAGACATTCAACCACTGTAAGGAAAGGGGCCCTTGGACGAAACTGACCTCTAAGAAGTTGCTGGCTTTTCATCAGCCGTTGTATGCTAGAGTGCTAGCCTTTTTCCAACCTATACAAGGGGCTGCTAGTTGTAGCTCGCAGTGTTTTAGTGAATAGGAAAAGTGAATTAAGATTACTAATGATGGATGGAGGTTGAGGGTAGAACATGTTTAGTGCCTCGCCCTTGTCTTCTTCGCCGTAGACTGAAAATGATGGGAATCCTATCGAGAAAGAAGAGGCGTAAGCATCGCCTCTCGATCTAATCCATCTTCCCTGGCATCTCCAACAAAATCTTGATATAAAAGAAACCTCCCACCATAGAGAAGAGATCGAAAGTCTGGGTCCCCTCAATCACCCTTCCTCTCCCTATAGGTCGAGCTTCCCTTTCAGCTCTCACACTTCATTCGAGCTAATTGCATCCCCCCCACCTAAACTATTCGAGAGAGATAAACCTGTACCATATTTTTTTGAATTGAAAGCCCCAATTCTAGAACCTAAACAACTCAGTTGAGAGCTCCGTGACTGGTTCAAGGGAAGGTCAACCAATGATTGATAGGCCATTCCCTCCCTATCTATCTCTTGATCTCTCATTCAACTAATCCATTGTTACTGATTTATTCAAGGTATATACTCTCCATTTCTTTATCTTATTAGCGTAGGTGTTCGTCAATGATGAAAGTAGTTGAACTTTAGACTCGAGTGGAGAAAGAGGGCTAGGCCCCCGAAGGGCTTTCAGGGACTGGGGAAGATAGGTGAATTATAGAGCTAGGGTAAGGGAAAATCAAAGGCCCATCGGGATTGGGCATAGACGAGCCTCGACTGGGCCAACATTGATGAAAAAGAAAAACTTCCCCCATCACATCATTAACCGGTGTAGGATTTAAGATCAGGTCCAGGATCGAGTAAAATCGATATTCTTTCTCATCTCAGGGTGAGGCAAGGAATTGTTTCAAATGTTTATTGTTCAATATCTCAGATGCTCAAGAAGTTTGACTAGTTGCTTCTCTGACCTGGAGTGAATTCTAGGGGAAGGGTAGAGCCTCACCTTGTAGTAGGAAAGTGTTCGTTGTTGGGATGGGTTTAGACTGGACTGAAAGGAGGAGGGAAAAAAAGAGTCCTCTCATCCTGGTCCTATCGAACCAGACACTAAATACCTGGGGATGTCTAGGGCTTTCAAATCAAAGAATGGGTATCTTCTATTAAGAAGGAGCAGTAGATCATCTATTGAAGAGCCAGGTCAATCAAATTCTATTGATTATTAATTCAACTCTAGGGACTCCTAGAAGTAAACTAGTATAAAAAAAAGGGGCCCTCATAGAGAGACAAGAGATGTAGGAGCTGATCGACTAACAAATGATAGGCCATAGAGATGGTCTCAATCGACTAATCACTGATCCCTGTGCCTACCTAACACAGTTGTCCTTGAAATAGGGGATTGGTTGATTGAAAAGCTCCGGAAGGAGTAGGAATTCCATAAAAATCTTTCTAATCCCTTAGATGATGATCCTGTCTAACCAGTTAAGTGGCTCTCACTTGGATTGGGCGAGTCCATTTGAGTGTTCAAATGGGTAAAACAACGCGTATGGGGCATTTTTGGGCAAAATCGGTGTGCTATAACCTATGGTTTTGAGGGTGGGCTGGGGCTCCGAGAGGGTCGTGGGCTAAAGATCAACCAGGGCATGCTAGAGAGGCTGGGGAGTGGCCTAGTATGGCTCTTTGGTATGGGCAGGGTCATTTAGGTGGTTAAACGGGAAAAATGACACAAACAGGACATTTTCAGGCCAAATCAATGTGCTATAGCTCAATGTTCTAGGGGTGGGTTCGGGGTTCAGGCGTACCGTGGGCTACAAATTGAGAGGGGCATGCCAGGGAAGCTAGGGAGCACCCTAGATTGGCCCGTTGGTGTGGGCGGGACCATTTAGGCAGTCAAACAGGTGAAACGGCATGAATGGGGCATTTTTGGGCCAAATCGGTGTGCTATACCCTACGATTCTTGGGCTGGGCCTGGGGTTCGGATGTACCACCAGCTAAAAATTGATCGGGGCGTGCTAGGGAGGCTGAAGATCAGCCTAGTGTGGCTTTTGGTATGGGCGGGGCCAATTGGGTAGTCAGACGGGCGAAATGGCGTGAATGGGGCATTTTTGAGCAAAATTGGTGTCCTATAGCCCATGGTTCCAGAGGAAGGCCCATGGTCCAGGTATGTCATGGGCTAAAAATCGATCGGGGAATGCCAGGGAGGCTGGGGAGTAGCCTAGTATAGCCCGTTGGTATGGGCGGGGCCATTTAGGTAGTCAAACGGGCAAAACGACATGAACTAGACATTTTCGAGCTAAATCGGTGTGTTATAGTCCTTGGTTTTGTGGGTGGTCCCAGGGTTTGGGCATGCCATGGGCTAAACAATGACCAGAGTGTGCCAAGAACGGTGGGGGATTAGCCTAGTGTGGCCTGTTGGTGTGAAAGGGGCCATTTGGGTGGTCAAACAGGTGAAACGGCGTGGACAGGGCATTTTTGGGCTAAATTGGTGAGCTATTTCCCACGGTTTTGGGGGTGGGCATGATGTTTGGGCATTTCATGGGCCAAAAATTGATCGAGGCGTGCCAGGGAGGTTGGGGAGTGGCCTTGTGTGTCCCATTAGTGTGGGCGGGGCCATTTGGGTGGTCAAATGGGCAAAACAGCATGGACAAGGAGTTTTTGGGCCAAATTAGTGTGCTATAGCCCACGGTTCTGGGGGTGGGCCTGGGGTTCGGGTATTTTATGGGCAAAAAATCGATCGAGGTGAGCCAGGGAGGCTGGGGAACAACCTAGTATGGCCCGTTGGTGTGGAAGGGGCCATTTGTATGGTCAAACGGGCGTAACAATGCGAACGGGGCATTTTTGGGCCTTATCAGTGTGCTATAGCCCATGGTTCTAGGGGTGGGCCTGAGGTCCAGTATGGTGTTCCAGGGGCGGGCCATGGGTCAGGGCGTGCCGTGGGCCAAAAATCGATCGGGGCATGCTGGGGAAACTAGGAAACGTCCTAGTGTGGCTCGTTGGTATAAGCGGATCCATTTGTGTGGTCAAACAAGTGAAACGACATGGATGGGGTATTTTTCGGCCAAATTGGTGTGCTATAACCCACAGTTCCAAGGGTGGGCTTGGGGTTCGAGCGTGTCATGGGTCAAAAATTGATCAAGGAGTTCTAGAGAGGTTGGAGAGAGACCTTGTGTGGCCCATTGGTGTGGGTGGGGCCATTTATGTGGTTAAATAGTGCGAATGAAGCATTTTTAGGCGAAATCAGTGTGCTATAACCCACGGTTTTGGGGGTGGCCTCGGGGTCCGGGCCTGTCGTGGGTCGAAAATCGACTGAGGTACGCTAGGGAGTCTAGGGGCAGGCCTAGTATGGCCCGTTGTTGTGGTCGGGGCCATTTGGGTGGTCAAACGGGAGAAAAGGCATGGGAGGGGCATTTTTAGGCCATATTAGAGTGCTATACCTATGGTTCTGAGGGTGGACCCGAGGTCCGGGCGTGTTGTGGGTCAAAAATTAATCGGGACATCTAGCAAGGCTGCGTAGCGACCTAGTGTATCCCGTTGGTGTAGGAGGGGCCATTTGTATAGTCAAACGGGGAAACGTCTCGAATGTGGCATTTTTAGGCCAAATTGGTGTGCTATAGCCCACGGTTCTGGGGGTGTGCTCGGGGTTCGGGCGTACTGTGGGCTGAAAATCAATCTGGGCATGCCAAGGAGGATGGGGAGCAACCCAGTGTGTCCCGTTGGTGTGGGCGGGGCCATTTAGGTGGTCAGACGGGCAAAACAGCGCAAATAGGGTATTTTCAAGCCAAATCGGTGTGCTATAGCCCAAGGTTTCGAGAGGGTTCGAGGGTCTGGGCGTACCGTAGGTCAAAAATTGATTGGGACATGCCATATAGGCTGAGGAGAGGCCTAATTTATCTCGTTGGTGTGGGCGGCGCTATTTAGGTAGTCAAACGGGCTAAATGGCGCGAATGGGGCATTTTCGGGCCAAATCGGGGTGCTATAGCCCCTAGTTCTTGGTGTGGGCCTGAGGTTCAGGGGTGGTGTTGGATAAAAATCGATTGAGGCATGCCAGGGAAGCTAGGGAGAAGCTTAGTATGGCCAGTTGGTGTAGGCGGACTATTTGGGTAGTCAAACGGGTGAAACAACACCAATAAGGCATTTTTAGGCTAAATTGGTATGCTATAGCCCACGGTTCTCGGTGTGGGCCTGGGGTCTGGGCATCTCGTGGGCTAAAAATTGACCGAGGCATCCCAGGGATGTTGGGGAGCGGCCTAGTATGGCCCATTGGTATGGGCGGAGCCATTTGGGTTGTCAAACGGGAGAATCGACACGAACGGGGCATTTTCGAGCCAAATCAGTGTACTATTGCCCACGGTTCTAGGTCTGGTCCCTGGGTCTGAGGTGTTGTGGGTTGGAAATCAATTGGGGCATGCCAGGGTAGCTGAGGAGTGACCTAGTGTTGCCTGTTAGTGTGGGTGGGGCCAGTTGAGCAGTCAAACAGGCAAAACAATGCGAACGGGGAAATTTTGGCCAAATCGGTGTACTACAGCCCACGGTTCAGGAGGTGGGCCCGGGGTTCGGCCATGCTGTGGGTTAAAAATCAACCAGTGTATGTTAGGGTGGCTGGGGAGCATCCTAGCCTGGGATTTTTGTATGGGCGGGGCCATTTAGGTTGTTAAAAAGGCAAACAACGCGAACAGGGTATTTTCGGGCTAAATCAGTGTGCTATAGTAACGATTTCGGGGGTGGGCCTAGGATCCGGGAGTTTCATGGGTCGAAAATCAACTAGGGCATGCCAGGGAGGCTGGGGAGCGACCTAGTGTATCCTGTCGGTGTAGGAAGGACCATTTGTGTGGTCAAACAGGCGAAACGGTATGAACTTGGCATTTTCAGGCCAAATCGGTGTGCTATAGCGCACGGTTCCGGGGGTGGGCAATGAATAAACAACATGAACAGAACATAAACAGAACATAAATATATATTAGTAACGTAAAGACTCCAACTCTATTAGCTAACTCTAGCTAAACACCACAACTCAACATAAAATAAAGAGAAAATACCCACTAGAATCTCTAATCGAGATGTGAATTTACAATTGTAAGAGTTAAAACAAAGACTTGTTCAACCTAGTAACAAAGACAAATTGTTATTTGTAGGTGATAGATTAAGATGTTAATAAGCATTATATAATGCGAATCCTAATCAAATCTTCAAAGTGTGATACCAGACATTGTCTGCGTTGAAGTAGAATACTATCAACAACAACAGGAATTGAGCATGAAAATGAGATGGAGAAAAAGGGTCACCTGAAATTTTTGGACCTTCAATTTTCGATCGCAGATGTGAGTAGCGATAGACTCTTAAGTCAAATTTTCAGCTCAATTCGAAGTTCGATCGTCAGAGATGACTGAAAGACAGAGAGAGAGAGTGAGATCGGAGATGTGAGATTGCGAGTAGCGATTAGTGAATGAGAGAGAGTGAGAGACTGAGGAGTGAGAGGCGTGAATTTGTGATTGTGAAAGAGGAGTAGAGGACCTAACCTAATATAATAATACCCTAACCCTATTATGAACTGAATTGTGAAATTACGAATGTGAATAAATGGACTTGGGCCAGTGGGTATGGGTGGAGTATGGGCCAGTAGCAGCCCACTGTATATGTCTGTGCTTATCGGGTTATCGGGCCACCCGATAAAAAAACAAATAAACCATGGCCCAAACCGATAAACCAATAGCAGAAATTCTCACCTTGATAACTGAACCGATATACAAAATAATCGACCCGTTAACTCGATAAGCAAATTAATGGTTTGGGTTAACGGTTTGTACCAAAATATGCACAGGCCTAGCTATAGCACATCGATTTAGCCCAAAAATGCCCCATTCGCGCTGTTTCGCCAGTTTGACCACCTAAATGGCCCCACCCACACCAACTGGCCATAATAGTCCTTTAAATAGCCTCCCTGGCAATCAATTTTCGGCCAACGGCACGCCCGAACCATGGGCTAACCCCCAAAACCGTGGGCTATAGCAAACCAATTTTGCCCGAAAATGCCCCTTTCACGTTGTTTCACCCGTTTGACAACCCAAATGCCCCCGTCCACACCAACGGGACACACTAGGCTGCTCCCCAGCCTCCCTGGCATGGCCCCAGTCAATTTTTGGCCCACGACATGCGCAAACCCCAGAACTGTGGGCTATAGCACATCGATTTGACCCAAAAATACACCGTTCGCGTTGTTTCGCCCGTTTGACCATCCAAATGGCACCGCCTACACCAACGGGACTTACTAGACCGCTATTCAACCTTGTTAACACACCTCGATTGATTTTTGGCCCACAGCATGCCCGGACCCTGGGCCCACCTCCAGAATCGTAACTATAGCACACTGATTTAGCCTAAAAATGCCTCATTTTGCCTGTTTGACCACCTAAATAGCCCCACCCACACCTACGGGACATACTAGGAAATTCCCCAGCCTCCTTGGCATGCCTCGATCAATTTTCAGCCAATGAAACGCTCTAAACCACGAGGGCACCCCCGAAACTGTGGGCTATAGCACACTGATTTGACCCGAAAATGCCTATTCAAGCCGATTCGCCCGTTTGACCATCCAAATGGCCCCGCCCATACCAACGAGCCACACTAGGCTGCTTTCCTGGCTCCCTGGCATGCCCCAATAGATTTTTGGCCCACAGCACACCCGTACTTTGGGCCACCCCCATAACCGTAGGCTATAGCACACAGATTTAGCCTGAAAATGCCTCGTTCGTGCTATTTCGCCCGTTTGACCACCCAAAGAGACCCGCCCGCACCAAAGGGAGACACTAGTCCATTTCCCAGCTTCCCTGGCATTCCCCGATCAAGTTTTGGCCCATGTCACACCTGAACCTCAGCCCCACCCCTAGAACCGAGGGATATAGCACACCGATTTAACCCAAAAATGCCCCGTTCGTGCCGTTAACCTCATTGACCACCCAAATGGCCGCGCCTATACCAATGAGTCATTTTAGAATGCTCCCCATCCTCCTTGGCACACCCCAATCAATTTTTGGCCCACGAAATTCCTAAACCTCGGGCCTACCCCAGGAACTGTAGGCTATAACACACCGATTTAGCCGAAAAATGTCCCGTTCGCGCTGTTTCACCCATTTGACCACCCAATGGACAAACTAGGCAACTCTCCAGCCTCCCTAGCATGCGTCAATCGATTTTTGGCTAATGACACACCTGGACCCCGGGGCCATCACTAGAACCGCGGGCTATTACTTACAGATTTAGCATAAAAATGCTTCGTTCGTGCCGTTTTGCCTCTTTGACCACCCAAATGGCCTCGCCCATACCCATCGGCCATATTAGGCTGCTCCCTTACCTTCCTGGCATGCCTCGATTAATTTTTAGCCCACGACACGCCCGAAACCCGAGTCCACCCCCATAGCCGTGGGTTATTGGACACTTATTTGGCTGAAAAATGCCTCGTTCACGCTGTTTTGCCCATTTGACCATCCAAATGGCCCCACCCATACCAAATGGCCATACTAGGCCATTCCCTAGTCTTCCTGGAAGGCCTCAGTCTATTTTTGTCCCACGGCACATCTGGAAACCTGGCCCACCCTCAAAATCTTGGGCTATAGTACACCGATTTGGCCCAAAATTTCCCTGTTGGAGTCGTTTCGCCCATTTGACCACCGAAAAAGCCCCTCCTATACCAACGGGCCATACTAGGTCATTCCTCAGCTACCCTAGCATACTCCGGTTAATTTTTGGCCAATGGCACACCCAGACCCTAGCCCCACCCCCGAACCCATGCTAACCTGTTTGACTACCCAAATAGCCCCGCCTATACCAAGGGGCCACATTAGGCTGCAATTCAGACTCCCTGGCATGCCTCGATCGATTTTTGGCCCACGCCTTGCCCAAACCTGGGTCCCACCTAAGGAACTGTGGGCTATAGCACACATATTTATCCTGAAAATCCCTTGTTCATGTTATTTTGCCTGTTTGACAACACAAACGTCACTGCCCTCACCAACGGGCCATACTAGGCCGCTCCCCACCTTTCTTAGCATGCCCTGGTCAATTTTTGTCCTACGACATGCCCGGACCCTGGGCCTACCCTGAAATCATGGGCTATTGCACACCGATTTAGCTTAAAAATGTATCGTTCAGGCCATTTCGCCCATTTCACCACCCAAATATCCCTGCCCACACTAATGGGCCATACTACGCTACTCCTCAGCCTCCCTGGCATGCCCTGATCCAATTTTGGCCCACGACACGCTGGGCCCCCGGGTCCACCCTCGAAACCCTAGTCTATAGCATACCGATTTGGCTAAAAAATGCTCCATTCAAATGTCGAACCACAACACCCCCGAACCCCAGGCCCACCCCCAGAATCGTGGGCTATAGCCGACTGATTTAGCCTAAAAATGACCCATTCATGTCGTTTCGCCGGTTTGACCCCCCAAATGTACCCACCCACACCAATGGGCCCTGGTCCCAGCCCTAGAATCATGGGCTATAACACATTGATTTGGCCCAAAAATGTCCCGTTCTCGCCATTTCTCCTGTTTGACCACCCAAATAGCCCCGCCCATAACAATTGATCACACTAGGCCGCTCCCAAGCCTTCCTGGCATGCTCCGGTCAATTTTTGGGCAACAACACACCTACATCCTGGGCCCACCCCGAAACTGTGGGCTATCGTAAATCGATTTTGTCCGAAAATGCCCCATTCACGTTGTTTCGCCCATTTGACCACCGAAATGGCCCCGCCCATACCGATGGGACATACTAGTCCGCTCCCCAGCATCCCTGACATAGCTCAGTCAATTTTGGCCCACGACACGCCTAACCCCGGGCGCGCCCCTGGAACTATAAGCTATAGCACACCGATTTGGCACAAAAATGCACTGATCACCCCTTTTCGCCTGTTTGACCACCCAAATGGCACCTCCTACACCAACGGTCAAGACTAGGCCGCTCTTCAGCTACTCTGATATGCTCTGGTCGATTTTCAGCCTATGGCACACCCGAACCCTGGGACCGCCCCCAGAACTGTAGGCTATAGCACACCGATTTATAATGAAAATGCCCCATTTCGCCCATTTGTCCATCCACATGGCCCCGCTTACAACAAGAAGCCATACTTAGTAGCTCCCCAGCCTCCATAGCATACGTCGATTGATTTTTGGCCCATAGGACGCTCTAAAACATTGGGGAACCCCCCAGAATCGTGGGTTATAGCACACCGATTTGGCCTAAAAATGCCCCGTTCATGACATTTCACCCGTTTGACAACCCAAATGGCCCCGCACATACCAATGGGCCATACTAGGCTGCTACCCAACCTTCCTGGAATTCCCCTGTCGATTTTCGGCCCACAACACGCACCTTGACCTCGGGACCACCCCAGAACCATGGGCTATATCAAACATATTTAGCCCAAAAATACCCCGTTCACACCGTTTCACCCGTTTGACCACACAAATGATCCCACCTACACCAACGGGCTACACTAGGCCACTCCTCATCCTCCTTGGTATGCCCTAGTCGATTCTTTGGCCCACAAAATGCACGAACCCCAGGCCCACCCTCAAAACCGTGGGCTAAGCACACTGATTTGGCCCAAAAAATGCTCCGTTTGTGCTATTTCACCCGTTTGACCCCCCAAATAGTCCCACCTACACCAAAGGGCCATACTAAGCCGCTCCCCAGCCTCCTGGGCATGTATTGATCAATTTTTGGCCCATGGAACCATGGGCTATAACATACCGATTTGGTCCAAAAATGCCCCATTCGCGTCGTTTCGCCTGTTTGGCCACCCAAATGGCCTCGTCCACACCAATGGGCCATACTAGGCCACTCCTCAGCCTCCCTAGCTTGCCCCAGTCGATTTTCAGCAAACGGAACATGCGGACTCCTGGCCCACCCTTAGAGTCGTGGGCTATAACACACCAATTTGGCCCGAAAATGCCTCGTTCACACCTTTTTGCATGTCTGACCACTCAAATGTACCCGCCCACACCAATGGGCCACACTAGGCTGTTCTCAAACCTTCTTGGCATTCCCCAGTCAATTTTCAGCCCATGGTAAGCCCGGACCCTTGGCCCACCCACGAAACCATAGGCTATAGCACACCGATTTGGCTCAAAATGCCCCATTCACGCTGTTTTGCCCGTTTGACCAACCAAACGGCCCAGCCGACACTAACTGGCCATACTAGGCCGATCCCCAACCTCCCAGGCATGCTCGTTTGAGTTTTGGCCCACGGCATGCTCGAACCCCATTCCCACCCTTAGAACCATGGGTTATAACTCACCAATTTAGCTGGAAAATGCCCCATTCGCGTCGTTTCACCCATTTGAGTACCCAAATGTCCACGCCTATACCAACGGGCCACACTATGTCGCGTACCAGTTTCCCTGGCATTCCCTGATCAATTTTTGGCCAATGACATGACCGTAACACCGTCCCACCCCCAGCCGTGGGCTATATCACATCGATTTAGCCCAAAAATATCTCGTTCGTATTGTTTCGCTCGTTTAACCACACAAATGGCCCCTCCCATACCAACGGTCATACTTGGCTGCTCAAGAGCATCCTTGGAAAATCCTGGTCAATTTTTGGCCCACGACACGCCCGGACCTTGGTTCCACCTCCAAAACCGTAGGCTATAGCACACCGATTTGGCCCAAAAATGTCCCGTTCGCATTATTTTGCCCGATGACCACCCAAATGGATCCGCCCACCCCAACAGCCCTTATTAGGCTGCTCCCCAGCCTCCCTGGGCTATAGCACACCGATTTGGCTCAAAAACACTCCATTTACGTCGTTTCACATGCTTGACCACCCAAATGGACCCGCCCACACTAGGATGCTCCCCAGCCTCCTTGGAATGCCCCATTCAATTTTGTCTCCACGGTGCGTCCAAACCCAAGGCCCACACCTAGAACCGTGGGCTATAGCACACCGATTTGGTTTAAAAACATCCTATTTGTGCTGTTTTGCTCGTTTTACCATCCAAATAGACCCGCCCATACCAACGGGCCACACAAGGCCGCTTCCCAGCCTTCCTGGCACACACTGATCAATATTTAAACCACGGCACGCCTGGACCAAAGCCTAACCCCAGAACCATGGGCTATAACACACGTATTTGGTCCAAAAATGCACTATTCGCGCTGTTTCACCCATTTGACCACCCAAATGGGGCGCTGTTTCACCCATTTGACCACCAAATGGACCAGACCATCCCCAGGGGCTATAGAACTTCGATTTCGCCCTAAAATACCCTATTCACGCCATTTTACCTATTTAACCACCCAAATGGCCCCACCTACACCAATGGGCTATACTAGGCCGCTCCTCAGCCTCCCTAGCATACCCCAAATGATTTTTGACACACGGCAAGGCTAGATCCCGGGCCCACCCCCAGAATCGTGGGCTATAGCATATTGATTTAGCCTAAAAATATCCCATTCCCGTTGTTTCGCCTATTTGACCACCTAAATGGCCCCATCCACATCAACGGGCCACACTAAGCAGTTTGTCTGCGTCCCTGGTATGCCTCAATTGATTTTCGGCCTATGACACGCTCGAACCCCAGGTCAACCCCCAGAACCGTAGGCTATAGCACATCGATTTGCAATAAAAGGCCCTGTTAGCACCGTTTCGTCCGTTTGACCACATAATTAGCCTTGCCCACACCAACGGGCCATACTAGGATGCTCTACAGCCTCCCTGGCATAACTCAATCAATTTACAGCCCACAACACACCTGGACCCTGGGCCCACCCCAGAAACCGTGGCTATAGCACACTGATTTTCCTAAAAATGCCCCGTTCATGCCGTTTTTTTGTTTGACCACCCAAATGGCCTCGCCTACACAAATGGGCCATACTAGACCACTCCCCAGTCTCCCTAGCACACCCCGATCAATTTTTTGCCCATCGCACGCCCAGACCCTGGGCCCACCCCCTTAATCATGGGATATAACACATCAATTTATCCCAAAAATGCACCATTCGTGCCGTTTCTCGCGTTTTACCATATAAATGGCCCCGATTACATCAACGGGCCATACTAGGATGATCCCTAACATCGCTATTATGCTCCAGTTGATTTTTGGCCTACGACACGCCCGGACCCCAGGCTCACCCCCATAACTATGGGCTATAGCGCACCGATTTGGCCTAAAAATTACCCTTTCTCATTGTTTCGCCTATTTGACCACCCAAATGACCCCGTCCATACCAATATGCCATACTAGGACGCTCCCCAGCCTCACTGGTATGCCCTGGTCGATTTTTAATCCACGGCATACCTGGACCCTGGGCCCACCCCCGTTATGCCATTTCGCTCGTTTGACCACCCAAATGGACCAGCCCAAACCAATGGGTCACATTAGGCTACTCTCGAGCCTCTTTGGAATGCCTCGGTCAATTTTTGGCCCATGGTACACTTGAACCCTGAGCCCACCCTCTAAATAATGGGCTATAGCACACCGATTTGGCCCAAAAATGCCTTGTTCATGCTGTTTCTCCTGTTTGACAACCCAAATGGATCTGCCCACACCAACAGGCCATACTAGGCTGATCCCCAGCCTCCCTGACATACCTCAATTGATTTTTGGCCTACGGCATGCCCGAAACCTGGGCCCACCTTCAAAACCGAGGGTTATAGCACACCAATTTGGCCTAAAAATGCGCTGTTCACGTCGTTTCACCCGTTTGACCACCCAAATGGCCCTTGTTTACACCAAAGGGCCACACTAGTCTACTCCCCAGCCTCCCTGGCATGCCACGATCAATTTTTGACCCATGACACTCGTGAACCTCATGACCACCCTTGGAATCGTTGGCTATAGCACAATGATTTGGCCCAAAAATACCTTGTTCGCGCCATTATTGCTAGTTTGACCACCCAAATGGCCTTGCCCACACCAATGGGAAACAGTAGGTCGCTGCCAAGCCTCCCTGTCATGCCCTAATCTAATTTCGGCCCATGACACACTCGAACCCTATACCCACCCCCAAAATCGTGGGCTATAGTACACCGATTTTGCTTGAAAACTCCCCGTTTGAGCCATTTTACCTATTTGATCACCCAAATATCCCTTCCCACACCAACGGGCCATAGAAGCCCGTTCCCCATCCTTAAGGCATTCCTCAATTGATTTTTGGCCCACGATAGATTTTTGACCCACTACATATTCGAAAACAGAGCCCACCCCAGAACCGTGGGTTATAAAATACTGATTTGGCTCGAAAATGCCTTGTTCACATCATTTTGTGTGTTTGACCATCCAAATGGCCCCGACTACACCAACAAGTCACACTAGGCCGCTCCCCAGCATTCCTGGCATACCCCTACCGATTTTCGGCCCATGGAATGCCCGAACCCTGAGCCCACCCTTGGAACCATTGTCTATAGCACACCAATTTGGCCTAAAAATGTCCCGTTCACGCTGTTTTCCTTGTTTAACCATCCAAATAGCCCCACCCACGCCATACTAGGATGCTCTTCAACCTCCCTAGAATGCCCCGATTGATTTTTGGACCATAGCACACCCGGACCCTGGGCTCATCCCCAGAATCGTGGGCTATAGCACACTGATTTAGCCTGAAAATGCCCCGTTTGCGCTGTTTCACCTATTTAACCACCCAAATAGCCCCTCCCATACCATTGGGAAATATTAAGCCGCTCCCCAGCCTCCATGGCATGCTCTGATTGATTTTTGGCCCATGGCTCGCCCGGAACCCGTGGGCACCCCGAAACCATGGGCTCTAGCACACCGATTTGGCCCGAAAATGCCCTCTTCTCATTATTTTGACCTATGACACGCTCGAACCACGGGCCCACCACCGGAACCGTGGGATATAGCACACCAAGTGATCCCAAAAATTCCCTGTTCATGCCGTTTTGCTTGTTTGACTATCCAAATGGCCCCGCCCATACCAACGGGCCACACTAGGCTGCTGCTCAGCCTCCCTAGAATGCCCCGATCGATTTTCGGCCCATAGCATGCCCAGACTCTGGGCCCACCCCTAGAACCATGGGCTATACCATATTGAATTAGCCTAAAAATGACCCATTTGTGGCGTTTCGCCTGTTTGACCACCCAAATGGCACGACCCACATCAACGGGCCATACTAGGATGCTCCCCACCTGTCTGGCATGCCCTAATTAATTTTTTCCCCAAAGCACACCTGAACCTCAAGCCCACCCCTAGAACCGTGGGCAATAACACACTGATTTGACCTGAAAATGCCCCGCTCGTGCCGTTATACCCGTGTGACCATCCAAATGGCCCTGTCCACTCCAACAGGCCATACTAGACCGCTCTCCAACTTCCTTAGCACACCTCGATCAATTTTTGAGCCACGGTACGCTTGTATCTCGAGCCCACCCTCAGAAACGTGGGCTATAGCACATGGATTTGGCACGAAAATGCCTCGTTCGTGTTGTTTTGCTTGTTTGACCATAAAAATAGCCCCGTACAAACCAAAGGGCCATACTAGGATGCTCCCTAGCCTGACTGGCATGGATCAATAGATTTTAGGCCTACGGAACCCCCAAAACTGGGCCCACCCCCAAAACCGTGGGCTATAGCACACCAATTTGGCTAAAAAATGCCCTATTCGTGCCGTTCTGCCCTTTTGACCACCAAAATGGACCCGCCCACAAAAGCAGGCCATACTAGGCCATTCCTCAGTCTCCCTATCCTACCCTGATTTATTTTGGATCCACGGCATGCTCAGACCCCGCGCCCACCCATGAAACCATGGGCTATAGAACATTGATTTTGCTCGAAAATACCCCGTTCGTACTGTTTTACCTGTTTGAACACACAAACCTCCCCTCCCAAACCAATGAGCCATAATAGGTCGCTCTTATGCCTTCCTGGCATGCCCACAATCAATTTTTGGCACACGGCACACTCGGAACCGTGGGCTATAGAACACCGATTTGGCCCTAAAATGCCCCGTTTGGACTGTTTCTCCCGTTTGACCATCCAAATAATCCTGCCCATACTAAAGGGATACACTAGGCCACTACCTAGCCTCGTTTTCACTCTTCAATCAATTTTTAGCCCACGGCATATCCAGACCACGAGCCCACCCTTAGAACCGTGGGCTACAGGACCCCGATTTTGTCTAAAAATTCCCCATTCGCGTTGTTTCGTCCGTTTGACCACCCAAATATCCCTGCCCAAACCAATGAGCTACTCTAGGCCACTCCCCAACCTTCCGTGCATACCCGATCGATTTTGGGCCACGGCACGCCCAGACCCCAGGCCCACTCCCAAAACTATGGGCCATAATACACCTATTTGACCCAAAAATGCCCTGTTCATGCTGATTTTCCTATTTGACCACCCAAATAGCCCTGACCACAACAACGGGCCACACTAGGCCGCTTCCTAGCCTCCATGCCATTCCACGACTGATTTTTGGCCCACGGCACGCCCGGACCCTTGGCCCACCCTCAGATCTGTGTGATATAGCATACCGATTTAGCCCGAAAATGCCTCGTTCGCTTTGTTTCGCCCATTTGACCACCCAAATGGCCCCGCCCACACCAAAAGGCAACACTAGGACGCTCCCCAGCTTCCCTGGCCTTCCCCAGTTGATTTTGGCCCACAGAACGCCCAGATCCTAGGCCCACCCTCCGAACCATGGGCTATAACACATAAATTTGGCTCAAAAATATCCTGTTCACGCCGTTTTGCTCGTTTGAAAAGTCAAATAGCCCTGGCCACACCAACAAGATACAATAGGCCACTCTCTGCCACCCTGGCATGTCCCGATATTTTTTTGCCTGCGGTACACCAGGACCCCGGGCCCACCTCCAGAATTGTGGGCTATAACACATCAATTTGTCCCAAAAATGCCCTGTTCGCGCCATTTATCCCGATTGATCATCCAACTGACGCCGCTCGCACCAACGACCATACTAGACCACTCCCTAGCCTCTTTAGAATTTCCCAATCAACTTTTGGCCTATGGCACGCGCGGATCCTAGGCCTAACCCCGGAGCCGTAGGCTATAACACACCTATTTGGCCTAAAAATTCTCGATTCTTTTTTTTCTTGCTCAATTGCCCCACCTACACCAACGGGCCACACTAGGCCACTCCCCAGCCTCCCGGGTATGCCCCCATTGATTTTCAGCCCATAGCACGCCCGGACCCCATGGGCTATAGCATACCGATTTGGCCCTAAAATGCCCCGTTTGCGCTGTTTTGCCAATTTGACTACCCAAATGGCCTCGTGCATACCAATGGGCTAAACTAGGTTGCTCCCAAGCCTCCCTGGCATGCCCCGATCGATTTTTGGCTTACAGAACGCTCGGACCCCATGCCCACCTTCTGAACAGTGGACAATAGCACATCGATTTAACTCAAAAACACCCCATTCGCGTTGTTTCTCCCGTTTGACCACCCATATGGACCCGCCGCACCAACAGGCTGCACTAGGCTGCTCCCCATTCTCCCTGGCATACCTCGATTAAGTTTTGGCTTATGGCACGCCCGGACCCCGATTACACCCCTGGAACTGTATCCTATAGCGCACCGATTGAGCCCAAAAATGGCTCGTTCGTGCTATTTTGCCTGGTTGGCCGCTCAAATAGCCCCGCCCACAACCCAAACCCACCCTCAAAATCATGGGAAACAGCACACTGATTCGGCCCAACAATGCCCCATTCATGCCGTTTCGATTGTTTGACCACCCAAATGGCCCCGCCGATACCAACGGGCTACACTAGGCCTCCCGAGCCCCCTTGACATGCCTCGGTTGATTGTTGGCACATAGAAATTCCTAACCCCAAGGTCACCACCGAAACCGTGGGCTATAGCACACCGATTTGGCAAAAAAATTCCCCATCCACTCCATTTTGACCGTGTACACCAAAATAGTCCCGCCCACAACCAAGGACCACACTAAGCCGCTCCCCAACCTCCCTGGCATTCCTCGGTCAATTTTTAGCCCAAGGCACAACCGGATCCCGGGAACACCACCAAAACAGTGGGCTATAGCACACTGATTTGGCCCAAAAATGCCTCATTTGTGCTGTTTTGACTGTTTGACCACCCAAATAACCCCGCCCGCTCCAACGGGCCTCTTTAGGCCACTCTACAACCTCCCTAGCATGCCTATATTGATTTTTGACCCACGTAACGCCAGGACCCCAAGATCACCCCCAAAACCATGGGTTATAGCACACCGATTGGGCCCAAAAATGCTCTGTTCGCGTTGTTTCACCCGTTTGACCACCCAAATGGCTCTGCCCACACCAACAAGACACATTATGCCGCTCCCCAGCCACCCTGGTATGCCCTGGTCTATTTTTGTCCAAGGTAATGTCCGAATTTTAGGCCCACCCGGAATCGTGGCCTATAGCACATTGATTTGGTTCGAAAAGGCCCCATTCGTGCTGTTTTGCCCATTTGACCACCCAAATGGCACAACCCATACCAACGAGAGACCCGAGGATTTTCCCCAGCCTCCCTGGTATGCCCCAGTTAATTTTTTGCTCATGGCACGACTGGACCCCAGGCCCACCCTCAAATCGTGGGTTATAGCCAGCCAATTTGGCCTAAAAATGCCCCATTTACACCGTTTTGCCCATTTAACCATCCCAATAGACCCGCCCACACCAACAAGCCATAGTAGGTTGCTCCCCAACCCGCTTGGCATGCCTCGGTTAATTTTCAGCCCATAACACGCCTGAATCGGGGGCCCACCCCCGGAACTGAGGGCAATAGCTCACTAATGTGGCCCAAAAATGCCACATTCGAGTTGTTTCGCCTATTTGACCACTCAAATGGCCCCTCCCACACCAACGGGCCACACTAGGCTGCTCCCCAGCTTTGTTGGCATACCCAGGTCAATTTTCATCCACGGCACGCCCGAACCACTGGCCCACCCCAGGAATCATGAGTTATAGCACACTAATTTTGCTAAAAACTGCCCCATTTGTACCGTTTCACCTTTTTGACCACCCAAATGGCCCCGACCACACCAATAGGCCACACTATGCTGCTCCCCAGCCTCTCTGTCATACCCTAGTCAAAGTTTAGCCCACGACATGCCCAAACATCGGGCCCACCCCCAAAATCACGGGCTATAGCGTTTCGATTTGGCCCAAAAATGCCCAATTCGAATAGTTTCTCCCATTTGACTACCCAAATACCCCCACCCAAACCAACGGGGTATACTAGGCCGATCTTCAGCCTCCCTGGCACGAGCCGGTCAATTATCGGCCCATGGCACGCTTGTACCCCGAGTCCACGCTTGAAACCGTGGGCTATAGCACACCAATTTGTCCCGAAAACACCCCGTTTGCCATTTTTCCCATTTGACCACCCAATTGGCCCCGCTCACACCAATGTGGCATACTAGGATGCTCCTCAACAACTCTAGTATACCGCGGTCAATTTTTTTCCCATGGCACGCCTGGACCCCAGGTCCACCCCCAAAGCTTTGGGCTATAGCACACCTATTTTGCCCAAAAATGCACCGTTCTTGTCGTTTTGCCCTTTCGACCACCCAAACGGCCCCACCCATACCAATGGGCCACACTAGGCAGCTCACCAACCTCCCTGGCATGCCTTAATTGATTTTCGGCCCTAGGCATGCCTGAACCCCGATCCCACCACTAGATACGTGGGCTATAGCACACTGATTTGGCCTGAGAACGCCCCGTTCATGCCGTTTAACCCATTTGACCTCCCACATGGCCCCGCCCAGACCTACTGGCCATACTAGCCTACTCTTTAGCCTCCCCGACATACCTCCATCCATTTTTCACCCACGGCACGTTCGGACCCAGGCCCACCCCAGGAACCGTCGGCTTTAGCATACAAATTTGGCCCAAAAATACCCCGTTCATGTCATTTCTCCCATTTGACCACATAAATCGCCCCGCCCATACCAACGGGCCATAATAGGCCACACTAGTCCACTCCCCATCCTTTCTGGAACTTTTCGATCGATTTTCGCCTACAGCACGCCCGAACGCTTGGCCCACCCTCAAAACCGTGGGGTATAACACACCGATTTAGCCTAAAAATGCCCCATTCGTATTTTTTCACTTGTTTGACCACCAAAATGGCCCTTCCTACACCAAAGGGCCATTCTAGGCTGCTCCCCAGCCTCCCAGGCACGACCCAATCAATTTTTGGCCCACGAAATGCCCAAACCCCTAGCCCACTCCTAAAACTGTGGACTATATCACACCGACTTGGCCCAAAAATGCCCCGTTCGCGCCGATTCACTTCTTTGACCACCCAAATTGCCATGCGCGGACCAACGGGCCACACTAGGCAGCTCCCAACCTCCTTGGAACGCCCCAGTTAATTTTCAGCCCACAGCACATCCAGAACCCAGGCCCACCCCCGAAATTGTGGGTTGTAGCACACTGATTTGGCCCGAAAAGGTCCTATTTGCATCTTTTCTCTTATTTGACGAGCTAAATGGCCCTGCGCACACTAACAGGCCAAACTAGGATGCTCCCCAGCCTCCCTAAAATTCCCCAATCAATTTTCAACCTACGACACGCTCAAATCCTGGGCCCACCCCCCAAACCGTGGGCTATAGCACACCGAGCCCGAAAATGCACTATCGTGCCGTTTTGCCTATTTGTCCACCCAAATAGCCCTGTCCACACCAATAATCCATACTAGGACACTCCCCAACCTCCCTGGCATGCCTCAGTCAATTTTCAACCCACGACAAGCACAGACCCTGATCCCACCATTGGAATCGTGGGCTATAGCACACCGATTTAGCCTAAGAATGCGCCATTCATACTGTTTTACCTATTTGACCACCCAAATGGCCTCGACCACACCAATTGACCATACTAGGATGTTCCCCAGCTCCTTGGGATGCCTTAGTCGATTTTTGGCCCACGACACACCCAAAACACAAGCCCACCGCCGGAACCATGCGATTTGGCCCGAAAATACCCCGTTCATGCCATTTTGCTTGTTTCACTACCCAAATGGCCCTGCCCACACCAACGGGCCACACTAGGCTACTCCCCAGACTCCCGAGCACACACTAATTTATTTTTAGCCCACGGCACGCCCGGACCCCATGCCCACCCCCAAAATTGTGGGCTATAGCACACCGACTTGGCCTGAAAATGCCTCATTCACGCCGTTTCACTCGTTTGACAACCCAAATTGCCCTTCCCAGACCAACAGGCCACACTAGGACCCTTCCTAAACTCCTTGGAACTTCCCGATCGATTTTCATCCGCAGCAAGCTTGGACCCCAGGCTCAACCTTTGAACCATGGGTTATAGCACACCAATTTCACCTGAAAATGCCCCGTTCGCGCCGTTTTGACCGTTTTACCACACAGATGGCCTCGCCCACACCAACGGGCCCCACTAAGCTATTCCCTGCCTCCTTGGTATACCCCAATCTATTTTTATCCCAAGGCATGCTCGGACCTCGAGCCTAACCCAAAACCGTAGGTAATAGCACACCAATTTGGCCCAAAAAAAACATTGGCGCCGTTTTGCCTATTTGACCAACCAAATTACCCCACCCACAACAATGGGCTATACTAGGCCGCTCCCCAGCCTCCCTGATATTCCCCGGTCGATTTGTGAACCACAACACACCCGGATCTTGGGCGTACCCCCGAATCATGGGCTATAACACATAGATTTTGCTAGAAAATGTCCCGTTCACACCGTTTGACCACACAAATGGCTTCGTATACACTAATGGGCCATACTAGGCAGCTTTCAAGCCTCTCTGTCTCTACCCTATCAATTTTTGCCCCATAGAACGCCCATACTTTGGGCTCACCCCCAAAACTGTGGACCATAGGACACCGATTTGGCCAAAAAATGCCCCGTTTGCACCATATTTCCCGTTTCACCATCCAAAACTCCCCGCCCATATAAATGGGAAACACTAGGTCGCTCCCTAGCCTCCTTGACATGCCCTGATCTATTTTCAACCCACAAACCACCCAAAACCTAGGCCCACCCCCAGAACCATGGTCTATAGCACACCAATTTGGCTAAAAAATGCCCCGTTCATGCCGTTTTGTCCGTTTGGCCACCTAAATAGTCCCGTTCACACTAACGAGACACACTAGCCCACTCTCCAGCTTCACTGGCAAGCCCCAATCTATTTTCAGCCAACAGAACGCTCGGACCCCGGGCCCATCCCCGGAACCGTGGTCTATTGCATATCGATTTGGCCTAATAATTCCCCGTTCACTTCGTTTCACCTATTTGACCACCCAAAAAACTTTGCCCACACAAACAGGCCACACTAGGCTGCTCTCCAGCTTTCCTGGCATGCCCTGATAGATTTTTGGTCCACGGAACACCCGGATCCCAGTCCCACACCCAAAACCGTGGGCTATAGCACATCGATTTGGCTCGAAAATGCCCCGTTCGCATCCTATTGCCCGTTTGACCACCCAAATGGCCCCGCCCACACCATCGGGCAATACTATGCCACTCCCCTGCCTTCATGACTCACCTTGATTGATTTTTGGCCCAAGTCATGCCTGAACCCCTGACCCACCTCTAGAACCATATGCTATAGCAGACCAATTTGGCCCAAAAAGGCCCCATTCGCGTTGTTTCACTTGTTTGGACACCTAATTTTCCATGACCACACCAACGGGCCACACTAGGCCATTCCCAATCCTCACTGGCATGCCTCGATCGGTTTTTGACCCATGGCACGCTTGAAGCCCAGGACCACCCCTGGAACTGTGGGCTATAGCAAACTGATTTCTCCTGAAAATGCTTCATTCACACCGATTCTTCAGTTTGACTACCCAAATGGCTTTGCCCACACCAACGGGTCACACTAGGCTGTTCCCCAACCTCCCTAGAATCCCCAGTCAATTTTTTGCCCACGGAACGCTCGGACCCCGGGCTCACCCCTTGAATCGTGGACTATAACACACCAATTTAGCTTGAAAATGCCTCGTTCACGCCGTTTTGCCCGTTTGACCATCCAAATGACCCGTCCATACTAGGCCTCTCCCCAGCCTCCCTAGCATGCCCCGATCTATTTTTTCCCTACAACATGCCCAAAACTTGGGCCCATCCCTGAAACCACGGGCTATAGCACACCAATTTGACCCAAAAATGCCCCGTTCGCGCCGTTTCTCCCGTTTGAACACCTAAATGGACCCACCCACACCAACAGGCAACACTAGGCCTCTCCTCAGCCCCCCAGGCATGACGCGATTGATTTTAGGCCCATAACACGCTCAGACCTCGGGCCCACCCCCTAAACCATGGGCTTATATAGCACACCGATTTATCTCGAAAATGCCCCGATCACTATTTCGCCTGATTGACCTCTCAAATGGCCCCGCCCACGCCAAAGGACAACACTTGGTCGCTCTTCAGCCTTCCTGGAATGCCCCAGTTGATTTTCAGCCCACAGCACACTCGGACCCCGAGCCCACCCCCAGAACCATGGGCTATAGCACACCAATTTAGCTCAAAAATGCCCCATTTGTATTGTTTTGCCTATTTGACCATCCAAATGGCCCCGCCCACATAAATAGGACACACTAGGTCATTCCCTAGCCTTCCAAGCATGCCCCGATTGATTTTTGACCCATGAATTTCCCGTTACCCGAGATAACCCTTAGAACCGTAGGCTATAGCACATCGATTTTGCCTATAAATGCCCCATTTGCGAAGTTTTGCCTGTTTTACCGCCCAAATGGTCCCACCACACCAATAGGCTACACTAGGCCTCTCCCCAGCCTCCCTGACATGCCCTGGTTAATTTTTGGTACACGGCATGCCTGGACCCCGAGCCTACCCCCAAAACCATAAGTTGTAGCATAATAATTTTGCCCAAAAATTCCCCGTTTGCGCCTTTTTGCTTGTTTGACCATCAAAATGGCTCCGCCTACACCAATGAGCCATACTAGGTCGCTCCCTAGCCTCCCTGGTATTCCCCAGTCTATTTTTGGCCCACCAAATGACCAAACCCTGGGCCCTCCTCCAGAACTGTTGGCTATAGCATAATGATTTGGCCTGAAAATGCCCCGTTCGCGTCGTTCTCCCATTTGACCACCAAAATAGCCCTGCCGACACCAACAGGCCATATTAGGCCACTCCTAAGCTTCCCTGATATGCCCCGATTAATTTTTGTCCAACGACACGCCTAGAACTAGGGCCGACCCCTAGAACCATGGGCTATAGCACAATGATTTAGCCCAAAAATGCCCCGTTCACACCGTTTTGCCCGTTTGACCACTCAAATGGCTCCACCCATATTAACGGGCCATACTAAACTGATCCTCAGCCTCCCTGATATGCCTTTGTTGATTTTTGACCTATGTCACACCCGAACCTTCGGCTCACCCTCGGAACCATGTGCTATTGCACACCAATCTTGCCTGAAAATGCCCCATTCACGTTGTTTCACCCGTTTGACCACCCAAATAAACTTGCGCACACAAACGGGCCATACTAGGCCTCTCCTCAGCCTTCTTGGCATGACTCATTCGATATTTTGTCGGCGGCACGCCCGAACTCCAGGTCTACCCCCAAAACGTGGGCTATAATACATTGATTTAGCCCAAAAATGTCCCGTTCGCTTTGTATTGCCCGTTTGACCACCCAAATAGCCACACCTACACCAACGGGCAATACTAGGCCGCTATCCAGTCTCCCTGACTCGCCTCAATCAATTTTTAGCCCATGGTATGCCTGGACCCCGAGTCAACCTCCAGAAATGTGGGCTATAGCACACCAATTTGGCCCAAAAATACCTTGTTCGCATCGTTTTACTTGTTTGGCCACTCATATCACCTCACCCACATCAACGGGCCATGCTAGGCCACTCATAAGCCTCACTGGTATGTCCTAATCGATTTTTGACCCATGGCATGCCCGAACCCCGAGCCCACCCCAAAATCATGGGCTATAACACTCCAATTTGTCTCAAAAATGCCCTATTTACATCGTTTCACCCGTTTGACCACCCAAAAGGCCCGCCCATACCAATGGGATATTCTAGGCCTCTTCCCAGCCTCCCTGGCATGCCCCGGTCAATTTTTGGCCTATGGCACGACGGGACCCCGAGCCCACCCCAGAACTGTAGGCTATAGCACACCAATTTTGCTCAAAAATTCTCCATTTGACCGTTGAAATGGTCGCATCTACAACAACAGGATACTCTAGGTTATTCCCTAGCCTCCTTGGCATACCTCAGTCTATTTTCAGCCCGCGAAATGCATGAATCCCGGGCCCATCCTTAGAACTGTGGGCAATAGCATAATGATTTGGCCCAAAAATGCTCCGTTCGCACTGTTTCTCTTGTTTAACCACCCAAATGGCACGCCCACACCAACGAACCATACTAGGCCACTCCCTAGCCTCCCTGGCACGTCCCAGTTGATTTTTGTCCCACGATGCACCCAGACCCCGGGCCCACCCTAAAATCATGGGCTATAGCATAACGATTTGGTTTGATAATGCCCCATTCGTGTCATTTCTCCCATTTGACCACCCAAATGGCCCCTCCCACACCAACAGGACATACTAGTCCTCTCCCCAGCCTCCCGGGTATGACCCAATTAATTTTCAGCCCACGACATGTCCAGACCTCGAGCCCACCCCTAAAACCAAGGGCTATACACACCGATTGGCCTAAAAAAGCCAGTTTGCGCCATTTCACCTGTTTTATCATCCAAATGGCCCCGCCCACACCAACAGGCCACACTAGGCCAATCCCCAGATTCCCTGTCATGCTCTGGTCGATTTTCCGACCATGACATGCTTGTACCCGAGGCCTCCCCCAAAATCATGGGCTATAGCTAGGGGTGTGCATCGGTCGGTTCAGTTCGATTTTATGTGTTATTGGTTCAGTTTATCAATTTTTTTTTAAATATGCAAAACCAATAACCAACTAATAAGATATTTTCTTATCGATTTTCAGTTTATCGGCTTTTGTTGCTTAACGGTTCAGTTTTTGGTTTAACCAATAAGAAAATACTCATAAAATAAAAATAGAACTCCCTCCGTTTCATAATAAATAAATTGTTGTACTTTGGCACACAAATTAAGAAAAAATCATTGAATACATAAATTTAACACAACTTTCCATTTTTACCCCCAAAAAAGAAAAAGATGACCTTGTAATACCTTTTCAAAAGTTAATTGGTTGTCAAATCATAAGGGTAAATTTGAAAAAAAATTCAATGATTCACTTATTTTAAAACATCAATAAATACTCCAACAATTCACTTATTCCAAAACGGAGGAAGTAACAACTAAAATAAAAAAACAAAATCTTAGTTGCTGCCAAAATCATACGCAATGCGTTTTAGTTTACAAGAATCTTCAAACTTTAACTGAATGTTAGTTCAAAAAAAAATTGAATCCTTATTATTGGAAGCTATTAAATTCTTCAAGCTTTCCAATACGACAATACTCGAGCTTCGTATTGTGCCTTTGTTGCCCTGAATAGGTTATACTTTGTTAATATCTGAATTGTGAATAAGTAGTGTGTGTGTATATATATATATATCTTAGTAATATAAATATTTATATATATAACACAAATAGAAGTAAAACAATAACTGAGTGTATCCTTATTGGGTTATTAGTTTAACCAATAACCCAATAAGCTAAAACCAAAATCGAACCATTTACCCAATAATTTTTTTTATAAAACCAATAAAATACCATTAACCCAATAACCCAATTCTAATAATCCTATAACATTTTTATCAGTTCAATTTTTGTACAGCCCTTGCTATAGCACATCGATTTGGCTCAAAAATTTCCCGTTAGAGCCGTTTCACCCGTTTGATCATCGAAATGTCGCTACGTACACCAACGGACCACACTAGGCCGCTCTTTAGCCTCCCTGGCATGCCTCAGTCAATTTTTGGCTCACGGTACGCCCGGACCCCGGTCCCACCCCCGGAACCATGGGCTATAGCACATGGATTTGGCTCAAAAATGTCCCGTTTACGCCGTTTTTCCCATTTGACAACCTAAATGGCCCCGTCCACACCAACGGTCCATACTAGGCTACTCCCCAGCCTCCCTGGATCTCCCCAATCTAGTTTCAGCCCATGGCTTACTCAGACCCTAGGTCAACCCCAAAAACCGTGGGCTATAGCACATCGATTTGGCTCGAAAATGCTCCGTTCGCGCTATTTGACCCATTTGACTACCCAAATGGACCCGCCCACACTAATGGACCACACTAGGCCATTCCCCAGCCTCCTTATCATGCCCAATTGATTTTTTCCTATGACTGATAACGCTCAACTTACACCTCAATTTAGTGCAAGGCGGTCGTTGTCAATATATTTACCCAAATTTGGAGTTGGGGTCTAATCCACAAGGAACAATGTGAGTGGCGATTAAATTAATTTGAAATTATAGCTACAAGTTTAATTCAAATGAATAATTCAAAAAGATAAAGTGGGGTATTTTAATGATTAGCAAATAATTGTCGATCGTTTTAATCAGTGTTTGTAATCAACATTTTATGAAGTAACCAGAATTATGTTTACTAGGGCTTACGGTACATAACAGATGCTAGAGGTGACTCAAGATTCTCATGGTGGTTAGGATAACAAGCTATCTTTATCGATGATATGCTCAAATGACTCTCGACCTATTTAAGCATCTAATTTCCTAGTCCTCTCGGACCTAGGAAATCATTATTCACTGCCCAAATTTTACCTCAGGTTGATCAACCTGGTTACAACGCTGATTATTAAACAACGTATTTTCGAGTCCCTGTTGGTAATTCACTTCCTACTGTATATGATTTCTTTCTCAAGCAAATCAAAGTAGGTGTGTCTACTGTTTGTAACCAACAGACGTTAATTAAAATCTCGGAATTGTCAAGAAATCCTAACACCTATGAAATCTTGAGTGTTTAGCACATCGTCATGACCTAACCCTAGATCCCATAGTTCAGGTTAATAGAGTTTACCTACTCATGATGCAAGGAACAAGTACACAAATTGAATTTATAAGTGAGAAGATTAACTTACAACGATGATGAAAATCAAGAAGTATAACTTGAATTGAGCCACGGTGCAAAACTCCCAAAATATTTTTAATAGCGAAAGAGAAATATCGTATGCTTTTCGAATAAAGATGAGTCCAAAATAATTAATTCCCCAGCTTGAAAACCCTAAAACAAGGCTTTAAATAGTTTAACCTAATTAAGGAAATAAAATCAAAGTTATAGCTTTTCCTCAGAATAGATGACGACGTCCGTGACGGCTTATCATGAGTATGATGTCTTATCACGTATGTCGTCAGCTCCTCTACACTTTTGGCTTTCGCTGCCTAAGGTTGACGACGACGATAACGCCTTATCACCATCTTGACGACGTGTCATGGATGTCGTCACAAAACTATCTTCAACTTTCATCTTCTATTTAAGGATGATGATGCTCCGGATGCCTTATCACCAGCCTGACGACGTGTCATGGATGTCGTCACAAAACTGTCTTCAACCTCCATCTTCTGTTTAAGGCTGACGAAGACCTTGATAGCTTATCACCAGGCTGACGACTTATCATGAATATCGTCAGCCACACTTATCCTTTATTTTGCTTCACTTTTCATGCTTGTTGCTTCTATTATTTTTGGTTCTTCTACATCTCAACATTTACTGCAAAAATCAAAGTAAACTAATAAAAAAAAACTAAAGTTGCTCAAGACCTTACAATTATTTAGAGTTAAAAGCCTCAAATGTGTTAGCGTAGGCTCACACATCAACACCCTCAACTTAAACAATTTCTTGTCCCTAAGTAACCATAGCATAACTAAGAGAATACAAAGTACAATTTGGCAGCAAACTACTCATACTAGTTTAGAATACATTCAACATCTCCAAGGTCAGTCAATTTTAAAGCTCACTGTTGATGTTTTGGAAAACAACCATGCAACTCACAAGAATCAAGATACCACAAAAATTCAGCAATAACAACCATGCCATACCAGGATCACACTTATCTTAACAAGTCAGTGACTAGAAACATATACAGTGTGCCCTCACAACAAAGAAATCCTTTTTTCACTCATATCAGAATTCAAATACATAAACAGAGGGATAAAACAAGACTCACTCTCAGAATGAAGTTCCAATCAATGTATGCTGAATACCATAGGCTTGCCCTTATTTTCATTACCAAGACTTTCAGACAGCTCAGCTAGGATCACTATAGGTCTTCTCTTAGGCTTGTAATGTAGGGTAGGGGTTGGTATGATACTCGATGATATTTAAAGTGAGTAAGCCTCCTTGACACTACACTAGCTTTTTGGGGTTTCACTCATTAGACTTTTTCTATTCTTCTCTTTTATTGATCACACTTATTCAGGATGAGTGCGGTTCTTTTTTACAATCACTTTTTTTTTCACAACTTTTTCTTTTCTTGCTCTTTTCCACCGCACCTAGCTTTTTATTCTTTTCTTTTACTCTACCTTTCTTCATACTCATTTTACATTACACTCCCCTATGATATCCACCCTCAACTTAGGCCATTTGCCTAAGTCAAGGTGCACAGTGTCCAAGGAGGACCAGCACCAAAATAGGTTCATTATGATATAAACTAGAAAAATGAGAGGTGTCATAAAAAGAAATAGGCTAATCAAGCTCAAAGAAGGGATCAAGGTATACTCTACATACAAAGAAGGTTATAGGGTAAAAGTGAGCTAATATCAAAATAACCCCTATCCTTCAACCAAGGTAAGACTAACCAGAAAAGTTCTGGATTTCAACATACAACGGGAACTAGGTAGTTTCTCACACACATATGGCACAAAGGTACATCACAAGCTACTACCCATTCGGTTCATGCACTTATTAGCAGTGATTATCATGTCCCTAGTACTAATGCCATAACAAGATGCACAATGGTCACACATAAATGCATATCACACAGTTATAAAATAGACCATTGGAGAGGTGTTCAAAAATTAACAAAAATATGTTAACTGCCTAAGGTATTTGTATTTCTCCTAGTCAACTACAACATATCACAAAACAAAACACAATACGTCTAAACATGCTAGCTCTACTAGGAACAAAACTCCTGGGAAAAGAGGCACAACAGCAAAAGCCCCAATAGGACATCAACGCCCACAAGTAGCCTCACCCTTAACTTAAAATTATGCAATGTACCCAAGGCGTCAAACCAAAACAAGAGAGTTAGAAGCATACATGTGGCACTATGAGTGCGAAGATCTTATGTCAATCACATAATACGAATACAAACAACAAAATACCTTGAGTTGCCTCCCAAGCAGCACCTAATTTAATGTTGCGGCATGACATCATTCAGTCATTCTTTATCCCTCCACTTAGAAGATTTGAATTATCGGCCCATCTTTTGATCTTTACAGCTTTTAGGTGCATTGGGCAAATGTGAGGGCATGATAAGGAATGTTCTATCACGCCACTTCGAAGACTTGAACTGCTTGCCCAATTTTGCATCAAACTTTCGTATAGGCTCATTGGGCAATGGTGAGAATCTTAAAAAGCCACTAACTGGACATCGATCTTTAAGCTTCTTGACCTTCAAGATTGGGGCTGTTGTATACCCTTTTGGAAGGACAAACTCCAAAATGTAAGAATTTTCCTCCTCATTTTCAAAATTTATCATTTTCTTGGGTGATTCAACTTTCATCACATCCACCAAGCATAATGTTGAAAAATGGTTTAAATGAGGACTAACTCTCAATTTCGGAGTAGTATCCCTATTATTATATTTACCCCAAAATAGACTAGAGTCTTCACAAGGATTGTGCTTAATTTCTTCTTTTAACTCTAGTACCATTTACTCATCTTTGGCATCTTCATTCATGAATGGTTCAATTGGTTGGTAAATCACTGAGGGTTGCTCATCATCATGATCAACATCAATATAGGTTTCTTGCTCTTCATCTTCACATTCTTCCATTATGTTAAATGATTCTATAGATAAGATATCATCTAAACATAATGTAGGAAAGTGCTTTGTATGCTTAACCTCTATATCCATATTCTCTATCACTCTTCTTTCCTCATTATTTTCCCTTATGTCTTGATGTATATCACTATGATATCATTCGTTGTGTCCATACAATCCAACATTAGTTGAAGCATAGCTTCAATGCCACTCTTTCCGGTGCTTCGTTCTTCCTGTTCTTGACCATAAGACCTATCAAAATCATAAGAAGAACTAGAATTTGGATTAGCATACCGGGGGGAGGTGGCATTTGGGTAATCACTCCAATGTCCATCTTGACCACCACATAACGAACAATCATACTCCTGGTAGGATGGAGATGGTGCACATATCTCTCTCCGGACAATATATCTACAATCTTGCCAAAAGTGAGGTCCATCACAATATGGACATAGATCATCAAGATAAGATTTCCAACCACCAAGCTCTTGTTTATTCCATGATGCCATAGTAATAAGTAAACTAAAATAAAAATCTACCTAACACAAGAAATAAAAGAGAACTAAAAACAAATATTTACAAGTTTGAATTCAAGCAAGTAGGCTAAAATTCCAAACCAACTCAATACGCCAAATTATTCCCCGACAACGGTGCCATTTTTGATAACGCTCAACTTACACCTCAATTTAGTGCCTAAAGCTGACGACGATATCCATGATAAGCCGTCATACTCATGATAAGCTTACACCTCAACTTACACCTCAATTTGATAACACTCTACACTTTTGGCTTTCGCTACCTAAAGCTGACGACGACAATGACTCCTTATCACTAGCCTGACGACGTGTCATAGATGTCGTCACAAAATTGTCTTCAACTTCCATCTTCTGTTTAAGGATGACGACGCTTTTGACGCCTTATCACCAGCTTGACGACGTGTCATGGATGTCGTCACAAAACTGTCTTCAACCACCATCTTCTGTTTAAGGCTGACGATGGCCTTGATAGCTTATCACCAGACTGACGACTTATCATGAATGTTGTCAGCCACAATTATACTTTATTTTGCTTCATTTTTCAGCCTTTATGCTTCCACTATTTTTGGTTATCCTACATCTCAACATTTACTGCAAAAATCAAAGTATACTAATAAAAAACAACTAAAGATGCTTAAAACCGTAATATTATTTAGAGTTAAAAGCCTCAAATGTGTTAGCATAGGCTCACACATCAACGGCGCGCTCGGACTCTGAGCTAACCCCCATAACCGAGGATTATACCACATCAATTTGGTAAAAAATTCCCAATTCACACCATTTTGCTGGTTTAACTACCCAAATTGCCCCGCCCACACCAATGAGCCATACTAGGCCACTACCCAGCCTCTCTAGCATGCCTCAATATATTTTTGGCACACAAAATACCCGGACCATACTGATTTGGATCAAAAATGCCCCGTTCTCGCGGTTTCACCTGTTTGACCACCCAAATGACCCCACCCACACCAATGGGACATATTAGGCCACTGCCCAGACTCCTTGGCATGCCTCAATTAACTTTTGTCCCACGACACGCCCGAACCCCGAGCCCACCCCTGGAATCGTTTGCTATAGCACACTGATTTGGCTTGAAAATGCCTCGTTCGTGCTGTTCCACCCGTTTGACCACCCAAATGGATTGCCCACCCCAATGGGCCATACTAGGCTTCTCCCCAACCACCCTAGCACGTCTCGATCGATTTTTGGCCCACGAAACACCTGGACCCCGGGCATACCACTTGAATCAAAAGCTATAGCACATCGATTTGGCTCAAAAATGCCTCGTTCATGCCGTTTTACCTATTTGACCACCCTAATATCCCCACCCACAACAATGGGTCATACTAGGCTGCTCCCCAGCCTCCCTGGCATGCCTTAAATGATTTTTGGCCCACAACACTCCCGAACCCCAGGTCCACCCCCAGAACCGTGGGCTATAGCACAAAGATTTGGTCCAAAATGTCCCGTTCATGCCGCTTTTCTCGTTTGACCACCGAAATGTGCCTACCCACACCAATGGGCCACACTAGGTTTCTCCTCAGCCTCCCTGGCATACCCCAATCTATTTTTGACCCACGACATACCCGGCCCCTCGGCCTACCCCTAGAATCGTGGGCTATAGCACACTATTTTGTCCTGAAAATGCCCCATTTAGATCGTTTTGGCTGTTTGACCACCCAGATGGTCCCGCCCATACCAACGGGCCACACTAGGATGCTCCTCATATTCCCTAGCATGCCTCAGTCGATGTTCGGCCCATGGAACACTCGAGCCCCAAGCCCACTCCTGGAACCATGGACTATAGCACACTGATTTTACTCAAAAATATGCTATTCACGCCGTTTTGGCCGTTTGACCACCCAAATTGCAATGCCCACACCAACGACCAACACTAGGCTGTTCCCTAGCCTCCCTGGCATACTCTAATAGATTTTTGACCCATGGCACGCTCGAACCCTGGGCCTACCTAAAAAACGTGGGCTTTATAACACCAATTTGGCTAAAAAATATACTATTCACACCATTTTGCATGTTTGACCACTCAAATGGCCCCACCTATACCAATGGGACACACTAGGCCGCTCCCCAGCTACCTTAGCAAGTTCCAGTCAAATTTTGGCCTACAAATACCCAAACCACAAGCCCCCTCAGAACTGTGGGTGATAGCAAACCAATTTATCCCAAAAATGCCCTCTTCACATCGTTTCGACCGTTTGACCATCCAAATGGCCCAGTCCATACCAACGGGCCATACTAGGACACTCCTCAGCCTTTCTAGCATGCCTCGATCGATTTTCGGCCTACAAAATGCCCAAACCCTGGGCCCACCCCAGAACCGTGGGCTATAGCACACTAATTTTTCCAAAAAATTCCTAATTTGTGCCATTTCGATTGTTTGACCAGCCAAATAGCCTCGCTCATACCAACGGGCCACAATATGCCACTCCCCAGCCTCCCTAGCATGCCCCAATCAATTTTTGGCCCACGGCAGGCTCGAACCCTGGGCCCACCCCCAGAATCAAGGGATATAACACACCCATTTGGCAAAAAAATACCCTGTTCGTGCCAATTAGCCCGTTTGACCACCAAAATGGCCCCATACAAACAAATAAGCCATACTAGGCCACTCCCCAGCCTCTCTTCCATGCCCTGGTTTATTTTTGGCCAATGGCACGATCGGACCCCGAGCCTACCCTTGGAACTGTGGGCTATAACACACTGATTTAGCCCAAAAATTCCTTGTTCGCATCGTTTCGCCTGTTTGACTACCCAAATGGCCCCACCCATACCAACGTGCCATACTAGGCCACTCCCCTGCCTCCTTGGAAATCCTCTATATATGTTTGATAAACGACACACACAAACACCAAGCCCACCCCTGAAACCGTGGGCTATAGCACACCGATTTAGGCCAAAAATCCCCCGTTCATACCGTTTCACCGATTGACCATCCAAATGGTCCCGACTATACCAACGGGCCATACTAGGCCACTTCCCAGCCTTCCTAGCATGCCACAGTTATTTTTTGTCCCACAGAACCCTCGAACCCCGGGCATACCCCAGAATTGTGGTCTATAGCGCACTGATTTTGCCTGAAAATGCCCCGTTCTCACCATTTCGCCTGTTTGACCACCCAAATGGCCACGCCTACACCAAATGGCCATACTAGGATACTCCCTAGATTCCATGGCATGCCCCGGTCAATTTTCAGCCCACGACATATCCGAACCCTGGGACCCCCCCATAACCATGGGCTATAGCACACTAATTTGGCATGAAAATGCCTCATTCATGTTATTTTTCCCGTTTGACCAACATAATGGCCCCTCCAACACCAACGAGCTATACTAGGTCATTCCCCAGCCTCCCTAGTATGCCCCGATCAATTTTCAGCGTAAGATATGCTTGACCCCGGGCCCTCCTTCAGAACCGTGGTCTGTAGCACACAAATTTGACCCTAAAATGCCCAGTTCGCATTATTTTATCTGTTTAACCACCTAAATGGCCCCGCCCACACCAACAGGCCACACTAGGTCGCTCCTCAGCCTCTATGGTATGCCCCGATCGATTTTAGGCTCATGGTACGCTCGGACCCTAGGCCCAACCCCAGAACCAAGGCCTATAGCACATCGATTTGGCATAAAAATTTCCCGTTAGTGCCATTTTGCCCGTTTGACCACCCAAATGGACCTGCCTACACTAATAGGCCATACTAGGCCGTTACTCAGCCTACCTGGCATGCCCTGATGGATTTTCAGCCCACGGTGATACGCCCAAATTACAACTCTCGTTAGAAAGTGTAAGCGGTCGCTGTCAAATATAGAACCCAACTGGGTTGGGTGTCGAATCCCACAGGGAATAGTAAGGTCACTAAGTATTGCGATTATTATTAGACTGTTGATCGAAGGTTCCAAGGAAAGAGGGGTTTGGTTTAAGTGAACAATAATATTATCAGTGTAACGATGAGATGATATGTGTAATTATATTTGATCACAGAGAATGACAAGTTAGGGTTATGTCCACCTTGTAGCTTCTACTTCTCTATTAACTATGAGTAATACAGATTTTATGCATGCGAGAGACGTATTCTAATTCTAAATCCAAGTGTTTTTCAACCATGAAGGATTTATTCACCTTAGTTCTTTCAAATCTAAAGTGTACAATAGATTTTACGAACTCTCCAAGAAGTTAATCCTGCTAGGGCATTAACGTGTAAATTAGAGGTTGGCAACCCTAATTTCTCGTCACACTCTCTTTTCCAAACAGTAACTTTTCTATCGAACATGTTATTGCTATAATGGCGCATTCCCTATGTTTGCAACCATGAGAATTCAATCAAAATGAAGAGAGTAATGATATAAGTGGCGTGACACATCATAAATTCAAAAACCCATAGCAATAGAGAGTATACTACAAGGTTTCCATAACCCTAACAAATAAGCTTAGCTACTCATGAATAAAACAGAAACCAACACTGAAATATTCATCATACCAAAACTTAGAATGATCTTGGTGATGAAGATGACTAGCGAAATTAAGAGAGAAACACGTTTCTCTCTCTCTGTCCTCAAGCTACGCTGCTTTCTACTGTTTTCAAAAATAATACAGCATCTGAATAATCCCTAAAAATTCAACAATAATGCTTTTAATAACATCCTTCTCTAATAAATTGCTACTGCATCCTTAACTATTTAAAAATGTTTAGTTTGCCCGGGAAAAAGTTCCCATACATCACATTCAGTCCAAAAGCTGCTTTCCTTTTAATGTGAAGTTTTCCTTTGCTGTCCACAGGTCCCCAAAGTCCTGTAATCTTGACTATCATTTCCAACTTTATTTCATTGGGGAAATGCAATCTTTGAACAAGACTACCATATAGGAATCTTATCATGGAAACAATTACACAATCTTATGCTTTTGGCTAACCATGAGCATTGCATCGATGAACGAGTCACTCACATAGTCGAGCTTACAACTCCCAAAATTATGCATTAAACTTCAATATTTCAACTCCATAATAATAAAAAATTATGACAGTGATTACCAATCAATACATGCCAGAGTAAAATCAAGATTACCTACGAGAATCCTTTCACTCAATGAGATGTATTTTTCAAAAATCATAACAAACTAACCATACTCTTATCACCAAGCACTACTACAAAATCTAGTTAATCATTATAAGTGTAGCACTGAAACAACTACGGAACATGAAAGAACAACTTACTTGGTGATAAACTCGTGATGAATCAAGAAGGTGAGCCTACAGGATTAGATGAGAAAAGAGAAGGGCTTAGAGAGGGCAAGGATATGTTGGGCGGCGCTTAGGTTGAGGAAAAATATAGTGGGTTTTAAGGGTAGAGAATATATTTAAAGGATGAGACATGGGTCGGGTTGGTCCATTCACAAACGGGTTAGTAGGCAAAATCCATAAGTAGGCGACGCCCTTAGGATCGCGTAATCATAAGTAGGCGGCGCCTAACCTATTGCCTATGTTGGCATAGGCGGCGCCTAACCTATTGACTATGTTGGAATAGGCGGCGCCTAGCCTATGGCCTATGTGAGACAGTGAGCATAGGCAATGGCATAGGCGGCCCCTAACCTCTTGCCTATGTTGGCATAGGCGGCGCCTAACCTATTGCCTATGTTGGCATAGGCGGCGCCTAGCCTATCGCTTATGTGAGACAGTGGGCATAGGCAATGGCATAGGCGGCGCCTAACCTATTGCCTATGTTGGCATAGGCGGCGCCTAGCCTATTGCCTATGTTGGCATAGGCAATTGGAAAAATAGCGCACTCTTGGTCAAAAAAGATCCATACCTCAGGGTTACAAAATAAAGTCGCACCGCAAAACTTTTTCTTTGGGTCGAACCTACATAACTCGAGGTGCGACTCTAATGCAAATCATACTTGAACCTTACACATTTGACCACTCCCACTTACCTGTATTGTTCCATCATTCCTAGACTTACCACTATTGACATGACTCACTTCCAAATCAAAATTGGGTCTAATCTCCTCCTTTGTACTTCATGCACCTACACTTAACCAAAAACAACAAAAATGATTAGAAGGATGGGTTGCCTCCCACCAAGCGCCTTATTTTTGGTCGTGGCTCGACTCTTCTTTTTGAATTTTTATTTACCAAAAACAAAATCCTAGTAAAATGATGGGTTGCCTCCCATGTAGCGCTTGATTTATTATCGCGGCACGACATAGTTATCTCGATTACTCAGACTTCATCGAGATATATGGTGGCTATACATTTTATCGAGTCGGTTGGACCGATATATAGCTTCACTCTTTGGCCATTCACCCTCAAGACACCACCATCATTGTTTTCTAACTCCACTACTCCAGATGAGTAAACTTGGCTGATTCTGAATGGACCAGACCATTTAGACTTCAACTTACCTGGAAAAAGCTTCAGTCTGGAGTTGAAAAGAAGTACCAAATCACCTTTCTAAAAGTTTCGTTGGATAATCCTCCGATCATGGTACTTTTTCATCCTTTCCTTGTAAAGATCTGCTCTTTCATATGCATTTAGACTGAATTTATCCATCTCGTTCAGCTGTCCCAATCTCATATTCATAGCATCATCCCAGTTCAGGTTAAGCTGCTTCAGTGCCCACATTGCTTTATGTTCTAGCTCAATTGGCAAGTGACAAGCCTTTCCATAAACTAGTTGGTATGGTGACATACCAATTGGTGTATTAAACGCGGTCTTATATGCCCATAAGGCATCATCCAGCTTCCTGGACCAATCTTTCCTGCTGGCATTCACAGTCTTAGCAAGGATCAGCTTGATTTCCCGATTTGAAACCTCCACCTGCCCACTAGTTTGTGGGTGGTACGGTGTAGCTACCTTCTGTTGCTTAACCCCATACTTTGCCAATACGGCTCTGAACAACTTGTTGCAGAAATGTGATCCTCCACCGCTTATGATGGTACAGGGTACCCCAAAATGAGAGAAGATATTTCTCTTTAAGAATGCCGCAACACTCTTACCTTCATTATCAGCTAGAGCGACTGCTTCAACCCATTTGGATACGTAATCCACAATGACTAAGATAAATTTCATCCCAAATGAGATCACAAATGGGCCCATGAAGTCAATACCCCAGACATCGAATAACTCTACTTCAAGCATTTTGGACATGGGCATCTTATGGTGCTTTGAAATAGAACCTTGCCGCTGACACTGATCACATCTTCTTACAAAATCGTAGGCATCCTTGAATAATGAAGGCCAATAGTAGCCACTTTGTAGTACTTTCTTGGCCGTCCGATCACCTGCATGGTGACCTCAAACTTGGGAAGCATGGCTTGCTTCCAGTATGCTAGGCACCTCTACATCTGGGATGCACCGCCTAATAATACCATCAGCACATCGTCGAAAAAGATAAGGCTCATCCCAGAAGTAATGTTTCACATCATGCATGAACTTTTTCTTTTGATGAAAGGAGAGATGCTCAGGAATCACTTCACTTACCATGTAGTTAGCAAAATCTGCATACCACGGTAAGTTTTCCACCATAGTTGCTAGAATCTCTTCATCGGGGAATGAATCATCAATATCAAGGTCGGTCTGCACTGTGTGCTCACTCTCAAGTCTACATAGATGATCAGCTACTTGGTTTTCACAACCCTTTCTATCCTTTGCCTCAAAATCGAATTCTTGAAGAAGTAACACCCACCTAATTAGCCTTGGCTTAGCATCCTTCTTTGCCATTATATATCTTAGAGCCGCATGATCTGTATGAACCACTACCTTGGTTCCCAATAAGTAAGCACGGAACTTTTTGAAAGCATAAACAACCGCTAGAAGCTCTTGTTCAGTGACGGTATAGTTCTTCTGTGCTCCCTTCAAGGCCTTACTCGCGTAGTAGATTGGATGAAATATCTTTTCTCTTTTCTGACCAAGTACAGCACCCAAGGCTACACCACTTGCATCACACATAACTCAAAAGGTAGAGACCAATTAGGTGCTACAATAATAGGGGCTTCAACTAGCTTCCCCTTGAGGCATTCAAATGCCTTCAAGCAATCTGCACCAAAGTGAAACTTTGCTTCCTTCTCCAAAATTTTGCATAATGGGTTTGCAATCTTGGAGAAGTCTTTAATAAACCTGCGATAAAAGCCAGTATAACCGAGAAAACTATGAACCCCCTTCATAGAAATTGGAGGTGGTAGTCTCTCGATAACTTCAATCTTGGATTGATCAACTTCAATTCCCTTTTCAGAGACTTTATGCCCGAGAACAATGCCTTCCTTAACCATAAAATGGCACTTTTCCCAATTTAGCACCAGATTAAATTCAACACATCGCTGCAAAGACATACTCAGATTTGCCACGCATGACTCAAATGACTCACCTACAACCGAAAAGTTATCCATAAACACCTCCAAGGTGTCTTCAACCATATTAGAAAAAATGGACATCATACACCGCTGAAAAGTGGCAGGTGCATTACATAGCCCAAATGACATTCGTTTGAATGCAAAAGTACCATATGGGCATGTAAAAGTGGTCTTCTTCTGATCTTCAGGAGCAATGCAAATCTGATTATATCCGGATTAACCATCCAAGAAACAGAACCATCCCTTTCCCGCCAATCGATCAAGCATTTGGTCCATGAATGGCATTGGGAATTGGTCCTTTAACGTCCACGAATTTAGCTTCCGGTAATCCATGCACACCCTCCACCCTGTGACAGGCCTGAGTGGAATTAGCTCATTCTTCTCGTTTGCTACTACTGTCATGCCCCCTTTCTTGGGCACACATTGTACAGGACTCACCCATTTACTGTCTGAGATTGGATACACCACCCCTGCATCTAACCACTTTATGATTTCTTTCTTTACCACTTCTTGCATAGGTGGATTCAGACGACGCTGATGCTCAATAGTGGGTACGCAATCTTCCTCGAGCTGAATCTTGTGCATACATATGCCAGGAGGGATACCAATTATATCAGTAATAGTCCAACCAATAGCTCTCTTGTACCTCTTCAGAATAGAGATGAGAGCCTCTATTTATTGTTCACCTAAATCAGCAGCAACAATAACCGGCAGTGTATTTCCACTACCCAAGAATGTATACCTTAGATGACTGGGTAGCTCTTTCAATTCTAGCACCGGTGGCTCTTCAATGGATGGCTTCAACGGTGGTAAAGGTCGATGTTTAAGGTCAAGGTCCAGCTTCTTGGGGGCATAAGAATACGACCCCATTCCTGTCAAAGCACAGATAGTTTCTTCGTACTCTTTAACATCCTCACACTCAAAGTTCAAAAGCACAGCAGCCAATGGCTCAACAGTAAGTTGCTTCTCTAAAGATAATTCCTTTTCATCCTTATAATAAACATCAGCTATAGATAACACATTCATATCTTTGGGCTGCTTCATTGATTTGCATACATCAAAATGCACCACTTCGTCATTAATCCGAAATAAAAGCTCATTTGCTCGTAAATCAATAAGCACACTTCCTATTGCGAGGAAAGGTCGACCCAAGATTATGGGAACCTCAAAATCCACCTCACAATCCAAAATAACAAAGTCTGCAGGAAAAATGAAGGTAGAAATCTTCACTAATACATCATAAAAGATACCAACAGGTCGTTTTACCGACCTATCTGCCATTACAAACAGCATGTTGGTTGGTGTAGGATTACCCAACCCTAACTGTCTATAGATGGCTAGTGGCATCAAATTAATGCTAGCCCCTAGATCACATAAAGCCTTAGCAAAGTCTAAAGATCCAACCGTGCAAGGAATAGTGAAATCACCCGGATCTGCCTTCTTCTGTACCAAAGACCTCATGGAAATTGCACTGCAATAATGAAAATTATCTATCAGTTCATAGCTCGCTGCCTTTTTCTTTGTCAAAAGGTCCTTCATGAATTTGGCGTATCCTGGCATTTGCTCCAGTACCTCCACCGAAGGCACATTTATAGTCAACTGCTTCAGAATGGTCATGAATTTACTAAACCTGGTGTCATCAGCCTTCTTCTTCAGTCTCTAACGAAAAGGTGGTGGTGGATTTGGAAGAGTTTTCTCCACCACTTCCTTTTTATTGTGCTTCCCATTATCAATCTTTTCAGACTGTTGACATCTAGGTGTAGTATCACGAACGTTCTTATCCCGATCTTCAACTTTTGCAGAATCATCACAATCTACTTCAATAACATTCTCCTCTATACTATCAACCACGGGCTTTCCCTTGGATGGATTTTCCAATACTTTACCACTCCTGGTTGTAATAGCCAAACATGATCCATCTTTTCTTGGATTTTGGACAGTGTCACTTGGTAAAGTGCCAGCTTTTCTTTGATTGAATGCCACTGATAGTTGACTCATTTGTTGTTTCAGCTGTTTTATTGAAGTGGAATGCGAGTCAACCAATTGATTTATTAAGGACAAATCATATTTTACCTCAGTTACTCCCGTGTTGGTTGCCTCCACTCCTTTCAACAGCTTAGCCATCATGTCCTCCATAGACATCTTCCCGGAGCTAGATGCAGCAGCTTCACGATTTCCAGGAGGGACATACGAACCGCTTCTGTCATTTTTATTCTTCCAATTCCCTTGGTCTTGGTCCTTGTATCCAGATTTTTCATAATAGTTCCGACTTTGGTTTCCTTGGACATTGCCTCGGAAACCCCCCTGATTATTCAAGTAATTTGCTTCTTCCTCAGAATCAGAGTCATCTCTTCCCTGTGATACAACAGCTTTGACCTTTTCTGTCTTCCCTGATAATAAATACTTGGTAAGAAGGTCCATCTGTATTTTCATGTGAGCGATATCCTGGTCACGTTCCTCTTCTCTGTGCCTCTGTTCTGCCGTCATGCCAATATATACAGTAGAGCTTGCTACCTCAGAATCCCTGGTATGCCAATCTCTACTCTACTTTGTCATACGGTCCATCATATCACATGCCTCAATAAAAGTAAGGTCCATGAATGACCCATCCGCAGCATTATCGACCACTGGCTTAGTCACCGAGTTCAAAGCCCTGTATAATATTTCCATCAAGTGGACATTGGTCATCTGATGATTTGGGCACCGCATAAGCTTCTTCTTGAACCTCTCCCATGTCTCGTGGAGAGCTTCAGTTGGAAGCTGTCTGAAATTGCTTATCTCATCTCTTAATTATGCTCTCTTGGATGACGGAAAGAATCTTTCTAGGAAAGCTTCTTTCAGTTGCCTCCAATTGGTAATAGAATCAGGAGTTAGCCCGTTTAACCATAGAGTTGCCTATCCAGATAGAGACAATGGAAATAAGCGCAGCCGGATCACATTCTGTCCAACCCCTGGATTGTCAAACAATTTGCATGTTGAGATAAAATTAATTAGATGCATATTTGGATCATCGCCTGCATGTCCACCAAATAACCCTTTGAGTTGCAATAGCTGGATCATGGTGCTAGTGATATTGAACTTGGCTTCGGGTACCAAAGGCGGAGGAATAATAGCCCCTGTGGCACCAGCCCCATCCAAGTCATCATTATCATCATCAAAAACAACCTGCACAACTCAGCGTTCAGGTCTCATTCTAGCTTGACGATCTCTGTTGACATTCCTGTTCACTGGTGCAACCACATCATCTGCACGCCATGGATTTAATAACTCATCATCACCCAGGTCCTCATCCTCAAGATTTGGTACCCGACCTGGGTTATCAGCATTCTATTGATTTACTTGCGCAGTTGCCAATGCAGCTAATCTAGCCTGCTCCTGTTGAGTGTCTATCCTTTCAATGTCTCGTTGTGCATCCATTATGCCAATGAGATGTGGTTCAGGATTTATAGGTAATAATGGCTGGTCAGATCTTCGTGTATTTGGCATGCAATCCACTAAACCTGAACAAAACAAAAACAACAAACAAAAAGTAAAATTTGAGAATCTTTGACCAAAGGGTCTATTAACTATCACAAACATAGTTGACAATCGTATTCCCCGGCAACGGCGCCAAAATTTGATACGCCCAAATTACAACTCTCGTTAGAAAGTGTAAGCGGTCGCTGTCAAATATAGAACCCAACTGGGTTGGGTGTCGAATCCCACAGGGAATAGTAAGGTCACTAAGTATTGCGATTATTATTAGACTGTTGATCGAAGGTTCCAAGGAAAGGGGGGTTTGGTTTAAGTGCACAATAATATTATCAGTGCAACGATGAGATGATATGTGTAATTATATTTGATCACAGAGAATTACAAGTTAGGGTTATGTCCACCTTGTAGCTTCTACTTCTCTATTAACTATGAGTAATACGGATTTTATGCATGCGAGAGACGTATTCTAATTCTAAATCCAAGTGTTTCTCAACCATTAAGGATTTATTCACCTTAGTTCTTTCGAATCTAAAGTGTACAATAGATTTTACGAACTCTCCAAGAAGTTAATCCTGCTAGGGTATTAACGTGTAAATTAGAGGTTGGCAACCCTAATTTCTCATCACACTCTCTTTTCCTAACAGTAACTTTTCTATCGAACAAGTTATTGCTATAATGGCGCATTCCCTATGTTTGCAACCATGAGAATTCAATCAAAATGAAGAGAGTAATGATATAAGTGGCGTGACACATCCTAAATTCAAAAACCCATAGCAATAGAGAGTATACTACAAGGTTTCCATAACCCTAACAAATAAGCTTAGCTACTCATGAATAAAACAGAAATCAACATAGAAATATTCATCATACCAAAACTTAGAATAATCTTGGTGATGAATATGACTAGCGAAATTAAGAGAGAAACACATTTCTCTCTTTCTGTCCTCAAGCTACGCTGCTTTCTACTATTGTCAAAAATAATACAACATCTGAATAATCCCTAAAAATTCAACAATAATGCTTTTAATAACATCCTTCTCTAATAAATTGCTACTGCATCCTTAACTATTTAAAAGTGTTGAGTTTGTCCGGGAAAAAGTTCCCATACATCACATTCAGTCCAAAAGCTGCTTTCTTTTTAATGTGAAGTTTTCCTTTGCTGTCCACAGGTCCCCAAAGTGCTAAAATCTTCCTCATTAGTACTTGAAAAGCATGCTAATCACACAGGTCAGCTCACTTAACTAAAAATAGACTAAAAATGCAAGAATTATGTATTTTATCCTCAAAAATTAGCTAAAACATGGGTAAGTTATGGTGCTTAGACGTATAAATACGCCCAACATCACACGGCACGCCCAAATCCCGAGCCCACCCCAAGAACCATGGGCTATATAGTACACCTATTCTGCGCGAAAATGCCCTATTCGAGCAGTTTCGCCTGTTTAACCACCTAAATGACCCTCTCTCCCATAATAGCGGGCCATACTAGGCCGTTCCCCAGTCTTCCTGGCACGCCCAGTTAATATTTGGCCAACGGTACGCCCGAACCTTGGGCCAATCCCCGGAACTATGGGCTATAACTCACCAATTTGGCCTAAAATGCCCTGTTTGCGTCGTTTCGCTCGTTTGACCACCTAAATAGCTTCTCCCACTCCAATGGGCCACAGTAAGTCGCGCCGCAGCCTTCCTGGTACTCACCGATTATTTTTGGGACCACAACACGCTTGGACCCTGGGCCTACCCCAGAACCGTGGATTATAGCATATCGATTTGGCAAAGAAAAGTCTTGTTCGCGCCGTTTTGCCCCCTTGAGCACCCAAATGGCCCTGCCCAAACCAAAGGGCCACACTAGGCAACTACCCAGCCTCTCTGGCTCGACTTGGTGAATTTTTGACCCACAGTACGACCGTACCCCGAGCCTACCCCCAAAACCGTGGTCTATAGCACATCGATTTGGCACAAAATGCCCCATTCGCATCGTTTTGCCTTTTTGACCACCCAAATGGCTTCACCCACTCCAACAGACCACACTAGGCCGCTCCCCTACCGTCCTGGAACACCCCGGTCAATTTTTGGCCCACGGCACACCCAAATGGCCCGTTCGCACCGTTTCATCCGAATAACCACCCAAATGGCCCTGCCCAGATCAACGGGCCATGTTAGGCAGCTCCTCAGACTCCTTGGCACGCCCTGATCAATTTTTGGCCTGCGACACACTCGAATTCCAGGCCAACCCCCGGAACCATGAGCTATAGCACTCCGATTTGGCACAAAAATTTCTCGTTTGCGCCGTTTTGCCCGATTGACCACCCAAATAGACCCGCCCATACTAATGTGGCGTATTAAGCCACTCTTCAGCCTCCCTGACATGCTCCGATTGATTATCGTCCCAAGGCATGCGCATACCCTGAGCCCACCCCCAAAACCGTGAGCTCAACACACCTATTTGGCCTGAAAATGCCATGTTTGCGCCATTTTATACGTTTGACCACCCAAATGGCCTCGCCTACACCAATGGGCCACACTAGGCCGCTCCTCATCCTCTTTGGCATGCCCAGCCAATTTTTAGACCACGACACCCCTAGACCCCGAGCCCACCCTCGGAACTGTGGGCTATAGCGCACTGATTTTCCCTAAAAATGCTCTGTTCGCATTGTTTCCCCCATTTGACCACCCAAATGGCCCCGCCACAACAATGTGCAATTGTATGCTGCTCCCCAGCTTCCTTGTCAGGCCCCCGTTAATTTTTGAACCACGGCACAACTGGACCCCGGGCCTACCCCCAGAATCGTTGGCTATAGCACACCGATTTGGCAAAAATATACCCCATCCTTGCCGTTTAACCCGTTTGAACACCTAGAACCATGGGCTATAGGACATCAATTTGGACCAAAAATGCCCCATTCACAATGTTTTTCTGGTTTGGCCACCGAAACGGCACCGCCCATACCAACGGGCCACAGTAGGCCACTCCTGGCCTCCCTGGTATGCCCTGATCAATTTTTGACCCACGACCCGCATGAACCTCGAACCCACTCCTGGAACTGTAGGCTATTACATACTGGTTTGACCTAAAAATGCCATGTTCGTGCCGTTTCGCCTGTTTGACCAATTAAATAGCCCCGCCCATACTAACGGGCCATGCTAGGCCACAACCCAGCCTCCCGATCATGCCTTGATCAATTTTTTGCCCACGACATGCCTGGACCCTAGGCCTACCCCCAGAACCGTGCGCTATAACACACCGATTTGGCCTAATAAAGCCCTGTTGGTACCATTTTTCCTGTTTGACCACCCAAATGGCTTCGCCCACACTAATAGGACACAGTAGGTCACTCCCCAGCCTCCTTAGCACGCCCCGATTATTTTTTGGACCACGGCACGCCCAGAACCCTGGCCCAACCCGCAGAACCGTGGTCTATAGCACACCAATTTGGTAAGAAAATGCCCTGTTTGTGCCGTTTAACCCGTTTGACCACCCAAATGGCCCCACCCACACCAACAGGCCACACTAGTTAACTCCCCAGCCTCCGTGACACACCAAAGAAAATTTTAGGCCCACATCACTGTCGGATCCTGGGTCCAACCCTAAAATCGTTCTTTGTAGCACATCGATTTGGCCAAAAAATGCCCCTTTCACGTTGTTTCGTCTATTTGACTAATCAAATAGCCCGCCTACACTAACGGGTCACACTAGGCCATGCCCAACCTCTCTAGCATGCTCGAATCGATTTTTGGCCTACGACATGCACGAACCTCGGTCCCACCCTCACAACTGTGGGCTATAGAAAATTAATTTTGCTCTAAAATGCCTCATTCGTTCCGTTTTGTCCGTATGACCACCCAAATGGTCCCGCCCAAAAACGGGCCACACTAGGCCGCTCCCAAGCATACCCCAATAAATTTTCTACCCACGGCACACCTGAATCCCAGGCCCACCCCTGGAATCGTGGGCTATAGCACACCGATTTAGCCCATAAACACGTTCGTGCTGTTCTACCCGTTTGACCATCCAAATGGCCCGCCTACACCAATGGGCCATACTAGGCTGCTCCCCAACCTCCCTGGCATGGCTCGACTGATTTTTGGCTCACAAAACGACTAGACCCCGTGCCTACCCCCTGAATCTTGGGCTATAGCACACCGATTTTGCTCGAAAATACCCCGTTCGTGCTGTTTTGCCCGTTTGACCACCCCAATATCCCCACCAAAAACAACGGGCCATACTAGGCTACTCTCCACCCTCACTGTCATACCCCATTCAATTTTCAGCCCATGTCTCTCTCATACACTAGGTCCACTTCTGGAACCGTAGGCTGTAGCACACCGATTTGGCCCAAAATTCCTCGGTCACCGTTTAGACCGTTTGACCACCGAAATGACCCTGCCAACACCAACGAGCCATATAGGCTGCTCCCTAGCATGCCCCAGTCAATTTTCGGCCTACGTTACACCCGGACCCTAGGCCTACCATCAGAATCGTGGGCTATAGCATATCTTTTTTGCCCGAAAATGCCCTGTTCGTGCTGTTTCGCTTGGTTGACTACCTAAATGTCCCTGCCTATACCAATGGGCCATACTAGGCTACTCCATAGCCTCCCAGGCATGCTCTAATCAATTTTTGGCCCACGACATACCTTGAACTTGGGCCCACCCCCAAAATTGTAGGCTGTAGCACATTGATTTGGCCCAAAAATGCCCTATTTGCTCCATTTCGCACGTTTGACCACCTAAATAGATGCACCCACACCAACGGGATACACTGGGCCGCTCCCCAGAATCCCTAGCAAGCGCCAGTCAAATTTTGGTCCACGAAAAACCTGGACCACGAGCCCACCCAAATGGCCTATCTTAGACCAACGGGACACACTAGGCTACTCCCTAGTCTCCCTATCACGCCTTGATTAATTTTTTTAGCCCATGACACGCTCGAACCCGGGGTCCACCCCTAGAATCGTGGGCTATAGCACACCGATTAGGCCCAAAAACACCTCGTTCACGCTGTTTTGCCTGTTTGACCCACCATATGCCAAGAAACACACCAGCGAGACACAATATGCCACTCCCCAACCTCTCTGGCATGCCCCGATCGATTTTTGGCCGACGGCTCGCTCGGACCCCCGATCAACCCCCAGAATCGTGAGATATTACATACCAATGAGGCCGCTCCCTAGACTCATTGGCATGTATTGATCGATTTTTAGCCACAGCACAGTCGGACCCTAGGCCTACCCCCGGAACTATGGCCTATAGCACCACGATGTAGCCCAAAATGCCCTGTTCGCGTTGTTTCGCCTGTTTGACTACTCAAATGGCCCCGACCACTCCAATATGCCACACTAGGATGCTCCCCAGCCTTCTTGGCATTCCCCAGTCATTTTTGGCCAACAGCATGCCCAAATCCCAGACCCACCCCTAAAATCGTGGTCTATAACAAACTAATTTAGCCCAAAAATGCCCTGTTTATGTCGTTTCGCTCGTTTGACCACTCAAATGCTCCTGCTTACACCAATTTTCCACAAAAGGCCACTCTTCAGCCTCCCTGGCATGCCCTGATCGATTTTCGTCCCACAACACCCTTGGAACCCGAGCCTGCCCCCAAAACTGTGAGCTATAGCACACCGATTTAGCGCAAAAATGGCCTATTTGCACCGTTTTGCCTGTTTGACAACTCAAATGGCCCTGCTCACACCAACTAGCCACATTAGGATGCTCGCCAGCCTCCCTGGCATGCCCTGATTGATTTTCCTATGGAATGCCGGGGCCCACCCTCAAAACTATAGGCTATAGCCTATTGATTTGGCCCCAAAATGCCCCGTTCAAGATGTTTCGCCCGTTTGACCACCCTAATGGCCCCGCCCACATCAACGGGCTATAATAGGTCACTCCCCATCCTCCCTAGCATACCCCAGTCAATTGTTGGCCCATGGCACGTCCGTACTCTGGGCCCTCCTCCAAAACAGTGGTTTGTAGCATACCGATTTGGCATAAAAATGCCCCGTTCACACCGTTTCATCCGTTTAACCCCCCAAATGGCCCCACCCATACCAACAGGCCACACTAGGCCTCTCCTTAGCCTCTCTGGAATGGCCAGTCAATTTTCGTCCCAAGGCACGCCCGAACACCAAGCCCACCCCTGGAACCATGGGCTATAGCACATCGATTTGGCATGAAAATTTTCCGTTTGCATTATTTCACTCATTTGAGCACCCAAATAGCCCCACCCATACTAATGGGCCACACTAGAATGCTCCCCAGCCTACCTAGCACACGCTTGTTGATTTTTTTCCCACCGCACACCCATACCTCGAGCCCACCCCCAAAACTGTGGGTTATAGCACACCTATTCTACCCGAAAATGCCTTGTTCTTGCCGTTTCACCCGTTTGACCACTCTAATCACTTTTCCCACACCAATTATACACACTAGACCGTTCCCCAATTTCCCTGGCACACCCCAGTTAATTTTTGGCCCACGACACACCCAAAAACTGGGCCCATCCCCGAAACCGTTTGCTATAGCAAACCGATTTGGCCCAAAAATGCCCAATTCGTGCTGTTTCGCTCGTTTGATCACCCAAATAACTCCGCTCACACCAACGTGACACACTAGGCCACTCCCCCAGCCTCCCTAGAAAGCCCTAGTTGATTTTGGCCAACAAAATACCTGAACCACGAGACCACTATTGGAACCGTGGGAGATAACATATCAATTTTCCCCGGAAACACTCTGTTTACGCCGTTTCGACCGTTTGACCACCTAATTGTCCCAGTCCTGACCAACGGACCACACTAGGCCTCTCCCCAGCCTCCCTGACATGCCTCGATCGATTTTTGGCCCACAACACACTTGGACGCTGGGCTCACCCTCGGAACCGTGGGCTAAAGCACATTGACTTGGCCTAAAAATACCTCGTTCCCGCCATTTCTCCCATTTCACCACCCAAATGGCCCCGCCCACACCAATGGGCTACAATATATCGCTCCCCTGATTCCTTGGCAAGCCCTATCAATATTTGACCCACGACACGCCTGAACCCCGAGCACACCCTCAAAATCATGGGATACGACACACTGATTTTGCAGGAAAACGCCTCGTTCACGCTAATTTGCTCATTTTACCACCCAAACAACCCCGGCTAAAGAAACGAGCCACACTAGGCAGCCCCCCATCCTACCTAGCACGCCCCGATCAATTTTTGTCCAATAGCACCACCGGACCCCGGGCCCACCCCCAAAACTGTGGACTATAGTGCACCAATGTAGCTTGAAAATGACCCGTTCGCACTGTTTTGCCAGTTTGACAAACTAAATGGACCCACTCAACCCAACTAGCCACACTAGGCTGCTTCCCTGCCTCCCTGGCCCAGACCCCAGGCCCACCCTCGTAACCATGGGCTATAGCACATCAATTTGCCCCGTAAATGCCCCGTTCGTTCTATTTCTCCCATTTGACCATCCTAATGTCCCCACCCACATGAACGGGCCACACTAGGCCGCTCCCCAGCCTCCCTTGCATGCCTCAATCAATTTTTGGCCCACGAAACGCCCGGACCCCGGGCCCTCTTCTGGAACTGTGGTCTGTAGCACACCGATTTAGCATTAAAATGCCCCATTCTCGCTGCTTCAACCGCTTAACCACCCAAATGGCCCCGCCCATATCAACGGGCCAAACAAGGCCACTCCCTAGCCTCTTTGGCACGCCCCGATCAATTTTGGACCCACGACATGTCGAACCCCAGGCCCACCCTCGGAACATAGGCTATAGCACATCGATTTGGCACAAAAATTTCCTGTTCACATCGTTTTGCCCGTTTGACTACCCATATGGCCCCCCACACACCAATGGGCCACACTAGGCCACTCCCCAACCTACCTGGCACTCCCTGATCAATTTACAACCTACGGCGCACCTAGTCTCTAGGTCCACACCCAAAACCGTGGGCTATAGCATACAATTTTGCCCGAAAATTCCCTGTTCGCACTGTTTGATCCATTTGACTACCCAAATGACCCCTCCTACACCAATGGGACATACAAGGAGGCTCCCCAATCTATCTAGCATGCCTCACTCAATTTTTGGCCCGTGACATGCCCGGACCCCGGGCCCATAACCAAAATCATGGGCTATAACACACCAATTTTTCCTCAAAATGCCCTATTCGTGCCGTTTTGCCCGTTATACCACCCAAGTGACTCCGCCACACCAATGGGCCACTCTAGGATGCTCCCAAACATCCCATGCATGCTTCAATTATTTTTCAAACCACGGCACGCCCGAACCCCAGGCCCACCCCAGAACTGTGAGTTACAACACACTAATTTGGCAAGAAAATGCCTTTTTTGGGCTGTTTTGCCCATTTAACTGCCTAAATGGCCCTTTCCACACCAACGGGCTGCTCTCCAATCTCCCTGGCACGACCGGGCCCACCACTGGAACCGTGAGCACACCGATTTGGCTCTAAAATGCTCTAGTCGCATAGTTTCACCTGTTTGACCAACCAAATAGCCTTACCCACACTAACAGGCATCACAAGGTCGCTCCCCAACCGCCCTAGCATGCCTCGGTCAATTTTTAGCCCCATGACATGCTCGGACCTTGGGTATTCGCCCTTAACCATGGTCTTTAGCACACCGATTTGGCCCAAAAATGCCCCATTTGTGTCGTTTTATCCCTTTAACCACCCAAATGACCCCGCCCACAACAACGGGACACACTAGGTCGCTCCCCAGCCTCCCTTGAATGCCATAATTGACTTTTGGCCCAAGGTACGCCCAGACCCAAGACTACCCCTGGAACCAATTTGGCATGAAAATATCCCGTTCGTGCCGTTTCGCCCATTTGACCACCCAAATGGCCCTGCCCATATTAATAGGCCACACTAGGTCACTCCCAGCCTCCCTGGCGTGCCCCAGTTGATTTTCAGCTCATAGGACGCCCAGACCCTGAGTCTACCCTTAGAACCATGTGCTATAGCACACCAATTTGGCCCGAAAATGCCCTGTTTGCATCAATCCGCCCGTTTGATCATCCAAATGGCCCCACCCACACCAACTGGACACACTAGGCATCTCCCCAGCCTCCTTGGCATGCCTAGTCAATTTTTGGCCTCGACACGCTGGGACCCCGGGCCCAACCTCGGAATCATGGGCTATAACACACCGATTTGGCCCAAAAACGTTCTGTTCTCGTCATTTCGACCATTTGATTGCCCAAATGGACCTGCCCACACCAATGGGCGACACTAGGATACTCCCCAACCTCCCTAGCATGCCCAGGGTAATTTTCGAACAACGACACGCCCGGACCCTAGGCCTACCCCCAGAACCGTTGGCTATAACATATTGATTTGGCAAGTAAATGCCCCATTTGCATCATTTACACCATTTGATCACCCAAATGGCAACGCCAGTACCAAAGGGCAATACTAGGCCGCTCCTCAGCCTCCTTGACAAACCTTGGTTAATTTTCAGCCCACGGCATGACCGAACCCCGGGCATACCTCCGGAACCGTAGGTTATTACACACCGATTTAGCCCGAAAATGACCCTTCTGCATTATTTTGCCTATTTAACAACCCAAATAGCTCCGACCACACTAACGGGTCACACTAGGCAATACCCCACCCTCCCTGGCATACCCTGATCGAATTTTAGCCCGCGACACGCTCATACTTCGAGCCCAACCCCTGCAACTGTGGGCTATAGCACACCGATTTAGCTCGAAAATGCCTCATTCGTGTCATTTCACCCGTTTGTCTACCCAAATAGCCCCGTCCAAACCAACGGGCCACACTAGGCCGTTCCCTAGCCTCCTGGCATGCCCTGATAGAATTTTGGCCCACAGAACACCCAGATTTTGAGCCCTCCCTCCGAATAGTGGGCTCTAGAAAATCGGTTTGGCCCAAATTTTTACCGTTCATCTCGGTTCGCCTATTTGACCACCCAAATGGCCCCGACCATACTAATATGCCAAACTAGGCTACTGCCCAGCCTCCCAAGCACGCCCCAATCAATTTTTGAGCCACAAAATGCCCAGCTTTGGGCCCAGCCCCAAAATCGTAGGCTATAGGACACCGATTTGGCCCAAAAATGCCTCGTTCACAATGTTCTACCCATTTGACAACACAAATGGCCCCTCCCATACCAACAGGCCAAACTAGGTCACTCCCCAACCTCCCTGGCATGCCCCTATTGATTTTCGACACACGGCCCGCCCGAACCCCAGGCCCACCCCCGAAACCCTAGGCTATAGCATACTAATTTGGCCCGAAAATATCTCGTTTAAGCCATTTCGCTCGTTTGACCAACCAAATGGCCTCGCCCACACCAACGGTCTATACTAGGCTGCTCCCCAGCCTCCCGGGCATTCCTCAATTGATTTTCAGCCCACAAAATGCCCAGAACCCAGGCCTTCACCCTGATATGTGGGCTATTGCACACCGATTTGGCCCAAAAATTCCCCATTCACATTGTTTTGCTAGTTTGAGCACCCAAATGGCCCCACCCACACCAACATGCCATAAAAGGATGCTCCTCAGCCTCCCTAACATGCCCCGGTCAATTTTTGGCCGTCGGCATGCCCGGATCCACCACCATATTCATGGGCTATAGCACACCAATTTGGCCAAAAAATGAGTCATTCGCGCCGTTTTACCTGTTTGACTACCGAAATGGCTCCTCCTATACCAATGGGCCAAACTAGGCTGTTCCTCAGCGTCCACGATATGCCTCGATTATTTTTTGGACCACAACACGGCCGGACCCCAAGCCCACCTTATTACCGTGGGATATGCACACCGATTTGGCTAAAAAATGCCCCATTTATGTCATTTCACCCGTTTGACCATTCAAATGGCCTCTCCCACACCAACCGGTAATACTAGGCCGATCCTCAGATTCCCTGACATGCTACGACCAATTTTTGGCATACGAAATGCCCAGACCCCTGAAATTGTGGGCTATGCACACCAATTTGGCTCGCAAATGCCCCGTTAGAGCCGTTTCGCCCGTTTGACTACCAAAATATCTGCACACACCAATAAGCCAACCTAGGATGCTCCCCAGCCTTCCTGGCATGCCTCAGTCAATTTTTAGCACATGGCATACCCGGACCCCAGGCCCACCCCTAGAACCGTGGGTTATAACACACTAATTTGGCCTAAAAATACCCCTTTCTCGCTATTTCGCCTGTTTAACCACCTAAATGGCCCCACCCACACCAACAGGCCACACTAGGCTTCTCTTCAGCCTCCCTGGCATCCCCTAATAGATTTTTTGCACATGGCATACCCGGGCCTACCCCCAGAATCGTAGGCTATAGCATATTGATTTTGCCCAAAAATGCCCCATTTGCGATGTTTCGCCCGTTTGGCCACCCAAATGGCCCCGCCCATACTAACGGGCCACACTAGGCCATTCCGTAGGCTCTCTGGCATACCCCAGTCGATTTTCAACCTAATTTACACCCGAATCCCAAGCTCACCCCCATAACTGTAGGCTATATCACACTGATTCGGCCCAAAAATGCCCTATTTGCACTATTTCGCCTGTTAGACAATCCAAATAGCCCTACCCACACCAACGGGGCATACAAGGCCACTCCACAGACTCCTTAGCATGCCCTAATTGATTTTTGGCCCACAAAACACCTAGACCATGTGACCACCCTTAGAACCATGGGCTAAATTACACCGATTTGGCCTGAAATTGCCCTGTTCTAGCCGTTTCCCCCGTTTGACCATCAAAATGTCCCCGCCCGTACTAATGGGCCATACTAGGACAATCCCCAGAGTCCCTGGCATACCCCGATAAATTTTCTACCCACGGAACACCTGAATCCTAGGCCACCCCTGAAATCGTGGGCTATAGCACACCGATTTAATCCATAAACTTATTTGTGCTGGTCTGCCCATTTGACATTCCAAATAGCTCGCTCACACTAATGAGTTATACTATACTTCTCCCCAACCTCCCAGGCATGGCTCAGCTGATTTTTGGCCCACTAAACGATCGGACCCCGTGCCTACCCTCTGAATCTTGGGCTATAGCACACCAATTTGGATTGAAAATACGTCGTTCGTGCTGTTTTGCCTATTTGACTACTCCAATAGCCCCACCCAAAATAATGGGCCATACTAAGATGCTCTCCAGCCTCCCTGTTATGCCCCATTCAATTTTTGGCCCACGACACTTTCGTACCCCAGGTCCACCCCCGGAACCGTGGGCTATAGCACACCGATTTGGCCTAAAATGCCCCATTCGTGCCGTTTTACCCTTTTGACCACCGAAATGTCCTTACTAACACCAACGGGACACACTAGGCATCTCCCTAGCATGCCCCAGTCAATTTTCAGCCCACGTTACACCTGGACCCCGGGAACATCCCCAAAATTGTGGGCTATAACACATTATTTTTGCCCCAAAATGCCCCGTTCGTGCTGTTTCACTCGTTTACCACCCAAATAGTCCTGCCTATACCAATGGGACATGCTAGGCTACTTCCTATCCTCCTAGGCATGCCCCGATCAATTTTTGGCCCACGAAACGCCCTGACCTCAGGCCCATCCCCAGAATCGTGGGCTGTAGCACACTGATTTGGCTAAAAAATGCCCCATTTGCACCATTTCATATATTTGACCACCCAAATGGACCCACCCACACCAATAGGAAACATTAGGCCGCTCCCCAGTATCCCTAGCAAGCACCAGTCAAATTTTGGTCCACAAAAAACCTGAACCACGGGCCCACCCTCAGAACCGTGGGCGATAACACTCTGATTTATCCCAAAAATGCCCTGTTCGCGTCGTTTCAAACGTTTGACCGCCCAAATGGGCAAGCCTAGACCAACAGGCCTCACTAGGCTGCTCCCCAGACTCCCTAGCATGCCTCTATTAATTTTTGGCCCACGACACGCTCGAACCCTGGGTCCACCCCGGAACCGTGGGCTATAGCACATCGATTTGGCTTAAAAACGTCTTTACTCATTGTTTCGCCCGTTTGACCCCCCTAAATGCCCCCGCCCACACCAACGGGATACAATATGCCGCTCACCAACATCTTTGGCACGCTCTAATAAATTTTTGGCCCATGGCAGGCTCGGAGCTCAGGCCCACCCCCAGAATCGTGGGATATTACATACCAATTTGGCAAGAAAATGCCCCGTTCGCGCTAATTCGCCCATTTGACCACCCAAACGGCCCCGCCTAATAAAATGAGCCACACTAGTCCACTCCCAAGCCTCACTGGTATGCATTGATCGTTATTTAGCCCACAGCATGGTCGGACCCCGGGCCCACCCCCGGAACTATGGCCTATAGCACACCGATTTAGCCCTTAATGCGCTATTCGCATTGTTTCGCCTATTTGACTACCCAAATGGCCCCACCCATACAAACATGACACACTAGGCCTCTCCCCATCCTCCCTGGCACGGCCCAGTCTTGTTAGGCCCACAACAAGCTCAAACCCCAGACTCACCCCTAAAATTATAGGCTATAGAAAATTGATTTAGCCCAAAAATGCCCCGTTTGTATCGTTTCACTCGTTTGATCACTCAAATTGTCCCTCCTACACCAACTGTCCAAACAAGGTCGCTCCTCATCCTTCTGGCACTCCCCGATCGATTTTTGTCCTACAAAACCCCCGAACCCTAGGCTCGCCCCCAGAACTGTGGGTTATAGCGCACCGATTTAGCCCAAAATGGGCCCGTTCACACCGTTTTGCCTGTTTGACCACCCAAATGGCCCCGCTCACACCAACAAAAAATATTAGGCTACTCCCCAGCCTCCCTGGTATGCCCTAATCGATTTTCGGCATACGGCACGCTCGAACCCACCCCGAAAACAATAGGCTATAGCATATCGATTTGGCCCAAAAATGCCCCATTTAAGACTTTTCGCCCGTTTGACCAACCTAATGGCCCCGCCCACATCAACAGGCCATGCTAGGCCGCTCCCCATCCTCCTTAGCATGCCCCAGTCAATTTTTCGTCCACGATACGCCCGAACACCAGGCCCTCCTTTGGAACTATGGTCTGTAGCACACCAATTTAGGACAAAAATGCCCCGTTCGTGCTGTTTCGTCTGTTTAACAATCCAAATGGACCCACCCACACCAACGGGCTATATTAGGCCACTCCCCAGCCTCTCTGAAATGTCCAGTCGATTTTCGGCCCAAGGAACGCCCGGACCCCAGGACCCCCCATAACCATGGGCTATAGCACATCAATTTGTCACGAAAATTTCCTGTTTGCGCTGTTTCATTCGTTTGAGCACCTAAATGGCCCCGCCCACACTAATGGGCCACACTAGAATGCTTCCTTGCCTACCTGTCATGTCCTAGTCGATTTTTGGCCCACCGAACAGCCAGACCCCGAGCCTACCCCTGAAATCATGGGCTATAACACACTTATTCTGCCCGAAAATTCCTTGTTTGCGCCGTTTCGCCTGTTTCACCAAAATAGCTACGCTCACACCAACGGGACACACTAGGCCACTGCCCAGCCTCCTAAGCAAGCCCCATTTGAATTTTTTCCCAAAATATACCCGTACCACAGGCCTACTCTCGGAATCATGGGTGACAGTATATCAATTTCCCCAAAAACACTCTGTTTACGCTGTTTTGACCGTTTGACCACCTAATTGGCCTAGACAAGACCAACGGGCCACACTAGGCCTCTCTCCAGCCTCCTTGGCAAGGCTCGGTCGATTTTTGGATCACAATACACTCGGACCCTGGGCCCACCCCTGAAATCATCAGCTATAGTACATCGATTTGGTCTAAAAATATCTCGTTCCTGCCATTTCAACAATTTCACCACCCAAATGGCCCCGCCCATACCAATGGGCTACAATATAACTCTTCCAGCTTCCCTGGCAATCCCCCATTGATTTTTGGCCCACGGCACACCCGAAGCCCGTGTACAACCTTAAAATCGTGGGATGTAACACACCAATTTTGTAAGAAAATGCCCCGTTCGCGCCAATTAGCTCATTTTACCACCCAAACAGCCCCGTCAAAACAAATGAGCCAAACTAGGCTACTCCCAAGCCTACCTGACATGCCCTTGTCAATTTTTAGCCCATGACACGATCGGACCCCAGGCCCACCCCCAGAAACGTGGGCTGTAGCACACCGATCTAGCAAAAAATTCGTTGTTCGTGTCATTTTGCTTGTTTGACTACCCAAATGGACCCACCCACACCAACGTGCTATAAAAGGCCGCTCCCCAACCTCCCTGTCACGCCTCAGTCGATGTTTGGCCCACGACATGCCCGAACACCAGGCCCACAAACAGAATCATTGGCTATACCGAATCAATTTAGCCCAAAAATGCCCCCTTCATGCCGTTTCGCCCGTTTGACCATCCAAAAGGTTCCGCTCCCCAACTAGCCATACTAGGCCACTCCCTAGCCTCCCTGGCATGCCTCTATTGATTTTCAACACATGGCCTGCCCGAACCACGAGCCCACCCCTAGAACCTTGGGCTATAACATACTGATTTGGCCCAAAAATATCTCGTTCATGCCATTTTGCCTGTTTGACCAATCAAATGGCTCTGTCCACACCAACGGGCCATACTAGGCTACTCCCCAGCCTCCCGGGCATACCTCGATCGATTTTTGGCCCATAAAACACCCAAAATCAGGGACTTTACCCTGAATTGTGGGCTATAGCACACCCATTTTGCCCGAAAATGCTCCATTTGCATCGTTTCGCTCGTTTGATCACCGAAATGGACCCGTCCACACCAACAGAATGCAATAGGATGCTTCTCAGCTTCCTTTACATGCCCCGGTTAATTTTTGGCCTACGACACGCCCGAACCTTCGACCCACCATCGGAATCATAGGCTATAGCACACCGATTTGGCCTAAAATAACCCGTTCACGCCATTTTGCCCCTTTGACCACCGAAATGGCCCCGCCCACACTAATAGGCCACACTAGGATGCTCCCAGCTTTGCTAGTGTGCCTCAATCGATTTTAAACCCATAGCACGCCCAGACCCCAAACCCACCCCTAGAACTGTGTGCTATAGCACACTGATTTGGCTCAAAAATGCCCTTTTTGCATCATTTCTCCCGTTTGACCACCCAAATGTCCCCTCCCACACCAACTGGCCACACTAGGCCGCTCCCCAGCCTCTTTGGCATGCCCAATCATTTTTTTTCTCGGCACGCTTGAAGCTTGGGCCCACCCCCAGAATCATGGGCTATAGCACACCAATTTGGCCTAAATATATCATGTTAACATCGTTTCGACCATTTGACCGCGCAAATGGCCCTACCCATACCAACGGGCCATACTAGGATGCTCCCCATCCTCCCTAGCATACCTAGGGTAATTTTTGAACCATGACATGCCCGGAACCCGGGCTCACCCCCAGAACTGGTGGCTATAGCACACCGATTTGGCAAAAAAATGCCCCGTTCACATCGGTTAGACCGTTTGACCACCCAAATGGACACGCCCATACAAACGGGCCACACTAGGTCACTCCTTAGCTTCCTTGGCATGCCCTGGTCAATTTTTGGCCCACGGCACGACCAGACGCTGGTCCTACCTCTAGAACCGGGGGTTATTGCACACTGATTTGGTCCAAAAATGCCCTGTCTGCATCATTTCAGCTATTTAACAACCCAAATATCCCCTCTCACACCAACGGGTCACACTAGGCCACGCCCGACACTCCCTGGCATGCTCCGATCGATTTTTGGCCTGCGGAACATTCGTACTCTGGCCCCAACCCCCGCAACCGTGGTCTATAGCACACATATCTGGCCCATAAATTCCTTATTCATGTCGTTTTGCTTGTTTGACTACCCAAATGGTCCCGCCCATACCAACGTGCTATACAAGGCCACTCCCCAACTTCCCTGGCATGCCCCAGTCGATGTTCGGCCTACGACACACCCAAACCCCTGGCCCACCAATAAAAACAATGGCTATAGAGAATCGACTTAGGCCAAAAATGCCCCCTTCATACCATTTCGCCCGTTTGACCACCCAAATAGTTCCGCATACCCCAACTGTCTACACTAGGCTGCTCCTCAGCCTCCCTGGCATGCCCTAATCGATTTTTGTCCAACATTACCACCGAACCCCGGGCCCACCCCCAGAACTGTGGACTATAGCGCACCGATTGAACCTGAAGATGCTTCGTTCACACCGTTTTGCCAGTTTGACCACCCAAATGGCCCCGATAAAACCAAATAGCCATACTACGATGCTCCCCAGCCTCCCTGGCATGCCCCAATTAATTTTTCACTCACGGGACGCCTGAACCCCGGGCCCACCCTCGTAACCATGGGCTATAGCATACCTATTTAGCCCACAAATGTCCTGTTCATTTTGTTTTTCCCATTTGACCATCCTAATAGCCCCACCCAAACCAACGGTCCACACTAGACCACTCCCCATCCTTCTTAGCATGCCTCAATTAATTTTTGGCCCACAAAATGCCTGGACCCTGGGCCCTCCTCTGGAACTGTGGTCTGTAGCACACCGATTTAGCACTAAAATGCCCCGTTCCTATTGCTTCGTCCTTTTAACCACCCAAATGGCCCCGCCCATACTAATGGGCCACACTAGGCTGCTCCCCAGCCTACACGGCATGCCTCGGTCAATTTTCTGCCTACCACGTTGATACGCCCAAATTGCAACTCTCATTAGAAAGTGCAAGCGGTCGCTGTCAAATATAGAACCCAACTGGGTTGGGTGTCGAATCCCACAGGGAATACTATGATCACTAAGTGTTGCGATTATTATTAGACTGTTGATCGAAGGTTCCAAATTAAAGGGGCTTTCGGTTTAAGTACGTAGTAATACTTTCAGTGTAACAGTAAGATGATATGTGTAATAGTATTTGATTATAGAGAAAGACAAGTTAGGGTTATTTCCACCTTGTAGTTTTCAATATTTTCTAACTATGGGTACTTAGAACTCATACATGCATGCACTTACAGAGAAACACATTTAAATTCATAATCCAAGTGTTTCTCAACCAACAAGGATTAATCCACTCTCGTTCTCTCAAATCAAAAGTGTTGTTTATACTTATGTGAAATCTCCAAGTTGTTAATCCTATTAAGGCATTAACGGATAAAATAGAGGTTAGAAACCCTATTCTCTTGTCACTACTATCTTTTCCCAACATAAACTTTTCTATCGAACAAGTTATGTTTTAATGGCACATTCTCTATGTTTGCAACCATGAGAATTCAATCATAACGAAGAGAGTATAATATAAGTGCATCTACACATAATGAATTCAAAACCCATAAAAATAAATAGTATACTACAAGGTTTCCATAACCCTAATAAGTAAACTTAGCTACTCATGAATAAAACGAAAATCACCATAAAAATATTCATCATACCAAAAACTGGAAGTCGATTTTGGTATCCAAAAAATAGTGAAATCAAGGAGAAACGTTTTTCTGTTTTTCTTCACACTAAGCCGCTCTTTGTTGCGTTCAAAAACCCAAAAACAGCATAATGAATAAAAATTCAGCAACAAGTCTTTTAATAGCCTTCTCTCTCATTATTTCCTTCTAGGTCCTCAACTTATTATAAATGGCAAATTGGCCCGGAAGAAAGTTCCCATATATCACATTCAGTCCAAAAGTTGCTTTCCTTTTATGTGAAGTTTCCTCTTCTATCCAAAGGTCCTCAGAGTGCCATAATCTTCCTCATTAGTACCTAAAAAGCATGCTAATCATATAGGCCAGCTCCCTTAACTAAAAATAGACTAAAAGTGCAAGAATTATGTATTTTATCCTCAAAACTTAGCTAAAACATAGGTAAGTTATGGTGCTTAGACGTATAAATATGCCCAACATCACCACCCCACACTTAAAGCTTTGTTTGTCCTCGAACAAAATCATACATCCATGCAAATACCTAACTAAACTTCACAAGGGCAACACAAAATGCTCAACAAGACATAACAACAAATATTAACAAAGAGTAGATTTTTGGATCATTACTAGAAACAACTCACCCTCCAACATAGACTCATTAATTGGTTAATTCATCTATATAAGTTAATCAAAGAATTCATATAAAACTACCCAACAATCATCAACCATGTGCGTTCACACAAGAAAGTTACCCATATTCACTCATAGTTTTGCATTCTTCAAAAATATGGGTATAAGAATCAACTTGCTTGCTCTCACTCTCAAAGAATTCTTAGATTACAACTGATGACCATATGCCTTCCCTTAGTGTAATTCTCCACTAATATTAGAATGCTAAGGTTAGGATCAAATAGGTCTTTTACGGGTTGTAATGTAGGTTAAAGGGATGGGTAGGACTATTTTGGCCAAAAATAGTGACTATGTTCCCTAAGGACTTTTAATACACTACATTATGCCATTTAGACCAACTTTTAACAACCAATCTACCTTCCTTTCACCTACTAACCTCTTTTATTTTCTCCTCATTTTATTACTCAATCAAAAACACTATGATGGGAGTATACAACTCTTTTTATTTTGCATTAACTTCTTGTTACGCACCCCTATGATAGCCACCCTTAGCTTAGGCTATTTGCCTTAGTCGAGGTGCACAATGTCTAAGAAAGGACCAGGGCCAAAAAAGGTTTATTATGACATGTCTGGCTACAAATTCATCACTTTTAGTGTAGCACCTTGCCACTCCCAATCACAATATTTTCATGTACCAATAACTAAACTTTGGGGCATCACTTTCACCTTTTTCCTATTATTTTGCCAAACTCTTAAATCAACTTGATTCTATAATTTAAAGCGCTTAGGAGCTTTTGGATCAAATTATGGTCTTTAAAAAAATGGATTAGGCTACATATGAGGTTGCCAAAGAAAATAGTGAAAGGCTCAATGGGTGTTCAACTAGGAAAAAGTACAAAGTAGGTAAAAATAAGATAAAAATAAGGGCTGCCAAAGAAATGCCTAAATCATCTCCTAAACCCACAATCTTTATTTCGCTTCACATACACACTAGGCAAGTTCTAGCATTAATCGCAACAAAGAATATACAATAACCTTACACACACATGGCACATGGTCAACTTAATTAGGAAAAGTATAGATTCTTGACCCAACAGATAAATGAATTAAACCACAACTAATTATCACAGCACGAGTCACAACTTAGAGCCTAAATATTTCAATAGTAGTGAATCAGCACAAACTCAAGTTATAATGCCATGCCATATATAAGAATAATTTTATGCAACAATCTGACTAATTCTCTCTTACGACGATCATCATCCTTCCATCATTAAGAAAAGTGACTAATCATGACTAACTAACTATGACTAAAATAACTGTAGCAGACAAACAATGCGTGCAAGTAGTAGGAAATATAGCAGATAAGGCAATCAAGGCGTACTTGTACCCTCACCCCACACTAAGAAGGAACACACTTCCCTCAATGTAAATAAATAAGCAAACACTTGGTTAGTTGGACTCTTCCTCTACATCCGGGGTCATACTCCCGGCGTCAGAATCATCATTGGAGTCTTCATCACCAAAGTTGTCCTCCATATCAGAGTCTAGCAGTCGGTGATCAACATCTGTCGGCACATCTTCTTCTAGAGGTTCTTCAAAATTTACCCCCACTCCACACATGGCCCTAGCATGATCATTAAGCAGGTAGTCATAGTCAAGCTGCCGAAGCTCTACATCAGTAGGCACACGATCCCCATTCATCATAGTGAACCTAGTCATGCCATACAGATGGCGGAAAAAACTCTCATCTTGAGCATATCTTTCAGCAGTGGTAAGGTTGATGCCTTGACTAGTTTCTGGATCTTTGATTTTCATGAGATACACCTTCTTTGGGTTTTATGGCAACTTATGGTCTACTGGCCCCTCCTCAATGTGCTCTTTTCTTAAAATTACAGTCAACAAGTTGCCAAAACTGAAGTGAAACTTGCTGTGCATCCTTGCTTTGTGCATCAACGCGCGTATAACTGCACCAATGTTGATGGGAACATTCATCATTAGAGAATATACCAAGCAGACTCGATCACACATGACCTTAGTGTATTGTGTCCCAGGAATCAAACAGGAATTGATTATTCTTAACCATATGCGAGCTTCTCTGTTCAAACAAACATATGGGTAAGTATTCTGACGACCATTATCCTTATGATGAGTCCACCGGGTCATGACCTTGATCCATACAACGTATGTCTGATGGCTCTATAGGGAGGTTTGCTGTAGAGCTCCTTGAGTGGTGAGTGATCCACACTTGGAGTACCTAGGAAAGAGTTAAAGAAATCAGCATTCAATTGCAAGACCTGCCCTTGAATCTTTTCTTCATTTCTCGTAATCCTTGGGAACCAGTTGGCATAAAACTCTTGAGTCAAATCAAGATTACACTCGCCCATGTCTCGGAAGATGAAGTCAAGCTTTAGTGCCATAATCTTTGCCAGAATGCGAGGGCAGTTCTTTGCTAAACTTTTCTTATGCATCACTTCCATATGTACATATTTGTTCACTTTATTGTCTCTGTACCATTCCTTTCCTTCCTCCTCTAGAACCCATTTGATCCCAAAAGTGCGTCGAGGCACTTGAAGAGAGAAGGAATTAGCCTGGTCCTTTCTTGCCCTTTTTTGACCATTTTATGATGTAGATGCTTTCTCCTTTCCCTGTCGTCCTTCTGGAGCCATGTTACTTGAGATCATAATAGGGTCATGTTAGTCTCTGTTCGTAAACTTCACTATAGTCAGAGAAGAAAATAGTGATGGCACCACCCCACACTTAATTCGTTTGCACAAACTAATTAAGTGAGTGTTGTCGAGTACTCAGACTTTATCGACATACAGTTAAATGGTATGTGCCAACAACATTATTAGTGCAGTAACACTTTCAACCTCTCACTTTACATAATAATTTCTCAGTTTGATATACAAAAGCAGCACACAATGGTTTTTTAATCTTGACTATCATTTCCAATTTCATTTCATTTCAACAATACAATCTTTGAACAAGACTACCACATAGCAATCTCATCATGCCATAGTATAGAAACAACTTCACAATCTTATGCTTTTGGTTAACCATGCTCAATACATCGATGAACGAGTCACTCACATGCTCAAGCTTACAACTCCTAGAATCATGCGTTAAACTTCAATAGTTCAACTTCATAATAAATTTTTTTTTACAGTGAATACCAATCAATACATTCCGGAGTGAAATCAAGATTATCCACAAGAATCCTTTCACTCAATGAGATGTATTTTCCCAAATCATAGCAAACTAATCATAATCTTATCACCAACCACTATTTCAAAATCCAATTAACCATTATGAGCCTAGCAATGAAACAACTAAGGAACATGAAAGAACAACTTACTTGATGATAAATGCTTGATGAACCGTGAAGGTGAGCCTGTAAGATTAGATGAGAAAAGAGAAGGTCTTGGAGAGGGAAAAGGTGTTTGGGCGGAGCTTAGGTAAAAGAAAAAATGGAGTGGGATTTAAGAGTAGAGAATGTGTTTAAAAGGTGAGACATGGGTTAGTTTGATCCATTCAAAAATGGATTATTAGGCAAAACTTACACTGATAGGCGGCGCCTATGAAATCGCCTAAGCATAAGTAGACGGCGCCTAACATATCTCCTAAGTAAGGCAGTGAGCATAGGCAATGGTATAGGCGGCGCCTAACCTATCGCCTATGTTGACATAAGCGGCACCTAAGCTATCGCCTATGTTGACATAGGCGGCACCAAAACTATCGCCTCAGTAAGGCAGTGAGCATAGGCAATGGTATAGGCGGCACCTATCCTATCTCCTATGTTTACATAGGCGGCACCTAAGCTATCACCTATGTTAACATAGACGACACCTAACTTATCAACTAAGTGAGGCAGTGAGCATAGGCGATGGAATAGGTGGCACCTATATACACTTATGTGATTCCTTGAAGTCGCAATGCACCCATAACAGTTGCTACATGCCTTCTTTCCCAATTTCCAAGTAAAATTGAATGCTACACTCAGAAATTTGTACATCATCAATAGACTTACCACCTTTGATGTAGTTTATTTTCTCACCAAGTTAAAAACTAATTATCTCCTTAATGCCTGCAGTACCTACACTTACTCAGAAAAAACAAACATGATAATTAAAGGGATGGATTTCCTCCCACCAAGCGCCTTAGTTTCGGTCGTGACTCGACTCTTCTTTTTGAATTTTCATTTACCAAAAACAAAATCCTAGTAAAACCATGGGTTGCCTCCCATGTAGCGCTTGATTTACTGTTGTGACACGACACAATTATCTCGATTACTCAGATTTCATCGAGATATATGGTGGCTATACATTTTATCAAGTTGGTTGGACCGATATATAACTTCACTCTTTGTCCATTCACCTTAAAGACACTACCATCATTATTTTCGAACACTACTACTCCAGATGAGTAGACTTTGCTGATTCTGAATGGACCAGACCATTTAGACTTCAATTTACCTAGAAACAGCTTCAGTCTGGAGTTGAAAAGGAGTACCAAATCGCCTTTCTGAAAGTTCCATTGGATACTCCTCCGATCATGGTACTTTTTCATCCTTTCCTTGTAAAGATCTGCTCTTTCATATGCGTTGAGACGAAATTCATCCATCTCCTTCATCTGTCCCAATCTCATATTTATTGCATCATCCCAGTTCAGGTTAAGTTGCTTCAGTGCCCACATTGCTTTATGTTCTAGCTCAATTGGCAAGTGACAAGTTTGGCCATAAACTAGTTGGTATGGTGACATGCCAATTGGTGTCTTGAACGCGGTCTTATATGCCCTTAAGGCATAATCCAGCTTCCTAGACCAATCTTTCCTGCTGGTATTCACAGTCTTAGCAAGGATCAGCTTGATTTCCCGATTTGAGACCTCCACCTGGCCACTAGTTTGTGGGTGGTATGGTGTAGCTACCTTATGTTGCTTAACCCCATACTTTACGAATACGGCTCTGAATAGCTTATTGCAGAAATGTGATCCTCCATCACTTATAATGGTACGGAGTACCCCAAAACGAGAGAAGATATTTCTCTTTAAGAATGCCACAACACTCTTACCTTTATTATCAGCTAGAGAGACTACTTCAACCTATTTGGATACGTAATCCACAACAACTAAGATATATTTTATCCCAAATTAGCTCACAAATGGGCCCATAAAGTCAATACCCCAGACATCGAATAACTCTACTTCAAGCATTTTAGACATGGGTATCTCATGGTGCTTTGATATAGAACCTTGCCTCTGGCACTGATCACATCTTCTTATGAAATCATAGGCATCCTTGAATAATAAAGGACAATAGTAGCTACTTTGCAGTACTTTCTTGGCCGTCCGATCACCTGCATGGTGAACTCTAACTTAGAAAGCATGGCTTGCTTTCAGTATGCTAGACACCTCTACTTCTGGGATGCACCAACTAATAATACCGTCAGCACATCGTCGGAAAAGATACGGCTCATCCCAAAAGTAATGCTTCACATCATGCATGAACTTTTTCCTTTGATGAAAGAAGAGATTCTTAGGAATCACTTCGCTTACCAAGTAGTTAGCGAAATCTGCATACTATGGTAAGTTTTCCACCATAGTTGCTAGAATATCTTCGTTGGGGAATGCATCATCAATCTCTAGGTTCTGCATTGTGTTCTCACTCTTAAGTCTGGATAGATGATCAACTACTTGGTTTTCACAACCTTTTCTATCCTTTACCTCAAAATCGAATTCTTGAAGCAGTAGCACCCACCTGATTAGCCTTGGCTTGGCATCCTTCTTTGCCATTAGATATCTCAGAGCTGCATGATCTGTATGAACCACTACCTTGGTTCCCAACAAGTAAGCACAGAACTTCTCAAAAGCATAAATAACCGCAAGAAGCTCCTGTTCAGTGATGGTATAGTTCTTCTGTTCTCCATTCAAGGCCTTGCTCGCGTAGTAGATTGGATGAAAGAGCTTTTCTCTTTTCTGACCAAGTACAACACCCAAGGCTACACCGCTTGCATCACACATAATTTCAAATGGTAGAGACTAATTGGGTGCTACACTAATAGGGGCTTCAACTAGCTTTCCTTTGAGGCATTCAAACCCCTTCAAGCAATCTTCACCAAAGTAAAACTTTGCCTCCTTCTCTAAAAGTTTGCATAATGGGTTTGCAATCTTGGAGAAGTCTTTAATAAACCTCTAATAAAAACTAGCATGACCTAGAAAACTACGAACCCCTTCACAGAAATTGGAGGTGGTAGTCTCTCGATAACTTTAATCTTGGCTCGATCAACTTCAATTCCTTTTTCAAAAATTTTATGCTCGAGAACAATGCCTTTCTTAACCATAAAATGACACTTCTCCTAATTTAGCACAATATTGAATTCCACACATCACTGCAAAGCCATATCAGATTTGCCAAGCATGACTCAAATGACTTAGCTACAACCAAAAAGTCATCCATAAACACCTCCAAGGTGTCTTCAACCATATCTAAGAAAATGGACATAATGCACCGTTGAAAAGTGGTAGGTGCATTACATAGCCCAAATGGCATTTGTTTGAATGCAAAAGTACCATATGGGCATGTAAAAGTGGTCTTCTCCTGATCTTCAGGAACAATACAAATTTGGTTATATCCGGAATAACCATCCAAGAAACAGTACCATCCCTTTCTTGCCAATCGATCAATCATTTGATCCATGAATGGCATTGGGAAATGGTCCTTTAGCGTCCATGAGTTTAGCTTCCGGTAATCCATACACACCCTCCACCCTGTGACAGGCCTAAGTAGAATTAGCTCATTCTTCTTGTTCGCCACGACTGTCATGCCCCCCTTCTTGGGCACACATTGTACAGGACTCACCCGTTTACTGTCTGAGATTGGGTACACCACCCCTGCATCTAGACACTTGATGATTTATTTTTTCACCACCTCTTGCATAGGTGGATTTAGACGACGCTGATGCTCAATAGTGGGTACATAATCTTCCTCTAGCTAAATTTTGTGTATACATATGCCAGGAGGGATACTAATGATATCTGCAATAGTCTAACCAATAGCTCTCTTATATCTCTTAAGAATAGAGATAAGAGCCTCTACCTATTGTTCACCTAAATCAGTAGCAATAATAATTGGTAGTGTATTTCCACTACCCAAGAATACATACCGCAAATGAATGGGTAGCTCTTTCAAGTCTAACACCGGTGGCTCTTCAATAGATGGCTTCACCGGTGGTGAAGGTCGAATCTTAAGGTCAAGATACAGCTTCTTGGGGGCATAAGAATACGACCCCATTCCTGTCAAAGCACAGATATTTTCTTCGTACTCATCAATATCCTCACGATTAAAGTTTATAAGCACTGCAGCAACTGGCTCAACAGTAAGCTTCTCCTCCAAAGATAATTCTTGCTCATCCTCATAATAAAAATCAACTATATAGAATACATTCATATCCTTGGGCTGCTTTATTGATTTGCATACATCAAAATGCACCACTTCGTTATTCATCCAAAATAAAAGCTCATTTGCTCGTAAATCAATAAGCACACTTCCGGTTGTAAGGAAAGGTCGGCCCAAGATTATGGGCACCTCGAAATCAACCTCCCAACCCAAAATAACAAAATCTGTAGGAAAAGTGAAGGTAACCACCTTCATATCGTACAAAATCCCAACAGGCCATTTTACCGACCTATATGCCATTACAAGCCGCATGTTGGTTGGTGTAGGATCTCCCAACCCTAACTATTTATAAATGGCTAGCGACATCAAATTAATGCTAGCCCCCAAATCACACAAAGCCTTAGGAAAATCTAAAGATCCAACCGTTCAAAGAATAGTGAAAGCATCCGGATCTGCCTTCTTCTATACTAAGGACCTTATGGCAATCGCACTGCAATGATGGAAATTATCTGCCGATTCATAGCTTGCTGCCCTTTTCTTTATCAAAAGGTCCTTCATGAATTTGGTATACCCTGGAATCTGCTCCAGTGCCTCCACCAAAGGCACATTTATAGTCAGCTACTTTAGCAGGGTCATGAATTTACTGAACTTAGTATCATCGGCCTTCTTCTTCAGTCTTTGAGGAAAAGGGGTGGTGGTTTTGGAAGAGTTTTCTCCACCACTTCCTTTTCATTGTGCTTCCCATTATCAATATTTTCAGACTGCTGACAGCTAGGTGTAGTATCATGAATGACCTCATCCTGATTTTCAACTTCTACAAAATCATCACAATCCACTTCAACAACATTCTCCTCCATACTATCAACCACAGACTTACCCTTGGATGGATTTTCCAACACCTTACCACTTCTGGTAGTAATGTCCAAACATGATCCATCTTTCCTTGGATTTTGCACAGTTTCACTTGGTAAAGTGCCAGCTTTCCTTTGATAGAATACCGCCGATAGTTGACTCATTTACTGTTCCAACTATTTTATTAAAGTGGAATGCGAGTCAACCAATTGATTCATTGAGGACAAATCATTTTTTACCACAGCTACTCCCGTGTTGGTTGCCTCTACTCTTTTCAACAGCTTGGCCATCATGTCCTCCATAGACATCTTCCCAGAGCTAGATGCAGCAGCTTCACGATTTCAAGGAGGGACATACAAATCGCTCCTGTCATTCTTATTCTTCCAATTCCCTTGGTCTCGGTCCTTGGATTTGAATTTTTCATAATAGTTTCGACCTTGGTTTCCTTGGCCACTGCCTCGGAAACCCCCTGATTATTCAAGTAATTTGCTTCTTCCTCAGAATCAGAGTCACCTCTTCCCTGTGATACAACAACTTTGACCTTTGTTGTCTTCCTCGATAATAAATGCTTAGTAAGAAGGCCCATTTGCGTTTTCATGTGAGCCATATCCTGGTCGCGTTCCTCTTCGCTTCGTCTCTGTTCTACCGTCATGCCAATAGATACAGTAGAGCTTGCTACCTTAGAGTCCCTGGTATGCCAAACTCTACTCTGCTTTATCATACGATCCAGCATGTCAGATGCCTCAAGAAAATTAAGGTCCATGAATGACCCACCCGCAACATTATCTTTCCACTGGCTTAGTCACCGAGTTTAAAGCCCTATATAATATCTCTATCAAGTGGACATTGGTCATCTGATGATTTGGGCAACACATAAGCTTCTTCATGAACCTCTCCCAAGTCTGGTCGAGAGTTTCAGTTAGAAACTATTTGAAATTGCTTATCTCATCTCTCTATTATGCCCTCTTGGACGGCGGAAAGAATCTTTCTAGGAAAACATCTTTCAGTTGCCTCCAATTGGTAATAGAGTTGGGAGTTAACCCTTTTAACCATAGAGTTGCCTCTCCAGATAGAGACAATGGAAATAAACGCAGTCGGATCACATTCTATCCAACCCCTAGATTGTCAAACAATTTGCATGTTGAGATAAAATTAAGTAGATGCATATTTGGATCGCCGCCTGCAAGTCCACCAAATAGCCCTTTGAGTTACAATAGCTGGATCAAAGGGCTAGTGATATTGAACTTGGCTCCGGGTGCTAAAGGCGGAGGAATAATAGCCCCCGTGACACCAACCCCATCTAAGTCATCATCATTATCATCAAAAGCAAACTGTACAGCTCTGCGTTTGGGTCTCATTCTAGCATGGCGATCTCTGTTGACATTCCTGTTCACAGGTGCAACCAAATCCACACTACACCTTAGATTTAATAGTTCATCATCACCCAGGTCTTTATCATCCGGATTGGGTACCCGACCTGGGTTATCAGCATTCTGCTGATTTACTTGCGCAGCTGCCAAAGCAGCTAAACTAGCTTACTGCTATTGAGAAGCTATCCTTTCCGGGTCTCGTTGCGCATCCATGCTGCCAATGAGATGTGGTTCAGGATTTATAGGTAATAATGGTTTACCCGATCTCCGCATATTTGGCATGCAATCCACTCAACCTGAACAAAACAAAAACAACAAACAAAAAGTAAAATTTCGAGAATCTTTGACCAAAAGGTCGATTAACAAACATAACCTTAGTTGACAACTGTATTCCCCAGCAAAGGGCGCCAAAATTTGATACGCCCAAATTACAACCCTCATTAGAAAGTGCAAGCGGTCGCTGTCAAATATAGAACCCAACTGGGTTTGGTGTCGAATCCCACAGGGACTACTTTGATCACTAAGTGTTGCGATTATTATTAGACTGTTGATCGAAGGTTCCAAAGTAAAGGGGGGTTTTGGTTTAAGTACGCAGTAATACTATCAGTGTAGCAGTAAGATGATATGTGTAATAGTATTTGATTACAGAGAAAGACAAGTTAGGGTTATTTCCACCTTGTAGTTTTCAATATTTTCTAACTATGGGTACTTAGAACTCATACATGCATGCACTTACAGAGAAACATATTTAAATTCATAATCCAAGTGTTTCTCAACCAACAAGGATTAATCCACTGTCGTTATCTCAAATCAAAAGTGTTGTGTATACTTATGTGAAATCTCCAAGTTTTTAATCCTATTAAGGCATTAACAGATAAAATAGGGGGTTAGAAACCCTATTCTCTTATCACTACTCTCTTTTCCAACCATAAACTTTTCTATCGAACAAGTTATGTTTTAATGGCACATTCCCTATGTTTGCAACCACGAGAATTCAATCATAACGAAGAGAGTATAATATAAGTGCATCTACACATAATGAATTCAAAACCCATAGAATTAAATAGTATACTACAAGGTTTCCATAACCCTAACAATTAAACTTAGCTACTCATGAATAAAACGAAAATCACCATAAAAATATTCATCATACCACAAACTGGAAGTAGATTTTGGTATCCGAAAAATAGTGAAAACAAGGAGAAATGTTTTTCTCTCTCTATTCACACTAAGCCGCTCTTTCTTGCGTTCAAAAACCCAAAAACAGCATAATGAATAAAAATTCAGCAACAAGTCTTTTAATATCCTTCTCTCTCATACTTTCCTTCTAAGTCCTCAACTTATTATAAATGGCAAATTGGCTCGGGAGAAAGTTCCCATGTATCACATTCAGTCCAAAAGCTGCTTTCCTTTTATGTGAAGTTTCCTCTACTATCCACAGGTCCCCAAAGTTCCGTAATCTTCCTCATTAGTACCTGAAAAGCATGCTAATCACATAGGTCAGCTATCTTAACCAAAAATAGACTAAAAGTGCAAGAATTATCTATTTTATCCTCAAAACATAGGTAAGTTATGGTGATTAGACATATAAATACGCCCAACATCACACGCGCAAAGTCTCCAGGCCCACCCCCAGAATCGTGGGCTATAGCACACCATTCTACTCAAAAATTTCCTGTTCGCGCCATTTCACCCGTTTGACCACCCAAATAAACACTCCCACACTAATGGGCCATACAAGGCCACTCCCCAATCTCCCTAGCATGCCCCAGTTAAGTTTTGGCCCACGAAACACCCGAACCCCGGGCCCATAACCAAAACAGTGGGCTATAACACACCTATTTTTCCCCAAAATACCCCATTCGTGCCGTTTTGCCCGTTTGAACACCCAAATGACTCCGCTCACACCAATGGGACACACTAGACTACTCTCCAGCATCCCATGCACGTCCCAATTGATTTTTGAACCAAGGTACACCCGGACCCCAGGCCCACCCCAGAACTGTGGGCTATAGCACACTAATTTGGCAAAAAAATTCCTTTTACGTGCTATTTCGCCCGTTTGACCGCCCAAATAGCCTTTTCCACACCAATGGGCGGCTCCCCAACCTCCCTGGCACGGCTGGGACCATTTTTGACCCATAACACGATCAGACCCCGAGCCTACCCTCGGAGCTGAGAGCACACTGATTTGGCTAAAAAATGCTCCGTTCGCGTCATTTTGCCTATTTGACCAACCAACTGGCCCTACCCAAACCAACGGGCAACACCAGGCTGCTACCCAGCCATCCTGGCATGCCTTGGTCGATTTTCGGCCCACGGCATGCCCGTAACCGTGGTCTTTAGCATACCGATTTGGCCTGAAAATACCTCGTTTGCATTGTTTTATCTGTTTACCCGCCCAAATAGCCCCGCCCACACCAACTGTCCACACTAGGCCACTGCCCAGCCTCCCTTGCACGCCCTGATTGATTTTTGTCCCACGGTACGCCCAGACCCGAGCCCACCCCCGAAACCATGGGCTATAGTACATCGATTTGGTACGAAAATTTCCAGTTCATGCCGTTTCACCCATTTGACCAACCAAATGGCCCCACCCACACTAAAAGGACACTTTAGGATGCTCTCAGCCTCGCTAGCATGCCTCGGTCAATTTTAAGCCCACGACACGCCCAGACCCCGAGCCCACCCGAGAAACCGTGCGCTATAGCACACCGATTTGTCTAAAAAATGCCCTTTTTATATCATTTCGCCTGTTTGACCATCATGGCCCTGCCCACACCAACTGGACACACTAGGCCACTCCCCAGCCTCCTAGTCATGTCCAGTAGTTTTGGGCCTTGGAATGTTTGGACCTCAGGCCCACCCCCTAAATCATGGGCTATAGCACACCGATTTTGCCCTAAAATATTATGTTCACGTCGTTTTGACCATTAGACCGTCCAAATGGCCCTACCCACACCGATGGGTGACACTAGGACTCTCCCCAGTCTTCTTAGAACTATTGGCTATAACACACCGATTTGGCTATAGCACACCGATTTGGGAATAAAATATCCCATTCGCGTTGTTTAGACCGTTTGACAACCCAAAAGGCCACGCCCACACCAACCGGCCATACTAGGCCGCTCCTTAGCCTCCCTGGCATGTCCTGGTTAATTTTTGGCCCACGACACCACCAGAACCAGGTCCTACCTCCAAAACCGTGAGTTGTTGCACACCGATTTGGTTCGAAAATGCCCATCTGCCTCGTTTCACATATTTAACAACCCAAATAGCCTCGCTCACACGAACAAGTCACACTAGGCCTCGCCCCACCCTCCCTGGCATGCCTTGATCGATTTTTGGCCCATGACACGCTCGTACTCTAGGCCTACCCCCGCAATCGTGGGCTATAGCACACCGATGTGGCCTAAAAATGCCTCATTCATGATATTTTGCTCGTTTGACCACCCAAATAGCCTCGCCCACACCAACAGGCCACACTAGGCCTCTCCCCACCCTCCCTGGCATGTCCCGATAGAATGTTGGCCCATGAAATGCCCAGACTTTGGGCCCTCCCCTCGAATACTGGGCTATAGGAAACCGATTTGGCCCAAAATTTTCCCGTTCATCTCATTTTGCCTATTTGACCACCCAAATGGACCCGCCCATACTAATATGCCATATTAGGCCACTTCCTAAACTCCCAAGAATGCCCCGATTAATTTTTGGCCCACGGAATACCCAGCTTTAGGCCCAACCCCAGAACCATAGGCTATAGGACACCAATTTGGCCCCAAAATGCCTCGTTCTCAACGTTTTTCCCATTTCACCATCCAAATGGAACCTCCCATACCAACGGGCCATACTAGGACGCTCCCCAGCCTCCCTGGCATGCCCCTATTGATTTTTGACACATAGCCCGCCCGGGCCATAGGCCCACCCCCAGAACCTTGGGCTATAGCATACTGATTCGGCCCAAAAATATCTAGTTCGTGTCGTTTTGCCTGTTTGACCAACCAAATATTCCCGACCACACCAATGGGCCACATTAGGCTGCTCCCCAGCCTCCCAGGCATGCCTCGATCAATTTTTGGCCCACAAAACACCCAAAACCCGGGCCTTCACCCTGAACTGTGGGCTATAGCACACTGATTTGGCCCAAAATTGCCCCATTCGCATTGTTTCACTCGTTTGACCACCCAAATGGCCCCTACCACTCTAACAGGACACAATAGGATGCTCCTCAGTCTTGCTGGCATGCCCCGGTAGATTTTTGGCCTACGACACGCCAGGACCCCAGACCCATCACCAGAATCGTTGGCTATAGCACACTGATTTGGCCTAAAAATTATCCGTTCATGCCGTTTTGCCCGTTTGACCACCCAAATGGCCCCGCCCACACTAATAGCCCACGCTAGTATTCTCCTAGCCTTGCTATCATACCTCTGTTGATTTTCAGCCCATGGCACGCCCAGACCCTGAGCCCACCCCAGAACCGTGTGCTATAACACACTGATATGGCTAAAAAATGCCCTTTTTGCATCACTTCACCCATTTGACCACCCAAATGGCCACACTAGGCCACTCTCCAGCCTCCTTCGCATGCCTAATTATTTTTTGCCTCGATATGCTGGGATCCCGAGCCTACCCCTGGAATCATGGGCTATAGCACACCGATTTGGCCTAAAAACATTAGGTTCACATCATTTCGACAATTTGATCGCCCAAACGGCCCTACCCACACCAATGGGTGACACTAGGCTGCTTCTCAGCCTCCTTAGCAAGCCCAGGGTAATTTTCAAACCACGACACACCCAGAACTAGTTGCTATAGCACATTGATTTTGTAAGAAAATGTCCCGTTCGCATTGTTTAGACCGTTTGACCACCCAAGTAGCCATTCCCACACCAACGGGCCAAACTAGGCTGCTCCTCAGCCTCCTTGGCATGCCCTGGTCAATTTTTGGCCCACGGCACGTCCAAACCCTGGTCCTACCTTCAGAACCGTGGGTTATTGCACACCGATTAGGTCCGAAAATACCCCATCTGCATCGTTTCACCTATTTAATAACCCAAATAGCCCCGCTCACACCAACGGGTCATATTTAGACATGCCCCACCTTCCCTGGCATGCTCGTACTCCTGGCCCAACCCCCATAACCGTAGGCTATAGCAAACTGATGTGGCCCAAAAATGCCTCATTCATGCTATTTTGCCTGTTTAACCATCCAAATAGCCTCGCCCATACCAACGGGCCATACTAGGCCGCTCCCCAGCCTTCCTGGCATGCCCCGATAAAATTTTGGCCCACAGAATGCCCAAACTTTGGGCCCTTGATGTTGGGCATATTTACACGTCCAAGCACTAAAACCTACCCATGTTTTAGCTAAGTTTTGAGGATAAAATACATAATTCCTGAACTTTTAGTTTATTTTCAACTAAGTGAGTTGACCTATGTGATTATCATACTTTTCAGGTACCAATGAGGAATATTTCAGCACTTTGGGGACCTGTGGACAGCAAAGGAAAACTTCACATAAGAGGGAAGGCAGCTCTTGGACTGAATGTGATGCATGAGAACTTTTTCCCGGGCAAACTCAGTATTTTTAAATACTTAAGGATGCAGTAGCAACTTAGTAGAGAAGGATATTATTAAAAACCTTATTGCTGAATTTTCAGCATTATCATTCATTATTCATTATTCAGATTCTGTAATATTTTGAAACCAGAGAGAGAGACGAACGGCTCAGGGAAGCGAAAGTAGAGAGGAAAACACATTTTCCTATTATTCTTGCTATTCATCTTCATCGCCGAGATTGTTCCAGTTTTGGTATGATGATTATGTCTATTTTGATTTCTATTTTATCCATGAGTAGCTAAGCTCATCTTTTAGGGTTTTGGAAACCTTGTAGTATACTCTCTATTACTATGAGTTTTGTGAATTTATGATGTGTTACGCCACTTATATCATTACTCTCTTCATTTTAATTGAATTCTCATGGTTGCAAACATAGGGGATACGCCATTATAGCAATAACTTGTTTGATAGAAAAGTTACTGTTTGGAAAAGAGAGTGTGTTAAGAAAATAGGGTTTCCAACCTCTATTTACACGTTAATGGCCTAGCAGGATTAACTTCTTGGAGAGTTCGTATAATTTGTTGTACACTTTAGGTTCGAGAGAGCTAAGGTGAATAAATCCCTGATGGTTGAAAAACACTTGGATTTAGAATTAGAATACGACTCTCTATAAGTGCATGCATGTATAAACTCCGTATTATTCATAGTTAATAGAGAAGTAGAAACTACAAGGTGGACATAACCCTAACTTATCATTCTCTGTGATCAAATCTTATTACTTATATCGTCTAATTGGTTACATTAATAATATTATTGTGCACTTAAACCAAAACCCCCTTACCTTGGAATTTTCGACCAACAGTCTAATAATAATCGCAATACTTAGTGACTATAGTATTCCCTGTGGGATTCGACACCCAACCCAGTTGGGTTCTATATTTGACAGCGACCGCTTACACTTTCTCACGAGAGTTGTAATTTGGGCGTATCAAATTTTGGCGCCGTTGCCGGGGAATACGGTTGTCAACTAAGTTTGTGATAGTTAATAGACCCTTTGGTCAAAGATTCCCAAATTTTACTTTTTGTTTGTTGTTTTTGTTTTGTTCAGGTTTGGTAGAGTGTATGCCAAATACACGAAGTTCTGGTCAGCCATTATTACCTCTAAATCCTGAACCACATCTTATTGGCAGAATGGATGCACAACGAGACATTGAAAGAAGGGTTGCTCAACTGGAGCAGACCAGATTAACGGCATTGGCAGCTGCACAAGTAAATCAACAGAATGCTGATAACCCAGATCGGGAAACAAATCTTGATGATGAGGACCTGGGTGATGATGAATTATTCAACCCAAGGCGTGCAGATGATGTGGCTGCACCTGTGAACAGGAATGTCAATAGAGATCGTCAAGCTAGAATGAGACCTGAACGCCGAGCTGTGCAGGTCCCTTTTGATGATGATGATGATGATTTGGGTGGGGATGGTGCCACAGGGGATATTATTCCTCCTCCCTTGGCACCCGGAGCAAAGTTCAATATCATTAGCACCATGATCCAGTTATTGCAACTCAAAGGGTTATTTGGTGGACTTGCAGGCGACGATCCGAATATGCATCTGATTGATTTTATCTCAATATGCAAGTCGTTTGACAATCCAGGGGTTGGACAGAATGCGATTCGGCTGCGCTTATTTCCATTGTCTCTATCTGGAAAGGCAACTCTATGGTTGAATGGGCTAACTCCTGACTCTATTACTAATTGGAGGCAAATAAAAGACGCTTTCCTAGAAAGATTCTTTCTGCCATCCAAGACAGAACAATTAAGAGATGAGATAAGCAATTTTTGACAGCTTCCAATTGAAGCTTTCTACGAAACATGGGAGAGGTTCAAGAAGAAGCTTCTGCGGTGCCCAAATCATCAGATGACCAATATCCACTTGATGGAAATATTATATAGGGCTTTGAACTCGGTGACTAAGCCAGTGGTTGATAATACTGCGGGTGGGTCATTCATGGACCTTACTTTTATTGAGGCAAGTGATATGCTAGATCGTATGACAAAGTAGAGTAGAGCTTGGCATACCATGGATTCCAAGGTAGAAAGCTCTAATGTATCTATTGGCATGACAACAGAAAAGAGGCGAAGAGAAGAGGAATGTGACCAGGATATGGCTCACATGAAAACGCAGATGGTCCTTCTTACCAAGCATTTATTATCAGGAAAGACAGAAAAGGTCAAGGCCGTTGTATCATAGGGAAGAGATGACTTCGATTCTGAGGAGGAAGCGAATTACTTGAATAATTAGGGGGGTTTCCGAGGCAATGCCCAAGGAAACCAAGGTCGGAACTATTATGATAAATCTGGATACAAGGACCGAGACCAAGGGAGTTGGAAGAATAAGATTTACAAGTGATAACACCCAAACTACAGCTCGCGTAAGAGTGTAAGCGGTCTCTTTCAAATATAGAACCCAACTGGGTTGGGTGTCCAATCCCACAGAGAATACTCGGTCACTAAGTATGCAACTATTAGTAGACTGTTGGTCGAAAATTCTACGAAAGGGGGGATTTAAATTGTGGCGTGAATTACTGTAAACAAAGTAACGAATGAAATGATTTATGTAGTAAGATTTAGTAACAGAAAATAATAAGTAAGGGTTATGTCCACCTTATGAGTTTTACGTATCTATTAACTATGAGTTATGCGGAATTCATACATGCATGCACTTATAGAGATTCGTATTCTAATGGTAAATCCTAGTGTCTCTCGACCCTCCAGAATTATTTCACTTTAACTCTCTCGAGCTTAAAGTGTAACTAACGGTACAAACTCTCCAAGAGGTTAATCCAGTTACGGCACTAACGTGTAAATAGGGGTTGGTAGCCCTATTTCCTTGTCACATTCTCTTTTCCAGACATATAACTTTTCTCTCGAACAAGTTAATGCTATACTGGCGTATTCTATATGTTTGAAACCACAAGAATTTAATTAAGATGAAGAGACTAATGATATAAGTAGCATATGTATCAAGAATTCACACACTCATAGTAATAAATAGTATATCACAAGGCTTCCATAACCCTAACAGAGGAGTTTAGCTACTCATGATTACAACAGAAATCACAATAGACATCATCATCTTACCAAAGCTCGAATAATCTCACGATGGGGATGGGAATGACGTCAAAGAGTGATTGACGTTTTAGCCCTTGACCGATTTTCTCAAGAGTAGCGTGTTTCCCTGTTGTACTTACAGAATCTGTAAACTGAATAATACTAAAGTGTCTAAAGAAAAGTAAAATCGAAAGTATGATAATGCTTGCTGAAAAATTCAGCAAATAGGGTTTTTATAATATCTTTGTCATATTCCTACTAGGTTACTGCTGCACCCTTAAGTATGTAAAAATACTGTTTTTGCCCTGGACAGATTCTCCATGCATCATATTTAGTCCTCAAGCTTCCAAAAGCTGCCTTCCATCTTATGCGAAGTTTCCCTTTTCTACCGAAAGGTCCACAAAGTGCTGAAATCTTCGTCATTAGTACCTAAAAATATGCTAATCACGTTGGTTAGCTCACTTACAGGAAAATGGACTAAAAGTACAGGAATTATATATTTTATCCTCAAAACTTAGCCTAAAATATGGGCAAATTATGGTGTTTAGGCGTGTAAATATGCCCAACATCAACAACCCACACTTACAGCTTTGTTCGTCCTCGAATAAAATATGACGTCCATACAAACATCTACTTGGAGTTTCACAGTAACAACACAAAATGTTCAACAAGACAGGCATGGGAATCGTTAACAGAGAGTAGGTTCCTTGATCGCTACTAGAAACAATTCAACCTCCAACATAGACTCGTGATGATGGTTAATTCGTATCCACAAGTTAAGGCACAAAGAATCATACAAGACTACCTAAAACTCATCAACCATGTGTGTCTCACGCAAGATATCACCCATAATCACTCACAAATATTGCATTTTTTGAAACATGGGTACAAGATTCTCCTTGCTCTCACTCTCAAAAAGAATTCATATGTTACAACTGATGATCATAGGCTTGCCCTTAGTGTAATGCTCTACTAATATCAGAATGCTAAGCTTAGGATCAAATAGGTCTTTTACAGGTTGTAATGTAGGCTAAGGGACGGGTAGGACTATTTTGGCCAGAAATACTGACTATGTTCTCTAAGCGCTTTAATCCACTACATTTTGTCATTAACGCTCTCTTTTAAAAAATCCTACTACCTTTCTTTCATGTAACACCCCTTTTCACCTTATTTTGTTATTTAAACATAAACACAGTTATCTTTTTAGTTCTCTATTTCTTTTTTTATTTCATATCAAACATCTCTATGATAGCCATTCTTATTCACAACAATTTCAAGTACCAATACACTCTAAGGCATCACTCTCACCCAATTTTCTCTTATTTTGTCACATGACTTTACAATTTAAAGCGCTTAGGAATTTGGATCAAATTATGGTCTTGAAAGAAAATGGATTAGGCTTACATATAAGGCTGTCAAAGAAAATAGCTAAAGGCTCAAAGGGGGTTAACTAGGATAATGTACATAGGTAGGTAAAAAGAAGGTAAACAATTACCGGCTGCCAAAGAAATGCCTAAATCATCTCCTAAAATTGCACTCTTTATTTCGCTTTACACACACACCAGGCAAGTTCTAGCATCAGCCATAACACAGAATATACTATTATTTCTCTCACACAAGGCACATGGTCAACTTTATTGGGAGCAGTATAGACCCTTGACCCAACAAATGAAGGAATTAAACCGCACACTTATCACACAGTGAGTCACACTTAGAGCCTAAACGTCTCAATAGTAATGATTTTAGCACAAACTCTTGTCATAATACCATGCCGCCTATCGGAACAATTTCATGCAAAATCTAAAAAAAAATTTACTAAATCAAACAAACATACGTAAATAAATGCAAATGTAGGCAAAGAAATATAGCATACAAATACCAGCACCCCACACTTAGACGGGACACACTGTCCTCAGTGGAAAATAAATAAGGAAAACCTGATTAGTCGGACTCTTCCTCTATGTCTGGGGTTATAACCCCTGCATCGGAATCATCATCGGAGTCATCGTCATCAGAGTTCTCCTCCACGTTCGAGTCTGGTATGTGGCGATCATCATCAGTTGGCACGTTATCATCAAGAGGTTCCTCAAAATATACACCTACTCCACACATAGCCCTCGCATGCTCATTCATCGGGTAGTCATAATCCAATTGCTGGAGCTCTGCAGCAGTTGGAACATGACCCCCGCTCATCATGGTAAATCTCATCATGCCATATAAATGGCAGAAGAAGCTTTCGTCGCGAGCATGTCTTTCTGCAGTGGTCAGGTTGACGCCATGCATAGATTCAACATCTTTAACCTTTGTCAGATCAACCTTCTTCGGGTTGTGTGGATGCTTATGATCTGCCGGTTCCTCTTCGATGTCCTCCTTTCTTAATATCGCAGTCAACAGATTGCCAAAGCTGAAGTGGGACCTCTTGTGCAGCCTAGCCTTACGCATTAAAGATTGAATAATTGCCCCAATGTTGATGGGGATGTTCGTCATCAATGCGTACACCAAGCATACTCTATCATGTGTGATCTTTGTGTACTGTGTCCCAGGAATGAGGCAAGAGTTGACTATTCTCAACCTTATCCGTGCTTCTCTGTTCAAGGAAGAATACGGGAAGGTATTATGCCGACCGGTGTCCTTGTGTGGACTCCAACGTGCCATTGATCTTGTTCCACATAGTGTGTGTCTGATTTCCCTGTATGGAGGTCTTTGTTGAAGTTCTTTGAGCGGTGATGGATCAACAGATGGAAGACCCAGAAAAGTGTTAAAGAACTCCGCATTCAGCTGCAAGATTTGGCCCTTAATCTTCACCTCACTTTCGGTAGTCTTTGGGGACCAATTTGCATAGAATTCTTACGTTAGATCAAGATTGCATTCTTCCATATCCCGGAAAATAAAATCAAGATGTAACGCCATTATTTTGGCCAAAATGCGAGGTTCTTTCTTCGCTAGGCTTTCCTTTTGTATCAGCTCCACATGAACATACTTTTTCACTTTGTTGTTCCTGTACCACTCCTTTCCTTCCTCCTCTAGGACCCATTTTATCCCAAACATGCGGTGAGGTATTTGCAGCGAGGATGATTCAGCTTGCTCTTTTCTTCCCCTTTTCTGTCCCTTCTGTGAGGTGGATGCTTTTTCTTTTCCTTGTCGTGATTTTGGTGCCATTTTCCTGAGATTAAAATAAAATCATGTTAGCTTATCTCGAAGGATTTGATCGACACAAAACAATAGTGGAACCACCCCACACTTAATTTGTTGGTACAAACTAATTAAGTGAACGATATCGATTACTCAGACTTCATCGACATACGTATAGGTGATATGTTCCAATAATACGTTTTAGCACAGTCATACTTTTATGTTGTCTTTAACTATCCTTTTCAATTCTATTTCGTGTAATCTTGACTATGCTTTCATGTTTGGCTTGATGCATCTTTTGAACAAAACTACTACATGGATATTGTATCAAGTTATTGGCATAGAAATAATCACAACATCTCATGTTTGTAGTCACCCATGATTTTCATCTCGATGAACAATGCATTCAAACATTCAAGCTTTCGAGTTATAAGGTTATGCAAGTAACTTGACCATGTTGATTCCGCAAAAGTATGACAGTGTATCAAAATCAAATACAAGTTGGAAACAAGTCAAGAACACCCACACGTATTCTTTCCCTCAACTAGATGTAGCAAAACAAACCAACCATAATCAAATCACCAACATCACTTTAAGATCTATAATACCATTATAAGCGTAGTATCGTAACACTTACGAAATATAAAAGAAGAACTTACTTGGTGATGTAATTGGAAGATGATCTTGCAAGATTGAATGAGAAAAAAGAAAAATTTTGAAAGATTTGGAGAGTAAAGGCGGCTCCTAGGTCTAGCAAACAATGTGATTTTGTCTTAAGGTTGGAGTTGTATTTATAGGAAAAGGCGTGGGTCGGGTTTGACCCATTTAAAATCGATTTAAGAGACCAAAAAGTAAGCATAGGTGGCGCCTAATGCTTTGCCTATGCTTGGCATAGGCGGCGCCTATGCTATGGCATTGTTGGGCATAGGCGGCGCCTACGCTATGGCATTGTAGATTCAGAGACCAAAGGCATTGACATAGGCGGCGCATTTTGCAAAGCATTTTTAGGCATAGGCGGTGCCTTTTGCAAAGCATTGTTGGGCATAGGCGGCGCCTTTTGCAAAGCATTGTTGGGCATAGGCGGCGCCTATGCTATGGCATTGTATAATCCAAGAGCTTAGGCCATAGCATAGGCCTTGCCTTGTTTGTTGCCTAGAATTACATAGGCCTTGCCTTTACCATTGCCTAGTTTTGCTTAGGCAATGCCTAACCGATAGCCTTTGCTTCTTCACTCCTAACTTACCACCTTTAACATAGCATACTTCCAAATCAAAATTTGAGATCAATCTCCTCCTTTATATGTCTTGCACCTATACTTACTCAAAAACAACAAAAATAATTAGAACGATGGGTTGCCTCCCATCAAGCGCCTTAGTTTTGGTCGTGGCTCGACTCTTCTTTTTGGATTTTTATTTAACAAAAACAAACTCCTAGTAAAAAAATACAATTAAAAGCGATAGGTTGCCTCCCATGTAGCGCTTGATTTATTGTCGCGGCATGACATAGTTACCTCGATTACTTAGATTTCATCGATATAAATGATGGCCATGTATTTCATCGAGTCAAGAGGACCGATATATGGCTTCACTCGTTGGCCATTTACCTTAAAGACACCACCATTATTGTCTTCTAACTCTACTACTCCAGACGAGTAGACTTGGCTAATTTTGAACAGGCCAGACCATTTAGACTTCAACTTACCTGGAAATAGCTTCAGTCTGGAGTTGAAAAGAAGTACCATATCACCCTTCTGAAAGTTTCGTTGGATAATCTGCCGATCATGATACTTTTTCATCCGTTCCTTGTAGAGGTTTGATCTTTCATACACATGTAGACGGAATTCATCCATCTCATTCAGCTGCTCCAATCTCATATTAATAGCATCATCCCAATTCAAATTAAGCCGCTTCAACGCCCATAATGCTTTATGCTCGAGCTCAATGGGCAAGTGACAAGCCTTCCCATAAACTAGTTGGTACGGGGACATGCCAATTGGTTTCTTGAATACGGTCCTATAAGACCATAAGGCATCGTCCAACTTCCGAGACCAATCTTTCCTATTAGCATTGACAGTCTTAGCAAGGATCAGCTTGACCTCTCGATTAGAAACCTCTACCTGCCCACTAGTTTGTGGGTAGTAAGGTGTGGCTACCTTATGCTGCCTGACCCCATATTTCACCAAAATGGTTCTGAACAGCTTGTTGCAAAAGTGTGATCCCCCATCGCTTATGATGGTACGTGGTACCCCAAAATGAGAGAAGATATTTCTCTTTAAGAATGCTACAACACGCTTACTTTCATTATCAGCCAGTGCTACAGCTTTGACCCATTTGGATACATAATCCACAGCAACTAGGATATATTTCATCCTGAATGAACTTACAAATGGGCCCATAAAAGCAATACCCCATACATCAAATAGTTCTACTTCAAAAATTTTAGACATGGGCATCTCATGATGTTTCAAAATCGTACCTTGCCTCTGACACTGGTCACATCTCCTCACCAAATCATAAGCATCCTTGAATAACGACGACCAATAATAGCCGCTTTGCGAAACCTTCCTGGCTATTTGCTCACCTGTGTGATGACCCCCAACTTGGGAAGCATGGCTTGCTTCCAATATGCTAGGCACTTCCACATGAGATATGCATCGCCTAATAATACCATCCGCACATCATCGAAACAAATATGGTTTATCCCAGAAGTAGTGTTTCATATCATGCATGAACTTCCTCTTTTGATGAAAAGAGAGATTTTTATGCATCACATTACTTACCACGTAGTTTGCAAAGTCAGCGTACCACGGTAACTCTTCCACCATTGTGGCTAGAATCTCTTCGTCAGGAAATGCATCATTAATCTCAAGATCGGGCTGCACTATGTGCTCATTCTCAAGTCTAGATAGATGATCAGCTACTTGATTTTTGCAACCTTTTCTATCTTTTACTTCGAAATTAAATTCTTGCAGCAATAACACCCATCAAATTAGCCTTGGCTTCACATCTTTCTTTGCCATTAAATATCTCAGAGCTGCATGGTCTGTATGAACCACCACTTTGGTTCTTAACAAGTAAGCACGGAACTTTTCAAAAGCATAAACAACTGCTAAAAGCTCTTGTTCCGTGACAGTATAGTTCTTCTGGACTCCTTTCAAGGCCTTGCTTGCATAATAGATTGGATGAAATAACTTTTCTCTTCTCTGACCAAGTACAGCACCCAAAGCTACCCCACTTGCATCACACATAACCTCAAACGGTAGAGATCAATTAGGTGCTACAATGATAGGGGCTTTGACTAGCTTCCCTTTGAGGCATTCGAATGCCTTCAAGCAATCTTCACCGAAGTCGAACTTTGAATCCTTTTCCAAAAGTTTGCATAATGGACTAGCAATCTTGGAGAAATCTTTAATAAACCTTCGATAAAAACCTGCATAACCGAGGAAACTACGAACTCCCTTAACAGAAATTGGAGGTGGTAGTTTCTCGATAACTTCAATCTTAGCTCGATCAACCTCAATTCCTTTTTCCAAAATTTTATGCTCAAGAACAATACCTTCCTTAACCATAAAGTGGCACTTCTCCCAGTTTAGTACCAAGTTGAATTCAACACATCTCTGCAACGCCAGGCTTAGATTCGCCAGGCACGATTCAAATGACTCACCCACGACTGAAAAATCGTCCATGAACACCTCTAAGGTGTCTTCAACCATATCAGAAAAAATGGACATCATACAACGCTGAAAAGTGGCAGGTGCGTTACATAGCCCAAATGGCATACGTTTGAAGGCAAACGTACCATATGGGCATGTAAATGTTGTCTTCTCTTGATCTTCTGGAGTAATACAAATCTTATTATAGCCGGAATAACCATCTAAGAAGCAAAACCATCCTTTCCCTGCCAATCGATCAAGCATTTAGTCCATGAATGGCATTGGGAAATGATCCTTAAGTGTCCACAAATTCAGCTTCTGGTAGTCCATGCATACTCTCTACCCTGTGACAGGTCTGAGTAGGATTAGATCATTCCTTTCATTCACAGCTACCATCATGCCCCCTTTCTTGGGCACACACTGTACCGGGCTCACCCATTTACTATCGGAGATTGGATACACTACCCCTGTATCTAACCACTTAATAATTTCTTTCTTCACCACCTCTTGCATAGGTGGATTCTAACACCTTTGATGCTCAATAGTGGGTATGCAATTTTCTTCAAGTTGAATCTTGTGCATACATATCCCAGGTGGGATACCAAAAATATCAGCGATAGTCCAACCGATGGCTCTCTTGTATCTCCTTAGAACAGAGATGAGAGTTGTAACTTGCTGCTCACCCAAGTCAGCTGCCACAATAACCGAAAGTGTATTTCCATTTCCCAAGAACGCATACTTTAGATGACTGGGCAGCTCTTTTAATTCTAACATTGGTGGCTCTTCAATGGATGGTTTAGCTGGTGGTGTAGGCCAATTTTTGAGATCAAGGTCCAGCTTCTTGGGAGCATGAGGATGCGTACCGATTCCTGTTAGAGCACAAATAGTTTCTTCATAATCTTTAACATCCTCGCGCTCAACATTCATAAGCACAGCCGCCAATGGATCAACAATAACCTGCTTCTCTATAGATAATTCTTTCTCATCATCAAAATAAACATCAGCTATAGAGAACACATTCATCTCTTTGGGCTGCTTTATTGATTTGCATACATCAAAGCGGACCACTTCGTCATTCATCCGGAATACAAGCTCATTAGCTCTCAAATCAATAAGCATACTTCCTGTTGCAAGGAAAGTAGGCCCCAAGATTATGGGAACTTCAGAGTCCACCTCACAATCCAAATTAACAAAATCTGCAGGAAAAATGAAGGAGAAAACCTTCACGAATACATCATATAAGATACCAACAGGTCGTTTTACCGACCTATCTGCCATTACGAGCCTCATATTAGTTGGTGTAGGATCACCCAACCCCAACTTCCTATAAATAGATAGTGGCATCAAATTGATGCTAGCTCCCAAATCGCACAATGCTTTAGAAAAATTCAATGATCGAACCGTGCAAGGAATAGTAAAAGCACCAGGATCTGCCTTCTTCTGAACTAGTGATCTAGTAGCGATTGCACTGCAATGATGAACATTATCTATCAACTCATAACTTGCTGCCCGCTTCTTTGTCAAAAGGTCCTTCATGAATTTGGCGTACCCAGGCATCTGCTCCAGTGACTCTACCAACGGAACGTTAATAGTCAGCTGCTTCAACATAGTCATAAATTTATTGAACCTGGTATCATCGGCTTTTTTCTTCAGTCTCTGAGAAAAAGGTGGTGGTGGAAGAGGAATAGTTTTCTCCACCACTTCCTTTTTATTTTTCTTCCGATTGTCGATCTTTTCAGGCTATAGACGTTTAGGGGTGACGTCATGAACACAATCTTCAGCTTCTTTGGCCTTTTCTGGTTCTGCATTGATAACATTATTTGCTATATCATCAACCACCTGCTTTCCTTTGGATAGATTTTCCAACACCTTACCACTCCTGGTAGTAATAGTCATACATGATATGTCGTTCTTTGGATTTTTCACAGTGTCGCTAGGTAGGGTGCCAGCTTTTCTTTGATTAAATGCCACTGAAAGTTGACTCAATTGCTGCTCTAGCTGTTTTATTGCAGTAGAATGCGAGTCAACCAATTGATTTATTGAAGACAAGTCGTTCTTCACCTAATTCACTCCCGTATTGGTTGCCTCCACTCCTTTCAACATCTTCGCCATCATATCTTCCATTAACCTCTTCCCTAAACCAGATGCCGCGGCCTCACGATTTCTAGGAGGAATATACAAACCACTCCTGTCAGTTTTATTCTTACAACTCCCTTGATCACGGTCCTTGTTTCCATATTTATCCTAATAGTTCAGACCTTGGTTTCCTTGGGCATTGCCTCGGAAATCCCCCTAATTATTCAAGTAGTTAGCTTCTTCCTCAGAATCGGACTTATCTCTTCCTTTTAATGCAACTTCTTTGACTTTTTTGGTCTTCCCCGATAATACGTGCTTGGTAAGAAGAACCATCTATGTTTTCATGTGCGCCATTTCTTGATCGTGTTCCTCCTCTCTTCGCCTTTGTTCTGTAGTCATGCCGATAGATATAGTAGAGCTTGCTACCTCAGAATCCTTGGTATGCCAAGCTCTACTCTGCTTTGTCATACGATCTAGCATATCATTTGCCTGAATAAAAGTAAGGTCCATGAATGACCCTCTTGCAGCATTATCAACCATTGGCTTAGTCACTGAATTCCAAGACCTGTATAATATCTCCATAAAGTGGACATTGGTCATATGATGATTTGGGCACCACATAAGCTTCTTCTTGAACCTCTCCCATGTTTCACGGAGAGCTTTAGTTAGAAGCTGTCGAAAATTGCTGATCTCATCTCTGAACTGTGCTCTCTTGGATGGCGGAAAGAATCTTTCTAGGAAAGCGACTTTCAATTGCCTCTAATTATTGATAGAATCAGGAGTTAGCCCATTCAACCATAGAGTTGCCTCCCCAGACAGAGACAATGGAAATAAGCGCAGCCGAATAGCATTCTGTCCAACGCCTGGATTGTCGAATGACTTGCATGTGGAGATGAAATTGATCAGATGCATATTTGGATCATCACCTGCAAGTCCGCAAAACAATCTCTTGAGCTGCAATAGCTGAATCATGGTGCTGGTGATATTGTACTTGGCTCCAGGTGCCAAGGGTAGAGGAATAATAGCCCCTATGGCACCAGCCCCATCCAAATCATCATTATCATCCTCAAAAGGAATCTGCACAGTTCGGCGTTCAGTCCTGAATCTAGCTTGCCGATCTCTCCTTTGCATAGGTGCCGCCACCTCATCCATACGCCTAGGATTCAGTAACTCATCATCACCCAGGTCCTCATCATCAGGATTTGTTGCTCGCCCTAGGTTATTAATATTCTGCTGATGCACTTGAGCAGCTGCCAGTGCAGCTAATCTAGCCTGCTCCTGTTGAGCCGCCATTCTGTAAATGTCACGCTGTGCATCCATTATGCCAATAAGTTGAGGTTCAGGATTTATGGGTAGTAATGGTTGACCAGAACTTCGAGTATTTGGCATGCACTGATCAAACCTGAATAAAACAGAAACAACAACTAAAAGTAAAATACAAGAATCTTTGACCAAAGGGTCTATTAACTATCACAAACTTAGTAGACAACCGTATTCCCCGGCAACGGGGCCAAAATTTGATAACGCCCAAACTACAGCTCTCGTAAGAGTGTAAGCGGTCGATGTCAAATATAGAACCCAACTGGGTTGGGTGTCGAATCCCACAGGGAATACTCGGTCACTAAGTATGCAACTATTAGTAGACTGTTGGTCGAAAATTCAACGGAAGGGGGGATTTAAATTGTGGCATGAATTACTGTAAACAAAGTAACGAATGAAACGATTTATGTAGTAAGATTTAGTAACAGAAAATAATAAGTTAGGGTTATATCCACCTTATGAGTTCTACGTATCTATTAACTATGAATTATGCGGAATTCAGACATGCATGCACTTATAGAGATTCGTATTCTAATGGTAAATCCTAGTGTCTCTCGACCCTCCAGAATTATTTAACTTTAACTCTCTTGAACTTAAAGTGTAACTAACGGTACAAACTCTCCAAGAGGTTAATCCAGTTACGGCACTAACGTGTAAACAGGGGTTGGTAGCCCTATTTCCTTGTCACATTCTCTTTTCCAGACATATAACTTTTCTCTCAAACAAGTTAATACTATACTGGCGTATTCTATATGTTTGCAACCACAAGAATTCAATTAAGATGAAGAGAGTAATGATATAAGCAGCATATGTATCAAGAATTCACACACTCATAGTAATAAATAGTATATCACAAGGCTTCCATAACCCTAACAAAGGAGTTTAGCTACTCATGATTACAACGGAAATTACAATAGACATCATCATCGTACCGAAGCTCAAATAATCTCACGATGGGGATAGGAATGGCGTCAAAGAGAGATTGACGTTTTAGCCCTTGACCGATTTTCTCAAGAGTAGCGTGTTTCCCTGTTGTACTTACAGAATCTGTAAACTGAATAATACTAAAGTGTCTAAAGAAAAGTAAAATCGAAAGTATGATAATGCTTGCTGAAAAATTCAGCAAATAGGGTTTTTATAATATCCTTGTCATATTCCTACTAGGTTACTGCTGCACCCTTAAGTATGTAAAAATACTATTTTTGCCCTGGACAGATTCTCCATGCATCATATTTAGTCATCAAGCTTCCAAAAGCTGCCTTCCATCTTATGCGAAGTTTCCCTTTACTACCGAAAGGTCCACAAAGTGCTAAACTCTTCGTCATTAGTACCTAAAAAGATGCTAATCACGTTGGTTAGCTCACTTATAGGAAAATGGACTAAAAGTGCAGGAATTATATATTTTATCCTCAAAACTTAGCCTAAAATATGGGCAAATTATGGTGTTTAGGCGTGTAAATACGCCCAACATCAACAGGAGTGGTTTGTATGTTCCTCCTGGAAATTGTGAAGCTGCTGCGTCTGGTTCTGGGAAGATGTCCATGGAGGATATGATGGCTAAGCTGTTGAAAGGAGTGGAGGCAACCAACACAGGAGTAACTGAGGTAAAAAATGATTTGTCCTCCATAAATCAATTGGTTGACTCACATTCCACTGCAATAAAACAGCTGGAACAACAAATGAGTCAACTATCAGCGACATTCAATCAAAGAAAAGTTGGCACTTTACCTAGTGACACTGTGCAAAATCCAAGGAATGATGGATCATGTTTGGCTATTACTACCAGGAGTGGTAAGGTGTTGGAAAACCCATCCAAAGGCAAGCCGGTGGTTGATAATATTGAAGAGAATGTTATTAAAGCCGATTGTGATGATTCTGTAGAAGCTGAAAATTAGAATGAGAACGTTCATGATACTACACCCAAATGTCAGCAGTCTGAAAAGATTGATAATGAGAAGCAAAATAAAAAGGAAGGGGTGGAGAAAACTCTTCCAAATCTACCACCACCTTTTCCTCAAAGACTGAAGAAGAAGGATGATGACACCAGGTTCAGTAAATTCATGACTATGTTAAAGCAGCTAACTATTAATGTGCCTTTGGTGGAGGCACTGGAGCAGATGCCAGGGTACACCAAATTCATGAAGGACCTTTTGACAAAGAAAAGGGCAGCAAGCTATGAGCTGGCAGATAATTTTCATCATTGCCGTGCAATTGACATGAGGTCTTTAGTACAGAAAAAGGCAGATCCGTGTGCTTTCACTATTCCTTGCACGATTAGATCTTTGGATTTTGCAAAGGCGTTGTGCGATTTGGGGGATAGCATTAATTTGATGCCACTAGCCATTTATAGACAGTTGGGGTTGGGCGATCCTACGCCAACCAACATGCGGCTCGTAATGGTAGATAGGTCGGTAAAATGACCTGTTGGTATCTTATATGATGTACTAGTGAAGGTTTCTACCTTTATTTTTCCTACAGACTTTGTTATTTTGGATTGTGAGGTGGATTTTGAAGTTCCCATAATTTTGGGTCATCCTTTCCTCGCAACAGGAAGTGTGCTTATTGATTTACGAACAAATAAGATTTTAATTTGGATGAATGATGAAGTGGTACATTTTGATGTATGCAAATCAATGAAGCAGCCCAAAGATATGAATGCGTTCTCTATAGCTGATGTTTATTATGAGGATGAGAAGGAATTATCTTTAGAGAAGCAACTTACTGTTGAGCCATTGGCTACTGTGCTTTTGAATTTTGAGCATGAGGATGTTGAAGAATACGAAGAAACTATCTGTGCTCTGACAGGAATGGGGTCATATTCATATGCCCCTAAGAAGCTGGACCTTGACCTTAAGAATCGACCTTCACCACCAGCGAAGCCATCCATTGAAGAGCCACCAGTGCTAGAATTGAAAGAGCTACCCAGTCATCTAAAATATGCATTCTTGGGAAGTGGAAATACACTTTCGGTTATTGTTGCTGCTGATTTAGGTGAACAACTAGTGGCAGCTCTCATCTCGGTTTGGAAGAGGTACAAGAGAGCCATTGGTTGGACTATTGCTGATATAATTGGTATCCCTCCTGGGATATGTATGCACAAGATTCAGCTCGAGGAAGATTGTGTGCCCACAATTGAGCATCAACGTCGTTTGAATACACCTATGCAAGAGGTGGTGAAGAAAGAAATCATAAAATGGTTAGATGCAGGGGTGGTGTATCCAATCTCAGATAGTAAATGGGTGAGTCCAGTACAATGTGTGCCCAAGAAAGGGGGCATGACAGTAATCGCAAACGAAAAGAATGAGCTAATTCCACTCAGACCTGTCACAGGGTGGAGAGTGTGCATGGATTACCAAAAGCTGAATTCGTGGACGTTAAAGGATCACTTCCCAATGCCATTCATGGATCAAATGCTTGATCGATTGGCAAGAAAGGGATGGTTCTGTTTCTTAGATGGTTATTCCGGATATAATTAGATTTGTATTGCTCCTGAAGATCAGGAGAAGACCACTTTTACATGCCCATATAGTACTTTTGCATTCAAACGAATGCTATTTGGGCTATGTAATGCACCTGTCACTTTTCAGTGATGTATGATGTCCATTTTCTCTGATATGGTTGAAGACACCTTGGAGGTATTTATGGATGACTTTTCGGTTGTAGGTGATTCATTTGAGTCATGCTTGGTAAATCTAAGTATGGCTTTGCAGAGATGTGTTGAATTCAATATGGTGCTAAATTGGGAAAAATGTCATTTTATGGTTAAGGAAGGCATTGTTCTTGGGCATAAAGTCTCTAAAAAGGGAATTGAGGTTGATCGAGCCAAGATTGAAGTTATTGAGAGACTACCGCCTCCAATTTCTGTAAAGGGGGTTCGTAGTTTTCTCGGTCATGCAGGTTTTTATCGGAGGTTTATTAAAGGCTTCTCCAAGATTGCTAGCCCATTATGCAAACTTTTGGAGAAGGAGGCAAAGTTTTACTTTGGTGAAGATTGCTTGAAGGCATTTGAATGCCTCAAAGGAAACCTAATCGAAGCTCTTATAATTGTAGAACCTGATTGGTCTCTACCTTTTGAAGTTATGTGTGATGCAAGTGGGGTGGCCTTGGGTGCTGTACTTGGTCATAAAAGAGAAAGGCTATTTCATCTAATCTACTATGCAAGCAAGGCCTTGAATGGAGCACAGAAGAACTATACCGTCACTGAACAAGAGCTTTTAGCAGTTGTTTATGCTTTTGAAAAGTTCTGTGCTTACTTGTTGGGAACCAAAGTAGTGGTTTATACAGATCATGCGGCTCTAAGATATCTAATGGCAAAGAAGGATGTTAAACCAAGGCTAATTAGGTGGGTGTTACTGCTTCAAGAATTCAATTTCGAGGTAAAGGATAGAAAAGGTTGTGAAAACCAAGTAGCTGATCATCTATCTAGACTTGAGAGTGAGCACATAGTGCAAACCGACCTTGATATTGATGATGCATTCCCCGACGAAGAGATTCTAGAAACTATGGTGGAAGACTTACCGTGGTATGCAGACTTTGCTAACTACATGGTAAGTAAGGTGATACCTGAGCATCTCTCTTTTTATCAAAAGAAAAAAATCATGCATGATGTGAAACATTACTTCTGGGATGAGCCTTATCTTTTTCGACGATGTGTTGATGGTATTATTAGGCGATGTATCCCAGATGTGGAGGTGCCTAGCATACTGGAAGCAAGTCATGCTTCCCAAGTTGGGGGTCACCATGCAGGTGATCGAACGGCCAGAAAAGTATTGCAAAGTGGTTATTATTGGCCTTCATTATTCCAGGATGCCTACGATTTTGTAAGAAGATGTGATCAGTGTCAGAGGTAAGGCTCTATCTCAAAGCACCATGAGATGCCCATGTCTAAAATGCTTGAAGTAGAGTTATTCGATGTCTGGGGTATTGATTTCATGGGTCCATTTGTGAGTTCATTTGGGATGAAATATATCCTAGTTGCTGTGGACTATATATCCAAGTGGGTCGAAGCAATCGCACTAGCTGATAATGAAGGTAAGAGTGTTGTAGCGTTCTTAAAGAGAAATATTTTCTCTCGTTTTGGGGTACCTTGTACCATCATAAGCGATGGAGGATCACATTTTTATAACAAGCTGTTCAGAGCCGTATTGGTAAAATATGGGGTTAAGCAACACAAGGTAGCTACACCATACCACCCACAAACTAGTGGGCAGGTAGAGGTTTCAAATAGGGAAATCAAGCTGATCCTTGATAAGATTGTGAATGCCAGTAGGAAAGATTGGTCCAGAAAGCTGGACGATGCCTTATGGGCATATAGGACAGCGTATAAGACACCAATTGGCATGTCACCATACCAACTAGTTTATGGGAAGGCTTGTCACTTGCCAATTGAGCTAGAACATAAAGCACTGTGGGCATTGAAGCAGCTTAACCTGAACTGGGATGATGCTATTAATATGAGATTGGGATAGCTGAATGAGATGGATGAATTCCATCTACATGCGTATGAAAGAGAAGATCTCTACAAGGAAAAGATGAAAAAGTATCATGATCGGAGGATTATCCAACAAAACTTTCAGAAGGGCGATTTGGTACTTCTTTTCAACTCCAGACTGAAGCTATTTCCAGGTAAGTTGAAGTCTAAATGGTCTGGTCCATTCAGAATTAGCCAAGTTTACTCATCTGGAGTAATGGAGTTAGAAAACAATGATGGTGGTGTTTTTAAGGTGAATGGCCAACGAGTGAAGCCATATATCGGTCCACCCGACTTGATAAAATGTATAGCCACTATATATCTCGATGAAGTCTGAGTAATCAAGATAACTATGTCGTGCCGCGACAATAAATCAAGCGCTACATGGGAGGCAACCCATCATTAGGTGTTTTTTTCATTAGGAGTTTGTTTTTGATAAATAAAAGTCCAAAAAGAAGAGTTGAGCCACGACCAAAACTAAGGCGCTAGGTGGGAGGAAGCCCATCCTTCTAATCATTTTTGTTGTTTTTGATTAAGTGTAGGTGCATGGAGTACAAAGGAGGAGATTAGACCCAAATTTTGATTTGAAAGTGAGCCATGACAATGGTGGTAAGTCTAGGAATGATGGAGCAAAGGCTATAGGCTAGGCGATAGGCTAGGCGCTGCCTATGCTAACATAGGCAATGGGCAAGGCGCCGCCTATGCCATTGCCTATGCTCACTGCCTCACATAGGCGATGGTCATGGCGCCGCCTATGCCAATGTAGGCAATGGTAAAGGCGCCGCCTATGCCAACATAGGCAATGGGAAAGGCGCCGCCTATGCCATTGCCTATGCTCACTGCCGCACATAGGCAATGGGCAAGGCGCCGCCTTTGCCAATGTAGGCAATGCTATAGGCGCCGCCTATGCTAACTTAGGCAATGCTAAAGGCGCCGCCTACTTATGCATAGGCAAAGCTATAGGCGCCACCTACTTATGCTTTTTGCCTACTAACCCGGTTGTAGATAGATCAAACCGACCCATGGATTATCCTATAAATATACCCTCTACCTTTGGACACCACTCAATTGTTTGTTGAACCTAGGCACCGCCCAAGCTCCCTTTTCCTCTCCAAGTTTTCCTCTTTTATCATCTAATCTTGCAAGCTCATCTTCCCGATCCATCACTAAGTAAGTTGTTCTTCCATATTCAGTAAGTGTTGTAGTGCTACGCTTATAATGGTTAATTCGATTTTGTATTGATGCTTGGTGGTAAGAGTGTGGTTAGTTTGTTATGATTTTTTGAAGAATACATCTAATTGAGTGAAAGGATTCTTGTGGGTATTCTTGACTTTACTCCGACATGTATTGATTGGTATTCACTGTCATAAATTTTTATGGAGTTGAAATTTTGAAGTTAATACATAATCTTGAGAGCTGTAAGCTTGAATGTTTGAATGACTCGTTCATCGATGTAATGATCATGATTGACCACTAGCTAAGATAGTGTGATTGTTTCTATGCGATAACATGATAAAATTTCTATGTGGTAGTCTTGTTCAAAGATTGCATTAATCCAATGAAATAAAGTTGGAAAAGATAGTCAAGATTACATGACCATTGTCTGCTGCTTCTCTATATAAAACTGAGAAATTGTTATGTAAAGTAAAGGGTTGAAAGTGTGACTGCTCTAATATTGTTTTTGGCACATACCACCTAAATGTATGTTGATGAAGTTTGAGTAATCGACATCACTCACTCAATTAGTTTGTGCAAACAAATTAAGTGTGGGGTGGTGCCATCACTATTTTCTTTGTTGATTATAGTGAATCTTTTGAGATGACACTAACATGATGATACGACCAAATTACAACTCTTGTTAGAAAGTGTAAGCGGTCGCTGTCAAATATAGAACCCAACTGGGTTGGGTGTCGAATCCCACAGGGAATACTCTGGTCACTAAGTATTGCGATTATTAGCAGACTGTTGGTCGAAAAATCCAAGGAAAGAGGGGTTTTTGTTTAAACACACAATAATACTATTAGTGTAACGAATGAGTCGATATATGTAATAATATTTAATTACAGAGAATGATAGGTTAGGGTTATGTCCACCTTGTAGTTTTTATTTCTCTATTAACTATGAGTAATGCGGAATTTAGACATGCATGCACTTATAGAGAGTCGTATTCTAATTCTAAATCCAAGTGTTTTTCAACCATCAAGGATTATTTCACCTTAGCTCTCTCGAACATAAAGTGTATAACACATGGTACGAATTCTCCAAGAAGTTAATCCTGCTAAGGCATTAACGTGTAAATAGAGGTTGGAAACCCTATTTTCTTGTCACACTCTCTTTTCCAAACATGTAACTTTTCTATCGAACAAGTTAATGCTATACTGGCGCATTCCCTATGTTTGCAACCATGGAATTCAATCAAAACGGAGAGAGTAATGATATAAGTGGCATGACACATCATAAATTCACAAAATCATAGCAATAAAGAGTATATTACAAGGTTTCCATAACCCTAACAGATAAGTTTAGCTACTCATGAATACAACAGAAATCAAAGTAGACATAATTATCATACCAAAAGGAGAACAATCTTCACGATAGAGAAGATTAGCATCAATAAGAGAGTGACATGCGTCTCTTTATCCGTTGCTCAAGCCTAGCCATGTTTCTCTGTTTCAAGACTATTACAGAATCTGATTAATGAATAATGAATAATTCATACTGAAAATTCAGCAATAAGGTTTTGAATAATATCCTTCTCCACTAAGTTGCTACTGCCTCCTTAAGTATTTAAAAATACTAAGTTTGCCCGGAAAAAAGTTCCCATGCATCACATTCAGTCCAAAAGCTGCCTTCCCTCTTATGTGAAGTTTTCCTTTGCTGCCCACAGGTCCACAAAGTACTGAAATCTTCCTTATTAGTACCTGAAAAACATGCTAATCAAATAGGTCAACTCACTTAATTGAAAATGGACTAAAAGTGCAAGAATTATATATTTTATCCTCAAAACTTGACTAAAACATGGGTAAATTATGGTGCTTAGACGTATAAATATGCCCAACATCACCACCCCACACTTAAGGCTTTTTTTGTCCTCGAACAAAATATTACATCCATGCAAACACCTAATTAGAATTTCACAATAGCAACACAAAATTTTCAACAAGACATGCACGACAATTATTAACAAAGAGTAGATTTCTTGATCATTACTAGAAACAACTCACCCTCCAACATAGACTCATTAAGTTGGTTAATTCGTATTCACAAGTTAAACCAAAAAAAATCATATAAAAATATCCAACAATTATCAACCATGTGCGCTCATACAAGATGTCACCCATAATCACTCATAGTTTTGCATTTTACGAAACATGGGTATAAGACTTTGCTTGCTCTTACTCTCACAAAGAATTCTTATATCACAACTGATGACCATATGCTTTCCCTTAGTGTAATGCTCCACTAATATCAGAATGCCAAGGTTAGGATCAAATAGGTCTTTACAGGTTGTAATGTAGGCTAAGGGACAGGTAGGACTATTTTGGCCAGAAATGGTGACTATGTTCCCCAAGCGCTTTAATACACTACCTTATGCCATTTACACTAACTTTTAACAACCACTCTACCTTTCTTTTATCTACCAACCCCCCTTTCACCCAATTTGTTATTCAATCAGAAACACAATGATGGGAATATACAACTCTTTTTTTTATTATTATTATTTTTTTTATAAGAATCCCTATGATAGCCACTCTTTTTCACCAAATTTTCAAGTACCAATACACTCTGTGGCATTACTTTTATAATTTTTCTCTTATTTTGCCACACTCTTTACTCAACTTGATTTTACAGTTTAAAGCGCTTAGGGGCTTTTGGATCAAAATTATGGTCTTAAAAAAATGGATTAGACTACATATGAGGCTGCCAAAGAAGATAGCTAAAGTCTCAAAGGGTGTTCACTAGGACAATGTACAAAGGTAGGTAAAAAGAAGATAGACAAAATCAGGGCTGCCAAAGAAATGCCTAAATCATCTCCTAAACTCACACTCTTTATTTCGCTTCACACACACACCAGGAAAGTTCTAGCATCAGTCGCCACAAAGAATATACAATAACCTCACACATACAAGGCAAATGGTCAACTTAATTAGGAGAATTATAGATTCTTGACCCAACAGATGAATGAATTAAACCACAAACAATTATCACACAGTGAGTCACAACTTAGAGCCTAAATGTCTCAATAGTAGTTATTCGGCACAAACTCTTGTTATAATGCCATGCCGCCTATCAGAACAATTTCATGCAAAATCTAAAATCTAACTAACTAATCACGACTAACTCAAATAATCAAGAATAAATATAGGCAAGCAGTACAATACAGCAGACATATCATATACCCGCACCCCACACTTAGACGGAACACACTGCCCTCAGTGTAAATAAATAAGCAAAACCTGATTAGTCAAACTCCTCTTCTATAACCGGGGTCATACCCCCTGCGTCAGAATCATCATAAGAGTCGTCATCATTATATTTGTCCTCCACATCTTAGTCTGGCGGTCGGTGATCAGCGTCAGTCGGCACGTCATCATCAAGAGATTCCTCAAAATGTACCCCCACTCCACACATGGCCTGTGCATGCTCATTAAGCGGGTAGTCATAGTCCAACTGGCGAAGCTATGCATCAGTCGACCCCCATTCATCATGGTAAACCTAGTCATACCATACAGATGGCGAAAAAAACTTTCATCTCGAGCATGTCTCTCAGTAGTAGTAAGGTTTATGCCTTGACCTATTTCTGGCTCTTTGATTTTTGTGAGATCTACCTTCTTCGGGTTGTGTGGCAGCTTATGGTCTGCTGGATCCTCCTCAATGTGCTCTTTCCTCAAGATTGCAGTCAACAAATTTCCAAAACTGAAATGGGACCTTTTGTGCAGCCTTGCTTTACATATTGAAGATCGTATAACCGTACCAATGTTGATGGGAACATTCATCATTAAAGCATACACTAAGCAGACTCGATCATGTGTGATCTTAGTGTACTGTGTCCCAGGAATCAAGCATGAGTTGACTATCCTTAACCATATGCGAGCTTCTCTGTTCAAAGAAGCATGCGGGTAAGTGTTGTGACGGCCATTATCCTTGAGACGAGTCCACCGAGTCATGGACCTTGATCCACAAAATGTATGTCTGATGGCTCTGTAGGGAGGTCTATGATAAAGCTCCTTGAGTGGTGATGGATCCACACTTGGAGTACCCAAAAAATAGTTGAAGAGATCCGCATTCAATTGCAAGACTTGACCCCGAATCTTTACTTCACTTCCAGTAGTCCTTGTAGTGCCATGATTTTAGCCAAAATGCGGGGGTCTCTCTTAGCTAAGCTTTCCTTCTGCATTAAATCCACATGAACATATTTCTTCACTTTGTTGTTCCTATACCATTCCTTCCCTTCCTCCTCGAGAACCCACTTGATCCCAAAAGTGCGTCGAGGCACCTGAAGAGAGGAGGACTCAGCCTAGTCTTTTCTTGACCTTTTCTGACCTTTCTGTGAGGTGGACGCCTTCTCTTTTTCCTGTCGTCCTTTCGGAGCCATTCTACCTGAGATCACAATAGAGTCATGTTAGTTTTATCTCGGAAGATTCACTATAATCGAACAACAAAATAGTGATGGCACTACCCCACACTTAATTTGTTTGCACAAATTACTTGAGTGAGTGATGTCGATTACTCAGACTTCATCGACATACAATTAGGCGGTATGTTCCAACAACATTATTAGCGCAGTCATACTTGCAACCCGTCACTTTACATAACAATTTCTCAGTTTAATATAGAAAAGCAACACACATTGATCATGTAATCTTGACTAACCTTTCCAACTTTAGTTCATTGGATTAATGCAATCTTTGAACAAGACTACCACATAAAAATCTTATCAGGTTATTGCATAGAAATAATCACACCCTCTTATGCTTGTGGTCAATCATGATCAGTACATCGATGAACGAGTCATTCAAACATTCAAGCTTACATCAAGATTATGCATTAACATCACAAATTTGACTCCATAAAGAAATTATGACCGTGAATATCAATCAATACTAATCGTAGTAAAGTCAAGAATACACACAAGAATCCTTTCAGTCAATGAGGTGCATTCTAATGAATCAACCATATTCCTATCACCAAGCACTACTCTAAAATTTAATAAACCATTATAAGCGTAGCACTGCAACAACTACGGAGTATAAAAGAAAAACTTACTTGGTGATAGATCGGGAATATGAGCTTGCAAGCTTAGATGAAAAAAAAAGAAAAACTTGGAGAAAGTGGAAGAACTTGGGCGGCGCCTAGGTTGAACAAACGATTGAATGGTGTTCTAAGTTTGAGGATCTATTTAAAGGATAAGCCATGGGTCGGTTTTGGTCTATTTACAAACGGGTTAGGAGACAAATTACATAAGTAGGCGGCGCCTATATCATTGCCTATGCCTAAGTAGGCGGCACCTTTTGCATTGCCTACGCTTAAGTAGGCGGCGCCTTTTGCATTGCCTATGCTAGCATAGGCGGCGCCTATAGCATTGCCTACATTGGCATAGGCGACGCCTTGTCCATTGCCTATGTGAGGCAGTGAGCATAGGCAATGGCATAGGCGGCGCCTTGCCCATTGCCTACATTGGCATCGGCAGCGCCTTTCCCATTGCCTACATTGGTATAGGCGGAGCCTTGCCCATTGCCTATGTGAGGCAGTGAGCATAGGCAATGGCATAGGCGGCGCCTATAGCATTGCCTACATTGGCATAGGCGATGCCTAGCCTAAAGCCTTTGCTCCATCATCCCTAAACTTACCACCATCGACATGGCTCACTTTCAAATCAAAATTTGAAACTAATCTCCTCCTTTGTACGTCTTGCACCTACACTTAATCAAAAACAACAAAAATGATTAGAAGGATGGGTTGGCTCCCACCAAGCGCCTTAGTTTTGGTCGTGGCTCGACTCTTCTTTTTGGACTTTTATTTATCAAAAACAAACTCCTAGTGAAACAAACTACTAATGATGGGTTGCCTCCCATATAGCACTTGATTTATTGTCGCGGCACGACATAGTTATCTCGAGTACTCAGACTTCATCGAGATATATGGTGGCTATACATTTTATCGAGTTGGTTGGGCCGATATATATCTTCACTCGCTGGCCATTTACCTTAAAGACACCACCATCATTGTTTTCTAACTCTACTACTCCAGATGAGTAAACTTGGCTAGTTCTGAATAGACCAGACCATTTAGAGTTCAACTTACCTGGAAATAACTTCAGTCTGGAGTTGAAAAGAAGTACCAAATCACCCTTATGAAAGTTTTGTTGGATAATCCTCAGATCATGGTACTTTTTCATACTTTCCTTGTAGAGATCTGCTCTTTCATACGCATGTAGACGGAATTCATCCATCTCATTTAGTTGTTCCAATCTCAGATTAATAGCATCATCCCAATTTAGGTTAAGCTGCTTCAGTGCCCACAGTGCTTTATATTCTAGCTCAATTGGCAAGTGACAAGCCTTCCCATAAACTAGTTGGTAAGGTGACATGCCAATTGGTGTCTTAAACGCAGTCCTATATGCCCATAAGGCATAGTCCAGCTTTCTGGACCAATATTTTCTACTGGCATTCACAGTCTTAGCAAGGATCAGCTTGATCTCCCGATTAGAAACCTATACCTGCCCACTAGTTTATGGGTGGTATGGTGTAGCTACATTATGTTGCTTAACCCCATATTTCACCAATACGGCTCTGAACAGCTTGTTGCAAAAGTGTGATCCTCCATCGCTTATGATGGTACGTGGTACCCCAAAATGAGAGAAGATATTTCTCTTTATGAATGCTACAACACTCTTACCTTCATTATCAGCTAGCGCGACTGCTTCGACCCATTTAGATACATAGTCCACAGCAACTAGGATATATTTTATCCCAAACGAACTCACAAATGGGCCCATGAAATCAACACCCCAAACATCGAATAACTCTACTTCAAGAATTTTAGACATGGGCATCTCATGATGCTTCGAGATAGAGCCTTGCCTCTGACACTGATCACATCTTTTTACAAAATCGTAGGCATCCTTGAATAATTGATAATGCTCAAACTACAGCTCTCGTAAGAGTGTAAGCAATCGTCGTCAAATATAGAACCCAACTGGGTTGGGTGTCGAATCCCACAGGGAATACTCGGTCACTAAGTATTGCAACTATTATTAGACTGTTGGTCAAAAATTCTACGAAAAAAGGGGGGATTTTATGTGTGAAGTAAAATTATCAAAATAACAAAGTAAAAATGGAATGTTTAGTAAGATTTTAATCAATGAGAATTGTAAGTTAGGGTTATGTCCACCTTATGAGTTCTACGTATCTATTGGCTATGAGTTATGCGAAATTCAGACATGTATGCGCTTATAGAGTTTCGTATTCTATGGTAAATCCTAGTAATGATATAAGCAGCATACCTATCAAGAATTCACAAACTCATAGCAATAGATAGTATCTCATAAGGCTTCCATAACCCTAACAGAGAAGTTTAGCTACTCATGAGTGCAACGGAGATCACAATAAGTATCATCATCATAGCAAAACTAGAATGATCTCACGTTGGAGAGGAGTGTGGCGTCACAACAAGGTTGACGTTTTTCCTCTAGATGTTTCCCACGAGTTAGCGTCTTTCTCTGTTAAAAATTGTAACGTGGATTAGGAGCGGAAGTTTAATGAAAAAGACTTGAATTAATGAATGAGTGAATTGAATTCTGAAAAATTTAGCAAATAAGGGTTTTTATAACACCCTTGTCCTAGTCCTACTGAAATAGGGTTTTTATCCTTGTCCTACTGAAATAGGGTTTTTATCCTTGTCCTAATCCTACTAAGTTACTGTTGATCCCCAAGTCTTTAGAAATACTATTTTTGCTCGGGACAAGTTCTCCATGCATCAGTTTCGGTCCACAAGCTTCCAGAAGCTGCCTTCCTTCTTACATGAAGTTTCCTTTGGCGTTCAACAGTCCACAAAATGCTGAAATCTTCATCATTTATACCTGAAAACTTGCTAATCACGTTGGTTAGCTCACTTACAGGAAAAAGAACTAAAAGTGCAGGAATTATATATTTTGTCCTCAAAACTTAGCTAAAATATGGGTAAATTAAGGTGCTTTAGGCGTGTAAATATGCCTAACATCAACACCCCACAGTTAAAGCTTTGTTCGTCCTCGAACAAAATATCATGTCCATATAAACATCTACTTAGGGTTTCACAGTAACAGCACAAAATATTCATCAAGACTGGCACGACAATTATTAACAAAGAGTAGTTTTCTGATCACTACTAGAAACAACTTAACCTCTAACATAGATTCGTGATGATGGTTAATTCGTATCCACAAGTTAAGGCACAAAGAATCATACAGAGCTACCCAAAACTCATCAACCATGTGTGTCTCACATAAGATGTTACCCATAATCACTCACAAGTATTGCATTTTTTGAAACATGGGTATAAGATTTTCCTTGCTCTCACTCTCACAAAGAATTCATATGTTGCAACTGATGACCATAGGCTTGCACTTAGTGTAATGCTCTACTAATATCATAATGCTAAGTTTAGGATCAAATAGGTCTTTTTACAGGTTGTAATGTAGGCTAAGGCACGGGTAGGACTATTTTGGCCAGAAATAGTGACTATGTTCCTAAGCGCTTTAATATATCACATTATGCCATTAACACTCTTTTAATCAACCCTGCTAGCTTTGTTTCATCTATCACCCCTTTTCACCTATTTTGCCATTCAAACTTAACTATCTTTTTATTTAATCATAAACACAATTTATCTTTTTGTTTTTCTATTTCTTTTTCTTTTCTTTTCTATAGCACACCTTTATGATATCCACTCTTTTTCATAACAAATTCAAGAACCAATAAACTTTAAGGGATCACTCTTACCCAATTTCCTCTTATTTTGTCATATGACTTTACAATTTAAAGCGCTTAGGAATTTGGATCAAATTATGGTCTTGAAAAAAAATGGATTAGGCTACATATGAGGCTTGTCAAAGAAAATGGCTTAAAGGCTCAAAGGGGGTTAACTAGGATAATGTCCATGGGTAGGTAAAACGAAGGTAAACAAACACAGGTTGCCAAAGAAATTCCTAAATCATCTCCTAAACCCACACTCTTTATTTCGCTTTACACACACACCAGGCAAGTTCTAGCATCAGTCACCAACACAGAATATACTATTATCTCACACACACAAGGCACATGGTCAACTTTATTGGGAGTAGTATAGACTCTTGACCCAACAGATGAAGTAATTAAACCACACACTTATCACATAGTGAGTTACACTTGGAGCCTAAACGTCTCAGTAGTAATGATTTTAGCACAAACTCTTGTCATAATACCATGCCGCCTATCAGAACAATTTTATGCACTTTATGCAAAATCTAAAAAAACCTTAAAGAGAAAAAAAATTCGAAAAAATTTAAAAATTTCGAAAAAATCTAACTTCGAAAAAATTTAACTACTACTAAAAATCAAACAAATGAACATGAATAAATGCAGGTAAGATAATAAATACAACATACAAATACCAATACCAGCACCCCACACTTAGACGGGACACACTACCCTCAGTGGAAAATAAATAAGAGGAACCTGATTAGTCGGACTCATCCTCTATGTCTGGGGTCATACCCCCTGCATCAGAATCATCATTAGAGTCGTCATCCTCAGATTTTCCTCAAATTGTACCCACTTGATGCCAAAAGTGCGTCGAGGTATTTGTAGCGAGGAGGATTCAGCTTGCTCTTTTCTTCCTCTTTTCTTACCTTTCTGTGAGGTGGGCGCTTTTTGTTTTCCTTGTCGTCCTTTTAAGGCCATTCTACTTGGTGTTGAACTCGGAAGATGATCTTGCAAGGTTAGATGAGCAAAAATAAAAGTTTTGAGAGATTTAGGAGGCAAAGACGGCGTCTAATGCTTTGCCTAGTTGAGCATAAGCGGCGCCTATGCTATGGCATTATAGATTTAGAGACCAAAGACATTGGCATAGGCGGCGCCTATGCTATGGCATTGTTGGACCAAAGGCTTTGGCATAGGCGGCGCCTATGCTATGGCATTCTAGATTCAGAGACCAAAGGCCATAGCATAGGCCTTGCCTTGTCCATTGCCTAGATTTACATAGGCCTTGCCTTGTCTATTGCCTAGATTTGTATAGGCAGTGCCTAACCGAAAGCCTTTTGCTCCTTCATTACTCACTTACCACCTTTAACATTGCTCACTTTCAAATCAAAATTTGAGACCAAGCTCCTCATTTATACGTCTTGCACCTACACTTACTCAAAAACAACAAAAACGATTGGAACGATGGGTTGCCTCCCACCAAGCGCCTTAGTTTTGGTCGTGGCTCGACTACAAAAACAAACTCCTAGTAAAACAAAACAATTTAAATACGATGGGTTGCCTCCCATCTAGCGCTTGATTTATTATCGCGGCACGACATAGTTACCTCGATTACTTAGACTTCATCGAGATATATGGTGCATCATTTTCTGAATGGATTCAGACGACGCTGATGCTTACTTGTATGCGTGCAATCTTTTTCGAGATGACTCTTGTGCATACATATCCTAGGAGGGATACTAATTATATCATCAATAGTCCAACTCATGGCTCTCTTATACCTCTTTAGTGCAGAGATGAGAGCCTCTACGTGATGTTCACCTAAATCAGCCGCAACACTCACCAGAAGTGTATTTCCACTTCCCAAGGATGCATCCCTTAGGTGACTGGGGAGCTCTTTCGATTCTAGCACTGGTGGCTCTTCAATGGAAGTCTTCGCTGTTGGTGAAGGTTGATTCTTAAGATCAAGGTCTACCTTCTTATGGGCATGAGAATAGGACCTTATTCCTGTTAGAGCACAAACGGTTTCTTCATGTTCTTCAGCCTCCTCAAAATTCAACAGCACATCAGATAGTGACTCAACAGTAAGCTGCTTCTCTACAGATAATTCTTTCTCATCCTCATAATAAACATCATCTACAGAGAACACATTCATATCGTTGGGCTGCTTCATTGCTTTGCATACATCAAAATGGACCACTTTGTCATTCAACTGAAATAAAAGCTCATTAGCTCTCAAATCAATAAGCACACTTCCGATTGCGATAAAAGGACGACCCAAGATTATGGGAGCTTCAGAATCCACCTCGCAATCCAAAATAAAAAAGTCTGAAGGAAAGATGAAGGTAGAAACCTTTACCAAAACATCATTCAAGATACCCACAAGTCGTTTTACCGACCTATCTTTCATCACGAGCCGCATATTGGTTGGTGTAGGGTCACCCATCCCCAACTTCCTGTAGACGGCTAGTGGCATCAAATTGATGCTAGCTCCCAAATCGCACAATGCCTTAGCAAAATCCAACGATCCAATCGTGCAATGAATAGTGAAAGCACCAGGATCTACCTTTTTCTGAACTAACGATCTTGTAGCGATTGCACTACAATAGTGAACATTATCTGCCGGCTCATAACTTGCTGCCCGCTTCTTTGTCAAAAGGTCCTTCATGAATTTAGCTTATCCTGGCATCTGCTCCAGCGCCTCTACCAAAGGAACATTAATAGTCAGTTGCTTCAACATAGTCATGAATTTTCTGACCTGGTATCATCATCTTTCTGCTTCAGTCTCTGAGGAAAAGGTGGTGGTGGAAGGGGAATAGTTTTCTCCACCACTTCCTTTTTATCTTGCTTCCGATTATCAACCTTTTCAGGAGTGTGATCCGCCTTCTTCTTTAGTCTCTGAGGAAAAGGTGGTCGTGGAAGGGGAATAATTTTCTCATGAACGCTCTTATTCAGATTTTCAGCTTCTACAAAATCATCACAATCTGCATCAATAACATTATCCGCTATATCATCAACTACCTTCTTTCCTTTGGATGGATTTTCCAATACTTTACCACTCCTGGTAGTAATAGCCATACATGATCCATCATTCCTCGGATTTTTCACAGTGTTGCTGGGTAGCGTTCCAGCCTTTCTTTGGTTGAATGCCGCAGATAATTGACTCAATTGTTGCTCCAACTATTTTATTGAAGTGGAATGCGAGTCAACCAATTGATTTATTGAGGACAAATCTTTTATTACCTCAGTTACTCCCGTGCTGGTTGCCTCCACTCCTTTCAACAGCTTAGCCATCATGTTCTCCATGGACATCTTCGCAGAACCAGACGCAGGGGCTTCACAATTTCCAGGAGGAACATACAAACCACTCCTGTCAGTCTTATTCTTCCAACTCCCTTGGTATCGGTCCTTGTATCCAGATTTATCATAATAGTTCTGACCTTGGTTTCCTTGGGCATTGCCTCGGAAACCCCCCTGATTATTCAAGTAATTCGCTTCCTCCTCAGAATCGGAGTCATCTCTTCCCTGTGATACAACGGCCTTGACCTTTTCTGTCTTTCCTGATAATAAATGCTTAGTAAGAAGGTCCATCTGCATTTTCATGTGAGCCATATCCTGGTCACATTCCTCTTCTCTTCGCCTCTGTTCTGCTGTCATACCAATAAATACAGTAGAGCTTGCTACCTCAGAATCCTTGGTATGCCAAACTCTACTCTGCTTTGTCATACGATCAAGCATATCACTTGCCTCAATAAAAGTAAGGTCCATAAATGACCTACCCGTAGCATTATCAACCATTGGCTTAGTCACCGAGTTCAAAGCCCTATATAATATTTCCATCAAGTGGATATTCGTCATCTGATGATTTGGGCACCGCATAAGCTTCTTCTTGAACCTCTCCCATGTTTCGTGGAGAGCTTCAGTTGGAAGCTGTCAAAAATTGCTTATCTCATCTCTTAATTGTGCTCTCTTGGATGGCGGAAAGAATCTTTCTAGGAAAGCGTCTTTTAGTTGCCTCTAATTAGTAATGGAGTCAGGAGTTAGCCCATTCAACCATAGAGTTGCCTCTCCAGATAGATATAATGGAAATAAGCGCAGCCGAATCGCATTCTGTCCAACCCCTGGGTTGTTAAATGACTTGCATATTAAGATAAAATTAATCAGATGCATATTCGGATCGTCGCATGCAAGTCCACCAAATAACCCTTTGAGTTGCAATAGCTGGATCATGGTGCTAGTGATATTGAACTTTGCTCCGGGTGCCAAGGGCAGAAGAATAATAGCCCCTGTGGCACTAGCCCCATCCAGGTCATCATCATCATCATCGAAAGGCATATGCATAGCGTGGCATTCAGGCCTAAATCTGGCTTGACGATCTCTTCTATTTACAGGTGTCGCCACCTCAGCATCACGCCTAGGGTTTAGTAGCTCGTCATCACCTATTTCCTCATTGTCAGGATTTGTTGCCCGCCCAGGGTTATCAATATTCTGTTGATGTACTTGGGCAGCAGCCAACGCAGCTATTCTAGCCTGCTCCTGTTGAGCAGCCTTTCTCTCAATGTCACGTTGTGCATCCATCCTTCCAATAAGTTGTGGTTAAGGGTTTATGGGTAATAATGGTTGTCCCGAACTTCGAGTATTTGGCATGCATTGAAAAAAAACCTGCATAAAGCAAAAATAACAATTAAAAGTAAAGTACGAGAATCTTTGAACAAAGGGTCTAGTAATTATCACAAACTTAGTTGACAACTGTATTCCCCGGCAACGGCGCCAAAATTTGATAACACTCAAACTACAGCTCTCGTAAGAGTGTAAGCGGTCGTTGTCAAATATAGAACCCAACTGGGTTGGGTGTCGAATCCCACATGGAATACTCGGTCACTAAGTATTGCAACTATTATTAGACTGTTGGTCAAAAATTCTACGAAAAAAAGGGGGGATTTTATGTGTGAAGTAAAATTATCAAAATAACAAAGTAAAAACGGAATGTTTAGTAATATTTTAATCAATGAGAATTGTAAGTTAGGGTTATGTCCACCTTATGAGTTCTACGTATCTATTGGCTATGAGTTATGCGGAATTCAGACATGTATGCGCTTATAGAGTTTCGTATTCTATGGTAAATCCTAGTGTCTTTCGACCATCAAGGATTATCTCACTTTAACTCTTTCGAGCTTAAAGCGTATAACTAATGGTACGAATTCTCCAAGAGGTTAATCCAGTTACGACACTAACTTTTAAACAGGGGTTGGTAGCCCTATTTCCTTATCACTCTCTCTTTTCCAGATATGTAACTTTTTTTTCGAACAAGTTAATGCTATACTGGCGTATTTTATATGTTTGCAACCACAAGAATTCAATTAAGATGAAGAGAGTAATGATATAAGCAGCATACATATCAAGAATTCACAAACTCATAGCAATAGATAGTATCTCATAAGGCTTCCATAACCCTAACAGAGAAGTTTAGCTACTCATGAGTGCAACGGAGATCACAATAAGTATCATCATCATAGCAAAACTAGAATGATCTCATGTTGGAGAGGAGTGTGGCGTCACAACAAGGTTGATGTTTTTCCTCTAGGTGTTTCCCACGAGTTAGCGTCTTTCTCTGTTAAAAATTGTAACGTGGATTAGGAGCGGAAGTTGAATGAAAAAGACTTGAATTAATGAAGGAGTGAATTGAATTTTGAAAAATTCATCAAATAAGGGTTTTTATAACACCCTTGTCCTAGTCCTACTGAAATAGGGTTTTTATCCTTGTCCTACTGAAATAAGGTTTTTATCCTTGTCCTAATCCTACTAAGTTACTGCTGATCCCCAAGTCTTTAGAAATACTGTTTTTGCCCGGGACAAGTTCTCCATGCATCACTTCCGGTCCACAAGCTTCCAGAAGCTGCCTTCCTTCTTACATAAAGTTTCCTTTGGCGTTCAACATTCCACAAAATGCTGAAATCTTCATCATTTATACCTGAAAACTTGCTAATCACGTTGGTTAGCTCACTTACAGGAAAAAGGACTAAAAATGCAGGAATTATATATTTTGTCCTCAAAACTTAGCTAAAATATGGGTAAATTAAGGTGCTTTAGGCGTGTAAATATGCCTAACATCAACACCCCACACTTAAAGCTTTGTTCGTCCTCGAACAAAATATCATGTCCATATAAACATCTACTTAGGGTTTCACAGTAACAACACAAAATATTCATCAAGACTGGCACGACAATTATTAACAAAGAGTAGTTTTCTGATCACTAATAGAAAAAACTGAACGTCTAACATAGACTCGTGATGATGGTTAATTCGTATCCACAAGTTAAGGCACAAAGAATCATACAGAGCTACCCAAAACTCATCAACCATGTGTGTCTCACATAAGATGTTACCCATAATCACTCACAAGTATTACATTTTTTGAAACATGGGTATAAGATTTTCCTTGCTCTCACTCTCACAAAGAATTCATATGTTGCAACTGATGACCATAGGCTTTCACTTAGTGTAATTCTCTACTAATATCATAATGCTAAGTTTAGGATCAAATAGGTCTTTTTACAGGTTGTAATGTAGGCTAAGACACGGGTAGGACTATTTTGGCCAGAAATAGTGACTATGTTCCTAAGCGCTTTAATACATCACATTATGCCATTAACACTCTTTTAATCAACCCTGCTAGCTTTGTTTTATCTATCACCCCTTTTCACCTATTTTGCCATTCAAACTTAACTATCTTTTTATTTAATCATAAACACAATTTATCTTTTTGTTTTTCTATTTCTTTTTCTTTTCTTTTCTATAGCACACCTTTATGATATCCACTCTTTTTCATAATAAATTCAAGAACCAATAAACTTTAAGGGATCACTCTTACCCAATTTCCTCTTATTTTGTCATATGACTTTACAATTTAAAGCGCTTAGGAATTTGGATCAAATTATGGTCTTGAAAAAAAATGGATTAGGCTACATATGAGGCTTGTCAAAGAAAATGGCTTAAAGGCTCAAAGGGGGTTAACTAGGATAATGTCCACGGGTAGGTAAAACGAAGGTAAACAAACACAGGTTGCCAAAGAAATTCCTAAATCATCTCCTAAACCCACACTCTTTATTTTGCTTTACACACACACCAGGCAAGTTCTAGCATCAGTCACCAACACAGAATATACTATTATCTCTCACACACAAGGCACATGGTCAACTTTATTGGGAGTAGTATAGACTCTTGACCCAACAGATGAAGTAATTAAACCACACACTTATCACATAGTGAGTTACACTTGGAGCCTAAACGTCTCAATAGTAATGATTTTAGCACAAACTCTTGTCATAATACCATGCCGCCTATCAGAACAATTTCATGCACTTTATGCAAAATCTAAAAAAACCTTAAAGAGCTAAAAATTTCAAAAAAATTTAAAAATTTCAAAAAAATTTAACTACTACTAAAAATCAAACAAATGAACATGAATAAATGCAGGTAAGCAAAGAAATACAGCATACAAATACCAATACCAGCACCCCACACTTAGACGGGACACACTGCCCTCAGTGGAAAATAAATAAGAAGAACCTGATTAGTCGGACTCATCCTCTATGTATGGGGTCATACCCCCTGCATCAAAATCATCATCAGAGTCGTCATCCTCAGAGTTTCCTCAAATTGTACCCACTTGATGCCAAAAGTGCGTTGAGGTATTTGTAGCGAGGAGGATTCAGCTTGCTCTTTTCTTCCTCTTTTCTTACCTTTATGTGAGGTGGGCACTTTTTGTTTTCCTTGTCGTCCTTTTGAGGCCATTCTACTTGGTGTTGAACTCGGAAGATGATCTTGCAAGGTTAGATGAGCAAAAATAAAAGTTTTGAGAGATTTGGGAGGCAAAGACGGCGCCTAATGCTTTGCCTAGTTGAGCATAAGAGGTGCCTATGCTATGGCATTGTAGATTTAGAGACCGAAGGCATTGGCATAGGCGGCGCCTATGCTATGGCATTGTTGGACCAAAGGCTTTGGCATAGGCGGCGCCTATGCTATGGCATTCTAGATTCAGAGACCAAAGGCCATAGCATAGGCCTTGCCTTGTCCATTGCCTAGATCTACATAGGCCTTGCCTTGTCTATTGCCTAGATTTGTATAGGCAATGCCTAACCGAAAGCCTTTTGCTCCTTCATTACTCACTTACCACCTTTAACATTGCTCACTTTCAAATCAAAATTTGAGACCAAGCTCCTCCTTTATACGTCTTGCACCTACACTTACTCAAAAACAACAAAAACGATTAGAACGATGGGTTGCCTCCCACCAAGCGCCTTAGTATTGGTCGTCGCTCGACTACAAAAACAAACTCCTAGTAAAACAAAACAATTTAAATACGATGGGTTGTCTCCCATCTAGCGCTTGATTTATTGTCACGGCAAGACGTAGTTATCTCGATTACTTAGACTTCATCGAGATATCTGGTGCATTATTTTCTGAATAGATTCAGACGACGCTGATGCTTACTTGTATGCGTGAAATCTTCTTTGAGATGACTCTTGTGCATACATATCCTAGGAGGGATACTAATTATATCATCAATAGTCCAACTCATGGCTCTCTTATACCTCTGTAGTGCAGAGATGAGAGCCTCTACGTGCTGTTCACCTAAATCAGCCGCAACACTCACCAGAAGTGTATTTCCACTTCCCAAGGATGCATCCCTTAGGTGACTGGGGAGCTCTTTCGATTCTAGCACTGGTGGCTCTTCAATGGAAGTCTTCGCTGTTGGTGAAGGTTGATTCTTAAGATCAAGGTCCAGCTACTTAGGGGCATGAGAATAGGACCTTATTCCTGTTAGAGCACAAACGATTTCTTCATGTTCTTCAGCCTCCTCAAAATTCAACAGCACATCAGATAGTGACTCAACAGTAAGCTGCTTCTCTACAGATAATTCTTTCTCATCCTCATAATAAACATCATCTACAGAGAACACATTCATATCGTTGGGCTGCTTTATTGCTTTGCATACATCAAATTGGACCACTTTGTCATTCAACTGAAATAAAAGCTCATTAGCTCTCAAATCAATAAGCACACTTCCGATTGCGATAAAAGGACGACCCAAGATTATGGGAGCTTCAGAATCCACCTCGCAATCCAAAATAAAAAAGTCTGAAGGAAAGATGAAGGTAGAAACCTTTACCAAAACATCATTCAAGATACCCACAAGTCGTTTTACCGACCTAACGTCCATCACGAGCCACATATTGGTTGGTGTAGGGTCACCCAACCCCAACTTCCTGTAGACGGCTAGTGGCATCAAATTGATTCTAGCTCCCAAATCGCACAATGCCTTAGCAAAATCCAACGATCCAATCGTGCAATGAATAGTGAAAGCACCAGGATCTGCCTTTTTCTGAACTAACGATCTTGTAGCGATTACACTACAATAGTGAACATTATCCGCCGGCTCGTAACTTGCTACCCGCTTCTTTGTCAAAAGGTCCTTCATGAATTTAGTGTATCCTGGCATCTGCTCCAGTGCCTCCACCAAAGGAACATTAATAGTCAGCTGCTTCAACATAGTCATGCATTTGCTAAACCTGGTATCATCAGCTTTCTTCTTCAGTCTCTGAGGAAAAGGTGGTGGTAGAAGGGGAATAGTTTTCTCCACCACTTCCTTTTTATCTTGCTTCCGATTATCAACCTTTTTAGGAGTGTCATCCGTCTTGTTCTTTAGTCTCTGAGGAAAAGGTGGTGGTGGAAGGGGAATAGTTTTCTCATGAACGCTCTTATTCAGATTTTCAGCTTCTACAAAATCATCACAATCTGCATCAATAACATTATCCGCTATATCATCAACTACCTTCTTTCCTTTGGACGGATTTTCCAATACTTTACCACTCCTGGTAGTAATAGCCATACATGATCCATCATTCCTCAGATTTTTCACAGTGTTGCTGGGTAGCGTTCTAGCCTTTCTTTGGTTAAATGCCACAGATAATTGACTCAATTGTTACTCCAGCTGTTTTATTGAAGTGGAATGCGAGTCAACCAATTGATTTATTGAGGACAAATCTTTTATTACCTCAGTTACTCCTGTGCTGGTTGCCTCCACTCCTTTCAACAGCTTAGCCATCATGTTCTCCATGGACATCTTCGCAGAACCAGACGCAGGGGCTTCACAATTTCCAGGAGGAACATACAAACCACTCCTGTCAGTCTTATTCTTCCAACTCCCTTGGTATCGGTCCTTATATCGAGATTTATCATAATAGTTCTGACCTTGGTTTCCTTGGGCATTGCCTCGGAAACCCCCCTGATTATTCAAGTAATTCGCTTCCTCCTCAGAATCGGAGTCATCTCTTCCCTGTGATACAACGGCCTTGACCTTTTCTGTCTTTCCTGATAATAAATGCTTGGTAAGAAGGTCCATCTGCGTTTTCATGTGAGCCATATCCTGGTCACATTTCTCTTCTCTTTGTCTCTGTTCTATTGTCATGCCAATAAATACAGTAGATCTTGCTACCTCAGAATCCCTGGTATGCCAAGCTCTACTCTGCTTTGTCATACGATCTAGCATATCACTTGCCTCAATAAAAGTAAGGTCCATAAATGACCCACCCGTAGCATTATCAACCATTGGCTTAGTCACCGAGTTCAAAGCCCTATATAATATTTCCATCAAGTGGATATTGCTCATCTGATGATTTGGGCACCGCATAAGCTTCTTCTTGAACCTCTCCCATGTTTCGTGGAGAGCTTCAGTTGGAAGCTGTCAAAAATTGCTTATCTCATCTCTTAATTGTGCTCTCTTGGATGGCGGAAAGAATCTTTCTAGGAAAGCGTCTTTCAGTTGCCTCTAATAAGTAATAGAGTCAGGAGTTAGCCCATTCAACCATAGAGTTGCCTCTCCAGATAGATACAATGGAAATAAGCGCAGCCGAATCGCATTCTGTCCAACCCCTGGATTGTTAAATGACTTGTATATTAAGATAAAATTAATCAGATGCATATTCGGATCGTCGCCTGCAAGTCCACCAAATAACCCTTTGAGTTGCAATAGCTGGATCATGGTGCTAGTGATATTGAACTTTGCTCCGGGTGCCAAGGGCAGAGGAATAATAGCCCCTGTGGCACTAGCCCCATCCAGGTCATCATCATCATCATCGAAAGGCATATGCATAGCATGGCGTTCAGGCCTAAATCTGGCTTGACGATCTCTTCTATTTACAGGTGTTGCCACCTCAGCATCACGCCTAGGGTTTAGTAGCTCGTCATCACCTAGGTCCTCATCGTCAGGATTTGTTGCCCGCCCAGGGTTATCAATATTCTATTGATGTACTTGGGCAGCAGCCAACGCAGCTATTCTAGCCTGCTCCTGTTGAGCAGCCCTTCTCTCAATGTCACGTTGTGCATCCATCCTTCCAATAAGTTGTGGTTAAGTTGTGGCATGCATTGAAAAAAAACCTGCAGAAAGCAAAAATAACAACTAAAAGTAAAGTACGAGAATCTTTGAACAAAGGGTCTAGTAATTATCACAAACTTAGTTGACAACCGTATTCCCTGGCAACGGCGCCAAAATTTGATAACTTTCAAACTACAGCTCTCGTAAGAGTGTAAGCGGTCGTTGTCAAATATAGAACCCTAATCCATTTTTTTAAGACCATAATTTTGATCCAAAAGCTCCTAAGATCTTTAAATTGTAGAATCACGATGAGTAAAGAGTGTGGCAAAATAAGAGAAAAATGGTAAAAGTAATGCCACAGAGTGAATTGGTACTTGAAAATTTGGTGAAAAAGAGTGGCTATCATAGGGATGCTTATAAAAAAATAAAAAATAAAAAAAAATAATAAATAAATAAAAAAGAAAAAAAAGGAGAGTTGTATATTCCCAACATTGTGTTTCTGATTGAATAACAAATTGGGTGAAAGGGTGTTGGTAGATGAAAGGGAGGTAGAGTGGTTGTTAAAAGTTAGTGCAAATGGCATAAGGTAGTGTATTAAAGCGCTTGGGGAACGTAGTCACCATTTCTAGCCAAAATAGTCCTACCTGTCCCTTAGCCTACATTACAACCCGTAAAGACCTATTTGATCCTAACCTTGGCATTCTGATATTAGTGGGCATTACACCAAGGGCAAGCATATGGTCATCAGTTGTAATCTAAGAATTCTTTGTGATAGTGAGAGCAAGCAAAGTCTTATACCCATGTGTCGAAAAATGCAAAACTATGAGTGATTATGGGTAACATTGTGTGTTAGCACACGCGGTTGATGATTGTTGGGTAGTCTTATCTGATTCTGTGGCTTAACTTGTGTTTAAAAATTAACTGTCCTAATGAGTCTATGTTGGAGGGTGAGTCATTTCTAGTAATGATCAAGAAATCTACTCTTTGTTAATAATTGTCGTGTATGACTTGTTGAAAATTTTGTGTTGATCTTGTGAAATTCTAGTTAGGTATTCGCATGGATGTAATATTTTGTTCGAGGACAAACAAAACTTTAAGTGTGGGGTGGTTGTTGGGCGTATTTACACGTCCAAGCACCAAAACCTACCCATGTTTTAGCTAAGTTTTGAGGATAAAATACATAATTCCTGCACTTTTAGTTTATTTTCAACTAAGTGAGCTGACCTATGTGATTAGCATACTTTTCAAGTACCAATGAGGAATATTTCAGCACTTTGGGGACCTGTGGACAGCAAAGGAAAACTTCACATAAGAGGGAAGGCAACTCTTGGACTGAATGTGATGCATGAGAACTTTTTCCCGTGTAAACTCAGTATTTTTAAATACTTAAGGATGCAGTAGCAACTTAGTAGAGAAGGATATTATTAAAAACCTTATTGCTGAATTTTCAGCATTATCATTCATTATTCATTATTCAGATTCTGTAATATTTTGAAACTAGAGAGAGAGAGACGAACAACTCAGGGAAGCGAAAGTAGAGAGGAAAATACGTTTTCCTATTATTCTTGCTATTCATCTTCATCGCCGAGATTGTTCCAGTTTTGGAATGATGATTATGTCTATTTTGATTTCTATTTTATCCATGAGTAGCTAAGCTCATCTGTTAGGGTTATGGAAACCTTGTAGTATACTCTCTATTACTATGAGTTTTGTGAATTTATGATGTGTTACGCCACTTATATCATTACTCTCTTCATTTTAATTGAATTCTCGTGGTTGCAAACATAGGGAATACGCCATTATAGCAATAACTTGTTCAATAGAAAAGTTACTGTTTGGAAAAAAGAGTGTGACAAGAAAATAGGGTTTCCAACCTTTATTTACACGTTAATGCCCTAGCAGGATTAACTTCTTGGAGAGTTCGTATAATTTGTTGTACACTTTAGGTTCGAGAGAGCTAAGGTGAATAAATCCTTGATGGTTGAAAAACACTTGGATTTAGAATTAGAATACGACTCTCTATAAGTGCATGCATGTATAAACTCCGCATTACTCATAGTTAATAGAGAAGTAGAAACTACAAGGTGGACATAACCCTAACTTATCATTCTCTGTGATCAAATCTTATTACTTATATCGTCTAAATCGTTACATTAATAATATTATTGTGCACTTAAACCAAAACCCCCCTTACCTTGGAATTTTCGACCAACAGTCTAATAATAATCGCAATACTTAGTGACTATAGTATTCCCTGTGGGATTCGAAACCCAACCCAGTTGGGTTCTATATTTGACAGTGACCGCTTACACTTTCTCACGAGAGTTGTAATTTGGGCATATCTTCCCTCCCCCAAATAGTGGGCTCTAGGAAACCGATTTGGCCCAAAATTTGCCCGTTCATATCGTTTTGCCTATTTGACATCCCAAATGGCCCCGCCCACACTAATATGCCACACTAGGACACTTCCTAGGCTCCCAAGCATGCCCCAATCAATATTTGGCCCACGGAATACCCATCTTTGGGACTGCCACTAGAACCGTAGGCTATAGGGAACTAATTTGGGCCAAAAATGCCTCGTTCTCAATGTTCTGCCCTTTTGACCACCCAATGGCCCCTCCCATACCAATGGTCCATACTAGGATACTCCCCAACCTCCCTGGCATGCCCCTATTGATTTTCGACACACGGCCCGCCCGGACCCCGGACCCACCTCGAGAACCTTGGGCTATAGCATACTGATTTGGTTCAAAAATATCTCATTCATGTCGTTTCGCCCGTTTGACCAACCAAATAGCCCCTCCCATACCAACGGTCCACACTAGGCTGCTCCACAGCCTCCCGGGCATGCCACGATCAATTTTGGGCCCATAAAACACCCAAAACTCGAGCCTTCACCCTGAACTGTGGGCTATAAGCATACCGATTTGGCCCAAAAATGCCCCATTCGCATTGTTTCGCTCGGTTGACCACCCAAATAGCCCCGCCCACATCAACAGGTAAAATATGATGCTCCTCAACCTCCCTGACATGCCCCGATCGATATTTTGCCTACGACACACCCATACCTAGACCCACCATCGGAATCATGGGCTATAACATACCGATTTATCCTAAAAATGAATCGTTCATGCCGTTTTGCCCATTTGACCACCCAAATGGCTTCTCCTACACTAATGGACAGCACTAGGTCGCTCCCCAGCCTTCCTGACACACCTTGGTTATTTTTCGGACAACAGCACGACTGGACCCCAGGCCCACCCGCAGAACCATGGGATATAGCACACCAATTTGGCAAGAAAATGCCCGTTCACATTGTTTCGCCCGTTTAACTACCCAAATGGACCTGCCCAAACCAACGGGCATACTAGGCAGCTCCTCAGCCTCCCTGACATGCCTTGGTCGATTTTCAAGACATGGAATGGTCGAACCCCAGGCCCACCCCCAGAACCGTTGGCTATAGCACACAAATATAGCCAGAAAATGCCCCTTTTGCATTGTTTTTCCTGTTTGACCACCCATATGGCCCCGCCCATACCAACGGGCCATAATAGGCTGTTCCCCAATTGCCCTGGCATGCCTCGATCAATTTTCAGCCCACATCATGCCCGAACCCCAGACCCACCCCCTGCACCATGGGCTATAGCACACCGATGTGGCATGAAAATTTCCTGTTCGCACCATTTCACTCGTTTGACCACCAAAATGGCCCCGCAAACACCAATGGGCCGTAATAGGCTGCTACCCAGCCTCCTTGGTATACCCCGGTCAATTTTTGTCCCTCAGCACACCCAGACCCCGGGCCCACCCCCAAAACCGTGAGCTATTGCACACTGATTTAGCCCAAAAATGCCCTATTTGCACCGCTTTGCTCGTTTGACTACTCAAATGGCCACGCCCTCACCAACAGGCCACACTAGGTGACTCTCCATCCTCCCTGGCATACCCAATCAATTTTTGGCCCAAGGTACACCATGATCCTGGGCCAATCCCTGGAACCTCGGGCTATAGCACACAGATTTGGCCCAAAAATGCTCCGTTCGCGTCGTTTCACCTAGTTGACCACCCAAATGTCCCCTCCCATACTAATGAGCCATACTAGGCCTCTCCCTAGCCTCCTTAGTATGGCCCGGTTGATTTTTGATCAACGACATGCCAGACCCCGGGCCCACCCCTAGAAACGTGAGCTATAGCACACCGATTTGGCAAGAAAATGCAATGTTTATGCTTTTTCTCCCATTTGACCACCCAAATGTTCCCGCCCACACCAACGGGCCATACTAGGCCGCTCTCCAACCTCCCTGGAATGCCCAGTCAATTTTTTGCCCACAGCATGCCAGGACCTCGGGCCTACCCCCGCAACCTTGGGCTATAGCATACCGATTTGGCCTGAATACACTCCGTTTGCATCATTTTTCCTATTTGACCTCCCGAATGGCCCCGCCCACACCAATGGGACACATTAGGCCGCTCCCCAGCATCGCTGACATGCCCTGGTTAATTTTTGGACCACGCCACGCCTGAACGTTGGGCCCAACTCCAGAACCGTAGTCTATAGATCATCGATTTTGTAATAAAATGACCCGCATACACCTTTTAGCCCGCTTGACCGCCTAAACTGCCCCGCGCACACCAACGGGATACACTAGATTTCTCCCCATCCTTCTTGGCACACCCTGGTCAATTTTCTACCCATATCACGATCGAACCCTGGGCCCAACCCCAGAACCATGGGTTATAGCACACCAATTTGGCCCAAAAATGCCTCATTCGCGTTGGTTTGCCTATTCGACCAACCAAATGGACCCACACACAATAACGAGCCACACTATGCCGTGCCTCACCCTCTCTGGCATGCCCCAATCAATTTTTATCCCACTGCATGCACAGATTCAAGACCCACCTCCATAACTGTGGGCTATTACATACCAATTTAGACTAAAAATGCTTCGTTCCCCATTTTGCCCGTTTGACCACTCAAATGGCTCCTCCTAAACCAATGTGCCATACTAGACCGCTCCCCATCCTCTCTAGCATGCCCCGATTATTTATTGGACCACGACAAGCCCGAACCCTAGGCCAACCCCAGAACACTGGGTTAGAGCACATCGATTTAGTAAAAAATGCTCTGTTCGAGCCGTTTCCCCCGTTTTACGGCCCAAATGGTCCCGCCTATATCAACTGGCCACACTATGCCGCTCCTCAGCCTACCTGGCAAGCCCCGATTGATTTTCGTCCAGCATCACCCCCATACCCAGGGCCCACACCCAGAACTGTGGGCTATAGCATATTGATTTGGCTCGAAAATGCCACGTTCGCAATGTTTTGCCTATTTGACAATCCAAATGGCCTTACCCATACTAACGGGCCATTCTAGTCCACTTTCCAGACTCCCTGGCAAGCCCCAATCAATTTTTGACCTATGACCTACCCGGACCCCTGGCCCACCCCAGAACCGTGGGCTATAGCACGCCGTTTTGGCTCAAAAATTCCCCATTAGTGCGGGTTCACCCATTTGACCACCCAAATGGCCCCGCCCACACCAACGGTCTATACTTGGCCGTTCCCCAGCCTCCCAGGCATGCCTCGATCGATTTTTGACCTCTAACACGCCCAGAACCGGGACCCTTCCCTTGAACTGTATGGTATAGCACACCGATTTAGCCCAAAAATGTCCCATTTGCATCGTTTTGCCCGTTTGACCACGTAAATGGCCCTATCCATACGAATGAGCCACACTAGGACACTCCGAGCCTCCCTGGCATGCCCCAGTTGATTTTTGGCCAACGACACTCCCGAACCTCAGGCCCACCCCCAAAACTGTGGGCTATTACACTCTAATTAGGCCTGAAAATGTCCCTTACGTACCATTTTCCCATTTGACCACAAAAATGGCCCCGCCCACACCAACGGGCCACACTAAGCCTTCCTATAGCATCCCTGGCACACCTCGGTTGATTTTCAACCCACGATATGCTTGAACCTCGGGCCCACCCATGAAACCGTGGGCTATAGCACAGTGAATTGGCCTAAAAATCCTCCGTTCATGCTATTTTGCCCGTTTGACCACCAAAATAGCCCTACCCACATCAATGGGCCATACAAGGCCACACCCCAACCTCTTTAGAACTCCACGATCAATTTTTAATGCACGATATCCTCGAACCCCGGGCCCACCCTTAGAACTGTGTGTTATAGCACACCAATTTGGCTAAAAAATGCCCCATCCGCGTCGTGTCGCCCATTTGACCATAGAAATTGACTCTCCCAGACCAACGAGCCTCACTAGGATGCTCCTAAGTTTCCTCGACATGCCTCAATCAATTTTCAGCCCATAGCACGCCCTGACCCTGGGCTCACCCTCGAAACAATGGGCTATAGCACATCGATTTGGCCCAAAAATGCCCCATTCATGGTTTTAGCCTGTTTGACCACCCAAATGACTTTGCCCACACTAACGGGCCATATTAGGACGCAATCTAACCGCCTTGAAACACCCTGATCGATTTTCAGTCCACGACATACCCGGACCCTGGGCAACCCCTCAAAACCGTGGGTTATAGAACACAGATTTGGCCCGAAAATGTCCTGTTCGCGTTATTTCACCTGTTTGACAACCCAAATGCCCCCTCCCATACTAACGGGACACTCTAAGCCGTTCCCCAACCTCTCTGTCATGCGCTAGTCAATTTTTGATCCACGGTACGGCCGAACCCCAGGCCTACCAAGAGAACCATGGGCTATAGAACACCAATTTAGCTCAAAAATTGCCCCGTTTGCGTCGTTTTGCCTGTTTAGCCACCCAAATGGACCCGACCACACCAACAGGCCACAATAGGATGCTCCTCAGCCTCCCTGACATGTCCCAAACAATTTTTGGCCTACGACATGCCCGAACTCAGGGCCCACCACCGGAATCGTGGGCTATAATATACCAATTTGGCCCAAAAATGACCCGCTTGCACTGTTTTGCCCGTTTAACCACCCAAATAGCTCCTCGTAAACTAATGGGCCACACTAGGCCGCTCTAAAGACTCCCTTACACGCCCTGGTTATTTTTTGAACAACAGCACGACTGGACCACGGAGCCACCCCCAGAACCATGGGATATAGCACACCGATTTGGCAAAAAAATGCCCCGTTCACATCGTTTCACCCGTTTAACCACCCAAATGGACCTACCCAAACCAATGGGTAACAGTAGGCAGCTCCCCAGCCTCCCTGACACACCGTGGTCTATTTTCAACCCATGGCATGGTCGAACCCCGAGCCCACCCCCAGAACGGTTGGCTATAGCACATAGATATGGCCCAAAAATGCCCCATTTTCATCGTTTTGCTTGTTTGACCACCCAAATAGCCCCGCCCACACCAACGGGCCACAATAGGCCTCTCCCCAGTTTCCCTGGGATGCCCCGATCAATTTTTGGCCCACAGCACGACCGAACCCCAGGCCCACCCCCAGAACTATGGGCTATAGCACAACGATTTGGCATGAAAAATTCTTGTTTGCACCATTTCACCTGTTTGACCACCCAAATGGCCTCGTCCACACCAATGGGCGACACTAGGCCGCTCCCCAACCTCCCTGGCATTCCCCGATCGATGTTTTGCCCATATCACACCCAGACCCTGGGCCCACCCCCAAAACTATAAGCTATAGCACACCGATTTGGCCTAAAAATACCCTGTTTGCACCGTTTTGCTCGTTTGACCACTCAAATGGACCCGCCCTCACCAACGAGCCACACTAGGCTTCTCTCCAACCTCCCTGGCATAGCCAATCAATTTTTAGCCCAAGGCACGCCATGACCCTAGGCCCATCCCCGGAACCTCGGGCTATAGCCCACCAATTTGGCCCAAAAATGCTTCGCTCGCATCGTTTCGCCTACTTGACCACCCAAATGTACCCGCCCATACCAATGGGCCACTCTAAGCCACTCCCCAGCCTCCCTACAATGGCCCAGTTTATTTTTGGTCCACGGCATGCCAGACCCCGAGCCCACCTGTGGAACCGTGAGCTAAAGCACACCGATTTAGCCTAAAATGCCATGTTCGTGCTGTTTCTCTTGTTTGACCACCCAAATGTCCTCGCCTACACCAACGGGACATACTAGGCCTCTCTCCAGCCTCCCTAGCATGCCCAACCAATTTTTGGCCCATAGCACGCCAGGACCCCGAGCCCACCCCCGCAACCTTGGCCTATAGCACGCCGATTCCAAAAACACTTCGTTCGCATAATTTATTCTATTTGACCACCCAAATGGCCTCACCCATACCAATGGGACACACTAGGCCGCTCCTCATCATCCCTGGCTTTCCCCAGTTAATTTTTGGACCACGCCACACTCGAACCCCGGGGCCAACCCTAGAACCGTGGTCTGTAGCACATCGATTTTGTAATAAAATGCCCCGTTCGCACCATTTAGCCAATTTCACAACCCAAATAGCCCCACGCACACCAACAGGCTACACTAGGCCACTCCCCAACCTCCTTGGCACACCCTGGTCAATTTTTTGCCCACATCACGATCGAACCCCAGGCCCAACCCTAGAACCGTGGGCTATAGCACACCGATTTGGCCAAAAAATGCCTCGTCTGCGTCGTTTTGCCTATTCAACCAACCAAATAACCCTGCACAGAACAACGGGACACACTAGGCCGCGCCTCACCCTCCCTAGCATGCCTCGATCAATTTTTGGCCCACTGCATGCATGAGGCTCAGGCCCACCTCCGTAACTGTGGGCTATTGCATACCAATTTGGACTAGAAATGCCTCGTTCGCGCTGTTTTGCCTGTTTGACAACCCAAATGGATCCTCCTAAACCAATGGGGAATACTAGTCCGTTACCCAGCCTCCCAAGCATGCCTCGATTATTTTTTGGACCACGACACGCCCGAACCCTAGTTCCACCCCCAGAACCGTGGGTTATAGCATACCAATTTAGAAAGAAAATGCCCCGTTCAAGCTGTTTCACCCGTTTGACCACCCAAATGGTCCCGCCTACACCAACTGGACATACTAGGCCACTCTCCAGCCTCCCTAGAATGCCCCGATTGATTTTCATCCAACACCACCCCCGGAACCCGAGCCCACTCCCAGATCTGTGGGCTATAGCACATCGATTTGGCCCGTAAATACTTTGTTCACAATGTTTTGCCTATTTGACAATCCAAATGGCATCGCCCATACTAACGGGCCATACTAGGCCGCTTCTCACTCTCCCTGGCATGCCCCGATGAATTTTTGACCTACGACCTACCTGGACCCTAGCCCACCCCCGGAACTGTGGGCTATAACACACCGTTTTGGCTTGGAAATTCTCCATTGGCGCTGATTCACCCAAATGGCCCCGTCCACACCAACGGTCTATACTTGGCCATTCCCCAGCCTCCCGGGCATGCCTCGGTTGATTTTCAGTCTATGACACACCCAGAACTGGGGCCCTCCCCTTGAACTGTGTGGTATAGCATATCGATTTGGCCCAAAAATGTCCCATTCGCATCGTTTCGCCCGTTTGACCATGAAAATGGCCCTTCCCACACCTACGATCCATACTAAGCCACTCCATAGAGTCCATGCCCCAGTCAATTTTTGGCCTACGACAGGCTCGGACCTCGGACCCACCCCCGAAACCATGGTCTGTTGCACTCTAGTTTGGCCTAACAATATCCCTTTCGTGATGTTTCGCTTGTTTGACCACCTAAATGGCCCCGCCCACACCAACGGGCTATATTAGGCCGCTACCCAGCCTCTCTGGCATGCCCTGATAGATATTTGACGTATGGTACGCCCAAACCCCGTGCCTACCCGCAGAACTGTGAGCTATAGCACACCGATTTGGCCCAAAAATGCAACGTTTGAGCTGTTTCGCCTATTAAACCGCACAACTGTCCCCACCTACACCGACGGTCCACACTAGGTCACTTTACAGCCTCCCTGGCGTGCCCTTATTGATTTTTGACCCACGACACTCTCGAATCTCGAGCCAACCCCCAAAACTATGGATTATAGCATACCGATGTGGCCTGAAAACACTCTGTTTGCATTGTTTCACCTATTTGACAACCCAAATAGTCCCGTCCATACCAACTGGCCACTCTAGGCCTCTCCCTAGCCTCTCTAGCATGTCCTGGTCATTTTTTGACCCACGGCACGGCCAAACCCCGGGCCTACCCAGAGAACCGTGGGCTACCGCACATCGATTTAGCCCGAAAACTGCCCCATTTGCGTCGTTTTGCCTATATGACCACCCAAATAGCCCCTCCCACACCAACGGGCCATATTAGGCCGCTTCTCAGCCGCCCTGGCATGCCCCGATCGATTTTTGTTCTACAACACGCTCATAAGCTGAGCCTTCACCTAAAACTGTCTTCAGTACACCGATTTGGCCCAAAATGCCTCGTTCAAGCCATTTTGTCTATTTAACCACACAACTTTACCCACCCACAACAATAGGCCTTACTTGGCCGGACCCCAGGCCCACCCCAAAACCATGGGCTATAGCACACCGATTTGGCACAAAAAATTTTCGTTTGCACCGTTTTGCTCGTTTGACTATACAAATGGTCCTTCCCACACCAATGGGCCACACTAGTCTGCTCTCTAGCCTCTCTAGCACGCCCTGGTCGATTTTAAGAATAATATAAAGATACAAAGATAGACAAAGAAAGGTATAATCTTAAGAACCCAAGAGCCTATTCCACTTTTGGACCCTTAATACTACACAATATAATTACCTATCTCTTACAATGACACATGAGAGATGTCCACCACTCAAGAACCAACGTATCAAGCAAAATGCAACACCCAAATGATTCCACACTTGTGCAATGCCCTAGTTTCAGTTTTGGAATCCCTCTCTCTAAAAGAAGTGTTCTTTCAATATCTTAAAACAACTAAAGAACTAGAAACCCGATAATGTTTCATTTATATTACATTACAAAATAACAGACAAAAGACTAAAAGGCCCTTTCATTAATGGGCTCCAAACCACCCATTAAGTGCACTTTAGGGGCGGGTTTGGGTCTTCTTAACACTTGGGCTTGTGCACCCTTTTAGGTGATGTTGAAAATACTCAAAAAGCTTCCAAGGTCATGATTGTACTCGTATCATTTTCGCCTATTTGACCACCCAAATGGCCCTGCCCACTCCAACAGGCCACACTAGGCCACTTTCCAGCCTCCCTGGCATGCCCAGTCGATTTTAGGCCTACGACACCACAGAACCCCGGGCTCACCCTTAGAACCTTAGACTATAGCACAACGACTTGGCCCAAAAATGCTCCATTCATGTTATTTTGCCTATTTGAGCACCCAAATGGGACCGCCCATTCCAATGGGCCATATTAGGCCGCTCCCCAGCCTCCCTGGTATGCCTCGATTAATTTGTGGACCACAGCACACCTGTACCCTGGGCCCACCCCCAGAATTGTGGTCTATAGCACACCGATTTGGCAAGAAAATGCCCCATTCGCGCTGTTTAGACCATTTGACCACCCAAATGGCCCCAGCCTCTCTGGCGTGCTCTGGTCAATTTTGGCCCATGTCATGGTCAAACCTTGGGCCCAACCCCAGAACCATAGGCTATAGCACATCGATTTAGCCTAAAAATGACTCATCCATGTCATGTCACCAATTTGACCAACCAAATATCCCCACCCACAACAACGAGCCATACTAAGTCGCGCCCCACCCTGCCTGGCATGCCCCAATTAATTTTCGGCCCATGACATGCACAGACCCCGTGCCCACCCTCGCAATTGTGGGCTTTAGCACACCGATCTGGCCTAAAAATGCCTCTTTTGTGCCGTATTGCACGTTTGGCCACCCAAATGACCTCGCCCACACCTAGAAATCTAGGCTATAGTGCACCGATTTATCTCGAAAGTGCCCCGTTCGCAATGTTTTGCCCATTTGAACTACCAAATGGCATCGCCCATACTAACGGGCCATACTAGGCTGCTTCCCAGCCTCCCTGGCATGAATTGATCAATTTTTTACCTATGTCCTACCCAGACACCGAGTCCACCTCACAAACTGTGGGATATAGCACAATGATTTAGATTGAAAATGCCCTGTTTGTGCAGTTCCGACTGTTTGACCGCCCAAATAGCCCTGCGCACACCAATGGGCCACACTAGGTCGCTCCCAAGCCTCCCGGGCATTCCTCGATCGAGTTTTGGCCCATGACACGCCCAGAACCCTAAGCCTCCATTTGAACTATGGGCTATAGCACACTAATTTGACATAAAAATACCTCATTCACGTCGTTTTTCCTGTTAGACCACCCGAATTGCCCCACCTGCACCAACGAGCCACACTACACCCTTCTCTAGCCTCCCAAGCATGCCCCGGTCAATTTTTGGCCCACGACACACCCGAACCCCGAGTCCACCCCCAAAACCGTGGGCTATTGCAAAGCAATTTGGCTTGAAAATGCCCCTTTCACACTATTTTGCCTGTTTTACCACCCAAATGGCCCCGCCAACACCAATTGCCCATACTAGGACTCTATCCAACCTCCCAGTCAAGCCTCAGTTGATTTTTGACCCATGGCACGCCCGGACCCCAGGCCCACCCCCAACTAAGGCTATAGCACACTGGTTTGGCCCAAAAATGCTTTGTTCGCGCTATATTGCCTGTTTGAAAACCCAAATGGCCCCGACCACACCAATGGGACACACAAGGCCACTCCCCAACCTCTTTGGCACTCCCCAGCCAATTTTCGGGCCATGGTACGCTTGAACCCCAGGCCCACCCCTAGAATTGTGGGCTATAGCACACCAATTTGGCCTGAAAATGCCCCATCCATACTATTTTGCCCGTTTAACCACCCAAAAGGCCTCTCCCATACCACAAGCCACACTAGGATGATCCTTAATTTCCCTAGCATGACCTGATCAATTTTCATCCCAGGGAATGCCCTGACCCTGTGCCCACCCCCGGAACAGTAGGTTATAGCACATCTATTTAGCCTGAGAATGTCCCATTCGCGTTGTTTAGCTAATTTGACCACCTAAATGGCCCCACCCATACCAATGGGATACACTAGGCCGTTCCCCAGTATCCCAGGTATCCCCCGATCGATTTCTGTCCACGGCATGCCCGAACACTCAAACCCCCTCAGCACCGTGGGCTATAGCTCACCGATTTGGCCCAAAAATGACCTGTTGGCGTCATTTTTCCCGTCTGACCACCTAAATAGCCCCTCCCACACCAACGAGACATACTAGGTTATTTTCTAACCTCTCTGGCATGCCCTAATCAGTTTCTAGCCGACGGTACACCCGAACCCCAGGCCCACCCCCAGAACCGTAGGCTATAGCACACCGATTTAAGCTGGCAATGCCACGTTCGAGCCATTTAGCCTATTTGACCATACAAATGTCCCCTCCTACATTAACGGGCCACACTAGGTCTCTTCCTAGCCTCCCTGGCATGCCCTGGTTGATTTTTAACCCACGACACGCTCGGATCTTGGGTCCACCACCGGAATTGTAGACTATAGCACACCGATTTGGCTCAAAAACACCCCGTTTGCATTGTTTTGCATGTTTGACCACCCAAATAGCCCCGCCCACACCAATGGGCCACACAAGGCCACTCACCAACCTCCATGGCACACCCCGATCAATTTTTAGCCCATGACACACCCTAACCCTGAGCCCAACCCCGATACTATTGGCTATGCACACCAATTAGGCCTGAAAATGCCCTGTCCGCACTGTTTCGCCTGTTTGACAATACTAATGGCCTCGCCCATACCAACTGGCCATACTTTGCCAATCCCCCACCCTCCCTGGCACGTTCTGATCAATTTTTGGCCTATGGAATAACCAGAACCTAGGCGCTCCCCGGAACCTTAGGCAATAGCACATCGATTTGGTCCAAAAATGCCCAGTTCGCGTCGCTTCACCTGTTTGACCATACAAATGGGCCCGCCCATACCAACGGTCTATAATATGCAGCTACGCAGCCTCCCTAGCTTACCCCAGTCAATTTTTAGCCCACGAAAAGCCCGGACCACTTTCCCACCTCCAGATAATGGGTTATAGCACATCGATTTGGCCCAAAAATGTCCTGTTCACGCCGTTTTGCCCGTTTGACCACCTAATTGCCGCCCCCCCCATACCAAAGGGCCATACTAGGATGATCTAAATCCTCCCTAGCATGCCTCAATCAAATTTCAGCTTATGGCATGCCCGAACCCCAATAACCGTAGGCTATAGCACACCAATTTGGCTCGAAAATGCCCCTTTTCCGCCGTTTTGCCTGTTAGACCATAAAAATGGCCTCGCCACACTAAAGTGCTCCCCAGCTTCCCTGGCATACCCAGGTTAATTTTTGGCCCACTTCACGACCGGAAACTGATGTTGGGCGTATTTACACGCCTAAACACCATGATTTACCCATGTTTTAGCTAAGTTTTAAGGATAAAATATATAATTCTTGCACTTTTAGTCTATTTTCCTTTAAGTGAGCTGACATACGTGATTAGCATGTTTTCAGGTATTAATGATGAAGATTTCAGCACTTTATGGACTTGTGAGCAGCAAAGGAAAACTTCACATTAGAGGGAAGGCAGCTTTTGGAAGCTTGTGGACTGAATGTGACGCATGGAGAATTTGTCCCGGGCAAAATCAGTATTTCTAAATACTTAGGGATGCAGCAGTAATTTAGTAGACAAGGACATTATAAAAACCATATTGCTGAATTTTTCAGCAAGTTGTTTTCATTATTCAGTTTTCAGATTCTGTAAGTTTTGGGACAGAGAAAAAATGCTAGAGCTACACCAACAGAGAGAGAGAAAAACGTCAATCTCTTCTTTGACGTTAAAATCATCCCATCGCGAAGATTATTCTAGTTGTGGTATGATTATCATGTCTATGGTGATTTTTGTTATATTCATGAGTAGCTAAACTTCTCTGTTAGGGTTATGGAAACCTTGTGAGATACTATCTATTGCTATGAGTTTGTGAATTATTGATGTGTATGCTACTTATATCATTACTCTCTTCGTTTTAATTGAATTCTTATGGTTGCAAAAATAGAAATATGCCAGTATATCATTAACTTGTTCGAGAGAAAAGTTACATGTTTGGAAAAGAGAGTGTGACAAGAAAATAGGGTTTCCAACCCCTGTTTACACGTTAATGCCTTAACTGGATTAACTTTCTTGGAGAGTTTGTACCATTCGTTATACACTTTAGGCTCGAGAGAGCTAAAGCAAAATAATCCTTGCTGGTTGAGAAACACTAGGATTTACCATTAGAATACGACTCTCTATAAGTGCATGCATGTCTAAATTCCGCATTACTCATAGTTAATAGATACGTAGAAATTACAAGGTGGACATAACCCTAACTCATTATTATCTGTGATTAAATCTTACTAAATACATCATCTTATTCGTTACTTTGATATTATTAATTAACGCATAATCAAATCCCCCCTTTTCCGTGAAATTTGCGATCAACAGTCTACTAATAATTGCAACACTTAGTGACCAAGTATTCCCTGTGGTATTCGACACCTAACCCAGTTGGATGCTATATTTGACAGCGACCACTTACACTTTCTTATGAGAGCTGTAGTGTGGGCGTTATCAAATTTTGGCGCCATTGCCGGGGAATACAGTTGTCAACTAAGTTTGTGATAGTTAATAGACCCTTTGTCAAATATTCCATAATTTTACTTTTTGTTTGTGTTTTTGTTTTATTCAGGTTCGGTTGAGTGCATGCCAAATACTCGACGATCTGGTCAACTGTTATTACCTATAAATCCTGAACCTCAACTTATTGGCAGAATGGATGCACAACGAGACATTGAAAGAAGGGCTGCTCAACAGGAGCAGGCTAGATTAGTTGCGTTGGCAGCTGCTCAAGCTGGAATGAAACCTGAACGCCGAGCTATGCAGGCTCATTTTGATGACGATGATGATGATCTTGATGGAGCTGGTGCCACAGGGGCTATTATTCCTCCACCCTTGGCACCTGGAGCCAAGTTCAATATCACTAGCACCATGATTCAGCTATTACAGCTCAAGGGATTATTTGGTGTACTTTCAGGCGATGATCCGAATATGCATTTGATCAATTTTATCTCAATATGCAATTCGTTTGACAATCCAGGAGTTGGATAGAATACAATTTGGCTGTGCTTATTTCCATTGTCTATATCTGGAGAGGCAACTCTATGGTTAAACGGGCTAACTCCTGACTCTATTACTAATTGGAGGCAACTGAAAGATGTTTTCCTAGAAAGATTCTTTCCGCCATCCAAGAGAGCCCAATTAAGAGATGAGATAAGCAATTTTCGACAGTTTCCAACTGAAGCTCTCCACGAAACATGGAAGAGGTTCAAGAAGAAGCTTATGCGGTGCCCAAATCATCATATGACTAATGTCCACTTGATGGAGATATTATACAGGTCTTTGAGTTCGGTGACTAAGCCAGTGGTTGATAATGCTGCTGGAGGGTCATTCATGGACCTTAATTTTATAGAGGCAAGTGATATGCTAGATCGTATGACAAAGCAGAGTAGAGCTTGGCATACCAGGGATTCTGAGGTATCAAGATCTACAGTATCTATTGCTTGACGGCTGAACAAAGGCGAAGAAAAGAGGAACGTGACCAGGATATGGCTCAGATGAAAATATAGATGGACCTTCTTACCAAGCATTTATTATCAAGGAAGACAGAAAAGGTTAAGGCCGTTGTATCACAGGGAAGAGATGAATCCGATTCTGAGGAAGAAGCTAACTACTTGAATAATCATGGGGGTTTCCCAGGCAATGCCCAAGGAAACCAAGGTCGGAACTATTATGATAAATCTGGATACAAGGACCGCGATCAAGGTAGTTGGAAGAATAAGACTGATAGGAGTGGTTTGTACGTTTCTCCTGGAAATCGTGAGGCTGCGGCATATGGCTCTGGGAAGATGTCTATGGAAGATATGATGGCTAAGCTGTTGAAAGGAGTGGAGGCAACCAACACGGGAGTAACTGAGGTAAAGAATGATTTGTCATCAATAAATCAATTGGTTGATTCGCATTCCACTTCAATAAAACAGCTGGAACAACAATTGAGTCAACTATCAGCGACACTCAATCAAAGAAAAGCTGGTACATTACCTAGTGACATTGTGCAAAATTCAAGGAATGATGGATCATGTATGGCTATTACTACCCGGAGTGGTAAAGTGTTGGAAAATCCATCCAAATGCAAGCAGGTGGTTGATAATACAGAAGAGATTGTCATTGAAGCAGATTGTGATGATTCTATAGAAGCTAAAAATCAGAATGACAACATTCATGACACTACACCTAGACGTCACCAGCCGGAAAAGATTGATAATCGGAAGCAAGATAGAAAGGAAGTGGTGGAGAAAACTATTCCCCTTCCACCACTACCTTTTCCTCAAAGAATGAAGCAGAAAGCTGATAACACCAGGTTCAATAAATTCATGACTATGTTGAAGCAGCTGACTATTAATGTGCCTTTGGTGGAGGTGTTGGAGCAGATGCCTGGGTACGCCAAATTCATGAAGGACCTTTTGACAAAGAAGAGGGAAGCAAGCTATATAAATAATGTTCATCATTGCAGTGCAATAGCTACAAGATCGTTAGTTCAGAAAAAGGCAGATCCTGGTGCTTTCACTATTCCTTGCATGGTGGGATCTATGAATTTTGCTAAGGCATTGTGCGATTTGGGAGCTAGCATCAATTTGATACTGCTATCCATTTATAGAAAGTTGGGGTTGGGCTATCCTACACCAACCAATATACGGCTCGTGATGGCAGATGGGTCGGTAAAATGACCTGTTGGTATCTTATATGATGTACTAGTGAAGGTTTCTACCTTTATTTTTCCTGCAGACTTTGTTATTTTGGACTGCGAGGTGGATTCTGAAGTACCCATAATCTTGGGTCGTCCTTTCCTCGCAACAAAAAGTGTGCTTATTGATTTACGAGCCAATGAGCTTTTATTTTGGATGAATGACGAAGTGGTTCATTTTGATGTATGCAAAGCAATGAAGCAGCCTAGAGATATGAATGTGTTCTCAGTCACTGATGTTTATCATGAGGATGAGAAAGAATTATCTGTAGAGAAGCAGCTTACTGTTGAGCCATTGTCTGCTGTGCTTTTGAATTTTGAGCATGAGGATGTAGAAGATTATGAAGAAACTATTTGTGCTCTAACAGGAATAGGGTCCTATTCTCATGCTTCTAAGAAGCTGGACCTTGATCTTAAGAATCGACCGTCACCACTAGCGAAACCATCCATTGAAGAGCCACCAGTGCTAGAATTGAAAGAGCTACCCAGTCACCTAAAGTATGCATTCTTGGTAAGTGGAAATACACTTCTGGTTATTATTGCGGCTGATTTAGGTGAACAGCAAGTAGCGGCTCTCATCTCTGTTCTGAAGAGATACAAGAGAGCCATTAATTGGACTATGGATGATATAATTGGTATCCCTCCTGGGATATGTATGCACAAGATTCATCTCGAAGAAGATTGCATACCCACAATTAAGCATCAGCATCGTCTGAATCCATTCAGAAAATGATGCACCATATATCTCGATGAAGTCTAAGTAATCGAGATAACTATGTCGTGCCGCGACAATAAATCAAGTGCTACATGGGAGGCAACCCATCATTTTTATTCATTTTGTTTTACTAGGAGTTTGTTTTTGTTAAATAAAAATCCAAAAAAAAAAAAGAGTAGAGCCACGACCAAAACTAAGGCGCTTGGTGGGAGGCAACCCATCCTTCTAATTGTTTTTGTTGTTTTTGATTAAGTGTAGGTACAATACGTATAATCGAGGGTATTAGTCCCAAATTTTCATTTGAAAGTGAGCCATGTTAAAGGTGGTAAGTTAGGAATGAAGGAGCAAAGGCTATCGGTTAGGCATTGCCTATGCTAATCTAGGCAATGGACAAGGCAAGGCCTATGCTAATCTAGGCAATGGACAAGGCAAGGCCTATGCTAATCTAGGCAATGGACAAGGCAAGGCCTATACCATTTCCTATGCTCACTGCCTCACATAGGCAACGGACAAGGCATTGCCTATGCAAATCTAAGAAACACCATAGGCGCCGCTTATGCCAAACTAGGCAATACCATAGGCGCCGCCTATGCCATTGCCTATGCTCACTGTTTCAACTAGGCCATAGCATAGGTTCCACCTATGCCCAACTAGGCAATAGCATAGGCGCCGCCTATGCCCAACTAGGCAGTGACAAAGGCGCCGCCTATGCTAAGCATAGGCAAAGCATTAGGCGCCGCCTACTTATGCTTTTTTGTCTTCTAACCCGATTTTACATGGATAAAACCCGACCCATGGCTTAGTCTATAAATAGATCTTCAACCTTAGAACAAAATACACTTGTTTGCTCAACCTAGGCGCCGCCTAAGCTTCCCAAATCTCTCAAAGTTTTTCTTTTTGCTCATCTAATCTTGCAAGATCATCTTCCCGAACTATCACCAAGTAAGTTATTCTTTTATATTCTGTAGTTGTTGCAATACTATGCTTATAATGGTATTTTAGATTTTGAAGTGGTGTTTGGTGATAAGAATATGATTGGTTTGTTATGATACATCTAGTTGAGTGAAATGCTTCGTGTGGGTGCTCTTGACTTTATTCCGACTTGTATTTGATTATTATACACTGTCATATTTTTATGAAGTTAAAATTGTGAAATTAATGCGTAATCTTAAAAGTTGAAATCTTGAATGTTTGAATGACTCGTTCATCGAGATACCAATCATGATTGACCACAAGCATAAGATATTGTGATTATTTATATGCAATAACTTGATACGATCTCTATGTGGTGGTCTTGTTTAAAAAGTGCATTCATCCAAACATGAAAGTATAATCAAGATTACATGAAATAGAGTTGGAAAGGATATTCAAGATTACATGAAAGTATGACTGTGCAAAACATGTTGTTGGAACATATCGCCTAAAAGTATGTCGATGAAGTCTGAATAATCGACATTACTCACTTAATTAGTCTGTGTCAATAAATTAAGTGTGGGGTGGTGCCATTACTATTTGTTTTTCGATTGAATCTTTTGAGATGAAGCTAACATGACTCTATTGTGATCTCAGGAAGAATGGCCCTAAAAGGACGACAAGGAAAAGAAAAAGCGTCCACCTCATAGAAAGGACAGAAAAGGTCAAGAAAAGAGCAAGCTGAGTCCTCCTCTTTGCAAATACCTCAACGCACTTTCGGGATAAAGTGGGTCCTAGAGGAGGAAGGAAAGGAGTGGTACAAGAACAACAAAGTGAAAAAATATGTTCACGTGGATTTGATGTAGAAGGAGAGTCTAGCAAAGAGAGAGCCCCACATTTTGGCTAAAATCATGGCGCTAAATCTTGATTTCATTTTCTGAGATATGGGGGAATGCAATCTTGATATAACGCGAGAGTTTTATGCCAATTGGTCCCCAAATACTACCGGAAGTGAAGTAAAGATTCGAGGCAAAGTCTTGCAACTGAATGCGGAGTTCTTCAACTCTTTTCTGGGCCTTCCAACTGTGGATCCAGCACCGCTCAAGGAGCTTTATCATAGACCTCCCTATAGGTCAATCAGACACATGCTGTGCGGAACAAGGTCCATGGCCCGGTGGATTCGTCACAAGGATAACGATCGGCACAATACCTTCCCGTATGCTTCTTTGAACAGAGAAGCTCGTATATGGTTGAGGATAGTCAACTCTTGCTTGATTCCTGGGACACAGTACACAAAGATCACACGTGATAGAGTATGATTGGTGTACGCTCTGATGATGAATATCCCCATCAACATTGGTGCAGTTATACGATCATCAATGCGTAAGGCAAAGCTGAACAAAAGGTCCCATTTCAGCTTTGGCAAGTTGTTGATTGCGATCTTAAGGAAGGAGCACATTGAAGAGGAACCTGCAGATCATAAGCTTCCACACAACCCAAAGAAGGTTGATCTCACGAAAGTGAAAGAGCCTAAAACTGGGCATGGCATCGAACTTACCACTGCAGAATGACATGCTCAAGATGAAAGTTTCTTTTGCCATCTATATGGCATGACTTGGTTTACCATGATGAGTGAGGGTCGTATTTCGACTGATGCAGAGCTCCAGCAGTTGGATTATGACTACCCGATGAATGAGCATGCGCAGGCTATGTGTGGAGTAGGGGTACATTTTGAGGAACTTCTTGATGATGACGTGCCGACTGATGATGATCGCCGGCCGCCAGACTCAGATGTGGAGGACAACTCTGATAACGATGACTCTGATAATAATTCCGACGAAAGGGGTATGACCCCAGACATAGAGGAGGAGTCCGACTAATCAGGTTTTCCTTATTTATTTTCTACTGAGGGCAGTGTGTCCCTTCTAAGTGTGGGGTGCTGGTATTTGTATTCTGTATTGTACTTCTTTGCCTACATTTATTCTTGTTTTTGCTACTTAGTCGTAATTAGTTAGTTAAATTTTTTTTTAGAGTTTGCATGAAATTGTTCTGATAGACGGCATGGTAGTATAACAAGAGTTTGTGCTAAATCATTACTACTGAGACATTTAGGCTCTAAGTGTGACTCACTGTGTGATAATTGTGTGGTTTAATTCATTCATCTGTTGGGTCAAGAGTCTATAATGCTCCCAATTAAGTTGACCATATGCCTTGTGTGGGTGAGGTTATAGAATATTCTGTGTTGTGACTGATGCTAGAACTTGCCTGGTGTGTGTGTAAAGTGAAATAAATAGTGTGAGTTTAGGAGATGATTTAGGCATTTCTTTGGCAACCCTGAATTTGTTTACCGTCTTTTTACCTACCTTTGTATATTATCCTAGTTAACCCCCTTTGAGCCTTTAGATATTTTCTTTGACAGCCTCATATGTAGCCTAATCCATTTATTTCAAGACCATAATTTAATCCAGATTCCTAAGCGCTTTAAATTGTAGAGCCATGTGGCAAAATAAGAGGAAAATGGTGAGAGTGATACCTCAGAGTGTATTGGTACTTGAAATTGTTGTGAAAAAGAGTGGCTATCATAGGGATGCTTATAAAAAAATAAAAAAATAATAGAAAAGAAAAATAATAATAATAATAATAAAAAATAAAAATAAATAAGAGAGTTGTATATTCTCATCTTTGTGTTTCTGAGTGAATAACTAATTGGATGAAAAAGGGTTGAAGGAAGAGGGGTTGTTAAAAGCTAGTGTCAATGGCAAAATGTAGTGTATTAAAGCGCTTAGGGAACATAGTCACTATTTCTGGCCAAAATAGTCCTACCTGTCCCTTACCCTACATTACAACCTGTAAAGACCTATTTGATCCTAAGCTTAACATTCTGATATTAGTAGAGCATTACACTAAGGGCAAGCCTATGGTCATCAGTTGCAACATAAGAATTCTTTGTGAGATGAGAGCAAGGAGAGTCTTATACCCATGTTTCGAAAAATGCAAAACTGTGAGTGATTATGGGTGATATCTTGTATGAGACACACATAGTTGATGATTTTTGGGTGGTTTTATATGATTCTTTGTGGCTTGACTTATGGATACGAATTAACCATCCTAATGAGTCTATATTGGAGGTTGAGTTGTTTCTAGTAATGATCAAGAAACCTACTCTTTGTTAATAATTGTCGTGCATGTCTTGAGGATAAACTTTGTGTTGCTATTGTGAAATTCGAGTTAGGGATAAATTTTGTGTTGCTATCGTGAAATTCTAGTTAGGTGTTTACATGGATGTTATATTTTTTTCGAGGACGAACAAAGTTTTAAGTGTGGGGTGTTGATGTTGGGCGTATTTACACGCCTAAACACCATGATTTACCCATGTTTTAGCTAAGTTTTGAGGATAAAATATATAATTCTTGCACTTTTAGTCCATTTTCCTTTAAGTGAGCTGACCTACGTGATTAGCATGTTTTTAGGTATTAATGATGAAGATTTCAGCACTTTATGGACTTGTGAGAAGCAAAGGAAAACTTCACATTAGAGGGAAGGCAGCTTTTGGAAGCTTGTGGACTGAATGTGACGCATGGAGAATTTGTCCCGGGCAAAATCAGTATTTCTAAATACTTAGGGATGCAGCAGTAATTTAGTAGACAAGGACATTATAAAAACCCTATTGCTGAATTTTTCAGCAAGTTGTTTTCATTATTCAGTTTTCAGATTCTGTAAGTTTTGGGACAGAGAAAAACGCTAGAGCTACACCAACGGAGAGAGAGAAAAACGTCAATCTCTTCTTTTACGTTAAAATCATCCCATAGCGAAGATTATTCTAGTTGTGGTATGATGATCATGTCTATGGTGATTTTCGTTATATTCATGAGTAGCTAAACTTCTCTGTTAGGGTTATAGAAACCTTGTGAGATACTATCTATTGCTATGAGTTTATGAATTATTGATGTGTACGCTACTTATATCATTACTCTCTTCATTTTAATTGAATTCTTATGGTTGCAAACGTAGGAATATGCCAGTATATCATTAACTTGTTCGAGAGAAAAGTTACATGTTTGGAAAAGAGAGTGTGACAAGAAAATAGGGTTTCCAACCCCTGTTTACACGTTAATGCCTTAACTGGATTAACTTTCTTGGAGAGTTTGTACCATTCGTTATTCACTTTAGGATCGAGAGAGCTAAAGAGAAATAATCCTTGATAGTTGAGAAACACTAGGATTTACCATTAGAATACGACTCTCTATAAGTGCATGCATGTCTAAATTCTGCATTACTCATAGTTAATAGATATGTAGAAATTACAAGGTGGACATAACCCTAACTCATTATTGTCTGTGTTTAAATCTTACTAAATACATCGTCTCATTCGTTACTTTGATATTATTAATTAACGCATAATCAAATCCCCCCTTTTCCGTGGAATTTGCGATCAACAGTCTACTAATAATTGCAACACTTAGTGACCAAGTATTCCCTGTGGGATTCGACACCCAACCCAGTTGGGTTCTATATTTGACAGCGACCGCTTACACTTTCTTACGAGAGCTGTAGTTTGGGCGTTATCAGACACCTAGCCTAACCCCAGAACCGTGGCTGCACACCGATTTGGCCCAAAAATTTCCTGTCCACATTTTTTTGCCTATTTGACCAATGAAATGGCCCCCACATAACAACGGGCCACACTAGGCAATGTCCTACCCTCCATGGCATGCCTTGATTAATTTTTAGCCCATGGTATACACGGACCCCGAACCCACCCCCACAACCGTGGTCTATAGCACACCGATTTGACCGAAAATGCCTCATTTGCAATGTGTTGCCCGTTTGACCAACCAAATGGCCCCGCCCAGACCAACGTGCCATACTAGGCCACTCCCTATCCTTCCTGGTATGCCTCATCCTATTTTTGGTCCATGGCACTCCCAAACCCCGGGCCCACCCCCGGAGCCGTGGGCAATAGCAAACTAATTTAGCCCAAAAATGCCCTATTCATGCCGTTTTACCTGTTTGACCACCCAAATGGTCCCTCCTATGCCAACTGGCCACAATAGGCCACTTCTTAGCCTCTCTGGCATGCTCTGGTCAATTTTTATCCCACAACACCCTCGAAACCCAGGCCAACCCCTAAAACTATGGGCTATAGCTCATCGATTTTGCTAGAAAATGCCCCGTTCACACTATTTCGCTCATTTAACAACCTAAATGTCCCTGCCCATACTAACGGGCCATACTAGACTGTTCCCCAGCCTCTCTGGAACACCTCAGTCAATTTTTAGCCCCCCAGAACCAAGTCCCTCCCCTAAAATATGGGCTATAGCACACCGATTTGGCCCAAAAATGTCCCATTCGCATCGTTTCGCCCGTTGACCACCAAAATGGCCCTAACCATAGAACAGGCCATACTAAGCCACTCCACAGCCTCCCTGTCATGCCCCAGTCAATTTTTGGTCCACGAAATTCCCCTAAACTGAGCCCACCCTGGGAACCGTGGACTATAGTACACTAATTTAGCATAAAAATGCCCCTTTTGTGCCGTGCTGCCTGTTTGACCACCCAAATAGCCTTTCCCACACCAATGGGCCACACTATACCTCTCCTCAACCTCTGTGGCATGCCTCGATCAATTTTCGACCCACGACATGCTTGGACCACAGGCCCACCCCCAGAACCATAGGCTATAGCACACTGATTTGGCCCAAAAATGGTCCGTTCACGCTATTATGCCCGTTTGACCATACAAATGGCCATGACCAAATGAATAGACCACACAAGGCCACTACCCAACCACTCTGTCACTCCCTGGTCAATTTGTGGCCCACGACATGTTTGAACACAAGGCCCACCCCCAGAACTGTGGGGCTATAGCACACCAATTTGGCCTGAAAATGCCCTATCTGTGCCGTTTCGCTCGTTTGACCACCCAAATGGACCCTCCCATACCCACGAGCCATACTAGGTATATCCTCAGTATATTCGGTACACCTCGATCAACTTTTGGCCCATGGCACGCCCTTACCCCGGGCCTGCCCCCTAAACAGTGGGCTATAGCACATCAATTTGGCCCAAAAATGCTCTATTCGCGCCGTTTAGCCTGTTTGACCACCCAAATGGCCTCGCCCATACCAACGGCCTATACTAGGCCCCTCCCCATCCTCTCTGTCTTGCCACAATCAATTTTTAGCCCACGGCACACCAGAACACTAGGCCTTCCTCAGAACTGTGGGCTATTGCACATCGATTTAGCCTGAAAATGCCCTGTTCGCGCCATTTAACCCGTTTAACCACCTAAATGGCCCTACCTCCACCAACGGGCCATACTAAGACACTCCCCAACCTTTATGGCACATGAAAATCAATTTTTAACCTACGGTACACCTGAACCCTGGGGCCATCCTTGAAACCGTGGGCTATAACACATCGATATGGCCTAAAAATGCCACGTTTGAGCCGTTAAACCATACAAATGGCCCCACCAACACCTACGAGTCACACTAGGTCATTTCCAATCTCCCTGGCACACCCAAATTGATTTTTGACCCATAACACGCCTGTATCCCGGGCCCACCCCCAGAACAATAGACTATTGCACACTGATTTAGCCCGAAAACACCCCGTTCATGTTGGTTCACCTATTTAACCACCCAAATGGCCCCTCCCACACCAACGGGCCACACTAGGATGCTCCCAAGAGTCCATGGAACGGTGATACAAATCATTTCACCAAGATGCCAAAACAGTCCACAAAACATGAGAAGAACAAGTAACACAAAGGGATACAAGATGACAAACACAAAAGCACACGGATTTGCAAAATAATGAATGAATAAATAGTGAGACCAAGATTATTACAAGATTAAGAACCAAGTATATTTCAACATTAACCCCTAATAAATGTAATAATCAAAACCACACTTTTACGATGACCTCCAAGGTAATTGACTCACCTCAAGATCCACCGTTTCCAAGTAAAGAACAATAATATCTTTTCCAAGCCCTATAGTAAGGATGACTTTTCCAAGTCTAACTAAGACTATACTAAGGTGGTATACTCTCAAGAGAGAGGATTTCAAGTGTTTTAATATTTCATATTTCATAAACTAAAGAGAAAAGACCTAATAAGAAATTATATATATCTTAACTTATTACATAGTATAATGGACCAAAATACCTTTAAGGAAAGGGGAGGTCATGGGTTGTTTCTTTAACATGTGCAAACCCCAAAATACCCTTAATGAAGTGTGATTCTTTAATGCTCCACAACTATGGGGTCACACTTCAAAACTTGTAGTCTCGAATTGGCATCAAATGTATACCCCCACGCAATCTTCCATACACAGTTTTGTTTAATGGCATGCTCAAAATGGGTCCTCCATGCATGTTCTCGTATCCTTGAGGTGACCAAGTATTGAGCCTCTATGTTTTGGACTCTAAAGATGTCATCAAAAGATAAGATGGCCATTTGTCCGGTATCATCCTCCCCTTCTTGAAAAGAATTCGGCCTCGAATCCAAACCTTGCAAAACCGAAGAGAGGATAAACAAATACAAACTCCTCGTGGCATAAGGGTTAGGGTTAGCACAACAAATCATCTTAACATGCCAAGGTTGCACATATTTTCAATATAACTAAGGATCCTTTGAATGAAATATTAAAAACTCAATGAAAGTTGTACAAAGGATTTGGTTATGGGATTCACCAAGAGTGACACTTTGCTTGTCATGTAGACCAAGCAACAAGTTGGGTGCATTAACATCACCATATCCATATTTGGCACTGGGGTCAAACGGGAAGAGTGTCCATAGACACGGGTCTAGACAACACTCCCATTTCTTGTAGTTTCCACCCAAACTAAATGACATACTCTTTACAATAACATACATATCATTGAAAGAAAATAGAGAGTAGAGAAAAGTATCACTCAAGTCGACTTCTACTAAGGTGCCCTCATGTGTGTACTCACTACTAGTTTCCCAATCATCACCATGAGTAGTCTCAACAATAAAGTCACACAAAGGAGAAGGAGTAACTTCGAAGAATACACATTCCTTACCCTTAAGAGTACTCTCATTTATCTTTCAAGAAGAGATTTCCATATTTAGGAGGTATGTTGTCACACCATAGTGGATTAACATATAAGCTATAGCCTCCAAGGTAAGCTATACCATTTTTTTCACCACTAGGCTCATTAGGAGTGTTTATATCATTTTCAAACAAGACATAATACCTAAAGAGTGCATGATCCAACCCATGGGCAGATTTGGAACAAGCAAGTTCCTCACTCTCTAAGAGATCAATATCAAGTTACAAAGCGGTTTGAAGAACAAAATTGTCCCAAGAATAGCTCTTGGGTTCACTCCTCATTTATTGACCAACTTTTTCAAATACTTCACTCATTTGAGTTTGATTAATCACATCACACACATACTCAAATGGTGGAATATTTTCACAGATAGGTTGATCAACACCATTTACACAAGACGATGTACTTTCGTTCAACATATAGGCTTCAACACTAGGTGGACATAAATTGATCTTACAAGAAGAGTCAATTTGGTCATCAATAGGATCAACTAGTGTATCCACACTCACAACATGTGCATCATCAAAAAAATTAAAAGAATCATTAGACTCACAAGTAAGTAAGATAATACTCACACTCAATGGGCTACTAGCCACACAATTATCATTCACATGAACAAAAGTGTAAGAATTAGCTATTTTACCTTGAAGTTCATGAGCTGACTCTCGTTTGTTGTGTTGTGAAGGTCCTCCACAAGCTTGGGCAGCAACTTCACTTCGGTATTGCTCTCCTTCACTTACCAAGTCGTTACCTACACAAATGTCCTTAAAAATAGGACAGACAATGTTAGCTCGATTTGGTGGCAATCCCCTCACTTCGCTCCACACAACATCTTCTTTTTCACTCTTGGATTACCACCGTGCACACCCTTACTCCTCTCAGTATTTTGTATCTCATAAGCATTTGGATTGGAGTAAGTATTCACTTCCCTTTGTGGATCAGGAAGCATGTATGTCACGAGGTGATTCTGATAACGCTCAATCTACAGCTCTCGTAGGAGTGTAAAGCGGTCGTTGTTAAATATATAACCCAACTGGGTTGGGTATCAATCCCACAGGAATAGCCGGTCAATAAGTAAGCAAAGATTATTAGACTTTTGGTGCAAGTCTCGTGAAAAGGGGGGAGTTTTGTAGTGCAAGTGATGTAACCAAAATATTAAAGTAAAAAATGAAAATAGCAAAGAAAAAAGAAAGAATGTTTGGTAAGATGTAAATCAATGAGAATTGAGGAGTTGGGGTTATGTCCACCTTATGAGTTATACGTCTCTATTGGCTATGAGTTGTGCGAAATTCAGACATGCATATGCTTATAGAGAATTGTATTCGATGGTAAATCCAAGCATCTTTCGACCTCAACAAGGACTATTTCACTTTAACTCTTTCAAGCTTAAAGCGTATCTAACGGTACAAATTCTCCAAGAGGTTAATCCAGTTACGGAACTAACTTTTTAATAGGGTATGGGACCCTATTACCTTGACATTATCTCTTTTCCAGACATATAACTTTTCTTTCGAACAAGTTAATGCTATACTGGCGTTATTCTATGCGTCTGCAGCCACAAGAATTTGCATTAAGATGAAGAGAATAATGATATAAGCAGCATACGTGTTACGAATTTACAAACTCATAGCAATAGATAGTATCTCATAAGGCTTCCATAACCCCAACAGAGAAGTTTAGTTACCCATGAGTGCAAAGGAAATCACAATAGACATTATTATTATACCACAATAAAGATTTCATGTAGCAAAGTGTGGTAGGCGTTTAGGCGTGACTTTCTTTGCAAGTAACGTTTCTTTTATTGCGGAAATTAAGAATTGAATAGATGAATAGAAGAAGAATAAAAAGTAGAATTGTTTTGATGGATGGATGGATGGTGGATGGATGGGAATTGATGGAATGGGGGAATTGTGAGGAATGAATAAAAATCTCTAGCAGAATAGGGTATTTATAATACTCCTATCCGATTCCTACTAAGCTAATGCATTACTTAACCCAATCCTACTAGGTTAATGTATCATTATCCTAATCCTAATGAATTACTGCATTATTATCCTAATCCTAATAAATTACCGCATTATTATCCTACTCCTAATAGGTTACTGTTGGTCCCCAAAGTCTTCAGAAATGTTGTTTTTGCCCGAGACAGATTTTCCATGTGCCACTTTTGGTCCTTGGCGTGTAAGCTTTCCCTTTCTTCCTTCGTGAAGCTTTCTTTGGCGCCAAGTTATCCATAAAATGCTGAATTCTGCATCATTTATACCTGAAAACTTGCTAATCATGTTTGTTAGCTCACTTACAGGAAAAAGGACTAAAAGTGCATGAATTATATAATTTGTTCTCAAAACTTAGCTAAAATATGGGTAAAATATAGCACTTTAGACGTGTAAATTCACCTATCATCAGATTCCCCCACCGGTCTCTTGCGACATTAGGCCAATTTTGCACATTTGGAACTCTATGTTGTTCAAACCAATCGGCACCTAAGCATACATGACCATATGTCAATGGAAGAATATTGCACCATACCTCCTCATGGTATTCAAATTGGGAAAAGATAACACTAACCCTTTTGGTAACCTTAAACCCGTCCAAGAAAAATGGAACAAGCAAAGTCTCGCGAAATAACCCCAAGTAGTCAACCATGGATGGAAGGATGTAGTTTCTATAGTACCTATCATTTAACACAACGAGGCAGCCCGGTATCCCACAAATGGTCACCTTTCCGAAGTGTACATTTCTTATCGGATCAACACTATAAGGCACACGAGTACCTCTTGGTTTTGGAGATGCATACCCTTTCCTTCTCGTTGGACAATCTCGACTAGAGCTAGTATAACCATTCATACTATATCGACCTTGATAAGAAGTACTACAAGGTGAAGGATATGAATCTTCATATTCCTCACGTGTACTCTCATCATAGCTCTCATAAGCTTTGCGAACAAAAAGGTTATACCTAACACCAAATCTAGGTTTGGGGTGAGAAGTGTAAGACTCCTCACATGCCTCAATGTCATCAAAAGATCCATCACGAGGTCCTACATCATCTCCAAGTTCACCATAAGCACTAGACACTTCATTCACTTCATTTTCTCCCTCAAAACCATAACTCTCAAATCTGCCTAAGTTTTGATCATGGCTATTTTCATAGCCTCTGCAATTTCCCTCAACTTCGTAGACATAAAACCCCCCACTACAATCATAGTCTCCCATGTTGTAGTCACAATAATCCCCTTATATCGAAGAATGTTCCCCTTATATCACCTGTGTACCGACACAATGAACAAACAACATTAGTAGTAAAAGCTCCTCACCAACACTCATATACACCTACCTTTGTGATTCACACAATTGGAGCGGCGAATATTGAAAGTTGCTTATACTCCGGTAGTCAATAAGATGTCAATTCTACTTGGCGGTTGGAATGGATTCTTGTTTGATCAACTCAAGACACTAAAACAAAATTTACTTACGAACTTGAAACAAAGAATTTACTACAAGTTAAAAATGAGAAAAACACAGAAATAACGATAGCACAAAAGAAATAGATTCAGCCATTAATCTACAACTAAGTAGGTGATTACTAGTTGTTAATTAATTCTAGAATCAAGACATGAAACTAATGAAATAATAAAATGAAACTAAGAATCTAAAATTTTTGAGCTTAAGCACTTTCGGTGATGACGTGGTAGCCTCTCATTGGTTGTTGAAAATTTTCGAAAGTTTTGAGAAATTTTTTTCTTGTTTTCAATTTGTATTGATCAATGTTCAATTGGAAGAGTGTAGTTTCAGTTTTGGGAGGGAAACAACAAGACTTAGAGGCTTTCAATGTTCAAAAAAAAGGCTTGACTTTTCTTTCACCCTTTTGGCAAAACACCTTTTGAAGCCTTTGTCCCCCTTTTCTCTTTTGTAGGTTTTGGGAAGACCCCTTTCTCTCTTTTGGTAATAAGACCTTTTGAAAGTCTTTTGGCCCCCTTTCTTCTTTTATAATAGTCTTGGAATGTGTTTCAATACTAACAAGACCACACCTTCTTTCTTCTTTGATTTTAGATCAAACAAACCACTTTCTCTACAACAAGATATGAAGATGTTCAAGAACACAAAGAACACAACTTTGAATCTTGGAGTTCTAAGGTTAACGTTTGACCTCCCAAACATCAACAACACATATTCAAGGTCCAATATTCAACAACAACATCAACAAAACGTTTTTTCAGACACCAATCTTCAACAACAACATCAACAAAATATTTTTCTAGCGACCAATCTTCAGCAACAATATCAACATTCAAGAACCACTTGGATTTAGCTCAAAATTTAGAAGTAGACTCTATTAGTGTTAGTAAAGAAGGGACTAACACTACAAATAACAAAACACAAGAAAAACAAACCTCAGATCTCATCCCAAACACAAAAACGGTATAGATTACTTTTTTTTTGCATTTTTTAGTTTTTCCAACACTATTTTTGTGATTTTTCAAGATAGCAAGCTCAAGATTGATCTCGTGGGAACGAAATTAGTGATGGCTTTGATACCAAATGATACAAATCAGTCCACCTAGATGCAAAAAAAGTCCACAAAACGTGAGAAGAACAAGCAACACAAAGGGATACAAGATGACAAACACAAAAACACACGGATTTGCAAAATAATGAAAGGATAGATAGCGAGACCAAGATTATTACAAGATTAAGAACCAATTATATTTTAACATTAACCCTTAATGAATGTAATAATCAAAACCACACTCTTACGGTGACCGCTAAGGTAATCGACTCACCTCAAGATCCACCGTTTCCAGCAAAGAACAATGTGGGCTTTTCCAAGACCTATAGTAAGGATGACTTTTCCAAGTCCTAACTAAGACTATACTAAGGTGGTCTACACTCAAGAGAGAGCATTTCAAGTGTTTCAATCTTTCATCTTTCATAAACTAAAGAGAAAATACCCAATAAGAAATTATATATAGCCTAACTTATTACATAGTATAATGGACCAAAATACCCTTAAGGAAAGGGAAGGTCATGGGTTGTTTCTTCAACATTTGCAAACCCCAAAATACCCTTAGTGAAGGATGCTTCTTTAATGATCCACAACCATGGGGTCACACTTCAAAACTTGTAGTCTTGAATTGGCATCAAATGTAATCCCCCACGCAATCCTCCACACACAAGTTTGTTTACTAGCATGCTCAAAACGGGTCCTCTATGCATTTTCTCGTATCCTCGAGGTGACCAAGTCTTGAGCCTCTATGTGTTGGCCTCTCAAGATGTCATCAAAAGCTAAGATGGCCATTTGTCCCATATCAAACGGCCTGGTCTATTTTTGACCCACATCACGGCATGGCCGAACCCCAGGCCTACCCCCAGAACCGTGGGCTATAGCAAACCGATTTGGCTCAAAATGCCCCGTTTGCATTGTTTCGCCTAATTGACCACCCAAATAGCCCCGACCATACCAACAGGCCATACTAGGCCACTTCCGAACCGCCCTGACATCCCCCAATTGAATTTTGGCTCATAGCACGCTTGGACCCCAAGCCTTCGCCCAGAACCGTGGTCTTTAACACATCGATTTGGCCAAAAAATGCCCCGTTCATGCCATTTCATTCGTTTAACCTCCCACAAAGCCCCGTCCATAACAACGGGCCATACTAGGCCACTCTCCAGCCTTTCTGGAATTATTTGGTAGATTTTTAGCCCGCGGCACGCCCATACCCCAGGCCCACCCCTGGAACCATGGACTATAGCATAACAATTTGGCATGAAAATTTCCCTTTTGCGGCGTTTCGCCCATTTGACCACCCAAATGACCCCACCTACAGCAATGGGACACACTAGGCTGCTCCCTAGCCTCCCTTGCATACCCCAATCAATTTTAGGCCCACGGTATGCCCAAGCCCACCCTCGGAACCGTGAGCTATAGCACACCGATTTGGCCCAAAAATTCCCTGTTCACGCCGTTTCGCCTGTTTGACCACCCAACCCCACCCACACCAACGGGCCATATTAGGCCGCTCTCCAGCCTCCTTGGCATAACTAGTTGATTTTTAACCCACGGCACACCACGGCCCTGGTCCCACCCCTAAAATCTTGGGCTATAGCACACTAATTTGGCCTAAAAATGCTTTGTTTGCGTTGTTTCTCCTATATGACCATATAAATGACCCCACCCACACCAATGGGCTACAGTAGGCTACTCCGAAGCCTCCCTGGCATGCCCCGATCAATGTTTTGTCCACGAAATGCCTAGTCCCCAGGCCCAACCCAAGAATCATTAGCTATAGCATATCAATTTGGCCTAAAAATTCCCTGTTCACACCGTTTTGCCCATTTGACCACCAAAATGGCCCCGTCCATACCAATGGGCCATATTAGGCTGCTCTCCAGCCTCTCTCGCTTGCTCAGTCTATTTTTGGCCCACAACATCGCAGGACCCCGAGCCTACCCCCAAAACCTTGGGCTATAGCACATCGATTTGGTCCTAAAATATTCCATTTACAACGTTTTGCCTATTTGACCACCCAAATGGCCCCGCCCACACCAATGGCACATATTAGGACACTGCCCAGTCTCCCTGGAATGCCCCAATTAATTTTTGGATAATGGTACGCTCGAACAATGGGCCCACCCCTAGAACCGTGGTCTAATGCACACCTATTTGGCAAGAAAATACCTCATTCGCACTGTTTAGCCTGTTTTACCATTCAAATAGCCCCGCCCCCACCAACGAGCCACACTATGATGCTCTCTAGCCTCCCTGGCATGCCCGGATCAATTTTTAGCCCACGTCACTACTGAACCCCGAGCCCAACCCCAGAACAGTGGGCTATAGCAGACCGATTTGGCCTAAAAAAGCCCTGTCCACATCGTTGTGCCTATTTGACCAATAAAATGGTAATTCCCACTACGACGGGCCACTCTAGGTCACGCCCCAGCCTACCTAGCACACCCCAACCAAATTTTGGCCCACAACATGTACGAACCCTGAGCCCACCCTCATAATTGTGGGCTATAACACACCGATTTGGCCCAAAAATGTCTCGTTCACACCGTTTTGCCCATTTAACCTCCCAAATGGCCTCGTCCAAACCAATGTGCCATATTAGGCGCCGCTTCCCACCCTCCCTGGCTTGCCTCCAGTCAATTTTCAGCGCAAGAAACGCTCAAACCCTGGTTCAACCCTCGGAATCGTGGTCTATAGTAAACCAATTTTGCCCAGAAATTCCCCATTCATGTCGTTTTGCTCGTTTGACCAACCAAATGACCCCTCCTACACAAAATGTCCAAACTAGGCTGCTCCCCAACCTCCCTGGCATGCCCCGATCAGTTTTAGTCCCACAGTACCCCCGAACCCCGATCCCACAACCATAACTATGGGCTATAGCACATGATTTAGCCTAAAAATGCCCCGTTCCAAATATTTGACTACCCAAATAGCCTCGTCTATACCAATGGGCCATATTAGGCCACTTCCCAACCACCATGGCACCCTGCCGATCGATTTTTTACCTACGGCCTACCTGGACCCCGGGCCCACCCTAGAACTGTGGGTTATAGCACACCGATTTGGTATGAAAATGCCCGTTTGCATTATTTCATCTGTTTGACCACCCAAATGGCCCTGCCCACACCAACAGGCTATGCTAGTACACTCTCCAGCCTCTCAGGAATGCCTCAGTTGATTTTTGGCCCACGACACACCTTGACATAGGGCCCACCACCAGCACCGTGGGTTATAGTGCACCAATTTGGCCTAAAAGAGCCCCTTGCGTGCCTTTTTGCCCGTTTAAACACCCAAATGGCCCCGCCCATACCAATGGGCCACACTAGGTCTTTTCCCAGCCTCCCTAGCATACCTTAGTTGATTTTTAACCCACGGCTCGCTCAAACCCCGGGCCCACCCCCAAAACCGTGGGTTATAGCATACTAATTTTGCCTAAAAATGTTTCGTTTGCACTGTTTCACCTGTTTAACAACCCAAATGGCCCCTCCCACACCAATGGGCCACACATATATGCTCCTCAACCTCTCGAGCACTCTCTGATCAATTTTTGGCCCACGACATGCTCGAACCCCAGGCCCACCCCGAAACTATTGGCTATAGCACACTAATTTGGCTTTAAAATGCCCGTCCATGCCGTTTCACCTGTTTGACCACCCCAATGGCGCTGCCCATACCAATGAGCCACACTAGGATGCTTCTCAGTTTCCCTAGCATGCCCCAATCGATTTTCATCCCATGGTATGCCCTGACCCCTAGCTCGCCCCCAGAACAATGGGTTGTAGCACACTAATTAGGCCCAAAAATACCCCATTCACATCTTTGTCCCGTTTTACCACCCAAAAGGCCCCGCTCACACCAACAGGTCACTAGGCTGCTCCCCATCCTTTCTGAGACACTCTGATCAATTTTTAGCGCACGGAACGCTTAGAACCTGGGCCCTCCTTGAAACCAGGGGTTATAGCACACTAATTTGGTTCAAAAATACTCCATTTGCATTGTTTTGCTCGTTTGACCACCTACATGATCCTGCCCACACCAACAGGACATACAAAACTTCTCGTCAGACTCACTGGCATGCCCTGATTGATTTTTGGCCAACGATGAGCCTGAGCACCAGGCCCATCCCCAGAACCGTGGGCTATAGAACACCGATTTGGCTTGAAAATGTAACATTTGAGACATTTCACCTGTTTGACCACACAAATTGCTCTGGCTACACTAGATCGCTCCCCAGCCTCCCTGGCATGCCCTAGTTGATTTTTGACCTACGGCAATCCCGAATCCAAGGCCTACCCTTGAAACCATGGACTATAGCACACTGATTTGGCATGAAAACACATCATTCGTGTTGTTTTGCCTTTTTGACCACCTAAATAGACCCACCCATTTCAACGGGTCATACTAAGAAGCTCTCTGTCATGCCTTGCTTTATTTTCAACCCATGACACTATCGAACCCTAAGCCCTCCCCCAGAACCGTGGACTATAGCACGCCAATTTGGCCTAAAAATGATCCATTTACGTTGTTTCACCAATTTGACTACCCAACTAGCCACACCCGGCATAGTATGGCCTATTATTGATGACGGAGCTATTTTGGTAGTCAAACAAACAAAACAATATGAATGAGTAATTTTTGGGCCAAATCAATGTGCTATAACTCACGGTCCTGGGAGTGGGCTTGGGGTCTGGGCATGTCGTGGGCCTAAAATTGACCAAGGCATGCCATAGAGGTTGGGGAGTGGCGTAGTATGGCCCGTTGGTATGTTGGGGCCATTTTGGTGGTCAAACAGGAGAAATAGTGTAAACAGGGAATTTTTGGATCAAATCGGTGTGCTATAGCCCACGATTCAACGGTGGGCTCGAGGTCCAGGCGTGCGTGTGCTAAATATCATCCGGGGCGTGCCAGGGAGGCTAGGGAGCGGCTTAGTATGGGCCGTTGGTGTGGCCAGAGCCATTTGAGTGGTCAAACAAGTAAAGCGGCATGAATAAGGCATTTTCTGGCCAAATCATTATGCTATAGCTCACGGTTCCGGGGGTAGGCCTGTGGTCCAAGCGTGTTATGGCTGAAAATTGACCGAGGTATGCCAGGGAAGCTAAGGAGCAGCCTAGTGTGTCCCGTGGGTGTGGAGGGGCCATTTGGGTGGTCAAACGGGCAAAACGATGTGAACTAGGCATTTTCAAGCCAAATCGGTATGGTATAGACCACGGTTCTAGGGATGGCCCCAGGGTTCGAGCATACCGTTGGCCAAAAATTGACTGGGGCGTGCTCGGGAGGTTGGGGAGAGACCTAGTGTGGCCCATTTAGGTAGGCACGTCTATTAGGGCAGTCAAACGGATGAAACGGCATGAATGCTATTTACGAGCGAAATCAGTGTGCTATAACACACGGTTCTGAGGTGGGCCCTGGGTCCTGGAGTGCCGTGGACCAAAAATCGAACGGGTAATACCAGAGAGTCCAAGGAGCTGCTAGTGTGGTCCATTGGTGTGGGCGGGTCCATTTATGTGTTCAAATAATGCATATAGGGCATTTTAGGGCAAATTGGTGTACTATAGCCCACGGTTCTAGGAGTGAGCCCAGGGTACGAACGTGTTATGGTCTAAAAATCGATCAGGGCGATCCAAGAAAGATGAAAAGTAGGGCCATTTAGTTGGTCAAACGGGTGAAACAACGCAAACTGGGAATTTTTGGGCAAAATTGGTGTGCTATATCCCACAAGTTTGGGGGTAGACCCATGGTCCGGATGTGTCGGGGGCCAAAAATCAACTAAGACATGCCAGGGTGGCTGGGGAGAAGCCTAGTGTGGCCCGTTGGTGTGGGCAGGGCAATTTAGGGGTTAAACGGGTGAAACAGCGCAAACCGAGTATTTTTGACCAAAATTGGTGTGTTATAGCCCACAGTTCTGTTGGTGGACCCAGGGTTTCGGTGTGCTGTGGGCATAACATCAGTTAGGGAATGCCAAGGAGGCTAGGGAGCGGCCTAGTGTGGGTCATTGGTGTGGGAGGCACTATTTGGGTGGTCAAATTGGTGAAACAACGCAAATGGGGCATTTTCAGGCTTAATCAGTGTGCTATAGCCCACGGTTCCAGGGGTGGGCCCGAGGTCCGGGCGTTCCATCAGCCAAAAATTAGTGGGGGTATGCCAGGAAGGCTGGGGAGCATTATAGTGTGGCTCGTTGGTATGGGCGAGACTATTTGGGTGATCAAACGGGCTAAACGGTGCGAACAAAGCATTTTTGGGTCAAATCGGTGTGCTATATCCCTCGGTTCAGGGGGTAGGCCCAGGGTTCGGGCGATCCTAGTATTGATCGTTGGTGTGGGTGGGTCCATTTGGGTATCCAAATAAGTAAATCTACACCAATGGCATATTTTTGGGCCAAATCGGTGAGTTTTAGCCTACGATTCTAGGGGTGGACCCGGGGATCAAGCATGCAGTGGGTCGAAAATCAACCGGGGAATTTCAGGGAGCCTTAGAGTATAGCACAATGACTTGGCCGAAAAATACTCCGTTCACGTCATTTTGCCAATTTGACCACATAAATGGCCCCGCCCACACCAATGGACCACACTAGGCTGCTCCCCAGCCTCCCTGGCATGCCTTGGTTAATTTTTAGACCATGGAACGCTCGTACCCTGGGCCCATCCCCAGAATCATGGTCTATAGCACACTGATTTGGCAAGAAAATGCCCCATTGGAGCTTTTTAGCCCATTTGACCACCCAAATGGCCCCTGCCCACACCAACAGGCCATACTAGGACACTCCCCAGCCTCCCTGGCGTGCCCTGGTCAATTTTCGTCCCATGTCACGGTCGTAAACTGGGCCCAATACCGGAACCGTAGGCTATAGCACATCAATTTGGCTTGAAAATGACCCGTCCGCACCATGTCACCTATTTGACCAATCAAATGGACCCGCCCACAACAATGGGCCATACTAAGCCACACCTCACCCTGCCTGGCATGCCCCAATCAATTTTTGACCCATGACATGCACAGACCCTATGCCCATCCCCGCAACTGTGGGCTTTAACATACCGATTTGGCCCAAAAATGCCTCGTTCATGCCGTTTTGCTCGTTTGACCACCCAAATGACCTCGCCCACACCAACGTGCCAAAATAGGCTGATCCCCAGTCTCCCTGGCATACCCTAGAAAATTTTTAGCCCACGGCACATTCGAACCCTGGGACCACCCTCAGAACCGTGGGCTATAGCAAACTAATTTAGCCCAAAATTGCCTTGTTCGGGCCGTTTTGACCGTTAAATCCCCCAAATGGTCTTGCCTACACCAAATGGACACACTAGGCCGTTCCCCAGCCTCCCTGGCACACCCGGGTAAATTTTCATACCACAGCACCCCTGGACCTCGGGCCCACACCTAGAACTCTGGGCTATAGTGCACCGCTTTAGCCCGAAAATGCCCCGTTCATAATGTTTTGCCCGTTTGATCACCCGAATGGCCCCGCCCATACAATTAGGCCACACTAGGCTGCTTCCCAGCCTCCCTGACAGGACTTGATTGATTTTTGACCTATGGCCTACCCAGACCCTGGGGCCACCACCAGAACTGTGGGCTATAGCATACCAATTTGGCTCGAAAATACCCCGTTTGTGTCGTTTCGCCTGTTTGACCACCCAAATGGCCCCGTCCATACCAATGGGCCACACTAGGTCGCTCCCTAGCCTCCCGGGGATTCCTTGATCAATTTTTTCCCATGAAACACCCAGAACCCTAGCCCTCCCCCTGAACTGTGGGCTATAGCACACTAATTTGATCTGAAAATACCTTATTCACGTCGTTTTGCCCATTTGACCACCAAAATGGCCCTGCCTGCACCAACGTGCCATACTAGGCCCCTGTTCAGCCTCCCAGGCATGCCCCAGTCGATTTTTGGCCCATGACACGCCCGGACCCCGGGTCCACCCCCGAAACCGTGGGCTAGTGCACACTAATTTGGCCTAAAAATACCCTTTCCACACTGTTTTGCCCGTTTGACCACCCAAATATCCCCAACCATACCAACCAGCGATACTAGGCCTCTCTCCAGCCTCCCTGGCATACCTTGATAAATTTTTGACCCATGGAACGCTCGTACGCTGGGCCCACCCCCATACTCTGGCTATAGCACACTGATTTGGCCCAAAAATGCTTCGTTCATGCAATATTGCCCATTTGATAACCCAAATAGCCCCAAACACACCAATGGGCCACACAAGGCCGCTCCTCAACCTCTCTGGCATTCCCCAGTCAATTTTTGGCCCCTGGCATGCTAGAACCCGAGGTCCACTCCCAGAACTATGGGCTATAGCACACCAATTTAGCCCGAAAATGCCCCATCCATACTGTTTCGCCATTTTAACCACCCAAAGGGCCCCTCTCACACCACGATCCCCACTAGGACGATCCCGAGTTTCCCTGGCACACGTCGATTGATTTTTGGCCCACGAAATGCCCTGACCCTGATGATAGGCGAATTTACGCGCCTATATCAATATATTTTGCCCATATTTTAGCCTAGTTTTGAGAACTAATTATCTATTTCATGCACTTTTAGTCCTTTTTCCTGTAAATGAGCTAACAAACATGATTAGGAAAGTTTCAGGTATAAATGATGCAAAATACAGCATTTTATGGCTTACTTGACGCAAAAGAAAGCTCACAAACGAAGTGGAAAGGAGCTGGACGCCTAAAGGACCAAATCTGCTGCATGGAAAATCTGTCCCGGGCTAAAACAGCATTTCTGAATACTTTGGGGACTGCATGGAAAATCTGTCCAGGACTAAAACAGCATTTCTGAAGACTTTGGGGACTTACAGACACAAAACTGGATTTTGACAATGATACATTAACCTAGTACAATTGGGTTATGTATTTCATTAGTTTATTTGGATTAGGAGAATGTTACATTAACCTAGTACAAATGGGTTAAGTATTTCCTTAGTTTAGTAGGATTTGGTTATTTATTTCATTAGCATAGTAGGAGTAGGATAGGAGTATTATAAATACCCTATCATGCTAGAGATTTTAATCAAGTCCTCCCTTAGTGGAGGCAACTCCTCCCTTCATTCAAGAAATTCATTCTTAAACTATTAATTTTCTTCCATCTCTCTCATCTTCCACCACAAACATTCAACTCTTAAATTCCACAACAAGAGAATCGTTACTTGCTACGGAATCACCAAAATCACACGCCAAACACCTAATATTCACGCCATCCACCATGCAAAACGTGATATCCTTCGCATTCATGGGTAACTAAATCTCTTAGTTGGGGTTATGGAAGCCGAATGAGTTACTATCTATAGCTATGAGTTTGTGAGTTCAAGACAAGTATATTGCTTATATCATTATTCTCTTCATCTTAAATCTACATCCTTTGCGGTTCAAACACAAGAACACGCCATTCTAACATCTAACCTGTTCGAGAGAAAGGTTATTTGTCTAGAAAAGAAGACGCATAGACCAACGCCAGTCTAACATTTAACTTGTTCGAGAGAAAGGTTATTTGTCTGGAAAAGAGATAATGTCAAGGTAGTAGGACACCCTTTCCTATTAAAAAGCTAGTGCCGTACCTGGACTAACCTCTTGGAGAATTCGTACCGTTAGACACGCTTTAAGCTCGAGAGAGTTAAAGTGAAATAGTCCTTGTTTAGGTCGAGAGACGCTTGGATTTACCATCGACTACAATTCTCTATAAGCAATTGCATGTCAAGACTCTACACACTCATAGCCAATAGAGACGTATACCTCTGAAGGTGGACATAATCCCAACGCTTCAATTCTCATTGTTTACAACCAGCGTGACAATCTTTCTCTTTTTACTTTATTATTTTCAGCTTTTATTTCATTACTTTGGTTACTTATTACAATCCCCCCTTCTTACGAGACTTGCACCAAAAGTCTATTAATTTTGCTTACTTGTTGACCAAGCTATTCCCTGTGGGATCGACACCCAACCCAGGTTGGGTTCTATATTTGCTAACGACCGCTTTACACTCCTACGAGAGCTGTAGATTGAGCGTTATCAAAAATTGGCGCCGTTGCCGGGGAATACGAGTGTCAATCAAGTTCGTGATAATTACTAGACCCTTTGGTCAAAGATTCTCGTACTTTTACTTTTAGTTGTTGTTTTTGTTTTATTTAGGTTTATTCAGTGCATCAATGGAGGCACAACGTGAAATTGAAAGGATGGCTGCTCAAGTGCATCAACAAAATATTGATAACCGTAGGCGAGCAACAAATCCTGACGACGAGGACGATCTGGACGGACCTGGTGCCACCGGAGCTATTATTCTTCCGCCATTAGCACCTGGAGCAAAGTTCAATATCACTAGCGCCATGATTCAGCTTTTGCAACTCAAGGGATTATTTGGTGGACTAGCAGGCGATGATCCGAATATGCATCTGATCAACTTTATTTCTACATGCAAGTCATTCGACAATCCTGGAGTTGGACAGAATGCAATTCGATTACGTCTATTTCCATTGTCTCTGTCTGGGGAGGCAACTATGTGGTTGAATGGGCTGACTCCTGATTCTATTACTCATTGGAGGCAATTGAAAGACGCTTTCCTAGAAAGATTCTTTCCGCCATCAAAAAAAGCACAATTGAGAGATGAGATCACCAATTTTCGACAGCTTCCAACTGAAGCTCTCCACGAAACATGGGAGAGGTTCAAGACGAAGCTAATGCGATGCCCAAACCATCATATGACCAATGTCCACTTGATGGAGATATTATACAGAGCTTTGAATTCGGTGACTAAGCCAATGGTTGATAATGCGGCTGGAGGATCATTTATGGACCTCACCTTTGGTCAAGCAAGCAATATGCTAGATCGTATGACGAAACAAAGTAGAGCTTGGCATACCAGGGATTCTGAGGTAGCAAGCCCCACTTTATCTATTGGCATGTCTGCAGACCAAAGAAGAAGAGAAGAAGAACGTGAGCAAGACATGGCGCACATGAAAACACAATTGGATCTTCTGACAAAGCACTTATTATCAAGGAAGACCGAAAAAGTGAAAGCTGTAGCGCAAAAAGGAAGAGACGAATCTGATTCAGAAGAGGAGGCCAACTACTTGAACAATCAGGGGGGTTTCCGTGGGAATGCCCAAGGAAACCAAGGTCGGAACTATTATGATAAATCAGGAAGCAAAGACCAAGGTAGTTGGAGGAAAAATAATGAAAAGAGTGGTTTGTACGTTCCCCCTGGTAGACGTGATACCACCACATCTAATTCTGGGAGTATGGAAGACATGATGGCTAAGTTATTGAAAGGAGTGGAAGCAACAAGCGCGGGAGTTAAAGAGGTAATCGACGATTTGGCCTCCATGAAGCAATTAGTTGATTCTCATTCCACTTCTATCAAGCAACTAGAGCAGCAATTCAGCCAACTTTCAGTAGCATTTAATCAAAGAAAGGCTGGCACTTTACCTAGCGATACTGTGCAAAACCCAAGGAATGATGGGTCATGCATGGCCATAACTACCAGAAGTGGTAAGGTGCTGGAAACTTCAGCAAAAGGCAAGCAAGTGGTTGACGAAGTGGTACGGTTTGATATATGCAAAACAATGAAGCAGCCCAGCGATATGAATGAGTCATCTGTAGCTGATGTTCATTATGAGGATACGAAAGCATTATCTATAGAGAAACAACCTACTGTTGAGCCATTGTCTGCTGCGCCACTGAATGTTGAGCATGAGGATAATGAAGATTATGAAGAACTTATGGGTGATCTAACAGAAATAGAGTCTTATACTCCTAAGAAACCGGATTGTGATCTCAAGAATCAACCAACAGCGAAGACTCACTTTGACGAGCCACCAATGCTAGAATCGCAAGAGCTCCCCGATTATCTAAGGTATGTGTTCTTGGAAAGTAGAAATATACTTCCGGGGAGAGCAGATGATTTAAGTGAACAGCACGTAGAAGCTCTCATCTCTGCTCTGAGGAGATACAAGAGAGCTATGGGTTGGACTATTGATGATATAATTGGTGACTCTCCGGAGAAACGTATGAGCCATCTCGAAAAAATTTGCATGCCCACAGGTAAGCCTCATTGTCGTCTAAATCCTTTCAGAAAACGATCCATCACTTATCTCGACGAAGTCTAAGTACTCGAGGTAACTATGTCGAGCCACGACAATAAATAAGGCGCTAGATGGGAGGCAACCCATCGTTTTATCATTTTTTTTCGTTTTCTTTCATCCTAGTACTTGCTTTTGATAAATGAAAATCCAAAAATAAGAGTCGTGCCACGACCAAAAATAAGGCGCTTGGTGGGAGGCAACCCATCGTACTAATCGTTTTCATTTGTTTGAGCAAATATAGGTGCAAGAAGTATGCAACGAGGAGATTGATTTCAATTGGCGATTTGGTCGCATTGTATGGTAAAGTCGGTAAGTTAGGAATGGTGATGCATAAGGCTATGGATTGAGCCTTTCTCACGTCATAATAGGCTTCGAGAAAGGCTAGGCCTTGGTAAAAATAGGCCACGAACGATGCACAACCTATTCTATCGCCTAAGGACTCGGAATCTAGTGTGCAATACACTATGCGCCGCCTATTCCTAGGTGTGCTTTTGACTATGCGCCGCCTATGCTATGGCATTTGAGATACTGAGACCAAATGCCATACCATATGCGCCGCATATGCCTAGATATGCCATACCATGTGCGGCGCATATGTCCCATTATGCCATGGACAATGCGCCGCATATACATGTGTTATGCCGAGGGATATGCGCCGCATATAGGGTGATTTTGTCCCCAAATCCGATTGTAAATGGGTCATAACCCGACCCATACTCTTCCTATATAAAGGGGACATAGTTTTACAACACAACCACATTAGAAAACACCCTAAAGGCGCCACATAACCTTCCAAATCTTCTCAAAATTTTCTTCTTTTGCTCTTCCAATTCACAACACCGCCTCCACAAGCTTCAAGCAAGTAAGTACTCTCTTATTCTTCATTTATTTATCGTAAGTACTACGTTGCTATGCTTATTATAAATTGCTTCATCATATAAGATTGTTGGTGATGTTCATGTGTTTGAATTGTTGTTGCATAATCATGTGAGTGAACATATACGTAGGGAATTCTTGACTTATTTCCGACTTGAATTTCGTTTCAATAGCATTGTTATGATATTTGCTGAATTGATATGACTATGGATATTGCTTAAGAGTGTTGTTTGGATGCTTACATGTTAGACTATCCCGGCCATCGGGATAAGATTATAGTACCTATCGACTTAGGAGGTTGTGCTTGTTGTAAAAATAACGATTCCATGTGGTAACCCCTATGTCGTAGTGTTGCTATATCTACCATGAAAGTAGTCCAATGGCTGCAAATAAGTGATACAATGCTGATTTTCTTGTTAGAATACAATCCTAAAACGTATGTCGACGAAATCTGAGTAAATCGACTGCGTTCACCTCGCTGATTTGTGCAACAAAACTAAGTGTGGGGTGGTACCCCTAGTACTTGCATATAGATTGTATCAAGTGAGATTGTGCTGCAACTAACATTATTTCTAGTCTCAGGTACAATGGCACCTAAAGCGAGACAAGGCAAGGAGAAGGCTACCACCTCCCAAAAGGGCAAAAAGAGAAGTTGCAAGGACCAAGGAGAACCCTCCTCGCAGCAAATACCCCGACTCACGCTTAGAATTAAGTGGGATACTTATGAGGAACTTCTAAGGATGACGACTCTGATGATGATTCCAATGCAAGGGGTATGACCCCAGACATAGAGGATGAGTCCGACTAACCAGGTTCTTCTTATTTATTTTCCACTGAGGACAGTGTACCGACTAAGTGTGGGGTGGTGGTATTGCATGCTATACTTATCTATTCGCATCTATGTTTGTTTGCGTTTGTTTTATTTTTGTTTCATTTTTTTTTTAGTAGTCAAAATTTTTTCTAGCTTCGCATGAAATTATTTTGATAGGCAGCATGAGATTATAACAAGAGTATGTGTTACAATTGTGACTATTGAGACGTTTAGGCTCTAGTTGTGACTCATTATGTGATATTGTGTGATTCAATTCCTTCACTTGTTGGGTCAAGAGTCTATATTACTTCCAAACAAGTCGACCATGTGCCTTGTGTGTGTGAGATAATAGTATATTCTATGTATGTGGCTGATGCTAGAACTTGCCTCGTATGTATGCAAAGCGAAAATAAGGAATGTAAGTTTAGGATATGATTTAGGCATTTCTTTGGCAACCTATACATGTTTACTTTCAGTTTTTCCTACCCATGTAAATCATCCTAGTTAAACCCTTTTGAGCCTTTAGCCTATTTCTTTGACAACCTTGTATGTAAGCCTAATCCATTTTGTTTCAAGACCGTAATTTGATCCAAATTCCTAAGTGCTTTAAAGTGAATAAGTCATGTGACAACATAAGAGGAAATTGGGTGAGTATGAAGCTTTAAATTGGAATGGTTCTTGAATGTGTTATGAAAAATGCTATCATAAGAGGTATGTCGTGAAAAGAAAAAGGAAAAGAAAGCTGAAAAGTGAGTTGTTCTTAAATTTGAAAAACAAAAGAGGAGAACAAGGGTGGTAGAAGAAAAAAAGAAGAAAGGTTGAAAGAAAAAAAGTGTCATTGATACAATGTGATGTATTAAAGTGCTTAGGAACCTAGTCACTATTTCTGGCCAAAATAGCTGATCCTACCCGTCCCTTAGCCTACATTACAACCATCAAAAGACCTACTTGATCCTAATCTTAACATTCCGACATTTAGTAGAGTACTACATTAAGGGCAAGCTTATGGTCATTAGTTGCTACATATGAATTCTTTGTGAGAGTGAGAGCAAGGACACTTTGATACCCATGTTTGAAAAATATGCTATATTTGTGAGTGATTATGGGTACTATATTGTGAGACACACATGGTTGATGAGTTTTGGATAGTTGTATATGATTCTATGTACCTTAACGTTTGCATGCGAGTTGATCACCATCACGAGTCTATGCTTGAGGTTAAATTGTTTCTACTTATAATCGGAAAGCTACTCTTTGTTGATAGTTGTTGTGCTTGTCTTGAAGAATGTTTTGTGTTGTGGCTGTAAAAACCCTAAGTTGATGTTAGAAGGACATGATATGTTGTTCGAGGACGAACAAAGCTCTAAGTGTGGGGTGTTGATGATAGGCGAATTTACGCGCCTATATCAATATATTTTGCCCATATTTTAGCCTAGTTTTGAGAACTAATTATCTATTTCATGCACTTTTAGTCCTTTTTCCTGTAAATGAGCTAACAAACATGATTAGGAAAGTTTCAGGTATAAATGATGCAAAATACAGCATTTTATGGCTTACTTGACGCAAAAGAAAGCTCACAAACGAAGTGGAAAGGAGCTGGACGCCTAAAGGACCAAATCTGCTGCATGGAAAATCTGTCCCGGGCTAAAACAGCATTTCTGAATACTTTGGGGACTGCATGGAAAATCTGTCCAGGACTAAAACAGCATTTCTGAAGACTTTGGGGACTTACAGACACAAAACTGGATTTTGACAATGATACATTAACCTAGTACAATTGGGTTATGTATTTCATTAGTTTATTTGGATTAGGAGAATGTTACATTAACCTAGTACAAATGGGTTAAGTATTTCCTTAGTTTAGTAGGATTTGGTTATTTATTTCATTAGCATAGTAGGAGTAGGATAGGAGTATTATAAATACCCTATCATGCTAGAGATTTTAATCAAGTCCTCCCTTAGTGGAGGCAACTCCTCCCTTCATTCAAGAAATTCATTCTTAAACTATTAATTTTCTTCCATCTCTCTCATCTTCCACCACAAACATTCAACTCTTAAATTCCACAACAAGAGAATCGTTACTTGCTACGGAATCACCAAAATCACACGCCAAACACCTAATATTCACGCCATCCACCATGCAAAACGTGATATCCTTCGCATTCATGGGTAACTAAATCTCTTAGTTGGGGTTATGGAAGCCGAATGAGTTACTATCTATAGCTATGAGTTTGTGAGTTCAAGACAAGTATATTGCTTATATCATTATTCTCTTCATCTTAAATCTACATCCTTTGCGGTTCAAACACAAGAACACGCCATTCTAACATCTAACCTGTTCGAGAGAAAGGTTATTTGTCTAGAAAAGAAGACGCATAGACCAACGCCAGTCTAACATTTAACTTGTTCGAGAGAAAGGTTATTTGTCTGGAAAAGAGATAATGTCAAGGTAGTAGGACACCCTTTCCTATTAAAAAGCTAGTGTCGTACCTGGACTAACCTCTTGGAGAATTCGTACCGTTAGACACGCTTTAAGCTCGAGAGAGTTAAAGTGAAATAGTCCTTGTTTAGGTCGAGAGACGCTTGGATTTACCATCGACTACAATTCTCTATAAGCAATTGCATGTCAAGACTCTACACACTCATAGCCAATAGAGACGTATACCTCTGAAGGTGGACATAATCCCAACGCTTCAATTCTCATTGTTTACAACCAGCGTGACAATCTTTCTCTTTTTACTTTATTATTTTCAGCTTTTATTTCATTACTTTGGTTACTTATTACAATCCCCCCTTCTTACGAGACTTGCACCAAAAGTCTATTAATTTTGCTTACTTGTTGACCAAGCTATTCCCTGTGGGATCGACACCCAACCCAGGTTGGGTTCTATATTTGCTAACGACCGCTTTACACTCCTACGAGAGCTGTAGATTGAGCGTTATCAGACCCCGGGGCCACCCCCGAAATAGTAGGTTATAGCACACCTATTTAGCTCGAAAATTCCCTATTCATGTCGTTTATCCCATTTGACCACCTAAATGACACCACCCATACCAACGGGCCACACTAGGCCACTCCCCAGCCTCCCTGGCAAGCCCCAATCGATTTTCTACCCACGGCACGCCCGAACCCTCGAACCCCCTCAGCACCGTAGGCTATAGCTCATCGATTTAGCCCAAAAATGACCCGTTGGTGCCATTTTTCCTGTCTGACTACCTAAATGGCCCCTCCCACACCAACGGGTCATACTAGACTGCTTCCTAGCCTCTCTAGAATACCTCAGTCAGTTTTTAGCCCACGGTATGCCCAAACCCAAGGCCCACCCCCAAAACCGTGGGCTATAGCACACCGATTTAACCTGAAAATGTCATATTCAAGCTGTTTCACCTATTTGACCATACAAATGGCCCCTCCTAGATCGACGGGCCACACTAGGTTGCTCCCCAGCCTCCCTGGCATGCCCTGGTTGATTTTTGACCCACGACACACTCGAATCCCGGTTCCACCTCCGAAACCATAGACTATAGCACACCAATTTGGCCCAAAAACACCCCTTTTGTGTTGCTTTGCATGTTTGACCACCCAAATGGCTCATCCCATACCAACGGGCCATACTAGGCCACTCCCTATCCTCCTTGGCATGCCCTGGTAGATTTTTGATCCACGACACGGCCGAACCCTGGGCCCACTCCAAAATCGGGGGCCATAGCACACCGATTTAACCCAAAAAATACCCTATTCATGTTGTTTTGCCTGTTTGACCACCCAAATGGCCCCGCCCACACCAACGGGCCACACTACATTGTTCCCCAGTTGCCCTGGCACTCCCCGATCTATTTTTGGCCCATGGTACGCCCAGACCCAAGGCCCACAACCAGAACCATGGGCTATAGTACACTGATTTAGGCCAAAAATGCCCCGTTCATGACGTTTCTCCCATTTGAGAATCCAAACGGCCCCGCCCATACCAATAGACCACACTAGTACACTCTCCCGCCTCACGGGCATGCCTCGATCAATTTTTAACCCACTTCACGCACAAACCCAAGGCCCACCCTAATAACCGTGGGACATAGCACACTAATTTAGTTTGAAAATGCCCTGTCGCGCCATTTCGCCTATTTGAACACATAAATGGCCCCGTTCGTGCTGTTACGCCAGTTTGACTAAACAAATGGCCCTACCCACACTAACGGGCCTTACTAGACCACTTCTCAGCCTACATGTATGCCCCGATCAATTTTTGGCCACAACACGCTCGGACCCCGGGCCCACCCTAAAAACCATGGGCAAAATGTTTTGGCCCAAAAACTCTTCATTCACGCTGTTTCGCCTGTTTGACCACCCAAATGGCCTCGCCCACACCAATGGGCCACACAAGGTCGCTCCCCAACATCCATGGCATGCCCCGATCAATTTTTAGCCCACGACACACCCGAACCCTGGGCCCACCCCCAATACTGTTGGCTATAGCACACCAATTTGGCCTGAAAATGCCCAGTCCGCGCCGTTTTGCCCGTTTAACAACACAAATGCCCCCGCCCACACCAAATGGCCACACTTGGCCGATCCCCCACCCTCCATGGCCTGATCCGGTCAATTTTCAGCCCATGGAATGCCCATACCCTAGGCGCTCCCCAGAACCTTGGGCTATAGCACACCGATTACACCCAAAAATGCCTAGTTCATGTCGCTTCGCCCGTTTGACTACACAAATGGGCCCGTCCATACCAACGGGCTATAATTGCAACTACCCAGCCTCCCAGGCTTGCCCTAGTCAATTTTAGCCCACGAAAATCCTGGACCACTTGCACACCTATGGACATTGGGTTATAGCTCGCCGATTTGGCCCAAACATGCCTTGTTCAAAGGGCCATACTATGACGATCTACAGCCTCCCTGGCATACCCCGATCAATTTTCAGCCTATGGCGCGCCCAAACCCGAGGAACCGTAGGCTATAGCACACCGATTTAGGTCAAAAATGCCCTGTTCCTACCGTTTTGACAGTTTGACCACCAAAATGGCCTCACCCACACCAACGGGCCACACTACAGTGCTCCTTATCTTCCCTGGCATACCCAAGTCAATTTATATCCCACGTCACGTTCGGACACCTAGCCCAACCCCAGAACCTTGGCCTATAGCACACCGATTTGGCTTGAAAATACTTTGTCTGCATTGTTTTGCCTATTTGACCAACCAAATGGACCCGTACTCAACAACGGGACACACTAGGCAATGTCCTACCCTCCATGGCATGCCTCAATCAATTTTTGGCCCACGGAATGCACGGACCCTGATCCCACTCCCGTAGCTGTGGTTTATAGCACACCGATTTGGCCAAATGCCTCATTCATGCTATTTTGCTCGTTTGATCAACCAAATGGCCCCGCCAAGACCAACGTGCCATACTTGGCCGCTCTCCAACCTTCCTGCATGCTTCAGCCAATTTATGGTCCACGGGATGCCCGAAGCCTGGGCCCACCCTTGGAGCCGTAGGCTATAGCAAACTAATTTAGCCCAAAAATGCCCTGTTCATACCGTTTCGCTCGTTTGACTACCCAAATGGTCCCGCCTCACAAACTGAACACACATGGGCACTTCCCAGCCTCTCTGGCAAGCTCTGGTCGATTTTTGTCCTACAACACCCTCGGACCCCAGGCCTACCCCTAGAACTGTGGGCTATAGAACATCGATTTGGCTAGAAAATGTCATGTTCGCACTGTTTTGCTCATTTGACAACCCAAATGGCCCTGCCCATACCAACAATTAATACTAGCCTACTCGCCAGCCTCCCGAGCATGACTTGGTGAATTGTTGGCCTACTACACACTCGGAACCAAGTCCCTCCCCTGAACTATAGGCTATAGCACACCGATTTGGCCCAAAAATGCCCCATTAGGGTCATTTGGCTCGTTGACCACCCAAATGGCCCTACCCATACAACGGTCCACACTAGGTCACTCCACCCCCAGAACCATAGGCTATAGCACACTGATTTGGCCTAAAAATGCTTCGTTCGTGCTGTTTTGCCTATTTGACCATACAAAGTTGTGAATGAAACCCTAAAAGATGCTATTTATACTAAAGCCTAATTAAGGTAATAAAATAACAAAATCACAGCTAGGCTCAGATTCAGGTTACGGCATATTGGTGTTGATCGTCAGGCTTCTGACGGCGTCTCAGATATATGTTCAGAAGTCGTGCCTTCTTAACCTGTTTTGGCTCACTCTGACGATATCCTCCGACGACTTTCCAGTGGAGTGACGGTGTGTAGCAAATTTCGTCAGACCTTCAGCTTATTTCACCATGTTCTGTCCCACTTGACGGCATCTTCTGACGGCTAACCACACTTGTGACAACATATTGAGAATGTCGTCACCTTCATCCAGCAACTCTTCTTCACTGTTCTTCCTGATGCCTTTTTCTGGTAGCTTACCACATCTCTGACGGCTTGCAAGAAATGCTGTCAGACTTATGTCAGCTCACTTGTACCAGATTTTACTTATTTTGTTCATCTTTCCTATGTTTTCCTCCCATCCTTGCTACAACTATAATATCACAAGAAAACGATCAAAAACAACCAAAAGTTGCTTAAAACTTCGCAATTATTTAGAGTTAAAAGCCTCGAATGTGTTAGCATCTGCTCATACATCAACACCCTCAACTTAAAACAATTATTTGTCCTCAAGCAACTACATAACACCATACTACGATGCTTAACCAAGAGACACCTAAGATACCTATCACAGTTGATTATCAAGTTTAGCTCAAAACTCATGCCACTCTCCACGTTCAATCCAATTGTACATATCCATGAATTTTAACAATGTGACCCAAAGTTATCAAGATATGGCATCAATTTAGAAACAACAACCATGCATGTACCAATATTACACTATCCAAATAAGTTAACAGCTAGCAATGCAACCGATGTGCCCTTACAACAAAGAAGTCCCTCCTCACTCATATATGAACTCAAGCATGTCAATTCAGGGATGATCAAGAAACACTTACTCTCAGAAAGAAATTCTAATCAATGCATGTCAAATACCATATGCTTGCCCTTATTTTCATTACCAAGGTGTCCAGACAGGTAAGTTAGGATCACTATAGGTATTTTCTTTGGCCTGTAATGTAGGATAAGGGCTGGTATGATATTCAATGGCATTTAGAGTGACTAAGCCTCCTTGGCACTACCTTAACTTTTGGGGTTCACTTATTAACCTTTTTCTTCTTTTTCTCCTTTTATTAATCACACATTATTCAGGATGGATGTGGCTTTTCTTTTTTATTCTTTTTCTTTTCTTATTCTTCTTCCACACCACCCAGCTTTTTATTCTTTTTCACTTAATCTTTTCCTTTTATTGTACCTTTCTTCATACTCAGTTTACATCATGCACCCCTATGATAGACACCCTTAACTTAGGTTGTTTACCTAAGTCTAGGTGCACAATGTCCAAGGAAGACCAAGGCCAAAATTGATTCATTATGATCTAAACGGGAAGGTGATAGGTGTCATAGAAAGAAATGGTCAATTCAAGCTAAAAATAGGGATCAAGAGATATCATGCATACAGGGAAGGTCATTTAGGCAAAAAGTGACTTAAAAATCAAAACGGCCTATGATCCTTTCCTAACCCCTATCTTTCAACCAAGGTAAGACTAACCGGGCAAGTTCTAGATTTAACACACAAAGGAAACTAAGTAGTATCTCACACACACATGGCACAAAGGTGCATCAGAAGATACTACCTATCCGGTTCATGCGATTTTTTAGCAGTGGATATTATATCAGTAGTACTAATGCCATAACAAGATGCACAGTGATCACACATAAATGTATATCGCACAGTTATAAACATACCAACGGAGAGGTGTTTGTCAGTCTCAAAAATCAACAAAAGTATATCAACTGCTCTAGATACTTATTTTTCTCCAGTTAACCACAACACATCAGAAAACAAACACAGTACTCCTAAACATGCTGGCTCTACTAGGAACAAGACTCCAGCAAAAAGAGGCACGGCAACAAAAATCCCAGGAGGACATCAACACCCACAAGTAGCCCCACCCTTAACTTAATATCATGCATTGTTCCCCATACGTCAAATAAAAAAAAAGAGTTAGAAACATACTTGTGGCACCACGGGTGCGAAGATCTGATGTCAATCACATAATACGAATACAAACAACAAATTACCTTGGGTTGCTTCCCAAGAAGTTCCTAGTTTAACGTCGCGACTCAACTTTTTCCACCACCTTGAGGATATGAAATTCACCACAACTTAGAGTCCATCTTCTTGCCTCGCTCATAGGGAGGTGGTACAAAGATTAAGAAGTCGAGTAATGAATGATGCATGGTCAACAACTCAACCTTAAAGTGAGGTGTGTTTTTATGTTGTTTATCAAGTGTAAAATAAAGAATATAGGATTCTTGTTCCTCATCTTCACAGTCTTCCACTAGTTTAGATGATTCCAATGACAAGATATAATCTAAACATAATGTGGAAAAATGCTTCGAGTGTGGCCCAACAAATCCTACTTCAAAATTTACACTATCCTCTACACACTCACTTTTATTCATCTTCTCAACATTTTTACTTTGAATTGGGCTAGAGTCTTCATAAGAGATTGACTTGGCTTCTTCTTTTGCCTCTAGCACCATTCCCTCAATCTTGGCATCATCCCTCATGGTTGGCTCGGTTGGTTGGGAAATCTCCAAGGGTTGATCAACATCAAGCTCATCATCAGTATATGAATCTTGCTCTTCATCGTCACACTCTTCCATTATTTTAAATGATTCCACAGACAAGATATCATTTAAACATAATGTAGAAAAGTGTTTTGGATGATTGACCTCGATATCCATCTCTTCTATCATTTTGTCTTCCCTCGTTATATGACCTAATGTCTTGACGTATGTCACATATGGTATCATTCGTTGTGTGTGTATGATCCAACATTAGTTTAAGCATAGCTTCAATGTCACTCTTTTCAGTGCTTCGTTCTTCCTTTTCTTGACCATAAGACCTGTCATACTCATAAGAAGAACTAGAACTTGGGTTATCGCAATAGGGGGAAGGGGCATTTGGGCAATCACTCTAATGTCCATCTTGACCACCACATAAAGAACAATTATACTGCTGGTAGGATAGAGATGGTGCACACATCTCTCTCCGGGGAGCATATCTACAATCTTGCCAAAAGTGGGGTCCATCACAATATGGACATGGATCATCCAGATAAGATTTCCAACCATCAAACTTACTTTCATTCCATGATGCCATAGTAAGAAATAAACAAAAATAAAGAAAATCTACCTAACACAAGAACAAAGGAAATCACAACAAACAATTACAAGTTTGAATTCAAGCAAGTAAGCTAAAATTCCAAACTAACTCAATACACCAAATTGTTCCCCGGCAACGACGCCATTTTTGACAACGCTCAACTTACACCTCAAATAAGTGCAAGGCAGTCGTCATCAATATATTTATCCAACTTCGAAGTCGGGGTCGAATCCACAGGGAACAATGTGAGTGGCGATTAAACTAGTTCGAAAATATAGCTACAAGTTAAATTCAAATAAATAATAAGAAAGAAAAAATAGGGGTTTGTATCAATCAAACAAATTTTAACGTTTCAACTTATTTTAGAACTCAAAACTTAGATTTCAATATTTCAAATCAATGATATAGAGAAACTAGGGTTGTGATCACTATGACTATTAATCTCCATTGAATAATAACTGTTCATGATTATCGTGATAGGTGGGAACAACAGATTATCCTTACCGATGATACTATCTGACTTATCTCTCGACCTCACTAGACAATTTATTATCTAATTCTCTCAAACTTAGATAACTTATCTATTTCCAACCGGATGTTATCTCGAGTAGATTGATCCAGTTACGGCATCAATCATTAAACAGAAGGTTGGTAGCTTCCTTTTGATAATTCACGACCTCTAGTCTATTTCTCCATTAGAAGAAAATAAAACCTAAGGCATAACCTAATGTTTGCAACCAATAGATTCAAGTTAAATCAATAGAATTTCAAGACGTTCCCACAATCACTCAAACCCTAATCCAACTATTAAATCAATGAAATAATAATCTTAGATCCCACAACCCTAGTTGTGGGTTTTAGTTGCTCATAATATAGAAAGAGATAACAAAGATTAAATTCATAACTTAAAGCAAGTGAACTTACAAAAGATGAACTTACACCTCAAATAAGTGCAAGGTGGTCGTCGTCAATATATTTACCCAACTTTGGAGTCGGGGTCGAATCCACAGGGAACAATATGAGTAGCGATTAAACTAGTTCGAAACTATAGCTACAAGTTAAATTCAAATAAATAATAAGAAAAGACAAAATAGGGGTTTTTATCAATTAGACAAATTTTAACATTTCAACTTATTTTAGAACTCAAAACTTAGATTTCAATATTTTGAATCAATGATATAGAGAAACTAGGGTTGTGATCACTATGACTATTAATCTCCATTGAATAATAACTGTTCATGATTATCGTGATAGGTGGGAACAGTAGATTATCCCTGCCGATGATACTATTTGACTTATCTCTTGACCTCACCAGATAATTTATTATCTAATTATCTCAAACTTAGATAACTTATCTATTTCCAACCGGATGTTATCTCATGTAGATTGATCCAGTTACGGCATCAATCATGAAACAGAAGGTTGGTAGATTCTGAGTCCCTGTTGATAATCCACAACCTCTAGGCTATTTCTTCGTTAGAAGCAAATAAAACCTAAGGCATAACCTAATATTTGCAACCAATAGATTCAAGTAAAAACAACAGAATTTCAAGACGTTCCGACAATCACTCAAACCCTAATCCAATTATTAAATTAATGAAATAATAATCATAGATCCCACAACCCTAGTTATGGGTTTTAGTTGCTCATAAGATAGAAAGAGATAACAAAGATTAAATTCATAACTTAAAGCAAGTGAACTTACAAAAGATGAAATTCAAAGTTGTTTCTCCTTCAAGTACAATAAAAATTTCCCACAACTAAATCAAAGGATGGAAATTTGAATTCTAAGTTAAGAGAGACAAAAACGAGTGAACTCCCCTTTACTAAGTTACAAGATGTCAAAAGCTGCTTCCAAAGTTGTGAATAAAACCCTAAAAGATGTTATTTATACTAAAGCCTAATTAAGGTAATAAAATAACAAAATCACAGCTGGGATCGGATTTAGGTAACGGCATATTGGTGTTGATCGTCAGGCTTCTGACGGCGTCCTAGATATGTCATCAAAAGTCATGCCTTCTTAACTTGTTCTGCCACACTCTGACGATGTCCTCCGACGGCTTATCAGAGGAGTGACGGCTTGTTGCAAATGTCTTCAGACCTTTATCTTATTTCACCATGTTCTGTCCCACTTGAAGGCATCTTCTGACGGCTTACCACACTTGTGACGACATATTGAGAATGTCGTCACCTTCATCCAACAACTCTTCTTCACTGTTCTTCTTGATGCCTTTTTCTGGTAGCTTACCACATCTCTGACAGCTTGCAAGAAATGCCGTCAGACTCATATCAGCTCACTTGTACCAGGTTTTACTTATTTTGTTCATCTTTCCTATGTTTTCCTCCCATCCTTGCTACAACAACAATATCACAAGAAAATGATCAAAAACAACCAAAACTTGCTTAAGACTTCGCAATTATTTAGATTTAAAAGCCTCAAATGTGTTAGCATCTGCTCACACCTCAGGCATGCCCAGGCCCACCACCAGAACCGTGAGCTATAGCACACTGATTTGACCCAAAAATGCCCTATTTATGCCGTTTCACTCTTTTGACCACCCAAATGGCCCCGCCCACACCAAAGGACCATACTAGGCTACTCTCCAACCTTCCTGGCATGACTAGTCAATTTTTAGGCCACGGCACACCAGGGCCTCAAGCCCAACCCTAAAATCTTGGGTTATAGCACATCGATTTGGCCTAAAAATGCTCTGTTTGCGTCATTCACCTATTTTACCACCTAAATGACCCCTCCCACACCAATGGGCCATACTTAGATGCTTCTCAGCCTTTTTGTCATGCCCCGATCAATTTTTGGCCCACGGAACGCCCAAACCCCATGCCCAACCCAGGAATAGTTAGCTATAGCACATCGAGTTAACCCAAAAATTCCCTGTTCGTGCCATTTTGCCCGTTTGACCACTAAAATGGCCTCGTCCATAACAATGGGCCATACTAGGCTGCTCTACAGCCTCTTTGGCATGCCTAGCTAATTTTTGGCCCACAGCATCCTAGGACCCTGAGCCTACCCCCAAAACCTTAGGCTATAGCACATCGATTTGGTCCCAAAATACTCCGTTTGGCATGTTTTGCCTATTTGACCACCCAAATAGCCCTTCCACACAAATATGGGCCATACTAGGCCGCTTTCCAGCCTCCCTGGCATGCCCCGATTAATTTTTGGACAATGGCACGCTCGAACCCCGGGACCACCCCTAGAACCGTGGTCTATTGCACACCTATTTGGCAAGAAAATGCCTCGTTCGTGCCGTTTAGCCTATTTTACCATCCAAACGGCCCCGTCCATAATAACGGGACACTCTAGATCATGCCCCACCCTCCCTATAACTGTGGTCTATAGCAGACGAATTTGGCCTAAAAATGTCTTGTTCGTGCTATTTTTCTCGTTTAACCTCTCAAATGGCCCCGTCCACACTAATATGCCATATTAGGCTGCTTCCTAGCCTCCCTGGCTTGACCTAGTCAATTTTTGACCCAAGACACGCTCGAACCCTGGGTTCACCCTCAGAATCATGGGCAGCAAACCAATTTTGCCCAAAAAAGCCTCATTCGTGTCGTTTTGCCCGTTTGACCATCCAAATGACCTCGCCTACACGAACTGTCTAAACTAGGCCCCTCCCCATCCTCCTTGGCATGCCCCGGTCAGTTTTAGTCAAATAACACCCCCGAACCCCGATCCCACACCCATAATTGTGGGCTATTGCGCATGATTTAGCCTAAAAATGACCCGTTCACTACGTTTCGCCCGTTAGACCACCCAAATGGCTGCATCTATACCAACGGTCCACATTAGGCCACTTACTAACCTCCCTGGAACCCCTACGATTGATTTTTAACCTATAGCTTACCAGGATCCCGGGCCCATCCTAGAACCGTGGGCTATAGCACACCGATTTGGCTTGAAAATGCCCCATTCACATCGTTTCACCTAATTGACCACCCAAATGGCCCTTCCCACACCAACAGGCTATACTAGTCCTCTCCCCAGCCTTCTATGGGTTATAGCTCACCAATTTGGCCTAAAAGAGCCCCTTGCATGCCTTTTCTCCCATTTAAACACCCAAATGGCCCCGCCCATACAAACGGGTCACACTTGGCCTCTCACCAACCTCCATAGCATACCTCGATCAATTTTTGACCCACGGTTCACCCAAACCCTGAGCCCACCCCGAAATCGTGGGCTATAGCATACTAATTTGGACTAAAAATGTTGTGTTCGCACTGTTTTGCCCGTTTAACAACCCAAATGGACTCTCCCACACCAATGGGCCAGATAAATCTGCTCCTCAACATCTATGGCACTACTCAGTCAATTTTTGGCCTATAAAACATTCGAACCACGGGCCCACCCTCAGAATTGCTAGCAATAGCACACCAATTTGGATCAAAAATACCCATCTGTGCTGTTTTACCTTTTTAACCACCCAAATAGCCCTGCCCATACAAAAGGCCCATACTAAGATGCTTCCCAGTTTCCCTAGTATGCCCCAATTGATTTTTATCCTACGGTACGCCTTGCCCCCGAGCCCACCCCCAGAACTATGGGTTGTAGCACATCGATTTGGCCCAAAAATGTCCCATTCGCGTGTTTTATCCCGTTTGAGAACCCAAATGGCCCCTCCCATACCAACGGCCCACTAAGCCACTCCCTAGTATTCCTGGTATGCCCTGATCGATTTTTGGTCCATGGAACGCTCAGACCCTGGGCCCCTTAGAGCCGTGGGCTATAGCACATTAATTTGGTCCAAAAATGCTCCATTTGCGGCGTTTCACCCGTTTGACCACCTAAATGGTCCCGCCCACACCAACAGGCCATACAAGGCCGTTCCTCAGCCTCCATGGCATGCCCCGATTCATTTTTGCCCACGATACTCCTGAACCCTTGGCCCACCCCCAAAACCATCGGCTATGGGACACCGATTTGGCTTGAAAATGCAACGTTTAAGTTGTTTTGCCCGTTTGACCACACAAATGGCTCTTCCTACACCGATGGGCCATACTAGATTGTTCCCCATCCTCCCTGGCATGCCCTAGTTCATTTTTGACCCACGATATGCCCGAATCCAGGGCCCACCCCCAGAACCATGGACTATAGCACATTGATTTGGCTCGAAAACACCCTATTTGAATTGTTTCACCTTTTTGACCACCTAAATAGCTCTGCCCATACCAACACCACACTAAGCAGCTTTCTATCATGCCCTATTTGATTTTGAACCCACGACACAGCCGAACCCCGAGCCCACCCCCAGAACCGTGGGCTATATCACACCGATTAGGTCCAAAAATGATCCATTCATATTATTTTGCCTGTTTAACAACCAAACTAGCTAGCCCATCCTAGTATGGCCTGTTGTTGTGGGCGCAGCTATTTTGGTGATCAACGAGCGAAACAATACAAACGAGGTATTTTTGGGTCAAATCGGTATGTTATAGCCCATGGTATCTGGGGTAGGCACAGGGTCTGGGCGTACCGTGGGCCAAAAATCAACCAGGGTGTGCCATAGAGGCTGGGGAGTGGCATAGTATGGCTCGTTGGTATGGGCGATGCCATTTAGGTGGTCAAATGCGAGAAATGGTGTGAACGGGGAATTTTTGGGTCAAATCGGTGTGCTATAGCCCACGATTTAAGGGTGGGATCGAGGTCCAAGCGTGCGTGTGCTAAAAATCATCCGGGGCATGCCAGGAAAGCTGAGGAGCGGCTTAGTATGGCCCGTTGGTGTGTTAGTATGGCCCGTTGGTGTGGGCGAGGCTATTTGAGTGGTCAAACAGGTAAAGCGGCATGAACGAGGCATTTTCTGGCCAAATCATTGTGCTATAACCCACGGTTCTGGGGATGGGTCCAGGGTCCGAGCGTGTTGTGGGCTAAAAATTGATCGAGGTATGAAAGGGAAGGTAAGGAGCAGCCTTGTGTGACCCATGGGTATGGACGGTCCATTTGGGAGGTCAAACGGTCAAAACGACGTGAAATGGGAATTTTCAAGCTAAATTGGTGTGGTATAGACCACGGTTCTGTGGATGGCCCCAGGGTCCGGGCGTGCCGTTACCCAAAAATTGACTGGGGCATTCCAGGGAGGCTGGGGAGTGGCCCGTTGGTGTGGTCGGAGCCATTTGGGTGGTCAAACGGGATAAAAATCATAAAAAGGGTATTTTTGAGCCAAATCGGTGTGCTACAACCCACTGTTTTGGGGTGGGCCCGGGGTCAGGGCGTACCATGGGACAAAATTCAATCGGGGCATGCCAGAGAGGCCAAGGAGGGGCCTAGTATGGTTCATCAATGTGGGTGGGCATATTTGTGTGTTCAAATGGAACGAATAAGTTATTTTGGAGCAAATCGGTGTACTATAGCCCACAGTTATGGGAGAGGGCCTAGGGTACGAATGTGTCGTGGTCTAAAAATCAATCAGGGCGAGCCAAGGAGGATGAAGAGCGAGGCCATTTGGTTGTTCAAACGGGTAAAACAACGTGAACTCGGAATTTTCAGCTCAAATTGGTGTGCTATATCCTACGGTTTTGGGGGTAAACCCGTGGTCCAGGTGTGTCGGTGGCCGAAATTCAACTGAGATGCACCAAGGTGGCTGGGGAGAAGCCTAGTGTGGCCCGTTGGTATGGGCAGGGCCATTTGGGTGGTAAAATGGGTAAAACTGCACAAATCGGGCATTTTCTGGCCAAACTGGTGTGCTATAGCCCACAGTTCTATTGGTGGGCCCGGGTTATGGGTGTACCATGGGCTAAAAATCAGTTAGGGCGTGACAGGGAGGCTAAGGAGTATCCTAGTGTGTCTCATTGGTGTGGGTGGGACTATTTGGGTGGTCAAATTGGTGAAACGGCATGAACGGGGCATTTTTGGGCTTAATCTGTGTGCTAAAGCCAATGGTTCCAGGGGTGGGCCCGAGGTCCAGGCGATCCATCGGCCAAAAATTGGCAGGGATATGCCAGGGAGGCTGGGGAGCATTATAGTGTGGCTCGTTGGTGAGGGCGGGGCTATTTGGGTGGTCAAATAGGCTAAACGGCGCAAACAAAGTATTTTCGGGTCAAATCGGTTTGCTATATCCCTCGATTCTGGGGGTGGGCCCAGGGTTCGGGTAATCCTAGTATGGCTCATTGATGTGGGTGGGACCATTTGGGTAGTCAAACAAGTGAATCTTCATGAATGGGGCATTTTTGGTCCAAATCGGTGAGTTTTAGCCTACAGTTCTAAAGGTGGACTCAGGGTTCGATCATACCGTTGGTCAAAAATCAACCGGGGAATTTCAGGGAGGCTCAGACTATAGCACAACGGCTTGGCCCAAAAATGCTCCGTTCATATCATTTAGCCTATTTGACCACCCAAATGGCCCCGCCCACACCAATGGGCCACACTAGGCCACTCCCCAACCTCCTTGTCATGCCTCGGTTAAATTTTAGACCACGGCACACTCGGACCCTGGGCCCACCCCCAGAATTATGGTATATATCACACCAATTTGGCAAGAAAATTCCCCATTTGCGTTGTTTAGCCCGTTTGACCACCTAAATAGCCCCTGCCCATACCAACAGGCCACACTAGGACACTCCCCAACCTCCCTAGCGCGCCCTAGTCAATTTTTGGCCCATGTCACGGTCGTACCTTGGGCCCAACCACGGAACCGTAGGCTATAGCACATCTATTTAGCCCAAAAATGACCCGTCTGTGTAATGTCACCTATTTGACCAACCAAATGGCCCCGCCCAGAACAACGGGCCATACTAAGTTGCGCACCACCCTGCCTGGCATGCCCCAATTAATTTTCGGCCCATGACATGCACAGACTCCGTGACCACCCCTGTAACTGTGGGATTTAGCACACCAATTTGGCGCAAAAATGCCTCGTTTGTGCCGTTCTGCACATTTGACCACCCAAATGGCCTCGCCCACACCAACGTGCCAAAATAGGCCGCTCCCCAGTCTCTCTGGCATTCTCAAGTAAATTTTTGTCCCACAACACGCCTGAACCCTGGGGCCACCCCCAAAATCGTAGGCTATAGAAAACTAATTTAGCCCAAAGTTGCCCCATTCGTGCCGTCTTTCCCGTTCGGACCCCGAGCCCACCCCTGAAACCGTGGGCAATAGCACACCGATTTGGCTCAAAAACTCCCCATTCACGCTGTTTCGCCTGTTTGACCACCCAAATGGCCCCTCCCACACCAATGGGCCATACAAGGCCGCTCCCCAACCTCCATGGCAAGCCTCGATTAATTTTCAGCCCACGAAAAACCCGAACCCCAGGCCCACCCCCGATACTGTTGGCTATAGCACACTAATTTGGCCTGAAAATGTCTGGTTCGCGCCGTTTCGCCCGTTTGACAACACTAATGGCCCCGTCCACACCAACTAGCCACACTTGGCCGATCCCCCACCCTCCCTGGCATGCTTCGATCAATTTTTGGCCCATGGAATGCCCAGAACCTAGGCCCTCCCCGAAACCTTGGGCTATAGCACACTAATTTGGTCCAAAAGTTCCCAGTTCGCTCCGCTTTGCCCGTTTGACCATACAAATGGGCCCGCCCATACCAACGGTATATAATATGCAGCTACCCAGCCTCTCTGGCTAACCCCGGTCAATTTTTATCCCACTAAAAGCTCAGAACACTTGCCCACCTTCGGACAATGGATTATAGCACACTGATTTGGACCAAAAATGTCTTGTTTATGCTGTTTTGCCTGTTTGACCACCTAATTGACCCTTACATACCAAAGGGCCACAATATTATGATCTACAGCCTCCCTGGCATGCCCTGATTATTTTTCACCCTATGGCACGCCCGAACCCCAGGAACCGTAGGTTATAGCACACCTATTTGACTCAAAAATGCCCCGTTCTTGCTGTTTTGCCTGTTTTACCACCAAAATGGCCTCGCCCACACTAACGGGATATACTAAAGTTCTCCCTAGCTTCCCTGTCATACTCAGGTCAATTTTTGTCCCACGTCACAGTCGGAAACCTAGCCCAACCCTAGAACTGTGGCCTGTAGCACATCGATTTAGCCGGGAAATGCCCTGTCTGTGTTGTTTTGCCTATTTAACCAACCATATCTCCCTACACACAACAACGGGCCATACTAGGTGATGTCCTACCCTCCATGGCATACCTCGATCAATTTTTGGCCCACGACATACACGGACCCCGAGCTCACCCCCGTAACTATGGGCTATACCACATCTATTTGTCCTAAAAATGCCTCGTTCGCGCTGTTTGGCTCGTTTGACTAACCAAATGGCTCCGCCCAGACAAATGTGCCACACTAAGCCGCTCCTCAACCTTCCTATCATGCCTCAGGCAATTTTTGGTCCATGTCACGCCCGAACCCTGGGTCCACCCCCGAATCCGTGGGCTATAGCAAACTAATTTAGCCTAAAAATGCTCTATTCATGCCGTTTCGCCCATTTGACCACCCAAATGGTCCCGCCTACACCAAATATCCACACTAGGACACTTCCCAGCCTCGCTGGCATGCTCTGGTTGATTTTCTTCCCACAACACCCTCGTACCCCGGGCCTACCCCTAGAACTGTGGGCTATAGCACATTGATTTGGCTAGAAAATGCTCCGTTTGCACCATTTTGCTCTTTTGACAACCCAAATGGATCCGCCAACACCAACAAGACACACTAGCCCACTCCCTAGCCTCCCGAGCATGCCTCGGTCAATTTTTGGCCTACGACACACCCGGAACCAAGTCCCACCCCTAAACTATAGGCTATAGCACACCGATTTGGCCCAAAAATGCCCCATTCACGTCGTTTCGCCCTTTGACCACCCAAATGGACCTACCAACAAAGCATCCCACACTAGGCCACTTCACAGCCTCCCTAACATGCACCAGTCAATTTTTGGCCCACGACACGCCCGAAACCCGGGGCCACCCTCGGAATCGTGGGCTATACCACACCAATTTTGCCTAAAAATTCCCCTTTCATGTCGTACCGCCTATTTGACCATCCAAATGGCCTCGCCAACACCAACGGGCCATACTAGGTCTCTCCCTAGACTCTCTGGCATGCCTGGATCAATTTGTGACCCACGACACACTCCTACCGCGAGCCCACCCCCAAAACCATGGGCTATAGCACACTGATTTGGCCTAAAAATTCTCTGTTTATGCTGTTTTTCCCTTTTGACCATACAAATGGCCATGAACACACCAATGGGCCATACAAGGCCGTTCCCTAACCTCTCTGTCACTCCCCGGTCAATTTTTGGCCAACGGCACATTCGAACCCCAGGCCCACCACCAGAACTGTGGGCTATAGCACACCAATTTGGCCTGAAAATACCCCATCTGTGCCGTTTCGCCCATTTGACCACCCAAATGGACCCTCCCACACCCATGATCCACACTAGATCTCTCCCTAGTTTCCTTGGCACACATCGATCAATTTTTGGCCCATGGAACGCCTTTACACCGAGCCCGCCCCCAAAACAATGGGCTATAGCACATCAATTTTATCCAAAAATGCTTCATTCGCACTGTTCAGCCCGTTTAACCACCCAAATGGCCCGGCCTACACCAACTTGCCATACTAGGACGTTCCCCATCCTCTCTGGCATGCCCCAATCAATTTTTTGCCCACGGCACGCCAGAACACTGGGGCCTCCCTCAGAACTGTGGGCTATAGCACATCGATTTACCTTGAAAATGCCCTGTTCGTGCTGTTTCACCCGTTTAACCACCTCAATGGCCTAACCTACACCAACGGACCACACTGGGACACTGCACATCCTCCCTGGCATGCCTCGATTGATTTTTAACCCACGGTACGCATGAACTCTGGGCCCACCCCCAAAACTGTGGGCTATAACACACTGATATTGCCCAAAAATACTATGTTCGAGCCGTTAGACCACAAAAATGGCCCCACAAACACCTACAAGCCACACTAGATTGCTTCCAGTCTCCCTGGCATGCCCCGGTTTATTTTTTACCAAGAACTCGCCTGGATCCCGGGCCCACCCCCGGAACAATAGACTATAGCACTCTGATTTGGCCTGAAAATACCCCATTCACGTTGGTTCACCTGTTTAACCACCCAAATGGCCTCGCCCATACTAACGGGCCATACTAGGCTACTCCCAAGACTCTTTGGAATGGCCTAGTCTATTTTTGACCCACGGCATGGTACGGTCAAACCCTGGGCCTACCCTCAGAACCGTGGGCTACAGCAAATGGATTTGGCTCGAAATACCCCGTTCGCATTGTTTCGCCTGATTGACCACCTAAATGGCCCCTCCCATACCAACGGGCCACACTAGGCCACTTCCGGACCGCCCTGACATCCCCCAATTAAATTTTGGCTCACAGCACGCTTGGACCCCGAGCCTTCGCCCAGAACCATGGTCTTTAGCACACCGATTTGGCCCAAAAATGCCCCGTTCATGCCATTTCATCTGCTTAACCTCCTACAAAGCCCCGTCCACAACAACGGGCCATACTAGGCCACTCTCTAGCCTTTCTGGAATAATTTGGTAGATTTTTGGCCCGCGGCACGCCCAGACCCCAGGCCCACCCCCAGAACCATGGACTATAGCACAACAATTTGGCATGAAAATTTCCCTTTAGCGGCGTTTCGCCCGTTTGACCACCCAAATGACCCCACCCACAGAGATGGGATACACTAGGCCACTCCTTAGCCTCCCTGACATACCCCGATTGATTTTAGGCCCACGGCATGCCCGAGCCCTGATACAAGTCAAATGGCCAACTTAATTTTTGAAGGCATGATTGGAGGTCATTATTTAAAGGCTCAAGACTTGGTTACCCCGAGGGCACAAGAATATATAAAGATGACCCGGTTTGAGCACAAGAAAGGTCGTATGTGGAAGATTGCTTGGAGCATCGAAGAATTGAGGACTCACGATTTTGGACAACACTTAATGGGTCATGATTTGGTCATATTTACTAAGGATATTTTGGTCACTTCATTGGGTCCAAATGCACTCCTTGGCCACCCTACCCTTTAAGAGCATTGTTGTCATTTTGCCTTGTCTTGTAATCGAATATAAATAGAACATTTTAGGTCTTTTTCTCATTAGTTGTTTAATGATGGAAGACAAACTCTCTCTCTAGTGTGAGGAGTGTAACACCCCTTAGTTGTAGGGTTTGGAAAATCCACCAATCCATAACTAGGGTTTCCCAAGTGTGAATATCACTTGTGTTGCATCATTGGCTTGATACGTTGGTGATTAGGGAGGAAAAGTCCCTCTTTTTTCAACGTAAGAGTTTGGTGTTAACATTCATTAATCTTAGGGTTCTTACATGTGGTTAGGGTTCTTATATTCTTGAATATTGTATGTCAAACTATCTATCCATCTCTTTTCTTAACATTGTATTGTTGTTAGTCCTTGAAGTCTACTGAAGCCGTGTGGGGCTCTTTCAATTCACTAACATTGTTGTTCTTATGTTCATCTCTTTTCTTGCTCAAGACTAAATCTAAAGTCTAGTGAAGCCGTGAGTGGCCTATTTCGATTCACTATCACCTTGTTGTTCAGCTTGTTGCTCTTTTGTTGGCTTGAATCTCTTGATACACACTTAGTCTTGTATCAGGCCCACCCCAAAAACCGTGAGCTATAGCACACTGATATGGCCCAAAAATACCCTGTTCATGCCGTTCGCCCGTTTGACCACCAAAATGGCCCTGCCTACACCAACGGGCCATACTAGGCCACTCTCCAGCATCCCTGGCATGACTAGTCAATTTTTAGCCCACGGCATACCAGGGCCTTGGTCCCACCCCTGAAATCTAGGGCTATAGAACACCAATTTGACCTAAAAATTCTCTGTTTGCGTCATTTTGCCTATTTGACCACCTAAATGACCCCGCCCACACCAATGGGCCATACTAGGCTACTCTGCAGCCTCCTTGGCATGCCCCGATCAATTTTTGGAACACAGAATGCCCAGACCCTAGGCCCAACCCAGGAATCGCTAGCTAATACACATCAATTTGGCCCGAAAATTCCCTGTTTGCACCGTTTTGCCTGTTTGACCACCAAAATGGTCCCGCCCACACCAATGGGCCACACTAGGCTGTTCTCCAGCCTCTCTGGCATGCCCAATTGATTTTTTGCCCACGGAATCCCAGGACCCCAAGCCTACCCCCAAAACCTTGGGCTATAGCAAATCAATTTGGTCCGAAAATACTTTATTTATGATATTTTGCCTATTTGACCACCGAAATGGCCCTTCCCATACCAATGGGCCATACTAGGTCACTTCCCAGCCTCCCTGACATACCCCGATTAATTTTCAAATAATGGCACACTCAGACCTCGGGCCCACCCCTTGAACCATGGTCTATTGCACACCTATTTGGCTAGAAAATGCCTCGTTCACGCCGTTTAGCCTGGTTTACCATCCAAATGGCCCTGCCCATACCAACGGGCCATACTAGGCCGCTCTCTAGCCTCTCTGTCATTCCCTGGTCAATTTTTCGCCCACGTCGCAACCAAACCCCGAGACCAACCCCAAAACCATGGGCTATAGCAGACCGACTTGGCCTGAAAAAGCCTCGTCTGCATCGTTTCACCTATTTTACAAACAAAATGGTAATTCCCACTACAACGGGCCACTCTAGGTCATGTCCCACCCTCTATATCATGCCCGACTAATATTTGTCCCACGACATGCACGAACCCCGAGCCCACCCCCACAACTGTGGGTTATAGCACATCGATTTGGCCCAAAAATGTCTCGTTTGTTCTGTTTTGCCCATTTAACCTCCCAAATATCCCCGTCCACACCAACGTGCCACATTAGGCTACTTTCCACCCTCCCTATCTTGCCCCAATCGATTTTCAGCCCAAGACATGCCCAAACCCCGGATCCACCCTCGAAACCGTGGGCTAGAGTAAACCAGTTTTGCATAAAAATTCCTCGTTCGTATCATTTTGCTCGTTTGACCATCCAAATGACCCCACCTACACCAACTAGCCATACTAGGCCGCTCCCTAGCCTCCCTGGCATACCCCGGTCTATTTTAGTCCCACAGAACCTCCAAACCCCAATCCCACACCCATAACTATGGGCTATAGCGCATGATTTGCCCTAAAAATGCCCTGTTTGCAATATTTATCACGTTTGACCACCCAAATGGCCTTGTCTATACCAACGGGCCATATTAGGCCACTTTCCAACCTCTCTGGCACCCCCTATTCGAATTTTGACCTACGGCCTACTGGACCTGGGCCCACCCTAGAATCGTTGGCTATAGCACACTAATTTGGCTCAAAAATGCCCTGCTTGCATTGTTTTTCCTGTTTGACCACCCAAATGGCCCTTCCCACACAAACGGACCATACTAGTCCATTCCCCAGCCTCCTAGGCATGCCCCAATATATTTTTCGCCCACGACACACCCTGACCTAGGTCCCATCACCAGAACCGTGGGTTATAGCACACCTATTTGGCCTGAAAGAGCCCCTTGTGTGCCATTTTGCCCATTTATACACCCAAATGGCCCCTCCCACACCAACGAGCCATATTAGGCCTCTCCCCAGCCTCCCTAGCATACCCCGGTGCATTTTTAACCCACGGCTTGCCCGAACCCCAGGCCTACCCCCGAAACCGTGGGGTAAAACACACTAATTTGGCCTAAAATGTTCCATTTGCACTGTTTCACCCATTTAACAACCCAAATGGCCCACCCATACCAATAGGCCACACAAATCCACTCCCCAACCTCTATGGAACTCCCCGGTCAATTTTTGTCCCACGACATGCTCAAACCTCAGGCCCACACCCAAAACTATTGGATATAGCACACGAATTTGGCTCGAAAATGCCGATCAGTACTATTTTGCCTGTTTGACCACCCAAATATCCCCGTCCATACCAACGACCCATGCTAGGATACTTCCTAGTTTCCCTCACATGCCCTAATCGATTTTCGTCCCATGGTATGCCCTGACCCCGGTCCCACCCCCAGAACAGTAAGCTGTAGCACACCAATATGGCTCAAAAATGCCCTATTAGCGTCGTTTATATCATTTGAACACCCAAATAGCCCCTCTTACACAAACGAGCCACTACGCTACTCCTCAGCTTTCCTGGCATGCCCTGGTCAATTTTTGGCTCACGAAACGCTTGGACCCTAGGCCCCCTCGGAACCGTGGGCTATAAAACACCAATTTGGTTTGAAAATGCTCCATTTGCATTGTTTTTCCCATTTGACCACCTAAATGGTCCTTCCCACACCAATAGGCCATACAAGGCCACTCCATAGACTCCCTAGCATGCCTCAGTTGATTTTTGGCCCACGATACTCCTTAAACCCAGGCTTACCCCCAAAACCATGGGCTATAGGACAATGATTTGGCTTGAAAATACAACATTTGAGCCGTTTCAACGTTTGACCACTAAAATGGCTCTGCCTACACTGACGGTCCATACAAGATTGCTCTCCGGCCTCCCTGGCATGCCCTGTTTGATTTTTGACCCACGACACAGCCAAACCTCGGGCCCACCCCTAGAATCGTGGGCTATAGCAACCGATTTGGCCCAAAAATAACCCATTCACATTATTTTGCTTGTTTGACCACCCAACTAGCCCTGCCCAGCCTAGTATGGCCCATTGTTCTGGGCATAATTTTGGTGGTAAAATGAGCAAAACAATACGAATGGGGTATTTTTGGGCCAAATCGATGTGCTATATCCCACGGTCTTGGGGTGGGCCCAGGGTCTGGGTATGTTGTGGGCCAAAAATAGGTCAGGGCATGCCATAGAGGCTGGAGAGCGATGTAGTGTTTCCAGTTGGTGTGGACAGGGAAATTTGGGTGATCAAACGGGAGAAACAGTGTGAACGAGGAATTTTTAGCTCAATTGGTGTGCTATAACCCATGATTCAAGGGTGGGCACAAAGTTTGATCGTGCGTGTGCTAAAAATCATGCAGTGCATACCAGGGAGGCTGGGAAGCGGCAGAGTATGGCCCATTGGTATGGGCGGGGCCATTTGAGTGGTCAAATGGGTAAAGCGGCATGAATGATTTATTTTCTGGCTAAATCATTGTGCGATAGCCCACGGTTCCAGGGGTGGGCTCGGGATTTGAGCTTGTTGCGGGCTGAATATTAACCGAGGTATGCCAGGGAAGCTAAGGAGCATCCTAGTTTGGCCCGTGGGTGTGTAGGGGTCATTTGGATGGTCAAACAGGAAAAAATTGTGAACTGGACATTTTCAAGCCAAATCGGTGTAGTATAGACCACGGTTCTGGGGATGGCCCTAGGGTCCGGGCATTTTGTTGGCCAAAAATTGACTGGGGTATGCCAGAGAGGCTGGAAAGTGGCCTAGTATGGCCCGTTTGGGTATACGGGGCTATTTGGGTGGTCAAACGAATGAAATGGCATGAACGGGGCATTTTCAAGCCAAATCAGTGTGCTATAACCCACAGTTCTGGGGTGGGCCCTGGGTCCTAGAGTGTCGTGGACTAAAAATCGATCGGGTCAATCTAGAAAGGCCAAGGAGCGGCCTAGTGTGGTCCGTTGGTATGGGAGGGTCCATTTATGTGTTCAAATAGCGCAAATAGGGCATTTTAGGGTAATTTAGTATATTATAGCTCACGGTTTTGGTAGTGGGCCCAGGGTAAGAATGTGCCGTGCTCTAAAAATTGATCGAGGCGAGCCAAGGAATCTGAAGAGCGTGGATATTTGGTTGGTCAAACGGGTGATAGAACTCAAACTGGAAATTTTCGAGCCAAATTAGTGTGCAATATCCCATGGTTCTGGGGGTGGACACGAGGTTCGGGTGTGTCGGGGGCCTAATATAAACTGGGATGCACCAGGGTGGCTGGGGAGCAGCCTAGTATGGCCCGTTGGTGTGGGCAGGGCCATTTGGGTGGTCAAATGGGTCAAACAGGACAAACCAACCAAGCATTTTCGGGCCAAATTGGTGTGCTATACCCGCAGTACTGTTGGTGGGCCCGGGGTTTGGGTGTGTCGTGTGCCAAAAATCAATTAAGGCATGCTAGGGAGGCTAGAAAGCATACTAGTATGGATCATTGGTGTGGGCGGGACTATTTGGGTGGTTAAACTAGTGAAACGGCTCGAATAGGGCATTTTCAGGCTTAATTGGTATACTATAGCCTACAGTTCCAGGGGTGGGCCCGAGGTCCGGGCATTCCATCAGCCAAAAATTGATGAGGGTATGACAGGGAGGCTGGGGAGCATTATAGTGTGGCTTGTTTGTGTGGGCGGGGCTATTTGCATTGTCAAATAGGCTAAACGGCGCGAACAAGGAATCTTTGGGTCAAATTAGTGTGCTATATCCCTCGGGTATGGGATTGGGCCCAAGGTTTCAGGGATTCTAGTATGGGTCGTTATTGTGGATGGGGCCATTTGGGTAGTTAAATAAGTGAATCTTTACAAACGGGGCATTTTCGGGCCAAATCGGTGAGTTTTAGCCTATAGTTCTAGGGGTGGGCCTAAGGTTTGAACATGCCATGGGTCAAAAATCAACCGGGGCATTTCAGGGAGGCTGGCGAGTATCCTAGTATGGCCTGTTGGTGTGGGACAGGCAATTTAGGTGGTCAAACAGGCAAAATAGCCTGAATGGGGCATTTTGGGGCCAAATCGGTGAGCTATAGCCCACGGTTCCAAGGGTGTGAATGGGGTTAGGGCATACCACGGGGCAAAAATTGACTGGGGCATGCCATAGAGGCTGAGAAGTGTCCAAGTGTGGCCCCTTGGTATGTGAAAGGCTATTATGGTGGTCAAACGGGCAAAATAGCACGAACGGGGACTTTTTGGGCAAAATCAGTATGCTATAGCGTACGGTTTTGGGGGTGGGCTCAGGGTCCGGGCATGTCGTGGTCTAAAAACCGACTGGCGCATACCAAGGAGGCTATGGAGTGACCTAGTATGGCACATTGGTATGGGAAAAGTCATTTGGCTAGTCAAACCACAGAAATGGCATATATAAGGCACTTTTAGGTCAATTCAGTGTGCTATAGCCCACAGTACCAGAGGTGGGCCCGGGGTCCGGGCGTGCCATGGGCTAAAAATTGATCGGGGCATGCAAGGGAGGCTGGGGAGCGACCTACTTTGGCCCGTTAGTGAGGGCGGGGAAAATTGGGTTGTCAAACGGGCGAAATGGCACAAACAGACCATTTTTAAGCCAAATCGATGTTCTATAACCCAAGGTTTCGGGGGAGGGTCCGACGTCCGAGCGTGTTGTAGGACAAAAATCAACAAGGGCATGCCAGGGAGGATGGAGAGTGTCCTAGTGTAGATCGTTGGTATGAGCAGGGCCATTTAGGTAGTTAAACGTGCGCAACAACACGAATGGGGCATTTTTGGCCCAAATCGGTGTGCTATAGCCCATGATTCAGGGCTCATCCCAGGGTTCAGGCATGTTGTAGGCCAAAAATATACCGAGGTATGCCAGGGAGGCTGGGGAGCTACCTAGAGTAGCCCGTTTGTTTGGGTGGGCCCATTTAAGTGGTCAAACGGGCAAAACCGTGCGAACGGGGCATTCTTAGGCCAAACCGGTTGGTATAGCCTATGGTTTTGGGGGTGGGATCGAGGTCCAAGAGTACCATAGGACAAAAATCAATCAGAGCATGCCTGAGAGGCTAGGGAGAGGCCTAGTATGTCCCATTAGTGTGGTCAAGGATATTTGAGTGGTCAAACGGGTGAAACGGCGCGAACGCAGCATTTTTGGGCCGAAAATCAATTGTCACATTCCGTAGAGGCTGGGGTGTGACCGAATGCTGCCCGTTGGTGTGGGTGAGGCTATTTAGGTGGTCAAACGGTCGAAACAGCATGAACGGAGTATTTTTGAGTCAAATTAATGTGTTATAGCCCACGATTTTGGGGTGGGCCTGGGGTTCGGGCGTGCCATAGCCCAAAAACTGATCGGGGCATGCCAAGGAGGTTAAAGAGTGGCCTAGTATGGCCCGCTCATTTGGACGGGTCAATTTGGGTAATCAAATGGGCAAGACGACATAAACGAGGCATTTTCGAGCTATATCTGTGTGCTATATCCCATGGTTAAAGAGGTGGGCCCAAGGTTTGGGCAAGTCGTGTGCCAAAATTTGATCGAAGTATTCTAGGGAGGCTAGGGAGTGGCCTAGTATGGCTCGTTGGTCAAATGGGAAAAACGGCTCGAACGGGGCATTTTTGGGCCAAATCATTGAGCTATAGCCCATAATTCAGGGGGTGGGCTCGGGGCCTGGGCGTGCTGTGGGCTGCAAATTGATCGGAGCATGCTAGTGAGGCTGAGGAATGGCATTTTGGGGCCCTTTGATGTAGGCGGGTCCATTTGGGTGGTCAAATAGGGGAAATGATGCGAATGGGGCATTTTTGGGCCATATCGATATGCTATAGCCCACGATTCTGATGGTGGGCCCGGGGTTCAGGCGTGACCTATGCCAAAAAGCGATTAGGGCATGCAAAGAGGCTTGGGAGCAGTCTAGTATGGCTCGTTGGTATGGGCGGGCCAATTTTGTGGTCAAACAAGCAAAACTATGTGAACGGGGCATTTTTGATTCGAATTGATGTGCTATAGCCCACGATTTTGAGGGTGGGCCTGAGGTCCAGGCGTGCTATGGGTCAAAAATTGATCGACCCATGCCAGGGAGGCTGTGGAGCAGCCTATTATGTCCCGTTGGTGTGGGTGGGTCTATTTGGATGGTCAAACATGTGAAACTGCACAAACAGGGTATTTTCGGGCTAAATTGGTGTGCTATAGCCCACAATTCTGGGAGTGGACCTAGGTTCCGGGCATGTCATAGTTTCCAGCCTATTATGGACTGTTGGTGTGGGCAGGGACATTTGGGTGGTCAAATAGGAGAAACGACTCAAATGGGCACTTTTGGGCCAAATCGGTGAGCTATAAGCCTATAATTCCTGGGGTGGGCCCGGGGTCCGAGCATACCGTGGGCTGAAAATCAATCAAGGCATGTCAGGGAGGAAAAGGAGTAGCCTAGTATGGCCTGTTAGTGTGGGAGGGGCCATTTGGATTGCCAAACGGGCCAAACAGCATGATCGAGGCATTTTTAGGCCAAATCGATGTGCCATAGCCCATGGTTCAAGTGGTAGGCCTAGGGTTCGGGTGTTCCATGGACCAAAAATTGACTGTGTCATGCTAGGGAGCATCCTGGTATGGGATGTTGGTGTGTACAGAGCCATGTGGGTGGTCAACCGAGAGAAACGGCATGAAAAGCGCCATTTGGGGCAAAATTTATCTGTTGTGGGCCCAGATTTCGAGCATGTCGTGATCCAAAAGTCAATCGGGGAATGCCAAATAGGCTGCGGAGTGACCTAGTATGGCCCATTGGTGTGGGTGGAGCCATTTGGATTGTCAAATGGGCGAAACAGCGTGAACGAGACATTTTTAAGCCTAATCAATGTGTTATAGCCCACAGTTTCGGGGGTGGTCCTGGGGTCCGGGCGTGCCGTTGGTCGAAAATAGAATGGGCCAGGCCAGGGAGGCTTAGTAGCAGCCTAGCATGGCTCGTTGTTATGAGCGGGGACATTTTGTGGGGCAAATGAGTGAAACGGCATGAACGGGCCATTTTCGGGCTACATTAGTTGGCTATAACCTAGGGTTCTGGGGTGGGCCTGAGGTCCGAGCATTTCTTGGGCTGAAAATTGTCTGAGGCATGCTAGGGAGGTTGGGGAGCGACCTAGTATGGCTCATTGGTGGGGTCGGTACCAATATGGTGATCAAACGGGTGAAATAGCATGAATAGGGCATTTTAGCTAAATCGGTGTGCTATAGCCCACGGTTCAAGGGGTGGACCCGGGGACCAATTGTGTTTTGGTCCAAAAATCAACTGCGGCATGCCAATTAGACTGGGGAGCAGCCTAGTATAGCCCGCTGGTGTGGGTAGGGCCATTTGGGTGCTCAAACAGGCAAAACAACGTGAATAGGGCATTTTTGGGTTAAATAGGTGTGCTATAACCCATGAATCTGTGGGTGGGCACGAGGTCTAGGTGTGTCATTGTCAAAAAATCAATCGGGGTGTGCCAGGCAGGCTGTTGAGCAACTTAGTATGGACCGTTGGTGAGAGAGGGTCTATTTGGCTGGTGAAACTGGTAAAACAACATGAATGGGGAATATTTAGGTCAAATCGTTGTGCTACATCCCATGGTTCTAGGGTGGGACCAGGGTTCGGGTGTACCGTGGGCCGAAAATCAATCAGGGTGTGCTAGAGAGGCTGCAGAACAGCCCAGTGTTACCCGTTGGTGTTGGCCGGGCCATTTGGGTGGTCAATCAGGCGAAACGGCTTGAATAGGTTATTTTTGCGCCAAATCGATGTGTTATAGCCTACGGTTCTGGGGTGGGCTCAGGGTCCGGGTGAACCGTGTGCTCAAATTCAATCGGGGCATGCTAGGGAGCGGCCTACTATGGCCTATTGGTGTGAACGGGGCTATTTGTGTGGTCAAATGAGCAAAACGGTGCGAACAGGGAATTTTTAAGCCAACTTGGTGTGTTATTGATGTTGGGCGTATTTACACGCCCAAATACCATAATTTACCCATATTTTAGGCTAAGTTTAGAGGATAAAATATATAATTCCTGTAATTTTAGTCCATCTTCCTGTAAGTGAGCTAACCAACGTGATTAGCATGTTTTCAGGTATTAATGATGAAGATTTCAGCACTTTGTGGACCCTTGGGCAGCAAAGGAAAACTTCACGTAAGAAGGAAGGCATCTTTTGGAAGCTTGTGGACTGAATGTGATGCATGGAGAAACTATCCCGGGCAGAATCAGTATTTCTTAATACTTAGGTGTGCAGCAGTAACCTAGTAGGACTAGGACAAGGATGCAGTAACCGAGTAGGACTAGGACAAGGATGTTATAAAAATCCTATTTGCTGAATTTTTCAGCATTCAATTCTTATTGTCATTATTTTTCTTTCATTTGACACGTGGGATTATTCACGTTACAATTTCTGACAGAGGAACACGGCTCTCTTGAGAGCAACGGACCAAGAGGAAAAACGTCATCCCTCTTTGACGTTAAAATCATCCCCTCGCAAAGATTATTCGAGTTGTGGTATGATGACTATATCTATTGCGAATTCCGTTGTAATCATGAGTAGCTAAAATTCTCTGTTAGGGTTATGGAAGCCTTGTGATATACTATCTATTACTATTAGTTTGTGAATTCTTGATGCGTATGCTACTTATATCATTACTCTCTTCGTTTTAATTAAATTCTTGTGGTTGCAAACATATAGAATACGCCATTATAGCATTAACTTGTTTGAGAGAAAAGTTACATGTTTGGAAAAGAGAGTGTGACAAGGAAATAGGGCTACCAACCCCTGTTTACACGTTAATGCCTTAACCGGATTAACCTCTTGGAGAGTTTGTACCGTTAGTTATACACTTTAAGCTCGAGAGAGTTAAAGTGAAATAATCCTGGATGGTCGAGAGACACTAGCATTTACCATTAGAATACGAATCTCTATAAGTGCATGCATGTCTGAATTCCGCATAACTCATAGTTAATAGATACGTAGAACTCATAAGGTGGACATAACCCTAACTTATTATTCTCTGTGATTAAATCTTACTAGACAAAGCATTCCGTCGTTACTTTAAGAATAGTAATTCACGCCACAATTAAATCCCCCATTTTCCGTAGAATTTTCAACCAACAATCTACTAATAATTGCAACACTTAGTGACCAAGTATTCCCTGTGGGATTCGACACCCAACCCAGTTGGGTTCTATATTTGACCTCGGCCGCTTACACTTTTACGAGAGCTGTAGTTTGGGCGTTATCAAATTTTGGCGCCGTTGCCGGGGAATACGGTTGTCTACTAAGTTTGTGATAGTTACTAGACCCTTTGGTCAAAGATTCTCGAATTTTACTTTTTTTTGTTGTTTTTTTTTATTCAGGTTCTGCTCAGTGCATGTCAAATACTCGAAGTTTGGGTCAGCCATTATTACCCATAAACCCTGAACCGCAACTTATTAGCAGGATGGAGGCTCAACGAGACATTGAAAGAAGGGCTGCTCAGCAGGAGCAGGCTAGATTAGCTGCATTGGCCACTGCTCAAGTGCATCAACAGAATATTGATAACCCAGTTCGTGCAACAAATCCTGATGATGAGGACCTGGGTGATGATGAGCTACTAAACCCAAGGCGTGATGATGATGTGGCGGCACCTGTGAACAAAAGAGATCATCAAGCTAGAATGAGACCTGAACACCGAGCTGTACAGATGCCTTTTGACGATGATGATGACGATTTGGACGGGACTGGTGCCACAGGGGCTATTATTCCTACACCCTTGCGACCTGGAGCCAAGTTCAATATCACTAGCACCATGATTCAACTATTACAGCTCAAGGGGTTATTTGGTGGACTTACAGGCGATGATCCGAATATGCATCTGATTAATTTTATATCTACATGCAAGTCATTCGACAATCCAGGCGTTGGACAGAATGCAATTCGGTTGCGCCTATTTCCATTGTCTCTATCTGGGGAGGCAACTTTATGGTTGAATGGGCTAACTCCTGATTCTATCACTAATTGGAGGCAATTGAAAGACGCTTTCCTAGAAAGATTCTTTCCTCCATCCAAGAGAGCACAGTTGAGAGATGAGATCAGCAATTTTTGACAGCTTCCAACTGAAGCTCTCCACGAAACATAGGAGAGGTTCAAGAAGAATCTTATGAGGTGCCCAAATCATCATATGACCAATGTCCACTTAATGGAGATATTATACAGGTGTTTGAATTCGGTGACTAAGCCAGTGGTTGATAATGCGGCAGGAGGGTCATTCATGGACCTTACTTTTGTTCAAGCAAGTGGTATGCTAGATCGTATGACAAAGCAGAGTAGAGCTTGGCATACCAGGGAGTCTGAGGTAGCAAGCTCTACCATATCTATTGGCATGACTGCAGAACAAAGGCGAAGAGAAGAGGAACGTGATCAAGATATGGCGCACATGAAAACACAGATGGATCTTCTTACCAAGCATTTATTATTCGGGATGACCGAAAAAGTCAAAGCTGTTGTGTCACAGGGAAGAGATGAATTTGATTCTGAAGAAGAAGCTAACTACTTGAATAATCAAGGAGGTTTCCGAGGCAATGACCAAGGAAACCAAGGTTGGAACTATTATGATAAATCTGGAAACAAGGACCGTGATCAAGGTAGTTGGAAGAATAAGACTGACAGGAGTGGTTTGTATATTCCTCCTGGAAATCGTGAAGCCGTGGCGTCTGGCTCTGGGAAGATGCCCATGGAACATATGATGGCTAAGCTATTGAAAGGAGTGGAGGCAACCAATACGGGAGTAAACCAGGTAAAGAATGATTTGTCATCAATAAATCAATTGGTTGACTCGCATTCCACTTCAATAAAACAGCTAGAGCAATAATTGAGTCAACTTTTAGCGGCATTCAATCAAAGAAAGGCTGGTACTTTACCTAGTGACACTGTGCAAAATCCAAGGAACGACAGATCATGTATGGATATTACTACCAGGAGTGGTAAGGTATTGGAGAATCCATCCAAGGGTAAGCAGGCGGTTGATGAAATAGCAGATAATGTTACTGATGCAGAATGTGAAGATGCCAAAGAAGCTGAGGAGGGTGTAAATGAAATCACCCCTAGACGTCTACATCTTGAAGATCATCGGAAGCCAGATACAACGGAAGCGGAGGAGAAAACTATTCCCCTTCCACCACCACCTTTTACTCAGAGACTGAAGAAGAAAGCTGATGATAACAGGTTCAATAAATTTATGACTATGTTGAAACAGCTGACTATTAATGTCCCGTTGGTAGAGGCGCTGGAACAGATGCCTGGGTACGCAAAATTCATGAAGGACCTTTTGACAAAGAAGCAGGCAGCAACTTATGAGTTGGTAGACAATGTTCATCGTTGCAGTGCAATCGCTACAAGATCGTTAGTTCAGAAAAAGGCAGATCCCGGTGCTTTCACTATTCCTTGAACTTTGGATCTTTGGATTTTGCCAAGGCATTATGCGATTTGGGGGCTAGCATCAATTTGATGCCACTATCCATCTACAGGAAGTTGGGGTTGGGCGATCCTACACCAACCAATATGCTGCTCGTGATGGCAGATAGGTCGGTAAAACGACCTGTTGGTATCTTATACGATGTATTGGTGAAGGTTTCTTCCTTCATTTTTCCTGCAGACTTTGTTATTTTGGATTGTGAGGTGGACTCTGAAGATCCCATAATCCTGGGACGTTCTTTTCTTGCAACAGGAAGTGTGCTTATTGATTTAAGAGCTAATGAGCTTTTATTCTGGATGAATGACGAAGTGGTCCATTTTGATGTATGTAAATCAATGAAGCATCCCAAAGATATGAATGTGTTCTCTGTAGCTGATGTTTATTATGATGATGAGAAAGAATTATCTGTAGAGAAGTAGGTTATTGTTCATCCATTGGCGGCTATGCTTATGAATGTTGAGCGTGAGGATGTTGAAGATTATGAAGAAACTATCTGTGCTCTAATAGGAATAGTTTCGTATTCTCATGCTCCCAAGAAGCTGGACCTTCATCTCAAAAAACAACCTACACCACCAGCAAAACCATCCATTGAAGAGTCACCAATGTTAGAATTGAAGAAGCTGCCCAGTCATCTAAAGTATGCATTCTTGGGAAGTGGAAACACACTTCCGGTTATTGTGGCGGCTGAGTTGGGTAAGTAGCAAGTTGCAGCTCTCATCTCTATTCTGAGGAGATACAAGAGAACCATTGGTTGGACTATCGTTGATATTATTGGTATCCCGCCTGGGATATGTATGCATAAGATTCAGCTTGAAGAAAATTGCATACCCACTATTGAGCATCAAAGACGTTTGAATCCACCTACGCAAGAGGTGGTAAAGAAAGAAATTATTAAGTGGTTAGATGCAGGGGTAGTGTATCCAATCTCCGACAGTAAGTGGGTGAGTCCGGTACAGTGTGTGCCCAAGAAAGGAGGCATAACGTTAGTTGCGAACGAAAAGAATAAGCTAATTCCACTCAGACCTGTCACAGGGTGGAGAGTGTGCATGGACTACCGAAAGCTGAATTCGTGGACGCTTAAGGATCACTTCCCAATGCCATTCATGGACCAAATGCTTGATCGATTAGAAGGGAAAGGATGGTTTTGTTTCTTAGATGGGTATTCCGGCTATAATCAAATTTGTATTGCTCCCAAAGATCAAGAGAAGACAACGTTTACATGCCCATATGGTACATTTGCATTCAAACGTATGCCATTTGGGCTATGTAACGCACCTGCCACTTTTAAGCGTTGTATGATGTCCATTTTTTCTGATATGGTTGAAGACACCTTGGAGGTGTTCATGGACGATTTTTCAGTTGTAGGTGAGTCATTTGAATCATGTTTGGCGAATCTAAGTATGGCGTTGCAGAGATGTGTGGAATTTAACTTGGTGCTAAACTAGGAGAAGTGCCACTTTATGGTTAAGGAAGGTATTGTTCTTGGGCACAAAGTTTTTGAAAATGGAATTGAGGTTGATCGAGCGAAGATTGAAGTTATCAAGAAATTACCACCTCCAATTTCTGTAAAGGGAGTTCGTAATTTCCTCAGTCATGCAGGTTTTTATCGAAGGTTTATTAAAGACTTCTCCAAGATTGCCAGCCCATTATGCAAACTTTTGGAGAAGGATGCAAAGTTTGACTTCGGTGAAGATTGCTTGAAGGCATTTGAATGCCTCAAAGGGAAGCTAGTTGAAGCTCCTATAATTGTAGCGCTTGATTGGTCTCTACCGTTTGAGGTTATGTGTGATGCAAGTAGAGTAGCTCTGGGCGCTGTACTTGGTGAGAGAAGAGAAAGGTTATTTCATTCAATCTACTATGCGAGCAAGGCCTTGAATGGAGCCCACTATACCATCACGGAACAAGAGCTTCTAGCGGTTGTATATGATTTTGAGAAATTCCGTGCTTACTTATTGGGAACCAAAGTGGTGGTTCATACAGATCATGCAGCTCTGTGATATTTACTGGCAAAGAAGGATCCGAAGCCAAGGCAAATTCGATGGGTGTTATTGCTGCAAGAATTTGATTTCGAGGTAAAAGATAGAAAAGGTTGCAAAAACCAAGTAGCTGATCATCTATCTAGACTTGCGAGTGAGCACATAGACCAGCCCAATCTTGAGATTGATGATGCATTTCCCGACGAAGATATCCTAGCCACGATGGTGGAAGAGTTACCGTGGTACGCAGACTTTGCGAACTACGTGGTAAGTAATGTGATGCCTGAGAATCTCTCTTTTCATCAAAAGAGGAAGTTCATGCATGATGTAAAACACTACTTCTGGGATGAACCATATCTTTTTCGACGTTGCGCGGATGGCGTTGTTAGGCGATTCATATCTCATGTGGAGGTTCCTAGTATATTGGAAGCAAGTCATGCTTCCCATGTTGGGGGTCACCATGTAGGTGACCGGACAGCCAGGAAAGTATTGCAAAGAGGCTATTATTGGCCTTCATTATTTAAGGATGCATATGATTTTGTGAGAAGATGTGATCAGTGTCAGAGGCAAGGCACAATTTCAAAGCACCATGAGATGCCCCTGTCTAATATTCTTGAAGTAGAGCTATTTGATGTATGGGGTATTGATTTCATTGGCCCATTTGTAAGTTCGTTTGGGATGAAATATATCCTAGTTGCTGTGGATTATGTATCCAAATGGGTCGAAGCAGTAGCGCTGGATGATAATGAAGGTAAGCGTGTTGTAGCATTCTTGAAGAGAAATATCTTCTCTCGTTTTAGGGTACCACGTACCATCATAAGCGGTGGAGGATCACACTTTTGCAACAAGTTGTTCAGAGCCGTGTTGGTGAAATATGGGGTCAACCAACATAAGGTAGCTACACCATACCACCCACAAACTAGTGGGCAGGTAGAGGTTTCTAATCGAGAGATCAAGCTGATCCTTGCTAAAACTGTAAATGCTAGTAGGAAAGATTGGTCTCGGAAGCTTGACGATGCCTTATGGGCTTATAGAACTGCATTTAAGACACCAATTGGCATGTCCCCGTACCAACTAGTTTATGGAAAGGTTTGTCACTTGCCAATTGAGCTCGAACATAAAGCATTATGGGCGTTGAAGCGGCTTAATTTGAATTGGGATGATGCTATTAATCCGAGATTGGAGCAGCTGAATGAGATGGATGAATTCCGTCTACATGCATATGAAAGGTCAGACCTCTATAAGGAACGGATGAAAAAGTATCATGATCGGCGGATTATCCAACGAAACTTTCAGAAGGGTGATATGGTACTTCTTTTCAACTCCAGACTGAAGCTATTTCCAAGTAAGTTGAAGTCTAAATGGTCTGGTCTGGTCCGTTCCGAATTAGCCAAGTCTACTCGTCCGGAGTAGTAGAATTAGAAGACAATAATGGTGGTGTCTTTAAGGTGAATGGACAACGAGTGAAACAATATATCGGTCCTCTTGACTCGATAAAATGCATGGCCACCATCTATCTCGATGAAGTCTAAGTAATCGAGGTAACTATGTCATGCCGCGACAATAAATCAAGTGCTACGTGGGAGGCAACCCATAGTTTTTAATCATTTTGTTTCCCTAGGAGTTTGTTTTGTTAAATAAAAATCCAAAAAGAAGAATCGAGCCACGACCAAAACTAAGGCGCTTGGTGGGAGACAACCCTTCTTTCTAATCGTTCTTGTTGTTTTTGAGTAAGTGTAGGTGCAAGACGTATAAAGGAGAAGATTGGTCTCAAATTTTAATTCTTAAGTGTGCCATGTTAAAGGTGGTAAGTTAGGAGTGAAGAAGCAAAGGCTATCGGTTAGGCATTGCCTATGCAAAACTAGGCAATGGTAAAGGCAAGGCCTAAACAAATCTAGGCAACGGACAAGGCAAGGCCTATGCTATGGCCTTTATTCTCGGAATCCACAATGCCATAGCATAGACTCCGTCTATGCTCAACTAGGCAAAGCATTAGGCGTCGCCTATGCCAAAGCCTTTGCTCTCTGAATCTACAATGCCATAGCATAGGCGCCGCCTATGCCCAACTAGGCCATAGCATAGGCGCCGCCTATGCTCAACTACGCAAAGCATTAGGCGCCTCCTATGCCAAGCATAGGCAAAGCATTAGGCGCCGCCTATCCTTACTTTTTGGTCTCCTAACCCGATTTCAAATGGGTCAAAACCTGACCCAAGCCTTGGTCTATAAATAGAACCTTAATCTTAGAACAAAATACACTTATTTGCTCAACCTAGGCGCCTCCTTTACTCTCCAAATCTCCCAAAACTTTTCTTTTTGCTCATCTAACCTTGCAAGATCATCTTCCAAGTCCATCACCAAGTAAGTTCTTCTTTTATATTCTGTAAGTGTTACAATACTACGCTTATAATGATTTGTTATATCTTGAAGTGGTGTTGGTGATTTGAATGTGGTTGGTTTATTATGATACATCCAGTTGAGTGAAAGAATACGTGTGGGTGTTCTTGACTTGGTTCCTACTTGTATTTGATTTTGATACACTGTCATACTTTTGCGAAATCGACATTGTGAAGTTAATTGCATAATCTTCAAAATTGAATGCTTGAATGTGTGAATGACTCGTTCATCGAGACAAAGATCGTGATTGAATACAAGCATGAGATGTTGTGATTATTTCTATGCCATAACTTGATACGATCTCTATGTAGTAGTCTTGTTCAAAAAAGTGCATCATTCCAAACATGAAAGTATAGTCAAGATTACATGAAATAGAGTTGGACAAGATAGTTAAGATGACATGAAGGTATGACTGTGCTAAACGTGTTGTTGGAACGTATCGCCTATTTGTATGTCGATGAAGTCTGAGTAATCGACATCACTCACTTAATTAGTTTGTACCAACAAATTAAGTGTGGGGTGGTGCCACTATTGCTTGTTTGTCAATTAAATCTTCCGAGATGATCTAACATGAATCTATTTTAATCTCAGGCAGAATGGCACCAAAGGGACGACAAGGAAAAGAAAAAGAGTCCAACTCACAGAAAAGTAAGAAAAGGGGAAGAAAAGAGCAAGCTGAATCCTCCTCGCTGCAAATACCGCGACACATGTTCGGGATAAAGTGGGTCCTAGAGAAGGAAGGAAAGGAGTGGTACAAGAACAACAAAGTGAAAAAGTATGTTCACGTGGAGTTGATACAGAAGGAGAGTCTAGCGAAGAGAGAACCTCGTATTTTGGTTAAAAACATGGCGCTAAATCTTGATTTCATTTTCCGAGACATGGAAGAATGCAATCTTGATCTAACGCGAGAGTTTTATGCAAATTGGTCCCAAAGACTACCGGAAGTGAAGTGAAGATTCGGGGCCAAGTTTTGCAACTGAATGCGGAGTTCTTCAATACTTTTCTGGGTCTTCCATCTATAGATCCATCACTGCTCAAGGAGCTTTATCACAGACCTCCATACAGGGTAATCAGACACACACTGTGCGGAACAAGATCAATGGCACGTTGGAATCATCACAAAGATACCGGTCGACACAATACCTTCCCGTATGCTTCCCTAAACAGAGAAGCTCGGATATGGTTGAGGATAGTCAACTCTAGCCTCATTCCTGGGACACAGTACATAAAGATCACACATGATAGAGTATGCTTGGTGTACGCTCTGATGACTAATATTCCCATCAACATTGGTGCGGTTATACGATCATCAATGCATAAGGCTAGGCTACAAAAGAGGTCCCACTTTAGCTTTGGCAATCTGTTGACTGCGACATTAAGGAAGGAAGACATTGAAGAGGAACCTGCAGATCATAAGCTTCCACACAACCCAAAAAAGGTTGATTTGACAAAGGTTAAAGATTCTGAAACTATGCACGACGTCAACCTGACCACTGCAGAACGATATGCTCACGACGAAATCTTCTTCCGCCATTTATATGGCATGACGAGGGTTACCATGATGAGTGGGGGTCGTGTTCCAACTAATGTAGAGCTCCAGCAGTTGGATTATGACTACCCGATGAATGAGCATGCGGGGCTATGTGCGGAGTAGAGGTACATTTTGAGGAACCTCTCAATGATGATGTGTCGACCGATGATGATCGCCGAATGCCATACTCAGACGTGGAGGAGAACTCTGATGACGACGACTCTGATGATGATTTCGATGCAGGGGGTATGACCCCATACATAAAGGAGGAGTTCGACTAATCAGGTTTTCCTTATTTATTTTCCACTGAGGGCAGTGTGTCCCGTCTAAGTGTGGGGTGCTGGTATTTGTATGCTGTAGTTTCTTGTCTACATTTATTTATGTTTGTTTGTTTTAATTAGTCGTAATTAGTTAGTAGTAGTTAAATTTTTGAATTTTTTTTTCTGATAGGCAGCATGGTATTATGACAAGAGTTTGTGCTAAAATCATTACTATTGAGATGTTTAGGCTCCAAGTGTGACTCACTATGTGATAATTGTGTGGTTTAATTCATTCATCTGTTGGGTCAAAAAGTCTATACTGCTCCCAATAAAGTTGACCATGTGCCTTGTGTGTGTGAGATTATAGTATATTCTGTGTTGTGACTAATGCTAGAACTTGCCTGGTGTGTGTGTAAAGCGAAATAAAGAGTGTGAGTTTAGGAGATGATTTAGGCATTTCTTTGGCAGCCTGTAATTGTTTACCTTCTTTTTACCTACCTGTGTACATTATCCTAGTTAACCCCCTTTGAGCCTTTAGCTATTTTCCTTGACAGCCTCATATGTAGCCTAATCCATTTCTTTTTCAAGACCATAATTTGATCCAAATTCCTAAGCGCTTTAAATGGCAGAGTCATGTGACAAAATAAGAGAAAATTGGGTGAGAGTGATGCCTCAGAGCATATTGGTACTTGAAATTGTTGTGAAAAAGAGTGGCTATCATAGAAGTGCTATCATAGAGGTGCGTTATAATATGAAAAAAAAAAAAAAAGAAAAGAAAAAGAAATAGAAAACTAAAAAGATAATTGTGTTTATGTTTGAATAACAAAATAAGGTGAAAGAGGGTAGGATATGAATGAAAGGTAGCAGAGTTGTTTAAAAAAGAGTGTTAATAGCATAATGTGATGTATTAAAGCGCTTAGAGAACATAGTCACTATTTCTGGCCAAAATAGTCTGACCTGTCCCTTAGCCTACATTACAACCTGTAAAAGACCTATTTGATCCTAAGCTTAGCATTTTGATATTAGTAGAGCATTACACTAAGGGAAAGCCTATGGTCATCAGTTGCAACATATAAATTCTTTGCGAGAGAGAGAGAGCAAGGAGAGTCTTATACCCATGTTCTGAAAAATACAAAACTTGTGCGTGATTATGGGTGATATATTATGTGAGACACACATGGTTGATGGTTGTTGGGTAGTTTTGTATGATTCTTTGTGCCTTAACTTGTGGATACGAATTAACCATCATCACGAGTCTATGTTGGAGGTTGAATTGTTTCTAGTAGTGAGCAAGAAAATTACTCTTTGTTAATGATTGTCGTGCATGTCTTGTTGAACATTTTGTGCCGTCACTGTGAAATCCTAAGTAGATGTTTGCATGGACGTAATATTTTGTTCGAGGACGAACAAAGCTTTACGTGTGGGGTGGTGATGTTGGTCGTATTTACACGCCTAAATACCATAATTTACCCATATTTTAGGCTAAGTTTGGAGGATAAAATATATAATTCCTGCACTTTTAGTCCATCTTCCTATAAGTGAGATAACCAACGTGATTAGTATGTTTTCAGGTATTAATGATGAAGATTTCAGCACTTGGTGGACCCTTGGGCAGCAAAGGAAAACTTCACGTAAGAAGGAAGGCAACTTTTGGAAGCTTGTGGACTGAATGTGATACATGGAGAAATTGTCCCGGGCAGAATCAGTATTTCTTAATACTTAGGGGTGAAGCAGTAACCTAGTAGGACTAGGACAAGGATGCAGTAACCGAGTAGGACTAGGACAAGGATGTTATAAAAACCCTATTTGCTGAATTTTTCAGCATTCAATTCTTATTGTCATTATTTTTCTTTTATTCGACACGTGGTATTATTCACGTTACAATTTCTGACAGAGGAACACGGCTCTCTTGAGAGCAACGGACCAAGAGGAAAAATGTCATCCCTCTTTGACGTTAAAATCATCCAAATCGATGTTCTATAACCCAAGGTTTCGGGGGAGGGTCCGACGTCCGAGCGTGTTGTAGGACAAAAATCAACAAGGGCATGCCAGGGAGGATGGAGAGTGTCCTCGTGTAGATCGTTGGTATGAGCAGGGCCATTTGGGTAGTTAAACGTGCGCAACAACACGAATGGGGCATTTTTGGCCCAAATCGGTGTGCTATAGCCCATGATTCAGGGCTCAGCCCAGGTTTCAAGCATGTTGTAGGCCAAAAATATACCGAGGTATTCCAAAGAGGCTGGGGAGCTACCTAGAGTAGCCCGTTTGTTTGGGTGGGCCCATTTGAGTGGTCAAACGGGCAAAACCGTGCGAACGGGGCATTCTTAGGCCAAACCGGTTGGTATAGCCTATGGTTTTGGGGGTGGGATCGAGGTCCAAGAGTACCATAGGACAAAAATCAATCAGAGCATGCCTGATAGGCTAGGGAGAGGCCTAGTATGTCCCATTAGTGTGGTCAAGGATATTTGAGTGGTCAAACAGGTGAAACGGCGCGAACGCAGCATTTTTGGGCCGAAAATCAATTGTCACATTCCGTAGAGGCTGGGGTGTGACCGAATGCTGCCCGTTGGTGTGGGTGAGGCTATTTAGGTGGTCAAACGGTCGAAACAGCATGAATGGAGTATTTTTGAGTAAAATTAATGTGTTATAGCCCACGATTTTGGGGTGGGCCTGGGGTTCGGGCGTGCCGTAGCCCAAAAACTGATCGGGGCATGCCAAGGAGGTTAAAGAGTGGCCTAGTATGGCCCGCTCATTTGGACGGGTCAATTTGGGTAATCAAATGGGCAAGACGACATAAACGAGGCATTTTCGAGCTATATCTGTGTGCTATATCCCATGGTTAAAGAGGTGGGCCCAAGGTTTGGGCAAGTCGTGTGCCAAAATTTGATCGAAGTATTCTAGGGAGGCTAGGGAGTGGCCTAGTATGGCTCGTTGGTCAAATGGGAAAAACGGCTCAAACGGGGCATTTTTGGGCCAAATCATTGAGCTATAGCCCATAATTCAGGGGGTGGGCTCGGGGCCTGGGCGTGCTGTGGGCTGCAAATTGATCGGAGCATGCTAGTGAGGCTGAGGAATGGCATTTTGGGGCCCTTTGATGTAGGCGGGTCCATTTGGGTGGTCAAATAGGGGAAACGATGCGAATGGGGCATTTTTGGGCCATATCGATATGCTATAGCCCACGATTCTGATGGTGGGCCCGGGGTTCAGGCGTGACCTATGCCAAAAAGCGATTAGGGCATGCAAAGAGGCTTGGGAGCAGTCTAGTATGGCTCGTTAGTATGGGCGGGCCAATTTTGTGGTCAAACAAGCAAAACTATGTGAACGGGGCATTTTTGATTCGAATTGATGTGCTATAGCCCACGATTTTGAGGGTGGGCCTGAGGTCCAGGCATGCTATGGGTCAAAAATTGATCGACCCATGCCAGGGAGACTGTGGAGCAGCCAATTATGTCCCGTTGGTGTGGGTGGGTCTATTTGGATGGTCAAACATGTGAAACTGCACAAACAGGGTATTTTCGGGCTAAATTGGTGTGCTATAGCCCACAATTCTGGGAGTGGACCTAGGTTCCGGGCATGTCATAGTTTCCAGCCTATTATGGACTGTTGGTGTGGGCAGGGACATTTGGGTGGTCAAATAGGAGAAACGACTCAAATGGGCACTTTTGGGCCAAATCGGTGAGCTATAGCCTATAATTCCTGGGGTGGGCCCGGGGTCCGAGCATACCGTGGGCTGAAAATCAATCAAGGCATGTCAGGGAGGAAAAGGAGTAGCCTAGTATGGCCTGTTAGTGTGGGAGGGGCCATTTGGATTGCCAAACGGGCCAAACAGCATGATCGAGGCATTTTTAGGCCAAATCGATGTGCCATAGCCCATGGTTCAAGTGGTAGGCCTAGGGTTCGGGTGTTCCATGGACCAAAAATTGACTGTGTCATGCTAGGGAGCATCCTGGTATGGGATGTTGGTGTGTACAGAGCCATGTGGGTGGTCAACCGAGAGAAACGGCATGAAAAGCGCCATTTGGGGCAAAATTTATCTGTTGTGGGCCCAGGTTTCGAGCATGTCGTGATCCAAAAGTCAATCGGGGCATGCCAAATAGGCTGCGGAGTGACCTAGTATGGCCCATTGGTGTGGGTGGAGCCATTTGGATTGTCAAATGGGCGAAACAGCGTGAACGAGACATTTTTAAGCCTAATCAATGTGTTATAGCCCACGGTTTCGGGGGTGGTCCTGGGGTCCGGGCGTGCCGTTGGTCGAAAATAGAATGGGGCAGGCCAGGGAGGCTTAGTAGCAGCCTATCATGGCTCGTTGTTATGAGCGGGGACATTTAGTGGGGCAAATGGGGGAAATGGCATGAACGGGGCATTTTGGGCCAAATCGGTGGGCTATAGCCCACTGTTCTAGGGTGGGCCTGGGTATGAGCATGTCGCTGTCTAAAAATTAATCGGGGAGTGACAGGATAGATGGGGAGCAGCCTAGTATTGCCCGTTGGTATGGATGGGTCCATTTGGGTGGTCAAATGAGCTAAACGAAGCAAACGGGGCATTTTTGGGCTAAATCGGGGTTTTATATAGCCCACGGTTCTGGGGTTAAGCTAGGGGTTCGGTGTGCAGCAGGCTGAAAATCAACCAAGACATGCTATGGAGGCTGGAGAGCGGCCTTGTGTAGTCCATTGGTGTTGGTAGGGCCATTTGGGTTGTTAAACAGGCAAAACAGCATGAATAGGGCATTTTTGTCCTAAATAGATATGTTATAGCCCATGAATCTATGGGTGGGCTCGGGGTCCAGGCATGCCGTTGGCCAAAAATTGATTGAAGCATGCCTGGTAGGCTGGGAAGTGGCTTAGTATGGCCCTTTGGTGTGGTCAGGTCCATTTGGGTGGTTAAACTAGCAAAACGGCTTCAATAGGAAATTTTTAGGCCAAATCGTTGTTCTACATCCCATGGTTCCTGGGTGGGCCCAGGGTTTGGGTATTTCGTGGGCCAAAAATCAACCGGGGTAAGCTAGAGAGGCTGGGGAATAGTCCAATGTTTCCCGTTGGTGTGGGAGGGGCCATTTAGGTGGTCAATCAGGCGAAACGGCTTGAATAGGTCTTTTCGGGCCAAATTAGTATGCTATAGCTACGGTTCTAGGGGTGGGCTCAAGGTTCAGGCGATCCGTGTGCTGAAAATCAATCAAGGCATGCCAGAGAGCATCCTAGTATGTCCTATTGGTGTGGTTGGGGCCATTTGTGTGGTCAATCGAGCAAGATAGCATGAACGGGGAATATTCGAGCCAACTCGGTGTGTTATAGCCCACGGTTCTAGGGGTGGGCTCGAGATGCGGGCGTGTCGTGGATCTAAAATCGATTGGGTTCGTCAAGGAGGTTGGGAAGCATGCTAGTGTAGCTTGATGGTGTGGGCGGGGATATTTGGGTATTCAAATAGGCAAAACAGCGTGAACGGGGTGTTTTGAGCTAAATCGGTATGCTATAGCCCACGGTTGTAGGGGTGGGCCTAGGGACCGGGCGTGCCATTGGCCAAAAATTAATTGAGGCATGATAAGGAGGCTTAGGAATGGCCTAATGTGTCCCGTTTGTGTGGGATGGATCATTTTGTTGGTCAAATGGGTAAAAAGACGCGAACCGGTCACTTTTAGGCCAAAGTAATGTGTTATTGCCCACGATTCTGGGGTGGGCTTGGGGTCCATGCATGTCGTGCACTGAAATAAACCAAAGCATGCCAGGGAGGCTGGGGAGATACCTAGTATGTCCCGTTGGTGTGGGTTGGGAAATTTGGGTGGTCAAACGAGCAAAACAGCGTGAATGGGGTTATTTTGAGCAAAATCGGTGTGCTATAGCCCACAATTATGGGGGTAGGCCCGGGCTCTGAGCGATTCATGGGCCAAATATCAATCGGGGTATGCTAGGGAGGCTGTTGAGTGACTTAGTATGGCCCGTTGGTGTGGTAGGGGTCATTTGGGTAGTCAAACAGGCAAAATGGCATGAATAGGGCATTTTTAGGCCAAATCAGTGTGCTATAGCCCATGATTTTAGGGTTAGGCCCAAGTCCCCAGCATTCTGATGGCCAAAAATCGATCGGGACATGCTAGGGAGACTGGAAGCGGCCTGGTGTATCCTTTTGGTTTTGACAGACCGATGCAAGTGGTCAAACAGGCAAAACGACACAAATGAGGCATTTTCGAACAAGATTTAAGAGTTATTGCCCATGGTTGGGGGTGGGATCGGGGTTCAGGCATGTCGTAGTTCAAAAGTTGATTGGGGCATGCCAGGGAGGCTGGGGAACAACCTGGTGTGGCTTGTTGATGTGGGCGGGGCCATTTGGGTGGTTAAACGGGCAAAACAGCGCGAATGGGAGATTATTGGTCCTAATCGGTGTGCTATAGTTTACAGTTTTAGGGGTGGGCCAGGGGTTCAGGCGTACCGTAGGCTGAAAATATATCGGGGAATGATAGGGAGGCTGAGGAGTGGCCTAATATGGCCCATTGGTATGGGCGGGTCCATTTGGGTGGTCAAATATGCGAAACGTTATGAACAGGGTATTTTCAAGCGGAATCAGTGTGCTATAGCCCACGGTTCCAGGATAGGCCTGGATTACGAGCGTTTCGTGGGTTAAAAAAAGACTGGGGAGTGCCAGGGTGGCTGGGGAGCGGCTTAGTATGTCCCATTTGTATAGGCGGTTAAACAGGTAAAACAGCATGAACGAGGAATTTTCAAGCCAAATTGGTGTGCTATAGCCCACGGTTCTGAGGATGGGCCCAGGGTCTGGGCGTGTCGTGGGTCAAAAATCGATTGGGGTATGCCAGGAAAGATGGAGAGTAGCCTAGTATGGCCCATTAGTATGGGCGGGGCCATTTGTGTGGTCAAACTTTCAAAATGGCAAGAACGAGGAATTTTTTGTCCAAATCAAAGTGTTATAGCCTACGGTTCCGAGGGAGGACCCAAGGTTCGGGTATACCATGGGTCAAAAATCAATCAAAACATGCCAGAGAGGCTGAGAAGCAGCCTGGTGTGGCCCGTTGATGTGTGCGAGGCCATGTGGGTGGTAAAATAGTTGAAACGGCACGAACGGGGCATTTTTGGACTAAATCATTATGCTATAGCCCACAGTTTCGTGGGTGGAACCAGGGCTCGGGTGTGTCGTGGGCAAAAAATCAATCGTGGCATTGCTGAGAGTTAGGGAGCGGCATAGTATCACCCGTCTATGTGGATGGGTCCATTTGGGTGGTCAAATGAGTGAAACGGCATGAACGGGCCATTTTCGGGCTACATTAGTTGGCTATAACCTAGGGTTCTGGGGTGGGCCTGAGGTCCGAGCATTTCGTGGGCTGAAAATTGTCTGAGGCATGCTAGGGAGGTTGGGGAGCGACCTAGTATGGCTCATTGGTGTGGTAAGTACCATTATGGTGATCAAACGGGTGAAATAGCATGAATAGGGCATTTTAGCTAAATCGGTGTGCTATAGCCCACGGTTCAAGGGGTGGACCCGGGGACCAATTGTGTTTTGGTCCAAAAATCGACTGCGGCATGCCAATTAGACTGGGGAGCAGCCTAGTATAGCCCGCTGGTGTGGGTAGGGCCATTTGGGTGCTCAAACAGGCAAAACAACGTGAATAGGGCATTTTTGGGTTAAATAGGTGTGCTATAACCCATGAATCTGTGGGTGGGCACGAGGTCTAGGTGTGTCATTGTCAAAAAATCAATCGGGGTGTGCCAGGCAGGCTGTTGAGCAACTTAGTATGGACCGTTGGTGAGAGAGGGTCTATTTGGCTGGTGAAACTGGTAAAACAACATGAATGGGGAATATTTAGGTCAAATCGTTGTGCTACATCCCATGGTTCTAGGGTGGGACCAGGGTTCGGGTGTACCGTGGGCCGAAAATCAATCAGGGCGTGCTAGAGAGGCTGCAGAACAGCCCAGTGTTACCCGTTGGTGTTGGCCGGGCCATTTGGGTGGTCAATCAGGCGAAACGGCTTGAATAGGTTATTTTTGCGCCAAATCGATGTGTTATAGCCTACGGTTCTGGGGTGGGCTCAGGGTCCGGGTGAACCGTGTGCTCAAATTCAATCGGGGCATGCTAGGGAGCAGCCTACTATGGCCTATTGGTGTGAACGGGGCTATTTGTGTGGTCAAATGAGCAAAACGGTGCGAACAGGGAATTTTTAAGCCAACTTGGTGTGTTATTGATGTTGGGCGTATTTACACGCCCAAATACCATAATTTACCCATATTTTAGGCTAAGTTTAGAGGATAAAATATATAATTCCTGTAATTTTAGTCCATCTTCCTGTAAGTGAGCTAACCAACGTGATTAGCATGTTTTCAGGTATTAATGATGAAGATTTCAGCACTTTGTGGACCCTTGGGCAGCAAAGGAAAACTTCACGTAAGAAGGAAGGCATCTTTTGGAAGCTTGTGGACTGAATGTGATGCATGGAGAAACTATCCCGGGCAGAATCAGTATTTCTTAATACTTAGGTGTGCAGCAGTAACCTAGTAGGACTAGGACAAGGATGCAGTAACCGAGTAGGACTAGGACAAGGATGTTATAAAAACCCTATTTGCTGAATTTTTCAGCATTCAATTCTTATTGTCATTATTTTTCTTTCATTTGACACGTGGGATTATTCACGTTACAATTTCTGACAGAGGAACACGGCTCTCTTGAGAGCAACGGACCAAGAGGAAAAACGTCATCCCTCTTTGACGTTAAAATCATCCCCTCGCAAAGATTATTCGAGTTGTGGTATGATGACTATATCTATTGCGAATTCCGTTGTAATCATGAGTAGCTAAAATTCTCTGTTAGGGTTATGGAAGCCTTGTGATATACTATCTATTACTATTAGTTTGTGAATTCTTGATGCGTATGCTACTGATATCATTACTCTCTTCGTTTTAATTAAATTCTTGTGGTTGCAAACATATAGAATACGCCATTATAGCATTAACTTGTTCGAGAGAAAAGTTACATGTTTGGAAAAGAGAGTGTGACAAGGAAATAAGGCTACCAACCCCTGTTTACACGTTAATGCCTTAACCGGATTAACCTCTTGGAGAGTTTGTACCGTTAGTTATACACTTTAAGCTCGAGAGAGTTAAAGTGAAATAATCCTGGATGGTCGAGAGACACTAGCATTTACCATTAGAATACGAATCTCTATAAGTGCATGCATGTCTGAATTCCGCATAACTCATAGTTAATAGATACGTAGAACTCATAAGGTGGACATAACCCTAACTTATTATTCTCTGTGATTAAATCTTACTAAACAAAGCATTCCGTCGTTACTTTAAGAATAGTAATTCACGCCACAATTAAATCCCCCATCTTCCGTAGAATTTTCAACCAACAGTCTACTAATAATTACAACACTTAGTGACCAAGTATTCCCTGTGGGATTCGACACCCAACCCAGTTGGGTTCTATATTTGACCTCGGCCGCTTACACTTTTACGAGAGCTGTAGTTTGGGCGTTATCAAATTTTGGCGCCGTTGCCGGGGAATACGGTTGTCTACTAAGTTTGTGATAGTTACTAGACCCTTTGGTCAAAGATTCTCGAATTTTACTTTTTTCTGTTGTTTTTTTTTATTCAGGTTCTGCTCAGTGCATGTCAAATAATCGAAGTTTGGGTCAGCCATTATTACCCATAAACCCTGAACCGCAACTTATTGGCAGGATGGAGGCTCAACGAGACATTGAAAGAAGGGCTGCTCAGCAGGAGCAGGCTAGATTAGCTGCATTGGCCGCTGCTCAAGTGCATCAACAGAATATTGATAACCCAGTTCGTGCAACAAATCCTGATGATGAGGACCTGGGTGATGATGAGCTACTAAACCCAAGGCGTGATGATGATGTGGCGGCACCTGTGAACAAAAGAGATCATCAAGCTAGATTGAGACCTGAACGCCGAGCTGTACAGATGCCTTTTGACGATGATGATGACGATTTGGACGGGACTGGTGCCACAGGGGCTATTATTCCTACACCCTTGCGACCTGGAGCCAAGTTCAATATCACTAGCACCATGATTCAACTATTACAGCTCAAGGGGTTATTTGGTGGACTTACAGGCGATGATCCGAATATGCATCTGATCAATTTTATATCTACATGCAAGTCATTCGACAATCCAGGCGTTGGACAGAATGCAATTCGGTTGCGCCTATTTCCATTGTCTCTATCTGGGGAGGCAACTTTATGGTTGAATGGGCTAACTCCTGATTCTATCACTAATTGGAGGCAATTGAAAGACGCTTTCCTAGAAAGATTCTTTCCTCCATCCAAGAGAGCACAGTTGAGAGATGAGATCAGTAATTTTCGACAGCTTCCAACTGAAGCTCTCCACGAAACATAGGAGAGGTTCAAGAAGAATCTTATGAGGTGCCCAAATCATCATATGACCAATGTCCACTTAATGGAGATATTATACAGGTGTTTGAATTCGGTGACTAAGCCAGTGGTTGATAATGCGGCAGGAGGGTCATTCATGGACCTTACTTTTGTTCAGGCAAGTGGTATGCTAGATCGTATGACAAAGCAGAGTAGAGCTTGGCATACCAGGGAGTCTGAGGTAGCAAGCTCTACCATATCTATTGGCATGACTGCAGAACAAAGGCGAAGAGAAGAGGAACGTGATCAAGATATGGCGCACATGAAAACACAGATGGATCTTCTTACCAAGCATTTATTATTAGGGATGACCGAAAAAGTCAAAGCTGTTGTGTCACAGGGAAGAGATGAATTTGATTCTGAATAAGAAGCTAACTACTTGAATAATCAAGGGGGTTTCCGAGGCAATGACCAAGGAAACCAAGGTTGGAACTATTATGATAAATCTGGAAACAAGGACCGTGATCAAGGTAGTTGGAAGAATAAGACTGACAGGAGTGGTTTGTATATTCCTCCTGGAAATCGTGAAGCCGTGGCGTCTGGCTCTGGGAAGATGCCCATGGAACATATGATGGCTAAGCTATTAAAAGGAGTGGAGGCAACCAATACGGGAGTAAACCAGGTAAAGAATGATTTGTCATCAATAAATCAATTGGTTGACTCGCATTCCACTTCAATAAAACAGCTAGAGCAATAATTGAGTCAACTTTCAGCGGCATTCAATCAAAGAAAGGTTGGTACTTTACCTAGTGACACTGTGCAAAATCCAAGGAACGACAGATCATGTATGGATATTACTACCAGGAGTGGTAAGGTGTTGGAGAATCCATCCAAGGGTAAGCAGGTGGTTGATGATATAGCAGATAATGTTACTGATGCAGATTGTGAAGATGCCAAAGAAGCTGAGGAGGGTGTAAATGAAATCACCCCTAGACGTCTACATCCTGAAGATCATAGGAAGCCAGATACAACGGAAGCGGAGGAGAAAACTATTCCCCTTCCACCACCACCTTTTACTCAGAGACTGAAGAAGAAAGCTGATGATACCAGGTTCAATAAATTTATGACTATGTTGAAACAGCTGACTATTAATGTCCCGTTGGTAGAGGCGCTGGAACAGATGCCTGGGTACGCGAAATTCATGAAGGACCTTTTGACAAAGAAGCAGGCAGCAACTTATGAGTTGGTAGACAATGTTCATCGTTGCAGTGCAATCGCTACAAGATCGTTAGTTCAGAAAAAGGCAGATCCCGGTGCTTTCACTATTCCTTGAACTGTTGGATCTTTGGATTTTGCCAAGGCATTATGCGATTTGGGGGCTAGCATCAATTTTATGCCGCTATCCGTCTACAGGAAGTTGGGGTTGGGCGATCCTACACCAACCAATATGCTGCTCGTGATGGCAGATAGGTCGGTAAAACGACCTGTTGGTATCTTATACGATGTATTGGTGAAGGTTTCTTCCTTCATTTTTCCTGCAGACTTTGTTATTTTGGATTGTGAGGTGGACTCTGAAGATCCCATAATCCTGGGACGTTCTTTTCTTGCAACAGGAAGTGTGCTTATTGATTTAAGAGCTAATGAGCTTTTATTCTGGATGAATGACGAAGTGGTCCATTTTGATATATGTAAATCAATGAAGCAGCCCAAAGATATGAATGTGTTCTCTGTAGCTGATGTTTATTATGATTATGAGAAAGAATTATCTGTAGAGAAGTAGCTTATTGTTCATCCATTGGCAGCTGTGCTTATGAATGTTGAGCGTGAGGATGTTGAAGATTATGAAGAAACTATCTGTGCTCTAACAGGAATAGTTTCGTATTCTCATGCTCCCAAGAAGCTGGACCTTGATCTCAAAAATCGACCTACACCACCAGCAAAACCATCCATTGAAGAGCCACCAATGTTAGAATTGAAGGAGCTTCCCAGTCATCTAAAGTATGCATTCTTGGGAAGTGGAAACACACTTCCGGTTATTGTGGCGGCTGAGTTGGGTGAGTAGCAAGTTGCAGCTCTCATCTCTGTTCTGAGGAGATACAAGAGAGCCATTGGTTGGACTATCGTTGATATTATTGGTATCCCGCCTGGGATATGTATGCATAAGATTCAGCTTGAAGAAAATTGCATACCCACTATTGAGCATCAAAGACGTTTGAATCCACCTACGCAAGAGGTGGTAAAGAAAGAAATTATTAAGTGGTTAGATGCAGGGGTAGTGTATCCAATCTCCGACAGTAAGTGGGTGAGTCCGGTACAGTGTGTGCCCAAGAAAGGAGGCATGACGGTAGTTGCGAACGAAAAGAATAAGCTAATTCCACTCAGACCTGTCACAGGGTGGAGAGTGTGCAAGGACTACCGAAAGCTGAATTCGTGGACGCTTAAGGATCACTTCCCAATGCCATTCATGGACCAAATGCTTGATCGATTAGAAGGGAAAGGATGGTTTTGTTTCTTAGATGGGTATTCCGGCTATAATCAAATTTGTATTGCTCCCGAAGATCAAGATAAGACAACGTTTACATTCCCATATGGTACGTTTGCCTTCAAACGTATGCCATTTGGGCTATGTAACGCACCTGCCACTTTTAAGCGTTGTATGATGTCTATTTTTTCTGATATGGTTGAAGACACCTTGGAGGTGTTCATGGACGATTTTTCAGTTGTAGGTGAGTCATTTGAATCATGTTTGGCGAATCTAAGTATGGCGTTGCAGAGATGTGTTGAATTTAACTTGGTGCTAAACTAGGAGAAGTGCCACTTTATGGTTAAGGAAGGTATTGTTCTTGGGCACAAAGTTTTTGAAAATGGAATTGAGGTTGATCGAGCGAAGATTGAAGTTATCGAGAAATTACCACCTCCAATTTCTGTAAAGGGAGTTCGTAATTTCCTCAGTCATGCAGGTTTTTATCGAAGGTTTATTAAAGACTTCTCCAAGATTGCTAGCCCATTATGCAAACTTTTGGAGAAGGATGCAAAGTTTGACTTCGGTGAAGATTGCTTGAAGGCATTTGAATGCCTCAAAGGGAAGCTAGTTGAAGCTCCTATAATTGTAGCGCCTGATTGGTCTCTACCGTTTGAGGTTATGTGTGATGCAAGTAGAGTAGCTCTGGGCGCTGTACTTGGTGAGAGAAGAGAAAGGTTATTTCATCTAATCTACTATGCGAGCAAGGCCTTGAATGGAGCCCAGAAGAACTATACCGTCACGGAACAAGAGCTTCTAGCGGTTGTATATGATTTTGTGAAATTTCGTGCTTACTTATTGGGAACCAAAGTGGTGGTTCATACAGATCATGCAGCTCTGTGATATTTACTGGCAAAGAAGGATCCGAAGCCAAGGCAAATTCGATGGGTGTTATTGCTGCAAGAATTTGATTTCGAGGTAAAAGATAGAAAAGGTTGCAAAAACCAAGTAGCTGATCATCTATCTAGACTTGAGAGTGAGCACATAGACCAGCCCAATCTTGAGATTGATGATGCATTTCCCGACGAAGATATCCTAGCCACGATGGTGGAAGAGTTACCGTGGTACGCAGACTTTGCGAACTACGTGGTAAGTAATGTGATGTGTGAGAATCTCTCTTTTCATCAAAAGAGAAAGTTCATGCATGATGTAAAACACTACTTCTGGGATGAACCATATCATTTTCGACGTTGCGCGGATGGCGTTGTTAGGCGATGCATATCTCATGTGGAGGTTCCTAGTATATTGGAAGCAAGTCATGCTTCCCATGTTAGGGGTCACTATGTAGGTGACCGGACAGCCAGGAAAGTATTGCAAAGAGGCTATTATTGGCCTTCATTATTTAAGGATGCATATGATTTTGTGAGAAGATGTGATCAGTGTCAGAGGCAAGGCACAATTTCAAAGCACCATGAGATGCCCCTGTCTAATATTCTTGAAGTAGAGCTATTTGATGTATGGGGTATTGATTTCATTGGCCCATTTGTAAGTTCGTTTGGGATGAAATATATCCTAGTTGCTGTGGATTATGTATCCAAATGGGTCGAAGCAGTAGCGCTGGATGATAATGAAGGTAAGCGTGTTGTAGCATTCTTGAAGAGAAATATCTTCTCTCGTTTTGGGGTACCACGTGCCATCATAAGCGGTGGAGGATCACACTTTTGCAACAAGTTGTTCAGAGCCGTGTTGGTGAAATATGGGGTCAACCAACATAAGGTAGCTACACCATACCACCCACAAACTAGTGGGCAGGTAGAGGTTTCTAATCGGGAGATCAAGTTGATCCTTGCTAAAACTGTAAATGTTAGTAGGAAAGATTGGTCTCGGAAGCTTGACGATGCCTTATGGGCTTATAGAACTGCATTTAAGACACCAATTGGCATGTCCCCGTACCAACTAGTTTATGGAAAGGTTTGTCACTTGCCAATTGAGCTCGAACATAAAGCATTGTGGGCGTTGAAGCGGCTTAATTTGAATTGGGATGATGCTATTAATCCGAGATTGGAGCAGCTGAATGAGATGGATGAATTCCGTCTACATGCATATGAAAGGTCAGACCTCTATAAGGAATGGATGAAAAAGTATCATGATCGGCGGATTATCCAACGAAACTTTCAGAAGGGTGATATGGTACTTCTTTTCAACTCCAGACTGAAGCTATTTCCAAGTAAGTTGAAGTCTAAATGGTCTGGTCTGGTCCGTTCCGAATTAGCCAAGTCTACTCGTCCGGAGTAGTAGAATTAGAAGACAATAATGGTGGTGTCTGTAAGGTGAATGGACAACGAGTGAAAACATATATCGGTCCTCTTGACTCGATAAAATGCATGGCCACCATCTATCTCGATGAAGTCTAAGTAATCGAGGTAACTATGTCATGCCGCGACAATAAATCAAGTGCTACGTGGGAGGCAACCCATAGTTTTTAATCATTTTGTTTCCCTAGGAGTTTGTTTTGTTAAATAAAAATCCAAAAAGAAGAATCGAGCCACGACCAAAACTAAGGCGTTTGGTGGGAGACAACCCTTCTTTCTAATCGTTCTTGTTGTTTTTGAGTAAGTGTAGGTGCAAGACGTATAAAGGAGAAGATTGGTCTCAAATTTTGATTCTTAAGTGTGCCATGTTAAAGGTGGTAAGTTAGGAGTGAAGAAGCAAAGGCTATCGGTTAGGCATTGCCTATGCAAAACTAGGCAATGGTAAAGGCAAGGCCTAAACAAATCTAGGCAACGGACAAGGCAAGGCCTATGCTATGGCCTTTATTCTCGGAATCCACAATGCCATAGCATAGACTCCGTCTATGCTCAACTAGGCAAAGCATTAGGCGCCGCCTATGCCAAAGCCTTTGCTCTCTGAATCTACAATGCCATAGCATAGGCGCCGCCTATGCCCAACTAGGCCATAGCATAGGCGCCGCCTATGCTCAACTACGCAAAGCATTAGGCGCCTCCTATGCCAAGCATAGGCAAAGCATTAGGCGCCGCCTATCCTTACTTTTTGGTCTCCTAACCCGATTTCAAATGGGTCAAAACCTGACCCAAGCCTTGTTCTATAAATAGAACCTTAATCTTAGAACAAAATACACTTATTTGCTCAACCTAGGCGCCGCCTTTACTCTCCAAATCTCCCAAAACTTTTCTTTTTGCTCATCTAACCTTGCAAGATCATCTTCCAAGTCCATCACCAAGTAAGTTCTTCTTTTATATTCCGTAAGTGTTACAATACTACGCTTATAATGATTTGTTATATCTTGAAGTGGTGTTGGTGATTTGAATGTGGTTGGTTTATTATGATACATCCAGTTGAGTGAAAGAATACGTGTGGGTGTTCTTGACTTGGTTCCTACTTGTATTTGATTTTGATACACTGTCATACTTTTGCGAAATCGACATTGTGAAGTTAATTGCATAATCTTCAAAATTGAATGCTTGAATGTGTGAATGACTCGTTCATCGAGACAAAGATCGTGATTGAATACAAGCATGAGATGTTGTGATTATTTCTATGCCATAACTTGATACGATCTCTATGTAGTAGTCTTGTTCAAAAAAGTGCATCATTCCAAACATGAAAGTATAGTCAAGATTACATGAAATAGAGTTGGACAAGATAGTTAAGATGACATGAAGGTATGACTGTGCTAAACGTGTTGTTGGAACGTATCGCCTATTTGTATGTCGATGAAGTCTGAGTAATCGACATCACTCACTTAATTAGTTTGTACCAACAAATTAAGTGTGGGGTGGTGCCACTATTGCTTGTTTGTCAATTAAATCTTCCGAGATGATCTAACATGAATCTATTTTAATCTCAGGCAGAATGGCACCAAAGGGACGACAAGGAAAAGAAAAAGAGTCCAACTCACAGAAAAGTAAGAAAAGGGGAAGAAAAGAGCAAGCTGAATCCTCCTCGCTGCAAATACCGCGACGCATGTTCGGGATAAAGTGGGTCCTAGAAAAGGAAGGAAAGGAGTGGTACAAGAACAACAAAGTGAAAAAGTATGTTCGCGTGGAGTTGATACAGAAGGAGAGTCTAGCGAAGAGAGAACCTCGTATTTTGGTTAAAAACATGGCGCTAAATCTTGATTTCATTTTCCGAGACATGGAAGAATGCAATCTTGATCTAACGCGAGAGTTTTATGCAAATTGGTCCCCAAAGACTACCGGAAGTGAAGTGAAGATTCGGGGCCAAGTTTTGCAACTGAATGCGGAGTTCTTCAATACTTTTCTGGGTCTTCCATCTATAGATCCATCACTGCTCAAGGAGCTTTATCACAGACCTCCATACAGGGTAATCAGACACACACTGTGCGGAACAAGATCAATGGCACGTTGGAATCATCACAAAGATACCGGTCGACACAATACCTTCCCGTATGCTTCCCTAAACAGAGAAGCTCGGATATGGTTGAGGATAGTCAACTCTAGCCTCATTCCTGGGACACAGTACATAAAGATCACACATGATAGAGTATGCTTGGTGTACGCTCTGATGACTAATATTCCCATCAACATTGGTGCGGTTATACGATCATCAATGCATAAGGCTAGGCTACAAAAGAGGTCCCACTTTAGCTTTGGCAATCTGTTGACTGCGACATTAAGGAAGGAAGACATTGAAGAGGAACCTGCAGATCATAAGCTTCCACACAACCCGAAAAAGGTTGATTTGACAAAGGTTAAAGATTCTGAAACTATGCACGACGTCAACCTGACCACTGCAGAACGATATGCTCGCGATGAAATCTTTTTCCGCCATTTATATGGCATGACGAGGGTTACCATGATGAGTGGGGGTCGTGTTCCAACTAATGTAGAGCTCCAGCAGTTGGATTATGACTACCCGATGAATGAGCATGCGGGGCTATGTGCGGAGTAGAGGTACATTTTGAGGAACCTCTCAATGATGATGTGTCGACCGATGATGATCGCCGAATGCCATACTCAGACGTGGAGGAGAACTCTGATGACGACGACTCTGATGATGATTTCGATGCAGGGGGTATGACCCCATACATAAAGGAGGAGTTCGACTAATCAGGTTTTCCTTATTTATTTTCCACTGAGGGCAGTGTGTCCCGTCTGAGTGTGGGGTGCTGGTATTTGTATGCTGTAGTTTCTTGTCTACATTTATTTATGTTTGTTTGTTTTAATTAGTCGTAATTAGTTAGTAGTAGTTAAATTTTTGAATTTTTTTTTCTGATAGGCAGCATGGTATTATGACAAGAGTTTGTGCTAAAATCATTACTATTGAGATGTTTAGGCTCCAAGTGTGACTCACTATGTGATAATTGTGTGGTTTAATTCATTCATTTGTTGGGTCAAGAAGTCTATACTGCTCCCAATAAAGTTGACCATGTGCCTTGTGTGTGTGAGATTATAGTATATTCTGTGTTGTGACTAATGCTAGAACTTGCCTGGTGTGTGTGTAAAGCGAAATAAAGAGTGTGAGTTTAGGAGATGATTTAGGCATTTCTTTGGCAGCCTGTAATTGTTTACCTTCTTTTTACCTACCTGTGTACATTATCCTAGTTAACCCCCTTTGAGCCTTTAGCTATTTTCCTTGACAGCCTCATATGTAGCCTAATCCATTTCTTTTTCAAGACCATAATTTGATCCAAATTCCTAAGCGCTTTAAATGGTAGAGTCATGTGACAAAATAAGAGAAAATTGGGTGAGAGTGATGCCTCAGAGCATATTGGTACTTGAAATTGTTGTGAAAAAGAGTGGCTATCATAGAAGTGCTATCATAGAGGTGCGTTATAATATGAAAAAAAAAAAAAAGAAAAGAAAAAGAAATAGAAAACTAAAAAGATAATTGTGTTTATGTTTGAATAACAAAAAAAGGTGAAAGAGGGTAGGATATGAATGAAAGGTAGCAGAGTTGTTTAAAAAAGAGTGTTAATAGCATAATGTGATGTATTAAAGCGCTTAGAGAACATAGTCACTATTTCTGGCGAAAATAGTCCGACCTGTCCCTTAGCCTACATTACAACCTGTAAAAGACCTATTTGATCCTAAGCTTAGCATTTTGATATTAGTAGAGCATTACACTAAGGGAAAGCCTATGGTCATCAGTTGCAACATATAAATTCTTTGTGAGAGACAGAGCAAGGAGAGTCTTCTACCCATGTTCTGAAAAATACAAAACTTGTGTGTGATTATGGGTGATATATTATGTGAGACACACATGGTTGATGGTTGTTGGGTAGTTTTGTATGATTCTTTGTGCCTTAACTTGTGGATACGAATTAACCATCATCACGAGTCTATGTTGGAGGTTGAATTGTTTCTAGTAGTGAGCAAGAAAATTACTCTTTGTTAATGATTGTCGTGCATGTCTTGTTGAACATTTTGTGCCATCACTGTGAAATCCTAAGTAGATGTTTGCATGGACTTAATATTTTGTTCGAGGACGAACAAAGCTTTACGTGTGGGGTGGTGATGTTGGTCGTATTTACACGCCTAAATACCATAATTTACCCATATTTTAGGCTAAGTTTGGAGGATAAAATATATAATTCCTGCACTTTTAGTCCATCTTCCTATAAGTGAGATAACCAACGTGATTAGCATGTTTTCAGGTATTAATGATAAAAATTTCAGCACTTGGTGGACCCTTGGGCAGCAAAGGAAAACTTCACGTAAGAAGGAAGGCAGCTTTTGGAAGCTTGTGGACTGAATGTGATACATGGAGAAATTGTCCCGGGCAGAATCAGTATTTCTTAATACTTAGGGGTGAAGCAGTAACCTAGTAGGACTAGGACAAGGATGCAGTAACCGAGTAGGACTAGGACAAGGATGTTATAAAAACCCTATTTGCTGAATTTTTCAGCATTCCATTCTTATTGTCATTATTTTTCTTTTATTCGACACGTGGGATTATTCACGTTACAATTTCTGACAGATGAACACGGCTCTCTTGAGAGCAACGGACCAAGAGGAAAAATGTCATCCCTCTTTGACGTTAAAATCATCCAAATCGATGTTCTATAACCCAAGGTTTCGGGGGAGGGTCCGACGTCCGAGCGTGTTGTAGGACAAAAATCAACAAGGGCATGCCAGGGAGGATGGAGAGTGTCCTAGTGTAGATCGTTGGTATGAGCAGGGCCATTTGGGTAGTTAAACGTGTGCAACAACACGAATGGGGCATTTTTGGCCCAAATCGGTGTGCTATAGCCCATGATTCAGGGCTCGGCCCAGGGTTCAGGCATGTTGTAGGCCAAAAATATACCGAGGTATTCCAGGGAGGCTGGGGAGCTACCTAGAGTAGACCGTTTGTTTGGGTGGGCCCATTTGAGTGGTCAAACGGGCAAAACCGTGCGAACGGGGCATTCTTAGGCCAAACCGGTTGGTATAGCCTATGGTTTTGGGGGTTGGGATCGAGGTCCAAGAGTACCATAGGACAAAAATCAATCAGAGCATGCCTGAGAGGCTAGGGAGAGGCCTAGTATGTCCCATTAGTGTTGTCAAGGATATTTGAGTGGTCAAACAGGTGAAACGGCACGAACGCGGCATTTTTGGGCCGAAAATCAATTTTCACATTCCGTAGAGGCTGGGGTGTGACCGAATGCTGCCCGTTGGTGTGGGTGAGGCTATTGAGGTGGTCAAACGGTCGAAACAGCATGAACGGAGTATTTTTGAGTCAAATTATTGTGTTATAGCCCACGATTTTGGGGTGGGCCTGGGGTTCGGGCGTGCCGTAGCCCAAAAACTGATCGGGGCATGCCAAGGAGGTTAAAGAGTGGCCTAGTATGGCCCACTCATTTGGACGGGTCAATTTGGGTAATCAAATGGGCAAGACGACATAAACGAGGCATTTTCGAGCTATATCTGTGTGCTATATCCCATGGTTAAAGAGGTGGGCCCAAGGTTTGGGCAAGTCGTGTGCCAAAATTTGATCGAAGTATTCTAGGGAGGCTAGGGAGTGGCCTAGTATGGCTCGTTGGTCAAATGGGAAAAACGGCTCGAACGGGGCATTTTTGGGCCAAATCATTGAGCTATAGCCCATAATTCAGGGGCTGGGCTCGGGGCCTAGGCGTGCTGTGGGCTGCAAATTGATCGGAGCATGCTAGTGAGGCTGAGGAATGGCATTTTGGGGCCCTTTGATGTAGGCGGGTCCATTTGGGTGGTCAAATAGGGGAAATGATGTGAATGGGGCATTTTTGGGCCATATCGATATGCTATAGCCCACGATTCTGATGGTGGGCCCGGGGTTCAGGCGTGACCTATGCCAAAAAGCGATTAGGGCATGCAAAGAGGCTTGGGAGCAGTCTAGTATGGCTCGTTGGTATGGGCGGGCCAATTTTGTGGTCAAACAGGAAAAACTATGTGAACGGGGCATTTTTTATTCGAATTGATGTGCTATAGCCCACGATTTTGAGGGTGGGCCTGTGGTCCAGGCGTGCTATGGGTCAAAAATTGATCGACCCATGCCAGGGTGGCTGTGGAGCAGCCTATTATGTCCCGTTGGTGTGGGTGGGTCTATTTGGATGGTCAAACATGTGAAACTGCACAAACAGGGTATTTTCATGCTAAATTGGTGTGCTATAGCCCACAATTCTGGGAGTGGACCTAGGTTCCGGGCATGTCATAGTTTCCAGCCTATTATGGACTGTTGGTGTGGGCAGGGACATTTGGGTGGTCAAATAGGAGAAACGACTCAAATGGGCACTTTTGGGCCAAATCGGTGAGCTATAGCCTATAATTCCTGGGGTGGGCCCGGGGTCCGAGCATACCGTGGGCTGAAAATCAATCAAGGCATGTCAGGGAGGAAAAGGGGTAGCCTAGTATGGCCTGTTAGTGTGGGAGGGGCCATTTGGATTGCCAAACGGGCCAAACAGCATGATCGAGGCATTTTTAGGCCAAATCGATGTGCCATAGCCCATGGTTCAAGTGGTAGGCCTAGGGTTCGGGTGTTCCATGGACCAAAAATTGACTGTGTCATGCTAGGGAGCATCCTTGTGTGGGATGTTGGTGTGTACAGAGCCATGTGGGTGGTCAACCGAGAGAAACGGCATGAAAAGCGCCATTTGGGGCAAAATTTATCTGTTGTGGGCCCAGGTTTCGAGCATGTCGTGATCCAAAAGTCAATCGGGGCATGCCAAATAGGCTGCGGAGTGACCTAGTATGGCCCATTGGTGTGGGTGGAGCCATTTGGATTGTCAAATGGGCGAAACAGCGTGAACGAGACATTTTTAAGCCTAATCAATGCGTTAGAGCCCACGGTTTCGGGGGTGGTCCTGGGGTCCGGGCGTGCCATTGGTCGAAAATAGAATGGGGCAGGCCAGGGAGGCTTAGTAGCAGCCTAGCATGGCTCGTTGTTGTGAGAAGGGACATTTTGTGGGGCAAATGGGGGAAATGGCATGAGCGGGGCATTTTGGGCCAAATCGGTGGGCTATAGCCCATAGTTCTAGGGTGGGCCTGGGTATGAGCGTGTCGCTGGAGTGACAGGATAGATGGGGAGCGGCCTAGTATTGCCCGTTGGTATGGATGGGTCCATTTGGGTGGTCAAATGAGCTAAACGAAGCAAACGGGGCATTTTTGGGCTAAATCGGGGTTTTATATAGCCCACGGTTCTAGGGTTAAGCTAGGGGTTCGGTGTGCAGCAGGCTGAAAATCAACCAAGACATGCTAAGGAGGCTGGAGAGCGGCCTTGTGTAGTCCATTGGTGTTGGTAGGGCCATTTGGGTGGTTAAACAGGCAAAACAGCACGAATAGGGCATTTTTGTCCTAAATAGATATGTTATAGCCCATGAATCTATGGGTGGGCTCGGGGTCCAGGTATGCCGTTGGCCAAAAATTGATTGAATCATGCCTGGTAGGCTGGGAAGTGGCTTAGTATGGCCCTTTGGTGTGGTCAGGTCCATTTGGGTGGTTAAACTAGCAAAACGGCTTCAATAGGAAATTTTTAGGCCAAATCGTTGTTCTACATCCCATGGTTCCTGGGTGGGCCCAAGGTTTGGGTATTTCATGGGCCAAAAATCAACCGGGGTAAGCTAGAGAGGCTAGGGAATAGTCCAATGTTTCCCGTTGGTGTGGGAGGGGCCATTTAGGTGGTCAATCAGGCGAAACGGCTTGAATAGGTCTTTTCGGGCCAAATTAGTATGCTATAGCTACGGTTCTAGGGGTGGGCTCAAGGTTCAGGCGATCCGTGTGCTGAAAATCAATCAAGGTATGCCAGAGAGCATCCTAGTGTGTCCTATTGGTGTGGTTGGGGCCATTTGTGTGGTCAATCGAGCAAGATAGCATGAACGGGGAATATTCGAGCCAACTCGGTGTGTTATAGCCCACGGTTCTAGGGGTGGGCTCGAGGTGCGGGCGTGTCGTGGATCTAAAATCGATTGGGTGTGTCAAGGAGGTTGGGAAGCATGCTAGTGTAGCTTGATGGTGTGCGCGGGGATATTTGGGTATTCAAATAGGCAAAACAGCGTGAACGGGGTGTTTTGAGCTAAATCGGTATGCTATAGCCCACGGTTGTAGGGGTGGGCCTAGGGACCGGGCGTGCCATTGGCCAAAAATTAATTGAGGCATGATAAGGAGGCTTAGGAATGGCCTAATGTGTCCCATTTGTGTGGGATGGATCATTTTGTTGGTCAAATGGGTAAAAAGACCCGAACCGGTCACTTTTAGGCCAAAGTAATGTGTTATTGCCCACGACTCTGGGGTGGGCCTGGGGTCCATGTGTGTCGTGCACTGAAATAAACCAAAGCATGCCAGGGAGGCTGGGGTGATACCTAGTATGGCCCGTTGGTGTGGGTTGGGAAATTTGGGTGGTCAAACGGGCAAAACAGCGTGAATGGGGCTATTTTGAGCAAAATCGGTGTGCTATAGCCCACAATTATGGGGGTAGGCCCGGGCTCTGAGCGATTCATGGGCCAAATATCAATCGGGGTATGCTAGGGAGGCTGTTGAGTGGCTTAGTATGGCCCGTTGGTGTGGTAGGGGTCATTTGGGTAGTCAAACGGGCAAAACGGCATGAATAGGGCATTTTTAGGCCAAATCAGTGTGCTATAGCCCATGATTTTAGGGTTAGGCCCAAGTCCCCAGCATTCTGTTGGCCAAAAACCGATCGGGACATGCTAGGGAGACTGGAAGCGGCCTGGTGTATCCTTTTGGTTTTGACAGACCGATGCAAGTGGTCAAACAGGCAAAACGACACAAATGAGGCATTTTCGAACAAGATTTAAGAGTTATTGCCCATGGTTGGGGGTGGGATCGGGGTTCAGGCATGTCGTAGTTCAAAAGTTGATTGGGGCATGCCAGGGAGGCTGGGGAACAACTTGGTGTGGCTTGTTGATGTGGGCGGGGCCATTTGGGTGGTTAAACGGGCAAAACAGCGCGAATGGGAGATTATTGGGCCTAATCGGTGTGCTATAGTTTACAGTTTTAGGGGTGGGCCAGGGGTTCAGGCGTACCGTAGGCTGAAAATATATCGGGTTGTGATAGGGAGGCTGCGGAGTGGCCTAATATGGCCCATTGGTATAGACGGGTCCATTTGGATGGTCAAATAGGCGAAACGGTATGAACAGGGTATTTTCAAGCGGAATCAGTGTGCTATAGCCCACGGTTCCAGGATAGGCCTGGATTACGAGCGTTTCGTGGGTTAAAAAAAGACTGGGGAGTGCCAGGGTGGCTGGGGAGCGGCTTAGTATGTCCCATTGGTATAGGCGGTTAAACAGGTAAAACAGCATGAACGAGGAATTTTCAAGCCAAATTGGTGTGCTATAGCCCACGGTTCTGAGGATGGGCCCAGGGTCTGGGCGTGTCGTGGGTCAAAAATCGATTGGGGTATGCCAGGAAGGATGGAGAGTAGCCTAGTATGGCCCAATAGTATGGGCGGGGCCATTTGTGTGGTCAAACTTTCAAAATGGCAAGAATGAGGAATTTTTTGTCCAAATCAAAGTGTTATAGCCTACGGTTCCGAGGGAGGACCCAAGGTTCGGGTATACCATGGGTCAAAAATCAATCAAAACATGCCAGAGAGGCTGAGAAGCAGCCTGGTGTGGCCCGTTGATGTGTGCGAGGCCATGTGGGTGGTAAAATAGTTGAAACGGCACGAACGGGGCATTTTTGGACTAAATCATTATGCTATAGCCCACAGTTTCGTGGGTGGAACCAGGGCTCGGGTGTGTCATGGGCAAAAAATCAATCGTGGCATTGCTGAGAGTTAGGGAGCGGCATAGTATCACCCGTCTATGTGGATGGGTCCATTTGGGTGGTCAAATGAGTGAAACGGCATGAACGGGGCATTTTCGGGCTACATTAGTTGGCTATAACCTAGGGTTCTGGGGTGGTCCTGAGGTCCGAGCATTTCGTGGGCTGAAAATTGTCTGAGGCATGCTAGGGAGGTTGGGGAGCGACCTAGTATGGCTCATTGGTGTGGTAGGTACCATTATGATGATCAAACGGGTGAAATAGCATGAATAGGGCATTTTAGCTAAATCGGTGTGCTATAGCCCACGGTTCAAGGGGTGGACCCGGGGACCAATTGTGCTTTGGTCCAAAAATCGACTGCGGCATGCCAATTAGACTGGAGAGCAGCCTAGTATAGCCCGCTGGTGTGGGTAGGGCCATTTGGGTGCTCAAACAGGCAAAACAACGTGAATAGGGCATTTTTGGGTTAAATAGGTGTGCTATAACCCATGAATCTGTGGGTGGGCACGAGGTCTAGGTGTTTCATTGTCAAAAAATTAATCGGGGTGTGCCAGGCAGGCTGTTGAGCAACTTAGTATGGACTGTTGGTGAGAGAGGGTCTATTTGGCTGGTGAAACTGGTAAAACAACATGAATGGGGAATATTTAGGTCAAATCGTTGTGCTACATCCCATGGTTCTAGGGTGGGACCAGGGTTCGGGTGTACCGTGGGCCGAAAATCAATCAGGGCATGCTAGAGAGGCTGCAGAACAGCCCAGTGTTACCCGTTGGTGTTGGCCAGGCCATTTGGGTGGTCAATCAGGCGAAACGGCTTGAATAGGTTATTTTTGCGCCAAATCGATGTGTTATAGCCTACGGTTCTGGGGTGGGCTCAGGGTCCGGGTGAACCGTGTGCTCAAATTCAATCGGGGCATGCTAGGGAGCGGCCTACTATGGCCTATTGGTGTGAACGGGGCTATTTGTGTGGTCAAATGAGCAAAACGGTGCGAACAGGGAATTTTTAAGCCAACTTGGTGTGTTATTGATGTTGGGCGTATTTACACGCCCAAATACCATAATTTACCCATATTTTAGGCTAAGTTTGGAGGATAAAATATATAATTCCTGTAATTTTAGTCCATCTTCCTGTAAGTGAGCTAACCAACGTGATTAGCATGTTTTCAGGTATTAATGATGAAGATTTCAGCACTTTGTGGACCCTTGGGCAGCAAAGGAAAACTTCACGTAAGAAGGAAGGCATCTTTTGGAAGCTTGTGGACTGAATGTGATGCATGGAGAAACTATCCCGGGCAGAATCAGTATTTCTTAATACTTAGGTGTGCAGCAGTAACCTAGTAGGACTAGGACAAGGATGCAGTAACCGAGTAGGACTAGGACAAGGATGTTATAAAAACCCTATTTGCTGAATTTTTCAGCTTTCAATTCTTATTGTCATTATGTTTCTTTCATTCGACACGTGGGATTATTCACGTTACAATTTCTGACAGAGGAACACGGCTCTCTTGAGAGCAACGGACCAAGAGGAAAAACGTCATCCCTCTTTGACGTTAAAATCATCCCCTCGCAAAGATTATTCGAGTTGTGGTATGATGACTATATCTATTGCGAATTCCGTTGTAATCATGAGTAGCTAAACTTCTCTGTTAGGGTTATGGAAGCCTTGTGATATACTATCTATTACTATGAGTTTGTGAATTCTTGATGCGTATGCTACTTATATCATTACTCTCTTCGTTTTAATTAAATTCTTGTGGTTGCAAACATATAGAATACGCCATTATAGCATTAACTTGTTCGAGAGAAAAGTTACATGTTTGGAAAAGAGAGTGTGACAAGGAAATAGGGCTACCAACCCTTGTTTACACGTTAATGCCTTAACCGGATTAACCTCTTGGAGAGTTTGTACCGTTAGTTATACACTTTAAGCTCGAGAGAGTTAAAGTGAAATAATCCTGGATGGTCGAGAGACACTAGCATTTACCATTAGAATACGAATCTCTATAAGTGCATGCATGTCTGAATTCCGCATAACTCATAGTTAATAGATACGTAGAACTCATAAGGTGGACAGAACCCTAACTTATTATTCTCTGTGATTAAATCTTACTAAACAAAGCATTCCATCGTTACTTTAAGAATAGTAATTCACGCCACAATTAAATCCCCCATTTTTCGTAGAATTTTCAACCAACAGTCTACTAATAATTGCAATACTTAGTGACCAATTATTCCCTGTGGGATTCGACACCCAACCCAGTTGGGTTCTATATTTGACCTCGGCCGCTTACACTTTTACGAGAGCTGTAGTTTGGGCGTTATCAAATTTTGGCGCCGTTGCCGGGGAATACGGTTGTCTACTAAGTTTGTGATAGTTACTAGACCCTTTGGTCAAAGATTCTCAAATTTTACTTTTTTTTGTTGTTTTTTTTTATTCAGGTTCTGCTCAGTGCATGTCAAATACTCGAAGTTTCGGTCAGCCATTATTACCCATAAACCCTGAACCGCAACTTATTGGCAGGATGGAGGCTCAACGAGACATTGAAAGAAGGGCTGCTCAGCAGGAGCAGGCTAGATTAGCTGCATTGGCCGCTGCTCAAGTGCATCAACAGAATATTGATAACCCAGTTCGTGCAACAAATCCTGATGATGAGGACCTGGGTGATGATGAGCTACTAAACCCAAGGCGTGATGATGATGTGGCAGCACCTGTGAACAAAAGAGATCATCAAGCTAGATTGAGACCTGAACGCCGAGCTGTACAGATGCCTTTTGACGATGATGATGACGATTTGGACGGGACTGGTGCCACAGGGGCTATTATTCCTACACCCTTGCGACCTGGAGCCAAGTTCAATATCACTAGCACTATGATTCAACTATTACAGCTCAAGGGGTTATTTGGTGGACTTACAGGCGATGATCCGAATATGCATCTGATCAATTTTATATCTACATGCAAGTCATTCGACAATCCAGGCGTTGGACAGAATGCAATTCGGTTGCACCTATTTCCATTGTCTCTATCTGGGGAGGCAACTTTATGGTTGAATGGGCTAACTCCTGATTCTATCACTAATTGGAGGCAATTGAAAGACGCTTTCCTAGAAAGATTCTTTCCTCCATCAAAGAGAGCACAGTTGAGAGATGAGATCAGCAATTTTCGAAAGCTTCCAACTGAAGCTCTCCACGAAACATAGGAGAGGTTCAAGAAGAATCTTATGAGGTGCCCAAATCATCATATGACCAATGTCCACTTAATGGAGATATTATACAGGTGTTTGAATTCGGTGACTAAGCCAGTGGTTGATAATGCGGCAGGAGGGTCATTCATGGACCTTACTTTTGTTCAGGCAAGTGGTATGCTAGATCGTATGACAAAGCAGAGTAGAGCTTGGCATACCAGGGAGTCTAAGGTAGCAAGCTCTACCATATCTATTGGCATGACTGCAGAACAAAGGCGAAGAGAAGAGGAACGTGATCAAGATATGGCGCACATGAAAACACAGATGGATCTTCTTACCAAGCATTTATTATTAGGGATGACCGAAAAAGTCAAAGCTGTTGTGTCACAGGGAAGAGATGAATTTGATTCTGAAGAAGAAGCTAACTACTTGAATAATCAAGGGGGTTTCCGAGGCAATGACCAAGGAAACCAAGGTTGGAACTATTATGATAAATCTGGAAACAAGGACCGTGATCAAGGTAGTTGGAAGAATAAGACTGACAGGAGTGGTTTGTATATTCCTCCTGGAAATCGTGAAGCCGTGGCGTCTGGCTCTAGGAAGATGCCCATGGAACATATGATGGCTAAGCTATTGAAAGGAGTGGAGGCAACCAATACGGGAGTAAACCAGGTAAAGAATGATTTGTCATCAATAAATCAATTGGTTGACTCGCATTCCACTTCAATAAAACAGCTAGAGCAATAATTGAGTCAACTTTCAGCGGCATTCAATCAAAGAAAGGATGGTACTTACCTAGTAACACTGTGCAAAATCCAAGGAACGACAGATCATGTATGGATATTACTACCAGGAGTGGTAAGGTGTTGGAGAATCCATCCAAGGGTAAGCAGGTGGTTGATGATATAGCAGATAATGTTACTGATGCAGCATGTGAAGATGCCAAAGAAGCTGAGGAGGGTGTAAATGAAATCACCCCTAGACGTCTACATCCTGAAGATCATCGAAAGCCAGATACAATGGAAGCGGAGGAGAAAACTATTCCCCTTCCACCACCACCTTTTACTCAGAGACTGAAGAAGAAAGCTGATGATACCAGGTTCAATAAAATTATGACTATGTTGAAACAGCTGACTATTAATGTCCCGTTGGTAGAGGCGCTGGAACAGATGCCTGGGTACGCGAAATTCATGAAGGACCTTTTGACAAAGAAGCAGGCAGCAACTTATGAGTTGGTAGACAATGTTCATCGTTGCAGTGCAATCGCTACAAGATCGTTAGTTCAGAAAAAGGCAGATCCCGGTGCTTTCACTATTCCTTGAACTGTTGGATCTTTGGATTTTGCCAAGGCATTATGCGATTTGGGGGCTAGCATCAATTTGATGCCGCTATCCGTTAACAGGAAGTTGGGGTTGGGCGATCCTACACCAACCAATATGCTGCTCGTGATGGCAAATAGGTCGGTAAAACGACCTGTTGGTATCTTATACGATGTATTGGTGAAGGTTTCTTCCTTCATTTTTCCTGTAGACTTTGTTATTTTGGATTGTGAGGTGGACTCTGAAGATCCCATAATCCTGGGACGTTCTTTTCTTGCAACAGGAAGTGTGCTTATTGATTTAAGAGCTAATGAGCTTTTATTCTGGATGAATGACGAAGTGGTCCATTTTGATGTATGTAAATCAATGAAGCAGCCCAAAGATATGAATGTGTTCTCTGTAGCTGATGTTTATTATGATGATGAGAAAGAATTATCTGTAGAGAAGTAGCTTATTGTTCATCCATTGACGGCTGTGCTTATGAATGTTGAGCGTGAGGATGTTGAAGATTATGAAGAAACTATCTGTGCTCTAACAGGAATAGTTTCGTACTCTCATGCTCCCAAGAAGCTGGACCTTGATCTCAAAAATCGACCTACACCACCAGCAAAACCATCCATTGAAGAGCCACCAATGTTAGAATTGAAGGAGCTGCCCAGTCATCTAAAGTATGCATTCTTGGGAAGTGGAAACACACTTCCGGTTATTGTGGTGGCTGAGTTGGGTGAGTAGCAAGTTGCAGCTCTCATCTCTGTTCTGAGGAGATACAAGAGAGCCATTGGTTGGACTATCGTTGATATTATTGGTATCCCGCCTGGGATATGTATGCATAAGATTCAGCTTCAAGAAAATTGCATACCCACTATTGAGCATCAAAGACGTTTGAATCCACCTACGCAAGAGGTGGTAAAGAAAGAAATTATTAAGTGGTTAGATGCAGGGGTAGTGTATCCAATCTCCGACAGTAAGTGGGTGAGTCCGGTACAGTGTGTGCCCAAGAAAGGAGGCATGACGGTAGTTGCGAACGAAAAGAATAAGCTAATTCCACTCAGACCTGTCACAGGGTAGAGAGTGTGCATGGACTACCAAAAGCTGAATTCGTGGACGCTTAAGGATCACTTCCCAATGCCATTCATGGACCAAATGCTTGATCGATTAGAAGGGAAAGGATGGTTTTGTTTCTTAGATGGGTATTCCGGCTATAATCAAATTTGTATTGCTCCCGAAGATCAAGATAAGACAACGTTTACATGCCCATATGGTACGTTTGCCTTCAAACGTATGCCATTTGGGCTATGTAACGCACCTTCCACTTTTAAGCGTTGTATGATGTCCATTTTTTCTGATATGGTTGAAGACACCTTGGAGGTGTTCATGGACGATTTTTCAGTTGTAGGTGAGTCATTTGAATCATGTTTGGCGAATCTAAGTATGGCATTGCAGAGATGTGTTGAATTTAACTTGGTGCTAAACTAGGAGAAGTGCCACTTTATGGTTAAGGAAGGTATTGTTCTTGGGCACAAAGTTTTTGAAAATGGAATTGAGGTTGATCGAGCGAAGATTGAAGTTATCGAGAAATTACCACCTCCAATTTCTATAAAGGGAGTTCGTAATTTCCTCAGTCATGCAGGTTTTTATCGAAGGTTTATTAAAGACTTCTCCAAGATTGCTAGCCCATTATGCAAACTTTTGGAGTAGGATGCAAAGTTTGACTTCGGTGAAGATTGCTTGAAGGCATTTGAATGCCTCAAAGGGAAGCTAGTTGAAGCTCCTATAATTGTTGCGCCTGATTGGTCTCTACCGTTTGAGGTTATGTGTGATGCAAGTAGAGTAGCTCTGGGCGCTGTACTTGGTGAGAGAAGAGAAAGTTTATTTCATCCAATCTACTATGCGAGCAAGGCCTTGAATGGAGCCCAGAAGAACTATACCGTCACGGAACAAGAGCTTCTAGCGGTTGTATATAATTTTGTGAAATTCCGTGCTTACTTATTGGGAACCAAAGTGGTGGTTCATACAGATCATGCAGCTCTGTGATATTTACTGGCAAAGAAGGATCCGAAGCCAAGGCAAATTCGATGGGTGTTATTGCTGCAAGAATTTGATTTCGAGGTAAAAGATAGAAAAGGTTGCAAAAACCAAGTAGCTGATCATCTATCTAGACTTGAGAGTGAGCACATAGCCCAGCCCAATCTTGAGATTGATGATGCATTTCCCGACGAAGATATCATAGCCACGATGGTGGAAGAGTTACCGTGGTACGCAGACTTTGCGAACTACGTGGTAAGTAATGTGATGCCTGAGAATTTCTCTTTTCATCAAAAGAGGAAGTTCATGCATGATGTAAAACACTACTTCTGGGATGAACCATATCTTTTTCGACGTTGCGCGGATGGCGTTGTTAGGCGATGCATATCTCATGTGGAGGTTCCTAGTATATTGGAAGCAAGTCATGCTTCCCATGTTGGGAGGCGAGGGAGTAGCCTAGTGTGGCCTCTTGGTGTGTGCAGGGCCATTTGGGTGTTCAAACATGTGAAACAGCGTGCACGGGGTTTTTTGGGCCAAATCGTTGTGCTATAGCCCATGGTTCTTGGGATGGACCCAGGGGTCGGGCGTGACGTTGGATGAAAAATGATCGAGGCATGCCAGGGAGGCTGGGGAATGGCCTAGTATTTCCCATTTGAGTGAGAGGGATTATTTAGTTAGTCAAATGGATGAAAAGACACGAATAGGGCATTTTCAGGCCAAAGCGATATGTTATTGCCAACAGTTCTAGGGGTGGGATCGGGGTCCGAGCGTGCCGTGGGCTTAAAATTGACTAAAACATGACAGGAAGGCTGGGGAGCGACCTAGTGTGGCCCATTGGTGTGGTTTGGGATATTATGGTTGTCAAACAGGCGAAACGACATGAATGGGGCTATTTTGATACATATCAGTGTGCTATAGCCCACGATTCTGGGTCTGGGCCTGGGGTTCGAGCGAGCCGTGGGCCAAAAATTAACTGGGACATGCCAGGGAGGCTGTGGAGCAGCTTAGTGTAGCCCGTTGGTGTGGGAGGGGTCATTTGGGTGGTCAAATAGGCAAACGACATGAATAAAGGGATTTTCGAGCCAAATCAATGTGCTATAGCCTACAATTTCGGGGATGGGTCCCAGCATCCCATTGGCCAAAAATCAACCGGGGCATGCCATGGAGACTACGAGCGGCCTTGTGTAGCCTGTTGGTTTGGGCGGGCTCATATGGCTGGTCAAATAGGCAAAACGATGCGAACGGGATATTTTCGAGCAAAATTTAAGAGTTATTACCCATGCTTGGGGGTGGGATCGGGGATCAGGCATGTCGTAGTTCAAAAATTGATCGAGGCATGCCAAGGAGTCTGGGTAGGCCTAGTGTGGCACTTTGGTGTGGGCGGGGCCATTTGAGTCGCTAAACAGGCAAAACAGCACAAACGGGGTATTATCAAACCTAATCGGTGTGCTATAGCCTATAATTTTAGGGGCGGGTTAGGGGTCTTGGCGTGCCGTGTGCCGAAAATGGACCGCCGAATAATAGAAAGGCTGAGGAGCATCCTAGTATGGCCTGTTGGTATGGATGGGGGCATTTGGGTGGTCAAATGTGCAAAACAACACAAACAGGGCATTTTCAAGCCAAATCGGTGTGCTATAGCCCATGGTTCCAGGGCGAGCCTGGATTACAGGCGTGTTACGAGCCAAAAATTGATCGAAGAGTGCAAGGGTGGCTGAGGAGCAGCCTAGTATGGCCCGTTGGTGTAGGTGGGGCTATTTGGGTAGTCAAACAGACAAAACGGCGTGAATGGGGCATTTTGGGGCCAAACTGGTGTGTTATAGCCCATGGTTCTGAAGGTGGGCTCGGGGTCTGGGCATGTCGTGGGTCAAAAATTGATTAGGGCATGTTAGGGAGGCTGGGGAGTAGCCTAGTTCATTAGAGTGGGTGAGGCCATTTATGTGGTCAAACTTTCAAAATGGTAAGAACGGGGCATTTTTAGTCCAAATCGGAGTGCTATAGCCTACGATTTCGGGGGTGGACCCATGGTCTAGGCACACCGTGGGTCAAAAATCAATCGAGGTATGCCAGGGAGGCTGAAAAGTGGCCTAGTGCGGCCTGTTGGTGTGGGCAGGGCCGTATGGGTGGTAAAACAGTTGAAAAGGCGCGAACGAGGCATTTTTGGGCTAAATCATTGTGCTATAGCCCATAATTTTGGGGGTAGACCTGGGGTTCAGGTGTGTCGTAGGCCAAATATCAATCATGGCATGTCAGGGAGGATGGGGAGTGGTATAGTGTGGCCCATTGGTGTGGACGAGGCCATTTGGGTGGTCAAACGAGTGAAAAGGCGCGAACGAGGCATTTTTGGGCTAAATCATTGTGCTATAGCCCATAATTTTGGGGGTAGACCTGGGGTTCAGGTGTGTCGTAGGCCAAATATCAATCATGGCATGTCAGGGAGGATGGGGAGTGGTATAGTGTGGCCCATTGGTGTGGACGAGGCCATTTAGGTGGTCAAACGAGTGAAACAGCACGAACGGGGCATTTTCGGGCTAAATCAGTAGGCTATAACCCAGGGTTTCGGGGTAGGCCTGAGGTCTGGCCATTTTATTGGCTGAAAATTATCTGAGGCATGCTAGGGAGGTTGGGGAGTGGCCTAGTATGGATCGTTGGAGTGGGTAAAACCATTTTCGTGATCAAACGGGTGAAATAGTGCGAATGGGGCATTTTTAGGCAAAATTGGTGTGCTATGGCCCACGGTTCCAGGGGTGATCCAAGGACCAAATGTGTCATGGTCTAAAAATTGACTAGAGCATACCAGTTAGGCTGTCGAGTGGCCTCGTGTGGCCCGTTGTGTGTACAAGACCATTTGGGTGGTCAAACAGGATATACGGCTCAAATGGGGCATTTTTAGGTAAAATCGGTGTGCTATATCCCACGGTTCGAGTAGTGGGCTGGGGTTTTGGGCATGTCGTAGATCAAAAATCGACCAGGGCATGCCAGGGAGGCTGGGGAGCGGCTTATTATGGCTCGTTAGTGTGGGTGGACCATTTTTGTGGTCTAATAGGAGAAATGATGCGAATGGGCCATTTTTAGTTGATATTGGTGTGTTATAGCCACGATTGTGGGGGTGGGCCTAGGGTTCAGGGGTGTCGTGAGTTGAAAATAGATTTGGGCATGCCAGAGAGGCTGGAGAGTGGCCTATAATGGCCCGTTGATATGGGTGGGGCCATTTGGGTGATCAAGCAGGTGAAACAATGCGAGTGGTGCATTTTTGGGCCAAATCGATATGCTATAGCCCACGGTTTTGAGGGTGGGCCTTGGGTCTGGCCAGGCCGTAGGCCAAAAATCAATCGGGGCATGTCAAGAATCCTAGCCGGTGGCCTAGTGTGTCCCATTTGTGTAGGCAGGAGCCATTTGGGTGGTCAAATTGGCAAAACGGCATGAACGGGGCTTTTTCAAGCCAAATTGGTGTGTTATAGCCCACGGTTCCAGGGGTGGTCCCGGGGTTAGATCATGTCGTGGGTCAAAAATAAATCGGGGCATGCTAGGGAGGTTGGGGATTGGCCTAGTGTGGCCCGTTGGCATGGGCGGGGCCATTTGGATGGTCAAACGATAAAAACAATGCGAACGAGACATTTTTGGGAAAAATTGGTGTGCTATAGCCCACGGTTCTGAGGATGGGCTCAGGGATCGGGTGTTCCATGGGCCAAAAACAATCGAGGCATGATAGGGAGGATGGGGAGCATCCTAGTATGGCATGTTGGAGTGTGCGGGGCTATTTGGGTGGTCAAACGGGCGAAACGGCGCGAACAAAGTATTTTTGGGCTACATAGATGTGCTATTCCCTACGGTTCTGGGGGTAGTCCCAGGTTTCGGGTGATCCATCAAAAAAAAATCTATCGGGATATGCAAGGAGACTGGAGAGGAGCCTTGTATGGCTCGCTTTTATAGAAGGGGAGATTTTGGTGGTCAAACAGGAGAAATGGTACAAAGAGGATATTTTTGAGCCAAATCGATTGCAATAGCCCATGGTACTGGGGGTGAGCCTGGGGTTCGAGCATTTCATAGGGTATAAAATTGACTGGGGCATGGCAAAGAGTGTCTTAGTATGGCTCGTTAGTGTGGACGAGGCCATTTAGGTAGTCAAACGGGCAAAATGGTGTGAATGAGGCATTTTAGGGCGAAATCGATATGCTATAGCCCACAGTTCCTGGGGTGGGCTCAGGGTTAAGGAGTGCTATGGGCCAAAAAATCAACTGAGGCATGTCAAGGAGGCTAGGGAGTGGCCTATTATGTCCCGTTGGTGTATGTGGGGCCATTTGGGTGGTCAAATAGGCAAAACGGCACAAACGGGGCATTGTCAGGCCAAATTATTGTGCTATGGCTCACGGTTCGTGGGTGGGCCAAAAATACGAGAATGCCATTAGCCAAAAATCAATCGGGGTATGACAGGGAAGCTGGGGAGTGACATAGTATGGCCCGTTAGTGTAAGCGGTGCCATTTGGGTGGTCAAACAAGCAAAATAACTTAAATGAGGCATTTTTTAGCGAAATTAGTGTGAAATAGCCCAAGGTTCTGGGAGTGGGCTCGGGGTTCGGGCGTGTTGTGGATCGAAAATTAACCGTATGCTAGATAGGTGTGGAAGCAGCCTAGTGTGGCCCATTGGTATGGGTAAGGCCATTTGGGTGGTCAAATAGGTAAAACAGCACGAACTGGGCATTTTTGGGCTAAATAGGTGTGCTTTAGCCCATGGTTCTGGGGTTGGGCCCATAGTATGAGTGTGTCATGGGTCAAAAATTGCCCGGGGTATGATAAGGAGGCTAGGGAGTGACCTAGTATCACCCGTTGGCGTAGGTAGGGCCAGTTCGGTGGTAAAACAGGCAAAACAGCACGAACGGGGAATTTTTAGGCCAAATAGGTGTGTTATAGCCCATGGTTCCAGGGGTGGGCTCGAGGTTCGAGCGTGCTGAAGATAGGCGTATTTACACACCTAAAGCACCTTAATTCACCCATATTTTAGCTAAGTTTTAAGGACAAAATATATAATTCCTGCACTTTTAGTCATTTTTCCTGTAAGTGAGCTAACCAACGTGATTAGCAAGTTTTCAGGTATAAATGATGAAGATTTCAGCATTTTATGGAAATTGGACGCCAAAGGAAATTTCATGTAAGAAGGAAGGCAGCTTCTGGAAGCTTGTGGACTGAAAGTGATGCATGGAAAACTTGTCCTGGACAAAAACAGTATTTCCAAAGACTTGGGGACCAGCAGTAACTTAGTAGGATTAGGAAAAGGATGCAGTAACCTAGTAGGATTAGGATAAGTATGCAGTAGCTTAGTAGGAATAGGATATGGGTGTTATGAAAATCCTATGTTGCTGAACTTTTCAGCACCAATTTTCCGCCACCCACATCCTTCTTCATCCCTATTCGATTCTTTCCCTTTTTCTTCACAAATTTGTTGTTGACATTATTTTTCATCTATTCGACTTTTAATTTTTACGACAAGAGAAACGCTATTTGCAAGGAATTCACGCCACAAGTGCTACCAAAACATACTTCACGTGAGATTCTTATTTTGGTATGATGATAATTGCTATTGTGTTTTCCGTTGCACTCATGAGTAGCTAAACTTCCCTGTTAGGGTTATGGAAGCCTTATGAGAAATTATCTATTGCTATGAGTTTGTGAATTCTTGATACGTATGCTGCTTATATCATTCTTCTCTTCATCTTAATTTAATTCTTGTGGTTGCAAACATATAGAATACGCCAGTATAGCATTAACTTGTTCGAAAGAAAAGTTACATGTCTGGAAAAGAGGGAATGACAAGGAAATAGGGCACCAACCCCTGTTTAAAAGTTAGTGTCGTAACTGGATTAACCTCTTGGAGAATTCGTACCAATAGATACGCTTTAAGCTCGAAAGAGTTAAAGTGAGATAATCTGTGATGGTCGAAAGACGCTAGGATTTACCATAGAATACGAATCTCTATAAGCGCATGCATGTCAGAATTCCGCATAACTCATAGCCAATAGATACGTAAAACTCGTAAGGTGGACATAACCCTAACTTACAATTCTCATTGATTAAAACCTAACAAGCATTCTGTTTTTACTTTGCTATTTTAATTTTATTACTTAACGTCACACTCCAATCCCCCCTTTCACAGAACTTTCACCAAAAGTCTACTAATTGTTGCATTCTTAGTGACCGAGTATTCCCTGTGGGATTCGACACCCAACCCAATTGGGTTCTATATTTGACAACGACCGCTTACACTCTTACGAGAGCTGTAGTTTGAGCGTTATCAAATTTTGGCGTCGTTGCCGGGGAATACAGTTGTCAACTAAGTTTGTGATAATTACTAGACCCTTTGGTCAAAGATTCTCGTACTTTACTTTTAGTTGTTGTTTTTATTTTCTGTAGGTTTTTTGTTCAGTGCATGCCAAATACTCGAAGTTCGGGACAACCATTATTACCCATAAATCCTGAACCACAACTTATTGGAAGGATGGATGCATAACGTGACATTGAGAGAAGGGCTGCTCAATAGGAGCAGGCTAGACTAGCTGCGTTGGCCGCTGCCCAAGTACATCAACAGAATATTAATAACCTTGGGTGGGCAACAAATCCTGACGATGAGGACCTAGGTGATGACGAGCTACTAAACCCTAGGCGTGATGCTGAGGTGGTGACACCTACAAACAGAAGAGATCGTCAAGCCAGATTTAGGCCTGAACGCCGCGCTATGCAGATGCCTTTCGATAATGATGATGACGACCTGGACGGAGCTGGTGCCACAGGAGCTATTATCCCTCCGCCCTTGGCACCTGGATCCAAGTTCAATATCACCAGCACCATGATTCAGTTGTTGCAGCTAAAGGGCTTATTTGGTGGACTTGCAGGTGATGATCTGAATATGCGTCTGATTAACTTTATCTCTACATGCAAGTCATTCGACAATCCAGGCGTTGGACAGAATGCAATTCGGCTGCGCTTATTTCCATTGTCTCTATCTGGAGAGGCAACTCTATGGTTGAATGGGTTGACTCCTGATTCTATTACTAATTGGAGGCAATTGAAAGACGCTTTCCTAGAAAGATTCTTTTCGCCATCCAAGAGAGCATAGTTGAGAGATGAGATCAGCAATTTTCGACAACTTCCAACTGAAGCTCTCCACGAAACATGGGAGAGGTTCAAGAAGAATCTTATGAGGTGCCCAAATCATCATATGACCAATGTCCACTTGATGGAGATATTATACAGGTCTTTGAATTCGGTGACTAAGCCAGTGGTTGATAATGCAGCAGGAGGGTCATTCATGGACCTTACTTTTGTTCAGGCAAGTGGTATGCTAGATCGTATGACAAAGAAGAGTAGAGCTTGGCATACCAGGGAGTCTGAGGTAGCAAGCTCTACTATATCTATTGGCATGACTGTAGAACAAAGGCGAAGAGAGAAGGAACGTGATCAAGATATGGCGCACATAAAAACACAGATGAATCTTCTTACCAAGCACTTATTATCAGGGAAGACCGAAAAAGTCAAAGCTGTTGTGTCACAGGCAAGAGGTGAATCCGATTCTGAAGAAGAAGCTAACTACTTGAATAATCAGGGGGGTTTCCGAGGCAATGCCCAAGGAAACAAAGGTCGGAACTATTATGATAGATCTGGAAACAAGGACCGTGATCAAGGTAGTTGTAAGGATAAGACTAACAGGAGTGGTTTGTATGTTCCTCCTGGAAGACGTGATGCCGCTGCATCTTGTTCTGGACATATGTCCATGGAAGATATGATGGCTAAGTTGTTGAAAGGAGTGGAGGCAACCAGCACGGGAGTAACTGAGGTAATAAAAGATTTGTCCTCAATGAAGCAATTGGTTGACTCGCATTCCACTTCAATAAAATAGTTGGAGCAACAATTGAGTCAAATTTCAGCTACATTAAATCAAAGAAAAGCTGGCACCTTACCTAGTGACACAGTGCAAAACCCAAGGAACGATGGAACATGTATGGCTATTACTACCAGGAGTGGTAAGGTGTTGGAAAATCCAGCCAAAGGTAGGCAAGTGGCCGACGATGTAGTAGATGTTGCCGAACCAGAGGACGCCGAAGAAGCTGAAGAAGGCGTTAATGACGTCATCCCCCAACGTCCACATCCTAAAAAGATCACCAATCCAAAGCAAGAGGAAAAGAAAGTCGTGGAGAAAACTATTCCCCTTCCACCACCACCTTTTCCTCAAAGATTAAAGAAGAGAGCTGATGATACCAAGTTCAATAAATTCATGTCAACGTTAAAACAGCTGACCATTAATGTTCCATTGGTTAAGGCGCTGGAACAGATGCCTGGGTACGCTAAATTCATGAAGGACCTTTTAACAAAGAAGCGGGCAGTAAGCTATGAGCCGGCAGATAATATTCATCATTGCAATGCAATTGCCACAAGGTCTTTAGTACAGAAAAAGGCAGACCCTTGTGCTTTCACTATTCCTTGCACAGTTGGATCTATGAATTTGGCTAAGGCATTGTGCGATTTGGGAGCAAGCATCAATTTAATGCCACTATCTGTCTAAAAAAGTTAGGGTTGGGCGACCCTACACCAACCAATATGCGGCTCGTGAAGGCAGATAGGTCGATAAAATGACCTGTTGGTATCTTAAATGATGTGTTGGTGAAGGTTTCCACCTTCATCTTTCCTGTAGACTTTGTTATTTTGGATTGTGAGGTGGATTTTGAAGTTCCCATAATCTTGGGACGCCCTTTCCTCGCAACTGGAAGTGTGCTTATTGACATGAGAGCTAATAAGATTTTATTTCAATTGAATGACGAAGTGGTCCGTTTTGATGTATGCAAAGCAATGAAGCAGCCCGAAGATATGGATGTGCTCTCTGTAGCTGAAGTTAATTATAAGGATGACAAAGAATTATCTGTAGAAAAGCAGCTTACTGATGAGTCACTATCTGATGAGCTGCTGAATTTTGAGCGTGAGGAGGATCAAGAACATGAAGAAACTATGGGTGCTCTAACAGAAATAGGGTCCTATTCTCATACTCCTAAGAAGCCGGACCTTGATCTTAAGAATCAACCATCACCAACAGCAAAGACTTCCATTGAAGAGCCCCCAGTGTTAGAATCGAAAGAGCTCCCCAATTATCCAAGGTATGCGTTCTTGGGAAGTGGAGATACACTTTCTGTGAGTGTGGCGGATGATTTAAGTGAACAGCACGTAGAGGCTCTCATCTCTGCTCTGAAGAGATACAAGAGAGCTATGGTTTGGACTATTGATGATATAATTGGTATCCCGCCTGGGATATGTATGCACAAGGATCATCTCGAAGAAGATTGCATGCCTACAAGTAAGCCTCATTGTCGTCTGAATCCATTCAGAAAATGATCCACCATATATCTCGATGAAGTCTAAGTAATCGAGATAGCTATGTCGTGCCGCGACAATAAATCAAGCGCTTGATGGGAGGCAACCCATCATTTTTAATTATTTTTGTTGTTTTTGTTTTCCTAGGATTTTATCGAGCCACAACCAAAACTAAGGCGCTTGATGGGAGGCAACCCATCATTCTAATCGTTTTTGTTGTTTTTGAGTAAGTGTAGGTACAAGAGGTGTAAAGGAGGAGATTGGTTTCAAATTTTGATTTGGAAGCGGTTCATGTTGAAGGTGGTAAGTTAGGAATGAAGAAGAAAAGGCTATGGGTTAGGCATTGCCTATGAAAATCTAGGCAATGAACAAGGCAAGGCCTATGTAAATCTAGGCAACGAACAAGACATGGCCTATACTATGGCCTAAGCTCTCAGAATCTAGAATGCCATAGCATAGGCGCCGCCTATGCCCAACAATGCTATAGCATAGGTGCCTCCTATGAAAAAGCCTTTGGTCTCGGATGCTACAATGCCATGGCATAGGCGGCGCCTATGCCCAACAATGCCATAGCATAGGTGCCGCCTATGTTCAACTAGGCTTTGCAAAAGGCGCCGCCTATACCAAGCATAGGCAAAGCATTAGGCGCCACCTATGCTCACTTTTTGGTCTCCTAATCCGATTCCAAATGGGTCAAAACCCGACCCAAGCTTGTCCTATAAATAGAACCTTAGTCTTAAAACAAAAACTCTTTGCAAATCCAACCTAAGCGCCGCCTATCTCTCCAAAATCTCTCAAAAATTTTCCTTTTGCTCTTTTAACTTTGCAAGAACATCTTTCGAGGCCATCAACCAAGTAAGTACTTCTTTTCTCTTCTTTTATATTCCGTAAGTATTACAATACTACGCCTATAATAAATTGTTAAATCTTGAAGTAGTGTTGGTGATTTGAATGTGGTTGATTTATTGTGATACAACTAAGTGAGTGAAAGAATACGTAAGGATGGTCTTGACTTGTTTCCAACTTGTATTTGATTTTGATACACTGTCATACTTTTGTGGAATTGACATGGTCAAGAAAATTGCATAATCTTCTAACTTGAAAGCTTTCATGTTCGAATGACTTGTTCATTAAGATGAAAAATCATGGTTAACTACAAACATGAGATGCTGATTATTTCTATGCCATAACTTGATACATTCTCTATGTAGTAGTCTTGTTCAAAAGGGTACATCAATCCAAACATGAAGGTATTGTCAAGATTACATGAGATAGAATCGAAAAGCATAGTTAAGATGACTAGAAAAGTATGACTGCACTTATTATATTGTTGGAACGTACCACCTAAACGTATATCGATGAAGTCTGAGTAATCGAAAATGTTCACTTAACTAGTTTGTGCTAACAAACTAAGTGTGGGGTGGTGCTACTACTGATTGTTTGTCGATTGTATCTACCAAGATGAAGCTAACATGACTATCATTTTAATCTTAGGTACAATGGCACCAAAGAGTCGACCAGGAAAGGAAAAAGCAACCACCTCACAGAAAGGCCAGAAAAGGGGACAAAAAGAGCAAGCTGAATCCTCCTCGCTGCAAATACCTCGCCGCATGTTCGAAATAAAATGGGTCCTAGAGGAGGAAGGAAAGGAGTGGTATAGGAATAATAAAGAGAAAAAATATGTTCATGTGGAGTTGATACACAAGGAAAGCCTAGCAAAGAAAGAACCTCTCATGTTGGCCAAGATCATGGCGTTACATCTTGATTTCATCTTTCGAGATATGGGAGAATGCAATCTCGATCTAACACGAGAATTCTATGCCAACTGGTCACCAAAACTACAAGGAGTGAAGTAAAGATTCGGGGCCAAGCTCTACAACTAAATGTGGAGTTCTTCAACTCTTTTCTTGGTTTGCCATCTGTTGATCCATCACCACTCAAAGAGCTATACAACAGACCTCCGTATAGGGCAATCAGACACACACTGTGCGGAACAAGATCAATGACATGATGGAGTAGACACAAGGACACCGGTCGGCACAACCCCTTCCCTTACGCTTCCTTGAACAGGGAAGATCGAATATGGTTGCAAATAGTCAACTCTTGCCTGATTCCAGGGACACAGTACACGAAGATTACACGAGACAGAGTGTGTTTGGTGTATGCATTGATGACGAACGTCCCCATAAACATTGGGGCGATCATTCGATCTTCAATGCGTAAGGCCAGGCTACACAAGAGCTCCCACTTCAGCTTTGGCAATCTGTTGACTGCAATATTGAGGAAGGAGGACATCGAACAGGAGCCTTCTAATCATAAGCTTCCACACAACCCAAAGAAGGTTGACCTCACAAAGGTTAAAGATGCTGAAACCATGCATGGCGTCAACCTTACCACTGCAGAACGTCATGCTCGGGATAAAAGTTTCTTTCGCTATCTTTATGGCATGACTCAGTTTACCATGATGAGCGGAGGTCGTGTTCCAACTACTGCAGAGCTCCAACAGTTGGATTATGACTACTCAATGAACGAGCATGCAAGGGCTATGTGTGGAGTAGGTGTGTACTTTGAGGAACCTCTCGATGACGATGTGCCAACCGATGATGATCGCCGAATGCCAGACTCCGACGTGGAGGAGAATTCGATGACGAAGACTCTGATGATGATTCCGATGAAGGGGGTATGACCCCAGACATAGATGAGGAGTCTGACTAATCCAGGTTCTTCTTATTTATTTTTCACTGAGGACAGTGTGTCCCGTCTAAGTGTGGGGCGCTGGTATTTGTATGCTATACTTCTTTATCTGCATTTGCTTATTTGCTTATTTATGTTTATTTGTTTTATTTTAGTAGTCAAATTTTTTAAATTTTTTTAGTAGTCAAATTTTTTAAATTTTTTTAGTAGTTAAATTTTTTTAAAAACTTTACATAAAATTATTCTGATAGGCAGCATGGTATTGTGACAAGAGTCTCTGATACAATCATTACTATTGAGACGCTTAGGCTCTAAATGTGACTCACTGTGTGATAGTTGTGTGGTTTAATTCCTTCATCTGTTGGGTCAAGAGTCTATACTACTCCCAATAAAGTCGACCATGTGCCTTGTGTGTGTGAGGTGATAGTATATTCTGTGTTTGTGGTTGATGCTAGAAATTGCCTGGTGTGTGTGTGAAGCGAAATAAAGAGTGTAAGTTTAGGAGATGATTTAGGCATTTCTTTGGCAACCTGTGATTGTTTACCTTCGTTTTACCTACCCATGGATATTATCCTAGTCAACCCCTTTTGAGACTTTAAGCCATTTTCTTTGATAGCCTAATCCATTTTTTTCAAGACCATAATTTGATCCAAATTCCTAAGTGCTTTAAATGGTAAAGTCATATGACAAAATAAGAGGAAATTGGGTGAGAGTGATGCCTTAAAGTGAATTGGTACTTGAATTTGTTATGAAAAAAGAGTGGTTATCATAGAGGATAGAGGTGTGTTATAAAAAAAAGAGAAGAAAAGAAAAAGAAATAGAAAAGATAGTTATGTTTGAATGGAAAAATAGGTGAAAAGGGGTGATAGATGAAAGAAAGGTAGCAGGATTGTTTAAAAGAGAGTGTTAATGACATAATGTGATGTACTAAAGCGCTTAGGAACATAGTCACTATTTCTGGCCAAAATAGTCTACCCGTCCCTTAGCCTACATTACAATCTGTAAAAGACCTATTTGATCCTAAGCTTAGCATTCTGATATTAGTAGAGCATCACACTAAGGGCAAGCCTATGGTCATCAGTTGCAACATATGAATTCTTTGAGAGAGTGAGAGCAAGGAAAATCTTATACCCATGCTCGAAATATATACAATACTTGTGAGTGATTATGGGTGATATATTGTGAGACACACATGGTTGATGAGCTTTGGGTAGTTGTGTATGATTCTTTGTGCCTTAACTTGTGGATACGAATTAACCATCATCACGAGTCTATGTTGAAGATTGAATTGTTTCTAGTAGTGATCAGAAAACTACTCTTTGTTAATGATTATTGTGCCTGTCTTGATGAATATTTTGTGTTGTTACTGTGAAACCCTAAGTAGATGTTTATATGGACATGATATTTTGTTCGAGGACGAACAAAGCTTTAAGTGTGGGGTGTTGATGATAGGCGTATTTACACGCCTAAAGCACCTCAATTCACCCATATTTTAGCTAAGTTTTAAGGACAAAATATATAATTCCTACACTTTTAGTCACTTTTCCTGTAAGTGAGCTAACCAACGTGATTAGCAAGTTTTCAGGTATAAATGATGAAGATTTCAGCATTTTATGGAAATTGGACGCCAAAGGAAATTTCACGTAAGAAGGAAGGCAGCTTCTGGAAGCTTGTGGACTGAAAGTGATGCATGGAAAACTTGTCCTGGACAAAAACAGTATTTCCAAAGACTTGGGGACCATCAGTAACTTAGTAGGATTAGGAAAAGGATGCAGTAACCAAGTAGGATTAGGATAAGTATGCAGTAGCTTAGTAGGAATAGGATATGGGTGTTATAAAAACCCTATGTTGCTGAACTTTTCAGCACCAATTTTCCGCCACCCACATCCTTCTTCATCCCTATTCGATTCTTTCCCTTTTTCTTCACAAATTTGTTGTTGACATTATTTTTCATCTATTCAACTTTTAATTTTTACGACAAGATAAACGCTATTTGCAAGGAAGTCACGCCACAAGTGCTACCAAAACATACTTCACGTGAGATTCTTATTTTGGTATGATGATAATTGCTATTGTGTTTTCCATTGCACTCATGAGTAGCTAAACTTCTCTGTTAGGGTTATGGAAGCCTTATGAGAAACTACCTATTGCTATGAGTTTGTGAATTCTTGATACGTATGCTGCTTATATCATTCTTCTCATCATCTTAATTTAATTCTTGTGGTTGCAAACATATAGAATACGCCAGTATAGCATTAACTTATTCGAAAGAAAAGTTACATGTCTGGAAAAGAGAGAATGACAAGGAAATAGGGCACCAACCCCTGTTTAAAAGTTAGTGCCGTAACTGGATTAACCTCTTGGAGAATTCGTACCAATAGATACGCTTTAAGCTCGAAAGAGTTAAAGTGAGATAATCTGTGATGGTCAAAAGACGCAAGGATTTACCATAGAATACGAATCTCTATAAGCACATGCATGTTAGAATTCCGCATAACTCATAGCCAATAGATACGTAAAACTCGTAAGGTGGACATAACCCTAACTTACAATTCTCATTGATTAAAACCTAACAAGCATTCTGTTTTTACTTTGATATTTTAATTTTATTACTTAACGTCACACTCCAATCCCCCCTTTCACAGAACTTTCACCAAAAGTCTACTAATCGTTGCATTCTTAGTGACCGAGTATTCCCTGTGGGATTCGACACCCAACCCAGTTGGGTTCTATATTTTACAACGACCGCTTACACTCTTACGAGAGCTGTAGTTTGAGCGTTATCAAATTTTGGCACCGTTGCCGGGGAATACGGTTGTCAACTAAGTTTGTGATAATTACTAGACCCTTTGGTCAAAGATTCTTGTACTTTACTTTTAGTTGTTGTTTTTGTTTTCTGCAAGTTTTTTGTTCAGTGCATGCCAAATACTCGAAGTTTGGGACAACCATTATTACCCATAAATCCTGAACCGCAACTTATTGGAATGATGGATGCACAACGTGACATTAAGAGAAGGGTTGCTCAACAGGATCAGGCTAGACTAACTGCGTTGGCCGCTGCCCAAGTACATCAACAGAATATTGATAACCTTGGGCGGATAACAAATCCTGACGATGAGGACCTAGGTGATGACGAGCTACTAAACCCTAGGCGTGATGCTGAGGTGGCGACACCTGCAAACAGAAGATATTGTCAAGCCAGATTTAGGCCTGAACGCCGCGCTATGCAGATGCCTTTCGATGATGATGATGACGACCTGGACGGAGATGCTGCCACAGAAGCTATTATCCCTCCACCCTTGGCACCTGGAGCCAAGTTCAATATCACAAGCACCATGATTCAGTTGTTGCAGCTAAAGGGCTTATTTGGTGGACTTGCAGGTGATGATTCGAATATGCATCTGATCAACTTTATCTCTACATGCAAGTCATTCGACAATCCAGGCGTTGGACAGAATGCAATTCGGCTGCGCTTATTTCCATTGTCTCTATCTGGAGAGGCAACTCTATGGTTGAATAGGCTGACTCCTGATTCTATTACTAATTGGAAGCAATTGAAAGACCCTTTCCTAGAAAGATTCTTTCCGCCATCCAAGAGAGCACAGTTGAGAGATGAGATCAGTAATTTTCGACAGCTTCCAACTGAAGCTCTCCACAAAACATGGGAGAGGTTCAAGAAGAAGCTTATGAGGTGCCCAAATCATCATATGAACAATGTCCACTTGATGGAGATATTATACAGGTCTTTGAATTCGGTGACTAAGCCAGTAGTTGATAATGCGGCAGGAGGGTCATTCATGGACCTTACTTTTGTTCAGGCAAGTTGTATGCTAGATCGTATGACAAAGCAGAGTAGAGCTTGGCATACCAGGGAGTCTGAGGTAGCAAGCTCTACTATATCTATTGGCATGACTACAAAACAAAGGCGAAGAGAGGAGGAACGCGATCAAGATATGGCACACATAAAAACACAGATGGATCTTCTTACCAAGCACTTATTATCAGGGAAGACCGAAAAAGTCAAAGCTGTTGTGTCACAGGCAAGAGGTGAATCCGATTCTGAAGAAGAAGCTAACTACTTGAATAATCAGGGGGGTTTCCGAGGCAATGCCCAAGGAAACCAAGGTCGAAACAATTATGATAGATCTGGAAACAAGGACCGTGATCAAGGTAGTTGGAAGGATAAGATTGACAGGAGTGGTTAGTATGTTCCTCCTGGAAGACGTGACGCCGCTACATCTGGTTCTGGAAATATATCCATGGAAGATATGATGGCTAAGCTGTTGAAAGGAGTTTCAGGGGTGGGCCTGGGGTTCAGGTATTTTACGAGCTGAAAATTGATCGGAGCATGCCAAGGAGGCTAGGGAGTGGCTTAGATTGGTCCGTTGGTCTGGGAGAGTCTATTTGGGTGGTCAAACGATCAAAACAACTTGAACGATGCATTTTTGGACCAAATCGACCAGTTTTGGGGGTAAGCCCGGGGTCCGAGCATGCCCTGTGCCAAAAATAGACTGGGGCATGCCAAAGAGGCTGGGGAGTGGCCTAGAATGGCCCGTTCATATAGCCGGGCCATTTTTATGGTCAAACAGGCAAAATTGTGCAAACGAGGTATTTTTGGGCCGAAATAATGTGCTATAACCCACGGTTCCAAGGGAGGGCCCGGGGTCCGGGTATGTTATTGGTCAAAAATTGATCGGGGCATGCCAGGGAGGCTAGAGAGTGACCTAGTGTAGACCGTTGGTGTGGCCGGGGCTATTTGGATGGTCAAACATGCAAAACTGCGCGAATAGGGCATTTTTGGGCTAACGCGATGAGCTATAGCCCCCGGTTATAGGACTGGGCCCGAGGTCCAGGCATATCATAGGTCAGAAATTAATTAGGGCATGCCAGAGAGGCTGAGGAGAGGACTAGTGTGGCCTGTTGGTATGGGCGAGGACATTTGGGTGGTCAAACGGGCGAAACGGCTTGAACAGGGCATTTTTGGGCCAGATCGGTGAGCTATAGCCCACAATTCCTGGGGTGGACCCACGTTCCGGGCATTCCGTGTGCCAAAAATCGATCGAGGCATGCCAAGGAGACTGGGGAGTGGCCTAGTATTTCCCGTTGGTGTAGAAGGGGCCATTTGGGTGGTCAAATGGGCTAAACAGCATGATTAGAGAATTTTTGGGCCAAATTAGTGTGCTATAGTCCATGGTTCTAGGAGTAGGCCCAGGTCCAAGCATGCCATGGATATAAAATCGTGTGGGGCGTACCAAGGAGACAAGGGAGCAGCCTAGTGTGGGTGGGACCATATGGATGGTAAACAAGTGAAACGGCGCAAGCAGTGTATTTTTAGGCAAACTTTATCTGTTATAACCTACGGTTTGAGGGTGGATGAGTCCATTTGGGTGGTCAAACGAGCAAAACAGTGCGAATAAGGCATTTTCAAGCTTAATCGGTGTGCTATAACCTACGGTTCTAGGGGTGGGCCTGGATTCCTGATACGGGACAAATGGCCATCTTATCTTTTGATGACATCTTTAGAGGCCAACACATAGAGGCTCAAGAGTTGGTTACCTTGAGGATGCGAGAACATGCTTGGAGGACCCGTTTTGAGCATGCCATTAAACAAATCCGTGTGTGAAAGATTGTGTGGGGTCTTACATTTGATGCCAATTCGAGACTACAATATTTTGAAGTGTGGCCCCATGGTTTTGGGGCATTGAAGAAGCACCCTTTGTTAAGGGTATTTTTGGGTGTGCACATATTAAATAAACAACCTTTTACCTCCCCTTTCATTAAGGGTATTTTGGTCCATTCTACTATGTAATAAGGTAGGCTATATATAGTCTCTTATTAGGCTTTTTCTCTTTAGTTGTTTAATGATGAATGTATGAAATATTGAAAATCCTCTCTCTTGAGAGTAGACCACCTTAGTGTAGTTCTTAGTTAGGGCTTGGATTAGCCATTGTAGTTTAGGGCTTGGAAAAGCCAATATTGTTCTTTGCTTGGAAACGGTGGATCTTGAGGTGAGTTGATTCCCTTGGTGGTCACCATAAGAACTTGGTGCTTGTTAATGTGATTTGTAGGGGTTTTAGAGTTTGATACACTCATTAGTTGCTACATTTCGTATTCTCCTTCTGTCAAGTTATCTATCTTCTTTATCGTTAATCTTATGTTTGCTTCCTTGTGTGTTTTGTATCTTGCTTGTTACCGGTGTTTGCGGGTCATTGCGGGTCACTTGTGGACTGTTTTGATTTTTTAGATACTGTGTGGTATCATTTGGTATCAAATCCATCATTGCTTTTGTTCCCACGAGATCAATCTTTGGCTTGCTATCTTGAAAAATCACAAAAATAGTATTGGAAAAACTGAAAAACATAAGAAAAAAAAGTAATCTGTCCCATTTTTGTGTTTGGGCCGAGATTTGAGGCTTGGTTTTCTTGTGTTTTTTGTATGTTTTGTTGTTTCTAGTTTTAGTCCCTTCTTCACTAACACTAATAGAGTCTACATCTAAATTTTGAGCTAAATCCAAGTGGTTCTTGAATGTTGCAAGGTTGTTGGTATTGTTGTTGAAGATTGGTGGTTGGAAAAATGTTTTGTTGATGTTGTTGTTGAAGATTGGTGGCTGGAAAAATGTTTTTTTGATGTTGTTGTTGAAGATTGGAGATTGAATATGTGTTGTTGATGTTTGGGAGGTCCAACATTAACCTTAGAACTCCAAAATTCAAAGTTGTGTTCGTGGTGTTCTTAGTGTTCTTCAACATCTTCATATCTTGTTGAAGAGAAAGTGGTTTGTTTGATCTAAAATCAAAGAAGAAAGAAGGTGTGGTCTTGTTAGTCTTGTAACACATTCCAAAACTATTATAAAAGAAGAAAGAGGGCTAAAAAGACTTTCAAAAGGTCTTATTACCAAAAGAAAGAAAGAGGTCTTCCCAAGACCTACAAAAGAGAAAAAGGGGACAAAGGCTTGAAAAGGTATTTTGCCAAAAAGGTGAAAGAAAAGTCAAGCCTTTTATTTGAACATTGAAAAGCCTCTAAGTCTTGTTGCTTCCCTTCCAAAACCAAAAATACACTCTTCCAATTGAACATTGATCAATACAAATTGAAAACAAGAAAAACATTTTTCAAAACTTTCGACAATTTTCAACAACTAATAAGAGGCTGCCAAGTCATCACCAAAAGTGCTTAAGCTTAAAAATTTTAGATTCTTAGTTTCATTTTATTGTTTTATTAGGTTCATGTCTTGATTCTAGAATTAATTAACAACTAGTAATCACCTATTTAGTTGTAGATTAATTGTTGAATCAGTTTTTTTTGTGTCTTCGTTATTTGTGTGTTTTTCTCTTTTTTAACTCGCAGTAACTTCTTTGTTTCAAGTTCGTAAGTAAATTTTGTTTTTGTGTCTTGAGTTGATCAAACAAGAATCCATTCCGACCGCCAAGTAGAATTGACATCCTATTGACTACCGGAGTATAAGCAACTTTCAATATTCGCAGCTCCAATTGTGAGAATCACAAAGATGGGTGTATACGAGTATTGGTGAGGAGCTTTTACTACTAATCTTGTTTGTTCATTGTGTAGGTACAAAGGTGATATAAGGGGAACATGTCTTCGATAAACGGCGATTATTGTGACTACAACATGGCAGACTATGATTGTAGTGAGGGGTTTTATGGCTATGAAGTTGAGGGAGATTGCAGAGGCTATGAAAATAGCCATGATCAAAACTTGGGCAGATTTGAGATATACGGTTTTGAGGGAGAAAATAAGGTGAATGAAGTGCCTAGTGCTTATGGTGAACTTGGAGATGATGTAGGACCTCGTGATGGATCTTATGATGATATTGAGGCATGTGAGGAGTCTTACACTTCTCACTCCGAACCTAGATTTGGTGTTAGGTATAAACCTTTCATTCACAAAGCTTATGAGAGCTATGATGAGAGTACACGTGAGGAGTGTGAAGATTCATATCCTTCACCTTGTAGTACTTCTTATCAAGGTCGATATAGTATGAATGGTTATACTAGCTCTAGTGGAGGTTGTCCAACGAGAAGAAAAGGGTATGCATCTCCAAAACTGAGAGGTACTCGTGTGCCTTACAATGTTGATCTGAGAAGGAATGTACACTCCAGAAAGGTGACCATTTGTGGGATACCGGGCTGCCTCATTGTGTTAAATGATAGGTACTATAGAAACTACATCCTTTCATCCATGGTTGACTACTTGGGGTTGTTTCATGAGCCTTTACTTATTCCGTACTTCTTGGATGGGTTTAAGGTTACCAAGAGGGTCAAAGTTGTCATCTCCCAATTTGAATACCATGAGGAGGTGTGGTGCGATATTCTTCCATTGACATACGGTCATGTATGCTTAGGTGCCGATTGGTTTGCACAACATAGAGTTCCAAATATGCAAAATTGGCCTAATGTTGTAAGAGACCGGTGGGGAAATTACCTCGTGACATACATGCTACCCAAGCCGCAAAGAGAAGTGAATACTTACTCTAATCCGAAAGCTTATGAGAGACAAAAGATTGAGAGAAGAAAGGGTGTGCACGGTGGTAATCCGAGAGTGGAAAAAAGAGTGGTTGTGTGGAGCGAAGAGAGGGGATTGCCACCAAACCTAGCTAACATTGTTTGTCCTTCTATTGCTAAAGACATTTGTGTAGGTACCGACATGGCAAGTGAAGGAGAGCAATGCCGAAGTGAAGTTGCTGCCCAAGCTTGCGGAGGACCTTCATAACACAGCAAAGGAGAGTCGACTCAAGAACTTCAAGGTAAAATAGCTAATTCTTACACTTTTGTGCATGTGAATGATAATTGTGTGCCTAGTAGCCTATTGAGTGTGAGTAGTAGATTACTTTTGTGAGTCTAATGATTCTTTTCCTTTTGTTGATGATGTATATGTTGTGAGTGTGGATACACTAGTTGATCCTATTGATCACCAAATTGACTCTTCTTGTGAGATCAATTTATGTCCACCTAGTGTTGAAGCCTATATGTTGAACGGAAGTACATCGTCTTGTGTAATTGGTGTTGATTAACCTATTTGTGAAAATTTTCCACCACTTGAGTATGTGTGTGATGTGATTAATCAAACTCAAGTAAGAGAAGTATTTGAAAAAGTTGGTCAACAAAAAGGGACTGAACCCGAGAGCTATTCTTGGGAAAATCTTGTGCTTGAAACTGCTTTGAAACTTTATATTGATCTCTTAGAGAGTGAATAACTTGCTTTTTCCAAATCTTCCCGTGGGTTGGTTCATGCACTTTTTAGGTATAATGTCTTGTTTGAAAATGATATAAACACTCCTAATGAGCCTAGTGGTGAAAAAGATGGTATAGCTCACCTTGGAGGCTATAGCCTATATGTAAACCCACTATGGTGTGACAACATTCCTCCTAAAGATGGAAATCTCTTCTTGAAAGATGAGAGTACTCTTAAGGGTAAGGAATGTGTAGTCTTGGAAGCTACTCCTTCTACTTTGTATGACTTTATTATTGAGACTACTCATTGTGATGATTGGGAAACTAGTAGTGAGTACACACATGAGGGAACCTTAGTAGAAGTTGACTTGAGTGATACTTTTCTCTACTCTCTATTTTTTTCGATGATATGTATGCTATTGTAGAGAGTATGTCATTTAGTTTGGGTTGAGACCACGGGAAAGGGAAGTGTTTTCTAGACCCGTGTCTATGGCCACTCTTCCCGTTTGACCCCGGTTCCAAATATGGAAATGGTGATGTTAGTGCACCCAACTTGTTGCTTGGTCTACATGACAAGCAAAGTGTCACTCTTGGTGAATCTCATAACCAAATCCTTCGTACATCTTTCATTGAGTTTTTAATATTTCATTCAAAGGATCCTTGGTTATATTGCAAATATGTGCAACCTTGGCATGTTGAGTTGAATTGTTGTGCTAAACCTAACCCTTATGCCATGAGGAGTTTGTATTATTTTGTCCTCTCTTCGGTTTTGCAAGGTTTGGATTCCAAGTGGAATCTTTTACAAGAAGAGGGGCCCATCTTATCTTTTGATGACATTTTTAGAGGCCAACACATAGAGGCTCAAGACTTGGTCACCTTGAGGATGCGATAACATGCTTGGAGGACCCGTTTTGAGCATGCCATTAAACAAACCCCTATATCGAAGATTGCGTGGGGGCTTACATTTGATGCCAATTCGAGACTACAAGTTTTGAAGTGTGACCCCATGGTTTTAGAGCATTGAATAAGCACCCTTTATTAAGGGTATTTTAGGGTGTTCACATGTTGAAGAAACAACCCATGACCTCCCCTTTCATTAAGGGTATTTTGGTCCATTTTATTATGTAAGAAGCTAGGCTATATATAGTCTCTTATTAGGCTTTTTCTCTTTAGTTGTTTAATGATGAATGTATGAAATATTAAAAATCCTCTCTCTTGAGAGTAGACCACTTTAGTTTAGTTCAGTGTTAGGGCTTGGATTAGCCATTGTAGTTTAGGGCTTGGAAAAGCCAATATTGTTCTTTGCTTGGAAACGGTGGACCTTGAGGTGAGTTGATTCCCTTGGCGGTCACCGTAAGAACTTGGTGATTGTTAATGTGATTTGTAAGGGTTTTAGAGTTTGATACACTCATTAGTTACTACATTTCGTATTCTTCTTCTGTCAAGTTATGTATCTTCTTTATCGTTAAGCTTATGTTTACTTCCTTGTGTGTTTTGTATCTTTTTTGTTATCGGTCTTTGCGGGTCATTGTGGATCACTTGTGGACTATTTTGAGCTTGTAGATACCGTGTGGGTATCAGTTTCGATCATGACATGGGTAGAAAATAAAATGGGGCAGACCAGGAAGGCTTGGTAGCGACCTAGCGTGGCCCATTGTTTTAGGTGGGGCCATTTGGGTGGTCAAACAAGGGCAACGGCATAAACGGGGAATTTTAGGCCAAATCGGTATGCTATAGCCCACAATTATTGGTTAGGTCGGGGGTACAGGCATTTCGTGGTCCAAAATTCAACCGAAGAGTGCAAGGGTGGCTGGAGAGTGGCTTAGTGTGGCCCGTTGGTGTGGGCGGGGTCATTTGGGTGGTCAAATGGTCTAAACAACGCGAACGAGGCATTTTTGGGCTAAATTTGGGTTCCCATGATTCTTCGGATGGGCACGGGGTCCAGGCGTGCCGTTGACCAAAAATTGATCAAGGCGTGCCAGAGAGGCTGAGGACGGCCTAGTGTGGCCCGTTGGTGTGGGAGGGTCCATTTAGGTGGTCAAACTAGAAAAATGGAATGTATGGGGTATTTTTAGGCCAAATCTTTGTGCTATATCCTATGGTTCTGGGGTTGGCCCAGGGTTCGGGTACGTCATGGGCCAAAAATCAACCGGGGCATTCCAGAGAGGCTAGGGAGTTTCTCAGTATTGCTCGTTGGAGTGGGTGGGGCCATTTGGGTGGTTAATTGGGCCAAATTGCTTGAACAGGATATTTTTGGGTCAAATCGGTGTGCTATAGCCTACGCTTCTAGGGGTGGGCTCAGAGTCCGAGTATTTCATAAGCTGAAAATCTACCGGGGTGTGCCAACGAGGCTAGAGAGCGGCCTAGTGTTGCCTATTAGTGTGGGCGGGGCCATTTGGGTGGTAAAATGAGCAAAGCAGTGCAAATGGGGAATTTTTGGGCCAACTCGGTGGGCTATAGCCCACGATTCTAGGGATAGGCCCGGGGCCCGAGCGTGCCATGGGTCAAAAATGGACTGGGCTTGTCGGGGAGGCTGGGGAGCAGCATGAACGGGGCATTTTTGGGCTAAATGGTGTGCTATTAGCCCATGGTTATTGGGGTGGACCCAGGGTTCGGGTGTGTCGTGGGCTAAAAATTGATCGAGGCATGCCGAAGAGGCTGGGGAGTAGTCTATTGTGTCCTGTTTGTATGGGAGGGATCATTTAGTTGGTCAAACTGGCGAAACGATGCAAACAGAGCATTTTTTAGCTAAAGCAGTGTGTTATTGCACACGATTTTGGGGGTGGCCCCGGGGTCCTGGCGAGCCGTGGGATGAAAATCTATCGGAGCATGCCAGGGAGGTTGGGAAACGACCTAGTATGGCCCGTAGGTGTGGGTGGGTACATTTGGGTGGTCAAATGGGTGAAATGTACAGAATGGGGACTTTTTGAGCCAAATCGTTTGCTATAGCCTACGATTCTGGGGATGGGCCTAGTGTCCGAGTGAGCCGCGGACCAAAAATAGATCAGGGCATGCCAAGGAGGCTGTGGAGCGACCTAATATGGCCCATTAGTGTGGGAGTTCCTGTTAGCCAAAAATAGATCGAGTCATGCCAGGGAGACTGGGAGTGGCCTTGTGTAGCCCGTTGGTTTAGGCGGGGCCCTGTGGGTGGTCAAACAGGCAAAATGACGTAAATGGTTCGAAAATTGATCGGGACATGTTAGAGAGACTGGGGAGCATCCTAGAGTGGCTCGTTGGTGTGGGTAGGTCCATTTAGGTGGTTAAACGGGCAAAATAGTGCAAACGGGGCATTATAGGGCCTAATCGGTGTGCTATAGCCCATAGTTTTGGAGGTGGTTCAGGGGTCCGAGTATGCCGTGGGATAAAAATAGAATGGGGCGTGCCAGGGAGTATGAGGAGCGGCGTAGTATGTCCCGTTGGTATGGGCGGGACCATTTGGGTGGTCAAACATGCGAAACGGCACGAACGGGGCATTTTCAAGCCAAATCGGTGTGCTATAGCCTACGGTTCCAAGGCGAGCCCTGATACGCCCAAACTGCATCTCTCTTACGAGAGAGTAAGCGGTTGTTGTCAAATATATAACCCAACTAGGTTGGGGTCGAATCCCACAGGGAATATGGTGCTAATTAAGTTGTATGCAGATTAGTTGACTTTTAATCGCTCGTTTCCGTAAAATAAATAGGGGGGATTTGTTTCAGTTCACTAGTTTCAGTTTAACAAGATGAAATAAGTGTAGTAGTATTCAAATTCAGAGAAAGAGCAAGCTAGGGTTATGTTCACCTTGTAGTTTTCAATACTTTCTACCTCTGGGCTTTACGAATTCCTACATGCATCATGCTTATAGAGAAACGTATTGTATTTAATAACATAATCCTAGTGTTTCTCAACCATCAAGGACTAATTCACCTTAGTTCTCTCGAATCAAAAGTGTTTACCAAAAACAATACGAAATCTCCAAGTAGTTAATCCTTCTAAGGCATTAACATATAAAATAGGGGTTGATAATCCTATTTTCTTGTCACTACTCTCCTTTCCGAACAACAACCTTTCTTTCGAACAAGTTGTGTTTTAAGGCATATCCTCTATGTTTGCAACCATGAGAATTCAAGATAAACGAAGAGAGTATGATGTAAACACATCAATGCATAATGAATTCAAAACCCAAGGTAATAGATTGTATGCTACAAGGCTTCCATAACCCTAACTAATAAACTTAGCTACTCATGAATAAAATGAAAATCACTATACAAATATTCATCATAACAAAAACTAGAAGATGATCTTGGTGTGCGAATACTGAGGGCAAGATCAAAAAATGTTTATCTCTCTCTCTCAAGCTAAGCTGCCCTTCTCTGCTCTCTCCAGAAAAAATACAGAATAATGAATCCTCCTTAAAAATTCAGCATTAAGCCTTTTAATAATCTTTTCTATCATAATTGCGTTCTAGGTCCCTGAACTAATTATAAATGACAAACTAGTCATGTAAATAGTTTCTAGGCGCCACATTTGGTCCAGATTGTAGTTTCTAGGCGCCATATTTTGTCCAGGTTGCTACTCTCTTGTGTCATATGTCATCCGCATTCCATAGTCCCATAATGTCTTCATCTACCTCATTGATAGCTGAAATCATGCTAATCACATTGGTTAGCTCAATTACATAGAAGTAGAGTAAAAACATAAGAAACTAGGGACTTTGTTCTTTAAACATAGCTAAACTATGAATAAATTATGGTGCTTAGGCGTATAAATACACCTAAGATCAGGCCCAGATTACGAGTGTGTCGTGGGCCGAAAATTGATCGAAAAATGTCTAGGTGGCTGGGGAGTGACCTAGTATGGCCCATTGGTGTAGGCGGGGCTATTTGGCTGGTCAAACAGGCAAAATGGCATGAACGGTGCATTTTCAAGCAAAATTGGTGTGCTATAGCCCACGTTTCTGGGGTGGGCCCAGGGTCTGGGCGTGTTGAGGTTTGAAAATTGATCCAGGCATGCCAGGGAGGCCAAGAAGTAGCCTAATGTGGCCCATTAGTGTGGGCGGGGCCATTTGGGTGGTCAAACTTTCAAAATAATGAGAATAGGGCATTTTCATTCCAAATCGGAGTGCTATAGCCTACAGTATCGGTGGTAGGCCCAGGTTTCGAGCTTACCGTGGGTTAAAAATTGATCAGGGCATGCCAAGGAGTTTGAGAAGCAACCTAGCATAGCCCATTTGTGTTGGCGGGGCCATATGGTTGTTAAAACAGGTGAAACGGCGCGAACGGGACATTTTTTGGCTAAATCATTGTGCTATAGCCCATAGTTTCGGTGGTGGACCCTGAATTTGGGTGTGTCATGGGCTGAAAATCCATCATAGCATATCAGGGAGGATGAGGAGTGGAAGAGTGTGGACCGTTGGTATGGACGGGCCATTTGGGTGGTCAAATGGGCAAAACAGCGCGAACGGGGCATTTTGGGCTAAATCGGTGGGCTACAACCCAGGGTTTCGGGGGTACGCCCGGGCGTTTTCTAATGCTCCATATTTCTATCTAGCTTTTATTCGTCCCTAGAACATTAAAGACCTTGCTTCATATATGAATACCCTTTTTATTTCCTGTGGTATTTTTAAGATTTTGACTTTTTATCATGTAGGAAATTGAATAAGCTTTCCATCGACACTAAATTCGCCCAAATCCAACACTCGGGCAAAGAGTTAGAGACATTTTAGTAAGACAGGGTACCACCTGGTACTTTAGCGCATCGCGGAGTCTGTCAAAATGGCAATCGTCAAAATCCAGTGAACCTCCGCGATTATGGCACATCGTGCCAAGGCTCAATTTCAGAGTTGTCAAGTTCCAGTGCACCAAAGCGATTCCACCGCATCGCGGTGCCTTTCTATTTAGCAACCAAGGTAGCAAGGCAATTTTCACTACGTCACGCCACCAACCAGTTTCTCAATTGTCTAGTTTCCAGTAAGCTGGCACGATTTTATCGCGTCGCGCCAGCATGTAAAATCAGGATTTTCATATTCCGTCATTTAATTTCAGGGGCTGTTTGGTAAATTTGTAAAATGCCAAATCATCCTATACATGACATTAAAACCCTAAAAGACCTATTATCTCATTAATTACTCACATCTCTCAAGAGATAAATCACTCTCTGAAAGGTAGAAATCCCTCGCCCTCAAGTTTCAAAACCAATCTCAAGAATCCCTTTAAGAGTTTTCAATAACTTCAAGAATTTAGATTTCCAGGTATGTTAGATGTTGATTCTTGGGTTCCTTCCACCCAAGAAGTTCAAGAATCCTTTTCTAAATTCAAAGATTATATATTTATGAATTTTCATGATTCATGTGAATTGAAATTGAAGCTCATGTTGTTATTGAGTTTTAATTCATATTTTGTTTACAAAGTTCCAAATTTTGATCCTAGTATGTGATGTTTATGTGATAATCATGATAAACCCCTTCAAGATGTATGTTTATTGATGTAACCATGTTAATTAGGTGTATTCAATGAAGTATGCTCCCTATATATTTGATAAAATGCTTATGTGAAGGAAATAGAGTCATTATAGCATGTTGATAAGAAATCCACAATTGTGTATAAGTTAATGCATGCCAAGTGTTTGTTGAAAGGCCTTAGTGAATGAATTATGATATGTTGCATGCATTCCTACTCATGTGCATTCCTTATTGAATGAATTATGAGATAATAGTATGCACTCCCTATACATTTACATGTTTAAGACTTCTAAGTGCTTGAAGAGATGTTTCATTGATTGTGTTGTGAATTATAGCCTATTGCCATGTTATGTACGAGTTGTCCTGTCTTGTATTATTTATGTTATCGAGTCCGGGGGCTATTTATACCCGACAATTTAGCTGCTTATCTAGAGCCAGTGTCAGCTTCATGATAATCTCAGTCAAGCCACGATCCTTAGAACTCACTCAGTTACAGAACTTAGAAAGACAACGTAATCTCAGTATCATTCTAAGTCCAGTTCAGTATTCAGTTCAGACCTCATAGCATTCACGTAATCAATTCAAAACTTAGTAGCATTCAGTCAGATAACAAAATCCAGTAGTAATTCATCAGTCTTCGGAACCAAGTGAACTTAGCTAGATCAGTCAAGTAACATGATCAGTAACAAATTCAGCTCAGTCTAGTATAGTCTAAGAAAAAGAATCAGTCAGTGTCTTTCAGTTGGGAGTAGGATTCAGCACCGAGCAAACCTAGGGTTGGGGGCTCACCCGTTAGATAGGACTGAGACCCCTATGAGAAATCCCTAAGTTCCAGAACTACGTATCCAGCATAGGTATGAGATGTCACCCACTAGATAGGACTGACATACTCAGGGGTCACCCATTAGTATAGGACTGATCCCAGGGGTCACCCGTTAGATAGGACTGACTCCACAGCAGAAGCTATCTTTACCCGTGGCACGGTACTGACACCCTTCCAACTGGGGTTACAGGTTGGACCCCAAACTTAGTTAGAAGGGGCATGTCGATTAGATGACTACCTCCTACATTCTCAGCTTCAGAATTAGTCTCAGTAAAAGAACTCAGTTCAGTAGCACATATTTAAGACTGTTATATACAGTCTCTCAATAGTATTATCAATGGATTTAGAGATCACCCGCTAGATAGGACGGATCTAAGATTTAGTCAAGTAGTATCAGTATCAGTACCAACAGATTCAGAAATCACCCATTAGATAAGACTGATCTTAAATACAGTCAATTCATATCAAGTACCATTAGATTCAGAGATCACCCGCTAGATAGGACTGATCTCAGATTCAGTTAATTATCTTCATTATCAGTATATTAGAGATCACCCGCTAGATAAGGCTGATCTCAACCTCAGTCAATCAAATATCAGTATCAGTAGACTCGGTAATAAAAAATCCAGTTATTAGAATTCAGTATTCAATGTTACTAGTATACCCCATTGGTATGGACGGGACCATTTATGGGGTCAAACGAGCAAAACAGCATGAACAAAGTATTTTTGGGCCAAATCGGTGTGCTATAGCCCACGGTATCGGGGATGAGCCTGGGGTCTGAGCGTTTCATGAGCTAAATATTGACTGGGGCATGTCGAGGAGGCAGAGGAGTGACCTTATGTGGACCGTTGATGTAGGCAGAGATATTTGGGTGGTCAAACAGATGGAATGGCATGAATAGGGCATTTTTGAACTTAATCAATGTGCTATAGCCCACGATTCTGGGGTGGGCCTGGGGTCCGGGCGTGTTGCAGGCCAAAAACCAATTGAGGCATGCCAGAGAGGTTGGGGAGCAACCTAGTGTGACCCATTGGTATGGTAAGGGCCATTTGGGTGGTAATACGGGCGAAACACTTCGAACGGGGCATTTTGGGGCTAAATCAGTATGTTATAGCTCAAAGTTCTAAGCGTGCTATGGGCCAAAAATCGATTGGGGCATGCCAGGGAAGTTGGGGAGCAGCCTAATGTGACTTGTAGGTGTTGGCAGGGCAATTTGGGTGGTCAAATAGGTGAAATATCTTGAACAAGGCTTTTTCAGGAAAAATCAATGTGCTATAACCCACGAACCCGGGGGTGGATTCGGGGTCCGAGCGTGTTGTGGGTTAAAAATTAATTGAAGAGTGCTAGGGAAGCTGGAGAGTGGCCTAGTATGTACCGTTGGTATGGAGGCGCTATTTGGGTGGTCAAACGGGCGAAACAAAAAGAACGGGGCATTTTCGAGCCAAATCGGTGTGCTATAGCCCATGGTTTTGGGGGTGTGCCTAAGGTCCGGGTATGCCAAGGACTGAAAATTGATTGGGGCATCCCAAGAAGGCTGGGGAGCAGCCTAGTGTAGCCTGTTGGTATGGGAGAGGCCATTTGGGTGGTCAAATGATTGAAACAGCACAAACGTGGCATTTTCAAGCCAAATCTATGTACTATAGCCTACGATTTCATCGGTGGGCAAGGGGTCAGGGTATGCCATAGGCCAAAAATCAACTAGGGTATGACAAAGAGGCTGGGGAGCGGCCTAATATAGCCCTTTCATATGGGCGGGGCCATATGAGTGGTCAAACCGGCAAAACAGCACGAACGGGGCTTTTTATGGCCAAATCAATTGGCTAAAGCCCATGATTCTAGGGGTTAGCCCGGGATCCAGGTATCCCGTGGGCCATAAATTGATTGAGGCAAGCCAAGAGGTTGGGGAGTGGCCTAGTGTGGCACGTTGGTGTAAGCGGGGCCATTTGGGTGGTCAAACTGCAAAAACAACATGAATGGGATATTTTTGGGTTGAATCAGTGTGCTATAGCCCATGAATCTAGCGGTGGGCCTTGAGTCCGGACGTGTCGTGGGCTAAAAATCGATTGGGGTGTGAAAGGGAGACTGAGGAGTTGCATAGTATGTCCCGTTGGTGTGGGTGGGTTTATTTGGATGGTCAAACGAGAGAAACATTGAGAACGAGGCATTATCATGTTAAATTGGTGTGCTATAGCCCACAGTTCTGGGGTGGGCTCAGGGTCCAAGCATACCATGTGAAAAAAGTCAATCAGGGCATGCTAGGGAGGCTGGGAGCGGCCTGGTGTGGCCCATTTTGTGGGTAGGACCATTAGGGTGGTCAAACGGGTGAAACAACATGAACATGGCATTTTTGGGCCAAATCGATGTGCTATTACCTATGGTTCTGGGGGTGGGACCCGAGTTTAGGCGTTCCTGATGTGTGACCAGATGCTAATATATTTGAGGCTTTTAACTTTCAATAATTGTGAAGTCTAAAGCAAATGTTGGTTGTTTTTTATCATTTTCTTATGATATTGTAATTGTAGCAAGGATGGGAGGAAAACATAGGAAAGATGAACAAAATAAGTAAAATTTGGTACAAGTAAGCTGATATGAGTCTGACGGAATTTCTCGCAAGCCGTCAGAGATGTGGTAAGCTACTAGAAAAAAGCATTAGGAAGAACAGTGAAGAAGAATTGCTGGATGAAGGTGACGACATTCTCAATATGTCATCACAAGTGTGGTAAGCTGTCAGAAGATGTCGTCAAGTGGGACAGAACATGGTGAAATAAGCTGAAGTTCTGACGACATTTGCTACACACCTTCACTCCGTTGGTAAGCCATAGGAGGACATTTTCAGAGTGAGGCAGAACAGGTTAAGAAGGCACGACTTCAAATGACATATCTAAGACGCCGTCAGAAGCCTGACGATCAAAACCAATATGCTGTCAGCTAAATCCGAGCCCATCTGTGATTTTGTTATTTAATTACCTTAATTAGGCTTTAGTATAAATAGCATCTTTTAGGGCTTCATTCAAAACTTCGGAAGCAGCTTTTGACATCTTTTAACTTAGTAAAGGGGAGTTCACTTGTTTTTGACTCTCTTAACTTAGAATTCAATTTTCCATCCTTTGATTTAGTTGTGGGAAATTCTTATTGTACTTGAAGGAGAAACAACTTTAAATTTCATCTTTTGTAAGTTCACTTGCTTTAAGTTATGAATTTAATCTTAGTTATCTCTTTCTATCTTATAAGCAACTAGAACCCACAACTAGGGTTGTGGGATCTATGATTATTATTTCATTGATTTAATAGTTGGATTAGGGTTTGAGTGATTGTGGGAACTTCTTGAAATTCTATTGTTTTAACTTGAATCTATTGGTTGCAAACAATAGGTTATGCCTTAGGTTTTATTTGCTTCTAACGGAGAAATAGAGTAGAGGTCGTGAATTATCAACAGGGACTCGAAAGCTACCAACCTTCTGTTTAATGATTGCTGTCGTAACTGGGTCAATCTACCTAAGATAACATCCGGTTAGAAATAGATATGTTATCTAAGTTTGAGAGAATTAGATAATAAATTGTCTGGTGAGGTCGATAGATAAGTCAGATAGCATCATCGGCAGGGATAATCTGTTGTTCCCACCTATCACGATAATCATGAACAGTTATTATTCAATGGAGATTAATAGTCATAGTGATCACAACCCTAGTTTCTCTATATCATTGATTCGAAATATTGAAATCTAAGTTTCGAATTCTAAAATAAGTTGAAATGTTAAAATTTGTCTAATTGATAAAAACCCCTATTTTGTCTTTTCTTATTCTTTATTTGAATTTAACTTGTAGCTATAGTTTCGAACTAGTTTAATCGCCACTCATATTGTTCCCTGTGGATTCGACCCCGACTCCGAAGTTGGGTAAATATATTGACGACGACCGCCTTGCACTTATTTGAGGTGTAAGTTCATCTTTTGTAAGTTCACTTGCTTTAAGTTATGAATTTAATCTTTGTTATCTCTTTCTATCTTATGAGCAACTAAAACCCACAACTAGGGTTGTGGGATCTAAGATTATTATTTCATTGATTTAATAGTTGGATTAGGGTTTGAGTGATTGTGGGAATGTCTTGAAATTCTATTGATTTAACTTGAATCTATTGGTTGCAAACATTAGGTTATGCCTTAGGTTTTATTTGCTTCTAACGGAGAAATAGACTAGAGGTCGTGAATTATCAACAGGGACTCGGAAGCTACCAACCTTCTGTTTAATGATTGATTCCATAAATGGATCAATCTACCTGAGATAACATCCAATTACAAATAGATATGTTATCTAAGTTTGAGAGAATTAGATAATAAATTATCTAGTGAGGTCGAGAGATAAGTCAGATAGTACCATCGGCAGGGATAATCTGTTGTTCCCATCTATCACGAGAATCTTGAATAGTTATTATTCAATGGAGATTAATAGTCATAGTGATCACAACCCTAGTTTCTCTATATCATTGATTCAAAATATTGAAATCTAAGTTTTGAGTTCTAAAATAAGTTGAAACATTAAAATTTGTCTGATTGATAAAAACCCCTATTTTGTCTTTTCTTATTATTTATTTGAATTTAACTTGTATCTATAGTTTCTAACTAGGTTAACCGCCACTCACATTGTTCCCTGTGGATTCGACCTTGACCCCGAAGTTGGGTAAAGATATTAACCACGATCGCCTTGCACTTATTTGAGGTGTAAGTTGAGCGTTATTAGTGCCGTAGGCAAAAAATTGACCGGAGCGTGCTAGGGAGGCTAGGGAGCGGCCTTCTGTGTTCCGTTGTGTGGGCGGGCTATTTGGGTAATCAAACAGGAAAAACAGTATGAACGGGGCATTTTTGGGCCAAATCGAGGTGCTATAGCCCGCGGTTCTGGGGTGGGCCCATGATCCGAGCGTGCCGTAAGCCAAAATTCAACTAACATATCCTAGAGAGGTAGGGGAGCAACTTAGTGTGGCTCCTTCGTGTGGGCGAGGCCATTTGGGTAGTCAAACGGGCAAAATGGCATAAATAGGGCATTTTTAGGCTAAATCGGTGTGCTATAGCCTACAGTTCCGAAGGTGTTGTGAGCCAAAAATAAATCGAGACGTGCTAGGGAGGTTGGGGAGCGGACTAGTGTGGCACGTTGGTATGGGAAGGGCTATTTGGGTGGTCAAACTAGCGAAACTATGTGAACGGGCATTTTTGGGCTAAATCGGTGTGCTATAACCCACGGTTTCGGGGGTGAGCCCAGGTTCTGGGTTAGTATGATATGCCCAAAATTACAACCCTCGTTAGAAAGTTCAAGCGGTCGCTGTCAAATATAGAACCCAACTGGGTTGGGTGTAGAATTCCATAGGGAATACTATGATCACTAAGTATTGTGATTATTATTAGACTGTTGATCAAAGGTTCCAAGATAAAAGGGTTTCAGTTTAGGTGCACAATAATATTATCAGTGTAACGATGAGATGATATGTGTAATAATATTTGATCACAGAGAATGATAAATTAGGGTTATGTCCACCTTGTAGCTTCTACTTCTCTATTAACTATGAGTCATAAGGATTTTATACATGCATGCACTTATAGAGAGATGTATTCTAATTCTAAATCCAAGTGTTTCTCAACCATCAAGGATTTATTCACCTTAGTTATCTCGAATCCAAAGTGTACAACCAATCGTACGAGCTCTCCAAGAAGTTAATCCTGCTAAGGCATTAACGTGTAAAATAGAGGTTGGAAACCCTATTTTCTTGTCACACACTCTTTTCCAAAAAGTAACTTTTCTATCGAACAAGTTATTACTATTATGGCGCATTCCCTATGTTTGCAACCACGAGAATTCAATCAAAATGAAGAGAGTAATGATATAAGTGGATTAACACATCATAAATTCAAAAACCCATAGCAATAGAGAGTATACTACAAGGTTTTCATAACCCTAACAAATAAACTTAGCTACTCATGAATAAAACGGAAATCACAATAGAAATATTCATCATACCAAAACTTGTAACGATCTTGGTGGTAAATATGAATAGCAAAAATAAGAGAGAAAAGCGTTTCTCTCTCTCTCCGTCCTCAAGCTAAGCCGTTTTCTCTTGTTTTCAAAATAATACAGAATGTGAATAATCCCTAAAAATTCAGCCATAAGGCTTTTAATAACATCCTTCTCTAGTAAATTGCTACTGCATCCTTAACTATTTAAAAATATTGAGTTTTCTCGGGAAAAAGTTTTCATACATCACATTCAGTCCAAAAGCTGCTTTCCTTTTTATGTGAAGTTTCCTTTGCTATCCACAGGTCCCCAAAGTGCTGTAATCTTCCTCATTAGTACCTGAAAAGCATGCTAATCACATAGGTCATCTCACTTAACTAAAAATAGACTAAAAGTGCAAGAATTATATATTTTATCCTCAAAACTTAGCTAAAACATGGGTAAGTTATGGTGCTTAGACGTATAAATACGCCCAACATCATAGTTGTGGGCTGAAAATTGATAGAGACATGCCAGTGAGGCTGGAGAGAAACCTAGTGTGTCCCGTTAGTGTGTGCGGGGCTATTTGGGTTGTCAAATGAGCAAAATAGCATGGACGGGGAGTTTTTAGGCCTAATCGATGTGCTATAGCCCATAGTTCATAGGGTGGACTCGAGGTCCAGGCGTGCTGTGGAACGAAAATCAATTGGGGCATACTAATGAGGCTGGCAAGCAGCCTAGTATGGGTCGTTGGTGTGGACTGTGCCATTTGGGTTGTCAAACTGGCAAAATAATCCAGATGGTGCATTTTGCCGCCAAATCGGTGTGCTATAGGACTCGGTTCTGGGTGTACGCCCGGGATTCAGGCATGTTGTACGTTAAAAATCAATTGAGGCATGCCAGGGAGGTTGGAAAGCGGCCTAGTGTGTCCCGTTGGTGTGGGTGGGCCAATTTAGGTGGTCAAACGGGTAAAACAGCATAAAATGGGAGTTTTTGGGCCAAATTGGTGTGTTATAGCCCGTGGTTCCGGGGAAGGGCCGAGTTCCAAGCGTGCTGTGGTTAAAAATCAATTAGGACATGCTAGGGGGTCTAGGGAGCCGCCTAGTGTGGCTCGGTTGTATGGGTAGGTCAATTTTGGTGATCAAACGGCCAAAACGGTATGAACGGGGTATTTTTGGGCCAAATCGGTTTGCTATATAGCGCATGGTTCTGTGGTGTGCTGGGGTTCGGGCATGATGTAGGCTGAAAATCAATTGAGGCATGCCAGTAAGGCTTGGTAGCAGCGTAGAACAGCCCATTAGTGTGGGTGGGGCTACTTAGGAGGTCAAATGGGTGAAACAACGCTCACGGGGCATTTTTGGGCCAAATAAGTATAATATAGCCCACAGTTTAAGGGGTGGATCTGGGGTACGGGCGTGTTGTAGGACAAAAATCAATTGGGCCATGCCAGGGAGACTGGTGAGTGACCTATTGTGGCTCGTTGGTGTGGGCGGGGCCATTTAGGGCGTCAAACAGGCAAACGAGGCATTTTTTAGCTAAATCGGTTGCTATAGCCCACGGTTTTGGGGGTAGGCCTTGGGTTCCGACATGTTGTTAGTCAAAAATCAAATGAGGTATGCCAGGGAGGTTGGAAAGCAGCCTATTATGGCCCGTTAGTATTGGCGGTCCCATTTGGATGGTCAAACAGGAAAACGGAGCGAACGAGGCATTTTTAAGGTAAGTCGGTGTGCTCTACCTTACGATTCTAGGGGTGAGATCGAGGTCCGAGCTTAATGTGGGTGAAAAATAAATTGAGGCATGCCAGGAAGGCTGAGGAACATCCTAGTATGGCCCGTTGGTGTGTCCGAATCCATTTGGGTGGTCAAACAGGCAAAACGGCGTGAGTAGGGCATTTCCTAGACAGATAGGTGTGTTATTGCCCACGGTTTCAGGGGTGGGCCTGGGTTATGGGCGTTCTATAGGCCAAAAATCAATCGAGGTGTGCCAAGGAGGATGGGGAGCGGCCTGGTGTGGCCCATCATGTGGGCGGGACTATTTGGGAGGTCAAACAAGCAAAATGGCGCAAACGGGGCATTTTTTAGCCAAATTGGAATACTATAGCCTATGTTTCTGGGGGTGGGCCTGGGGTCCGATCGTACTGTAGGCCAAAAAACAACTGGGGCATGCCAACGAGGCTTGGGAGTGGCTTAGTATGTGTAACACCCTGATTCGCTGAACCGGAATGCTACACGGTGCTCATGACCCCAAGGGACCACAAGCTAACCCATGACTGATATATGTACCTGTATAATGCAAATCATGATATAATAATGCAGAATACATAGAACTGTAAGGCCATAAGGTTCAACTAAATACAATCATGCTGGTGAAAATACCCAAAACAACTCAATCTGAACGTAAATCTGAACATAAATTTGAAAGCCTCTAAACTGTCTGAATAAGGAGTTGAAGGAACATGTCTCTGATTAACTTCGTAAAACTGAACTGAAGAAATAAATAAATGAATCAAATTATATTGTCCTCGAATCAATAAGGACTCGCTGTGTCTCTGCGACTGGAATGCTACCGCTACTGCTGGGCTGGAGCTCGTGTCTCGGAACCTATGGTGTAACATGAAAAGAAAGCACCATAGCGCAAATGCGTCAGTACAACTGAAGTACTGAGTATACGAGGAAGGTAGGCTGAACATAAAGGGTTTCATGCATGAACAACACTGACTGACTAATATGAAAGTGGGAGTGCAAACACACATATATAGAAACTAGGACCGTGAATACGAGATAGCATGACCTGTAAGCTAATACATAGTTTACTGATAACTGTCAAGACTAATACTGAAACTGATAACATGGACGACTGTATCTGACAGTCCTGTATATACTAAAATCTGAAAAATGCCTTGAGTTCTTTTACTGAGACTGATACTAAAACTGTGGGAAGTAGTATTTAACCGATATGCCCCATGTATGCCGTTATGGCTAAGCTGGGGTCCAATATCTGCCCCGACTGGAGGGGTATCAATATCTTGCCACGGGTAAGGAAAGCCTATGAGTGATAACGCCCAAACTACAACTCTCGTAAGAAAGTGTAACCGGTCGCTGTCAAATATAGAACCCAACTGGGTTGGCTGTCGAATCCCACAGGGAATACTTGGTCACTAAGTGTTACAATTATAGTAGACTGTTGATCGCAAATTCCATGAAAAAAGGGGGATTTGATTATGCGTGAATTAATAATATTAAAGTAACGAATGAGACGATGTATTTAGTAAGGTTTAATCACAGAGAATAATGAGTTAGGGTTATGTCCACCTTGTGATTTCTACGTATCTATTAACTATGAGTAATTCGGAATTTAGACATGTATGCACTTATAGAGAGTCGTATTCTAATGGTAAATCCTAGTGTTTCTCAACCATTAAGGATTATTTCGCTTTAGCTCTCTCGAGCCTAAAGTGTATAGCGAATGGTACAAACTCTCCAAGAAAATTAATCCGGTTAAGGCATTAACGTGTAAACAGGGGTTGGAAACCCTATTTTCTTGTCACACTCTCTTTTCCAAACATGTAACTTTTCTCTCGAATAAGTTAATGATATACTGGCATATTCCTACGTTTGCAACCATTAGAATTCAATTTAAACGAAGAGAGTAATGATATAAGTAGCATACACATCAAGAATTCACAAACTCATAGCAATAGATAGTATCTCACAAGGTTTCCATAACCCTAACAGAGAAGTTTAGCTACTCATGATTACAACGGAAATCACCATAAACATAATCATCATACCACAACTAGAATAATCTTGGCAATGGGGATGAATTTTTGGCGTCAAAAGGAGAAGAATGTCATTCTCTCCTATCCGATACTCAATCCTTAGCGTTTTTTTCTCTGTCTCAAAACTTACAAAATCTATAACGTGAATAATGAAAAATAACTTGCTGAAAAACTCAGCAATAGGGTTTTTATAATGTCCTTGTCTACTAAATTACTGTTGTATCCCTAAGTATTTAGAAATACTGATTTTGCCCGGGACAAATTCTCCATGCATCACATTCAGTCCTCAAGCTTCCAAAAGCTGCCTTCCCTCTAATGTGAAGTTTTCCTTTGATGCTCACAAGTCCATAAAGTTCTAAAATCTTCATCATTAATACCTGAAAAACATGCTAATCGCGTAGGTCAGCTCACTTAAAGGAAAATGGACTAAAAGTGCAAGAATTATATATTTTATCCTCAAAACTTAGCTAAAACATGGGTAAATCATGGTGTTTAGGCGTGTAAATACGCCCAACATCAGTGAGTGACCCTTATCTAGTGGGTACTCAATGAGAATGGTGGGAACCCTAAACTATCAGGTTAAGCCACCTCATCAACCCTAATTTGATGGGTTAAGATGTCTCAACCTACGCTGGATACGTAGTTCTGGAACACAAGGATGACTACTAAGAATCACACCCTGAACTGGCGGGTGAGTTCCCATCCTTGGGTTCACTTGGTGCTAACCTCTACTCCCATCTGGAGGGACTGAACATGAATAACTGACTGTGCATGACTTAATCTTACTGAATTTCGTTGACTAGTGGAATGTTACTGATATCTGACAACTGACTAAGATCATGATATTTTCCTGAGTCACATGACTGACTGAAGTCTATGGATCATAGCTTGAGTTCGGATATCGTGAAACATGACATGGCTCTAGGCACACAGCTATAGTTTTCAGGTACAAATACCCCCAGGACTCGATGGAAGGAAACTGACACACATGACTGACTTAATCATAAGAGTAGAGTCCATAATTTATAATATCATAAGTAGGGATCTCATACTAAGCATGGTTATCAACAATGTATTGCATGGAAAGGATTTCATATCACATGGAAGTACTTGCACAAATCTTAATATCATGTTCATTATATAATCATATTGGCAACACATACCAATAGCATGAAAGTTCATGTGGATTGCATGGTTATCATACAACTTGTTCATAAGTAGGATTTGCAAGTATTCATAGCATAATCTCATAAGAATAGTTCATGAGTATTCCAACAACATTACAAGGCACATTATCAACATAGAAGTCATTAGAATGTAAGGACATATCATAATCCTTCACTTAGTCACAATTTAGCTACATTGCATGATTTCTAGCTTCTTTGGCATTTTATCAAACACCTTACATGCTCATCTTCATCATAGGTGAAATCATCAAATTATACATCATGAAAAAACAAATTTACATGTTTCCAACTCATATGATATCATGAATTCATAAAAACATATAAAGATTCCATCTTGGGAATCACCCAATATCAACAATATGATCATCAACACCCAACAATATAGAAATCATACTTTATAATGAAAAAGAGGGTTTTGAGATTTATGGATGAAAGGGATCCATAAATCAACTCACGCATACTATTATATAGCAAAACAAACAAGAATCAACATGGGTATGATCATATCACCACAATCAACCAAGCTTTTATATTTTAAATATTGATTCTTGAACTCCACAGATGAAAGGAATCTGTGGATAAACACTACGCATACCTTAGAAGGAAGATTCTTGATGATTGACGGAGGAATTTCCTTGAAATCGGATCTTCAAGCTTAATTATGCAACCCTAGTTGTTTTTCTCCTTTAGTTCTCTTGGATGATGAGCTTTGAGATGAAAATAGGGTTGTAATATATTTAGAAGCTATATATTTCATAGGGTTAAGTTTAGGGACGTGTAAGGAGTATTTACAGACTTAATTACCTTTAAAATAACTCAAAACGGAGTTTTTTTGACACCTGGAATTGCCTTAGGCGGTGCCCAAGTGATCGCCTATGCTTGGTTTGGGCAGCGCCTAACCAATCGCCTATGCTTGGGTTGGGCAGCGCCTAACCAATCGCCTATGCTTACTGTCTCTCACGAAAATAGGCATAACTTTTCGCTCGGGTATTGGATTAAGGCTAAATTAGTATCGTTGGAAATCTAATTTAATTATCTACAATTTGGTGAGTCTAAATCAGCCAAAATACCACATTAACATCGAGTTATACTCGTTCAAAGATGACCCTTGCAAAATGGAACACTAAAACTTGATGGATTCAAAACCTCTTAGCTTGTATTACCTTAAGTGACTCATATGAACATGATTAATGCATCATAAGCTATCCTATCACTAGAATATTTATGGTAAGTCATGTACTCAAGTATGAATCACAGGATAAGAGATTTCATACGTACGAATACTTATTCACTTCCTAGCTTAAAAACATATGGGGTATTACAGTATGGCCCATTGGTGATGGTGGGGCTACTTGGGTGGTCAAATTGATGAAATGGTGTAAACGGGGCATTTTCAATGCAAATTGATATAATATAGCCCACAATTTTGGGGGAGGGGGAGGGGGAGGGTGTGCTGTTGTTTGAAAATTTACTAGGTCATACTAGGGAGGCTGGGGAGAAGCCTAGTATGTCCCATTAGTGTGGGTGGGGCAATTTAGGTGGTCAACGAGCGATATAGAGAGAATAAGGCATTTTCAAGCTAAATCGGTATGCTATAGCCTATAATTTTGGGGTGCCCTGGGAGTCCAGGCGTGCTATTGCTCGAAAATCAACTGGGTATTCCAGGGAGGCTGGGGAGACACCTTTTGTGGACCGTTAGTGTAGGAGTGCCCATTTGGCTGGTCAAATAGGTGAAATGGCGTAAATAGAGCAATTTTAGGCCAAATTGGTGTGCTATTGCCTATTGTTCTAGTGGTGGGCCTGGGATCCAATCATGTTATGGGCCAAAAATTAATTGAGGCATGCCAAGGAGGTTGGAGAGCAGCCTAATGAAAACCATTTGTGTGGGCGGAGCCATTAGGGTGGTCAAACGGGTGAAACAACACGAACGAGGCATTTTCAAGTCAAATTGGTGTGCTACAACCCTTGATTCTAGTGGTGAGCCAAGTGTTTGGGCGTAATATGGGACAAAAATTAATGGGGTCATACTAGAGAGGCTGGGGAGATCCTAGTGTGTCCCGTTAGTGTAATAAGGGCCATTTAAGAGGTCAAACAGGCGTAACGGCGCAAATGAGACATTTTCAGTCAAAATCGGTGTGTTATAGCCTATGATTCTAAGGTAGGACCAGGGTCCCGGAGTGATGAGGATCAAAAATTACCAAGGGCATTCCAGGGAGGATGGGGAACGGCCTAGTATGTCCCGTTGGTATGGGTACCAAACAGCGTGAATAGGGAATTTTTAGGCCAAATTGATGTGATAGCCTAGGATTTCAGGGTAGGGTCGAGGGTCTGGGCATGCTATGGGCCAAATATTAACCGTGGCATGCCGGAAAGGCTGGGGAGTAGCCTAGTGTAGCCCGTCAGTATGGGCGATGCCATTTGGGTGGTCAAATAGGCAAAATGATACGAACGGAGCATTCTCGAGCTAAATTGGTGTGGTATAGCCCATGGTTCTAGGGTAGGCCTGGTTCAGGGCATATTGTGGGCCTAAAATTTATTGGGGAGTACCAGGGAGGCTTTGGAGCGGCCTAGTATGGCCCGTTGGTGTGGGCGGGCCATTTGGGTGGTCAAATAGGTGAAACGATGTGTACGGGGCATTTTTGGGCTAAATCGGTGTGCTATAGCCCATAATTTTAAGGGTGGGCTCGAGTTTTAGGTGTTTTATTTTTCAAAATTCAACTGGGAACCTAGTGTGGCCTGTTGATGTGGGCGGGGTCATTTGGGTAGTCAAACGAGTTAAACTATACAAATGGGGCATTTTCGAGCCAAATCAGTGTGCTATAGCGTACGATTTTAGGGGTAGGCCAGGGGTCCAGGCATATTGTGGGCCAAAAATATACCGAGGCATGCTATGGAGGCTGGAGAGTTGCCTAGTATGGCCCATCGATATGGGCAGGGCTATTTAGGTGGTCAAATGGGTCAAACTATGTGAACGGAGCATTTTCAGGCAAAATTGGTGTGCTACAGTCCACAGTTCTGGGGGGGTGGGACAGGGGTACGAGCGTGTTGTACGCTAAAATTTGATCGGGGCATGCTAGTGAGTCGGGAAGCAGCCTAGTATGGCTTGTTGGTATGGCTTGGGGCCATTTGGGTGGTCAAACGAGTAAAATGGCATGAAAGAGGAGATTTTTGGCCTAATCAGTGTGCTATAGCCTACGTTTCTAAGGGTGAACCCGGGGTCTGGGCATGTTATGGGACGAAATTGACTAGGGTATGCCAAGGAGGCTGGGTAGTGGCCTATTAAGACCCGTTGGTATAAGAGGGGCCATTTGGGTGGTCAAACTAATAAAACGGCTTGAATGAAGCATTGTTTAGCTAAATCGATATGATAAAGGCCTCAATTCTAGGTGTGGGCCTGAGATTTGAGCGTGCTATGGGCCAAAAATCAATCGGGGGATGTCAGAGAGGCTGGTGAGCAACCTAGTATGGCTCGTTGGTGTGGGTATGGCTATTTAGGTAGTCAAATGGGAAAAACAATGCAAATGGGGTATCTTCAAGCCAAATTGGTATGTTGTAACCCACGATTTTGGGGTTAGGCTTGGGGTTAGGCCATGTTGTGGGCAAAAAATTGACTGGGGCATGCCAAGATGGCTGAGGAGCGGACTAGTGTGGCCCGTAGTTATGGGAGGTTTCATTGGAGTGGTCAAATAGGTAAAATGATGTGAACTGCGCATTTTTGAGAAAAATCGATGTGCTATAACCCATAATTCTTGGGGTGGGCCTAGGGTTCAGGTGCGTTGTGGGTCAAAAATCAATTTGAGCATATCATTGAGGCTTGGGAGCATCCTAGTATGGCCCATTGGTATAGTCGGGGCTACTTGGGTAGTCAAACAGGTGAAACAATGCAATGGGGCATTTTTGGGCCAAATCAGTATAATATATCCCACAGTTCTAGGGTGGGCTAGGGATCCTAGCTTATTGCAGGCTGAAAATTAACTGGGGCACGCCAGGCAGGCTGAGGAGCGGCCTGGTGTAGACTGTTGGTATGGGCGAGTCCATTTAGGTGGTCAAATGGGTGAAATAGAACGAATGAGGTATTTTTTAGCTAAATCGGTGTGCTATAGCCCACGGCTCCAGGTGTGAGCCTGGTGTCCCAGAGTGCTATTGGTCAAAAATTGATTGGGACGTGATAGGAGGTTGGGGAGCATCCTATTGTGGCCTATTGGTGTTGACAGTCCTATTTGGGTGGTCAAACGGGTGAAACGGCATAAACGGGGAATTTTTTAACTAAATCGATGTGTTATAGCCTATGATTCAGGGGTGGGACCGGGGTCCAGGATTTCTATGGGCCAAAAATCAATCGAGGAATACCAGGGAGTCTGAGAAGCGGCCTAATGTGTCCCGTTAGAGAGGGCGGATCCATTTGGGTGGTTAAATGGGTAAAGTGATGCGAACGGGGCATTTTCTGGCCAAATCGGTGTGCTATAGCCTATGGTTTCGGAGGTGGGCCTAGAATTCGGGCGTTCTGCTAGCGAAAAATCAATCGGGCATACTAGATAGGCTGGGGATCAACTTAGTGTGGCCCGTTGGTATGGGTGGGGCCACTTGGGTGATTAGATAGATGAAAAAGCATGAACGAGGCATTTTCATGCCAAATCTACGTTCTATAGCCTATGATTATAGGGGTGGGCCTAGGGTACCAGCATGATATAGATCAAATATCAATCGGGGAATTCCAGGGAGGTTTGGGAGCATCCTAGTTTGGACCGTAGTGTGGACGAGAATATTTAGGTGGTCATACATATGAAACAGCACGAACGGGGCATTTTTGAGTTAAATCGGTGTGCTATAGCCCTTAGTTCCTGGGGTGGGATTGAGGTCCCAGTGTGCTGTGGGCCAAAAGTTGACCGAGGCATGCCAGGGAGGCTAGGGAGCAGCCTAGTGTGGCACGTTGTTGTTGACGGGGCCATTTGGATGGTCAAACTGGCAGAATAGCACGAAAGAGGAATTTTTGGGTTATATCAGTGTGCTATAGCCTATGATTCTGAGGGTGGGCCCGAGTTCTAGTGTGTTGTAGGCCAAAATCAATCGGGGCATGTTAGGAAGCGACCTAGTGTGGCCCACTGATTTGGATGGGGCCATTTACATAGTTAAACGTGTGAAATAGCATAAATGAGGTATTTTTTAGATAAATCGTTGTGCTATAGCCCACAGTTTTGGGGCAGGCCTAGAGTCTGGGCGTGTTATGGGTCAAAAATCGATTGGGGCATTCCAGGGTGGCTGGAAAGTGGCCTAGTATGGTCCGTTTGTGTGGTCGGGGCCATTTGGGTGGTCAAAGGGGTAAAATGGCACGAACGGGGTATTTTTGAGCCAAATCAATGTGTTATAGCCCACGGTTTCAAGGGCGAGCTCAAGGTCCGAGAAGGCCTAAGGTCTAAAAGTGTTGTAGGCCAAAAATTGATCGGGACGTGCCAGGACAGATAAGAAGAGCCCTAGTATGGCTTGCTCATATGGGTGGGGCTATTTGGGTGGTGAAACGGGCAAAATAGTGCAAACGGGGTATTTTTAGGCTAAATTGGTGTGTTATAGACCACTGTTCCATGGGTGGCCTAGGGTTCGAGCGTATTGTGGGCCAAAAATCGATTGAGGCATGCCATGGAGGCTGGGGAGCTACCTAGTTTGGCCCGTTGATATGGGCGGGACTATTTAGGTGATCAAACAGGAGAAATGGTGCGAACGGAATATTTTTAGGCCAAATTGATGTGCTATAGCCCACGGTTCTGGGGTGGTCTAATGGAGTGGGTCAAAAATCGTTCAGCCCGTATCAGGGAAGCTAGGGAGAGGCCTAGTGTAGCCCATTCAAATGGGTGGTCAAACGGGCAAAACGGCACAAATGGGGTATTTTTGGTCTAAATCGATGTGTTATACCCCATTGTTCTGGGGGAGGGCCTGGGTTCCGAGGGTGCTGTGAGCTAAAAAAATTTTGAGGGCTGCCAGGGAGGCTAAAATAGCGTAGTGTGGCCCGTTGGTGTAGGCGGGTCCATTTAGGTGATCAAACAGGTAAAACAGCATGAATGGGGCATTTTTGGGCTAAATCAGTGTATTATAGCCCACGGTTCTGGGGGTGGACCCAGGATTCGAGCATACTATAGGCCAAAAATTGATCGAGTCATGCCAGGAAGGTTAGGGAGTGGCCTAATATGGCCCATTAGTGTAGAAGGGTCCATTTAGGTGGTTAAACAGTCGAAACAGCACCAATGAGGTATTTTTGGCTAAATCGATGTGCTATACTCGCAGTTTTAAGGGTGGGCCCAGGGTCCGGGCATGCTGTGGGAAAACAATCGATCAGGGCATGCCAGGGAGGTTGGGGAGTGGACTAGTGTGGCCCGTTGGTGTGGACGAGGCTGTTTGGGTGGTCAAATGGACAAAGGAGTGCAAATGAAGTATTTTCAGGCCAAATCAGTGTGCTATATAGCCCACGATTCTAAGGGTGGGCTCGGGATCCAAGCGTACTGTGGGCCAAAATTTGATCGAGATGCGCCAGGGAAGTTGGGGAGTAGCCTGGTGTGGACCATTAGTGTAGGTGAGGCTATTTGGGTGGTCAGACGGGCGAATGAGTCACTTTTTAGGCCAAATCAGTGTGATACAACCCACAATTTTGGTGGTGGCCTCAGAGTTCGTGCATATTGAGGGCTGAAAATTGGTCGGGGAGCCCAGGGAGGTTGAGGATTGGCCTAGTGTGGCCTGTTGGTGTAGGTGAGGTCATTTGGGTGGTGAAACGGGTAAAACAGTGCAAATGGGGCATTATTTGGGCCAAATTGGTATGCTATCGCCCACGGTTCTAGGGTTGGTCCAAGGGTCTGGGAGTGTTGTGGGCTAAAAATCAATTGAGTAATGCCAGGGATATTGTGTAGTATCCTGGTGTAGCCCGTTGGTGTGGGCGGGGCCATTTGGATGGTCAAACGGGCTTAACAATATGAATGGGGCATTTTTGAGCCAATTCGGTGTGCTATAGCCCATTATTTTGGGGGTGGGCTCGGGTCCACACATATCGTGGGCCAAAAATCAATCGAAGCATTACAGGGAGGCTTGGGAGCAGCCTAGTATGGACTGTTTGTATGTGCTGGGCTATTTGGGTGGTCAAATAGGCAAATGGGATATTTTTGGGCCAAATTAGTATGATACAGCCCACGGTTTCGATGGTGGGCTCGGGGTTCATGCGTGTTGATGGCGAAAAATGGTCAGGTAATCTAGGGAAGCTGGAGAGAGGCTTAGTATGGCCCGTTGGTGTGGGTGGGGTAATTTGATTGGTAAAATGGGCAAAACAGCATGAATGGGACATTATTCGGGCCAAATCGTGTGCTATAGCCCACTATTCTGGGGTCCTGGGGTCTGGGCATCCTGTGGGTTAAAAATTAACCGAGGTATGCCAGGGATATTGCGGAGTGTCCTGGTGTAGACCGTTGTGTCAGCAGGACTATTTGGGTGATCAAATGAGCTTAATAATGCAAACGAGGCATTTTCAAGACAAATCGGTGTGCTATAGCCCATTATTCTGGGGTAGGCCCATGGTCCATGTATGTTGTGGGACAAAAATTGATCGAGGCTTGCCAGAGATATTGGAGAGTTGACTAGTGTGGCCCATTGGTGTGGGCAGAGCCATTTAGGTGGTTAAATAGGCAAAACGATGTGAAGGGGGCATTTTTGAGCTAAATTGGTGTACTATAGCCCACGATTTTGGGGTTGGCTTGGGTTCCGGGCATGTTGTAGGACAAAAATTGATAAAGATGTGCTAGGAAGGCTGAGGAGTAGCTTAGTATGGCCTATTGGTATGGGTGGGGCCATTTGGGTGGTCAAACAGGTAAAACAGCGCGAATGGGCTATTTTCGGGCAAAATCGGTGAAGTATAGCCCACAGTTCTAGGGGTTGTCCTAGGGTACGGGAGTATTATAGGTCGAAAATCAATTGGGATGTGCCAGGGAGGCTGGTGAGTGGCCTATTGGTGTGGGCGAGGCCATTTGGGTGGCCAAACGGGTGAAACGGCGCAAACAAAATTTTTTTAGGCAAAATTTGTGTGCTATAGCCTACAGTTCCAGAGGTGGGCCTGGGTTCTGGGTATGCTGTAGGCCGAAAATCAATCGGGGCATGCCGGAGAGGCTTGGGAGCAGTATAGTTCTGCCAGTTGGTGTGGGAGAGGCCATTTAGGTTTTTAAATGGGTGAAACGATGCAAATATGGCATTTTTTGGCAAATCGGTGTGCTATAGCCCATGATTCTGGGGGTGGGCTTGAGTTCCGAGTGTGATATGGGCTAAAATTGATCAGGGTGGGTCAGGGAAGCTGGGGAATGACCTAGTGTGGCCCATTGGTGTGGATGGGGCCATTTGGGTGGTCAAACAAGAGATGTCTATTTCATGTCATAGATGTCCTTACATACTTTGGTTATTTCATAGACGATGGTTTTGGCTAGGGTCGGGGTCATGTTCCGAACGGATATTATTTTTCTTCGAATAGAGGCTATGTAGGACTACTATGAGTTGGTATGGGCGGTGTCGGTATTGGTGATAGCCTTGGCATTGGTATTAGTATTGGTATTGGGGCTGATACCAGTTGACTAAATTTGTTTATGATTGTTCTATTTTGTTTTAAATTATATATATACTTATTTCGTTAATGCCTTGGTTTGGTTGGTTCAGTATTGGTTGGTTGACTTTGTTGGGCTGGTCATGGTCTTGGATCGATCCCAAAGTTTTTGAGTTATAAATAACTCTATCTTGTAATATGCTCAGAATTCATCTGACTTAGGGCATGTGTTTGGAGGTTAGATTAGGTAATGGAGACGGTCTCTCATCCTGGGTGAACTTAGATGCCATTATGATATGGCCCTGGTTCGGGTTATGTCAAGTTGGTATCAAAGCTTTAGGCTTGTGGAAAATTGGGAGTCCACAAAGTCGTGTCGAGTAAAGTCTATTTTAAGGGTGTGTAGCGCGCCACACTCATAAGAGAGAGGCTACAAGGCATTTAGTAATGTTTCTCTTCTTTGTGTTCTATTTTCAAGCCTGGACTCTAAGTCATGGAATCTTCTTTAATTCCTATTTATTTGCTTTTTAGATCAAGCCTCGAGGATCTGTTTTGCACCAAAACTCCTCTATCCCAACTTGGGATAATGTTGATAGGACACGCTCTACCCATGGGATCCATACTCTGTCTATCAGTCCCATCCTTGATTGTTTTGATGTTCTACTAGTTCTTTCTAGTCCTGCTCAGGCCCCTGAGGCAGACGTAACAAATGCGAAGTTTCTTCAGTCGATTCATGTGATTGCTTAGTTGGAAGCTTCTCAAGCTGAGCATGGTGCATCTGGTATTTCATCTTCTGAGGCCACAAGGGTTAGCTAATTCATGAGGTTGATTCCTCCAACTTTTACTGGTGTTAAGGTGGAGTAGGATCCTCAGGGTCTTTAGGATGAGATGGAAAAGCTTTTTAGGGTTATGTAGTACACGAATGGGGAAGGGGTGAATTTTGCTGCCTACCAGTTATAGAATATGGCATACCAATAGTACGAGGAATGGGATAGGGCAAGGGGTGATGTTGATGAGTAATCTTTGTGGCAGACCTTTTCGAATGCATTTATGGACTGCTTCTTTACTCAGGGGTTGAGGGAAGCAAAAGCGAAGGAGTTTGTTAATCTAAAACAAGGGAATATGTTGGCCAAGGATTATGCCTTAAAATTTCACCAATTGTCCAGGTATGCTTCAGAGATGGTGTCTAATATAAGGTCCACGATGAGAAAGTTTTCTTTAGGACTATCTCGTGAGTTGATCCTTAAAATAAAGATGGTATTATTGATCAAGGACATGGATATTTCTAGGTTGGTTGTTCATATGCAACAGGTGAAAGAGTAAAAGAAAAAGTAGTCTGAAATAGGGGAGAGGCAGGGTAAAAAGTTTAGGTTCTCTAAGCAAGGTGGTGGCTAAGAAAAAATGGAGAAGTTTTGGTTCTTTCTCTATGGCTAGTGCTCCCTACCCTAAGCCATCGGGTGACAGACATCAGTAGTAGGATGGCAACAACTTTAGGATGCAGGGTGCCCAATCTCTAGCTAGTGGGTCTTAGTCGGCTTCATTATGTCCTCCTTATAGGTTTTGTAGTTGTCTTCATTAAGGTTTTTGTGATAAGGGAAAGGACAGGTTCTTCAAATATGGTCAGCCAAGCAAAATTCTTAGAAATTGTCTAGTTGGTGAGGTTACATCGGGTGCAAACAAGGTTTTGGTTGCCTCTTCATCTGCTTTTACATCTATTTCCGCTCTGGTATGGACACTACCCAAAATTAGTTATATGCTTTTGCGTCCTGACAGGAGTTTGAGGCATCGACTGATGTTGTGACTAGTATGCTACAACTCTTTTCTTGTGATGTGTATTATTTACTTGATCTGGGGTTCACTCTCTCTTATGTGACCCTATTTATGGCTGTGTATTTTGGTTTTGATCCCAACGTTAATTCAGATCTTTTTTTTATTTCCACCCCAGAAGGTTACTCTGTGATTGCTAAAAGAGCCTATAAGGGGGTATGGTATCCATTGGTAGTAAGGAGACTTTGGTGGATTTTTTTGAACTATATACGGTGGATTTTGATGTTATTCTGGGAATGGATTGGTTACACTTGTGCTATGCGTCTCTAGATTGTCGGACCCGTAAGGTTGTATTTAAGTTCCCTGGTAAACCCGGTTATTGAGTAGGAGGGTGGTTTCCTAGATCCTAAAGGGAAGTTTATATCATATCTTAGGGCTTAGAGATTAATATCCAAAGGGTGTCTCTATCATCTAGTCCGAATTAAAGATTCTAACTCAGAGAGTCCTTCTTTGCATTTGGTTTTGGTGGTGATTGAATTTCCTGAGGTCCTTCCAGATGATCTTTCTGGTGTTCCTCCGAATAGGGGAATTGAGTTTTGGATTGATCTTACTCTGGACACTCATCCAGTTTCTATTCCCCATTATAGAATGGCTCCGGCAAAGTTGAAGGAGCTTAAGGAGCAACTTAAGGATATTTTGGATAAGGGTTTCATCCATCCTAGTGTGTCCCCATGGGGCGCACCGGTGTTATTCGTGCGTAAGAAGGATAGTTTCCTTAGGATGTGTATTAACTATCGACAGTTGAGTAAGGTGATGATTAAGAACAAGTATCCTCTTCCAAGGATAGATGACTTGTTTCATCAGTTGCAAGGTGCCAAATTCATTTCTAAGATTGATCTTCAGTCTGGGTATCATCATCTTAAGATTAGAAAGGTGGATATCATGAAGACAGCTTTTCGTACCTGGTGATGTTGAGCGTATTTATACGTCTAAGCACCATAATCTACCCATGTTTTAGCTAAGTTTTGAGGATAAAATACATACTTCTTGCACTTTTAATCCATTTTTAGTTAAGTGAGCTGACCTATGTAATTAGCATGCTTTTCAGGTACTAATGAGGAAGATTTCAGCACTTTGGGGACCTGTGGACAGCAAAGGAAAACTTCACATAAAAGGGAAGGCAGCTTTTGGACTGAATGTGATGCATGGGAACTTTTTTCCGGGCAAACTCAGTATTTTTTAAACACTTCAGGATGCAATAGCAACTTATTAGACAAGGATGTTATTAAAAGCATTATTGCTGAATTTTCAGGATAATTATTCATTATTCAGATTCTGTAATATTTTGAAAGCAGAAAATGGCTTAGCTTGAGCAACGAAGAGAGAGAAACACATTCTTCTCTTATTGTCGCTAATAATCTCCATCGCCAAGATTGTTCTAAGTTTTGGTATGATGATTATGTCTATTTTGATTTTCGTTGTATTCATGAGTAGCTAAACTTATCTGTTAGGGTTATGGAAACCTTGTAATACACTCTCTATTGCTATGAGTTTGTGAATTTATGATGTGTCATGCCACTTATATCATTACTCTCTTCATTTTGATTGAATTCTCATGATTGCAAACATAGGGAATGCACCATTATAGCATTAACTTGTTCGATAGAAAAGTTATTGTTTGGAAAAGAGAGTGTGACAAGAAAATAGGGTTTCCAACCTCAATTTACACGTTAATGCACTAGCAGGATTAACTTCTTGGAGATTTCGTATAATTTGTTGTACACATTAGGTTCGAGAGAGCTAAGGTGAATAAATCCTTGATGGTTGAAAAACACTTGGATTTAGAATTAGAATACGACTCTCTATAAGTGCAAGCATGTATAAACTCCGCATTACTTATAGTTAATAGAGAGGTAGAAACTACAAGGTGGACATAACCCTAACTTGTCATTCTCTGTGATTAAATATTATTACATATATCGTCTTATTCGTTACACTAATAGTATTTTTGTGCACTTAAACCAAAACCCCCCTTATCTTGGAACCTTCGATCAACAGTCTACTAATAATCACAATACTTAGTGACCAGAGTATTCCCTGTGGGATTCGACACCCAACCCAGTTGGGTTCTATATTTGATAGCGACCGCTTACACTTTCCAACGAGAGTTGTAATTTGGGCGTATCAAATTTTGGCGCCGTTGCCGGGGAATACGGTTGTCAACTAAGTTTGTGATAGTTAATAGACCCTTTGGTCAAAGATTCTCAAATTTTACTTTTTGTTTGTTGTTTTTGTTTTGTTCAGGTTTGGTAGAGTGCATGCCAAATACACGAAGTTTTGGTCAGCCATTATTACCTCTAAATCCTGAACCACATCTTGTTGGCAGAATGGATGCACAACGAGACATTGAAAGAAGGGCTGCTCAACAGGAGCAGGCTAGATTAGCTATATTGGCAGTTGTACAAGCAAATCAACAGAATGCCGATAACCCAGGTCGGGCAACAAATCTTGATGATGAGGACCTGGGTGATGATGAGTTATTAAATCCAAGGCGTGCAGATGATGTGGCTACACCTGTGAACAGGAATGTCAATAGAGATCGTCAAGCTAGAATGAGACCTGAACGCCGAGCTGTGCAGGTCCCTTTTGATGATGATGATGACAATTTGGATGGGGCTTGTGCCACAGGGGCTATTATTCCTCCGCCCTTGGCACCCGGAGCCAAGTTCAATATCACTAGCACCATGATTCAGCTATTGCAACTCAAAGGGTTATTTGGTGGACTTGCAGGCGACGATCCGAATATGCATCTGATTAACTTTATATCAACATGCAAATCGTTTGACAACCCAGGGGTTGGACAGAATGCGATCCGGCTGTGCTTATTTCCATTGTCTCTATTTGGAGAGGCAACTCTATGGTTAAACGGGCTAACTCCTGACTCTATCACTAATTGGAGGCAACTGAAAGAAGCTTTCCTAGAAAGGTTCTTTCCGCCATCCAAGAGAGCACAATTAAGAGATGAGATAAGTAATTTCAGACAGCTTCCAACCGAAGCTCACCATGAGACATGAGAGAGGTTCAAGAAGAAGCTTATGCGGTTCCCAAATCATCAGATGACCAATGTCCACTTGATGGAAATATTATATAGGGCTTTGAACTCGGTGACTAAGCCAGTGGTTGATAATGCTGTGGGTGGGTCATTCATGGACCTTACTTTTATTGAGGCATGTAATATGCTTGATCGTATGACAAAGCAGAGTAGAGCTTGGCATACCAGGGATTCTGAGGTAGCAAGCTCTACTATATCTACTGGCATGACAGCAGAACAGAGGCGAAGAGAAGAGGAACGTGACCAGGATATGGCTCACATGAAAATGTAGATGGACCTTCTTACCAAGCATTTATTATCAGGGAAGACAGAAAAGGTCAAGGTTGTTGTATCACAGGGAAGAGATGACTCCAATTCTGAGGAGGAAGCAAATTACTTAAATAATCAGGGGGGTTTCCGAGGAAATTCCCAAGGAAACCAAGGTCAGAACTATTATGAAAAATCCTGATACAAGGACCGAGACCAAGGGAGTTGAAGAATAAGACTGACAGGAGTGGTTTGTATGTTCCTCCTAGAAATCGTGAAGCTGCTGCATCTGGCTCTGGGAAGATGTCCATGGAGGACATGATGGCTAAGCGGTTGAAAGGAGTGGAGGAAACCAACACGGGAGTAACTGAGGTAAAAAAATGATTTGTCCTCAATAAATCAATTGGTTGACTCGCATTCCACTGCAATAAAACAGCTGGAACAACAAATGAGTCAACTATCAGCGGCATTCAATCAAAGAAAAATGGGCACTTTACCTAGTGACACTGTGCAAAATCCAAGAAATGATGGATCATGTTTGGCTTTTACTACCAGGAGTGGTAAGGTGTTGGAAAATCCATCCAAAGGCAAGCCGGTGGTTGATAATATAAAAAAGAATGTTATTAAAGCAGATTGTGATAATTCTGTAGAAGCTGCAAATCAGAATGAGAACATTCATGATACTACACCTAGATGTCAGTAGTCTGAAAAGATTGATAATGGGAAGCAAAATAAAAAGGAAGTGGTGGAGAAAACTCTTCCAAATCCACCACCACTTTTTCCTCAGAGACTGAAGAAGAAGGCTGATGACACCAGGTTTAGTAAATTCATGACCATGTTGAAGCAGCTGACTATTAATGTGCCTTTGGTAGAGGCATTGGAGCAGATGTCAGGGTACGCCAAATTTATGAAGGACCTTTTGACAAAGAAAAGGGCAGCAAGCTATGAACTGGCAGATAATTTTCACCACTGCAGTGCAATTGCCATGAGGTCTTTAGTACAGAAGAAGGCAGATCCGGGTGTTTTCACTATTCTTGCACGGTTGGATCTTTAGATTTTGCTAAGGTGTTGTGCGATTTGGGGGCTAGCAATAATTTGATGCCACTAGCCATTTATAGACAGTTGGGGTTGGGCGATCCTACACCAACCAACATGCGGCTCGTAATGGCAGATAGATCAGTAAAACTACCTGTTGGTATCTTATATGATGTACTAGTGAAGGTTTCTACCTTCATTTTTCCTGCAGACTTTATTATTTTGGATTGCGAGGTGGATTTTTAAGTTCCCATAATCTTGGGTCGTCCTTTCCTCGCAACAGGAAGTGTGCTTATTGACTTACGAGTAAATGAGCTTTTATTTCAGATGAATGATGAAGTGGTACGTTTTGATGTATGCAAATCAATGAAGCAGCCCAAAGATATGAATGTGTTCTCTGTAGATGATGTTTGTTATGAGGATGAGAAGGAATTATCTTTAGAGAAGCAGCTTACTGTTGAGCCATTGGCTGCTGTGCTTTTGAACTTTGAGCGTGAGAATGTTGACGAGAACGAAGAAACTATATGTGCTCTGATAGGAATGGGGTCGTATTCATATGCCCCTAAGAAGCTGGACCTTGACCTTAAGAATCGACATTCACCACCAGTGAAGCCATCCATTGATGAGCCACCGGTGCTAGAATTGAAAGAGCTACCCAGTATCTAAAGTATGCATTCTTGGGAAGTGGAAATACACTGCCGGTTATTGTTGCTTCTGATTTAGGTAAGCAACAAGTAGAGGCTCTCATCTCTGTTCTGAAGAGGTACAAGAGAGCCATTGGTTGGACTATTGATGATATAATCGGTATCCCTCCTGGGATATGTATGCACAAAATTCAGCTCGAGGAAGATTGCGTGCCCACTATTGAGCATCAGCATCGTCTGAATCCACCTATACAAGAGGTGGTGAAGAAAGAAATTATAAAGTTGTTAGATGCTGGGGTGGTGTATCCAATATCAGACAGTAAATGGGTGAGTCCGGTACAATGTGTGCCCAAGAAAGGGGGCATGACAGTAGTAGCAAATGAAAAGAATGAGCTAATTCCACTCAGACCTGTCACAGGGTGGAGAGTGTGCATGGATTACCAGAAGCTGAATTCATGGACATTAAAAGACCACTTCCCAATGCCATTCATGGATCAAATGCTTGATCGATTGGCATGAAAGGGAGGGTTTTGTTTATTAGATGGTTATTCCGGATATAACCAGATTTGCATTGCTCCTGAATATCAGGAGAAGACCACTTTTACATACCCATATGGTACTTTTGCATTCAAACGAATGCCATTTGGGCTATGTAATGCACCTGCCACCTTTCAGTGATGTATGATGTCCATTTGCTCTGACATGGTTAAAGACACCTTGGAGGTGTTTATGGACGACTTTTCAGTTGTAGGTGAGTCATTTGAGTCATGCTTGGCAAATCTGAGTATGGCTTTGTAGCGATGTGTGGAATTCAATCTAGTGCTAAATTGGGAGAAGTGCCATTTTATGGTTAAGGAAGGCATTGTTCTTGGGCATAAAGTCTCTGAAAAGGGAATTGAGGTTGATTGAGCCAAGATTGAAGTTATCGAGAGACTACCACCTCCAATTTCTGTAAAGGGGGTTCGTAGTTTTCTCGGTCATGCGGGTTTTTACCGGAGGTTTATTAAAGACTTCTCCAAGATTGCTAGACCATTATGCAAACTTTTGGAGAAGGAGGCAAAGTTTTACTTTGGTGAAGATTGCTTGAAGGCATTTGAATGCCTCAAAGGAAAGCTAGTTGAAGCTCCTATTATTATAGCACCCGATTAGTCTCTACCTTTTGAAGTTATATGTGATGCAAGCGGGGTAGCCTTGGGTGCTGTACTTGGTCAGAAAAGAGAAAGGCTATTTCATCCAATCTACTATGCGATCAAGGCCTTGAATGGAGCACAGAAGAACTATACCGTCACTGAACAAGAGCTTCTAGCAGTTGTTTATGCTTTCGAAAAGTTCTGTGCTTACTTGTTGGGAACCAAAGTAGTGGTTCATACAGATCATACGGCTCTAAGATATCTAATGGCAAATAAGGATGCTAAGCCAAGGCTAATTAGGTGGGTGTTACTGCTTCAAGAATTCAATTGCGAGGTAAAGGATAGAAAAGGTTGTGAAAACCAAGTAGCTGATCATCTATCTAGAATTGAGAGTGAGCACATAGTGCAAACCGACCTTGGTATTGATGATGTGATGATAGGTGAATTTACACGCCTAAAGTACTATATTTTACCCATATTTTAGCTAAGTTTTGAGGACAAATTATATAATGCATGCACTTTTAGTCCTTTTTCCTGTAAGTGAGCTAACAAACGTGATTAGCAAGTTTTCAGGTATAAATGATGAAGATTTCAGTATTTTATGGATAACTTGACGCCAAAGAAAGCTTCACGAAAGAAGAAAGGGAAAGCTTGGACGCCAAGGACCAAAAGTGGCGCATGGAAAATCTGTCCCGGGCAAAAACAGCAATTCTAAAGACTTTGGGGATTAGCAGTAACTTATTAGGATTAGGATAATGATGCAGTAACCCAGTAGGAATGGGTTAAGTAATGCAGTAGCTTAGTAGGAATAGGATATGGGTGTTATAAATACCCTATTTTGCTAGAGACTTTAATTCACCCATTCATTCCCCCAGTCCATCAATTCCCATCCATCCACCATCCATCCATCCATCAAAACAATTCTCTTTATTAATTCATTGTTGACATTATTTTTCATCTATTCAATTCTTAATTTCCACAACAAGAGAAATGTTACTTTGCAAAGAAGTCACGCCTAAACGTCTACCACACTTTACTACACGAGATCTTTATTGTGGTATAATAAGAATGTCGATTGTTATTTCCTTCGCACTCATGGGTAACTAAACTTCTCTGTTGGGGTTATGGAAGCCTTATGAGATACTATCTAAGGCTATGAGTTTATGAATTCGTGACACGTAGGCTGCTTATATCATTATTCTCTTCATCTTAATCTAAATTCTTTGTGGCTGCAGACGCATAGAATACGCCAGTATAGCATTAACTTGTTCGAAAGAAAAGTTATATGTCTGGAAAAGAGATAATGTCAAGGTAATAGGGTCCCATCCCCTATTAAAAAGTTAGTGCCGTAACTGGATTAACCTCTTGGAGAATTTGTACCATTAGATACGCTTTAAGCTCGAAAGAGTTAAAGTGAAATAGTCCTTGTTTAGGTTGAAAGACACTTGGATTTACCATCGAATACAATTCTCTATAAGCCCATGCATGTCTGAATTCCACATAACTCATAGCCAATAGAGACGTATAACTCATAAGGTGGACATACCCCCAACTTCTCAATTCTCATTGTTTTACATCTTACCAAACATTCTTTCTTTTTACTTTGCTATTTTCTGTTTTTACTTTATTACTTTGTTTACATTATTTGGCATGATAAAATCCCCCCTTTTTACGAGACTTGCACTAAAAGTCTAGTAATCCTTGCTTACTTGTTGACCAAGTTATTCCCTGTGGTATCGATACCCAACCCAGTTGGGTTATATATTTGACAACGACCGTTTTACACTCCTACGAGAGCTGTAGATTGAGCATTATCATGATGCAATCCCCGACGAAGAGATTCTAGCAACTATGGTGGAAAACTTATCGTGGTATGTAGATTTTGCCAACTACGTGGTGAGCAAAGTTATTCCTAAGCATCTCTCCTTTCATCAAAAGAAAAAATTCATGCATGATGTGAAACATTACTTCTGGGATGAGCCTTATCTTTTTCGACGATGTGCTGATGGTATTATTAGGCGATGCATCCCAGATGTAGAGGTGCCTAGCATACTGGAAGCAAGTCATGCTTCCCGAGTTGGGGGTCACCAGGCAGGTGATCGGACGGCCAGGAAAGTACTGCAAAGTGGCTATTATTGGCCTTCATTATTCAAGGATGCCTACGATTTTGTAAGAAGATGTGATCAGTGTCAGAGGCAAGGCTCTATCTCAAAGCACCATGAGATGCCCATGTCTAAAATGGTTGAAGTAGAGTTATTCGATGTATGGGGTATTGATTTCATGGGCCCATTTGTGAGTTTATTTGGGATGAAATATATCCTAGTTGTTGTGGACTATGTATCTAAATGGGTCAAAGCAGTCGCGCTAGCTGATAATGAAGGTAAGAGTGTTGTAGCGTTCTTAAAGAGAAATATCTTCTCTCATTTTGGGGTACCTCGTACCATCATAAGCGATGGAGGATCACATTTTTGCAACAAGCTTTTCAGAGCCGTATTTGTAAAATACGGGGTTAAGCAACATAAGGTAGCTACACCGTACCACCCATAAAATAGTGGGCAGGTAGAGGTTTCTAATCGGGAGATCAAGCTGATCCTTGCTAAGACTGTGAATGCCAATAGGAAAGATTGGTCCAGAAAGCTGGACGCTGCCTTATGGGCATACAGGACCGCGTTTAAAACACCAATTGGCATGTCACCATACCAACTAGTTTATGGGAAGGCTTGTCACTTGCCAATTGAGCTAGAACATAAAGCACTATGGGCACTGAAGTAGCTTAACCTGAATTGGGATGATGCTATTAATATGAGATTAGGACAGCTGAATGAGATGGATGAATTCCATCTACATGAATATGAAAGAGCAGATCTCTACAAAGAAAGGATGAAAAAGTACCATGATCGGAGGACGATCCAATGAAACTTTCAGAATGGCGATTTGGTACTTCTTTTCAACTCCAGACTGAAGCTGTTTCCAAGTAAGTTGAAATCTAAATGGTCTGGTCCATTCAAAATCAGCCAAGTTTACTCATCTGGAGTAGTGGAGTTAGAAAACAATGATGGTGGTGTCATTAAGGTGAATGGCCAACGAGTGAAGCTATATATCGGTCCAACCGACTCGATAAAACGTATAGCCACCATATATCTTGATGAAGTCTGAGTAATCGAGATAACTATGTCGTGCCGCGACAATAAATCAAGCGCTACATAGGAGGCAACCAATCATTTTTGTTTTACTAGGAGTTTATTTTTGTTAAATAAAAAAATCCAAAAAGAAGAGTCGAGCCACGACAAAAACTAAGGTGCTTGGTGGGAGGCAACCCATCATTCTAATCATTTTTGTTGTTTTTGATTAAGTGTAGGTGCAAAAAGTACAAAGGAGGAGATTAGTCATAAATTTTTATTTGAAAGTGGGTCATGCCAATGGTGGTAAGTCTAGTAATGATGGAGCAAAGGCTATAGGCTAGGCGTCGCCTATGCCAACATAGGCAATGGGCAAGGCGTCGCCTATGCCATTGCCTATGCTCACTGCCTCACATAGGCGATGGGAAAGGCGCCGCCTATGCCAACATAGGCAATGGGCAAGGCGTCGCCTATGCCAACATAGGCAATAGGCTAGGCGCCGCCTATGCCATTGCCTATGCTCACTGCCTCGCATAGGCGATGGGCAACGCGTCGCCTATGCCAACATAGGCAATGATAAAGGCGCCGCCTACTTATGCTTAGGCAATGCTATAGGCACCGCCTACTTATGATTTTTGCCTACTAATCCGTTTGTAGATGGATCAAACCGACCCATGGCTCATCCTTTAAATATACCCTCTACCTTTGAACACCACTCAATTGTTTGTTGAACCTAGGCGCCGCCCAAGCTCCTTTATCCTCTCCAAGTTTTCCTCTTTTCTTATCTAATCTTGCGGACTCACCTTTCCGATCCATCACCAAGTAAGTTGATCTTTTATATTCCGTAGTTGTTGCAATGCTATGCTTATAATGGTTAATTAGATTTTGAAGTGGTGCTTGGTGATAAGGATATAGTTGGTTTGTTATGATGCATCTCATTGAGTGAAAGGATTCTTGTGGGTATTCTTGACTTTACTCCGGCATGTAGTGCTTGGTATTCACTGTCATAATTTTTTTTATGGAGTTGAAATTTTGAAGTTAATGCATAATCTTGAGAGTTGTAAGCTTGAATGTTTGAATGACTCATTCATCAATGTAATGATCATGATTGACCACAAGCATAAGATGGTGTGATTGTTTTTATGCTATAGCATGATAAGATTTCTTTGTGGTAGTCTTGTTCAAAGATTGCATTGCTCCAATGAAATAAAGTTGAAAATGATAGTCAAGATTACATGACCATTGTGTGCTGCTTCTCTATATCAAACTGAGAAATTGTTATGTAAAGTGAAGGGTTGAAAGTGCAACTGCGCTATTAATGTTGTTGGAACATACCACCTAAATGTATGTCGATGAAGTCTGAGTAATCGACATCACTCACTCAATTAGTTTGTACAAGCAAATTAAGTGTGGGGTGGTGCCATCACTATTTTCTTTTTCAATTATAGTGAATCTTCCGAAATGAAACTAACATGACTCTATTGTGATCTCAGGTAACATGGCTTCGAAAGGACGACAGGGAAAGGAGAAAGCATCCACCTCACAAAAAGGTCAGAAAAGGTCAAGAAAAGACCAGGTAATCATCCTAAAAATTCAGCAATAATGTTTTTAATAACATCCTTGTCTAATAAGTTGTTACTGCATCTTGAAGTATTTAAAAAATACTGAGTTTGCCTGGAAAAAAGTTCCCATGCATCACATTCAGTCCAAAAGCTGCCTTCCCTTTTATGTGAAGTTTTCCTTTGCTGTCCACAGGTCCCCAAAGTGCTGAAATCTTCCTCATTAGTACCTGAAAAGCATGCTAATCAAATAAGTCAGCTCACTTAACTAAAAATGGACTAAAAGTGCAAGAAGTATGTATTTTATCGTCAAAACTTAGCTAAAACATGGGTAGATTATGGTGCTCAGACGTATAAATATGCCCAACATCACCACCCCACACTTAAAGCTTTGTTTGTCCTCGTACAAAATAGTACATCCATGCGAATACCTAATTAAAATTCACAAGAGCAACACAAAATTTTCAACAAGACATGCACGGCAATTATTAACAAAGAGTAGATTTCTTGATCATTACTAGAAACAACTCACCCTCCAACATAGACTCATTAAGTTGGTTAATTCGTATACACAAGTTAAGCCAAAAAAAATCACATAAAACTACCCAACAATCATCAATCATGTGCGCTCACACAAAATGTTACCCATAATCACTCATAGTTTTCCATTTTTCAAAACATGGGTAAAAGACTTTGCTTGCTCTCACTCTCACAAAGAATTCTTAGATTACAACTGATGACCATATATTTGCCCTTAGTGTAATGCTCCACTAATATCAGAATGCTAAGGTTCGGATCAAGTAGGTCTTTACGGGTTGTAATGTAGGCTAAAGGGACAGGTAGGACTATTTTGGCCAGAAATAGTGACTATGTTCCCTAAGCGCTTTAATACACTACATTATGCTATTTACACTAACTTTTAACAACCACTCGACCTTCCTTTCATCTACCAACCCCCTTTCATGATGGGAATATACAACTCTCTTTTTTTTTCCTTAATTTATTATTATTTTTTTTCTTTTTCTCTTTTTCTTTTTCTTTTTTTATTAAGCATCCCTATGATAGCCACCCTTTATCACAATATTTTCACGTACCAATAAACTCTGGGGCATCACTTTCACCATTTTCCTCTTATTTTGCCACACTCTTTACTCAACTTGATTCTACAATTTAAAGCGCGTAGGAGTTTTTGGATCAAATTATGGTCTTTTCAAAAAAAAAGATTAGGCTACATATGAGGTTGCCAAAGAAAATAGCTAAAGGCTCAAAGGGTGTTCACTAGGACAATGTACAAAGGTAGGTAAAAAGAAGATAAACAAAATCAGGGCTGCCAAAGAAATGCCTAAATCATCTCCTAAACTCACAATCTTTATTTCGCTTCACACACACACTAGGCAAGTTCTAGCATCAGTCGCAACAAAGAATATACAATAACCCTACACACACATGGCACATGGTCAACTTAATTGGGAGCATTATAGATTCTTGACCCAACAGATGAATGAATTAAACCACAAACAATTATCACACAGTGAGTCACAACTTAGAGCCTAAATGTTTCAATAGTAATGATTCAGCACAAACTCCTGTTATAATGTCATGCCGTCTATCAGAACAATTTCATGCAAAATCTGACAAATTACAACTAACTAACTACGACTAAATCAAAATAACTAAGAATAAATATAGGAAAGCAGTACACAATACAGCAGACATATACCCGCACCCCACACTTAGACGGAACACACTGCCCTCAGTGTAAATAAATAAGCAAAACCTGGTTAGTCAGACTCCTCCTCTATATTCGGGGTCATACCCCCTGCGTCAGAATCATCATCAGAGTCGTCATCATCAGAGTTTTCCTCCACATCAGAGTCTAGAAGTCGGTGATCATCGTCTATAAGCACATCATCATCTAGAGGTTCCTTAAAATTTTACCCCACTCCACACATGGCTCGAGCATGCTCATTAAGCAGGTAGTCATAGTCCAACTGCCAAAATTTTGTATCAGTCGGCACACGACCCCCATTCATCATGGTAAACCTAGTCATGCCATACAGATGATGGAAAAAACTTTCATCTCGAGCATGTCTCGCAGCAGTGGTAAGGTTGATGCCTTGACCAGTTTTTGGCTCTTTGATTTTTGTGAGGTCTACCTTCTTTGGGTTATGTGGCAACTTATAGTCTGCTGGCTCCTCCTCAATGTGCTCTTTCCTTAAGATTGCAGTCAACAAATTGCCAAAACTGAAATGGGACCTTTTGTGCAACCTTGCTTTTTGCATTGACGTTCGTATAACCGCACCAATGTTGATGGGAACATTCGTCATTAGAGAATATACCAAGCAGACTCGATCACGTGTGATCTTAGTGTATTATGTCCCAGGAATCAAGCAGGAATTGACTATTCTTAACCATAAACGAGCTTCTCTGTTCAAAGAAGCATATGGGTAAGTATTGTGACGACCATTATGTTTGTGACGAGTCCACCGGGTCATGAATCTTTATCCACACAACGTATGTCTGATGGATCTGTACGGAGGTCTGTGGTAAAGCTCCTTGAGTGGTGATTGATCCACACTTGGAGTACCCAGGAAAGAGTTGAAGAAATCAGCGTTCAATTGCAAGTCTTGGCCCCGAATCTTTACTTCATTTCCCATAGCCCTTAGGGACCAGTTGGCATAAAACTCTCGAGTCAAATCAAGATTGCATTCCCCCATATCTCGGAAGATAAAGTCAAGATTTAGTGCCATGATTTTAGCCAAAATGAGGGGGTCTCTCTTTGCTAAACTTTCCTTCTGCATCAAATCCACATGAACATATTTCTTCACTTTATTGTTCTTATACTATTTCTTCCCTTCCTCCTCCAACATCACCAGGCTGATTCCTCCTCTCTTCAAGTGCCTCGACGCACTTGAAGAAATATGTTTTGGAGGAGGAAGGTAAGGAATGGTATAAGAACAATAAAGTGAAGAAATATGTTCATGTGGATTTGATGCAGAAGGAAAGTTTAGCAAAGAGAGACCCCCGCATTTTGGCTAAAATCATGGCACTAAATCTTGACTTCATCTTCCGAGATATGGGGGAATGCAATCTTCATTTGACTCGAGAGTTTTATGCCAACTGGTCCCCAACGGCTACGGGAAATAAAGTAAAGATTCGGGGCCAAGTCTTGCAATTGAACGCTGATTTCTTCAACTTTTTCCTAGGTACTCCAAGTGTGGATCAATCACCACTCAAGAAGCTTTACCACAGACCTCCCTACAGAGCCATCAGACATACGTTGTGTGGATCAAGGTCCAGGACCCGGTGGACTCATCACAAAGATAATGGTTGTCACAATACTTACCCATATGCTTCTTTGAACAGAGAAGCTCGTATATGGGTAAGAATAGTCAATTCCTGCTTGATTCCTGAGACACAATACACTAAGATCACACGTGATTGAGTCTGCTTGGTATATGCTCTAATGACGAATGTTCCCATCAACATTGGTACGGTTATACGAATGTCAATGCAAAAGGCAAGGCTGCACAAAAGGTCGCATTTCAGTTTTGGCAATTTGTTGACTGCAATCTTAAGGAAAGAGCACATTGAGGAGGAGCCAGCAGACCATAAGTTGCCACATAACCCGAAGAAGGTAGACCTCACAAAAATCAAAGAGCCAGAAACTGGTCAAGGCATCAACCTTACCACTGCTGAGAGACATGCTCGAGATGAAAGTTTTTTCTGCCATCTGTATGGCATGACTAGGTTTACCATGATGAATGGGGGTCGTGTGCCGACTGATGCAGAGCTTTGGCAGTTAGACTATGACTACCCGCTTAATGAGCATGCTCGGGCCATGTGTAGAGTGGGGGTAAATTTTGAGGAACCTCTAGATGATGATGCGCCGACAGACGATGATCACCGACTGCTAGACTCTAAGGTGGAAGACAACTCTGATGATGACGACTCTGATGATGATTCTGACGCAGGAGGTATGATCGCGGATATAGAGGAGGAGTCTAACTAACCAGGTTTTGCTTATTTATTTACACTGAGGGCAGTGTGTTCCGTCTAAGTGTGGGGTGCGGGTATATGTCTGCTATATTGTGTACTGCTTTCCTATATTTATTCTTAGTTGTTTAGATTTAGTCGTAGTTAGTTAGTTGTAATTAGTCAAATTTTGCATGAAATTGTTCTGATAGACGGCATGGCATTATAACAGGAGTTTGTGCTGAATCATTACTATTGAAACATTTAGGCTCTAAGTTGTGACTCACTGTGTGATAATTGTTTGTGGTTTAATTCATTCATCTGTTGGGTCAAGAATCTATAATGCTCCCAATTAAGTTGACCATGTGCCATGTGTGTGTAAGGTTATTGTATATTCTTTGTTGCGACTGATGCTAGAACTTGCCTAGTGTGTGTGTGAAGTGAAATAAAGATTGTGAGTTTAGGAGATGATTTAGGCATTTCTTTGGCAACCCTGATTTTGTTTATCTTCTTTTTACCTACCTTTGTACATTGTCCTAGTGAACACCCTTTGAGCCTTTAGCTATTTTCTTTGGCAACCTCATATGTAGCCTAATCTTTTTTTTTTGAAAAGGCCATAATTTGATCCAAAAAATCCTAAGCGCTTTAAATTGTAGAATCAAGTTGAGTAAAGAGTGTGGCAAAATAAGAGGAAAATGGTGAAAGTGATGCCCCAGAGTTTATTGGTACGTGAAAATATTGTGATAAAGGGTGGCTATCATAAGGATGCTTAATAAAAAAAGAAAAAGAAAAAGAGAAAAAAAATAATTATAATAAATTAAGAAAAAAAAAGAGTTGTATATTCTCATGATGAAAGGGGGTTGGTAGATCAAAGGAAGGTCGAGTGGTTGTTAAAAGTTAGTGTAAATAGCATAATGTAGCGTATTAAAGTATTTAGGGAACATAGTCACTATTTTTAGCCAAAATAGTCCTACCTGTCCCTTTAGCCTACATTACAACCCGTAAAGACCTATTTGATCCTAACCTTAGCATTCTGATATTAGTGGAGCATTACACTAAGGGGAATCATATGGTCATCAGTTGTAATCTAAGAATCCTTTGTGAGAGTGAGAGCAAGCAAAGTCTTTTACCCATGTTTTGAAAAATGCAAAACTATGAGTGATTATGGGTAACATTTTGTGTGAGCGCACATGGTTGATGATTGTTGGGTAGTTTTATGTGATTTTTTTTGGATTAACTTGTGTATACAAATTAACCAACTTAATGAGTCTATGTTGGAGGGTGAGTTGTTTCTAGTAATGATCAAGAAATCTACTCTTTGTTAATAATTGTCGTGCATGTCTTGTTGAAAATTTTGTGTTGATCTTGTGAATTTTAATTAGGTATTCGCATGGATGTACTATTTTGTTCGAGGACAAACAAAGCTTTAAGTGTGGGGTGGTGATGTTGGGCGTATTTATACGTCTAAGCACCATAATCTACCCATGTTTTAGCTAAGTTTTGAGAATAAAATACATACTTCTTGCACTTTTAGTCCATTTTTAGTCAAGTAAGCTGACCTATGTGATTAGCATGCTTTTCAGGTACTAATGAGGAAGATTTCAGCACTTTGGGGACATGTGGACAGCAAAGGAAAACTTCACATAAAAGGGAAGGCAGCTTTTGGACTAAATGTGATGCATGGGAACTTTTTCCCGGGCAAACTCAGTATTTTTTAAATACTTCAGGATGCAATAGCAACTTATTAGACAAGGATGTTATTAAAATCATTATTGCTGAATTTTTAGGATGATTATTGATTATTCAGATTCTGTAATATTTTGAAAGCAGAAAACGGCTTAGCTTGAGCAACGGAGAGAGAGAAACACATTCTTCTCTTATTGTCGCTAATCATCTCCATTGCCAAGATTGTTCTAAGTTTTGGTATGATGATTATGTCTATTTTGATTTTCGTTGTATTCATGAGTAGCTAAACTTATCTGTTAGGGTTATGGAAACCTTGTAATACACTCTTTATTGCTATGAGTTTGTGAATTTATGATGTGTCATGCCACTTATATCATTACTCTTTTCATTTTGATTGAATTCTCATGGTTGCAAACATAGGGAATGCGCCATTATAGCATTAACTTATTCGACAGAAAAGTTATTGTTTGGAAAAGAGAGTGTGACAAGAAAATAGGGTTTCCAACTTCTATTTACACGTTAATGCCCTAGCAGGATTAACTTCTTAGAGAGTTCGTATAATTTTTTGTACACTTTAGGTTCGAGAGAGCTAAGGTGAATAAATCCTTGATGGTTGAAAAACACTTGGATTTAGAATTAGAATACGACTCTATATAAGTGCATGCATGTATAAACTCCGCATTACTTATAGTTAATAGAGAAGTAGAAACTACAAAGTGGACATAATCCTAACTTGTCATTCTCTGTGATTAAATATTATTACATATATCGTCTCATTCGTTACACTAATAGTATTTTTGTGCACTTAAACCAAAACCCCCCTATCTTGGAACCTTCGATCAACAGTCTACTAATAATCACAATACTTAGTGACCAGAGTATTCCCTGTGGGATTCGACACCCAACCCAGTTGGGTTCTATATTTGGCAGCGACCGCTTACACTTTCTAACGAGAGTTGTAATTTGGGCGTATCACCTGGTATGGGGATTTTGAGTTTCTAGTTCTGTCTTTTAGGTTCACTAATGCCCCTGCGGCATTCATCAATTTGATGAATAGGGTTTTCTGTTAGTTTCTGGATCTGTTTGTCATTGTGTTCATTGATGACATCCTGGTGTACTCTAAGAGTGAGGTGGATCATGCCAATCACCTCCATGTTGTGTTGTAGACCTTGAAGGAGCAGCAGTTGTATGCCAAATTCTCTAAATCTGAATTTTAGTTGAATGCTGATAATTTTTTGGGTCATATCATTTCTAGTAAGGGGATCGTGGTAGATCTGCAAAAGGTTATAGTGGTTAAGAAGTGGCCTAGACCCACGACTCCAATCGATATTTGGAGCTCCTTGGGTTAGGTTGGGTACTATAGGAGGTTTGTGGAAAGCTTTTCGACTATAGCTGACCCGTTGACTAAATTAACTCAGAAAAAGGTAAGGTTCCCTTGGTAGGATTCTTGTGAGGGTAGTTTTGAGAAGCTGAAGGATAAGCTAACTTCGACTTTAATTTTGACATTGCCAGAAGGCACTGAGGGGTTTGTGGTCTACTGTGATGCATCACAGGTGGGAATTAGTTGTGTTTTGATGCAACATGGTAAGGTAATTTCCTATGCTTTTAGGCAGTTGAAGGTGCATGAGAGGAATTATCCTACTCATGATTTGGAGAATTTAGCAGTGGTATTTGCTTTGAAAATCTGGCGGCACTATTTGTATGGAGCACACGTGGACATCTTTTTTTATCATAAGAGTCTGCAGTATGTGTTCACTCAAAAAGAGCTTAATCTCAGGCAGAAGAAGTGGCTTGAGATTCTCAAGGACTATGATATGAGTCTTCACTACCACCTAGGTAAAGCTAACATAGTTGTTGATACTCTTAGTAGGTTGTCCATAGGGAGTTTAGCTCATGTGGATAAGGAGAATCAAGAGTTGGTGAAGGATATTCACCGCTAGGCTAATATTGGAGTTTGCCTTTTGGACTCCAAAAATGGTGGCGTGATGGTATAGTAAATGGTGTGGTCGTCTCTTGGTGCAGAGATCAAAGAGAAGCAAATTCTAGATCTTGTCTTGATAAAAATCAATGGTGATGTAGGTGGGCAAAATATGATGGTATTTTAAATTAGTGGTGATAGTACATTGCGGTACCAAGGGAGGTTATGTGTTCCTAACGTCGATGGTCTGTGAGAAAGGATATTGGTTGAGGCGCATGTATAGCGCTATAATGTTCATCCTGGTTGGACGAAAATGTATCATGATCTCAAGGGGATATATTGGTGGAATGGCATGAAGAAGGATGTAGCTGATTTTGTGGCCAAGTGTATGGTATGTCAACAAGTGTATTTAAAAACTGAATTGCCCGAATGGAAATGAAAAGTAATCAACATGGATTTTGTTACTGGTCTTCCTCGAACTCGAAACCAATTTGATTCGGTTTAGGTCATCATGGAAAGAATGACAAAGTCGGCTCACTTTCTACCAGTGAGGACTAACTTTTTGACTGAGGATTATGCGAGGTAGTATCCTCATGATATTGTGAAGCTGCATGGGGTACCTATTTTGATTATCTCTGATCAGGATACGTAATTTTCATTTCACTTCTGGTGGTTATTTCAGAAAGGGTTGGAAACTAAGGTTAGTTTGAGTATTTCTTTTCACCCGCAAATGGATGGGCAAGTAGAAAAGACTATTCAGACATTAGAGGATATGCTTCATTTATATGTGATTAATTATGGTGGTAATCAGGTTGAGCATCTACTTATTGTAGAGTTTGCTTACAACAATAGTTACCATTTTAGCATTGGGATGGCCCTTTTTAGGGAATTGTATGGTAAGAGGTGTAGATCTCATATTGGGTGGTTTGATCTTGGTGAGGCAGGTATGTTTATCCTGGATTTGGTTTACCAGGCCATGGAGAAGGTGAAGGTGATTCGAGTTAGACTTAAAGCTGCCTAAAGTCTCCAAAAGTCCTATATGGATGTAAGGCGTAGGGACTTGGAGCTTCAGGTTGGGGATAGGGTGTTCCTAAAGATGTCTCCTATGAAAGAAGTAATGCGATTCAAGAAAAAAGGGGAAGCTTAGTCCCCAGTATGTTAGTCCTTATATGGTTTTGAGGACGGTTGGTAATGTTGCGTATGAATTGGAGTTGCCTTATAGTTTGAGCTCCATTCATTCGGTATTTCATGTCTCTATGTTGAGAAAGTATATAGGTGACCCTTCATTGGTTGTTCCTTTAGAAGAAATGGGTATTTCAGATTCTCTGTCCTATGATGAGATCCGATTGAGATCTTGGATCGGCGGTTGTGGACCAAGGATGTAGCTTAGGTTAAGGTCCTATGGTGGAACGAAAAGGTGGTAGAAGCTACTTGGGAAGCGGAAGAGGACATGAAGTCCTAGTATCCACTCTTGTTTTTGCTCCCAAAATTCGTGTGGAAGGCATGTGTTCTTCATCATACTTTTGTTTTCTAACTTAGTATAAGGTTAGAGTCGAGGAATTAGGGTATGAATCGTGTTTGTACTACCTTGTGCGTTATTTGGAGATGAATGATCCAAGTGGGGGAGAATTGAAACACCCTGGGTTTAGATCCTTAGAAATTTCCTGGGTTTTTAGTTTCTGGACATCATATGACTAAGGCGTACTAGTCGTAAGATGAGATACAATTGGTTGGTCTTGGTTGTATATTAACTAGTGTTGGTTGGATGGTTTCTGTTCAAGGTACGGTTGGATCATACTAATCGTATGTTAAGCTAGTAGTGGTATGATGTCAATCGTATGTTACCCTGTGATTAGCCTAGAGGATTCTATTCTACCTAAGGTACAGATTTAGGGTACTGGCCGTATGGTTGGGTATGGTTTGACTTGGGTGGTCGTATGTTGGACAGTGTTGGGGTCTAAGGGGAGGCCCAGGGTATGAGATAAGGGTACCACTTATACCCTAGGGTACGATTTGGGGGGGTCGTACCCTCCTGCGGGAATTTTATATAGTTTAAGTCGAGGGTAATCTGGACATTTTCCCTTTTTACCTCTTAAGGTCCCACGACTTAAAACACTCTTGGGACATCATTTACCCTATTATTCTAATTATAAACACTTAAACTCTCTCTCAAATTCTCTCAAAGGCTCTTGGGTCAAGAAAGGCCAGGGTTTCATCAATAGGATAAATTTAGGACTTATAAGGGTGGTTTCTCTCTGTCATCTTTGTAATCTAAGGCATGTTACTCCTCTATCATTGTTAGTTCCAACTAATGGCATGTTTATCAATTGTTTTCATGGTATAATTGCGTTATAGTTTTGGGTTTTCAATTATATGTTGGGGGTTTTGGTTATAATAGTTGGTTATAATTTTTCCATGTATTTTACTTACGTTTTTTATATTATAATGGTCATTTGAACATTTGGTTGCATAGGAATGGTTGATAACTCTCAACTTACACCTCAATTTAGTGCAAAACGGTCGTCGTCAATATATTTACCCAACTTTGGAGTTGGGGTCGAATCCACAAGGAACAATGTGAGTGGCAATTAAATCAATTTGAAACTATAGCTACAAGTTTAATTCAAACGAATAATGCAAAAAGATAAAGTGAGGGTTTTTAATGATTAGCAAATAATTGTCAGTCGCTTTAATCAGTGTTTGTAATCAAGATTTTATGAAGTAACCAGAATTATGTTCACTAGGGCTTACGGTAGATGCTAGAGGTGACTCAAGATTCTCACGGTGGTTAGAATAACAAGCTATCTTTATCGATGATATGCTCAAATGTCTCTCGACCTATTTAAGCGTTTAATTTCCTAATCCTCTCGGACTTAGGAAATCGTTATTCACTACCCAGATTTTACCTCGGGTTTATCGACCTTGTTACAGCGCTGATTATTAAACGAAGTATTTTCGAGTCCCTGTTGATAATTCACTTCCTACTGTACATGATTTCTTTCTCAAGAAAATCAAAGCAGGTGTGTCTACTATTTTCAACCAACAGACGTTAATTAAAATCTCAGAATTATCAAGAAATCCTAACAACTATTAAATCTTGAGTGTTTAGCACATCGTCATGACCTAACCCTAGATCCCATAATTCAGGTTAATGGAGTTTAGCTACTCATGATGCAAGGAACAAGTACACGAATTGAATTCATAAGTGAGAAGATTAACTTACAACGATGATGAAAATCAAGAAATATAACTTGAATTGGAACTCCCAAAATATTGTTACTAGCGAGAGAGAAATATCGTATGTTTTTCGAATAAAGATGAGTCCAAAATAATTAATTCCCCACCTTGAAAACCTTAAAACAAGGCATTAAATAGTTTAACCTAATTAAGAAAATATAATCGAAGTTACAGCTTTTCCTCGGAATAGATGATGACGTCCGTGATGGCTTATTACGGATGTCGTCAGCTCCTCTGCACTTTTGGCTTTCGCTGCCTAAGGCTGACAACGACGATGACGCCTTATCCCCTACTCCTATGGTATCTCTGATTTGTGCGGCTACACGCATCGGGGCCCATTCAGGGGGTAACATCGGATCCATATAGCCCGTGGGTGGTTCTAGGATGGCTAAGCTACACATACCCAGGTTAATGGTTTTAAGGCATGCTAAACCTAGTTCCCTTTCCCAGCATGGATATATATATGTGTGTGTGTGTATATGTATGGTTGTGAATGCATATGGATGTTTACTTGATATTAAAGGTTGACATTATTTTATCCTTATCCTGAGTGCATGTTAGAGTTCACCCACTAACCCTTCTTCGGGCGTTGTATCAGTGATCAAATTCGGGATCAGCTTGTGTTGGATTGAAGTGTTAAGCTTCGTATTCCAGAAGGCTCCATTTAATGTCATGGATGTCCTTACATACTTTGGTCATTTTATAGACTATGGTTTTGGCTATGGTTGGGGGCATGTCCCGATCGGATATTATTTATCATTTGGATAGAGACTTTGTAGGACTACTATGGGTTGGTATAGGCGATGTCGATATTGGTGTCAGCCTTGGCATTAGTATTGGTATTGGGACTGATACTAGTGGACTATATTTGATTTATGATTGTTCCATTTTGTTTTGGATTATATATGTATATATATACATATATATATACTTATTGAGTCATTGCCTTGGTTTGGTTTGTTCGGTATTAGATAGTTGACTTGGTTGGGTTGGTCATGGTCTTGGACCTATCCCAAAGTCTTTGAGTTATAAATAACTCTATCTTGTTATATGCTCAAAATTCATCCGACTCAGGGCGTGTATTTGGATGTTAGTTGGCTAACGGGGGCGGTCTTTGGTCCTGGTTAGACTTGGGATGCCCATTACAACAAGGCCTTAGTTTGGATCGTGTTAGTGCTGTGGGTCGAAAATTGACTGGGGCATGCCAGGGACGAAGAAAAGCGGCCTAGTGTAGTCCATTGGGGTGGGCAGGGCCATTTGGGTGGTCAAACAGGCAAAACAACGCTAACGTGGAATTTTTGGGCTAAATTAGTGTGCTATAGCCTATAGTTCTGGGGGTGGGCCCAGGGTCCAAGCGTGTTGTGGAGTAAAAATTGACTAGGGCATGTCAGGGATGCTGGGGAGCGACCTAGTGTAGGCCTTTGGGGTGGACGGGGCCATTTGTGTGGTCAAACGGGCAAAATAGAATGAACGAGGCATTTTTAGGCTAAATCGGTGTGCTATAGCCCACGGTTCCATAGGTGAACTCGAGGTTCAGGCATGTTGTGGTCCAAATATCAATTGGGGCATGCCAAGGAGGCTGGGGAGAAGCTTAGTGTGGGCCGTTGGGGTGGGCAGGTCCATTTGGATGGTCAACCAAGCAAAACGGCATGAACAGGGCATTTTTGGGCCAAATTATGTGTTATAGCCCACGGTTCCGATGGTGGGCTCGGGGTCAGGGCGTGTTGTGGGCCGACAATCGATCAGGGCATTTCAGGGAGGCTGGGGAGTGGCCTAGTATGGCTTATTGGGGTGGGCAGGGCTATTTGGGTGGTCAAACGGGTGAAATAATGTGAACGGGGCATTTTTGGGCCAAATCAATGTGTTATAGTCCATGGTTCCGGAGGTAGTCCTGGGGTCCGAGCATACTGTAGGCTGAAAATTGATCGAGGCATGCTAGGGAGGTTGGGAAGCGGCCTAGCGTGGCCCGTTAGGGTGGGCGAGGCCATTTGGATGGTCAAACAGGCAAAAGTGCAAACTGGACGTTTTCGGGCTAAATCAATGTGCTAGAGCCTACGGTTCTGGGAATAGGCCTAGGGTTCGGGCATGTTGTTGGCTAAAAATTGATTGGGGCATGCCAGGTAGGCTGGGGAGAAGCCTAGTATGGCCCGTTAGTGTGGGTGGGCCCATTTAGGTGGTCAAACGGGCAAAACAGTGTGAACGGGGCATTTTTTAGCTAAATCGGTGTGTTATAGCCCACAGTTTCGGGGATTGGCTCGGGATCCGGACATGTTATGGATTGAAAATCGACTAGGGCGTGCCAAGGAGGCTGGGGAGCAGCCTAGTATGTGCCGTTGGGGTAGGCGGGGCCATTTGGGTGGTCAAACAGGCTAAACGATGCAAACGGGGCATTTTTGGGCCAAATCGGTGTGCTATATCCCATGGTTCCAGGGTTGGGCCTAGGGTTCGGGCATACTGTGGGTTGAACATCGATCGGGGCATGCCATATTTGGTTGGTATACTAAATCTTTCTAAACAATATTATTATAGATAAATTATAAAATACCTCATCTTAACTTATCATAAACGACTTATTTTTGTGACTTTCAGAGGGTGTTAGCCCACGGTTTGGGGTTTGCCTGGTCCCGAGCTTAATTTTTGGTGAAAACCACCCAATGGCCCTCGAGCATCCTGTTGAGTGGATCTGGTTGGTTCGGCAGGGTTGTTGGGGCCATCTTGCAAGTCAAACGGCCGAAGCAGCGTGAATGACCTATTTTTTGCAGCTTTTGGTAGGTGTTAGCCCACAACTCGGGGGATGTTCCTGGAGACCAGGCATGATTTGGGGAGAAAATTGCTCATTGGTCCCACGACATTGTATCTAACTAGCGAGTCGTATGACCTATGCACTAATGTTATTTCAACTTTCACTGTCCGTAGTACAATCTACTCGCTACTTAAATTTTAAGTGATCTGATCTCTTATGATTCTTTTGTTTTGGGCAACAACTACTCCGTTATATATACTTTTCATATTCTTTAACCTTTTCGTAAAAAGCCCATAAAGGCCCTTCAATTCTCTCTCTCTCAAACTAATTAAATCCCCTTCCACATTCTCCTTAGAAAAAAAAAAATTGGAATAAATTCAAATTATCTTTACTTGTTTAGTTGGAGCATCTTCAATTTCAAACAATGGAAACAAACACATTTCCCAAAATATTGAATTAACGCTATGGGACTTACAATTCCTCCTTATTGGGACTATATGTAAAAAGGCCTCCTTTTGAAGAAACTACCTCAACATCAACAAACCACTCTAGTTAAATCACTCAAATTTGTTTCTTTAGTAGACCATTTGAGAGCCTCGCTTTCGCGCACCTTAAGACTTTTTTCCTCCTCTAGCCGGCTATTTTTTCACTACCAACAACCCTAACAATGACACACTTACTTCTTTTGCCATCATTTGCAATAACTCTGAAACTGAGTTCATTCACATTATCGCTCCAGCGTTAACAGTAACGGAGATTCTTGGATCGCATTACGTGCCACATTTATTCGTTCCCTTTTTTTCGCTCAAAGAAGTACGTAACATGGAATGTGTTACAAAGCCTCTCCTTTGACTAGAAGTAACAGAGCTAATCGATGGTTATTTTATGGCTGCTCTATGAGTCATAGCATCGAGAATAGGACTTGTATCTCGTGGATTCGAGTTTATTACTCAATTTTCTGTTTCAAAATTGGATGATGAAAACTTATGTGAGTGTATGGAGTTGCCAATATTGAAAGAAAGGATTTTTCATTTCAGTAAAGAAACTGTGTGTAAATTGAAAGCAAAAGCTAACTCTGAAATGGGTACCAAGTCAATTTCTTCTCTAAGCTTTCTTGGCTCATCTATTGAGGTATCTTTCACATATATATACGTTATTTCTCACAATTCAAAATTTAACATGCATATTGTTTCAATCTTTATACACATGGCTTTTCTATTTTAAGTTCATCAAAATTTAATGCGTCTATTGTTCAACTTTTTGTATATAATATATATGTTTGTTCATTAATTGAAAAGATGTATCCAATCTGTATAGGATACATCAATCTTTTTATGAAAAGATAGATACATTGTTTATTTTCACTCTCTATAAGTAGCTATCGCACCTGTCCATAAAATCATATCTTCATATTGAGTCTCTTTTTTTTTTTCATTTGTTATAATTCCTACAAGATATTATATCTAAATTTAAACATCAAGGGGGAGTTTGGGAGTCCAGCCAGACAAATGTTTGGTAAATTCATAAAGTAAAGCAATTTAATTTTCAGATCTCAAAGCATGTGTTCTGATCATGTCATGTTACCTTTGTCACCCCAATCAAGAAATGGTTCAATATAATCTTTTACAATTTCAATAAAATAATTCTTCAAAAAATTTATGTATTTTATTTTTATATCTTTTATGCATAAATTTTATGTAACAAACTAGTACGTTTTTTTTTCTATATATACGTATTTGACACATATTCATGTTGTATATATTAATGTTGTACTCCCTCAGTCCATCTTTAATTACTTATTCATGTTATTAAAAATAGACGTTCAACATACTTGTTTATTTTGAAAAACTAATGGATGATTTGTTCATTTTTGTCCATTTTATATCCTTGCTATTAAATGCTATTCATTATATTATTTTTATTACTCCCTTCGTTTCAAAATAATTGGCCCTTTTTGACTTGGCACTCCCCTTAAGAAAATATTTATTAGGGTTTATTTTATCAAATTAATCTTATTAATTATGCTTTGAAAATATAAATTTGAGTAAATATACTTTGTTTAGTCATTTAATGTTGAGGATAGTATTGGGAGAATATAACAAAATACTCTTGATTTCATCAAAAGGGACAACTAAATTAAAACAAATATTTTTAGAAAGAGGATCAACTAAAATGAAACGAAAGAAATATTTCTTAAGGTATGTGTCAAGTAAAAAATAAACGAATAAAAATGTAATGAGGAAGTAACTAATTTCATAATGCTGCTTGGTCTCTAGTTATATTGTAAGTGATGTAATCTTTAATATTTTGTTTTTACACTTGGTCCTATTATACATGCTTTTCACAACCTTGACTTTTCCCCATAAAAATCATAGAGGCTTTTCGACTCTCTCAAACTAAATCCCCTTGTACTTTCTCAAGAAAAAAATGAAAGAAATTCAAATCATCTCTACTTGTTTAGTTGGAGCATCTTCAAACTCAAACAATGGAAACAAATTCATTTCCCAAAATATTGAAATGACACCATGGGATTTACAATTATGTGCCACCTATTGTTCATTCCCTTTTTCCACTCAACAAAGTACGTAACGTGCAATGTGTTTCGAAGCCTCTACTTGGAGTACAAGTAACAGAACTATGATTCATAGCTGTTTCTGGCATTTCTTTAATTCTTGGTCCGAAATATCCCGTGGATTTCCGGTTTTAGAAAGATGGTTTCCTCAGAATATAAGTCCACCAATTTATTTGCCTTTCAAATTGGATGATGAAAAATTATATGAGTGTATGGAGTTGCCAATATTGAAGGAAAGGATTTTTCATCTCAGTAAAGAAAATGTGTGTAAATTGAAAGCAAAAGCTAACTCTATAATGGGTACTGAGTCCATTTCTTCTCTACAAGCTTTCTTGGCTCATCTATGGAGGTATTTTTCTTAACCTTATTTCGCGCCATTCAAAATTTAACGTGTCTTTTGTTTCAATCTTTATACAACGTGTCTATTTTATTTTGGGCGATTCAAAATTTAATGTGCCTATTATTTTTATTGGAGTGCATATTAGAAAATTATTTCATAATAAATGAATTGTTGGATTTTGGTATACAAATTAAGAAAAAAATATTAAAGATATAAATTTAACACAGTTTTTTATTTTTACCCAAAAAAAAAAATTATCTTGTAATGCCTTTTTAAGAGTTAATTAGTTGTCAAATTATAAGGGTAAATTTATAAAAAATTCAATAATTCACTTATTTTGAAATACCAATAAATAACTCAATAATTCAGTCAAAATGAAGGAATACCTTATATCTTGAAAGTAGGGACGGAGCTAAATAAGGTCAAGGGGGTTGAACCACACGCCCTTCATCGATTTGCACAAATAAAAATATTCTAATTTTTTTGTTATAGATAATCTGATGAATTTTCTTGAAATACGACAAAATTTGTAGATATTGAAGTTTGTCTTGTGCCTGAGACTTTGGTAGCAATGGCGAATGATGAAGAATTCATGGAGTTTGTTACTTTCTAGAGAAGAATACGATGGAAAAGTCACTCAATTTTATTAAGTCAAAATGTCTCAGAAAGTTGTCCCAAGGAAAGAATATGACGGAAAAGTCACTCAATTTTATCAAGTCAAACGTCTCAGAATGAGACTTTTTCGGTAATGTTAAGGCAAAGTTGATTAATATTATAGCTCCAAAAAATTGTTTAGTGACTTACTGTGGTATTTACGTGCGAAGACATATGGAAGCTTATGAGGATATTTGAAGAAGTTTCAATTACATATATTCCTAAATCTTAGAATATGGTAACGCATAATATGATTACCGAAGGAGAAAGACACTGTTTATTACTACTCTTTTCTCGTTTGCAGATTTGCTATCTACATAAATCTCAAAGAACGTGTTCCCCGTCCCACTTCATCTTTAATTTCTCCATTAAAGGAGAAATTTTATCTACATAAACCCCTTGAAATTGTATTCCTCCACCCACTTTATCTTCAATTTCTCGAAATTGTGTTTTTCAAAGTCATCTGATTGAATTTCTATCGATGTTTAGGATTAAATTTGAATTTGCATTCAAAAGTCTAGTATTAAATATAAAAGACTTCTTAACAAAAATAACTTCCTACTCAACAAAGTTTTACAAGAAACATTGTTCTTTCCAAATTTATTGGCCAAATTGACCAAGAAAATCAAAATAAAATTCAGAGAATTAACATCAAATAATTTAACACATCATTTTTTGGGCTTGGAATGCCTGAGGCAAAAAGATTTCAGTCTTTTTAATCCTTCTTCAAGACAAGATGGCTCAACTGCAAATGTGATTCTAACCCAATTTTTTAGTCCCATAGCAGTTCCTGAAAAAAAAAAAAAAAGAAAGAAAGAGCTCCTGGAATTAGATCAAATGAGATCGCTGTCTTTTAACAATTTAAATAGAAAGAAATAATCATTCCAAATCTCTTGTCTTGTTCGGGGAAGCACCCCACCACAAGGATGTATCTGTTTTCAAGGAGAGGTCACATGACAGTAACTTTACCAGTTACTCCAACACTCCCCTTCACGAAATAATTAATTAGTGAAAATACTTTGTATAATGTAAGTTGTTTATACCACAATTTAGTATAGGTCCGTTTTTATCCCCATCTATTTCATTTTATACTATACTCTTTTTAATTTATTTTATTCCAAAAAAATATGCAATACCAGGAAGTAGAATGACAGATTCCTCCCTGGCAAGCTTAAAGCAAAAGTCCATATCATCACTTATATCTTGGAGGAGAGCTGTAATGATCTTCACCTTCAAAGAGAAAATAAAAATAAAAAATAGTAAGGACCTAAAATAAATAAAAGCAAAAAGTAAGGGACAAAAGTGTATGAAATTTATTTTTTAAAGAATCTGACGAGAGTGCGGCAATATCTTGAAAAGTCCCAACAATACAAGAAATTAGAAAGTTACCATAACAACCATTGAGCCTTGAGATTTGTAAGGGCAATTTATGCATGGAATTTCTAGTATCTTTTCATAACATAAATCTGAATTTTTCTTGAGCATTTTGAGTGTATTCCTGAAGAAATCCTCTTTGGTGTTTTTAATAATTTTGGGGACTGCTGCCTGCAACATTAAAAAAAATGTTTATAGAAAAAATAAATAAAACAGCTTAAGTCAGTATACTTTATAATTCAATTTTAAAGGAATAGGTAATCTGTTACAACAAATCAAATTTTGATAGATAGAAATAACATCATTCATATTTTTTCAGCCTTATTTTTGATCAAAAATAATCGTTATTTTAGATTTCAAAATTTAATAAGTGAAAGTCCGAGACATTTTTATGGAGTTTCATTTGTAAATTTTGGAACTCTTAAGCAAAGCCTCTTTTTCAATGAGTTTTCATAATATATACACCATCAGAATAAACAATTTTTACATTATTAGATCACCCATAGTTGTTGCAGCAGGTAACAAATATCTTACTTTTAAAACTTCAAATTTCTTATTTTAAGAACATTTAATTATACTTGTTGCAGCAGGTAACAAATATCTTACTTTTAAAACTTCAAATTTCTTATTTTAAGAACACTTAATTATACGTATCATTTAGAAGAAGAGAGAGCGTAAAATATTATTTACAATGATGATCTGTAAAATTTAAAATATTTTTTTTGTCAATACATGCGTTCAAACGTGGCTATATATGAATTTTCTCCGAATAGATTAAAAAAAATAATTTGATGAGCAAAAGATATATCATGTGGGTCGAGGAAGGACTGCATCGCATTTAATAGTATAAATATGATTTACAATTTACACTATATTAATATTCATATCATTGGTGGATATAAATTAAATTCTTTAGCCTATTATGGTATAGGTTATCCATTTTTACTGGCTAATCAAAGAATTTACATATAGTACTTATTTTACAGGGTAGATTGATTATGTAAATATTTTATTACATTGTAACACCATTAACTAATTAAAATAAATGTTGTTTATCTATGAAAAGATGACATAATTTTTATATATATATATAGACGACGAATTACCTGTATGAAAGTTGTTGCACTTGCACATATGTCGAGATACTTATTGATACGCTCAATAACCTGTGAAATGGATAAAAAAATTGTGATAATTAGTAGTATAACATATAAAGCAGTACAACACTTAAAATAAATTAATATGTGAAATTCATTGCTAATCTGTCACTAAATATAGCTAGCGAGATCTTTTAGAATTCATCAGCATTAATTTAGACTGAGCCAAAATTTGAAGCTTATAAGTTCAAAATTTTGACCTTTTCAAGTAACTAGGTTCTAAATTGATGATTTATTTCATATTAAATAAAATTTTAACTAAAAGAACTTCTCGCGCAACTCATATATTTATGCTTTTAATGACTACCAGAAGTCTTTCTTTATTTTCATAAAAATAAATTTGTTCTCTCGACTCTCTCCCTTTAACTTTTTTTTTGTTGAACGACAGATTATTTTGGCATAATACGTAAACGTGTCTTTTAATTTGGTCTTCACTGACATCTACGTCTTTCAATTTTTGGTTTGCACGAGTGAACACTTAAACTATCATAAAATTGAACGAGTAGACATTTTTATACTACACGGTAAATCGCACGAGCTATGTCATATAGGACGCGTGAGTCTACTTGGTCCAATTTTATGATAGTTTAACCGTCTACTTGTGCACACTCGAAGATGGAAAGCATAGATGTCAGCTAAGATCAAATTAAATTAAAAACACATGCCGACTATTTTTGTTTCAAAGTAATCTACAAACTTACCTTAGGGGATTTAAAGGTGCAATTAGGATCGTTAATGACAAACCAACCAAGTCTCCAACCAGGAATTAACCATCTTTTTGACAAAGAACCAAGTGTTAATACTGGTGTTATTGAACTAAATAATCCCATTGATATAAATGGGGTTTCTCCAAAAGCAAGATGTCCATAAACTTCATCTGCGATGACCAATGTCTTCACTCGCTTTGCGGTTTCTGCTATCTGAAAAAATAAAATAATTTTTAATTAGATCGTCAGAGCATATAACTTTTTAAAATATATATATATATGATCAGGGAGGAATATAGGAATTCATCGTTGACAACCTGCTTTGATGTAAGCAATTTTTAATTACGCCTTCGGAACATGGTATTTTTTCAGAAACCGCATACAAAATGCTTTGTGCATCGGGCCTTTTTTTATCTTTTATCTCCAAATTGAAATAAATATGCTAAACGACACTACTAAAAAGTTGCTAATTAATTTCTATCAAAAATTGGCTCGTTGGAAAAGTTTCCGACATACTTTCTAAAAGTCCTAATTTCCGATGGCATGTTGAGTTAGGCTCAAGATTCATTTGGATTCATCGGTCTGACTCTGATATCATGTTAAAGAAATAAATCTTGGGCGTAAGTCAACCTCGAGAATTAGCTAGCTCATGTGGAGAGAATTGTTCAAAATCATATAACGAGACCAACCACCCCTTTTTCATCCATCCGATGTGAGACTCTTCAACAAAAAGTCCATACAAAATTCACGTTTGTTAAAAAGTGAAATTACAAAATGCTAACCTTCTCCAAATGGTCATATGAGTAAACATTTCCGCAAGGATTCCCAGGATTTATAATGACAATTGCAATGGTATTTTGGTCAGCCAAATCTTCAATTGCCTCCAAATTAACTTCCCAATTTTTCTCAGGTACAAGATCATAGTACCTACAACAATAACATATTCAGTAAAATTTCATAACTGAGGTCTGGGAAGGGTAAAGTGTACGTAGCCCATACCACTACCTCGAGGAGGTAGAGAGGCTGTTTTCGAAAGACCCTCGACTCAAGTATAGCAAATTCAGATACAAAAAAGAAGAAAACGGTGAATATAATATCATATTACCTAACTTCAACATTTCTATAATTAGCACAAAGTGCATAAGTTGGGTAGCCAGGCCTTGGTAGCAAAATATTAGAATTTGGTTTTGCAAGAATAGATATTGATATTTCTATAGCTTGTGTGCAACCAACAGTAATGTACACATCTTCTGGTGATAAATCATCACAAAGATCTCTTGACAAGTAGCTTGCAATTGCCCTGTTCATAGTAAAAAAAAAAAAGACTTAAAAAAAGACTTTAGTACATATAACACACCGATAAAATATAAAATTATATATAGACATGACGTACATGTTTACACTACTTTCCGTAAGCATCCCGTACCTTTGAATTATGACTAAATTTACTACGACACATTTCAACTTTATGAAGATTTTATTATCGAACTAAATTTTCACATATATTTGTCATCCTTTCTAGTTGACGTGGCATCATTTGTCAACCTTTTTAGCTGATGTGGAACCTGTGACGTGGGTCTCATTTTATGTAATAAAGGTGTCACGTCAGCACTATAAAGGGTGATAAAAATATGCTAAAAGTGAGTTCAAATGGTAATAGGATCCCTGTGAAGTGAAAGTGTGTCATATCAATTTTGACCATAGTTTTGGGCAGTACTGAATGCTTATCTCCTTTATGATACAAATACAATGCAATTTCCTTTAACGAAGGATGTTCAACTGACTATTCGCTCAGTTGTAGCTCGATCCGCCTCAATGCAATTTAACAGGCTATAACTAGCATGCCATTACTATATTTTCCATGCTATCAAATATAACATGAAGAGTTACATATACTCTGATTATAACAGCAACCGATCAGGATTTTCACTAAGGAGATTCAGGATATGTAAAAGTAAACACATAAAATAATTGTAGGGGGTCAACACTTAATATACATAAAAGCTAATCTTAACCATATATAAATAATATAATTTTCTGAGTTCATCGAATGGACCCCTCGGCCCTACCAACCGAATGAACCCTTCGGTTCTACCTACCACCTTGTCTGATAGTATAAAAGATTAATATATTATTAGCACACAAATTATAAACTCTCAAAATATGAATTAAATAGGAAGAAAAAAAATTACTTTCTAGTAATGGGAAGACCACCAGTGGAAGAGTAGCCATTGAATTTATCAAGAAGAAGGGTTTCAACAACAGCTTCCTTAGCTGCATCTGTTGTGTGGAAGCAAGAATGAGCTGTTGGGTCTCCTATTCCCAAAGAGATCACTTCCCTCTTCCTTTCATCATCTGTAACAAATCAGTAACGGAGTAAGAATTTTTTATTTTACTTAAAAGTAAATTCAAAATGAAAGAAATAAACATGTGAAGACTTAAATCAAAGGTTGAAGTGGAGTTCCATCTTTAACTAAAGATCTTGAGTTCGAACTTTGAGTTAGGAGCCGTCTTTGGTAGAGAGCGTTTTACCTCACAGCAGGATTTTCCAATGTGAATCTAAATTAATCGGACTCCAACATGGATGCTGAACATCAGGTGAGAAACCCCCCCTCCCCCCCAAAAAAAAGAAATGAAGAAGCCAAACTGATTAATACTATTTCATTCTTGTTTTATTCTACCAAATTAGCCTTATTCGTTATATTTTGAAAAAATAAATATATTTTTAAAAAAGAGTATCAACTATTTTGAAACAGAGGGAGTATGTATTAAGAAAGATTATATGGATTAGTTATGTTACCAATTAAAAAAATTATTAAAAGAAATCAAATATAGAGAAATTGTTAAGGACTTTCATCTCAAGAAACTAGAAAAATAGACTTTATAAAAAATATATTATTTTTTCTTACAAGTTTAAGGCAGCTGACTTTAACCCATTAATATGCTTGAGCCACCTCTAAACATGTTTGATACTACAAGATCTAAGAAATATTTGATTACATTAAACATTAAAACAATAAAATTCAAAAATCGCATTTACTTTCTTAATTAAAATATAAGACACATAATTGAAATAAAGGAAGTACATAACAAAAACTTAATTACCTATATATCAAAATAGTGCATTGTATCGTCTTATACTAATTAAGACACAATTTTTCATTCATAACATAAAAAAAAATACTTATTATTTAATAAAATTTATAACATTACCTCCATCTATGTTGTCCATCACCAAGCCAAGAATCCTTTTGACAGTCATCTTTGTAGTTGTAATTTCCAATTCTTTTGTGTAATTTTCACCTAAAGAATTTGTTTGGCTTCCCATATTCTCAAAATGCTAAAAAAGAAATAACAAGGATAGGGAAAATGAGAAAGCCAAAGAAATGAAAGAGTGAAGGAGAGAGAGAGGGAGTTTTTGTGTAAAATGCAGTCTTAATCATCCATATTTATACTTGTTTCCAAGGCATTTCCTTCAATTTTCTACTCTATAGTCTCAACACGACTCTTGTAATAACCACATCTTGCTATAGCAACCTGATTTTCGTGTTATATTTTACTTTTTTATAACGTCATTCTACTTATAATAGCAATGACATTTATTATAATGGTCCATTCTTTGTAATAATTTAAACAACGGTACCTCTCTGTAACAACACACTCAAATATTATTGTAAACACATAATTCACGGACAAAATACCCAATTTCCTCCTACTCATCCATATTCACACGTTTATATTTTTTTTCCCTCTCTGTCCATAACAGATTAAAAAAAACTCACGGCTCACCATATCTCCAAAAAGACAAAACAGCTCAGAACCTGACAAACCTCACAGCACACTCAAAAGGGATACACTGACATTCACAAAATACACTCGATATACTCCCCATTTTTCATGGTCACACAGTAAAAAAAAACCACAAGTATTTGATGTACAAGAGGATAACATGCGCTTTGATGTAGCATCCCTCAATGATCAGCTTTTGTATTTATTTATTTTTTTAGAGTTTTGTCTTTTTAAAGTGTTATTTATGTGCTTAAATAAATTTAAAAGAAAAGGCACCGTAAAAAATCTAAAGATGATTTTTTTGGAAAAGTATAAATTTATCTAGAATGTCCTAGTATAGATATTCTTGTAGAAATAATCTAGATATTCTAGAGCATTGTAGCAGATAAAGTTGCTAGATATTTCTTGTAGATGTATCTAGAAGAATTTCTAAAACCATCCATAAACTAGTATAAATAGGGAGGGGTTTTGTACATTTGCATCCATCCAAAAACAAATCCAATACAAAGCATATTAAGTAGTCTTCTTCCAAAGTTCTCTCTTTTAATATTTTCCTTCACCTTTCTAGCTTCCTCTTCTTAGTTGAATCTTCCGATCTTAATTAACAATCTTGGGCTAGCAGAAGGTCTCTCCAGCTACACCTTTCTTCTGCTATTCTCTACATGGTATCAGAGCCATAACCACACGTTGGTTTCTGAATTTTATTTCAAAATCTGATAAGTGATAGATTCAACTTGCTTCTCTCTATGGATTTTAGTGGTCGTAGTAATGGACTGGGCATGGAGTTGTTAAATCAGTTCAATTACAAGGTATGGAAGACATGTATGGAATCATACCTTGTGGGTGAGAACTTGTTGGATATTGTTAACGGAAGTAACACAAGTCCTCCTGTCGACAAATCGAAGAATGATGGTACATGTAAGAAGTGGAAGCAGACTAATGCGAAGGCGGAATTCATCTTGAAGAGATTCATATCCTCCAATTTATTTGATCATATTATAAGGTGCAAATCAGCCCACGAAATATGGAGGACCCTCGATCAGTTATTCAACAAGAAGAATGAAGCTCGGCTGCAGATATTGGAGAATAAATTGGCTAACGCTAATTAAGGTTATCTTTCTATTGTCGAGTATTTCTTAAGAATTAAGAATTTATATTCTGAGATTTTCTTATTAAATCCAGATGAGACTATCTCTGAAGCACGAATAAGAAGAAATATTATTCATGGGTTAAAGCCAGAATATATTTCCTTCGTAACATCGATTCAGGGATGGACTCAACAGCCATCCTTGGAGGAGTTTGAAAATTTATTATTGGCACAGGAGTTACTAGCCAAACAAATGGCTGGGGTATCAATCAAAGAAGGAAAAGAAAATGCTCATTTAGCTAGTAGGAGGAACTTTGAAGGAAAAATAGCAAGAGATATGCCGCACTATCAATCCACATGTGGTTTAAGCTCACCAAGAAAGAAGGAAGAGTCTACAAATAACTATAAGACTCTCAAATGTTATTGGTGTGGCAAAATAGGACACATAAAAAGATATTGTCGAGCCAAGGAGAGTAATATGGCTCAAACCAAGAAAGTTGTTGACGAAGAAGAAGACTGGGAAAGTGCTTCATAGCTGAGAGTCGAGCAATTGACGCCATGACTTCTATCAATTTTGAAAGAGACTAGATCGTGGACTCAGGATGTGGGCATCATGTCACGGGAGATAAATCTAAATTCTCCAACTTTCAGGAATACAATGTTCGTGATGTCATCATAACAACAGATAATATGGTTCATCACGTGGAGAAAGAAGGCACAGTCGTCATCAACGAGAAACAGGAAAATTCAATCACTCTTAACAGTGTGTTTCATGTTCCAGGGATGAAGAAAAATTTATTTTCAGTTGCAAATGTCGTAGATGCGGAAAGTTATCTTCTATTTGGCCCACATGACGTGAAGTTCCTTCGAAATATCAAAGAACTCAAGGCAGATATCATTCATATCGATAAGACAGTTATGATTTATATGTTTTATCTTCCTCAAACTCATATATCGAGAAGATGAGTAGTAATGATACTGCATATTTATGGCATGCTAGACTTGGGCATATTAATACAGACAGATTAAAAGCCATGGTAAAATTGAATCTAGTAAAAGGATTACCTAACTTAAGCAGCTTTGGTGGAGAAGAGATTTGTGAAGGATGTCAATATGAAAAGGCATATCGTCTTCCATTTGATTGATCCTTGACAAGAAGCAAAGCTCCTCTAGAACTAATTCATAGTGATTTGATGGGGCCAACAAGAACTTCTTCGTTCTCTGGCTACTCTTATATGCTACTTTTTGTTGATGATTTTACTAGATTCACGTAGGTTTATTTTGTGAAGCACAAGTCAGAAGTATTCAACAAGTTTCAGGAATTTAAGGAAACTGTTGAAGGCAAGCTTGGTTCAAGGATAAGGCGGTTGCAAACAGATAACGATGGTGAGTTCACTTTTGAAGATTTTCTCTTTTTTGTCGTCAACATGATATTAAAAGAGAGTTTACTTGTGCTGACACGCCACAACAAAATGGAGTGGCTGAAAGAAAAAATCACCACTTGACCGAGACATGTAAAAGTTGGATTCATGCCAAAAAATTATCTAGAGCCCTATGGGCTGAAGGTATGAAATGTGCAGTAAAAAGCAAGATTCTAATTCTTTATCAACTACGGAGGCAGAATATAAAGCAGCAACTCTTATTGCTCGAGAATGTGTGGCTCTAAAGACTTGCTGAAGATTTGAAACTACCTATATCAAAGCCAACTACAATTTTTGGAGACAATCAAAGTGCCATCAAGCTCGCAAACAATCCAGTATTTCATGCAAGAACTAAGCACATTGAGTCAGAACATTACTTCATCCGAGAAAAGGTTCTTGATGGAACTATAAATACTTTGAAAGTACGAAGTCAGGAGAATATAGCTGATATCTTCACCAAGTTACTTTCTAAAGCTTCGTTTGAGTTCTTCCGTGACAAGCTTGGGGTAATTTCCAAAAAATCACTTTAAGGGGGAGTGTGAAAAAGCTAAAGATGAATTTTTGAAAAAGTATAGATTTATCTAGAATGTCCTAGTATAGATATTCTTGAAGAAATAATCTAGATATTCTAGAGTATTGTAGTGGATAAAGTTGCTAGATATTTCTTGTAGATAGAATTTCTAGAACCATCCATAAATTAGTATAAATAGGGAGGGGTTTTGTACATTTGCATTCATCCAAAAACAAATCTAATATAAAGCATATTGAGTAGTCGTCTTCCAAAGTTCTTTTTTTTAATATTTTCTTTCACCTTTCTAGTTTCCTCTTCTTAGTTAAATCTTTCGATCTTAGTTAACGATCTTGGACTAGCAGAAGGTCTCTCCTGCTACACCTTCCAAAGTTCTCTCTTTTAATATTTTCTTTCACCTTTCTAGCTTCTTTTTCTTAGTTAAATCTTTCGATCTTAGTTAACGATCTTGGACTAGCAGAAGGTCTCTCCTACTACACCTTACAAAGTTCTCTCTTTTAATATTTTCTTTCACCTTTCTAGCTTTTTTTTCTTAGTTAAATCTTTCGATCTTAGTTAACGATCTTGGGCTAGTAGAAGGTCTCTCCTGCTACACCTTTCTTCTGTTATTCTCTACAGTCACTACTATTAAATTATTTGTGCCTTAAATTTCCATTAATAAACAAAACATCAAAAGTCACAATAATTAAATTGTCTACACTAAATATTTCTATTACAATTCTAATACAACTTGGCGGCTTCTTAAACTTGTTCATATGCAAAATTTAACACGGAACATGAGAAAAGGAGCTTAGCAGGAAGGACATTCACATCATTTGGTCAACTGTTTGATAGGCAATGTGTGTGTTTTCTTTTTCCTTCTGTGCAAATTTCCAAGGCGGCTCTACCCTTAGGGGCCATTTGATTTGTAAATAATTTCGGGATAAAATTTTTTATCCATTATTTGGTTGTAAATATTTGGATAATTTATTTCGAGACTAATAATTAATTTCGGGATAAGTTATCCACTCAAATGGTGAGATAACAATCCCAAAATTATTTTTCTTTGGTATAAAATTATACAAGGATAAAAATACCCTCTTGGGATTGTTATATATAATTAAATTATATATAATTAAACATAATTAACATAATTTAACATAATATATTATAATTAAATATATTAACATAATATATATATATATATATAATTATATATAATTTAATTATATATAACATAATATATAACGTAATATATTCTCACACACACATAAATTATGTTTAATTAACGTATAATATATTCATTAATAAATAAATTTTGAACGGTTCACCGTTCAAAATGGTTGTAAAATATATAAATCATGCTTATTTATATATTTTAATTTCTCTAAAAATAATTCAAAAATTTAAGAATGAATATTTAAAGCTTAAAAAGATATATATATATTTAAAAAGTTAAATAAGATGGATGGTATTTTGATAATAATCAATTTATTCCTAGAAATTATACCATGCGTATTACTTTGAATACAACAAACCAAACACTCAATAAAAAATAATCCTAGCATAACTAATCTCAGTATAACTTATCCCATCACAACTTATCCCAGCATAAATAATCCCAGTATAACTTATTTTCAAACCAAACGACCCCTTATAGAATAAAGGCAACTGTCTTAGACCCCGAATTTGAGGGGCCTTATTTTTTTTTTAATAATAATAGATTATAGATTTTTTAAAAAATTTAAATATTATTTATAAAAAAATAATTTTTTATATATAAAAAAATAATTCAATAAGTTTGATTTATCTGGTAGGCGGTCAAAGTAACCTAATTTTTGGATAAAGAGTACCGTTATAGACTGATCTGCTTGTCCATATTTTTAAGTTTGACCAATTTCAACAACGTGCATAGCACATGTATTTATTAAAAAAAAAAAAAAGTGTAAGCAAGACAACTCAAGCATATTGATGGTATAAGACAAAAATTAAATGGAGGTATTAAATTTTAAGAAAATAATTTTTTTTACTAATTTTATTTTTAAATTATATAATTAATTTTTTAAATTTTTTTTTTTTTTAAGTAATAATATAGTAGAGCCGCCCTGTTTTTAAGATGGTCAAGTTTTCTTATAAGTGACTCATCTATGTATATTGTAAACATTTAAAGAAGAGGTGACTCATCTAAAATGAGTGGACTGTATAAAGTATGAGAACTTATTTTTGTATTTCAAAGTAAATAATTAAGCTTTTAATTAAATGCACCATCAAGCCTTTTTGTTGCATGAATTTCAAAAGATAATATTAGATTAATTTAAAAAATATGTATATAAAATATTTAGTGTTGTCGAAAAAGCATAAATTCACATGCCTCAAAAAATACAAATAAATTCACTTTTAACTTAAAGTATTTATAAGTAAGAAGCTTTAGGTTGAAAAAATAAATCATGTATGAGCAAAAATATGCAAATATTTTTGTTAGATGGTTTCCGAATTTTCTTTTTCGTTAATATATATATGGATGGGTGTCTATTTTTTTTTATTTTTTTTTGAGAATTTGATTTATACAATTAACTGTGCGACACCTTGTGCATTCAAGATTATCTATTATTTTATATCGAAAGCTTATGAACTCAATAAATGTCTTTTGTCTTGAGTTGGGGGTCTGTCGGAAACAGCCTCTAAACCTCTTTAGAGGTAATGGTATAGACTGTGTATACTCTACCCTCCCCATACCCCATTACGTGGGAAGATACTGGGTTTGTTGTTGTTGTTGTTGAAAGCTTATGAATTTAAATTTGAGATTTTTATTGTAACATCCGATATATGCGGAAAAATTCAATCTAAATTAGAATTTGATTTAAAAAAATATTTTATTTCCAAAATCCCTTAAATAATTATGAAAAAAAAAATGATTATGATACGTGACACCTCCACTTCCATGTTGAAGTAGAGGGATGGATTGTGCAGCATATATCAATAATGGGGTAGTTATTACCTAGCACTTTTAAAGTAATTAATTAAAATATAATAGATATAATTAATATACGTCGGCCAAACAAACCCTTATTTTATATATTCTTTCTGTTTCATTTTATTTGACATCTAAATTAAAAATAAATATTTTAATTTACTTGTTTATTTTCACAAATCAATAGGTTAAGTGTATGTGTTTGGCCTATTAAATAACTACATAAAGTAATAATAATTTAAGTGTTTCAAAATATTATTAATAAGGTTAATTTTATATTTCTTAAAAAATGTAGTAAGTCAATAACGATCAAATAATATAAAATAAAAACAGTTAAAATATAAAGTTCGATGTCGAAAAAGGGTCAACTAATATAAAATAAAAACAGTTTAAATATAAAGTTTAGTGTCTAAAAAACAAAATTTAAACCTTACGAGTCAAAATGAGAACTCCAACCAAAGCGGACTCTCCTTAAAACTTACCTACCAAAAGACACAATTTGTCTGAAAATAGGCGAATTGTATGACTCCCGTTAAAGTCAAAATTATTTTTATATAAAATTGTTGAGATACACTCGAATTTTAGGAAGGTTTTATTATTTTTGAACTAATTAAATTATATTTTTGATAATTTTAGTGCTACAAGGCACATACATGACGCATACGTGGACCTTCAGTGTGTTGATTCACTGATGTGCTACGTAGGTACTAAGGTTGTCAAAAATACAGTTTTAACTAGTCCAAGGAATAATAGAATCCTCCTAAAGTCGAGTGCGTCAGCAATTTCTTTTATAGTTCATGGTGAAAACAATGCATTTACTCTTTTTTTAATTACTAGTTTAGTGTATGCGCTTTGCGCGTGTATTTAATATTGAAGAAGAAAATTACATATATTTGTTTGTGCAATATTTAAATCTTTAGTTATAAGAATAATGTGACATCGTCAACGAAAAACATAATTCAATGTTTAATATAGTATCAAAAATGCAAAATGTTCCAAGTAAAAAGTTACTAGATGCAATGTTAATATCTTTAATTTTGAACATAATAAAAACATCAACGATTACTCAATGTAATTTTAATAATGAAGTTTGGAGAGAGTGGATATAAGCATATCTCATCCTTATATTGTGAGTTAAAGAAGTTATTTATGATAGACAATAAAATCTCATTTTATAGCAGAGTCTCCATTGACTTTTACAGCAGAATCAAATAATTTTTCGTAATCTTCTTCATAATTGATGAGAAGCTCCTTCTTATAACCATTATTCTCCTTGTTTTCTCGTGAAACTAGCTATACTATTACTATTACACATTAAATATACGTCAATTTGAGGCCAAATACTAGAACATGTTCAATAAAATAAACAAAAGATCAAATATCAAACTAAGTTTGCTAACGATTGTTGGTTATAAAAGGACAATCAAGAAAAGCACTTTGTTTGAAGTGAACAAACCTGGGATGGTTAAGGGTTTAAGAGGACAATGAATTTGGTGTGAGAGACACCATGCATTCGTTTGTGAGAACTTGTTTAGTGTTTGTGTGTCTGTATTTGTAGGATTTTTTTGAACTCTTTAATTAATACTATGTGTAGCGTTTGTTTAAGTTGTCTATATTTATAGAATTTTGGGGACTCTTTAATTATTACTATATTTTTTAGAATTCCTGTTGCGCACAAACAAGGAAAAGAAGATGTACAGACATTAATTGTCATATATTATTAATTTAATATTTTAATTAAAAATGTCCTAAAATAATTTAATTGGTTATATTTTGTTAAAATAGTATACTCCTGCCCCTACAAAATTGTTTGCACGTTTTTTCTTCAAGGAAACCTGTAGACATTTAATTTCTTCTTTTGCATATATTTTTGGTAATTTTTTAAGATTTACTACATATTTTAGGAGTCCTTAAATTTTTAGAGTTTACTATATATTTTAAGAGTTCTTATTATTTGGGTTTTAATTTTAGAATTCTTAAATTAATGAAAAAGATATTAGTTGTCATTAATTCTAATGACTTCTAATAAGAAAATATTTTACAATAAATATTTAGTTAATTTTCAACTCTTAAATAATAGAAAAATAGTGAAAAGACGATTTTGTCTAAAGCAGATACTTTTAATGAAGGGCAGAAAATTCAATTCACTTTTCTAAGGATCTTCACACTTTTAATATATTATAGATATAGATTATAGATTATAGATATAGATATAGATTATAGATAATTTATTAGATAACAAAAAAAATAGTTTTTTAAGGTTCGCCCCTAAAATAATTTTCCTTTTCTATCTGAATAATAACAAAATATTCAATGTACACTCACATAAATTTAAAAAGGATAAAGTATATATGAACCATACCATCCTACCAATAATAGAAGCAATATGTAGTAAACTATTTACAGAAGATTTATGAAAATACATAAAATATGAATTGCATGGATGCATGTCTCATGCTTGTTCCTACTTCCTATTAGTAGTTTCATCTCAACAAAGTGGAAATGTAGTTCGTCAGTTTTTGGGCGACCCCAATAAAATAATTTGTTTTAATCTAGTAAAAAATAAAATATATATATACAAAGAGGTGGAGCAAGCCCTCTTTAGAGATTTATTTGAATCTCCTCCAACAAAAAAATATACTATTTTATATAATAAAAATAATTTTTTATAATGATTTTTTATGTGATTATAATAAGTGTTGAACCCTCTTCAACTTAGATTTCTTTGAATATTAAACCCCCTTACTTAAAATTTTAGTTCCGTCTCTCGTTATATATAGACACACTAAGTTGGACGACTTTAGTTTGTGTTTTTCTTTTACCCACCACGTGCTTCTTCTGCTTTAGTACTACCAAATGCCTCTGCCCCACAAGTTCGGCACAAGCCCTGCTTCTCCATGACATTGGGATTTAAATTGCAATAAATAATAAAAGTGATTAAAATAGATTATTTATTTAAAATATTATTAAAATAGGCTAAACATAATAATTTATTATGTTTTTTACTTTTTTTAAACGATTAATTAACAGAGTTGACTATTTTAAAAACGTAAAAATTTATTATGTTGTACTTATTTATAAAACGTAAGAATTTCTTACGTTTTGTCAGAAAAATAAGTAAAACGTAAGAAATTTTTACGTTTTACATGAAACTCAAGATAAGAGAAAGACAATGATTTGTAAAATCAGTAATAAAAGTTATTTTTTAAAAAATTATCCTAAAACGTCACAATTTCTCGTTAGGATTTTTCCCCTGATTTTCTTACTATATTTAAGTTTTATTTTTTCTTAGAAGGAAAATAAAATTTACCATAATTACTTTTACTTTTCCTGAAAAAAAAATATATAATTTTTTCATATTTGGCAAACCTCTTTCTTAGTGAAAAAATATAGTATTGTTTTATGTGTCTTCTGAATTGTCACCATAATAATTTGCAACTAACAGCTTCCGCATAACGCCCGATTTCGAACCCAACATTTCTTAAGTGTTTTACTTTTTGCAGCAAAAAAGTGGTCTCCATCCCCCACTTTTTCCACTCTCTCTTAACTTGGACCAAGGAATTAAGTAAAATATATTCACCAACTTTACGTACTGATTTTCTTGCAAAATGACATTGGTATAAATTGATAGGGGTTTTGGTGTTCTTCCTGTTGTTGCATGTGTGTCTTGGTTGACAATGCCAATTGTGCTGTCTCCTAGGTTCCTTAAAAGGAAATATTATATGAATAACCTTTTTCTAAGTTCTACTCATTTAGGCTATTAAAAAATTTCAAAGCTTTAAATTCACAAATCAGATTCTGTAATTAAATTGTTATTTGCTTGGATTGAGTGTTCTTGCAAACGATGGGAATATTTTTTTTGGAGTTTATATGTCAATTTTAGTTGGAATTTCCGATTGAAACTTGAAGAAGGAGATGGGCATATGAGTTTATGTATTTTAAATGTTGGATTTAATGCTATTGTATATTTCATGTATTAGTAGATATGCATTGTCATACATACAACATACATAAGATACACAAACTACATAAAATATATACAACATAATTCCACTTTTTCCACACAAAAAAATTATTGTGTTATTTGTTCGATTGTGTTATTGGGTTATCGATTTACCAATACAAAAATCAAAATCGAACAAATAACACAATAATTTTTTAAAATAAAATCATTAAAAAATAACGATAAATCAATAACATTTTTATCGGTACGATTTTTGTACACTCCTAAATTACATTGTGATTTTTTACTCCATTAATTATAATAAGAAATGGAATTGTGCATGTGAGTCCTCAATATCCTAATCGAAACATTAATCGAAAACTACAATGAAACACTAACCGAAAAAATTAATTTCATATTTTTAACACAAAAAAATATATAATTCTTTTAAATGGTAGCATATTTGATGGACGAAAATTCAACATTTCACTATTTTAGAGTAGAGAAAAACTCAAAAGTATAATTTTTTTAGAGAGAAATCAAATAATTAAGGATAGAAGTGATTATTTTAAAATAAATATAAGGAAAGTGTTAGGTTCATGAGGTAATTGATACTTCTTTTTTTATTTTTTCTATGTAAAACATAAAAATTTATTATATAGAGTAAAAATAAATTATTTGGACTAGCAATAAAGTGTAAATGTAAATAATTTTATTAACATAATATGAAAAAAATTATAATAATGAAACTTATTGTAAGAAGATAGAGAAAAGAAAATGGGGTGGGGGTGGGGGGACCAGATGGTGAGAAAGAGAAAGTGGAAAAAGTGGGGGGATGGGGACTACCTTTTTGCTACACAAAGTAAAACCCGTAAAAAATTCTTAAGTTTTAAAACAATTTTTAGAAAAGTAACTTTTACTACTGATTTGATAAATCATTATCTTTTTTTTTCTCGAATTTTGTATAAAATGTAAGAGCTTTTTACGTTTTACCTATTTTTTTGATAAAACGTAAGAAATTCTTACGTTTACATATTTATCTAACAAAACGTAAGAAATTCTTACATTTTACAAATAAATAAGTACAACGTAAGAAATTCTTACGTTTTTTTAATATCAACTCCATCAGTTGACCGTTAAGAAAAATATGAAAAACGTAATAAATTATTACGTTTAGCTTATTTTGGTAACATTTTAAATAGGTGACCTATTTTGGTCACTTTTATTATTTCTTGGCTTATTTTGGTTTCGAGTTCTCTTGTGTAGTATACTAGTTATTAATAGCCCGTGCAAGGCACGGGCCCAACAAATATGTTTTTAAAATTTATTTTAATTATTGTGATTTATAGTATTTTTTACATATTTTTATAAAATATATAACAATTTTTTTTATAGATATTTTAAGTTGTTAACTATTTTAATTTATAATATTTTTAATGTAATTTTCAAATGTTTAGATGACCATAATAATTAATTATGAGTGATATAGTAAAGTTACGATTGAAGCAGCGTAGCGGACATGTCTTAATGACTCACAACAACTAATTAGAAGTGATTACAACAAAATGACCATAATAATTAATTAGGAGGGACATAGTAAAATCACGATTGAAACAACGAAGCAGACATGTCTAACTAGAAGCGATATAGTAAAATTATTATACCAAAATACTTGGTGAAGCAACTGAAGCAGATAAATATATATTTTACTTTTTTATCAAATATTATCAATTTTCTAATACATAAAAAATTTATAATAACGAATTAGAGATGATATAATAAAATTACGGAGAAAGCAGCTTATGAAGCAGACAGAAGAAGGAAGCATGTTGACGGAGACCTGCCTGCTTCTCCCACCCCATTCCCTCTTTAGTTGAATCCCTATAAACTTTTTGGGATGATAGTCCGAAAAATATTTGTACTTTGTCTAAATTTGCAGTTGCGCATACTGAGCTTTGCGGGGTCATATGACCCCCTAGACTTTTTTTCGTATTTAAATGGCATATATTTTCTCACTTGGACCACTTATTCAGTCACCCAAAGGGCGATGATTCACACGCGACCTTTCAACAAATAAATATTCCTCTTAATTATGTTTTAACTCCTAATTATATAACACTGAGATATTATCATGATTGGGTTTTGAATAGTAAAAGTCGAAATTAAGAAGAATGATTATTTGTTGAAAGGTCGCGTGTGAATCACTGCCCTTTGGGTGACTGAATAAGTGGTCCAAGTGTGCAAATATATGTCATTTAAATACGGAAAAAAAGGGCTTAAGTCATTGTCAGACACCTAAAGTTGTTCCGAAAATTTACTTAGACCCCTCAACTAAGGCTTGTACCCATCAGGCGCCTCAAGTACTAAAATTGGTATCTATCAGACAAAAAATATTGATTTGGCAAGAAGAGTGTGTTGGGCGCGTGAATAGTTGAATAAATAATATTTTACTTTTTTTTAATTAAAAAACTTATATTTAAATCATTTTATCAATATAATTTTTAAAAAAACACCTACTTTCATCGTCTTCTCCCCCCCCTCCATTTTATTGTCTTCTTCGCAACCCCTGCCCCTCATTCACCATCTTTTTCACAACCCCCTGTCATCATCGTCTTCCTTTGCAAACCACGACCTCATTCATCGTCTTCTTTAGCTGTTTTCGAATACATTTTTCGACAAGACTCATCGAAAAAGCAACTTCAAAATTTCAAGATTGTTCGAAATTACACGTTTATGAACTTAAATAACTCAAATTCAATGTAATGGGGAACCATTTTCTTGCAAAAAATGAAGAAATTGGTATCCTTGATGAAGAAAGTATCATGAGAAATTAGTAAATCAGAAATTAGTTTGTAATTTTTTTTTAAAGTTCAGCTTCTTACATAACAATGGAGAAGAGAATGGAAGAGGGGGTGCAACGGTGTAACACCCTGAGTCTAGTACCCCGGACGCTACACGGTACTCATAATCTTGAAGGACCACAAGCTAACCCATGACTGGTACCTGCTGCAATAACTGAGTAACAATACTGTATAATCAGAAATTAGACGAAAACTAGCCATAAGGTTCAAACTGAAAGTAAATACTGATACATCTGTTTGAAATACTTTACTCTGGAAAGCCTTTAATTGTTTGAAGTATAGGGTTGATGGGACAAGTTCCCAACTAACCCCCGTTACTGAAATAAACTGAATACTGATAACTGCAATGATAACTTTGTCCTCAAACTATGAGGACTCACCACAAAATCTGTTGTTGATAGATTGGGCTGCTTAGTGCGATCAAGAGCCCGTGCATCTAAACTTATGATATAAGATATCATAGCACAAAAGAAAAGTATGCGTCAGTACATGGGAATGTACTGGTATGCAAAGTGGGGTAGGCTGAATGCATGAGTTCATATGCATGAGCAATACTATCTGAATAACATGATCATGACTACGTGAGATTACATGCATGAATATGTGAACTGTAACTGAAATCATGATAAGACTGAATACTGAGTAAACTGATAACATGTATTACTGATAACTGATATAACTGATACTGAGTGACTGTATCTCACAGTATGGATTCTGATGGGACTAGTTGAGTTCCGTATTGAATTGGGTGACTGTATCTGACAGTCCTGAATTCTGTAGAACTATTTGAGTTCTGTTACTGAGACTGTGACTGTGGGAGTAGCCATCTAACCGACATGCCCCAAATAAGATATTATAGATGAGTTGGGGTCCAATCTGTATCCCTAATCGGAAGGGTGTCAATATCACGCCACTGGTAAGGACAAGCTGTGAGTGGCCCTAATCTAGCAGTGTCCCTAAAGGAGAACGGTGGGAACCTCATCTGATAGTGTTAAACTACCTCATCAATCTTCAACTGTCAGTGTTGTGTCTCAACCTATGTTGGCTACATAGTTCTGGAATGCAAGGATTGCTTTTAAGGATCACACCCCCTGCTGTTAGTGTATGCCCTCAATTCTACTCCTATCTGAATAGACATTGAACTGAGCTGGACTGATTTCACTGAGTTCCGTTAACTGATGAAATATTATGGAGATATGATAACTGACTGAGATTACTGAGATTACTGAGGTTACTAAGATTACTTAGATTCTGAGGTTATTGAGATTACTAAGATTAATGAGATTTCTGGACTGATACTGAATTTACTGAGTTTTCCTGGGTCATGTGTTTGACTGAATTCTACTGATCATGGCTTAACTGAGATGTCACGCCCCAAAATCCCATCGGGCCGGACTGGCACCCGAAGCCGAGAAGGCCCGGGAGAACTCGTTCAAATACCTGTACTTTCACTTACATGTCACCAAAAATTTGGACAGCACTTCGTTGCATATAGAAGGGTCTAATTACCTGTATCAGTACAACACGCACAAATATATATATATATATATATATATATATATATAATACTTGGCCGTCGGGGCCACCACATATACAAATATAACATCACTATATAAACTCCCATGACTTTACCCTTCCTTATGTCTACAAAGCCTCTAGGATATACATGACATAACTAGGGTCGGGACAAACCCCCGCCCACACATGACTCCTGTATAATAAAAAAACATAAGGAATCGACTCGGAAAGCTCCGAAGCAAACTGGAGCTCACCAACAATAGTTGTATGACCTGGCTCCTATCTATGCTGTGAATGAGCTGAAGCACCTGTGCCTGCAGCATGAAATGCAGGTCCCCCATGAGGGATGTCAGTACGAAATATGTACTGAGTATGTAAAGCTGTAAATAATCATATGTGATATAGGGGATCAAGAAAATCAGACGCAAGTGAATAAATCATAATAGAAGTGAATCACACTTCATAAACACTTTTAGGATCATGTACATAATCATTAATCTGAATTGGGTTCTTGAATTCAAATACATTTGTGGAACGGTATACATTCGTTCATTTCATTCTTTACAATTATCATTCGTCATTACCTCCTCCTCCCGAACCTCCAACCACCTAACAATAATCAATACTGTATCGTACTGTGACCATTAGGCTGCCCCCAGTACATATTAACTGGGATCGACCCATGCTAGGCTTATGCCCCTGGGATACCACCCATAAACACATAAATAGGGATCGACCCATGCTAGGCTTATGCCCCTGGGATACCACCCACACGTATATTAAGTAACACACATAAGAGATCTCTCCAATAACTTAGTTCAAAAGCTTTTGAGATTATTACATTAGTGTTCATGCCAATATAGTACCTTTGGAACAACCATACATCAATAGGAATCAAGTAATAGACCTTTTATACAATAACGATGTAATAAGGACTCATTGGTACATCAACAATGTGTTTCAGAATCATCAATATCACAACAATGAAATAGGAGCCTTTTGGTATATCAATGAAACATTTGACACTTTATAGAATGGAAACAACTTTGCTGGTAATGTAGAACAATACATCTTTTTGGACAACCTCGGAATCTTACTTGACGGAACATTAGTGTTTTCATGCCAAAGAACATCGTTAGAGTATGCTTTACATACCTCGTTGTAGATTCGGATACCAATTCAACACAACTTCCCGCCTTTACAAATCACTTATCTACAATGAAATGTTTGGCATCTAGTATTAGCAACCCAACACCACAATTCTCTTCCATAATTCCATACAACCAATATTTGCAAAACATTCCAAAAACCAACTTGAACAATAGGTTTATGTGTGTGTATATATATATATATATAATCCTCATTTCAATACCACATCATCACACCAAATCCCTTCACAATTCAACATAATCCAACATCATTTCCCAATCATCTTTCAACAACAATCACATAACATACTTCTTATGCTCACATGCATATATATATATACATATCCATATAAATAACACCAACATAATTTACATCCTTACCATAAAATAGCCCTTTTGATTTCGAAGTCCTGTTGGCACAAATAAGGGGTGCTTCTCGAAGCCCTCGAGACGGTGAACACAACTACGAAATCAATTTGGATTTTCTACGGTTGAATCACAAGATAATTGGAGTTGAAATTAGGCTAGGGTTTCTTATTTTCAATAATTTGATGATAATTGATGGATATGAGGCTAAGTATATGTATATAATGACCAATTTTCGTCCATGAGGTGATGGAAAATGACCATATTGCCCTTAAAAATTTAAGTAAATCCGAATCTGTCCATGGTGGACTGTTTTGACAGGCTAAAGTAAATCGGCCATAACTCTTTGCTCCGATATCAAATTTGGGTGAAATTGGTATCGTTGGATAGATAATTCAAATGGATTTCATTTCATATAAAGTAGGACACCCAGTTCGTCCTGTACAAGGAGTTATGATCGTTTGAAGTTGACCCTAAAAATCTGTTTTGAGAGGCTGAAGTAAAACGAGTATAATTCCTTACTCCGATGTTGGATTTGGATGAAACCAACTGCATTGGAAAGAGGACTCAAAGATCTTTCTTTTGATAGGTCGCAGCTCTCCCAGTTCATTATATTGAGGAAGTTATGATCGTTCAAAGTTGATCCAAAAAACTGGCAGGCCTTAGTAGTTTGTGTGCAGGAAATTTTCCTGCACATTTACTGTTCACAATATCTCGGCCACCGTTTTATAGTTTCGAACGTGCTCGATTATATCCGAAACTTATCCGTTTTTGGAAATCTTTATATCGTTGGAAAGCTTATTCAATAACCTTCGTATGGAACCATCGACGGGCAAATTCCGGTAAAAATAAAATAAAAATTAATTCCATATAAATAAGATCAATACACGTACTTGAATACGCCAATACATGTACTTGAATACGGGGTGTTACATGAGAGTATCTTGAAAACTGAAACTGGCTCTAGGCACACAACTATATCGGGTAGTAAATATCCTCAGGACTCGATAGCATAAAAGTAGAGCATCACATGTTCTTGCAAAGCATAACAATGCACATTTGTTCATAATGCAACTATAGAGGCATTTTATCAAACACTTGAATGATATGAACTAGTATACATGCTTACATGATATAATTTTTCTTGTTTAATTCACATGAACAATTCATCAAACACTTGGAAGGCATTAATCAACACATGAGTATTATAATTTCAACACCAAGTTTACAATTTTAAGGCTCTAACATGAATTCATATGATACTACATATATAATTATTAATTTCACATAAATCTTGCACTTAATCATGGATTCTACATCCAAATTGTAGTTCAAGAGCTCAACATGATATAAGATCAACAAGGAAGATACTAACACGCACCAAAAGCAGTCCACAATTTGAAGAGTCAAGGACCTCTTTTGGTGACCACTCTCGGATTCGCTACTCAACAACAATAATGAAGAAATTACAAGGTGTGTATCATACCAACATCCAACCCAAACTAATATTATCAACACAAGTGGATGAAACAAGATAAACAACAACTATATGGAAACAACAACTACAAACGGCTTACAATAACAAGAGACAACGGTTACAAGAATTATAACAAGACTAAGATAGAAAGATAGACAAATGGAGACGTAGTCTTACGAACCCAAGAGTTTATTCCACTCTTGGACCCTTAACATCACATACAACATAAACCTATCTATTACGTGACCTCAAGGTAACGGGATCCCCAAGCAATCAACGTCTCAAAACTAGCTACCAACACAAGTATATCCACACTTGTTTACAAGTGATATCTGCACTTGTATGAATACTCTCAAGAGTAGTCTCACAATATTCATCAAAGTTATGAGAAAATGACCTAATATGTTCTATTTATAGCCTAGGTTACAACTTATTACAAAATGACTAAAATGCCCTTAATGAGCCATGGCAAAGGGCGGCCTTGGAGTGTGCATATTGGATGGCTTTGGAGTGTGGGGACTTGTTCTCTACACTTCAAAGCTTGTTCCATTAGTTGGGAAGCCACCCGAGCTCGAGTCTTTATGTACTGATCCACAATCACGATCATATTTGTATCGTCCCCCTCTTCTTGAAAAAGGATTCTACCTCGAATTCGAACATTGCAAAATAATAAGAAGGACAAGCAAACACAAGTTCCTCAAGGTATGAGGGTTAGAATTAGTGTAATCAATCATAGTATCTTGCCAAGATGGCTCAAACTTCAAATACACCCAAAAATCCCTCTTACCCGAATACCCTCCCAAGAGAGAGTCAACTAGTCTATCCACATAAGTATGATAAGAAACAAGGAACAAGAGTTTCTCATCAAGTGCAAAACATAGACTCTTCTTGGAACAACAAATAGGCTTGAAAGACGAGATAGAAAGGCAATAAATTCCATGCACATTCAAGTCATTCCAAAAGACGTCCTTATCTCCACACTTCAAATGATCACCGGGATCAAATGGGTGGAGTGTCTATGGAAACGGGTTTAGGATGGATTTCCTTTTCCCAATACTACCACTAGTACAATCATATATCCCCTTTATACTAGCATGGTCTACAATAAAAACAACTAGAGGGTTATCCATAGTCAATCGACCAACATGTTCAATATTACCATTTTCACACACAAGTTGGTCTTCATGACTTTCATAAGACAATGTACTATCACTTGTCACAATGGCCTCAACACTAGATGGATCAAATAGTGTATCCACAATCTCAAGTTGTAAATTATCATTACCAAATAGAGGCACATTCGGCTCACCTAAAAACAAACTACAATTCACACTTAGTTGGCTACTAGCCTCATTCACTAGAGTGCAAGAGTTAGTTTGATTACCTTGCAGTAGTTTGATTACCTTGTAGCTCATGTGTAGCATGTCCACTCACAGGAACTTGATTAGGAATGATTGAATTCTCTATCAAGTTATCCAACTCTTTGCAAAGAGAGCTTTCCGTCCCTTCCATTCTTCCTTCCACTTGGTCCATTATTTTTTCCATTCTCTCCATTCGGCTACTAAGGTCATGTTTCATACCCATTATGGAAGCCATCAAATCATTCATGGTCACCTTTTCCAATGCCATAGTTCCTAACAAAATAAATTCTAAAACAAAAACACAAAAAACAACAAACTAGTTAATGTTAGAAAAGAAAACGTCCTCACAAGCTCTCACTTTGAAATGCCTCTCAATTGGCCTCACAAGTGTTGGTAACTCGTTTATACTCCAAGGAGATTACTTGGTACCAATTGGGGCTCGAGGTCGGAATAGATTCTCTTTTGAAACAACTTAAAGAAAATACGTACGGACTTGAACGAAGAAACTACAACAAAGTTCAAAAAGATAAAAGCACACAAAGAAACGTAGACACGAATAAACGGACCCAAAAACTAATTTACAACCTAGTAGACAATTACTAGTTTATTAATTAGCAATAGAATCAACAAAATACAACTAAAAAACAAAGATTAGAAACCAAGAAATAAAAAATTTGAGCCTAAATTTGTCGTGTGAACAGTAAAACATGATGTGGAAGCCACGTATTGGTTGCGGTCTTAACAAATTTTATTTTTCAAAATTGGAAGTCTTAAACAATTTGTGATTTGGAATTGGTGGGAATTGATTTAGGAAGGAAACAAGTCTTAATCCTATTGTCAAATTCAAAAGTGAAATACTTGACAAGGTCCTTAAAATAAGGAAAGTTGGTGGGAAGTGATTGACTAGTTGATGGGTGATGGTAAGTCTTTCAAGGCTAACAAGCTTTCATATTTTTCTCTTCAACTTTATAGATCTAGTATTCACTTTATTTTAACAAGTCTTGAAAGGGATGAAGAACATCAAGAACAACTTCAACGATCACCAAGAACACAACAATCCCAACACCCAATTCTAACAATAACAAGGCCAACAAATTACGGCCAAGTCCACCAAGATGACAACACAATCGGTTACGGCTTTAAGTTCACAACAACACTTCAACAAATGCAAGCTCAAATTTAGATCTTGACTCAATAGTGTTAGTGATGAAGAAAACTAATACTTGAAACACCAAGACAAATAAAATGACTCCTAGATCTAATGTTCAAGTCTCGACCAAACACAACAAGAACACAACAAACTTTCGGCCAAGATCCAAACTCAAGAACACTCTTTTTTTTTTGTATTTTCAAGCTAGCTAGCCCAAGATTGATCTTGTGGGAACAAAATCACCTCATGCTCTAATACCAAATGATACAAGATCGACAAGGAAGATACTAACACACACCAAAAGCAGTCCACAATTTGAAGAGTCAAGGACCCCTTTTGGTGACCACTCTCGGATTCGTTACACAACAACAATAATGAAGAAATTACAAGGTGTGTATCACACCAACATCCAACCCAAACTAATATTATCAACACAAGAGGATGAAACAAGATAAACAATAATTATATGGAAACAACAACTACAAACGGCTTACAATAACAAGAGACAACGGTTACAAGAATTATAACAAGACTAAGATAGAAAGATAGACAAATGGAGATGTAGTCTTACGAACCCAAGAGTTTATTCCACTCTTGGACCCTTAACATCACATACAACATAAACCTATCTCTTACGTGACCTCAAGGGAATGGGATCCCCAAGCAATCAATGTCTCAAAACTAGCTACCAACACAAGTATATCCACACTTATTTACAAGTGATATCCGCACTTGTATGAATACTCTCAAGATTAGTCTCACAATATTCATCAAAGTTATGAGAAAATGACCTAATATGTTCTATTTATAGCCTAGGTTACAACTTATTACAAAATGACTAAAATGCCCTTAGTGAGCCATGGCAAAGGGCGGCCATGGAGTGTGCATATTGGATGGTTTTGGAGTGTGGGGACTTGTTATCTACACTTCAAAGTTTGTTCCATTGATTGGGCAGCCACCCGAGCTCGAGTCTTTACGTATTGGTCCACAATCACGATCATACTTGTATCACAACATGAAGTTCATATAAATCATACCACAATTAACTAGTTTTCATGAATATTGAGGTAAATCATAGAATTAAAACCCAATTTAATATCATAATCAAGATTAAACTAGGATCCAACATGAGATCTATAAAATCAACTAACTTGTGGTTTAAAAGAGATTCTTGAACTCCAAGGGTGGAAGGATACCCAAGGATGAAAACTTAACATACCTTAAAGCTTGATCTTGAAAGAGATCTAACGTTTCTTGAACATTCTTGGATTGGGAAACACAAATCTTGATGTTTTCTTGACGGTTCTTGAACTTGAAGAACTTGAATATCTTAGTTTCTTGAAGAAGGATTTGAAACTTGTTCTAGGGGAATGATCTTGAGAGAACCCTAATTTTGATGTTGAGGATGAATGAGGAGTTATGTTCTTCAATTGATGGAATTAGGGGTTAAAAAGGGTGGAAAAAGATCCAAAAATCCCCTTTAAAACATCTTTAAATCGCTAAACGGAGGTGTGCGACGGTTTGGGCGACGAACTGTCGCTATATGGCAAGAAAACGGGCCTACTGCCTTAGTTGCGACGGTTTGGGCGACGGTTCGTCACTGCCGCGATGATCCGTCGTCCTTCCCGTCACACCTGGGCAGTTCAGATAGCTCTCTATAAAACGGTCATAACTTCTTACTCCGACATCAAATTTTGGTGAAATTAGTATTGTTGGAAAGCTAATTCAATTATCTATCTGTTAGTGGGTCATGAGCTCAAAAATTCATTGTATAACGAGAGCTATGCTCGTTTGAAGTTGACTATAGCAATATCCTTCTCAAGAATTCAATCGGTAAAGAATGTTTTGATTCGCCTAATGGCTAGGACATATTTGAGACCGTAATTCCCATCAACCTTGATCATGAAAATACCAAAGAACCATGATGTACTATTGCATAAGCTTGAAACATGGCGCTAATATTGATTTACATTTTTCGGGGTAATAAAAGCGGGTGAATCAGTTTAAATTTTTATTTTTTAAAAGTTCATCTTCTGTAAACAATGGAGAAGAGAATGGAAGGGGTGGCGTGGGGCGGGGGCAAGGGGAGGGGAAACCAGTTTTTTTTTTAAAAAAAATTATAATATATTTAAAATAATTTTTGGACCCACTCAACATGTGTCATTATTTAATTAAATTTTTAACATATAGTTTTTTTTTAAAATTAGTTTGCCACATGTATTTTTCTTATTGGTCAATTTTGCTACATCAGGTGAGTGTGTTATACACACTCTATACCTTTTGCTGATTGTGCAAAAAAGGCCTGATTGGATCAAAATTCGAGTGGATTAAGGGTCTGATAGGTACAAGCCATAGTTGAAGGGTCTAAGTGAATTTTCGAAACAACTTAAGTATCTCGCGATGACTTAAGCCAAAAAAAAAAGTCTGGCAGAATCATAGGATCCCCCACAAAGTTCAAATAAAAACAGCTACATCAAGTTGTTTAAATAAAAACATTTTATCACATGTTCAAAGAGATAACGGTCAAAAGCAGCTACGTCATTTTTGAAGGATCCGAGGGTAATTGGGTATAGACTAAAAGGCTACTCTAAGAAATAGAAAAAGGATATGTCCTGGAATTTCTACTGCAATAGACAAGACTAATCCTTCTGTTTCTTGATACCGTGGTGTCCGGGGCAACTTGTCCGCACCTTGACTAATTCCATGCGATATCTGTCACCTTCCATCATAAACAGATACCAGGTAACTCTATCCACCAAAAACTAATTCCTCTTCTTCCAAAAAAACTTGACATAGCAAATCATTGCAACTTAAATATAGAGCTAAAACAACAATATACGGAGTGAAATTTCACCCGTGGAGTCCGGGGACGATGGTCTGTAGCCTATCTGATGAAAGTAGAGAGAACCCCTCAGCTTTATATTACAGTTGTCGACCTGGACCTGGTCGCGTAATTTCACCAGAAGACGGTCCAGACAGAACATAACCACGCGGAATGAAATAATCAATGATCAAATTTTCCGGGCTTCTGGCAAAGCATAATCAGTCTATAATTGTCTTTTACTTCTGAGAATCACAGTATTCGGGGAACTCGCATTCGCATGGTCCTTTTCGTACCTGCATCATGAAGGGAAGATCTTCATTACACGGGGGACTTGTCTTAGGATTAACACAAACGTTGAGGAAAAACAAAAGCAACTCTCGCTAATAGTTCAAATATTTCAAGATATTGTACTGTTGTAGGACTCAGGGGCCAGCGTTTTGGACTTTTTGGGATCAAATGTGAAGGATCTGGAAAACGACGGTGAGAGAGACCTAGACAGATTCTATTTCAGGGAAAGATAGTTCGTTGCTTCATTTGCTCCGTTTATCTTGCTATTTTGCTGTCGTTAATTCCCTTTCTATCCAGTTTTTGTCGACACTTCTTTTGAGTCCATCGGAAACAGCCTCTCTACCTTGCAAAAATAGGGTAAGGTCTACGTACATCCTACCCTCCCCTAAGTTGCGCGGACTCGTCAATTTCGATGCCGCACCCGTGGCGAATTCTCCAAAAATACACTAGTTTTGACAAATCCGACATGCACCCGTTGACATTTTTGAAGAGTCCAAGCAACATAGACCCTCCCCAGACCCCACTAGTGGACTACACCGGGTGTGTTGTTGTTGGTTGCATAGTTAGGATTAGGAACAAGCAAAAGTGCAAGAGTCAATGATTGAGAGATACGAGCAGATTCAAGCAAGAATTTGCTGACGCATATCAATCATTCCGTTGTGCGAAAAGGCCCTTCATTCAACAGAAACCTAAAGTATTTCATAGATACTATTTCCCTACTTTTGACACGCGTTTTAAAACTTTTGATGCATCTAGCCTTTTGGCCATATAATGTGCAACAGCTCCTATTTTGGACATTCACCTCTTCACTTTCCGCAAGTTACACTCTTGTACGCATTGTACCGAACGTTCTACATTCTGGAAAAGGTAAAACTGAACATCCACAATAAGAAGGTAATCTGAGAGCCATTATTACCATCCAAGCAACTAGTTGCAATCCCAAAAATCAAGATTTTAGAAGCTAGAACCAAATCTAAATCCAAATCCGCATACCTTGCGTATCGTAAAGGACACTCTCCTTAAACCCCTTCTGATTCTGCTGTCGTTCACTACATCAATCTGCAATGCAGAAGTTCGAAAAAATCAATGGAAAAGCACTTGCCGTGGTTGCAGAATGCTTGAAATGTAGTTACAAGAAGAGATAGAAGGAGCAGGAAAACTCTAATCAATCAAGCACAAATATTGAACATGGAATCTGAAGTTCAAAAGGGACCAAAATGAAAAAAAAAAAAATTAACGATATAGGTTCATAAGTTGAAGCACTTTCTATGATGAAATTCTGGAATTCGCAGTAATAAAGAATGAAAGACAATCTTCTTCGTTTAAACAAACTTTCAACATATTAGAGTCCCAAAGTCATAGACAGAAGAACGGGTAAAATACTGAAACCATCACCAATGATAGAAACATACAAAACGGCAGCCCAGTGCACTAAGCTCCCGCTCTGCATGGTTCCTGGGAAGGGCCAGACTGCAAGGGTCTATTGTGAAATAAGGAAGTATATGTTTACAGTAAAACCGTTAAGTGCACAGTTGCAAGAAGAAAAAGTTGACTTATTAATTTGTGTGGGGGGTGGGGGCGATTAAAGAATAAGCATTGGCAGCAAGAGTTACCTTATGGTGGGGAATGTAATGATGCCAAGCATAGCGTGCTTCTCCTGATAATAACAGCATCGACCGAGGGGGCAGATAAATAGCCCTCCTCAAGAACTTGGAGCTCTTGTCGGAATGTTGAGCCTCTTCATCACTTAATGTGTCAGCGCTTGTAGGCCAAACACCAGTAGAATACTTTCTGAACTCCATGATACAAGGCCCTGCCAATGAAAGGCTGAATATTAATCCTTCAAATGCTGAATGGGTGTCAATATGTGGAGACAGACCCACTCCGAGTGGATATTCATTAACCTGTTAAAGATTGTAACACATTTCTTGAAGTTAACTATAAAAAGATAATGACATCCAAAACAATTGAAAACAAAAGCCATCACTGGAAATGAAAATCATTACAACATTGCAATTCAAACAAGAGCTAGCTCCCTTGCCCGACATAAAATTAGAAGGAAAACTCATAAATGAAGAGATGTCAGAATAGAAATTAACTAACTGTGAGCTGGTCCAAAAGTACAGTTTCAGTGTAACCAAGCTTTTGAAACACTGACATCTTGTCAAGTATTGGGGAAAGAAATGATGGAAGTTCACCCAAGTACTGGTTTGTGTTGACATTCCTCGTCTGCAGTAATGAATGGAGAAAGAATTCGAGAAATGTGCTTTAGATCTTAAAGATACTAGCCTTTGAAAGCTTAATAATCTAAAGAAATAAGCAAAAATAAGAGAGCGATCAGCAGCTTTTTAGCAGAGAATGTCAAGAGTTTCTAACATCTGCAAAACATTTTAAGCAGTTGTGATTCTTGTGAATTATCAAGGGATTAAAAAAACAAGACGGGGAAAGTTAATGTCGATAGCTTAGAAGTAAGTCTAATAAGACCATTAGGTGGCGGCAATTAGAAGTTCTTGTACGTTTTAATCAAACCAAAATTGGGTTCAGTTGTCCTTGATGGAGCAATAAAGTATTCCGTTGGGGCTTTTGTTTGATTTACAGATATTATTTTTCAAAACCGAGAAATCCACTGTTTCCAACTTCTAAAATCGGTAGATAATGGGTCCACCCCTCTTCCCTTCTCCACTAGGATTCAAGCTCATAACGTGTGCCAAACACACATCCCCCGCTTTACCAATTTACTGATTTTGAAATGGTATTTACTTCTGACCAAATATGCTACCCTTGCCTCCCACTATCACAGGTTCTGGGAATAACAGTGCATACTCGTGCCACTCTTTAGTACCAAAACAAAGGACACGAGCAAGGGAAAACAAGAAAGCTCAATTAAAACCATCTTACTCTTTTCTTCTCCCATCTTTGATATGATGCGTTCATTTGACTCGGGAGGAAGGGGAAGGGGAAGAGTTTACAGAAGAACCAGTAGGATTTTGACCTAGGAAAACAGGTCACGGATGTAAACAAGAGCAAAGAAACTAATTCTTCATATACACATATCTAGCAGCAAAAACTAATACGCTGCTGCTATATGTCAGTATAATCACTTGCATTTCGATAGTTCCAAATACTCATGATCTGCACTTACATTATAGTGAAATTCAAAACCATAATGCTGAACCTTTCTTTTAGCAAGTTTTTGCCACGGCCCTGAATCAACTGCTGCAAGTAGTTCCTAGAGATTCAAGGAACTCATAAGATTTGACAAAAGATGGAGAAAATATATGAATGGTGTAGATGCCTATATGATTTTCCTGCAAAGTGAGATCCCTGACCTCCTCCTCTTTGGCACTTATGAAGTCATGAATCAAGTAAAGACCGGGAATATCCAACTCTGAAGCTTCCGTAGACACCTGAACTGAGTCATTCACTGCAACCTGAACCAGAAAGCAAGCTCATAAAGAAAAGAAACATATTCAATGTATCAACAGATGTTACTTAAGGGAAATGATATAAGTTCCACTTAATACACGGTCCACAGACGCACTGACTAGTTTCTAGTATGACATGGCCAAAATTGATAAAAGAACACAAACATTAATTCATGAAAATGAGTGCTTGCGTCAAGCATGACCTAAGCTGCGTGGACTCTTCACTTTTGATGCCGCACCGTGTTGAATTCTCCAAAAATACACTATTTTTGAAGAGTCCGAGCAACATAGAGCATGACCGCTATCAGGCACAACTGCCAACTTATAAGAGGTGCATTTTTTCCTATATGACTACATCATCTTTCAGAAATTGAATTTTCATCTAGCAATGGCTAGCCAAAATGCAAACATGTCAACGGAAAGGAAGAATGGTACAGGTCCATCAGAAGCTCTTTGCAATCAGTTTTCTTATAACATTCAAAATAATAATTGGATTGACATGCTCAAGAGAGAAGCATGGTAAACAATCTCATGACAATTACAAGGCCGTAAAAAATCAAGACTTTACAATGAATAAAGAAAACTCACCTGACAAACAGACGGTACTGAATACTGAATGTGCAAAGACCGGCCACCAAGCTCAGGGCATGCACGTCTATTCAATGCCTTCAGGGCAGATTCTGCAGACTTCTCATCATGATAAGACACAATAACCCTAGTGCCACTTTCATCAGCGAGATGTACTCCCTTAACTTGACCATATGCACCAAATACGGTTTCAATTGTGTCCAAAGTTAGTCCAACAGCAGGTCCACAATTGGCTACATAAAGATTTGAACTTGGTTCACTAGTCCCTTCAGGACGTTTAAATCTCGGCAAACCCATGTAATAAGATCAACACCTACAACCAGAAAAATTGTGGCTGTAGCTCATCATATTTATCTATTTTCTTTAGTAACTAAGAGAAACTTAACAGGAGATATCACCATCAAAGTATTGGGTTAGTCACTGTCAGTCTTTCCAGGATTACTCGCATATCAGAGAATTATAGAGATAAACTCGCAATGAGCTAAGCAACGAGCCTAACCTTCAATTATAGAGAAAGTGGAAAATTGATCCTTGAGAGTCAAACAATGAAGCATGCCCTTTTTTTCCAATATTAACTTATTCCTCACACAATATAGAACTTTAGAAGCCTAATAGTATCATATCATTGCATATATCTTATTCTGCTACTTGGCAAGCTCACTAATATTCACAATGAAACGAGAACCGATTGAAATTTTAAGCTTGGAAACTTCGTGGGGTTGATTTCTCATACAGTCACTCAACTAATACAGTTATTATCTCATAAAGTCATCCTTCTTCTTGATTCCAATATTTTTCAACAAGGAAAGTTTGAGTGACCATATGAGAAATCAACCAACACTTCGCTCTAAATCAAGAAAGTACCATTCTTGATTCTTCATTTAGCTAGAGTATTCACCCTGGATGCAGTGGGAGATTCAGATGGCCACTCAACTAACAGTTATTATCACGTAAGTCTTGATCCAAATATTTCAACAAAGAAAGTGATTTTCTGAGATAAAAGAACTATTAGTTGAGTGACAATCTAAGAAATCGACTCAAACTTCATGCTAATTCAAGAAATTACCATTCTTGCATCTTCATTTAGCTAGCGTATTCACCCTGGATGGACACTCAACTAATAGTTATTATCCCTAGAAACCACCCTTCTTTTTTTTTCTTCCGATTTTTTAAACAAAAAATGTGACTTTCGGAAACAAAAACTAATAGCTGACTGACCATCCGAGAAACCAACTCAAACTTCGTGCTAAATCACGAAAGTACCATTCTTGCATCTTCATTTAGCTAGAATATTCACCCTCGACTCTGTGAATGATCCAGATGGTCACTCAACTCACAGTTATTATCTCAGAAAATCACTCTGACCAAAAAAGTGAAGCGAGGCCATCTGAGATATCAACTCAAACTTGGTGCTAAATCACGAAAGTACCATACTTGCATCTTCATTTAGCTAGAATATTCACCCTTGACTCTGTGAATGATCAAAAAAAAGTGAAGCAAGACCATCTGAGAAATCAACTCAAACTTTGTGCTAAATCACGAAAGCACCATTCTTGAATCTTCATTTAGCTAATGTATTCACCCTGGACTCAATGGAGGATCCAGAGTAATAAAAAAAGGACTGCCTGGTCCACTAACTCCCGCTATGTGTGGGGTCGGACCAAGGGCGGAGCCAGCCTTCTGTTCGGGGGTTTGGACGAACCCCTTCGACGGAAAAATATACTATTTATACATGATTAAAATTATTTTTTATGTGGTTATAGTAGGTGTCCCCCTTCGACTAAGTTTTCTTTGAATATGAACCCCTTACTTGAAATCCTAAGTTTTCTTTGAATATGAACCCCTTCTTTGAAATCCTGGCTCCGCCTCTGGATCGGACCATGTCCACTAAATATCTATAAATATTGAATATTATTGTATATTTACTTGAGGTCATTGTACATACTATAAACTTCAAATCATGAATCCGCCAGCCACTTAACCAATAACATACATACATTCAATTCCTTAAGAACAAAGAATTTGCAAATTACATATTTATATACTATTAATATAGTTTCTTCATATCTTATATTTTTTGAGGATAACTGACTAAATAAATAAATAAATAAATAAATATTTTCTGAATAAAACAAAAATACCATTGAATTTCAAGAAAAGAGAAAAACTTACTAGGAAAAACTTCACCGCCGACCACCGGTTTCTGTTGCAACGAAGAGAATTTTTGTTTTACTTATGTTGTTTCATATTTTCTAGTGAACTTAGAAAAATATCAATGAAGTTCACAAAGTTAACACTATTACAAATGAACCCCTTGTTTTGTTTTGTCGTGTTAGTTTACAACTATATCTTTTGGGAAGTTAACAATTAAGTCCTCATGGTTTAGTTAATTACGCAACAAAGTGCCTTCTTTCTTTTACCGAGTTTCTTGAAAAAGGAGGGTGTTTAGCATGAATAATTCTTTCTTGTCTTAAAATACCGACCTATTATTCTTTTTTTAAAAAAAAAAAAGATCTTTATGAGGCCAATAAAGTCTCTTGGATTAGTTCTCTATGCTAAATTGCTAATTAAACTACTAGGATGAAGCAAATGTATACTTTTGAAACTGACCATGATCACTCTGAATAAATTAAAATTGTTTACGAGATGATAAAATATGACCAAAGCTATATCAAAATTAGTTCGCATAGGAATGGACGTATTGATTCACGAGTTATTCATGTCAACTTTGAGTATTGACAGATGCTCTTGTTATTCCCAACAAGACGACTCGGTAACATATCGTCTTTTTCAAAGCGCAACCCATTTGTTCTGCTCGCGACAATCCAATAAGTTCTCTGGGTGAATAAACATTAGACAATCCATCTTCTGAAACCAAGGCAATCACACGAATGTTTCCCCCAACCCAACATGGGGAATGTCCACATCTCGTTGCAAGGCTTATTTTTTGTTGTGGGTCATAAGGCGAACACATTCATTCTACAGGACCAAAAAGATAAAGATAGATTGTGCTACATGCATCAACTCCTCGAAATGCAGCCCTTACACGATATGCTTTGTGCATTGAATTGCTTCATAGGCACATATAATCAGTATAAGCCTATAAGGAACATTAAAGGTTTAAAAACATATTATTCCCCTTAACCAGCAAAAGTTAACACACCTTAACTTGTGTATACCCCTACTAGTGCACACCAATAGGTTTAGATAAAGCTACTTGGAAGTGAATGTATTCAAAAGGAGTAATGCAGCAGAAATGGCACATTCAACATTCAAGGTTGTTGGCCTCCTTGAACCTGAAATGTAACATAAATTCAAAAATCCAACACAATAAGACGAGACTGCTGGGATCAAAACAACAATAATGTCGTATACTATCATAAACCGAAATATATCAAATGGTAGAAACTCGAATTGTCAATTCACTAAAAATGCCTAGAAAACCAAATTTCGGGCACTTAGTTCATCCTCCTGATAAGTTCATTGATGAAGTTCTCGCGGTTACCAGCATCACCACCTTCAACGTAGTGATTTCTCTTCTTCTTGAGTCCGCCCAAGGGTGCCTTCAGTTGGAATGGCCATAGGAAGTTGTTGGCCTCCTTGAAGTGGGGGCCAACAGTCATGATCTCATGGACAAGGTCTTCGGCGCAGATAATCCCGTGCTTGCCTAGTCCCTGAAACATATACAGAGCACTCTAAGATGTCAACGCCCAAAAAAAAAAAAAATGATCCACATCTAAAGAACTGAAACAAACTTACCTGCTCAATGACAGAGTTGTCGGTCAAAGCAATTCTCTGCTTGTTGAGCTTCCCATAACCTCTCTTGTAGATCAATTCCCTAACACTCTTTAGGTTTGGATAACTGCAAGATACAAAGGAAATAAAGGACTGCAAGTTAGTAAGAGCAGTGGAGAGAAATACATGATAATGCAGCAGAGCATAAAGTGAAACCTACCCATAGGTAACGTAAGGTTCAACTCTATGCAACATGTTCACGGTGGCTTTGTTAACTTTCAAAAACACCCCATTAAAGATCTGAGAAGGATGAAGAGTTCAATGTTAGAGCAGAGAGGTAACAACAAAATAACTCAAAACTTAAGGAATTATATAAGCACGAAACACATCTAACCAAAATCAGCCATCCAGAGAACCTAGAAACATCACTTTGTTTCGTTTCCAACGAAGGAGGGGAATCAGAAGAATTATAAACAATTTTGACAATAACACAATAACTAGGCTGATGATCAGACATTTGGCGTAACAAGCCAGTCCAATCATCAGGATCTACACAGGTAACAAACCAGTCCAATCATCAGGATATACACAGGGAACTTACTGTCAAGTGGAAAAGCTATACCCCGGAGAGCTATAACCCCCAACACATACTTAAAAGTGAATTTCCAGCAAACAGAATAATAAAAGGAAATAAAAAGTAGGTTATACACCAGCAAACATCAAATTATCCCCGTGAATGCTGCAAAACAGTAATATGATACCAACAACTGTAGCAGAAACACATGCAGTGTAGATTCTAGAATGCTGAGAGCAGTAAATTAAAATTCTAACCAATTCTTTGAGGGGTATAAAAAAGGAGCTGTTTGTACCTGTCGCAAACGTAGTAGCTGCAAAATCTTTTTGGTCTGTGGGGCCATAGCGTTAATCCTAAAAGATCAAAAACTTTATGAGTACCATAGTATTACCCCTTTCATCATATTATAGAATGAACAGCATCAAAATAGTTCTTACCCGCGTATCCTGATGATAAACAACAACTTTGCCTCAGGATCCACATAGAAACCACCTTTCAATCTAGCCTCACGTTTTAAACAAATCAACTCCTTGTCCTAAAAAAGGAAATCAAACACTTATAACCAAGCTTAATATCACACAAGCATGTCAACTAAAATTTACGGAGTTCAATAGTACCTGCTGCTCGTACTCCTTTGCGTACAGCTTCGCTCTGTTGTAGATCAATTTCCTGTTCTCAGCATTCTTCTTCTTCGCAGATTCAAGTTCTTGCTTCTTTGCAAGAGCCCATTCCTCACTCCTCTTCTGCTTCTTCAAGATGGACTCTGGAACTGGTGTTTCACCCATCTCTGCGACATTCAAGACTAACATTAACTCTCAACACAAAGTAACATCCATATCAAATTTTCACATTCAATTCAAATATCAGCAAAGAAAGTAGATCACACCCCTAGCGATATTAATAAATGTAACTTATCAGCACAATGTAAACACAATTCACTAGTCTTATATCATTATTTTTTTGGTGATGAGAAAACTTAAATCATCACTTCAATATATCACCAAATAAAGATGTTCTGTATCATTTAACAACAGAAAATGGACCAAATTACCAAACCAATTTCCTATATGCTACTACCCCCCCACTGGGGCAAACACAAGCAAAGCTCAAAGAAGCTTCTGGTTACTACACCATCACCTCAACACATTGCCTTCTACCAAAAATGTAGGGGAGGATGAGGGGCAAACAAGAAGACTTGTAAGTTTAAAAAATACTCACATGTTAGATTATGTGTAAAGAAGTAACAAAAATTTAAAGCCCGGCCATAAGACTCATTCCCAGTACTTCTATTCTACACCCCTTCACTTACTTTTCCCTATTCCATCAAAATATCCCGAACTTCATGAATCAGAATACACAATCATTAAGTCGACAAATAATGAATAGTTCTTCGATGCACTTGCAGTATTTTATATTCTTCAGCATTCAAAACTCTAATGCTTACCCAACACTAAAACTAAAAAAGTAATTTTTAGCTTCTAAAATATCAAAACAAGCAACCATTTCAAACAGATCAAAAAACTTCCTAATAGGCGTCAAAATATAAAGACACACAATTTCAACTCCATGTCTAGCAAACATACCAGAGTGCAGAAACTCAACTTATAATATAACTAAAAAGCATGGATCACAATACACAAACATGTGTTATTCCACTATCTTTTTTAAATAACTGTGCGTTATGGCCAGCTTTCGTGCACCTCGACTAATTCCACCCCATACCTGCCACCTCCCAAAAATCTAATGCTTACCCAAAACTAAAACTTAAAAAGTAATCTTTCAGCTGCTAACATTTCAAACACAGCATAAGAGCTTTCAAATAGACTTCTAAATACTCAACTAGAACACACACACTTATGCAACAACAATGAGTCGTACTTTATATCCCCTTCCATTATTTTTTCTTTCAAGCATTGAAAACTCTAATTTTTTTTTTTTTTGATAATCGTGGTGTCCGGGCCAGCTTGCGCGCAGCTCGACTAAATCCACGGGCAAATATTTACACAACACTAAAGGAAAAAAAAAACTATTTTTTAGCTTCTAACATTTCAAACACAGAACAATACATTTCTAGTAAGACATGAGTTCTATAACTAATTCCACGAGATAACTGCCACCTCCCAAAAATCTAATGCTAACCCAAAACTATACTAAATTAATCTTTTAGCCGCTAACATTTCAAACACAGCAAAAGAACTTTCTAATAGCTTCTAATACTCAATTAAAACACAAAAAAAAACACTTCCTTAAGTGTAAGGATGTAAATAAATTTCCACTACATATCTAGCAAACACAACAGAGCACCAAAACTCACATTTTATAACATAACCAAAAAAACATGGATCAAAATACACAAAGCATAAAGACAGCAATAGTGACTATTTCGGGAGATGCAATTAAAAGTGATAAATAAGTATGTCAATTAAGTGGGGTTCCTCCAAGTTTTAAAATTAGGTAAAAGCACAAATCTTTTTCCGCTTTTTATTTTTATACTTCCGCCCCAACAACTATAGAAGTTGTCTCAACAACCATAGAAGTTGTTCAACTACTGCGCAAAGTTGTTGGCTAAGTTGCGGGGACTCTTCACTTTTGATACCACACCTACGTCGGACTCTCCAGAAATACACTAGCTTTCCGACACGCTCCAGTTGACATTTTTGAATAGTTGTCGGTACAACTAATGCAGTTGTCAAACAACTGTGTGCAATTGTTTGAAGGACTTGACCCACTAATATTGCGGGACCCACTCGTCCCTTTTAATTAATCAGAGACAGAGAGAGGCATTCTCAACTCATTTTTCCCACTATTTCTTTGAATGCTCTTTCAACATTTCCTCTTTCTTTTGATACCCATAGTGCCCAGACCAGCTTTCGCACACTTCAACTAATCCCACAGTATACACTCCACCTCTACAAAATCTAATGGTTACCCAAAACTAAAACTAAGAAAAAATAATCTTTCAGCTGCTAACATTTCAAACACAGCAACTAAAACTCAACACACTTGTTTAACTGTAAGGGTATAAATAAAATTCCACTAAATATCTAGCACAAATAACAGAACAATGAAACATAGATCTCCAAATATAACAAAACCCCACCAAATTTAATATGAAAATAATTATTTTTTTCAAAAAAAAAGTGCAGAAAATGTGTATGAAAAATGATACTAACAAAAACAAAATCATATAAAGAGATTTACCTGGAAATTGTGGAGTCGAAGGGTTGTGATCGGAGAGGGAAAGTGAGTGTGAGCTAACTGCGGCAAATATATAGTATGATGATGTTGATGTGTTTATTAGGGTTTATTGCTTGCTTATTCGGATCTGGACGGGTCTGCTTATAAGGCCCAAACAATAAGGATACAATTTGCACAAATGTTCTCTTTCAAGGATGCTATTTAACTTTTAGCCTTATTTTAAAGGAAATATAACATAAAGCTATAACATAAATATACACCTTAACTTAGCATATTTACACAAATGTCTACTCTTATAAAATAATTACAAAAATTTAAACTAATTATGTATCTTTGTTGGATGTATCGGGAGTTAATTGTGTATCTCAACAGACCCAAAATTGAAAAAAATATATCGGAAACTAATTATATATCTTTACAAAGGAAAAATTGTATCTTCGTTGGATATATTATGTATTTCAACAGATCCAAAATTGAAGAAAAATGTATTGAAAGTTAATTATGTATCTTTACAAAGAAAAAAATATATCTTCGTTCGATATAGCGAGAGCTAACTATGTATCTTGATGATCCAAAATCAAATTTTTCATTAATTATGCAAAATTTCAAAATTTTCTGTAATCAAACTTCAAACTTTTGGGATTATACTGTTTGCACTATTTTTATATGTTTTTGTCCTTAACTGTGGTTTCGGTCCAGCTTTCTCGCATCCACGGAGTACTTGTCAACTCCCACCAGCAATAAATATTGGTTAACTATGTCTATTAAGACTGGGACAAATGAAATAAATCACCTAGTGTTTTGGGGCGATATAAACTATTGTCATACAATCATCTAATATTTGTTCATATATTATTCGATATTATAAATAAAATATTAGACTATTATAAAAGGATTAAACTGTTGTCTAATATTTAGTAACTTATAAAATTTTAGATCATAATCTTATATTTTCTCATAAGATTTCGTCTTGCCAAAAAGGGATTTTTAGACTATTGTCGAAAAGCTCGAGAAGTTACAAAATAATAAAAAGAAGGCTATATTTACTATGGTTATAAATGTATTTACATTATAGTGAATGTCTATCAAGAATATAAATAAGATCTATCAAAATCTAGTTGATATCTACTAGGATATGAAATATCTATCTTTTAAAGAGAAACCAAGAGTATTTTTTCCTATAAATAGAGAGGTTTTGTTTATTGTATCCTCAAACTAATGATCTCTCATCCTTCATGAGAAATAAAGAAGTCTCTCATTTCCTCTCTTTATTTATTGATGTTCTTACTTTATATTTCATAATAAGGTATCAGCACGACGCTTTAACCAATTGTGTATTGGATAACCCCTCGAGAGAAATAAGAATCTCTCTATTCTGTCTCTACTATTCTTCTTTATTATTTTATATTGTAAATCACCAAAAATAAAAATTAATTGAAACAGATTGAATTCCTCTATTTCACTAATGACTTGCACATAAGATCTAACGTATTTTGCCCGTTTGTGGGTAAGACTATGGGATTCAGATCTCATCGTACTAAAGAACAAGACATCGGGTTAGAGTCTCGGTGCACCATAATGATAAGAATTAGGATGAAGTCTCATCGATGCCTAAGATGTCTTATATGGATAAGACGTTGAGCTTGAATCTCAATGCACCATATTAATGATATAATGATGGCTAAGGTAAACCAATATATTTTTGGTAAAAGACATGAAATTTGTCTCATTGAATATGCTTCATTCTCCGAAGTAAATGTGGTAGCAATACATCATATGTATGCCTCGATTTGCTCTTGTAGTAGCAATATCTTGAAAGAGGTTCTAAGATATCATAATTTGATAGACTTAAGACACGATTATATTCCATTTTCGGGGAATGAGAATTTCGATTGTTTTAAGTGCATATCCATTTCTTAAGGTAAATGCGATAATATTTAGTAAAACTTATTAATGCAAACATGCACTTGATTGTGATGGTATCGCAACTCACCTCCGAAAGAGGCAGAATAACTTAGAAGAGTTATTTTGAAATCTACTTCCAAAATAGTAAATCTGAAATTTATTATGTAATAGTAAATCTGAAATTTACTAAAGTAAAAGGTACATATCATGGTAAACTTGCAGTTTGCTAGAATAAAAGTTCATAAATTGATATGAACGATTGTGATATCTCAAAAATGTGCATACTGAGTATTTAACATATATTGAAGAATTAGAAAATTCTTCATTACTTTTAATATTGCTTGTTCTTATGATAATTTGGTTGGACCAACTAATTTTGGAATTGGATCCCTTAAAATCAGAAAACTATAAAAGGTGAATATGAGCCCGTTCACCTATCATGTGATATCTTGAAAAGATGTATCAATAAGATGATCACATATACATTTATTGCTAACCTGCAGTTTGACATTTATAAAGTTATTTGCTCAACAAAATTGAGTTAAAAACATAATTTCAGATTGTGTAGTCAAGTCAATTTATCTTGATAATGCTGATTTAGCATTGAATGCCTTCGATAAATAGCTAAACCATTGCTAATGAGAACAAAGCTTCATGTATTGATTTGAATTATTACATGCAAAAATACTTGTATGCATCAAATCAATAAATTATGATTAATTCCCCCTCAAAGTTGGTTCTGAGTCAGAAACCACACGTTATCCATCTAATAGTTAAGATGAATTCCTCAAAAAAAGATGGAAGATCTATGTTAGTTTTCCTAACACGAGGGAGAGATTATAAGCAGTCATGAAATATGTTAGGAATTATCATCAGATCCTCATTCAAAAGACAATTCAAGTCAAATCCTCAAAGCATCTCATATTTAAGCTGCAAGTGCTCCTATTTTGTGTCTCTAAAGGACAAAGTCTATGCATGCGTGAAGAGCGGTAGACAAATCGATTTCAAATAAAATAATCCTTCAAAAGGATAAGGAGCAAATAATCATAATAAAAAGACAATGTGCTCTTAAGAGCCTATGACATAAAACTTTATGAAAACTTATGAGAGGTTCAGATACTTAAAAATAATGAAGTGATGAGATCTCAAATGTTATGCCGCGTTGTGAACCGATACAAAATGATATATCATTAACGATATCTTTGATACAATATTGACGCAATATTGTAAAAGATTGCGATGATCTAAATTACTACATTTATTTAAGCATGCTGATGTAGAAACATTTATCAAGTGACGTGAAAGGATGCATCTTGGTAAGCCTAAAACTTATTTGATTTGTAGTCCAGGTACTTGGAGCTATCACTCATAAAATATTGAATATTGTCACTTGATAAAATTTTATATGTTGAAACACATAAAAGTTTTTGGAAAACTTATTTATAATTCTTATATTGTATAAGATTATAGCTTAAAAATTATTGAAACTCTTGGAGAGTTTTCAAAAGCAATAGATTATTTGCTGAAATGAGAAATATGAAATACCATATCTTAGTGCCATTGATGCACAACACTCATGTATCTTGCAAATACTACAAGGCTTGATATAGCCTTTTCGATAAATTTGTTAGTAAGATATATTTCTGCTCCTACTAGGAGACATCGAAATGGGATAAAATACATGAGCTTAATTTATTCTAAAGATTGCAGTCTCGATCTTCTTGGTCATGTTAATATTGGGTACTTATTTGATCCGCATAAATCTTGATCTCAAACATACAATGTGTTCACATGTGGGGATACTGTCATATCTTGAAGATATACGAAACAGTCTATCATAGCTACCTCATCGAACCATGTTGAGATAATAGTTCTTCATGAACCAAACCGAGAATGTGTATGGCTGAGGACCATGATACATCTCATTCAAGAAAAATGTGGTTATAAATGTGACAATGTACCCACAATTTTATACAGAGATAATGTAGCATGCATAACATATCTTAATGGAGGATTCATAAAAGGGGATAGAACGAAGCACACTTCATCAAAGTTTTTCTATACACACGAGCTATAAAAGAATGGTGATATTAACATGCAACAGATTCATTCAAGTGACGATGTGACTGATTTATTCACGAAGTCTCTTCCAATTGCAACTTTCAAGAAGATGGTGCACAAAATTGGGATGCAAAAGTTCATTGATGTTCTCATCAGAGGGAGTAAATATGTGTTGTACTCTTTTTCCCTTACAAGTTTTTAATGAGATAGTCGAAATGCGTATTGTTAGAGATGTGTACCCGTTTTCCTTCACTATATTTTTTTCACTGGATTTTTTCTAGTAAGGTTTTAACGAGATACATTATCTATCAACTACACATTCAAGGGGACTGTTATAAATGTATTTGCATTATAGTGAATGTCTCTCAAGAATCTATCAAAATCTAGTTGATATCTTCTAGGATATAAAATATTAGAGAAACTAAGAGTATTTTTTCCTATAAATATAGGAGTTTTGTTCATTGTATCCCCCAATCTAATGATCTCTCATCCTCGTGAGAAATAAAGAAGGCTCTCCTTTTTTGTTGCTATTTGTTTTTGTTATTACTTTATATTTCATAACAATTATACAATTATTGCAAAAAGGGACAATTTTTGAAAGTTTTTGAAGATCTAAAACTCGTATATGGTAGATGCGATTTGAAAATCAGGCTTTTGGTATAAAGGTATCTAGAGGGGTCCTATTTGAACACTAATGTTTAATTTGTACCTAGATTTTTAATTTTTCTTTTTCATGCCAGTCACTTTAAAATAACATTAGACAAGTCGTGTCTAAAATTTTATATACTGAGATCAAACAAAAACTACCAAATTTAAATCATATATATGCATGAACTTCAAGCAAAGAAAGACTAAAGACAATTCTAAGACATATGGCTGACATTCAAGCAAAAAAATTGAACTTCAATCAAAATGCGCATAACTTTAGTTATACGAAGTTTAGATTTTGTTGAGGGGTTTAGTGGCAAGTGAAGTTACTTAGACGGGAAGAGTAAGGTAAAAAGTTCGATATTCACACCCGATATGTTAAAAATTTATCTATATCATTTATATCAAATCATTAGATACATAAGATACTGACACTCGACACGTCAAAAATTTATCTATATCATTTATATCAAATCATTAGATACATACGACATATCTTTTTATTCTGATTTTACCACTAAATCATAACTAATTAATCAATTACACATTCGTACTTTAGGTTATGACTTAATATTTTCATTTGATGTAAACATCAGATGTGAATAAGTTTTATACCCAGACGGCAACAAATGCAAGACATACGTTGTTTTATACCCAGACGGCAACAAATGAAGACATACGTTTTCGATACACGCATCTTATTATCTCTTAATTGAGTAGGGTAAGGTCTACCTACACCACCCTCGTCAGACCTCATTTGTGAGATTACACTGATTATATTGTTGATATTTTCGTAATCAAGTAATATATATATAATCATAAAAAGAATTGCACAAAAAAAACCATCTTGTTGAGGTGAATTTGCAGTAGACATGCTGCTACAAACTTCACTGCCAATGCACCAAACTCTACCTCATGGAACTAAAATGTCCATAGTGGAAGCATTTGTACTATAGGAGACTAAAATGTTTATCAGCTCTGTTCATCTGATCGATCAACGAGTGCTTCATCACTCGATATAGGACTCGAGTAGTAGCCAGTACTAGCTACTGCTGGTGAGTTGGTGCTGCTCGCGAAATCTACTTGCAAAATTTCTCCTATCCGTGTCAGAATGTTATACGCTAAGTTTAAGAGAACTCGAGAGTATGCTTCCAGAGTTAAATGCCCAATGTCCTACAATTGATATACAAAGAACAAGGATTAATCAGTCTTATTGAGCATTTAACAGAGCGCGTACATCATAGGAGCATAGAGATACATATAAATCTTAACGCGATTCAAGAACAAGACAATTATCTCGCGTCTAGAATGATGTAGTTATCCTATATTCTTCGATGATTATGGATCCTTATAGCTACGCAATGACAAAACCTAAAATTATACCTTAAAAAGGAGAAACTTCTCTGCTGATAAGTAAGCTGTAGACTCATCTCCTTGTTAGTTGCATTAAGTAAATTTTACAAGTGGATACGATGATCTACTCACCGTGCCATACTGGATCTTTCTGACATTGAGGAACGTCTGAGGAAGGTTAGGATATTCGACTTTCAGCTGGTGCACGAGAGCTTCTGCCCGGCTCAACAAGGCCTCCAATCTGTCTAGCTCAGTTACTGGATCTTTTTTGAAGGACCACGATCTTGGAAGTGGAAATTTTCCGCTAGTTTGATCATTTATTCTTTCTTTCCATGCAAGAATGGATCCCTCTAGCCTGTTAACAACTTCAAGCGCGCTGTTTTCAGATGTCAAGTTCAAGGAACTGAACATTTCCTCAGCGGAGGTTGATTCTGCTGTCAGGATTCTATACAGGTCGTCCCCGAGGCTTGTCCTTCCAGACTACAGGTATGAACGGATCAAATCAAGCAACTTCAACAAATTAAATTCTACATAAAGCAAAGGATATGAGTTATATACATCGATGGTGTAAAGTTTTGACACTATTAGTGTAGCTTAATTTGTGATAGTACGCCAGTTCCGTGATAGATTTACTGGTAGTTTGTGAATATGTTTTACGGAGTCAGTACATAGAACTTAAACTCAAAAGCAAATAGCTTTAGTAAGAATTCTCTTGCCTTGGGAAGTGCATCCTTGATAACCGTTGGAACAGCCATTTCAGACAAGACATTTTCGTTAATAGCTTTTGCTGCCTTAAATATTTGATTCACCAATTTTCGCTGATTCAGCAATTTCTTTCTTTCGATATCAGATAGCCCGGCTACTGATACCTTGGGTGAAGGAAGACTCCACTTGGTGTTCTTTCCTTCTGCTCGACTACTCACTTCCGTATACCAAAACTCAGTATTAACCATTGAATCCAGCGTTTCCTATCAAGTCGAGAAAGAAACTTGTGAGAAAGTGGACTAAGTCGATGCAAAACTGAAGTAGTTGAAGTTATTAGGATTTAAGAGAGACCACCTACAAGAAGCATGGAATCCAGTTTCTGAAGTGCTGGAAGATTCATATGGATGTCTGCACGAGCTTTTGGTGTCATTATCTGCTACAACGAGAGTGGAAACTCACAATGTCACACGGCAACAACTATGCCTCAATCCCATATAAGTTGGGATCGGCTATATGAATTCTCACTAAACATGTCGTTCCATTTAAGTCAGTTTGTCATATTACATCACGAATAAATCAAATCGACTTATTACCTCCAATCTCTGTCCATTAGAACCACTTTGTTTTGAAGGAACCAACTCAATCATATGATTGGTAGGCGAGAGCAACCAATCCATTTCCGTTCTCCATTTCCTCTTTCCTTCCGCTGTAAGTGGCTCCAATTTCCATAGCTCTCCGAATACAGATGCTTTAAATCAAGTAGCAGCATTAGACATCACGAAAATTGGATCATGAACACATTAAAGTGGAAACTATAACAAAAAAAATTAAGAACACACTGAGTTAGTGCAACGTAACATATTGATAAAGAAGTAACAACTGAGTACCTGCAAGATTTGTAATGGCATTGGACAATGCTAATGCAGTGGAAACCCCCTTGCTTCCTCCGGTCACATCCTCCCCGAGCAACAACTTTGCAAATCTTTCTTTCATGTTTTCGACATCTGAAAGTTGTGTTGTATAAACAGTTTTTTCTTTCACGTAAAAATGTTGAGGGCTTGAAGAGAAATTTCCATTATAAGAGAATGATCCAAAAGCATTTTTGCTGGACGCGCTGATCGAGTCATCATCATATAAGGAATCTGTAACACCTCTGCTAGTGGTACTTTCATTGTCACAGGACTGACTGTTCAGTATGCAGCTCTCGAGGCCATCATACGTTGTAACTCCTGAGAGTTGCATTTCTTAAATTTAGTTTGATGCTGATTAAAAAGGGTACTTTGTCTCATTTTATATGACGGTATTTGACTGAAGACAGAGTATAATAAAGAAAGACTTTTGGCACGTATTGTAGTCTGAGCAAACATATTGGTTATAAGACTGTCAAAAGCAGATTGTACAAAATACTACAACAAACCTGAGGTGTTAATGGCAAAGAATTAACACAGTGTTGATGAGAACACATACACCATTTAGTTGACTTCTCCGTGAAGTAATAGTTCCATCTATCTATCCTTCTTCACTTAAATACATTTTCCAAGTTGTATAGGATAACACAGAAACCATATGTTAGTCTCAGTTTAATTTCCTTTTCATTTCAAAGACCTGGTTAACTTGTTGCTCAGTTTGCCATTATTTTAATCAGATACAAGGTAACATCTCATTGAGTTGTCATCACTTATATCCTTGAAGAACACAACAACAACGTACCCAGTGTGGTCACACAAAATGGGTCCTGGGAGAGTAGAGTGTACGTAGACTCTACCCCCTACATCAGATATGCTTAAAGAACATAATAGAGATAATCCCGATACTTCAAAATTGATTCTAGAACTTAAAAAGCGAACTATTCACCCTCCATCCTTAACTATAGGTCCTAGTTTCAAGCCTTAAAAATAGAAACACCATTAGTCGGGCCCCAAAATGGGTACCAGACACCTAGTGCGAAACAATAAAAAGATTATGTTTATTAGTAGTATAATTTTGAAACACACTTAAACCAACAAGACAACTCTATTTAAGTTAATCCATTTTACTAGTAACTAAGATGGATTAAATAGGCATAGCCAAATCATATCTCAATGGTCTTTTTTTTGTTAAGGCAAAGTTTTGAGAGGTATTTATGTTTTACAATAGAAACAAACAAAACCATCAATAAACCAAACTGAAAACAGAATCCCAAAAGTAGAAGTTTTGATATACCAATAGAAAAAAAGTTGGAAGACTTTTCATGAAAAATTCCTGTAGACAATGACTATTTTGTCCCCATATAGTCACTTGTGTGTTTCATGAAAGTTAGGACCACCATTTTACAATTAAAACAATACATAAAATGCAATCAAACAAACTACTATCACTATAATGCCATCTATCTATTTCACACTAATAAATGGAAGATTCTTCCTCATATTTCCATTAATAAAATAGACAGCAACAGTTGAAAGTATAAGCTCCTCACATGTAACACATATAGGTACAAAACATGTAGTACCAAACAATTAAGGGTCCCACATAAGATTATTGAATTATAAACCAAGAAAAATATAATCTTTTTTCCTCATGTAATTTCAAGACATTGATGCTCTACATTTGGTTGTTGGATTACTTGACTTAAATAAGCATCCACATATAACTAACACATTGGTTGTCAAGTTTCTTGACTTTAATAAGCATCCACATATGACTCACATGCCTATATTTTTAATACTATTAGGTAGAATCCTCTTAAATGGAGTGACATGAACAGTGAGAATTCATATAGCTGAATTGATCCCAGGTGTTTGATGTTTGAGACGTAGTAATAGTTGTTGTAGTATAACTAACGTGTAAATATCCATAATTTAGATTCAAATGCAGATCTAGAGAGTTGGTTACAAGTTCAGGTGAACCAGTAACTTTTGCTCAACTACTCTCGTAACATTAACCTGACGTCACAATGGAAACTCATAAATTTCAAATCCTGAATCTGACAGTATCGAGACTCATTTGGTTCACATAAGTCAAGAAAGTTACACTAGAAATCTTAGATTTACCTCAATTATAGGGAGGGAAAATCAACATGTGACGCACTAAAAACAAATGAGAAAGAAAAGGGGGAATCAATCTTACTCTCTTGTTCACCGAAGTCAATGCTAATTTCTTTGTCTCTTGTACAACATGCCAGTCTCCTTTTCATGAACACCATATTTATCGATCTTGGTTAATACCACAACAATAACGTATCCAGTGTAATCTCACAAGTAGGGTCTGAATACGTATCAATCTTGATTAATAGTAGCCAAAATGCAGCTCATATAAGCCTCCTGAATTGACAAAACATTTAAGTGCAACCAAAAAGGGAGTTAAATCAGAATATCAGACTATCTATATGTTTCTTTTTTAACAAATCACAAAATAAAAGTGGTCCCAAAGAGTAAAATTTGGTAAGAGTGCTTAAATTTTCTTCTTAGTTGCGTCAAGGATGTACATATTAAATATTCATCCATAATAGCAAAGTCCATTTACTTATACTCGAGTCTACTTAACTCAGAGCTCAAATTTGAATCCACAATGGTTACATACATACTTAAGTCATCGAATAAAGGGCAGGGCGCGACAACCACAAGTATTTATTGTACACAGTCTTGCCACAAATTTCTGCAAGAGGTTGTTTGCCCGTGACCTCTTCGTCACATGAAATTTTAGGAAAAAAGAAATCACTTTTCCACTGTATGATAAAAGGTTTATATGATCATATAAAAATTCAGGGGTAAGCATTCAGTACCGCGTCCCCTCCGAACTATGACCAAAGTTGCTACAACACACTCCAACTTCACGGGGCCCTATTACCCCTCTGAAAGCTTATTTTGTCACTCTTTTGTGCTGATGTGGCACCTTGCGTGAAGCTGAACACCTAAGACACGTGAAGGACTGCCATGTGCCACGCCAGCTAAAAAGATTGACAAAAATATGTTAAAATTTAGTTCAGGGTAATATAACCCCGCGAAGTTGGAGTGTATCGTAACAAATTTGAGGAATTACTAGATGCTTATCTCAATAAAGAATCTTTTACACAATTAAACAACTTGTTGTAACTATAATACTAATAAAAAGAAGAAAGAAAAAAGAAACTTTAAAATTTTGGACTGCTTCAAACCACTCAGATTTATTATGATGCAGATTTCACAGCTCTTCTCAACTGAAAAACCAGAGAATCATAGTTAAGAAATGATTAAAAATACATTTGCACACACTAAAACTGACAAAACAAAACAACTTAGACAATAATGAAGCTTTCTTTTATTTCCCCATATTCACATTGGTACCCTATTAATTCATATTCACCTAGGTAAGATCAACTTATTTTCGTAACCAGAACTCAAACTCGAAACCTCTAGTCAAGGTTAATAAGAACAAAGTTTTAATTTGAGCAAAACACACAAAAGGAGAGCTGTTGGAGATGGCTAGAACAAGAAGAAGCTGACCTTTTTTTTTATTCTTCTTAATTTGATCAACAAAATGAAGTTTTTCAATGTTGTAGCATGTCAAAAAGATCAAAATGGGCACCAATAAAAAGAGATCCACATTTAGCTTTTTCACAATTCTTGATTCATTTAGAAGAACTAGACAAACAAACAAAAAGAAGACAATGTTTTCCTAGTTTGCAAGTGTAATAAGGTGGAAAACAGAGCTATAATAAATCTGTTTTACAAACAACAACTCATGGTATAGTGTAGCAGTCCGTACCTCTACGTCAGGGTGAGATAGAGAGGCAGTTTCTGATGAAAATAAATATGTTTCACAACAACAAGAGAGAGTAGAGTGTATGCAGTCCCTACCTCTGCGTGAGGATGATGAGATAGAGAGGTTGTTTAACTATGTTTTGTGTGGTCAAAAAGAAAGGTGAGAATGGATGGATTGGATATGAGTAGTGTATGAAAAGAAAATGAAAGATGAAAATGGTGTTAGGATTAAATGCAAAAGACATAAGAGAGCAGACTGACTGACAGAGAAGAAAAGGAATTGCGTGTTTGAGGAATGGGGGAGAGAGGATGTCAATAAAAACATTTATTATGGTAAAGAGAAAAAGAAACAACTTAGTATTTTTTATTCCATCCTTAATTACGGTATAAAAATAATACTTATTATAATTTTGGAATGACTTATTTAGAAATAAGTCATATCGCAATGTTATTTCAACCAGATATGAAATAAATTCATCATAAAATTAATTTTATATTTCCCAATGAGTCGCACCAAACGAGCTCTAAAAGATATAAGGGTTATGGTAGCTTTCCATCTTTGTTATTTTGCTAGGTATTTTTTTTTTATTTCAATAACCTTCTTTTTTTTTAGTCAACGATCTACCAAAAATAATCATTCTATCTCACAAAAATAAAAATAACATCTATGTATAGTGTAGTGTATGATATTAGGTTAAATTCGTTAATTTGATGTAAACAAACTAATTCGAAGAATATTTGTGAAATACCTTCCCTCTTAGCCAAAGAGGAGGCCAAGATATTATGTTAGGGTATCAAATAGATGGATTGATCTTCTCAAGAATTATTCAAATTAAAAAAAGAAATTTGATAATCAAGATATTCGGGTTAATTTGCGTGTACTTATAACTAATTTTATGGGATATCTGTCACCTATAAACTTTCACCAACAAAAGATATCAAATAATTCAATTCATTCAATTCTTAATAAATTTTATGTTATTTTTATACATTTTTAAGTTTATAACAAAATTTGTTTGCTTTTTATTTTTGCCATACATTGCATATCATAATTTAAACAATTCTTGACGATTCATGTTAAAAATTTTCATATATCAATTTATGTAGGGTATCAACCTATTTTCTCAATGAACTAAATTGAATGAGTCAAAACAAATTTGAGCCAATAAATAACTAATTCAGACTTAAATCGATAATTATATTTTTATGGTATAATATAATTTTGCCACGTCCCTAATAAGTAGGTAATGATAGCTAGATTTATGCCACTTTGGGGTGAAAAGGTCACTTTAAATGCACTTTTTTTGTGTGTGTGGGTGGGTGGGTGGGGGGAATTGCTACTTGTTCCCCAAATTAAGGAATTTAAACTTAAAAGTGAGTGCAAATTAAATGAAAATCACATATTAATCAATCATTATATGATAAACACTTGTAATTGGTTTTGTGCAAGAATTTGATGTATTTGTGTTATTAAAAGCGCATTTCTTTCATTCATCGTTCAAATTTATAATGTACATCAAAATATACACTACACCACTGATATATTTCGTTTAATTTCATAAATGGGTTTGGAAAAGGCAGTTTATATGCGGCCTTACCCTTACTTACCTTCGAAATAAAGATAAAGGAGCTCTCGGTAGACCTTTAACTGAAACAAAATATAAAATCAAATATGTAAAGCAAATACAATAATGAAGAAGTCATACCGGACAGTGAAGCAATGGAGAAGAGAATCGTTGCAACAATAAACAATATGATAATTGAAGCCAAGAGACAACATGTAATACTAAAATCAAAGAATAAGATAATAATAACAATATTAACAACGAAACTATACAATGTTCATCTACTACTATTCTTCTATGCTAATATTTAACCTTTGTATCTTCCTATTCAAACATAGAGTTGCAAACTATATATTTGCATTTTATTGATTTGCTTTGCTTTGCTTTTAATTTGTTTAAAATCAAACCAAACCAAATCGAACCAAATGTTATAATTTCTTACTATAATTTAATATCAAATCAACTCAAATCAAAATAACGATTAATTTTTCAAAATTGATTTGATAAGATTTTTGGATTTTCTTTGAACATCTCTATATAACAGCTAGTAATAGTGGAAGGCTCAGCCTCCACGATATTTGACAAGAGATGGGCCAGAATAGTCACCAAGTGAAAAATCACGTTGTTGCATTGTGGGCAGACTTGTAAGCACAAAATAATACTTTTCATAGTCACATAATGATAAAAATTTAACAAAATTTAAGTAATAATAAAAATAATGTTATATTTAAAGTAACAATATATTGTAATATTTATGGACGTGACGCCTTAGAAAGTTATGGAAGGTGCGAATTAGGATACAATATTAGTTAGATAGTTGAGCGAGACGCTAATTCTTCTTTACTATTAGCTGTACTGTGAATTGTGTTTCTCTTATAGTTTTTTTTTTGTCTTTTGAGTATGGTTATTAAGTTTTAGGTGTCTTTTTTACACTTCCATTATAATGTATCTTGTTGTTACTATTGATTCGGATTCTTTGTAAGGTTATTTACATTATTTGTCATTATTGTCTTCATTTTCGTTATTTCTATTTTATTTTAGACTGTTTTTTGCTTGAACGAAGGATCTATTAAAAATGTCTCCTCTAACTCTAAAATAGTGATATCTAACTCTAAGATGATGACACAGGATATATAGAGTTTACCCTCCACAAATCATACTTTATATATCGAGTATGTGAGTGTAACAATACCCAAACAAACTTTAAGCTTTTGGATTTTCTTAGGAGATGGTGGTGTGTCTATTTTTGTCACCATCTCTCTCGTAACATCTCAACTAGTATTGCACTATTTTCGGATCAAATCAACTAATTAGTGGTCGGACTTTGGAAGGAGAAATGTCATCTATACAACCACATTCAATTATGTTAGGTCCTTTCGTCGGAATATGTTTTTCAATGAAATATTTATGGTGATCACCAAAAATTAAAAAATAAAAATTAAGAAGAATTATCAAAGATTAAATTATTTAGTAGTACATTATCACAATTTGATTGGATCGGAGATGAAGCTGCAATCTTTGTAATGTCACAAAAATTTCACAATATAGCAAGATATCGAGCCAAAACACAGAATAAGGAATCTGTTTATTTTGCGGGTATGTGGAAAAAATGAAGTGGACAGATGAAGTAACAGACTATATAGCATAAATAATCAAATGGGAGCCGGTCATGTAGGACCACACAACTAAAGAGTATGTGTGCACGAGGACTTCTCAATAAAATTAGTGGTTTAAATGAAATTTAAATCAGAGGTCTTACATATATAAATATATATACAAAAGTAGTATTATAATAATTTAAAATTATTTTTTTGTTTTCATATATTGATTGTTTTTTTATGTAATATTTTTAAAAGACACGTAACCTTTAACTTCACATATAATATGATTATAATATAATATGATTATAATATAATATGATTATAATAAAAGAAAGATTCATTCTAGTTAACATGATGTTAGCCATTTGTTTGCAATACATTTACTTGGACATTGTTGTTAAAACATTAATTATTAATATGAAGTTTGAGTTGTTTAATTCAAAGTTCTAAAATATTTCTAGTAAAAATTAGACACCTCTTTCTTTCTGTATTTTTTAAGATAATTTTTTTAAAGATATTTCACAATTTTTATTATTATTTCAAGTGAAGTTGAAATCATAAAATTTACTATTATTTTTCTTTTTGAAATCTCAAAATTTTGGGGGCCTAAAGAAAACGGGTTATTAGTTTTACCCTTGAGTCACCCTTGGTGTGCACCATCGTACTCCAATGGAGGGAGAATCTGTTTCTTGCATGAACAACAAAGAGAAAACGCAGACTAGTCGTAGGCGTTTGACCATCAGAATTTTTTCATTTTTTTCTGAAATTTAGTGAAAAAAGTGAAAAACGGTAGTATTTGACCATAAAAGTTATTTCACTTTAGTGAAAATTATTTTTGGAAAAGTGAAAACTAGTAAAACTTGTTTTCACTCTTATTTCTTTCCCAAGATCTCAAAAACTACTTCAATTTATATTCATGGCAAAGCACAACACCAACTTCAATGCAACTCCAATTTCAACTCCAAACAATTATTATTTTTATGACCAAACGAAAAATTGGAAGAGGTGTACCTAAATCATACTTGATATTGAGTTGAAACAATTACATCGGTATAAAGTTATTGAGTCATACCATGAAGGTTTGGTAAAAGGTGATAGAGTTGAGGCTGAGGAGGATTGTGACTATTTTCGAGAATCAATTCGATTTCATGCAGGTCGCTCGACTATTAAGGTCATTCACCTCGTGAGGAGATTAGTGAAACAGTTTAGGAAGGGGAAGAAGGACTTGCACATAGTGTTCATTGATCTTGAGAAGACATATGATAAAGTTCCCATAGAGATTCTATGAAGGTGCTTGGAGGCTAGAGGGGTGCTCGTACCGTATATTAGGTCAATTCAGAACACGTACAACGACGCAAAGACTCATGTGAGGACGGTAGGAGGAGATTCAGAGCAAATTTTGTTTCGACTGACTTGCACCAGGGATCGACTTTTAGTCCGTTTTTATTTGCCTTGGTGATGGATGTTTTGACTCGAGGCATTTAAGGAGAGGTGCCTGAGTGTATGTTATTTGTTGATAATGTTGTACTGATTGACGAGACTCGGGAGGAGTTAATAATAAGTTGTAGGTTTGAACACAGACCCTCAAGTCTAAAAGATTTAGGTTGAGCAGGACCAAAACGGAGTACTTGGAATGTAAGTTTAGTGATTTATCGCATAAGAATGACGTGGTTATGAAACTAGATTCTCAGGTCATCCAAAAGAGGAGAGTTTCAAGTATCTTGGGTCTATGATTTAGGAGAATGGTGAGATGACGAGGATGTCATGTACCATAGTAGCGTAGAGTGGTTGAAATGGAGACTCGACTCAAGAGTCTTGTGTGATAAGAAGGTACCTCCTAAGCTTTAAAGATAGAGTGAAGTAACAATTACTTTATTATGGTGTAGGGGATTACTAGATGCTTATCTCAATAAAGAACCTTTTACACAATTAAACAACTTGTTGTAACTATAATACTAATAAAAAGGAGAAAGAAAAAAGAAACTTCAAAATTTTGGACTGTTTCAAACCACTCAGATTTATCATGATGCAGATTTCACAGCTCTTCTCAACTGAAAAACCAGAGAATCATAGTTAAGAATTGATTAAAAATACATTTGCACACACTAAAACTGACAAAACAAAAAAACTTAGACAATAATGAAGCTTTATTTTATTTCCCCATATTCACATTGGTACCCTATTAATTCATATTCACCTAGGTAAGATCGACTTATTTTCGTAACCAGAACTCAAACTCGAAACCTCTAGTCAAGGTTAATAATAACGAAGTTTTGATTTGAGCAAAACACATAAAAGGAGAATTGTTGGAGATGGTTAGAACAAGAAGAAACTGACCTTTTTTTTTTATTATTCTTCTTAATTTGATAAACAAAATGAAGTTTTTCAATGTTGTAGCATGTCAAAAAGATCAAAATGGGCACCAATAAAAAGAGATCCACATTTAGCTTTTTCACAATTCTTGATTCATTTAGAAAAACTAGACAAACAAACAAAAAGAAGACAATGTTTCCTTGTTTGCAAATGTGATATGGTGGAAAACAGAGCTATAATAAATCTGTTTTACGACAACAACAGAGAGTAGAGTGTACGCAATCTGTACCTCTACGTCATGGTGAGATAGAAATGTTGTTTTCGATAGAAATAAATATACTTTACAACAACAGAGAGTAGAGCATACGCAATCCTTACCTCTACTGTCGGGATTAGATAGAGAGGCTGTTTCGGATAGAAATAAATCTGTTTTACAACAGTCACTACCTCTACATCAGTATGAGATAGAGAGGTTGTTTTCGATAGAAATAAAAATGTTTTACAACAACAGAGAATAGAGTGTACAAAGTTTGTACCTCTACGTCAGGATGAGATAGAGAGGTGGTTTCCGATAGAAATAAATATGGTTTACAACAACAACAACAGAGAGTAGAGTGTACGCGGTACTTACCTCTATGTCAGGATGAGATAGAGAGATTGTTTTTGATAGAAATAAATCTGTTTTGCAACAACAAGAAGAAGAGAGAGTAGAATGTACGCAATCTGTAACTCTGCGTTAGGGTGAGATAGAGATGTTGTTTCCGATAGAAATAAAGAAGAAGAGACAGTAGAATGTACGCAGGTCGTACCTCTACATCAAGATGAGATAGAGAGACTATTTCCGATAGAAATAAATATGTTTTGTGTAGTCGAAAAGACAGGTAAAAATACATAGAGTGGATATGAGTAGTGTATGAAAAGAATATGAAAGATGAAAATGGCGTTAGGATTAAATGCAAAAGACAGAAGAGAGCTGACTGACAGAGAAGAAAAGGAATTGCGTGTTTGAGGAATGAGGGGAGAGAGGATGTCAATAAAAACATTTATTATGGTGGAGAGAGAATCGAAATTAGTTATTTCAAGATTGTTATAAAAAATATCATTATAATTTTGAATAAGTTATATCACGATTTTATTTGAATGAAAGATTGATAAATTCATCCTAATATTATTTTTAAAATTAGTTATGACTTATCTGTATCACCCAATGAGCCGCACCAAAGGAGCTCTAAGAGATACAAGGGTATGGTAGCTTTCCATCTTTGTTATTTTGCTAGGTATTTTTTTTTTTTTTAATTTCAATAGCTTTTTTTTTTAAATCAAAGATCTATCAAAAGTTTTTTTTCTATCTCATAAAAAATAGAATAACATCTATGAATGGTGTAGTGTAGTATATGATATTATGTTAAATTCATTAGTTTGTTGTAAACAATTGACGTGAATAAAATTAGTGGAATATCTTCCCTCTTAGCCAAGATATTATGTTAGGGTATCAAATAGATGGATTGATCTTTTCAAGAGTTATTCAAACTATTTTTTTTTTTTTGATAATCATGATATTCGAGTCAGCTTGCGCGCACCAACAACAGATATCAATAAATTTTATCCACCAAAACTATAAAATGGTTAGAAAGAAATCACCAATGTTTTTATTCAAACTAAAATATGTTGGACTATAAAAGGTTAAAAAGCATATTATAACTCAATTCATTCAATTCTTAATAAATTCTATGTTATTTTTATACATTTTAAAGTTTATGATAAAGTTTGTTTGCTTTTTATTTTTACTATACATATCATATCAATTTTTTTTTTTTAATCTTGACTATTCATGGTAAAATTTCTCATAGATCAATTTATGTAGGTATCAACCTATTTTCTCAATGAATTAAATTGAATGAGTCAAAACAAATTTGAGCCAATAAATAGTTAATTCAAACTTAAACCTATTGAACTAATTATATTTTTATGATCTAATATGATTTTGTCACGTCCCTAATAAGTAGGTAATGATAGCTAGATTTATGCCACTTTGGGGTGAAAAGGTCACTTTAAACGCTCTTTGGGGTGGGGTGGGGAAATTGATACTTGTTCCCCAAATTAAGGAATTTAAACTTAAAAGTGAGTGCAAATTAAAGTAAAATCACATATTAATCAATCATTATATGATAAAAGACTTGTAATTGGTTTTGTGCAAGAATTTGATGTATTTGTGTTGTTAAAAGCGCATTTCTTTCGTTTATCGTTTAAATTTATGATGTACATCAAAATATACACTACAACAATAATGTATTTCGTTTAATTTCATAAATGGGTTTGGAAAACGCAGTTTATATGCGGCCTTACCCCTACTTACCTTCGAAATAAAGATAAAGGAGTTCTCGGTAGACCTTCAACTGAAACAAAATATAAAATCAAATCTGTAAAGCAAATACAATAATGAAGAAGTCATACTGGACAGTGAAACAATGGAGAAGAGAATCGTTGCAACAATTAATAATATGATAATTGAAGCCAATGAGACAACATGTAATATTAAAATCGAAGAATAAGATAATAATAACAATATTAACAACGAAACTATACAATGCTCATCTACTACTATTCTTCTATCCTAATATTTAACCTTTGTATCTTCCTATTCAAACATAGAGACATAGAGTTGTAAACTATATATTTGAATTTTATTGATTTGATTTGATTTCTATTTGTTTAAAACCAAACCAAACCAAACCAAATATTATTGTTTCTTACTATAATCTAATATCAAAATAAAGATTAATTTTTCAAAAATTGATTTGATAAGATTTTTGGATTTTCTTTGAAAATCTCTATATAACAGCTTAGTAATAGTGGAAGGCTCCTCCACAATATTTGACAAGAGATGGGCCAGAATAGTCACCAAGTGAAAAATCACGTTGTTGCATTGTGGGCACAAAATGATACATTTCATCTTCACATAATGATAAAATTTAACGAGTACGACAAAATTAAGTAAGAAATAAAAATAAATGTTATATTTAAAGTAGTAATATATTGTAATATTTATGTTCGATAGAAAGTTATGAAAGGTGCGGATTAGAATACAATGTTAGTTAAATAGTTGAGTGTTGCCTCGCTTGTTTTCTTTTTTTTTTTAGTTTCTCAAGGTATTCCCCAAGCCCGACAGGCCAAAGACTAATCCTCCATGGATCTGAGCTCCATTTAAGGGTTTGCCGCTGGTCAATTGGTTGCTGCATGCACAAGGCAGGAATCGAACCCTCGACACTTGCTTAAGCGACTTAGTGAGCTAACCACTAGGCCAACCAAGCTTGGTTCGCTTGCTCTCTTTTATTATTAGTGGTACCATGAGTTGTGTTTCTCTTATAGATTATGCTTGTCGTTTGAGTTTGGTTATTAGGTTTTAGGTGTCATTTTTACACTTTCATTATCATGTATCATGTTATGACTATGACTATTGTTTAAGATGGTTTGTCAGGTTATCTAAAGTGTATTTGTTCCTACACATAAATTTTGGGTGCTCCGATATCCTACATAAAAAATATATGAAAATGGGTATAAATTATATAAAAGCACCCACTAAATAAAAAGTTGGTTAGGTGCACTGGCATTTAGGTTGATCTTAAGGCTCTCCATTGGTAGGTGTGGTCAGGTTCAAACCTAGTTGAGGTGATTTTTTATTTTTTTTGCTATAATAAGCACCCACTCTACTTAAATCCTGAATCCGCCACTGTTATTCCGTCACCTTTATACTATTTTTTTACTTGAACCGAGAGTCTACTAAAAGCATCTTCTATCCACTCAAACAAACTAAGCTTTTGGATATTATTAGGAGATGGTGTTGTGTCTATTTTTGTCATCATCTCTCTGGTTACATCTTAACTAGTATTGCACTATTTTCAGATCTTGTAAGATTTGAAAATTATGCCCCCGCGTAACATCTTCTTCAACTAGAAATGTCATCTATCCAACCACATCCTATTATGTTGATCGTCCTTCTGTAGGAATATGTTTTTCAATGAAATATTTTGCTGCCATGATCACCAAAAAGACAAAAATTACAAAGATTACGAAGAACTAACATGAAGCAATACTATAAGCAAATGTCAATGTTTACGTTCTCCCATTGATAATCACAAGATTAAATCATTATTCAATGAAATAGTAGTACATTATCACAATTTGACTCGACTGGAGATGAAGAGTTTGAACGTCAAGTCACTGTAACTTTTTTCACACCACTGTCACGACCCGAGGCTTCTCCCTAGTCATGACACGGTGCTTAAGGCCACAAGTGACCCCAAGTTAACTCATGATCTGATACCTATTGTGAATAAAATAGTAATGAAACATCATATGACAAACCCCCAACTAACCCCGCCTATCTGAGATAAAGTAAAATATCGAAAGTAACTGAAAATATCATGTCCTCGATGGATGAGGACTCACCACTACTGCTGCTGAGAGGCACTGAGCTGACAAAGGGAGATTAGGGAACTAAGCGACTGAACATATGTTATAAGACAATATAGCGCAAAAGAAGAGTATGCAATTAGTACTTTGAATGTACTGGTACGTGAGATAGGGACTAATTGTAATACATATGGATGTTGGACATGAATGCATGAATATGTGAAAGAATGCAAGACCAAGTAAAAAATGATCTAAATAATCTGTAAAACTGACTGACTGAATAACTGATAATTTAAATACTTGGTCATGCAAACCTGAACTGATATAATCCTGAGTATTGAACTAAAACTATGGGAGCAATCATGTAACCGACACGTCTCAATCTGAGCTAATTGGGGTCCAACCTGTAAGCCCAGTTGGAAGGGTGTGGTACCTTGCCACAGGTACTAACACTGGTTATGTGGATTGTCGTGCCCTGTTTTCACCAAGATCAAACAAAACATGACTTATTGGACTTTAAAAAATTAAAATTTTGTACAGAGTCGTCACCTAATTTTTAAGGAAAATAAGGAAACCTTTTGAATTATTAACACGTGTGATTTATGTTTCAATCTACGAAAACCAGTTGAGATTCTAGGTAAGGGTTCAAATTATCCCGAAGGGAAGGGATTAAGCACCCTTCGGGATCCACAACTGTGGTACCCGGCTAGACTAAATTTATCAAAGAGGGAGGAGGTATATTTAAAATAATGTAAAAAGTATGTGTATTAAGTATAAAATAATTCTTTTAAAAAATATAAATGTTTAAAACTATGTAAAGGTATATGTATATAAATAAAACATATTGTAATAAAAACATGTAAAAGATATGTATAAAAATGTATAAATACTTGTGAAAAGAAAAATATTTTATAATGTGTGAAAAAAATGTATTTTGATGCGCCATTAAAAGAAAAAGTATCTACAAGTAATTTTTTTTATCTTATTAAAATTACGGAGAAAAATAAAATTTATTTGAGAAAAAAAAGACTACATAATATATGAATTACTTGATTAACTTGATTGTTTTATGTAAGTGTATATATGTTTTGTCGAAAAAAATATAAACGAACGTACACTAGTACATGTGTGTAAAGAAAAACTTATTCTAAAGGAAAAAACTACGTAATATTTTATAGTGTAAAAGTATAAAATGTTTGATTAAATAATCTAAGTTAATCTAATATTTTTATATAAATATTAACGGCCTAAATTTGCCTAAACACGTGGTGAAGATTGCGTAAATAAAAAATATCCCGCCCAACACCCTAAAAATAAAGCTTTCACTATGATTAAATTTGTACAAGTGCGAGAATATAAAAAATATAAACGCATAATTTAAAGTCTTCTTTGACTGCCATTTCCGATGATGGTTCTCAATAACCTGTATAAACACTTGTAATAAAAATATTAGTAACAAATAAATAATAATTAAAATAAATTAAAAAATATGTGTGCGTATACATATTTAAAAATATAATTTTGTTTAAAAATATATTTTTTGTTAAAACATGGGCTCAAATAAAATTTTGAAATATTATAAAGATTTCGTCATCGCCCAAAAATATTTATTTTTTGTTACATATTATTATTCATAATATCCGTCTTTTATTTGGGAAGGCCTCGAAAACTGACGGGGGTTCCTTCATTGGCCATGATGTAAAATAATACTTTAAGAAAGTAAAGTTCGTCTTTGTAATGAGATGGCCTCAAAAATTCGACGAAAAAATAATATCATTGGCCAAATCTTGCAGTACTAGGTTCCGAATATATTACTTTTTGTCTTAATTTATGTGATATAAATAAAATTAGATAATTAATTATATTTTTAATATGTTTCAAGATTTTTTAAGCTGTTAGCTGTTGTAATCTATAATACTTTTTCGACATTATAATTTATTATTTTAAGTTGTTTGCTATTGTAATTTATAATACCCTTCTTATTCAAACTTTTGTGATATTGATAGCCAATTTTTATTTTAAAAATAATTTAATTTTTTAATTACTGTAATTTATAATATTTTTTTATAATCAATTTAAGTGACACTGACGTAATTTCGAAAGTCAATCAAATATCACTATTGAAGTAGTGAAACCGACACGTCTTGAATAACTCATAATAACTGATTAGAAGTGATATAGCAAAATTGATATAAAACATATTTGTGAAAATTTCTTAAGTGGGCCTCATATAAGATGTCAAATTAATTTAAAACATTAAGAGTTAATTTATCATTTTATATTTATTTTACCTCTTTTAATTTAATATTATTAATTTTTTAATACTTAGATGACTTATAATAATTACTCAGGGATGATATAGTAAAATTACGATTGAAGCAGCTGAAACAAACATATCATAAATATCTATTTTACTTTTTTTTTAAATTAAATTTTATTAATTTTAATATGTAAATGTCATATAACAATTAATTAGGGGTGATATTTTAAGTAGGCCTCATACAAGATGTCAAATTAATTTAAAACATCAAGATTTAATTTATCATTTTCTATTATTTTTACCTTTTTATTAAATATTATTAATTTTTAATACTTAGATGATTTATAATAATTACTTAGATGACTTTTAATAATTACTTAGGGGTGATATAGTAAAATTATGGTTGAAACAACTGAAGCAGATATGTCATAAATATCTGTTTTACTGTTTTTAAAATTAAATTTTATTAATTTTTTAATACATAAATATCATATAATAATTAATTAGGAGTGATATAGTAAAATTACGGAATAAGCAGACAGTTGGAAGTAGGCATGTCGACCGCCAGCTGCCTGCTTCCAGCCACCCCCACTCATGCTTATACTAGGTTCCGAAGGTCCGTGCCAGCACGGACCCAATATATATTACTTTTTGTCTTAATTTATCAACAACAACAACAACAAACCCAGTGTATTCCCACCTAGTGGGGTCTGGGGGGGGGGTAAGATGTACGCAGTCCATACCTCTACCTCTGAAGAAGTAGAAAGGCTGTTTCCGATAGACCCCCGGCTCAAGACACGAGACACCACACAAATATAAAGTAACGCACATAACAGGATTTCATGACGTAAATACGGCACCCATAAGTAGTAGGAAACATCGGAAAGCACCCAGATTCGTAATAAAACATGGAACACCGAAAGCATAACAAGAAGGAGAATAGAAAATAGGAATAAAAATAAGAATAGGAAGAATAACAGGAATAAAACCCCCACCAAATACTTCCCTACCCTAACGCCCCAAACTGACCCTAGTTTTCTGCCCTAATTCGCGCCCTCCAGACCTTCCTATCTAGGGTCATGTCCTCGGTGAGTTGTAGCTGCTCCATATCCCGCCTGATCACCTCACCCCAGTACTTCTTCGGCCTCCCCCTACCCCGCCTAAAACCATCCAACGCTAGCCTCTCACACCTACGAACCGGGGCATCCGTGTCCCTCCTCTTCACGTGTCCAAACCAACTCAGTCGGACTTCCCGCATCTTGCACTCCACTGGAGCCACACCAACCTTCTCCCTGATAGTCTCATTCCTAACTCTATCCCCTCGAGTCATCCCACATATCCAGCGCAACATCCGCATTTCCGCCACCTTCATTTTTTGGATGTGGGAGTTCTTAACTGGCCAACACTCCGCTCCATACAACATGGCCGGACGGACTACCATCCTGTAGAATTTGCCTTTAAGCTTGGGCGGCACCTTCTTATCACACAACACCCCCGACGCGAGCTTCCACTTCAACCATCCCGCCCCGATACGGTGCGAGACATCCTCGTCAATCTCACGGTTACCCTGTATCACGGACCCGAGATACTTGAAACTATCCCTCTTACATACCTCCTGCGAATCCAGCTTCACGACCACCTCGTCCTCCAACCTCACGTCATTAAACTTGCATTCCAAATACTCTGTCTTGCTTTGGCTCAACCTGAACCCTTTAGACTCAAGAGTTTGTCTCCACACCTCTAATTTGTCATTCACACCCTTTCGGGTCTCGTCAATCAGAACTACATCGTCTGCAAAAAGCATACACCAAGGCACCTCCCCTTGAATACGCCGCGTCAATACATCCATCACCAAAGCAAACAAAAAAGGACTAAGAGTAGATCTCTGATGCAATCCTGTCAAGACAGTGAAATGCTCTGAGTCTCCTCCCGCTGTCCTCACCTGAGTTTTCGCTCCATCATACATATCTTTAACTACTCTGATATAAGCCATCGGGACTCGACTCACCTCCAAGCATCTCCAAAGCACCTCCCTGGGAACTTTGTCGTAAGCCTTCTCTAGGTCGATAAACACCATGTGCATTCCTTTCCCTATACTGTTCCACCAGCCTCCGTACCAGGTGAATTGCCTCCGTCGTCGAGCGCCCAGGCATAAATCCAAACTGATTTTCCGAAATAGACACTATCCGTCTCAGCCTCCCCTCGACCACTCTCTCCCAAATCTTCATAGAGTGACTCAATAACTTAGTCCCCCTATAGTTATTGCAACACTGGATGTCACCCTTATTCTTATAAAGAGGGATCATGGTACTCCACCTCCAAGCCTCGGGCATCTTTGCCGTCTTGAAGATTTCGTTAAACAGACCAGTCAACCACCTTACCCCAGCCTCTCCAACGTACTTCCAAAACTCCACCGGTATCTCATCCGGCCCCGTCGCCCTACCCCTCCGCATCCTGCGAACAGCCTCTCTAACCTCTTCTACCCTAAAACGTCTACAATAACTAAACTCCCGACACTCCTCTGAATGCTCCAGTTCCCCTAACACAATAGCTCTATCCCCTTCGTCATTCAAGAGCCTATGAAAGTACGACTTCCATCTATTCTTAATATGTCTGTCCTCCATCAACACTCTGCCATCCTCCCCCTTAATGCACCTCACCTGATCGAGGTCACCACCCTTCCTCTCCCTAGCCTTAGCGAGTCTAAACAACTTTTTCTCCCCTCTTTTCCCCTGTAACCCCGCATACAGGCTCTCAAACGCGGCCGTCTTAGCTGCCGTGACTGCTGACTTAGCCTCCTTCCGAGCTAGCTTGTACTCTTTCCTGTTTACCCGCTTCTCTTCTTCGCCCCTGCTCTCCACCAACTTAGCATACGCCTCTTTCTTGGACCGTACTTTCTTCTCCACCTTTTCATTCCACCACCAATCCCCCTGATGGTGCCCGGCCCGGCCCCTAGAAACACCCAACACCTCACTTGCCTTCATCCTGATGCACCTAGCCGCCCTATCCCACATACTATCCACGTTCCCCCTACACTCCCACACCCCCATTCCCGCCAACTTCTTCCCTATATCCCACGCATTCACTGGCGTCAAACCGCCCCACTTAATTCTAGGTCTACACTCCTTACTATTCGTCTTTATACCCAAGTCCATGACCAAGAGCCTATGCTGGGTCGAAAGGTTCTTACTCGGGATGACCTTACAGTCCCTACACAACCCCCTATCCCCTTTCCTGATCAACATAAAGTCAATCTGGGTCCTGGCCATCGCGCTTCGAAAGGTGATGAGGTGATCGTCCTTCTTCGGGAAGCCCGAGTTCACCACCACCAGCCCAAAGGACCTTGCGAACTCCAAAAGGGTAGCCCCCTCTTCATTTCTCACCCCAGAACCAAAACCACCATACACATCACCAAAGCCTCCCGGTAACGCGCCGATGTGCCCGTTGAAATCTCCTGCTACAACAATCTTCTCCGAGCTAGGCACGCCTCTCAGCACCTCCTCCAAAGCCTCCCAAAACCGCAACTTCTCCTCCCCCTCCGAGCCCACTTGCGGCGCATAGGCGCTACACACATTCAGGGTAAACCCCCGAATGACCAACTTAATAGTCATCAACCTATCGTTGATCCTCTTAACCTCTACTACCTGGCCTCGAAGCTCTTCATCTACTAAGATGCCAACTCCATTCCTCCGCCTCTCGCTCCCAGAGTACCACAGCTTGTAACCATCCACATCCCTAGCCTTAGACCCTACCCACTTGGTCTCTTGAATAATTTATATTTTAAATATATTTTAAGAATTTTTAAACAGTTAGTTATTATAATTTATAATACTTTTACATTGTAACTTACTATTTTAAGTTGTTTGCTAGTGTAATTTATAATACTCTTCTTGTTCAAACTTTTGTGATATTGATAGTCAATTTATATTTTAAAAATAATTTAATTTTTTACTTATTGTAATTTATAATACTTTTTTCAATTCAATTTAAGCGACACTAACATAATTTCGAGAGTAAATCAAATATCACTATTGAAGTTGCGAAACCGACACGTCTTGAATGACTCATAATAACTAATTAGAAGTGATATAGCAAAATTGATATAAAACATATTTGTGAAATTTTTTAAATGGGCCTCGTATAAGATATCAAATTAATTTAAAACATCAAGAGTTAATTTATTATTTTATATTTATTTTACCTTTTTAAATTTAGTATTATTAATGTTTTAATACTTAGATAGCTTATACTAATTATTTAGGGGTGATATAATAAAATTACGGTTAAAGCAGTTGAAGCAGATATGTCATAAATATTTGTTTTACTTTTTTTTAAGATTAAATTTTATTAACTTTTTTATTACGTAAATGTCATATAATAACTAATTAAGGGTGATATTTTAAGTGGGCCTCATATAAGATGTCACATTAATTTAAAACATCAAGAGTTAATATATCATTTTATATTATTTTTATTTTTTTATTAAATATTATTAATTTTTTAATATTTAGATGACTTATAATAGTTACTTAGGGGTGATATAGTAAAATTATGATTGAAACAGCTGAAACAGATATATCACAAATATCTGTTTTACTTTTTTAAAAATTAAATTTATTAACTTTTTAATACGTAAATGTCATATAATAATTAATTAGGGGTGATATAGTAAAATCACGGAACAAGCAAGCAGCTGAAAGCGGGCATGTTGACCGCCAGCTACCTGCTTTCAGCCACCCCACTCACACTTATATATAGTAGCAATTAATAAACAAACTTATATTTAAATTATATTTAAATTTTATTAATACGTAAATGTCATATAATAATTATTTAGGGGTGATATAATAAAATCACGAAACAAAAAGACAGCTGGAAGCAGGCATGTCACCGCCGCTTCCAGACACCCCACTCATACTTATACTAGATACTGTAGCCCATGCCAGCACGGGCCCAACATATGTTATTTACGTTATCTCAATTTATGTAGCACAACTAGTATTTGGAGTGTCAATCAAATTTTTATTAATATAAATTTTTAAATAATTTAAGTTGCGAATCATTGTGATTTATAGTATCTTTTATATAATTTAGCAATTTATGTTACTCGCTTTGTCCCAATTTTAGAATTTAGTGAGTCAGTTAATTTTATTTTACTAATATATTATTTTTAAATATTTTAAATTGTTAATCTTTGTGATTTTAGTATCTTTTAATGTAATTTGAAATAATTCATGTTACTTGCTTTACCGCAACTTATGTGACACTATTAGAATTTCAAAAGTTAATCATATTTTTTACTATATGTTTTTAAAATATTATAAGATGTTAATAGTTATGATTTATAATTATTTTTTTGCATAATTTTTAAATATGTAATATTTTACCAAAATAAAGTAAATAAATTAAAATAAACAAAGTACTAAATTTTTAAAACATGTTAAATTCGAAAACATTATTTGGATCAACAAATTGCTAAATTAAAATAATAAAACATGCAAATTATAAAATGTCAAAACTATCCTGAATTTACGTGACACAAATATAATTTAGATAATCAATCAGATTCTTAATATGTTTTTAAATATTTTAAATTGTTATCTATTGTAATTTATAATATTTTTTCTGTAATTTTCAAATAATAGATGTTATTCTCCTTGTCCAGATTTTTGTGACATTGATATTCAATTATATTCTTAAAATAATTTAAGTTTTAAATTATTATGATTTATAATATTTTTTATTCTATTCCAATTTAAGTAGCCCTGAAATAAATTCGAGAGTCAACCAAATTTTATGATTGAAGCAGGGAAGTGAATATGTCCTAAATGACTTATAATACCTATTTAGAAGTGATATAGTAAAATTACTATGAGAAAATATTTGTGAAAAAAATTTAAATGAGTCTCATAAAAGATGTCATGTTAATTTAAAACATTAAGAATTAATTTATCATTTTATGTCAATTTAATTTTTATTAAATATTATTAAATTTTTAATACATAAATGACTTATAATAATTAATTAGGGGTGATATAATAAAATTACGGTTGAAGCAGCTGAAGTAGACATATCATAAATGTCAATTTTACCTTTTTTTATTAAATATTATTAATTTTCTTATATGTAAATGTCTTATAATAATAATTAATTAGGGTTAATATAGTAAAATCATGAAGAAACATACTTGTGAATTTTTTTAAATAAGTCTCATATAAGATGTCCTATTAATTTAAAACATCAACAATTGATTTATTATTTATATCTATTTTATTATTTATTAAATATTATTAATTTTTTAATACCTAGATGACTTATAATAATTAATTTGAGGTGATATAATAAAGCTATGATTGAAGCAGCTCAAACAGACATGTCATAAATGTCTATTTTACCCTTTTTAGTTAAGTATTATTAATTTTCTTATATATAAATGATTTAAAATAATTAATTAGAGATAATATAGTAAAATTACAGAGCAGCTGAAGCAGGTGAAGAGGTAGGCATGTTGACGAACAGCTGCCTGCTTTTTCACTCTTATTAATAGTAGTAGTAATAATTTGTTCGTTATCAGTGTAATAAAAAGGAAAAGGAAAAAAATATTGACGAAGAACTGCCTGCTTCTTCACTCTTATTAATAGTAATAGTAATAATTTGTTCGTTATCAGTGTAATAAAAATGAAAATAAAAAAAATATATTCGAAAACAGTCTCAGAAAGTGCAAGACAATAGCAAATCAACTGAAATTAACAAAGTAATGTAAAACAACAGTCCGAGCAGTAACAGACAGTCAACAAAATTAAACAAAATTAAATCAAGATAAAAATCTCGTTACAAAATTGGGAAAAGACATCGCTTCCACCCCAAACTATACCCGAAAAGTCTAGGTCACACCTAAACAATACTAGTAACCTATTACACACCTAAATATAAAAAAGTGATATTTTCTACACCCTATAAAATATTATACCACTTGCACGTGGTGCGGTGTATCACAGGCGCCTACCACGTCAGCATAATACGAAAAAAATAATAAAAAAATATCAAAACCCCCTTATTATTTTTATTTTTGTCATCTTCCATTATTCTCTTTCTTCTTCATCATTTACTCATCAACATCCAATTTATTTCTCTAATTTTTGTTTATGTAATGTGTATCTTTACATAAAATCACTTTAATTTTTCCCCAATTCGCCTTTATTAGGGCTTGAACTATTATTTTTCCCTACATTTAACGTTTATTTTTGGATTTTCTCATGTGAGCTTTGTGATTTTGATTGAAATTGTAATCAAATTCTTGGTTTTGAGATTTTTGCTTCTAGTTGAGATCAATTTGTTGAGTAATTAAGGAAAACCAATATGAATTTTGTGATTTTTGATTGGAATTGTAATCAAATTGTTGGGTAATTAAGAAAAATTTATCTGAATTTTGTTAGTTTTGCTTGGAATTGGATTGCTGAATTTTGTGGTGATGATGTTTGTCGGCAAAAATGAGAAAGAACGGATTGTGATGGTGGTACCAACATCCTTATTCTTGGGTTGGCTGATAAAGAGGGATAATACCCAATACAATAACGGGTCGTTTGGTAGAGGGTATAAGATCAATACAAAATATAATGTATTAGTAATGTTTGCATTAGCAATGCTTGTATTACTTATGCGTGTATTAGTTATGCATGTATTATTTCTTATACATTGTTTGGTTTGATGTATAAGAAATAATACATCTAACATAATTTCTATAGAAGAAATGTTTGTTTACAAAAATACCCTTCTTTGATTTTGTACACTTTTTTGCAACAAAATTTTTTGTCATCTCAAATATAATTAGTATTGTTGAACTAGTATATAGAGGTTTCGGATTAATTACAAGACCTTTGTCTTTGCGCATGAAATATTATGCCAACGGATTAACATAGTCGAAATAAAAATAAATTATAAGACGTAAAATTAAGAAATAGTCTCAATTGTTTTTAAATCTTTTTAAAAACCCTCGAAGCAAAGCAAAAATATGTTACAATTATTTAAATCAATTATTCATTGTTGTGGATTAAAATGGTGGGAAAAAATTTGTGAAATATTTTAAAAAGATTCACTATTGCAAATTAAAATGGCGGGAAAATGAATGGTGAAATATTTTGAGAGGAAAATTGAGGGGTATTAAGGTCATTTAATAAGTTAATGCATGTATTAAAGAATTTGCATTACTAATACATAGAAAATGGGTGGTATTAGTAATACGCACCTTAATACTCAATAGAGTGTATAACTAATGCTTGAATTAGTTATACATTGACTAAAAATTATACCAAACAAGGTATTCACAGTACACATTAATTAATACATGCATTATTTTTGTCAATACACTCTACCAAACGACCCCTAAATGTTAAAACTAAAAGTAGGTATATTTTTTAGGTTCTTTGGGGTGAAGTGGAGTGTTTCCCAAAGGGAAGCTCCATTTCTTCAATGGAAGGTTGAAAAGAAAAGTTGAAATGGGAGAAAAGAAAGGAGAAAAAAAAGTTGAGGGCGGCTGCTGACTTTGGTAGGTCGGATCCAAAGATTCAAACGGTTTATGTGAAATTATGTGGGGGTAATTTGGTACTTCATCTTTGAGATTAGTGGATATGGAGGTAATAGTAGTAGTGATGAAATTAAAAAATTGCACCACATTTCTTGCTACAGAAACTCCAATTCATCCGTCGATATTTGTCACTGTTTGAGTTCGCCGGAATGCCGTCAAAGTGAAAACAATAAATTCAATTTGAATTTTGGCGAGCCCGTTTAAGCTTAGTTTGAAATTAGTGATTTGAATTTTGTTTTGAGATTTCAAAATTAGTGAAATTCACATCAAGTTGGTGGATTGGAGTTTGGGGGTGGGGGAGGAGTTTTTTATATATATTTTTTGCGTTAATTTTACTACCAGACACGCTATATTTAATTTAAATAATTATATTTTTTTCACGTCAGATTTAGGGGGTAAAAAGTATCATTTTGTTATAGTTTAGGTGTGTAATAGGTCATTAGTATAGTTTAAGTGTGACTTAGACTTTTCGGGTATAGCTTGAGGTGAAAATGATGGCTTTTTCCTTGCAAAATTCAAACCCATAAAAAAATATAAATAATTGTAAAGGTTATTGGAAAGGTTACTTCTACGACGAGTATTGCCGGAGCAACACATTAACGGTAACACCAAATCCGGCTAGATCTGACGATAACAATGGAGGAAAGGGCAATGCAGGTTCGTTTTGACTAAAGGCTTTCCCTCCGGTGACCAATTCCGGCGAGGTGCGGGGAAAAGGAGAGCAGGGCAGCGCGTGGCCGGAGCTCGAAGCTCGCCCTCCGGTGGCCAAATCCGGCGAGTTTCGACCAGAAAAAGGAAAAGGGGAGGGAAAAAAGGCGGTGTTGTTGTTTGAAACCCACCGGAGCTTCGATGGTGGTTGATTTGCGTTGGAGCTTCGCGGTCATCACTTCCGGCGAACAGCGGCAGTGTAGAGGAGAAAGAAGGGAAAGTCGTGCGGTGGTGGTGGCCGAAGCTCCGGCTGTTAGCAGTGGTGTGAGAGATGAGAGAATCTGATGTATTGTTTAGAGAGAGATGAGATTTGTACATGTGTTTGTGCGTGTAGTGTGTGTTTGTGTATGTATAGTGTGTGTACTATTTTTGTGCGTGTTTTGGAAGAGAAAAGTGAGCAATCATCTGATTTTTAATGTGTGTATATGTGTGGTGTGGTGTGTTAGTGTATGATTTTGTGTGGTGTATATATTGTTATCTCTGGGGAAAAAATGTGGGTCCCTTTTTTTGTGCTTCTTTGTCTCCTCTTTTTTTTTTATTTTGTATTATACTATGTAAAAATAATTAATTTGACTCGGTGTTTGTGAATCGTAAAAATACAGACATTAATTTATAATTATGAAAAATATAAAGAATGTTGAAAATATTTAAAAAAATATAATTAATTTAAAAATATTATAAAAATATGATGTAATGTCGTGTATGTATTTATATTGTGTATTTGTTATGTGTATGTATATTGGGTATTAAAATAAAATAAAATAAAATAGAATATCAAATCTAATTTTTTTCAAACAAATCCCTTAAATTAGGAATAGTAGATAAAAGAAAAGTCAAATGTAATAAATATGACGAAACCTTGACTTGACTGATTTATTATTCTGTGTACTAAAATAATTAAATTGACTCACATTTATAAGTTGTATTAAATAATATACAGAAATATAAATGTTGATGTATAATTACAGAAAAAAATATAAACAACAAACAAAAATATTATTATCTTGAAAAAAATATATTATACTATAAATAATTAAAATTATATTGTGCAGTAAAAAAATTAAAGTGTTATGTTGTGTACGTATGTAAATGACTGTGCAAAAATATTAAAATAATAATAAATTGATAAAAATTCTAAAATTTACCAAATTAAAGATAATTATAAATAAATTATGTAAAAATTAAAATATGACATAAATTGATAAAAAAATTATAAAATAATGACGATTATCAATAAATTTTTAAAAATTAAAAAAATGTGTGAAAATTGAATTTTGTACACTTTAACGATCAGGTTGTCTGAAGACGTTAATTTTAAGCATGGAGAGTGAAAATTAGGTGTCAACATGGATCCACTAAACTGGTATCCCGGAGAACTAGGGAGTCGCCCTCTATTAGCAGGTTCCCCTATGAGAGTTCTCAATCCTCAACTGGCAGGAAGACCTCTCAAAACCTATGCTGGCTACGTAGTTCTGAAACTCAGGAACTGCTGCTAAAGGTCACACCCTCTACTGGCAGGTGAGCCCTCATCCCTGGGTTCACTCGGTGCTAAACCCTACTCTTAACTGAACTGACACTGGCTCTGACTAAGGTCGACTAGACGTCACAACTGATAGTGCTCAACATGATCATAACAAACTAAGTATGATAATAAAATCATGATTTGACTGACTTATTACTTGAAATTCTGAAAACATGTGTAAACATATAATTATCGGGTGTTTATGATCCTTCAGCACTGAATGATACTTTAAATATGATAACCTCATTTAAGACAATAGTAGGAAATCATGATTCAGAGACCCAAAATATAGTACATTATATTAAACTGATAAAATACATGATTTTAAGTATGAGGGTGTGTTAAACTTTGAAGAACAACATGATCACATGGTTTAATTCATGAATTGGTAAGTTAACATATTTTCAACCGAACATGATATGGGTGATTGAAATTTTAAAGCATGGAGTACATAATTTACATGGGGAAACTTATTGATATGGCTTGAATTCAAGACTACTAAAAAAACATGGATTAAATTCATAATTAATATTGATATTTTCATAAAAAAGGATAAAAATTCATACTTGAACAAAAAGAAATTTTTAGGACTCAATGAGTGGAAGGAACACATAGATGAATACCCCACATACCTTAATTGTTTGAATCCTTGAAAAAAAAGCTTGAAATTGAAACCTTGAATGGTGAATTCTTGGGAAGATGTTTGAATTTACATTATTGGAAAAGGGGATGAGTTTTACGTGTTAACTGATGAGGAATGGGGCAATTGATGACCCACTTGGGGTTTTAATTCGTGTATTAGGTGATTTGAGAGAGGGGTAAAAGATAAAATTTCCCCCTTGGACGTTTAAAAATAATGCAGGAAAAAGCAACCTCTATGTCACGAAGGTTATCTCAGAGGGTATCCTCCGTGACACGACGTGTATCGTGGAGGCTAACCTCTGTGACACATCGTGTATCGCGGAGTTCCAGCCTGCGTGACACATTCATATCGCGGAGGCATTCAGCCTCCGAGGTCCAAAAACACCTCGAACCCCTTCCAAAAAAATTTTAAAACTCTCCCGAATGATCCTTTTAACATACCTAAACACATTTCAACTCAAACATCAACGTTTCAAACTCGGGAGGGCCAAAAATAAAATCCTTGAATTCTTGGGGTCTTAAAAATGGCTAACTCCTTTGTACTTGATACGGGCACGACCACGAAGATGGACGTATGTGAGATGTATTGAATCCGATACTTGAAGTGTGCAAGTGAAGAGCAAAGGAGGGCCCAAATACACACCAAAACCGTCCATATAATATTCCAAGGGCACCTTTGTTATTCACTTTTTATTAAAGGGGTCTTTTTGGACATTTCACATCCTATTTTGTAATAGCTATAAATAGAACCTTTCAGGGTTTCATTAATTAGTTTTTAAATGATACTTGTAAGTTGTATAACACTTGAAACATTTCTCTCTTGTGAGAAATTCCCTTTGGCTGAAACTACGGCAACCAAAGTGTGGATTCACTTTTGTTGTGTTCTTGGCTTGGAAACGTTGGGTGCTTGGGAGATTGACGTCCCTCTTGTGTACACGTAAGAGTGTAGGTGTTGTTATTACATATTTTAAGGGTTTTGGTGTTCCATACACATCTTAGTTCTTAGTACTTGTAACAATCTATGTCACACTATCTATCTTTATATTTTGTTATTGTCATCATGTTGTTATTGTGTTGTGGACTGTTTTGTGTCCTTATTGTTGAATCCGAAACTTCTGTTCTTGTATTCATCTTGTTAACCTTCTTGTTAGTTTGGTTGTTTGTTGGAAATTGGTGTTGAACACCTTGTTAACTTGTCATTCTTGTGTTGTTGTTATTGGCTGAGACTTGCTCTCCATTTGGGTTCTCGGTTCCTTGTTGTTTGTGGACTGTTTTGAGTGTAGTTTTGTGCCTTTCATGGTTTGATTGGTATCAGTATTTAATGTGAAATAATGACTTGGACCCCTTTAAACATGCGACTAAGAGCTGAAACACATCTAAAATTTTGCGGGGTATTACAGCCACACAGGACATAAGAATTTCACAATATTTATAATATAGCAAGATACCGAGCCAGTAAATCATAGAACAATAGATTTTTTTATGTTGTGGGTGTGTAGGAATCTGGATGAGCAAATAAATAGTGGTCAATGCTGCTGAGATGGATTACCGCATGGATGAAATGTGCAAAGTGAAAACGAAATAAATTGGTTTAGAAGATAAGTTCACTCACTTTCGGCAGATGAGTCGGTATTAAAGACTATTTCACAATCTCCCCCACCTTTTCTTCAGAGGTTGAAAAAGAAGCAAGAGGAAGGAAAATATCAGAAGTTTCTGTCGATGTTGAAGGAAGTGTCTGTTAACATTCCTCTTGTAGAAGCTTTGGAGCAGATGTATGGCTGTGAAGTTCATGAAAGATTTGGTCCCTAAGAAGGGGACAGTGAGCTTTGAGCCTGCTGATAATGTACATCATTGTAGCGTTTTTTCTATTTGATCGTTGATGGAGAAAAGAAAGGACTCTGGATCATCACTATTTCATGTAGTAGTTGGGGTTGGGGGCACCCAAACCTACATCCATGAGGCTATTGATAGCTGACTAGACTGTCAAGAAATAGGTTGATATTTTGTGTTATGTATCGGTGAAGATCACATCCTTCATGTTTCTAGCTGACTTTATGATCCTTGACTGCGGGGTGGAGTTCGAAGTTTCTATTATCTTCGGAATGTAGACATGTAATTTTTTACCCTCCTCGAGTTTTAACCTATATTTTCTAGCATTAAATATTTTTATTTTTGTCCAATATTTATCTTAGCTTTTATTATATTTTTAATAAATTTTGGTTGAAAATAAATAAAAAATAATAATAAATAAAGTTACATTTTTTGATATATATATATATATATATATATTTTTTAAATAATCAGAAAAACTTTTCAAAAAATATTTTTTTAATTTAGATTTTTATAAATAAGCTAGTAATTTTATTTTCTCTCAATTATATTTTGTTTTAAAGTTAGTTATATTTTTATTATATTTTTCCTAAGTATAAAAAATTAATTAGTTAATATTATTTTGTTATTATTATTATTATTATTATTATTTATTTTATATATAATTTATCTATTTATTAAAATAAAAGGGAGATCATTATCCTAAAAAAAAAAATTAAAATTTGAATCCTAAACTACCCAACATCCCGCGCCTATCTGATTTCTAACTGTCCCCCCCTCAAGAATTCACTCTATAAAAGACTCTTCAACACCAGGAAAACAAGAATACGTACACTATATCAGACACTGAAAAAAAAATCAACAGAGAGTGAAAACCAAAAACATCACACAAAAGAGAGAAAAGAAGAAAAGTTGAAGTTGGAATTTCCGTCCGAGTTTCCAGTAACGACATTCAAGTCTTCTGTTTTAGATTATCAACAGGTTCTTATTCTACTTTGTATTATTAACTTTATGAATTTTTATAGTGAATCCGAAACGTGTTCAAATTTATGTTAATGATTATATTTGATTATGTGAATTTTCCGTTACTATATGTTATACTAAATACATTGAATGTTTATATACATGTTCAGTAGATATGTTGAATATTAAAATTCTGTGTGTTAACTTTGTTGTGTTAATTTTGTTAAATTAAAATTTAGAACAGAAAGAAAAAGCAAAAACAAATTCTCTCAATTACTGATATCTTTCATATATAAGGGAATTTTCTCTCTCCCTTTCCCTTACAGAATCGAAAAAATCAGGAAAATTTTTTTTTTTTCTTTTGGTTAATTTCATTATAAACACCCCTAAAAGTTTTTAACAACCTTTGTGAATTTTTCTTTTTTTGGGTAATTTATATTTGTAAAGATTTTAAAAACTAACTTCCAGTAAAAGTCTTGTCAATAATACTAATAAATAATTTACATATATACGTTAATAGGAAAAACAGACAGATTAATAGTATGGTAGTGGCGTTAAAATAATAATAAGTAAGAATGTTTTAAGTTGCTTGAATGTTTGAAGTATACTGCGTTGTGATGCTTCTTTTAAATTTTTATAAAATAAATCAAGAAGAATGTTGATAACAAAAAGAATAGAAAATAAGTTGGGGAAAATAAATGTTGGCATATTATAGTTAAGGGCTCACTGAATTACAAAAAATAAATATTGTAGGCAGGAACTGTTATTAAATTGTGTCCGCATTTGTATTTTATTAAAAATTCAAGGATGCAATAATGCACTTTGATAAATATTTCTAAAATTAATTTTTCACCGATTTAATACAAGAGCTTTAAATAATTTTAGTACATTAAAATGAGCGAATCAAGACCTTAAATCATAATTTATTCGAAATAGTTTAAGTCAAGTAATAGTCAATAAAAGCGACCGTGCTAGAACTACGGGACTCGAGGGGTGCCTCACACCTTCCCCTCGGTCAATAGAATTCCTTACCCGATCTTCTATTTTCACAGACTAACAAAGAGTCATTTTCTTTTGATTAGGAATTCAATAAGGTGACTTGGAACACTATAACTCAATTCCAAGTGGCGACTTTGTAAATAAAATATCCCTATTCAAAACTGTCACTTTAATTGGAAAAACCCTTCGACTCAGTCCTTCGAGCATAAAAGGGGGTGTGACATCTCTCGAAAAGCATTTCCTAGCTACAGGCAAGGCCTTGGTTGAGATAGAGATGGGCCAGATTTAGTTCAGACTAAATGATAAGCAAGTCAACTTTTGATGTGCGTCAATCTATGTGACAACTGAAGGATATGAGAGTGGTGTCCGTGATTGATACTATTGATGATGATATAGTGACTACACCCATTGACGAGAGGCTTGGGGTTGAGGCACTAGCAGCGATTATTATGAATTTTGACAGTAATGGGATCGATGAATATGATGAGATAGTTAACGCATTGGTAGAGGTTCTTACTGCTAGAACATGCACAACAGAAACAATAATTCAACAGGATCAATATAACTTACATATAGTCTAGATAACATAAATCATCAAACGAAATTGAAAAGCTACTTACCTGTTGAAGCTTTCACACAATTTGTTCACTGCTTTGACCTCCAGGTTTACAGTCTTCTACTATATCCTAACTAACTTTTGTTATCAAACTTGTGTGGATAAGTACTTTTTGGATTCAAAGAGAATATATCAAGTGATGATCATCTTGTGAACAAAAACCTTTATTTACTCCTGTTTTCTCTTAAAGAGGGGAAAACCAAGAGGCAAATGTTTTTACCCTTTTAGTTGTCCAATGCGTTTTAGGCCTTTTCAGTTATCCAAAACGTTTTCAGCCTTTTCCACTGTCCAAAACATTTTATACCTCTTTAGTTGTCCAAAACATTTTTAATCTTAAAAGAAATGTTTTTAATTTAAAGTCAGTAGAAATCCTTTTCCTTCAGAAGACCAGTAAATAATATTACTTCTTTTGCTAAGTTTCTTTCTTTTTTTCAAAATTGATTAGTTAATTAGGTATAGCAAGGACCACAGATTTATTAAGTGAGGCTTCCAGTTATAATATTAATTCGCACATGAATGAATTACCATATCACAATAAATTATAAATTATTTCACTAAAAAACTATAATTGCACTCCTCCGTTTAATTTTGAAATCTACCATTACATCTTATTTAACTTCCCATGTTAGAATTACCGACACCAATCAATTAAATTAAATTCTTAAAAAATTTAACTCATTGGTTGATTTAATTCCTTATTTGTAATGCTTAACTTATTTCACATAACGAATACAAAATTCAACTACAGGGTTTTCACGTGAAAACTTATAAGCAACCATAAAGGGGTGTCTTCCATCTCAAATCCGAGACTTGGTTCTATCAGTTAATTAATATTTCACTAAGTGATTCGTCATCATCCAACCTATTAGGAATATTTTGACTCACAAAAGAGTCTCACCTTTTAATACATTAAACGACAAAATAAACCACATAGATCATAATAATTATATCAAGATTAAGAGAATAAGTTCATGTAATAGACAAGAGAAATCGTTTATTAATATTCAGAACATAAACAAATATCTCTAATTAGTCCGTTCAATACATACGAAATATACTAGTACAAAAAATTGGAATATTACCACTCTCATAATTAAGATCAAATTATATTTAATCTTGTACTACAATCATCGAGATGTTTGTCCTACCTCATCTGTGATTGTGAACATTAATTTATTACTTATAAGAACCGATAATTTTTATCTTCTGTGCTTGAGTTAAAATACTCCATACACAAAATTGTCTACTATTTAAGTAAAGGACATACATGTTAATGCAATGATCTATTCAAATAAATATTTTATTAATATAATAAATTATCTTTATATGGGATGAAAATATAATACTATAACACAAATTACATGGTTAATAGTATATCCTAACAATCTCCCACTTAGACTCATAACCATGAATGCACAATTTTAACACCCATTTCTTCCACATGCTTATCAAAAACTTTCTGGGTTAAGCCCTTTATAAATGGGTCCGTCAAATTATTCTTCGACTCAATCTTCAAAACTCTCACATCACCCCTTTGAGTTATATCCTGAATCAAGTGATATTTACTCTCAATATGCTTACTTATTTTATGGCTTAGTGTTTCTTTTGAGTTTGCAACTACACCACTACTGTCACAATAAAGTGGTAGTGGTGTTTGAACCGAAGGAATAACTCCAAGATCTTTCAGCAAGTTACCGAGCCAAATAGCCTCTTTAGCTGCCTCAGAGGCAGCTATATATTCGTCTTCCATGGTGGAATCAACAAGACATGATTGCTTGATACTCATCTAAACAATGGCTTCACCTCCTAAAGTAAACACATATCCTGAGGTTGATTTTGTAGAATCTTTATCCGACCGAAAATCTGAATCAGTATATCCAACAGGTACAAGATTCCTAGAGTGAAAAACAAGCATGCAATCCCTAGTCCTTTTAAGGTACTTGATTATATGCTTAACCGCAGTCCAATGTTCTTGCCCAGGATTAGACTGAAAACTGCTAAACATGCCAATAGCAAAGCAACTATCTCGTCTAGTGCACAATATAGCATACATGAGGCTCCCTACAGGAGAAGCATAAAGGACTGCCTTCATTCTCTCTATCTCATTGGTGATTTTGGGCGACTGATCTTTTGATAGAGTAATTCCATGCCTAAAAAGAAGGAATTCCTTTTTGGAATTTTGCATGCTAAATCTTGTAAGAATAGTATCAATATAAAGTGCTTGAGATATATAAGCCTAATATCCTTTGTTTGCAATCTCGCATAAGCTTGATCCCAAGGATATGAGTCATTTCTCCCAAGTCTTTCATATCAAAATGCGAGGACAACCACTCCTTAATAACATTCAACATGCTCATATTATTTTCTATGAGAAAAATGTCATTTACGTACAGAATTAAAAATGCTACTCTGTATCCATCCCATTTTTTATAAACGCATGACTCATTTTCACATTGATCAAAACCAAAAGTCTTAATCAAATTATCAAAACAAGTATTCCATGCTCTAGATGTTTGTTTCAAACCATAGATGTATTTCTTAAGTTTACAAAACTTATGTTCATTACCACTTTCCATGAAACCTTCTGGTTGTGCCGTATAAATGTACTCATCAAGACTTCCATTTACGAAAGCCGTTTTTATATCTATTTTCCAAATCTCATAATCATAATGAGCAGCAATGGATAAAATAATCCTAATGGATTTACGCATAGCTTCCGGCAAAAAAGTTTCCTTATAATCAATTCCTTCTTTTTGAGTAAACCCTTTCACAACAAGCCTAGCCTTAAACGTTTGCACTTTTTCATCCGCACCTCTCTTTTTATTATAGATCCATCTACAACCAATGGGTTTGACTCCCGCAGGTGGTTCTACAAGTTCTCAGACTTGATTGAAATACATAGACTCCATTTCAGATTTCATAGCAGCAATCCATATTTTAGCATCTTTATCATGTAGTGCTTCGGTGTAATTAAGAGGTTACATATTAGGCTCCTCAGGGATTCAATCATACGATTCTCCCAAGAGTGCAAACCATAAAGGTTTTCTAATAATTCTCCCACTACGATGACTAATCACTATAGGATCTGCTACTACTGCAACTAAATTTTGAACACCCTGAATGTCTTCCTGCACAATGACAGGTTCCTCGACATTATGTTGAACGTTTTCCTCCACAATTGCAGGTTGTTCAACGTTACTTCCACTACTTTGAGGTAGTGTAATGTCAAGTGTTTGATCTTTTGCAACCTTTTGCCTATTGACATTTCTCCCACTACGTGAATGCAATGATATGTCAATAATAGTTTTTGAAATTTTTTCTTGCGTTTCATTATTTGTTATTCTATCGCTCAATTCCTGTAAAATAATTTCATTTCTAGGAACGTAGTTCATTAAATAATCCTCTTCAAGAAATCTGGCATTTGTCGAAATAATTACCTTCTGTTCCTTAAGACAATAAAATAAACCTTCTTTCGTCCCTTTTGGATATCCAATAAAAATGCACACTTTTGTCCTAGATTCCAATTTATCAATTTTTCCTTTTAGCACATGTGTTGGACAACTCAAAACCCGAATATGCCATAGACTTGGCTTGCGCCCACTCCACAATTCAGATGGAGTTAAAGGTACCGATTTTGAAGAAACCAAGTTCAGAATATAATTTGCAGTTTCTAATGCATAACCCCAAAATGAAAAGGGTAAATCTGAATAACTTAACATTGATCTAACCATTTTCATAAGAGTTCTATTTCAGCGTTCTGCCACATGATTTTATTGTGGTGTTCCTGGAGCAAAATATTGACATGTAATTCATGATTTTGATTAGTATTTAATGAACTCTGCAAAAATGTATTCACTACCACGATCAGATCGTAATGTATGGATATGTTTGTTATGTCGATTTTTTGTTTTCATCTTAAATTCTTTGAATTTTGTAAAGCATTCAGATTTACGGTGCAATAAATAAAGTATCCATATTTTGAGTAATCATATGTGAAAGTCACAAATACTCTAAACCACCTCTTGCTTGCATATTCATAGGACCACACAAATCAGTATGAGTTAATTCTAACTTATTTCTGGCTCTATTTCCTTTGGAAGGAAAAGGTCTGTTGGTCATTTTACCTTCTAAACAGGATTCACAAGTTGAAAGTGCCTTCACTTTCAATGAACTCAAAGGTCCATCAGAAACCAACCATGAGATCCTATTTATGTTAATATGACCTAAACGTAAGTGTCATAAGTATGTTTCACTCAATTCTGAAATACGCTTTCTTTTATATGATTGATCAACATTATTAAGTTCCATTGATTGTAGCATATCATGGGAAACCTCAAATACAAACAAATCATGTATTCTCGGAGAAAAAAATAATAAAATACTTATTAAACTTAATAATTGCACAATTATTAACAAAAAAAACATTATAACCAGCATCCATTATTCTTGAAACTGAAAGTAAATTCCTTTTTATATAAGGTACGTAAAGAATATTATTCAGTCTTAAAACTCTAGAACTACTAAACGAAATAGACATATTTCCTATAGCTATGGCTGGTGCTGGTTCCCCATTTGCTTGAAACATGTTCAGTTTATTTTCACTTAGGCGTCATGTTTCCTGAAACCCCTACAATGAAGGGCAGATATGATTAGTGGCTCCCAAATCTATAGCTAAAAATTAGGTAGAAACAGCCGCTAAAAATGTTTCAACGACATATGAAAAAGATGTACTTGATTTTTGCATCTTAGGTATGTAGTCGAGACACTATTTTTTATAGTGATCAGGTTGCTTGCAATGATAGCACTTGCCCTTAGGCTTAGCCACACCACCATTAGCACTTGAAACTTTACGATTCTTCTTCTTCCTTTTTATTTTTGCTTTTCGGCTTAGAATTAGAAGACGAAGGTTTGTCAACCATCAACACTGCAGGAGGAGCTTGTTTCTTAGTGATAGATTATGCTGCTTGCAGCTCATTCAACCGTTTCGCAAGAGATAATTCCATCTTATTCATGTTATAATTTAAGCGAAACTGCTGAAAACTGTCTGGCAGAGTCTGTAGGACCATCTCAACCTGAGACTCCTTATCAATAACCGCACCAAGAATTTCCAGCTCGTTCAATAGACTCATCATTTTAAGAACATATTCTCTCACCGAAGTTTCTTCAACCATTTTCGTGGTCAAAAGAGCTTTCATAGCCGTCTGCTTTGCAGCACGATTTTGCTCTCTGAACATATCTTTGAGAGATTCAAGAATATCGTAAGCAGTAGTCATGCATTGATATTAATGTTGCAACACATTTTCCATAGAGGTAAGAATGTAGCATTTTGCCATCTTGTCAGCCTTAACCCACTTATTGTAGGTTTTAATCTCATCATCAGTGGGTTCAGTCGACTTAACCGTACATTCCTCAACCAGAACAAATTTAAAGCCCTCAACAGTAAGAACAATATCCAAATTACGTTTCCAATCCACATAGTTAGGGCCTTATAGTTTATTTTGATTCAGGATAGAGGTTAAGGAATTGAATGAAGACATGATTAATCTGTTATATAATCAAATTAAAACAGATCATTAGACATGCTATAGAATAATAAAATTCTTAAAACCACATCACACATATAACCATGCACATAAATAGTTAGAATCGTTAGGAAAACTTAACCATTTAAGCAAATATACATGTAATGTCAGATATTTTATCTCTTAAATAAAATAGAATCAACTCAGTTAGAGAGTAAACAGTTGATTTAAGTTAGATAAATATCACATTTCATAAGTCTCTGTACCATTGAACCAGCATGTAACTTAATTGGAAAGTTAATATAAGTCATCAAAAATAAGAGACTATAAAACAGTATTACAATATACAAGTTTATCCGATGGGAAAGATGATGATGTCAACATGTAAAATCATATTATTTACTGTTATTAACCACTGAAAATCATAAGGAATGATCCCTATCATCACTTATTTGCAACAGATAATTTTTTTAGAATTTTTAATTTTTTCGAAAATATAAAAACGTCCAAAACATCATCAAAACGACTCCGAATGATCAAAAAATGGTCTAGGCCACAATTAGTTGTGTGCATTGTTCAGTGGGTCATTTCCAATAAACGTACCAAATTTCAGGCCATTCAGAGTTCGTCAAAAACTGAAAAACTTCAAAACCAACCAAATCGACAACTCTTGGTTGGGCTGTTGCGAGGTCAGCAGGGGTGCCTGCACTGCTTGGGCTTACCACTACTGTTCATATAGTGAGTAAAGACTATAGTTGGGTTTATTCGAAACTCGTCATAATTTTTCCCTTAATCCACAAAAAGTGAATTTCACAAAATTAAGTAAAACGTGTTAAATTCGTTTTTCTATTTTCTTGTTGATAAACTTAGATTCTACTGAAATCATAAACATCAGTCATAACAAGAAAACCAACCATCAACAACATGATATTTATAATGATTATAAAAAACATGTAAACCAATCATGTAATTTCTTTTTACATTATCTAGCATATGTAAGAAGACTACTGTCGAAGCTTTCACATGATTCGTTCACTGCTTTGACCTCCAAGGCTACAGTCTTCTACTATATCCTGACTAACTTTTGTTATCAAACTTGTGTGGACAAGTAATTTTTGAATTCAAAGAGAATATATCAAGTGATGATCATCTTCTGAACAAAAGCCCCTATTTATTCCTGTTTTCTCTTAAAGAGGGGAAAACCAAGAGCAAACGTTTTTACCCTTTTAGTTGTCCAATATGTTTTAGGCCTTTTCAGCTATCCAAAACGTTTTCAGCCTTTTCCACTATCCAAAATATTTTAGGCCTCTTTAGTTGTTCAAAAAGTTTTTAAGCTTAAAAGGAACGTTTTTAATTTAAAGTCAGAAGATATTATTTTCCTTCAGAAGACCAGTAAATAATATTACTTCTTCTAGTAAGTTTCTTTTCCTTTTCCAAAATTGATTAGTTAATCAGGTATAGCAGGGACTACAGATTTGTTAAGTGAGGCTTCCAATTATGATATTAATTCGCAAATGAATGAATTACCATATCACTATAAATTACAAATTATTCTACTAAAAATTTGTAATTGCAATTCTCGATTTAATTTTGAAATCTACCATTACATCTTATTTAACTCCTCATGTTAGAATTACCGACACCAATCAATTAAATTAAATTTCTGAAAAAATTAACTCATTGATTAATTTAGTCCTTTATTTACAATGCTTAACTTATTTCACATGACGGATACAAAATCCACCAGCAGGGTTTTCACGTGAAAACTAATAAGCAACCATAAGGGGGTGTCTTCCATCTCAAATCTGAGACATGGTTCTATCAACTAATTAATATTTCACTAAGTGATTCATCATCATCCAACCTATTAGGAATATGTTGACTAACAAAAGAGTCTCACTTGTTAACAGATTAAAATGACAAAACAAACCACATAGATCATAATAATTATATCAAAATTAAGAGAATAAGTACATGTAATAGACAAGAGAAATCGTTTATTAATATTCAGAACATAAACAAATATCTCTAATTGGTCCGTTCAATACATACGAAATGTACTAGCACAAGAAGTTAGAATATTACCACTCCCATAATTAAGATCAAATTATATTTAATCTTGTACTACAATTATCAAGATGTTTGTCCTATCTCATCTTTGATTGTGAACATTAATTTATTACTTATAAGAACCGACAATTTTAATCTTCCGTGCATGAGTTAAAATACTTCATACACAAAATTGTCTACTATATAAGTAAAGTACACACATGTTAATGCAATGATCTATTCAAATAAATATTTTATTAATATAATAAATTATCTTTACATCGGATAAAAACATATTACTATAACACAAATTACATGGTTAATAGTATATCCTAACGCATACAATTATGCTCCAAAAAAACCTGAAACTTGATCTGAAGAATAGAATTACTCCTTCTACTGATCAACCATCTATTGAGAAGCCACCGATTTTGGAATTGAAGGCTCTCCCATCTCACTTGCGATATGCATTCTTGGGGGCCGACAATACCTTACCGGTCATTATTGTTGTAGATTTGATGGAGACCCAGATTCCATAAATAAATGGAAGTTGGTAGTGTCTACACAGCTAAAAAGTACATGTACATCAAAAATAGACTCAATAAAATTATTGATCTAAAACCAAACTTAAACAAGATGCCTTACATATATAAATATACATACAAAAATAATATTATAATAGTTTACAGTTGTTTTTTTGTTATCATATATTAGTTGTTTTTGGTGTGTGTGAGCAATAAAATTTTGCTAAATTTAAATCCGTACAAAATTCGGATAATATTAAATTTAAAATATATTAGTCCCAAATAAATATTGTGGATTAATATAATTAGATTAATCATTTAAGTTCAAACATACATGGATTTAATTAAAGTTCAATTGTTATTTTGGGCTACAAAAGACTAAGCCCACTTTATCAAGCCCAAGATGTCATCATGTTCTAGAGGCCCAATTTGGTGCTACATGTCAAATGACATGGCCTACCAAGTCAAGTGAATGAGCCAATGGGACCATGCCACGTGTCAAAATGATGCAGTAAATTAAAAACCCATAAGAAATGTCATGTCACTTAAATCTGATTGATCAAAGGAAGTTCATATTTATCATGACTCTTTACTTTCTACAACTATAAATAGGGACCTCATAATTCAAAAAAGGACGAACAAATTTAACAAGAAGCAAGAGAGATCTCATGGATCAAAACAACAGATTTCTCTACAAATTCAAGAACAAGCTCAAGATTTCAAGATCAAGAGTTCAAGGTTCAAGAACAAGTTCAAGCCTCAAGATCAAGACTACAAGATTCAACAACAAGCTCAACGGACCTTGAATTCAAGTACAAGTTGAGATCAAGTTCATCAAGTCTTCAAATCAAGTTTAAGTTCAAGATCAAGACCGCAAGATTCAAGAACAAGCTACCAGGCCCTTAGATTCAAGCAAAAGTCAAGATCAAATCCGTCAAGTTCAAGTTAAAGTTCAAGATCAAGCTCGAAGCCCCTAGATTTATAGTTGAAAAGGCGAATCAGAGGAATCATAGAGATTGTAACACTCACTTATAAAAATCAATAAATCGATTGTTGTAGTATTTTTCTTGTATCAATTATTATTTTTTATCTCGAGAATTTTATTGCAAACAAATTCTGGCATGCCCAGTGGGACGATCTCTACCTCTCATCTCTACTTTTTAGACTTTGAAGATTAAGAACGTTGAAATGACTTCCAAGGAGATCAGCGCTCAATCAACTGCTTCCAAGGCTGTTGATTCAAGGTTCTCTGCCGAAGTAGAAAGCATCCTTGGTGTTACTTTTGAAAGTTTAGGAGTTGTCACTAGGATCAAGGAAGGCTTGCTAGGACAGAAAACACATCCAGCGTCGTCCGCGCCAACTCCAATTTTTGGATCTTTAACTTCAAAAGAAATGAATTCCAATACAAATGCATCAGAAGGAAGAAGCAGTGTCGCAGAATCGTTTAAGAAGACTCTTGTTTTACTTAAGCATTCTGGTTCCAAATACTCTTGCTTTGACCGACTTGAAGAATCAAACGCAAGAACTTCTGTATTTGAGAAGCTGGGTCCTCTAAATAATAAGAAAAGTAACAAGTGTCGGAGAAGTCATCAAAATATGACATTGCACTCCTCGCCTAAGATTCAGAAGAATTTTCAAAGTTTGATTCTTTCTAGAATGAAGCGACAGATGAAACTGGTAGTTTCATACAACAAGGTGTTAAAATCAAAGGCTCATACTGTGGTTTATACCAAGTAACGTGAGAAATATGAAAGTGTTAACTCCTTATATCATGTTACGACCCAGAATGAGAATGAGGCCTCATCTCAAACGAATTTTGATGAAGGGATGGAAGATGATCCTCAAGAGGAAGAAGATTCTGGAGATGCTCTATCTCAACTAGAAGAAGGAGTGAAGGCCATAATAGATCCCTTAAAAGAAGTTAACCTTGGAACCGATGAAGACCCAAGACCAGCTTACCTGAGTGCTTTCTAGAGATGGAGGAAGAAATCATATATATAAATATACTCAAAGAATATATGGATGTCTTCGCTTGGAGTTACAAGGAAATGCCTGTCTTAGATCCGAAAGTAGCGGTCCATCAGTTGGCGGTCAATAATAATGCTCGTCCTGTTAAGCAAGATCAAAGACGTTTTAGGCCAGAGTTGGTTCCACTAATTGAAAATGAAGTTAAAAAACTCATTGAAGCTGACTTTATTCATGAATTTAAATATCCCATGTGGATTTTAAGTATTGTTCCAATACAGAAGAAGAATGGCCAAATTCGTGTTTGTGTCGACTTTCGAGATCTCAATAATGTATGTCCTAAGGATGATTTCCCAATCCCCATACTAGAGTTGATGATTGATGCCACCATTGGTTATGAGGCAATGTCCATCATGGATGGTTCATCTGGTTACAACAAAATTAGCATGATGCCAAAAGATGAAGAGATCACTGCATTTCGTACGCCCAAAGGTATTTATTACTATATGGTGATGCCTTTTGGTTAGAAGAACGTTGGCACAATTTATCAAAGGGATATGGAAAACATCTTTGACAGCCTACTCCATAAGAATGTTGAATGTTACGTAGATGATCTAGTAGTGAAGTCAATAAATAAAGATGACCACTTAAAAGATCTAAGAATGGTGTTCGAGTTACTGTGAAGATATCAACTTAGGATGAATCCCTTGTAGTATGCCTTCGGAGTTACTTTCGAATAGTTTCTTGGCTTCATTATGTGACACCGAGGAATTGAATTGATCAAGAAAAGGTCGATGCAATTTTAAAGATGCCCGAGCCTCAAAACATTCATGAGTTAAAAAGCCTTCAAGGAAGGCTAGAATAGTTAAGGAGGTTCATCTCAAACTTGGCCAGAAAATGTCAACCATTTAGCCGTCTCCTGAAGAAGGACACTCCCTTCGAATAAGACCAAGCTTGTAGTAATGCCTTTGAGAAGTATCAAATCATACTTAATGAAGCCACCAGTTTTTGCGACACCTATACCGGGGAAACCACTGATGCTCTATATCGCGTCATAAGAAAGGTCATTCGGAGCATTATTGGCTTAAGAAAATAGTGAAGGCAAAGAAAACTCTCTGTACTATTTGAGCAGAATGATGACACCAAATGAGCTGAAATATTCTCCGATCGAAAAGTTATGTCTGGCATTGGCTTTCTCTATCCAAAAGACGAAACACTACTTTCAAGCTCACGTTGTTCGTCTTGTGTCCAAGGCAAATCCCATCAAGTTTGTGATGTGGAAACCAGTCCTGAGTGATCGACTTGCAAGGTGGTATCTCCAATTTCAGCAGTTTGAGATCGTGTACATCCCCTAAAAGGCTGTAAAAGGACAAGCATTGGCTGACTTCTTGGCAGATCACCCAATACCTGATGACTGGGAATTGAGCGATGAACTTCCTGATGAAGATGCAATGGTTGTTGAAGTTAGATCCCCATTGAAGAAGTACTTTGACGGTGCTGTACATCGAGATGGAGCTGGTGCTGGCGTAGTGTTTTTCACTCCACAAAAGGAGGTCATCCCCTACTCTTTTGCCTTGATGAATCGTTGCTCCAATAATGTTGCTGAGTATCAAGCGCTCATACTCAGGATAGAGATGGCTGTCGATATAAAACAACTGCAATTACAAGTTTTTAGTGACTCCCAATTGGTGATAAAGCAGTTGTTGGGAAGTTATGAAGTCAGGAAGCCTGAGTTAAGGCCATATCATGATTATGCACAAAAGTTGATGGGATGGCTTGGAGAAGTAACCCTCCAGCATGTGCCAAGGAAAGAAACTAAGTAAGCTGATGCCCTAGCTGTTTTGGCCTCAACTCTAACTCTTCCAAATCAAACACGAGTTACTATCTGCCGAGAATGGGTAGTACCGCCATCAAATGAGGATGAGGACATAAAAGGTAAGGTAAAATACCTCGTCACCATTTTCGAAGCTGTAAAAGAAGATTGGCGACAACCTATCATCGACTACTTGTGTTATGGGATACTTCCAGAAGATCCGAGGAGAAAGACTGGCATTCATCATCGTGCACCTCGCTTCCTTTACAACAAAGACACACTGTACCGAAGATCATTTGAAGGAGTACTTTTACGGTGTTTGGCAGAGGGAGAAGCAATTCAAGCCTTGCAAGAAGCGCACTCGGGAGTTTGTGGATCATATTAGTCTGGGCCAAAGGTTCATTTTCATATTAAAAGGATAGGATATTATTGGCCAACGATGGTGAAAGATTGTTTGGACTATGCTAGAAGATGCAAAGCTTGCCAATTTCATGCAAATTTCATACATCAACCTCCAGCGGTACTACATCCAACTGTAGCATCTTGGCCATTCAATGCTTGGGGAATGGATGTTGTTGGTCCACTACCAAAATCTTCTGGTGGACACCTATATATCTTGGCCGCAACAGATAACTTCTCAAAATGGGCTGAAGCTATTGCTCTCAAGGAAGTAAAGAAAGAAAATGTTGCAAACTTCATCCGAGTGAATATTGTCTATTGCTTTGGAATTCCTCAGTGCATAATAACTGACAATGGAAAGCCATTTGATAATAAGCTGATGAACAAAATCTACGTTCTCTTTGGTTTCAAGCAGCGCAAGTCTTCTATGTACCATACTACCGCCAATGGTCTAGTCGAAGTGTTCAAGAAGACTTTATGCAACTTGCTGAAGAAAGTCATCTTTAAATCCAAACAAGACTGGCAAGAGCGAATGGAAGAAGCTTTATGGGCGTATAGGACAACTTACCATACACCGATGCAAGTAACTCCATACTCACTTACTTTTGGAGTTGAAGCAGTCCTGCCACCTGAGCGTCAAATACCTTCTTTGAGACTGGTTGTTCAAGAAGGGCTCACCGATGAAGAAAATTCTAAGTTGCGTCTTGCGGAGTTAGAAGCTCTTGATGAGAAGAGGCTGGCGGCTCAATAAAATCTTGAATGTTACCAAGCCCGGCCATCTCATTCTTTCAACAAAAGGGTTTGCTTGAGGTGCTTCCAAGTTGGAGATCAAGTCCTTGCAGTAAGAAGACTCATTACCACTTTTTGTAAGTTTGGGGGAAAATTCACCCCGAAGTGGGATGGACCATATATTGTACAAGAGGCATATTCAAATGGTGCTTACAAGCTTGTCGATGCATATGGCGTAAGGATTGTCCCTATCAATGCAAAGTTCTTGAAGAATTACTATCCTTGAAGGAAGATGACACTCCTTAAGGCACGAGTATAAACTGCATGTACACTCCTGGCCCGCAAGGGTATAAACTATGAATGGTTCAAAAAAAATGTCCGTTAGGTTGAAAACCTCGAAAGAAGCGGCCTAGATAAAAGTTAGGACTTAAAAAAAACACTCACCCCAGAACTACGTTGTGACTTGATCCTCTTCATTGAGGTACGTAGGCATTTGGAATTTTATTTTGAGTTCAGTTATATGAGTGTCAAAAAAAAAATACATGTCCCTGCTTGATCCACCGTATGAAAGTCGAGTTTGCATGCATCTTGATTAAGTCTTGGACTTATGACAAATACTTTTGGCTCAATGGGGGCAACCCACCAAGAAAAAAAGTTCTTTTAATAGGATTTGGAATACCCAAAGCCTGTAGTTTGGAGCACAAATTCGCCAACCACAAGTTGAAGGCCTTGATCTTTAAGGCTTCCAAACCAAGGTCTTAAGTCTAAACTGATTGTGAGAAAAAAAATGAAGCCAATAGTCAACAAATTTGAAGAGAAAGCCAGAGTTTAGTACTACAACATAAGCATATCAAAATAAGCAAGCAATTCTTGAAGTTGAAATTCAAAAGAAATATTAAGGAAAGTGAAATAGAGTTTCTATTACAACTAATAGATCCAACTACTCAATGAAAGGCTAAAATAAAGCGACAAAAGAGTTTGACGAAAAAGAAATCTCCTAAGTCTAATCTAGACATAACTTGTAATTGATTAAGTCTTGGCGCATAGCTTCTAGATTCTCTTTCTTCGGATCTACAGTATTTGATAAGTCTACGTCAAAGCTTGCATCGAATTCCTTGGCTGCAATAGAAGACTCTAGCTTTGCTTCTTTGGCTTCATTCTCGTCTTCCTCTAAAAGACGCTCCAAAGCTTGTGCCTTTCTACACAATTCTTTTATCTTCTTCTTCTTCTTCATGTTTTGTAGTGATTGCCGAATAGAGGATGAGGCTTTAACCTTCTCATTTTCTTCAACATGGCATATGTGAGACGTTCCCCTGCTACATAAAATAATTCTTCTCTTCCGACTTCTTCATTTATGTCATGAAGCATCGATCGTGCTTGGTCATATGAAGTAGCGAGGTCAAGGAAGTCGTGCACCAACTTTCTCAATAGGGAAATATCCACGTCCTTACAATCCATCTCCTTGATGATTACCTGGACTTCATCTTTAAGGGATAAAGCGCAATCAACATCACCCTTCGAAAGCTAACCTTGAATTACGGTCCAAAGAGAGGAGATATAGTTTTTCTGAGCATCTAGGATGACCTTCTTTCCATCAAACACTGACATAACAGCTAATGGGGGCTTACATATGTCATAATCCAAGCTTTAACCTTGTTACAAAAAATAGAAGTTCACCTTTCTCCTAGTTTAATTGTGGAAGGTGGTTTCACTAGATCTGGACCAGATACAAACTCATCACTATCATGTGACTCTTCACGCTGCAGGGCTGTAACATTGGTTGGCTGCATAAGAAAAAAAAGATTAATAAAAAAAAGGGGTCATGAAGATACACTTGGTAAAATAAATGTCTTAATCATACCTCCTCGACAAGAGCTGATATAGTCCTCAAAGGATTATCCGTGTTATCATGAATTTCAACCGCCGATAGACTAATACCTTTCGCATCATCAAAATGTACCTTTACTCTTTTCCAGGAGCGTACTCTGCTACTACTCTCGCTTTCATCTTGGGACAACCTTTTGGAGACATGAGTAGTTTGAGTAGTAGTCTTACCCTCGTATACCATCGGAGGCGTGTGAGATCTCTTATTTGTATGTTGATATGGAAACTTGGCATTCGAAGGAGAAACATCAGTAATAAGGGCCTCATTTGTAGGTACTTCATCAGAATTTCCCAAATGCATGAGGGTAGTCGACCCAGTGATGTCCATCAAAGTCTGTAGGTGGTGACCAAGGAAATCCACATGAGTCTTTTTCCACCAAGTTTGATAGTCGGTTCTGAAGAACTCGCCTACATTAGGTGAAATGGAAGGAAAAGTTACTCGTGAGGATGATCGGCTCAATGTGCAAATCCTCCAAAATATTAGTCCTTTGTCTAAAGAGGCAATACAAATGTCATTCTTCATGATGCCTGGAATATTCTGATAAAATCCAAACTGTCTACTGAAGCGGTGTGGACTATATGGCTCAATGATAAATGAGTTTCTATATCTAAGTGTAAGAAAGCTGAAATGAATACTCATAAAGTAGCTCATCTCCAATGCTGGGGCATTCTCAGTATCCATATAAAAGTAAGGATGCATTTTATCCTGCATAGTGGAAGTCCAAACTGCGCTCTCTCCACTATGAATACACTTTCTTGCATCATTTTTGTCAAAATACTTTGCACTGCCCTCTCCGGAGTATACAGTCATAGTAGGGACGGATGTCCCATTGGCAAATGAATAATGGGTCCTAAAATAATGAGCAATCCAACCATACACATAGTAGATAGGAAAACAAACCTTGATTTGATCGAGTCGCGCTAAAGAAGATATTTTGTTTAGTACACTATAAATGCTAGCCAGAATCGGTATTGCAAGGCTGACCTTCCTTCCACTCGCCATTATGCATGCCATCTTAAAAGTCCCAGGGCGAATGAAGTCACCTTTCGTACTTGGAAAAATGAAAGAGCACAACCAATAAGACAAGAAAGTTGCCAAATATGTATCATCTTTTTTGTCGCGGTTCACCCAAAAATAAAAAAATACCTTCTCTTCAGCATGTGAGTGACCATCTTAGCGTATCAGGAAAAACCCCGTTAGGGTTGTGATTCAATTCAGGGCGAGTAGTTTTCTTTTCCTGCCTTGGTGGAGCAGAGCCGTACTTCGAAGGTTTCTTGCACCAGAATGTTATCCAATCCCTGAATGATACTTCTTGGCTAGTATCCCGCAGATTATGAAAGGCCGCAAACAAGTACTCACAAGTTTGGGAAATGTACCTTACCTTCTTTGCATCTAAACCTGTAAGTTCTTTGGCCTCAGGCGCTACCTCTTCATACAAGGCACCTTGAATTGGCAAGCCTCCAAAAGCATGCAAATCCCATAGAGAAATAGATAATTTCCCGACAGACGTGAGAAGTGTATTTGTCTTGGGGCACCTAGCTGCACAAAATACTTGGAATATATCTGAGTTACGATCATAGGTAAAAAGTGATGCATAAACGACATCATAAATATGTACCTTGCTCAAAGTCTCTTGGCTCCTACCAAGTATATCTTCTGTCCACTCCCAATACCCAGGGATGTGACGATACTCTCCCTCAAGTGTCATCGCGGATCCCCAACGTATCTCTCCTAAAGCTATACGATGGCCCAGACTGGGGAGTGGAGTTGCGATATCCGCATGATGATGATTTGGCGCTTGAAGAGAGAACAACTTGAATGACTGATCGGAATTGGGGTTTGTACTGAAGTTCAATTCGTCATAGAGAACGAATTCTTGAGAGAAGGCCACGAACTTGCATACCGACTAGTCAATTGAGTGTGAGTCAAAAGTCGAGTCTGCTGGGCCGCATCTTCAGTTTCGACTATAAAATACTTGGAGCCAGTGGAAGGGAAGGTGTAGTGTCTGAAAATCACCATCTCTTCGAATTGCAAAGAAAAAAAGAAGGGTTAAATCCATGGCGTACAACAATAGGTACAAAAGAATCTTGACCAAGTCATCCTGATGCGCCATAAGATTACCATAAAGTTACCTTTTACCTTTTCTTATGGCGGGAGCTACCCTTTTCTTATGGCGGGGACGAGTAGTCATCCCGATGCGCCATAAGATTACCATAAAGTTATCTTTTACCTTTTCTTATGGCGGGAACGAGTAGTTATCCCGATACGCTGTAAGACTACCCTGAAGTTACCTTTACCCTTTACCTTTGCCATAAGACTACCATGAAGTTACCTTTACCTTTTATCTTTGTCATAAGACTACCATGAAGTTACCTTTTACCTTTGCCATAAGGCTACCATAAATTTTTTTTTTTAATGGTTGGAACGAGTAGTCATTCCTTCGCACCATGTGGTTATCGCCTTTGCATGGAAGACATTATTTGGGCGAGAATTATTAATCGTGCATAAGTTGGTAAAAAAAAAAAGGGGGATGATAATAAAAAAAGAGAATAAAATCAATAAGAGGAAAAGAAATTACCTTGTTATTGATTCCAATCCGCCACAAAATTGCTGCCGAGGATGCTACAGAACATGTTGCAAACAATGAAGAGCATAGGATATTTATAAGGTTGAATAGGCGGCTATACCAGAATTCGTCTCCCGCTCAAACAGTGATTATTGAGGCGGTGACATGCAACCTAAAAGTTCTATACCTTGTTAAAGTCCTTTTCTTGTATTTGCATGTTTTAAAAGGATAATGCCAATTATCACTTACACGTGATTAGTGGTTACAACAAACAATTGGAATTTTTTTCGTCCCTTGATGGAGCTATAGTCCTAGTTGGATTAAAATATTATTTTTTAAAAAAATGGCAAATAAACAAAAAAAAAAAAGTTTATTTGTTTAAAAGGGGAGGACTTCGTAAAGTGGCAGAAGCCATTTAATTCCCTTTTGGACTAGGAATTAACCTCAAAAGAGGTTTATACATGCATGCCTGTGCATGGCGGTGGCTATAGGTGTCTAACAGGCCGAAACTGGCCCTCCCATTCTACCCGGGTTCCGGGCCGGGTTTGGCATTAATCGGACCGGGCCGGGCCAGACCGAACAGTAAAAAAATTAAAACCCACCCGAAACCGGTCCACTTAATTCAATCCGGTCAAACCCACCAAAACCCGGTCAAACCCGGTTAAAAACCGATCAAACCCGTTTAAAAAAATAAATAAAAAATCCAATATACACTCCAATATACAATATATATTTTTAAAAAAATATATAAAGTATAAACAATTACACATATATACGTACCATTCAATATATAATTATATATGACTATACGTACTACTTTAAATAAAACATATGCTATAATAGTATAATATATATATATACACTACAATATATATATACACTAATTTATAAAGCATATACACACGTATACGTTAAATATATACTACTTTAGAAGATATATACACATATATATGCACCATTCAATATATATGTACTACTTTAAATAAAATATATATACATGTATACGTTAAACATACACGTCTATAGAAGATCCATTCACATATATACACTCTATTCTATGTATATGTAATACTTTAAATGCAATATACTATAATGTATATACATTACAATATGTATAGATATACTTATATACTAATTTATAAAACATATACACATGTATACATTAAATATACACTTCTATAGAAGATATATACACGTGTATATGCACCATTCAATGTATATATACTACTACTTATAAAATATACTACATTATATATACATTACAATATGTATAGATATACTTATATACTAATTTATAAAACACATACACATGTATACATTAAATATACACTTCTATAGAAGATATATACACGTGTATACGCACCATTCAATATATATATACTACTACTTATAAAATATACTACATTATATATACATTACAATATGTATAGATATACGTATATACTAATTTATAAAACATATACACATGTATACATTAAATATACACTTCTATAGAAGATATATACACGTGTATACGCACCATTCAATGTATATATACTACTACTTATAAAATATACTACATTATATATACATTACAATATGTATAGATATACTTATATACTAATTTATAAAACATATACACATGTATACGTTAAATATACACTTCTATAGAAGATATATATGCACAAATATACAAAACATATGCTACTTAATATAATAAATTAATAATATTTGGTAGTAAATTAATAATATATTAGAAGTAAGTTTTTAATTTAAAGTATAAAACTAGAAATTCAATTTAAAATTTTAAATCGTTAAATAAAAATAAATAAAAAATAACGACTAAGGAGTGAATGAATTTGTGGAATTTTATTGATTGCAAAATGATCCAAAATTTATAATTTACATGAATGAAAAATCTATAAATTATGCATCATTTTTTCCAACTCATTCATGTTAATATTAATGGGAACTTGCATAGGATATTCGAAGTCAACGGGGGAAAATCATGCATTGGACTTGATTCTGCTGAGTTCTCCCGTGAAGTCATAATTTCTTCAAGTTTGAGGTCGTCGCTCGGCTCCGGTTCCATTCCTTGGTTTCTTCTTTCTGCTCTAATCCAATCTTTGAGGCAAACTAAAACATTCATTGCGTTGCTTCCCAATGAGTGTCGGTTGTCTCCAAGCTGCTGTCGTCCCTGACTGAAGGTGCTCTCTGATGCAACGGTTGACATTGGAACATTTAAGATATCTCTGACTAATCTTGAAAGTATAGGATATTGTAATTCATTATTCCTCCACCAATCCAGCGTGTTGATCTGTCGTCTGCGATCCTCTGGTGCCGTCCGCAGATAATATTTCAGCTCTTCCCGATAAGTTGATGTGTAAGCTCTCTCATCCACACTGTTCCAACAAGTTAAATCATAAAATGAATCAGGAAAACCACTATGTGCCGGCCTTTTAGAAGATGATGGCTCCTTGGGAGGATGAGGAGCGACAGTTGAACTGACATTTGTAGGTATGGCTGAATCAAATAAATCAGCATAGTGATTATATAATTTTTCTATATAATCCTTTGCATCAGCCGTAGCCGTCCACAAATCAGGCTGTACTAGTTCAGAATCATGGTTAGTATTTATTTCTAAGTTAGCATAAATAAGAGTACTAAAGTGACACATATGATTATATTTCATGCACGGATTTAGCATAGCACCAACCAAGTAAATAGGGGGAATCGGGAAAAAATATTTTTTAAATTTCGTAAACATAGCGTCAACAGCTTCTTTATAACCTTCTTTATTTTTATATTGTTGGAGCAAACCAGAAATATCGGCTACATATGCCAAAATATTACAAACAATAGGATAGTAAGCACCGGAAAATTCAATCGTAGCTACATAAATTTTTTCTAAAAACTTAACAAGATCACTAATTATAACCCAATCAGAATTATGTAGCATGCAATCAGCAGAATCAGCAAATGAACCACAATGTTGGTTAAAAGCTAGTGTAATAGGAATTCTATATTTATAACAAGTTTTTAAAAATTCATATGTAGAATTCCATCTAGTATCAACTTCCTCAGGCATCAAAATCGGTGTAAGTCCATTTTCTTGACACTTAACTTTAAATTCTTTAATTCTCGATCTACGATTATTTCCTTGAATAAAACCAACGGTAAGGCGAATTTTTTCAATATAAAGCTCAAAAAAGTCAAGACCATTTTTTACAATTAAATTATATATATGACATGCACACTTAATATGAAAAATTTCAGGGAAGGGCGGAGATAGCGTAGATTTTATTTTTGTTATAACAATCTTGTTGTTAGAAGCATTATCAAAAGCAATACATAAAATATTATTTTCTATACCATAATATCCGGCAATTTTAATAATAGAATCAGCAATAAATTGTCCAGTATGTTTACGATCTTCATCATATAAAAAAGCAAGAATACGTTTTTGCATCACGAAATTACTATCCATCCAATGACAAGTAACGGTTAAATAATCATTTTTATTTACAGCACGATCAAGATCAGAAGTTAGGGACAATCTACATTGAATATTTTTTAAGAATGTTGATAAATAAAAACAATATTGTGAATGGAGTCTAAAAATATCAGACCGACAAGTAGTTCTAGGAATACCATTAAACATAGGATTATAAATTGCTTGTATATAACGAATAAAAGCATCAGAAGAAGGAAAACTAAAAGGCAAACAACCCACAGCTACCATTTTAGCTATTTCTTCCCTGTCCCTCAATTTATTATACTTTTTCGCTACTTGACCGGTTGTTGGGTCCATTCTAGTTTGCGTTGACCCACCAACATCCCCACCACCTTTTGCAATATTTAACTCTCTTTTGTGATCTTCAGCTATATGTCTCATTAACGGACCCGTACCCCCTTGCTTACCTCCACTTCTATGCTTATATATTTGTTGACAAATATTGCACTGCACCTCAATATCTGATATACGTTCAAAAAATTATCATGCAATACTAGTTCTTTTACGAGGTTTTAGGGCACTGGGAGGACGGGAAGGGAGATTAACTGATTCAGATCTAACGTTAGCATCTCCTACTGCGGGTGTTTCAGCAATATTTTCATCATCTTCGTCTAAATTAACTGCATCTACTTCATTTTCTTCTTCTATACCGTAATTTTCCTGAGCTTCTACATAATCCATATCGTGAGCACCCACACCTATTTCTTCCTCAAAAGGTGTACCAAGCGATACCGGAGGCGAAGTCACACGGGTATATCTATTACTTGAACCGCTAGTAATTCGGTTTTTACTACCACTACCGCTTCCGGGACAAAATTTTTTAACACCTTTAGCAGCGAGGTTTTTTAATTTATCCATAATATAAATTAAATTAAACTAAAAATATTCAAAATACACAAATATAATAAAATTAAATATTAAATAATTAATACAATAAATAAAAATTAAACGTAAGAGATGGAACGACAATACCAAATTTTGGAAGTATCCGAAGATTGCGACTTTAGAAACTTTCGCTCGTACTTTGTAAACGAAAAATTAAAAAATTAAAGTGAACACTTTAAGAAATTAAATATATTGAATATTTGAGAATTGAGAATTGAGATTTGAGAGAGAATGAGATTTGAGAGAGTGAAAAATTGTGTGAAAAATGATTTGAAGTTGTAGGGTATTTATAGATTTATTTTGGGGATTAAAAAATATTTTTTAAAGTTTTTTTTTTTTTAATTAAATGGGCCCAAACTAGCCGTTTGGACCCAAAAACGGTAATATAGCCGTTGGGCCAACGGCTAGTTTGGCCCAAAAAATAAAAGTTTCTTTTTTTTTTTTGCCGGGTCGAGCAGGGCCGGTTAACCGGCGGGCCTAGATCGGGCTTGGTTCGGGTCGGGTTAACCCGGCCCATTTTAAAACCCGGCCTGGGACCCGGAACCCTAAAGCCCTAGGGCTTACCAGGCCGGGTCAAACTGGGCTGGTTTAACTAGTCGGGTCAGGTCGGGTTGGGTCGGGCCGGGTCAGCCCGACCCGTTTGACACCCCTAGCGGTGGCCAAATTGCCTTGAAATTGGACTCACGTCCAATATGCCCCTAAATGTTAATTTCCTTTCCTGTAAGGAAATTAAAAGTTGGTATCTAAGCTTCACTTTTCTTTTGAAAAATTAATAATAATAATATTAAATTATTACTTCAAGCCTAGTCTCAAAACAAAAAAAAATTAAATATATTGACAAGTCTTGAAGTGGGGGTATTCCGTGAGCAATAAAATTTTACTTAATTTAAATCCATACAAAATTCGAATAAAATTAAATTTAAAATATATTAGTCCCAAATAAATATTGTGGATTAATATAATTAGATTAATCATTTAAGTTCAAACATGCATGGATTTAATTAAAGTTCAATTGTATTTTGGGCTACAAAAGACTAAATCCACTTTATCAAGCCCAATATGTCATCATGTTCTACAGGCCCAATTTGGTGCCACATGTCAAATGACATGGCATGTCAAGTCAAGTGAATGAGCCAATGAGACCATGCCATGTGTCAAAATGATGCAGTAAATTAAAAGCCCATAAGAAATGTCATGTCACTTAAATCTGATTGGTTAAAGGAAGTTCATATTTATCATGACTCTTTACTTCCTACAACTATAAATAGGGACCTCATAATTCAGAAAAGGACGAACAGGTTTAACAAGAAGCAAGAGAGCTCATGGATCAAAGCAGCAGATTTCTCTACAAATTCAAGAACAAGCTCAAGATTTCAAGATCAAGAGTTCAAGGTTCAAGAACAAGTTCAAGCTTCAAGATCAAGACTACAAGATTCAAGAACAAGCTCAATGGCCCTTGAATTCAAGTACAAGTTGAGATCAAGTTCATCAAGTCTTCAAATCAAGTTTAAGTTCCAGATCAAGACCGCAAGATTCAAGAACAAGCTACCAGGCCCTTGGATTCAAGCACAAGTCAAGATCAAATCCGTCAAGTTCAAGTTAAAGTTCAAGATCAAGCTCGAAGCCCTTGAATTTATAGTTAAAAAGGAGAATCAGAGGAGTCATAGAGATTGTAACACTCACTTATTAAAATCAATAAATCGATTGTTGCAGTATTTTTCTTGTTTCGATTATTATTTTCGGGCTTGAGAATTTTATTGCAAACAGTGTGATATTTTTAGAAGACACATAACCTTTAACTTCACATATAATATGATTATTAATAAAAGAAAGATTCATTCTAGTTAACAAGATGTTTGTCATTTGTTTGCAATACATTTACTTGGATGTTGTTGTTAAAACATTAATTATTACAATGAAGTTTAAGTTGTTTAATTTAAAGTTCCAAAATATTTCTAGTAAATATTGGTAACTCTTTTTTCTGTATTTTTTAAGATAAGTTTTTTAAGCTTATTTCATAATCTTTATTATTATTTCAAGTGAAGTTGAAATTATAAAATTTATTATTAATTTTTTTTGAGGCCTCAAAATTTTGAGGGTCTAAAACAAACGTTTCACTAGTCTTATCCTTGAGTCATACTTTGTGTGCACCATTGATACGGGAGTGACAACGGAAACACGAAACAAACACCCAAAACAGTTCACTAGTCAAGAAAACCGTGGACCCTTTGGATGACCCCTCTCGGATTCAACAAACAACAACAAGAACACAATGTATTGTGGTGTTTAACACCTAAAAACAGCCAACAACAAACTATGTTAACAACAACAAGATGAAGAACAACAATAATGGAACAAGAACAACAAGTCATGGGTTTGGATTACAAGAACACAAACAAACGATTACAACATAAACAAAATGGATAGATAGTTAGACCTTAAATGGTATAATCTTAAGAACCGAAGAACATGTGATACTCTTGGACCTTTAACACTACACACAACGGTAAACTTAACTCCTACGTTGACACAAGAGGAACTTTACCTCCTCTAAGCACCAACGTATCAAGCCAACATTGCAACACAAGTGATATCCACACTTGTTGCCCTCATTTCGGTGTGGTGGCTATTCCAAGCCCTACAACCAGGGCCGGCTGGTAGTATATAAATATTAGGCAATTGCCTAAGGCCCTCTATTTTGGGGGGCCCCATTTTTCTGGCACATGTATTGATAATATAATTTTTTTTTATAAAATTAATGGAGGGCCTCATTTTTCTGACACGTGTATTGATAATATTAAAAAAAAAATTATAGATTTTTTTTAAGATGATGAATAGCTAAAAAAAATAAAAATAGAATTTGATAAAAAAAGTAGAAGTTTCTTGTTTTTATAATTTTTAACAGATAGATTTTCTTTTTACTCTTTTAAATAACTTTTTTTACTCTACTTTTTCATTTGTCTCTCACCTACTCTTTGTCTCTTTACAACTGGTCTCCATGTTTTTGGTTGTAAAAGATCAAGTTCAAGTGTTCAACCCATTTTTTCATATTGTCTGATTGTTTCTCTCTCACGTAGGGCTTGTCTTTCCATCTTTTCTTCATTTTTTGTTGTCATTTTCAAGTTCAAATATAGAATTGGAAAGAGCTCATATCAAAATTTAAAAATTATTGATAATACTTTGAAAAAGACATTTTCAAGCAGCTAAACGTTAACACTTAGTTGGGAATTGGGATCATCGATCAAGTCTTCAAATTTCTTGATCGGGTAATATCATTCTAACTTTTTATATTATTGTTGTATGTTATATTTGACTTTTTTTTTATTTAATAGTATGGATTGTTTTTATACTATTAGTTACTAGTTAGAATTTAATATGTCAACTAGAAAATATGATTTCGGTTATTCAAAACTTGTAAAAAAAGAAGATAATTTGATAAAATCTTAAAAAGGAGCTCTTGATAAATTTTTGACAAATAATACCAATATTAAATCAAAATATTTAGAAAAAAGTTCTTTAGATGAACAAGTCACTAATTTAGTTGAGTTAGATGATGGTATAATTGAAAAAGAAGGGGAGGAAATTAATGAAATGTCATATACGGATTCTCAAAATAATCAAGATCTTAAAAATGAATCAAATAATTATACTCCTAAAAATATATATGATCCTAGTCAATGGAATAATATTGATACAAAATTAAGAGATTTATTAGTAGAAAATGAACCAATTAGAATTACTGACATAGATTTTTCAAAGGATGAATTTTCAAGACATTTTTCTACTACACATTATTTAAAAAATTAGCAAATGGAGAAAGACATGACAGAAAATGGTTAGTTTATTCCAAAGATTTAAATAAAGTATTTTGGTTTTGTTGCAAGTTGTTTAATACTACTTCTAATGCTAAGAACAATAAATTTGCTAGTGAAGGTAGTAGAGATTGGAAAAATCTTAATGCTAAACTTAGATCTCACGAAATATCTAACCAACATATTGTTAATATGAGTTCGTGGATTGATTTAGAAATTAAATTGCGTAACAATAGAACAATTGATAAAAATTTTCAAGAACAAATTAATAGAGATAAAGAACATTGGAAAATGTATTGTCAAGAATTATTTCCGTCATAAAAATTCTTGAAAAAAATAATTTGGCATTTAGAGGGAAAAATAAAAAAATATATCAAGAAAATAATGGAAACTTCTTAAGCCTCATTGAAATGATTGTGGAATTTGATCCAATCATGCAAGAGCATATTCGAAGATTTAAACATGATAAAATTCATAATCATTATCTTGGACATAATATTCAAAATGAATTGATAAGTTTGTTGGCAAGTGAAATTAAGAATAAAATTATTGAAAAAATTATAGAAACAAAGTATTTCTCTATAATACTTGATTGTACGCCGGATACAAGTCATCAAGATCAAATGTCTTTTGTATTACGGAGCGTAGATATTTCTACAACTCTAATAAAAATTACCGAATATTTTTTAGAGTTCTTAAAAGTGGATGATACAAGTGGAAAAGGTCTTTTTGAAGTTATTTTAGATGAAATAAAATATATTGGACTTGACATTGATAATTTGAGAGGACAAGGATATGATAATAGATCTAATATGAAGGGAAAATATCCAGGATTGCAAAAAAGACTACTCAATATAAATCCTAGATCATTTTATACACCATGTGGTTGTCATAATCTAAATTTGGTACTTTGCAATATGGCTAATTCTTGTACAAAAGCCGTATCATTCTTTGGAGATGTACAACGTATATATTCACTATTTTCTTCTTCCACTAAACGATGGAAAATTTTAAAAGATTATGTACCTAGTTTAACTCTTAAATCATTGTCACAAACCCGTTGGAAAAGTCGTATTGATAGTGTTAAAGCAATAAGATTTCAAACTCCACAAATAAGGGATGTTTTATTGAAATTAGTAGAAGTTAGTGATGATCCAAAGACTAAAAGTGAAGCCAACTATTTAGCAATTTATGAGCTTGAAAACTTTGAATTTTTACTAGGTATAACTATTTGGTATGATATATTATATGCTGTCAATTCAATTAGCAAAAATTTACAATCAAAAGATATGCATATTGATGTTGTCATAGATCAATTAGGAGGTCCAGTTTCTTTTTAAAAAAAATATAGAGAAGAAGGATTTACATCTGCTATGATTTCGGCCAAGGAAATTGCATTAGAGATGAATATAGAGCCTCAATTTCGTAATAAACGTGTGATTTATAGAAAAAAATAATTTGATGAGAATGTTGATAATGAAATCACAAGATCTCTTGAAGAATCTTTTAGAGTTGATTACTTCTTATACATAGTAGATCAAACCATTTTTTCACTTCAAACTAGATTTGAACAATTTGAAGCTTATGAAAATATTTTTGATTTTCTATTTAGTGGAAAGAAATTGAGATCTTTAGATGACGCGAATTTAAAGAAATGTTGCCTTAATCTTGAATGTTCCTTAAAACATAATACCCATTTTGATATTGATGGTTTAGACTTATTTTTTGAATTAAAATTTTTAAGAGAAATAGTACAAGTAGAATATAATAGTCTAATTGAGATACTTAATCAAATAAAAAGACTTGATTCTTTTTCAAATGCTTATATTGCTTATAGAATAATGTTAACAATTCCGATAATCGTTGCCTCTGCAGAAAGAAGTTTTTCAAAATTAAAAATGATAAAATCTTATTTAAGATCAACAATGTCTCAAGAAAGATTAAGTGGATTGACTATATTATCAATTGAAAAAGAATTATTAGAAAAAATTGGTTATAAAAAAATTATTAACAATTTTGCATCTCAAAAAGCTAGAAAAATAGATTTTAGATATAAACGTATATAATTTTTATTGTTGTTGAGTTTAAGGCCTCCCATTTAAGTTTCTCCTTAGGCCACCAATGTGGTTGAGCCGCCCCTGCCTACAACTAAAGGTGTTTCAAGTCTTACATCAATAATCAACTAACTCCTAAAAACTCTGTCTTGTTCTATTTATATTACATTACAAAAGAAGACAAATGACTATGCTATCCTTAATGAGAGGAGTGGTCATGGAGTGCATTTTGGGCAAAGTGAAGTGACTAAAATGCCCTCAATGAAGATGGCCCAAAATCGTGAACTATTAAGTCTCCAAAATCGTGAATCCTCGAGTCTTTAATGCTCCGAGCGATCTTTCACTCACGGCCTTGATGAATGATATGCTCAATGGTAGACTCAAAATGGGTGTTCCTTTCATAGTCTTGAGCCTTTAAGTGATGGTCTCCAATCATGTCTTCAAAAATTAGGGTGGCCATTTGACTTGTATCAACCATCGTACTCTAATGGAGGGAGAATCTGTTTCCTGCATGCACAGCAAAGAGAAAACACGGACTAATAGTAGGTGTTTGGCCATCATAATTTTTTCACTTTTTTCTATAAAATTATTTCACTTTAGTGAAAAAGTAACAGTAGTGTTTGGCCATAAAAATTATTTCACTTTAGTGAAAATTATTTTTAAAAAAGTGAAAACAAGCACTTCTATTTCTTTCACAAAATTTCAAAAACTATTAAAATTTACATTCATGGTCAAACACAACATCAACTCCAACTTCAACTTCAATTTCAACTTCAAACAATTATTATTTTCATTGCCAAATGAAAAATAGGAGGAGGTGATACCTAAATCATACTTGATATTGAATTGAACACGGCAACCTGGAGTTGTTTACCAAAATTTACAGCATCCCCTTTTGGATTCGTTCAGTCTCATTCATTTTTTCTTCTCTACATTAGTGGAATTAGAGAAAAAAAGATGGGGATAAGAAATTGTATAGACTTGCTAAGGATAGGAAGCGGAGGGCTCGTGACCTTGACTAAGTGAAGTGTATTAAGGGAAAGGATGACAAAGTGTTGATGAAGGATGCCCTTATTAGAAGGAGGCGACAATCCTATTTCCATAGACTTTTGAACGACGAAAGGGATAAAGATATTTTTGCTGGGAGACTTAGAGAACTCATAGAGATGTCGCGATTATGATTATTATAGGTATATCAAGGTGAAGGAGGTCAAAGGTGCTATTCGGAGGACGCGTAGGGGTAGGGCGATTGGACCAAACGAGATTCTAATGAATTTTGGGAAGATCACGGGTGATGCAGGTTTTGTGTGGTTGACAAGGTTGTTTAACATCATTTTTAGGACGACAAAGATTTCTGAAGCTTAGAGATGGAGCACGATAATTTCATTATATAAGAACAAGGGAGACATTCAGAGTTGCAAAAATTATAGGGGTATCAAATTGTTGAGTCATACCATGAAGGTTCGAGAAAGGATGACAAAGTTGAGGTTGAGGAGGATTGTGACTATTTTTGAGAATTAGTTCGGTTTCATGCCAGTTCGCTCTACTATTGAGGCAATTCACCTCGTGAGAAGATTAGTGGAGCAGTTTAGGGAAAGGAAGAAGGACTTGAACATGGTGCTCATTAATCTTGAGAAGGAATATGACAAAGTCCCCATAGAGGTGCTTGGAGGCCAGAGGGGTGCCCGTGGCATACACTAGGTCAATTCAGGACATGTACAATGGCGCGAAGACCCGTGTGAGGACGGTAGAAAGAGATTCAGAGCAATTTATTGTTTTGACAAGATTACACTAGGGATCGACTCTTAGTCCATTTTTTTGCCTTGGTGATGAATATTTTGACGCGACGTATTTAAGGAGAGGTGTCTGGGAGTATATTATTTGCTAATGATGTTGTACTGATTAACGAGACTCGATGAGGAGTTAATGATAAGTTGAAGGTTTGGAGATAGACCCTTGAGTCTAGAGGATTTAGGTTGAGCAGGATCAAGACGGAGTACTTGAAATGTACGTTTAGTAATTTGTCGGATGAGAATGGCGTGGTAGTGAAACTGAATTCTCAAGTCATCTAGAAGAGGAAGATTTACAAGTATCTTGGGTCTATGATTCAGGGTAATGGTGAGATTGACGAGGATGTCACACACCATATTGGTGCAAAGTGGTTGAAATGAAGGCTCACCTCGAAAGTCTTGTGTGATAAGAAGGTGTCTCCTAAGCTTAAAGGTAAGTTCTACAAAGTGGCAGTCTAACCGGCTATGTTATATAGTGTAGAGTGTTGGCCCGTTAAGAACTCTCACATCCAAAAGTTAAAGGTGACAAAGATGAGGATGTTGCGATGGATGTGTGGACTTACCAGGAGGAATAGGGTTAGAATTGAGACTATTCGAGAGAAGATGAGAGTGACTTCGGTGGAGGACAAGATGCGAGAAGTGCCGTTGCGTTGATTCTGACATATGATAAGAAAGGACATGAATACTCCAGTTCGGAGAGGTGAGGGGCTTTAGGTAGGGTAGAGGTAGGCCAAAGAAATATTGGAGGGAGGTGATTAGACAGAACATGAGGCAGTTACAGCTTACAGAGGACATGATCCTTAATAAGAAAATGTGAAGGATGTGAATTACGGTAGAGGGATAGTAGGTAGGAGTACATTCATAATAGGAGGGAAGAGTGTTTTGTTTGTATTTATGACTGTAGTTTCTTGTAGCTTTTTGTTCATAATTTTTGGTGATGTCTATAATTTCGTATAGCTAGTTTATAATATTACTTTATGAGAGTCTTGTTTCCTTTACTATCTAGCGATGTGATATCTCTTTTAGGGATCTATCAAAAACAACCTCTTTATTTCATCTGAGGTAGTGGTATAAATTGCGTACACTTTCTCCGGACCCCACTTTGTGAGAGTACCTTGAGTATTTTGTTGTTTGTCACATTAGTGGAAAAAGGTTCTCAAAGTTTGTTCCTCTTTCAAGATCGCTCCATCAACATTATAGCGTCTGTATGTCAGGAGATACCTTGAATTTATCCCAAATATTACATATAAAAAGGCCGGATATATTTTTGTCTAAACCGAAAAAATCGAAAGACCAAATCAAAATTTAATTTTGATTTTGATTTTTTTATTTTTCGAATCAATTTTGATTTGAAATTTTAAAAATTTGATTAAATCGAAAAATCAAAATTGTATAAATAATATGTATATTTTATTGTATATATATAAAATATTTATATATTTTATTATATATATTTAGTATATATATAATATATGATAAGTAACCCAAACCGTCAAACGTCTTACGAGTTATGTCCCTAACCTTAAGTGTTCATTTCAACACTGGTTGTTGACTAATTTCAAGCTTCCAGTGACGCCCCGAGGAGACGAGACAACACGTGTTGAGTTTTAGACTGCAATTATATATTATGTTAAACTTATGGTTATTTCATTTCATGCGTGTTGAGTTAATCATATTTGGCAATGAAAAATAGGTTTGAAAAAATTATTTTTCTAAAAAAATCATCAATTTTAAATGCCCAATCATAACAAAAAAAGGCTCACTACTTTAATCTTCAAAACCGAAATAAAAATCCAAAATAACCAAACCAAATTTGTAGAAACCAAACCAAATCGAATTTATTTCAGTTTGGTTACGGTTATCATTTTCATCAATCCGAAAATCGAAAAACTAAATGGATATTAAACAACGAAATCGAACAAATTGAATGTCCACCCGTACCAATGAACGAGCCTTCTCAGCCAAACATTGAGAAATAAATGAAAATTTTGATATCAAACCAGCAACTTCAAAAATAGGGGGCTACATAAGACATCAAAGAAGCATCAACCTTGGCAAAACTCTGTAAGATCAACTCATTAAGTTATTCATGAAAATAGGAGGGACAGAAAAATATCTAAAATTGCTGATATTCTTTCCACTAGACTTCAAAAATATTACCTTTTGCCTTCCTCCTAGGAGAAGTAGGAAATCATAAACTATACGAAGAAACCAAATAAGGAAATCCATAAAGCAACCTAAATTAAATCAAATCAAAATTTAGATAATAGAGCTAAACTGGATCAGTAATTTATAAATCAGACCCAACGATACGGTTAAATGTTATCTGATCTGGCATTTGGACAATAAAAAAGAAATACTTTTCAATTTCCATCTTCGGCCTTCCTTTTTTCCAGCATCAGATGTGCTATCTACAGCAAAAACTTCGTCATTCACAACATTAGGCAACCAAATATTTCTGGATGAAAGAAGGCCGTTAAGCCTCCTGTTTTGAAATCTAAAGTAGTTATTCCAAACAAAGTCTAAGGAACCTCTAGATGCATAAAACTTGAAAAGAGGAGCCGCCCGCTCAGACTCACCAAGCTTTCAACAAACGACCATCTCAAGATGAGAGCGGTAGTAGTCATGAGATCGTTGTTGGAAGAAGGTGAAACCATCTTTGGACAAGCCAGGAAATACTAACTCACAGGTAGTGGAGATTCTTGACAATGATGATAGTTCCTCGAGGACTCCGCCGGCCATTGAAGAGGTAATGACTTCACTTCCTACTATTTCATAGCATACGGATTGGCTTTATTCGTCTCCCTTATCATGCTCTTTTTTTGTGGCTTTATATTGGCTTTGTGTGCGCAGCCACGCAACACTAACTGAGCAAATGTGAACAAAATGAAACTACAAGAAAGAGGAGTGACCACAATTTACGAACTCCACTCCACCTTGTAGTATCAGTTTCACATGGTAACTGAGGTAGTTCACCATCCTCTGGTTGTGGACTGCTTTAAATCCTTGGAATGTTACAAGTAAAGATTGACAAAAATTTCAAGAACCATTCGGGAAAATTTATTGGCTTGTTATAGAGCCTATTATCTTAAAAACACGTTAACACAACATAAGTTGCTGGACTCTCCAAAAATGTTGCTGCACCCGTGTTGGCTCCTTCAATACACTATTTCCCATCTAGCAAAAACAAAGTGACTACGAGATATTATGGAAAACTATATCCATTAATTTGACTACCGCATACAAAAAAGTTATAGAGACAAGACCATACTGAAATATGCATCATTAGCTTCCAAGTTAATCTAAAACCTAAATGTAAGTGTGCTAAGTTGATGGAATACAAACAATGTGAAAAGAAAAAAAAAACATGCAACACGCATACTGCTTGGTTTTTCTTTGTTTAGAATGAACCAAAACAAAGCCCAGCCTGCAGTAACTTGCACATAATTAGGATCGAAAATAATCACTTTATACTAATATTTGGCATCAACATATAGCCAAGGCAAAACATGCACTTAGATAATTCCATAGAAGTCAGAGATTATATACGACTATAATCACTTTATTGAGGTGCATAATATAAAGGGTATACTGCTAGCTTTGGGTACAGGTGACGAGATAATTAGTATAAAAGATTTCTCTTAATAGATAATTAGTACTTAAAGATTGAAAACATTGTTTACCTATCACATGAATCAAGTAATATAAAGTAAGTGCTGTGATATATGGAAATGAACTTTATCCTGTAAGGAAGTCATTTTTCTTCTTTCGTTAAGAAATGTTTTCTTCAGAAGATATTCCTGGCGTCTAAGACATTGAAATACTTAGTCGTCGTGAATTTCTTTGCTTCGATCTTATGAATACACCCTCAGTCCTCATATAACAATGAAGAACAACAATTCAACAATAATCAAAATAGGCGCTAGTATTAAAAGAAGGATTTAAAGATGGGAAAACTCTTCTTTTCACCGAATTGTTTGTATTATTCAAATCCTATGGCAAAAACAACAGCACAAAACACCTCAAAAGTTGAGCTAGTACAGTGTAACAAATGTTTAAACAAGTTTTGATGTATTAGTATTCATCAAAAAACGGACCTTTAAGTTACTCTATCCTCCTAATGTACCTAAAGACGGAATTAATTAATTGAAGAAAGTCTTCTAAATAAACCTTTCAGAATACCTAAATCATACAAAATTAAACTGTTACAAGTAAAATCAAACTTCTCTTTTTCACTACATAGCATCGAAATTGCTTAGATCCCGCAAACAACTAGAGTTATACAGCATTAAGATCTATGCTGGAACTACACACTCTTAATGACAGATTACCTAAATCATACAAAATGGAAGTATTATCAATAAAATCAAGCTTCTTATTTCACTAATAGCACCGAAATTGCTGAATCTCTTAGATCCTACGAACAACTAAAGTTATGCAGCATTAAGATCTATGCTGGAATTACACACTCTTAATGACAGATTACTTAAATCATACAAAACTTAAACTATTATCATTAAAACCAAACTTCAGTAGTTCAGAAATAGCATCAAAATTGCCAAATGTATATCCTGAGAACAACTAGAGTTATGCAGTATTAAGATCAATGTTGGAATTACATTCCCTTAATGACAGATTAGCTAAATCATACTCCCTCTATTCCAAATACTTGTAACAATTTCCTTTTGAGCGTCAAAAAAAGGAACTTTGATCAGCATTTTAAAATGTATCTTTTTTATCAAGTTGATATGAGAAAAAACTACAACTTATACTACTTTCCTTATAGTTTTTGAATCTCTACATATTAATTTTAAAATATCGAATTAAACATCGAATTAAACTATCTAATTTAATTTGAAAATAATAGTCAATTTAACTCTCGACAATCAAAACAGAGGGAGTACAAAATTAAACTGTTATCAATAAAATCAAGCTTAACTATTTCACTAAACAGCATCGAAATCACCAAATCCTCTAAGATCCTATAAACAAGTAGAGTTATACAGCATTAAGATCTATACTGGAATTACAAACTTACGCAATTCACAAAGTTAGATCCAGCCAAATTCAATAAAATAAAATCAAAATAATGTCATCACCAACACGAAGAACGCATTTTTTTCAATCAATATTGATATGACAAAAAATCCAAGCTATAAAACCTTTTCGTATAGTTTTCAAATTCTAAAATATTGAATTAATCTAATCTAATTTAGCTTGGAATATTAGTCAATTTAACTACGTGACAGCTATTTTGGAACAGATGAATACAAAATTTAGCTGGTATCAATAAAAGCAAGCTTCTCTATTTCACTAAATAGCTTCGAATTTGCCAAATCCTCTTAGATCCCTCGTACAACTAATGCTATGTAGCATTAAGATCTATGCTGGAATTACACACAGATTACCTAATTACACATGCAGCTTAGCTAAATCATACAAAATTACACTGTTATCAATAAAATTAAGCTTCTCTAATTCATTAATAGTACCGAAATTGCCAAATCCTATTAGATCCTAGAATTAGAAACTCTTAAACCTAAATCATACAGGATTAAATTGTTATCAATAAAATAAAACTTGTTTATTTTACTAATAGCATCGAAATTACCAAATCCTAATAGATCCTACGAACAAATAGAGTTATGCAGCATTAAGATCGAGTATTCTGGATTAGATCCAGCTAAATTCAATCTAAAGACCACAAAAACAAATCAAATTAGTATCAACACCAATTCGAAAAAAATTTCCAAACCTCCTCGTGATGAAACAAGATGTAGATATTAGATCGGATCGATAACAAAGCTGATTTCATCGAAACAAAATTCATTCGCTGCAGTTTCCTATTCAGTTGATGCAAGGCGGGACCCGAACTCCTCCATAAGCAAACAAAAAAGTATTCATCGTCACCGGAAGCTGACGTCATAGTCGCCGGCGAGGTAGGTCCCGACCTGCACCAAGCGAATGAGAGACCGCCGCAAGGCAAATACAAAACGCCGCATAAATACGTGCAGCAGCTATTTCTGTATATATACTGTATAGAGAGAGATCTGAGAGTTTTAGAGAGAGAGAAAACCTATCTGTATAGCTAGAGAGAGAAAGTGAGAGTAGTTAGAGATTGTAACGGGATGATGGAGGTGATTTTATAGAGAAAACAGACGAATGATATAATGCCACGTGGAAAATGAAACAGGTTGGTGAAAAACGTTGGAATATACTTTTTCCTTCACTCTTACCCGTGACGCTTTACTTCACAAAAATTGAACTATATTTTTACTTTCTCATATTTCATTTTTTAAAATTAATCTATACTTTTATTTATTATATTTCACTTTTTATAAATTATAATTTTACTTATCATATTTTGTTTTTCAAGAAACAAACTCAATACAATTTAATTCCTGAAAAGCAATATATAATAAGTAAAATGCAATTTAAATCAGTGTATAATAATTAACAGTAAGAGGATTATGAACTTCATCTTCAACTTATAATAATAAGAAGGATCTCCTCTTTCTTCATTTCGTAAACTTTCTAATTTTACTAACTAAATCATTATTATTTACTTAGTTGATCACTTTCATGATAAATGATATATAGCTTTAAAAAATTTATTTGTTTAATTCGATTGATTTGATATTTAATTAATTCTTTTATTTTTGTATTTTCAATGACATCGTATCGATACAAACCTCAATAGCTTTTTTAATTGGGCATACGACTCACTTTGAGTATCTTTGTCCCAGTAGCTATGAAAAGATTAGAATTATTTTTGTGAAGCCAAACATAATAAGTAAAAATAAATGACCGAAGTATAGATAATTAGGGCTTGAAATTGGGATGTAATTACGGGGAATGCCACTGGTAGTGAAAGAGTTCAAGTAATAAATTTGAGTATACAGTAAGTACACGTGGGCGTGAAGTAAAGGTATAATGTGCAATTATAGTTACTGAACATGGCAGTGAAACAGTAACTATCAATCAATGCAACAAACTTAACAACTGGATTTGGTAAATCTAAATATTCCCTTGCTCCACTTTTACAGTTTTACTGATTCAATATATTTAACAATAGGGGAAATTTCAATTATATAAAAAAAAGTAAATAAATATCATGGATTTTTTAAAAGAAAATAAGTACTCAATAAAATACTATTCCCTCCATTTAAAAAAGAATAACCTACTTTAACTTGACACAAAGTTTAAGAAAAAAAAGAAATTTTTCAATCTTGTGGTCTTAAATTAAAGTTGTGTCAAATGTACCAAAATGTCCTTTAATCTTGTGATCCTAAACATGTCATGTGGAAAGTTGAAATTAAAGTATTGTCAAAAAAGAAAAAAAGATCATTCTTTTTTAAATGAATTAAAAAAAAATAGATCATTCTTTTTTAAATAGGGAAAGTATTTAATAGTGTTTAGTAAGTTTATAAAAGAATATATATTAAAATCATTTATATGTAGATATTGTAAGTCTAGACCAGTGACGGACCCAAGATTTAGGGATCGTGGATACTCGGGAGGTTCGAACACATATATTGATATCCAAATCTTTAAGCGTTTGTCTGGAATCTAAAGCCCCAACTATCTTCTTAATTTCAGAGATGGTTTTTTTCATCTTATATCAATTTTCGTACGTTTCTTATTTAGTCATACCTACTTAACAGCTGTCGAAGTACCACAGATTTAAACCTAGGTCCGCTCCCGATCTAAACATACTATGGAGGTAGCGATGTAACGAAGAAAAACAAACTCACATAATATTTTAATAACTATCTCCTCTCATCTTCCGACACACCTCACATTCAACTCTTTCATGACCTCCACACCCTTAATTTCATAGTATTTTCCCAAAATTATATTTAAATATTTTTGTTGATACCATATTTTTTTTACTTATTTATCAAATATGAAAAACAAGTAACAAATTATTACTAATCTCTTTTACATATGTACTTAGTCATGTGAAAAACGTTTAATACAACCTAATGCTAGAAATCATAAAACTTCCCCTTGAAGAAAGAAAAAGACTTAGTATATAGTGTGATAGAGATCGATCTTAATTTTTTAAAAAAAAGTTGCTTTAGCTATAAAGATACTAATATACTTTTAACGTTACTCCAATATTGATTTGGTATAATCATCTATATCTATCGTATTCCCTCCAATCTTATCTAGTTCACCTTTCTTTTTCTTTTTTCAATACTCTTAAGAAACATTAATTAAAAGTGTAATTTAAATATATAATTTCTCCGTCTTAAATTATTCGTTTCAAATTGAAATAATACATTGAATAAAAAAAATAATTAATAACATGGTTAGTTTACCGTAATACCCCTATTAAATAATGTTTATATTTTAATTTAAAAAAAAAAATTAATGTAAAGGGTAAAACATGAAAAAAAAAATTGTCTCTTCTTGATTAATGAAAAAAGACAAGTAAAATGAAAAATTAAATTAGAAAATTTAGGACGGAGGAAGTAATTAATTAATTTGGTATGGAATTTAAGTAAATATAGAATATTTTTGAATCTTTTGGTCTTAAATTAGAGATATGTCAAATGTATCAAAAATGTCCTTCAATTTTGTAGTCTTAAACATGTCACGTGAAAAGTTAAAATTTTAAAATTACTAAAAAGTAAAAGAGTCATTCTTTTTTAAACGGACTAAAAAGAAAAGTAGGTCATTCTTTTTCAAACGAAGGGAGTATATATTACAGTTTACGGAGGACATGATCCTTGATGTGATCTTTTGGATCGTATATAGACAACTATATTAATCTTTGTTGGCTGTTGTGTTTAGTAAATGTCAGGAAAAAGGACACTCTATGACCTTTTTAAAAAATAATAGCTTAATTATAGCTTAAGTTTGACATTTGGACAAATAATATTCAGTAGGCTAAATAAATGCTATTTTATGGTCATTTTCTAATCTTTCTCAATTTGAGTCATTTTGATTTACATAATCCATATGCAGTCCATATACGATACTGATACAGTCTATATACAATACTGATACAATGTTCAACTTGGACAATTCGATCCTTTTAAAAATATTTCAATTTTTTTTTACTATAAATTTTTAAATTGATCAAATATTCTGTTTTTTTTATTGTTTAGAAATAATAATTAAATTATATAAAAATGATATAATTATTAAATAGAATATGAATCTATATAAAATATATGTATAGAAACTGTATAATTCTATCACATATGTATATGTACAATATATAGAAAGTGTATACAAATTATATAATTGTTGTATAAAACGTGTAAAAAAAAGTACAGTTATTATATAAATTATGTATCAAGACTGTATAATTTTCGTATAGAATATTTATGTATAAGATTTGTATAAAATCTGTATAAAAGTTGTGTAAAAACGATATAGAACCAGTCAGTAAATTAAAATGGCTACAGAGTGGAATTTAAATTTCATGGTCATTTTTAAGGAAATAATTTAATTTGAAGTGCAAATGTACAGTTATTATATAAATTATATGTCAAGACTGTATAATTTCCGTATAGAATATTTATGTATAAGATTTGTATAAAACCTGCATAAAAGTTATGTAAAAACGGTATAGAAACAGTCATTAAATTAAAATGGCTAGAAAGTGGAATTTAAATTCCATGACCATCTTCAAGCAAAAATTTGAAGTGTCGTTTCTGTCCTTTCCCCAAATTTTGGCGCATCAAATATTTATACTTAGGTCCGTTCCACATACACTCAAGCCCATGAGATTGAAATTACATATTATAAACTTTAACAAAATTTATTGTAATGTGCCTGAATTTGTGAGAATCTTATGACCCCTAGAAGTTTGGGGTCCTATGCCCCCCTCCCCGTCGATTATTTATTAACACATTTTATTGATATTTATTTACATTAAATTCTTTTTTTTTAAAAAAAAATTTATATATATTTTTTTATTAGTTTATAAATGTCATTAAAATATACTAATAAATAATTCAGACGGGTTATAGAATTCCCGTAAAATTTAAATAGGTTATAGCAAATTTCACTAACGATTGGGTATATAACTATTTATTGAACATTTTCCCCTGTATTACTATTAGAATTCAATCAGTTTTTATTGCCTTATTGCTAAACTTTGAGATTGACATAAAGTTTGTCAAAAATAATTTTGATGATGGTACTATTTTTGATATATTTATTTGATGACCACCTGTCAAAAGTATTTAATGACGAGTTTTTTTTTTTGACAAATATCTGACTAACGTTGATTGAAAGTTAGTAATTAATTTTTAGTAGTGGTATGTAGTGACATTTTTTCTTTTGTAAAATTATTTATTTAAACTATAGGTGGACATAAAAAGATCATCTCTTCCAAAGAGATACTTCATGTCATTTTCATCTTTTTCTTACCTATCATTTTCTCCACAAACTGGAAAAGATGAATCACTTGGAATAAAATTATAAATCAATGGCTAGTGTATGGTTTAAATTTCGAATCATCCAGAATTTAAGCAAAGTTGAGAATGTTGTCGGACCGCGTATAGCGAAAGCTTTGATTCATCGAGCTCGTAAAATCAGCATAATTTATTTTATTGAGAGGAGATGTAGTAAAATCATCTCATAAAATTATTATTAGCATAATTTGTTTAGGTTTAAGTGGGTCAAATATTTGCTTATTTTATTACTTTACTCTATTTTGATTCGCATAATTTAACATACTTAAACTAAGTTGATATGCAGTTCAGATTGAACAGTTAGAAACTTTGTTTAAGTGTTTTTAAAAAGATTGTTTTTTTTAAATATGTTATATATAATCATATTGAAAAATAAATTATTAGGTAATGAAACCAAAAATCAAAACTTAAAAGATTTGATCAGGTTAAGTTAAGACCTACTCTCTCCGTCCCATTTTACTCGTTCCAAATTGGGATGACACAGTTATTAAGAAAATAATGATTGGTAATGTAACTTTATCATTTTACCCTCTTAATTGTGTCTTGTTAGTTCCAATATTGATGGATGACTAATACCAAAGCGCCATTTATATTTTTAATGGTACTACTCTTTACAACATTTTTCAAGAATGTTAATAACAAAGAGTAATCAATTACACTAAGGGTAGAATGAGAAAAATAAATTATCTTGTCTTGATGATAAAATAGGACAAGTAAAATGAGACATTAAATTAAAAAATTTAGGACGGATAAAATGAAATGGAGGAAGTAATTTTTAGCATGTTTCAATCCAAATAACTTTTCGAGAATCAATAATTCGCTTATTTATTAAGTCAACCCATTTAGACATGCTCAATTTCTGTCCGATCCGTTCATCCTTTTGATGAAACTTTTTTTTTTTAAATAACATAAATATACATCTTAACTTTTCATATTTACACAAACTCTCATCCTTATAAAGTAATTATAAAAATCTCAACCAATTATGTATCTTTATTGGATGTATTGGAAAGCTAATTATGTATCTTCATAAAAAAAAATGTATCATCGTTTGATGTATAATGTATATCGACAGACCTAAGATCGAAAAAAATATTTCAGGAGCTAATTATGTATCTTTACAAAGGAAAAATTTATCTTCGTTTGATGTATCGGGAGATACTTATATATCTCGACAGACTCAAAATTAAAATTTTCAATAATTATGGGTGTGTTTGGTATGAAGGAAAATGTTTTCCTGGAAAATATTTTCTTGAAAAACAAGTTGATTTCTTACATGGTTTCTTATGTTTGGTTGGTGGATGGAAAATATTTTTCGAAAAATATTTTATAGTATTTGATTGGTGAATGAAAAAATATTTTTTAAAAACATACATTCTAGTGTTTAGATAAAGCGTAAAAATATATTTTAGAAAAATAATTTTTGATCTCAAAAAATACTTTTTTTAGGGTGTCTTAGATATGAAGGAGGAAAAATATTTTCTAGAAAAATAAGTTATTTCTTACATATATTCATGTGATAGTTATGCAGATTGGATAAATATACTTTTTCTAAAAGTATTTTTATATATTTAACAAAAATAATGAGAATGAATAGGATAAAAAAGGTGGGATAAGAAAAAAGTTTTGAATTTATTTTAAAAAATAAATTAAAAATATTAATTTTTTTGGGAGAGGGGGTTGGTAGGTGGGGGTTGGGATTGTCAAAATATGTAATAAGGGTGAGGTAAGAAAATAATTTTGATTTTTTTAAAAAAATTTAATTTTTTTTTTTGGGGGGGGGGGGGGGGGAGGGGGTGGGGGTAGGGGAGAAAGAGTGGGGTAAGAAAAAAATTTGAAATATTTTTTTGAATGTGGAGTATTAGCGGGTGGGCGTTGGGGTAGGGGAGTGAGCTGGGGGGGGGGGTTAAGGAAAATATTGAAATTTTTTAAAATATTAAATTTTTTTGAGGGGGAGGGGGGAGGGGTGGAGGAGGAGGTTGGTAGGGGGTTGGATAGGGGAGGTAAGAAAAAATTTTGAATTTTTTTGAATTTTTTTTTTTTGGAAGGGTGTAGGGGTTTGGGTTTTGGGTAGAGGGAGTGAGGTAAGAAAAACATTTAAAATATTTTTTTAATAGGGGTGGTAGGGGGCGGGGTGGGGGTGGGGGAGAGGGATTGAGGGTCGGAATAGGGATAGATGATTTTGAGAGTTGTATGAATATTTCAACTTAAGAGTGAGGCTGAAAAAGAGTTTTGGAAAATATTTTCTTAACTTTTTGAAGGGAAGTCATTTTCCTTAGAATTGAAGAAAATAAGTTGATTTGGAAAATATTTTTCAAAACCTTTAAGCCAACCACACATGAGAAATCGGAAAACATTTTCTGAAAAATGTTTTCCTTCATACCAAACACACCCTATGCAAAATATCAAAATATTCTATAATTAAGCTCCAAACTGTCGAAATTTATGTTGTTCGTTCAAAAATAAAAATATTTTTCTTATAACAAGCTTATACCTTCTTCCAAGAGCCCAAGACCAACATGAACAAATTCAAGGCCATGCAAATAGTCAATGGACTTATCTCAATTGCACATCCTTTTACATTTATGTTGGCCCAAAATTCTCAACACTAACTACACATTTTACAAACATCAACATATTTCCACTATAGCACTTTCAAAGAATAAAATCAGTGAGTACATATGTGCATGGACATTTACATATACTAATTTACAATAATTAGCTAATAGATCATAGTTTTATTTCAATATATCACTTTGTTGGGTTAAAACAATTTTAAGATACTTTTGATACAGTTTAATAATATCTATTTTGGATCAGACCTGCACGATTTTCCTTAAAAGACTTTATTGTCATTAAGGATCCATAAAATGTTTCCGAGTTTTCCTTGTATGGGAAAACAAATTTCTTAAAAATGACAAAAATAATTGTTTTTCAATGTACGAAAAATAAATTCCACAAGTGACATTCCAAGTTCATTGTATTCCGTGCACCCCTTGTAGACACCTAATTTCGTCCCTTCCCGATGTCGTTTTACCCATTTTTACCTTATCCTACCGTGTACCCTCACCCGTGTGATAATCCCTCCACAAAAAATAAAAAATAACAATCCCCTAACTAATTTTGTCTTACTAGCAACCTACCCAAACAAAAATAGACACCTAACCCTTATCCCTCAAATTAAAAAACAACACCTACCTACCCTATCCTAACAACCCATCCAATCAAAAAACCACATCACACCCTACCCCCCCACCCCACGTGACCTCACCTACCTCACCCCTACCCCACCCTCACCACATATATACACACACAGATCGAAAAACAGAGGGGGGATTTTTTATTTTTCTTCTCCTTTCCATCATCTTCTTCCTTGGCAAGAAAGGGACCCTCATGAATGCTCACTAATCTCCCATACACATAAACACTGGAAGAGACGAAAGCAATAAAAATGAGTTGATCGAGAGAGAGAGCAACGAAGAGAGAAGAGAGTGAGGCGAGAGAGGAAGGGAGAATCAGTAGCGAGAGAGAGATAGAGAGATCTGCAAGGAAGAGAGATATTCGAGGTCGAGTTTTAGGTTATTCTAGAACGGGTCTTGTGGGGTTTGGTCACTATTCCGGCGAGGCGAATCTAATCGGAAACGGCAAACCTCGACGGAGCCGGTGGCTATCCAACGAATTTAGGCCTCGTTGGTCCAGAATCCATCTTAATTCATCGTGTTCTTCCACTGACTGAGCTTCGGGAAGCTCAGGCTACACTGATTTGGTTATTTCGTCCTATCGTTGGGGTTTCGGGTTCACCGGAGCTCCGGTGTAGCGAAAATACGATGACTAGCCCTCTGTTCTATCCAAATTCGCGTCAAACCGTTGTTACCATTCTTGATTTTGGTTTAATCCTCACCGGAAACACCAATTCTGGCTGTCAATCCATTCGATATTGCGTTTGGGGTGGTTTTCGTGACTAACCCATTCAATATTCGTGATTTGGTTTTCACTTTGAGGTCTTATTCTTGGTTGAAATCTGTTCAGTTGGAAATTTTGAGACACTGATTGGGTTTGTTCGTTGTGGGGCTCCCTGATTCGAGGATTTCGGTCTCGAATTTCTTTATTATCGACAAAAGCAAGTGTCAGTGAGGTCCATTTCCTTAACCCGCTCTCTTTTATTTATCTTGGTATATTGAATTGGTTGTGATTATGTGTGTTGTGATTATGTTTTGTTGGACTTTGTTGATGTCGATTGTTATGATCATGATGTTTGGTGGGTCGGTTTTTGGTGGTTTGAAGAATGAATTTGATCATGTTTTAATGGATTGATAAGGGGATTTAGGGAAGGAATGGAGAAATTGATAAAAAGTTGAATGTAGATTGATGTTGGTTTGTTGTCTTTTGTTCCATTCGGTATAAGTGAATGTGATAGATTTAAGCCATAATGAAATGGATAGACAATATAGGTTCGGGTACGCAAGAATTTAAGATTGATGTTTTGGTTGGATGTTGGAATGTGCGTGTGAATGTTTCTTTCTAGTTTATCGTATTTAATTCAATTGTATAATTTGGTCGGGGAATGCCCCGAAGTATCTGTATATATTTATTCACTGGGGAATGCCCCGAGGTATCATGTACCTGGAGGACATTCGTGGTGAAGGCCCGAGGCGTCGGGTAGAGCATTAGTTTAGGATTAGCGTAGGTTTACTTTCAGTCCCTTTTTTATTTCGGGTTGTAATAATTGGACTGGACTTTACATTTCGGATTGTTTTGTTTGATTATTTTGCGTGCTTTTTGTGCGGTTTATACATTTCTTAGTGCCAAAAAATAGTCGATACACTCTACCAAGCGAACGTGGTTGAACCACGGGATCGAGAGATGCTTAACACCTTCCCCTCGATCAACGGAATTCCTTAGCCGGAATCTCTGTTTGCAAACCAGTTTAAGAGTCAAATGGTTTTTGAAAAGGATTTTCTAATGGTGACTTGGCACACCAGATTATGCCAAGTGGCGACTCTGAGTAAAAAAAATATTAATAATCCTTTTCCGAAATAAATTTACATTTTTTGTCACTTAAATAATAAAACCCTTTTGAACTTAAAAATATAAATCTTTTGGAGTACGTAAAAAGGGGCGTGACAGCTCTGGCGACTCTGCTGGGGAAAGTATGAGAATTCGAGCTTATTTTTGAGTCGTATCGGCTTTGTTTGGCATTACGAGTGTATAAGCATTGTTTGTGATTATTGTTGATGTTATTTTCACTTTTGTGCGTTTTCGTGCTCTTTGTTTATAGTATTTATCCTATGTGTTACCGCTTTATATCTGTCATCATGAGTCCACCCCTCGGCCTTCTTTCTGCAACAAGTCCGTAGTACACGTGTTGTACACAACCTCTAGTTGAGTCACCCTTATTTTAGGGGGGGGAGCCGTCGGTGTTATGGAGTAGGTGGAAAGCAAAGCAGCCACTATCGACCATACGCTCCCCCGAACAGCCTTGTTAGTGAACTACAACGTAGGTCAGCCTTTAGGTCATGCTTATGTGCATCATACAGAGACCTAGCAGGACCCACATGGCCCTTTGTAGGAGACTCCCCTCTAAAGCATCCTACGTGCTAACTGTTGCATTTTTAAGGGTAACGTGATCATTTGACGGACTGATTTTTGAAAAAAGAAAAAAAAAAGAAAGAAGGAAAAATAAAATAAAATAATAAAAATAATACTAAAAAAATAAAATAAAATTTGTTAGGAGTAAGGTGCGTAGGCAAAAACGAAAAAAATTAATAGAAAAAGTGAGTCGAAAAGAATGAAAAAAAGAGGAATGTCGTAGTTTATTTTAGAATTCTTTATGGATTTGGTTCTTCACAATCCAAAAACTCAAAAAGATTTTTTTACGTTTTGCATTTGTCTTCTCAAAGTACCGTAAATTCAAAAAAAAAAAAAGAAATGTTTTGTTTGCCTCTTCTGCTTATTTGTCAAAAATAAAAATACCAAAAAGATTTTTTCTTCATAATTGGTGGTGTCAGTCTTAGTTAAAGTGTCTAGCTGAAAATCCAAAAGTTTTTTTTCGTTTGTTTTTGGTAGTGTCTCTTAAGTTAGGGTCAATGTATTAGTTAATCATTAATTGTCCAATCTGGATGAACTACGCATACCTGATTCCCTTCCCTTGGGTTGGGATACGTAGGCAACCCTCCGTGGTCCGGTAAATCTTTGTGTTGGTCTTTGTCTTCTTATTAGTCTAGGTCTCTCGCCCTGTAATCTAGAGTTATTTGTCAAGTAGACTGATTTCGCTCAGTACTTCTGTTTGACAAATTGGAGTCATGAATGTGGTCTGTCCCATCGACATATGTTTGCGTCAAAAATCCTAAGGGTTGGGAATCTTCTACTCCTGTCGAATTTTTGAGATAACGTCTTGTGTGTTATTACAGGATGAATTTGTCCACAAAGTGTAGAGTTCTGATAGTTGTCAAGGTGCCCAAAAAGTTAATCAAATGGTGAAAAATGTTTAACTATGTTGATCAGCAGAAACTGGTTAAAATATTGGGTGATGTGGTTTGGTATTCAGGTTTGGGGAATGTGAAATGACTCCTACTTTGACAGAAATATTCGGTTTGTTGCATTTGCCCTATATCGAGAAGGATATGATCCGAGTACGAAATCATACTGGCGTGAGATTTTTGCCGTCTTATGGTTTAAAAAGTAAGGGTATCCGTTTGGGTTGTTTAAGTGACTCGTGGGTTTCCCTAGATTTTTTGTTTGCTAGATTCGGACCCTCGGAAGGTTTTGATTGCTTTTGGGATGAATTTCATGTGACTAAGGAGAAGTGGGAGAGAAAGCGTCTTGAAGTCTTCACCCTCGCTTTGTTAGGTACTTTAGTGTTTCCACTAGAAGAAAGACGTATTAATACCCGTTTGCAATCTGTGGTGATGGCCCTATTTCATAAGGATCAAAACGACAAAGGCATTAATCAAAAGGACAGGTTCACTCTCATACCCATGATCTTAACAGAAATATATAAGGCTTTAATCGAAGTGAAGGGGGGAAGGAGATTTTTTGAGGGCAGTAACCTGATATTGCAGATATGGGTGATGGAGCATTTGCATGCGCCTTCTTTAATTAAACCAGACGTGTTAGATCATTGTATTCCCAATCGAGTGAAAGTCATGGACTCCAGGTTGCGTTTGGATAAATTCTTATTACCCGTGGGAGTCGATGCTTGGATTGAATTTCTTGAGTCAAGAACCACGGATAACATTTTGTGGGCTTATCTGTGGCTTCGACCAAAGATAGTATTGTTGGGTTGTCAGATGCAGCTCCTTTTAGTTATGTTAGGGCTCAATTGCACCAGACCATACAGTCCTTCTAGGGTAATGCGCCAGTTAGGTAGGCTGCAGGACGTGCCACCAGCAGTGGATCTTCTGAAGGATGTTGAGTACTTCAAGGACCAAGCCTTAGGTGAGAGCAAGTACGAGCAGTTTTTGAAGCATGCGACAAAGCTAGGTGTAAACACACTCAAAGAAAGTTTGAATAATCCGGGTTACACTCAGGGATATGAGGTCTGGCTTCAATCTATCCCTCGGGGTATCAGTCAACCCTTACCAGCGCAGCTTAGAGAGAGAATACAGAAAGAATGCATAGTAGACGACCATCAGGATGAAAGTGTAGGGTCCAAAGTGGAAACATTGAGAGTTCAGTTAGCAGATTTGTTCAAGACGGTAGAAAGGTGTCAGAATAATCTTTCCAAGTGCACTCCTCATGAAGCAGGAATACGAGCCCGAAGCTTCTTCCCTGGTATCAGGGTGTCTTTACAGGATATCCTACAAAGCTTAAATGGGAGAAAGAGAACTTCAGAGGCAGGTCCATATCAGCTAGGGTCATCACGCAGAGCACCAGTCTGAAAGAACACTTCCTATCTTTATTCAGTTTGAGTCTTTCATGTGTCTGTCATTGTAGGGTGGTGTCTGCTTTAAGTCGAAGTCAAGTTGTTTTTGATATTAGGGTCTTTATTAGTAATTTCACCTATATCGTCTTAGGGGTCTAGAATGTTGTTTCGTATTTGTTGTTTAGTTTTAAAGTGGTCCCAAACTTTTTGTACGTTTTGGTTGTTTTCTTTCTTCAAAATGTTATGATGTTACGTCTTTCCTTTGTTTGATTATTTTCATTTTTTGAAAAAAATGGGTGACGCACATGCTGCCCAAACTACGCAAGATCTGATTCATGTACAACATGATACGTAGGCAACCTACTTTTGGGTTCGATCTAATCATTTTGTTTCGTTGTTTTTCATTATTTTTCCTCTTTTAAAGAAAAACAAAAGCCATAAAGACTGATAAAATAAAGGTAGATAAGAGAGAAAAGAAAAAACAGAGATGGATATGAAAAATAAAATAATAATATAATAATAATAATAAGTGTAGATAAAAAAAAAGGTGTAGACAAAAATCAGGATGATGTTAAAATGACCTCGCTACCCTCAAAAGCTGGTAGAAATGAACATGAATTTAAGATAATTTTACCAATGTGATTCCCATGCTTGTTTGTGTGCCCTAATCCTAACGGATGTCGTCTTTGATGAGCATGTTCTTTTAGATAACAGTGGTAGGTTTGCAGCACTCTGGCTAGTCATCCATACTTCACTAGATCCAAAGCAAAGCTTGCCATGGCTAGCAAGGAGATTGAAAATTCACTCATTGACCTGGATCAGGATCACAAGGAAGAAAGTTCTGAACACAATGATGAGTTAGTAGGGCTCAGGCAACAATTGATAGATTTACACTGGGCATGGGCCAGCGGAATGCCTCCTCCTCCGCTCCCTGAAGGTCTTGGAAATATCTCTAATTGCCCACCGCTCTCTCAGGCGCAATTCTCTGGTCCTACGGAGTTACCTGAGCGCGCGCCAGGATTCACTCCGCGACATTATTATCCTGGCAGTTCTGGTGTGCCCTTGGCAGCTCCCCAATCAAGACCAGCTGCTCAGCCAGTGCCAACGATCACACCGGTATTCGTGGCTCCGCTACCACATGAAACTCCCATATATGCTTTGCGTCCCACAATGAGGCTTTCTAGGTCTGCCAGTGAGCCAGTACTGAAGGTTTCAGATAGTCAGTATTATGCCCCGGAGCCTACTTTGCAAATGAATGAACCGTATGGGTACACCCAGCCGCCTGCATTTCCATTTGATACGGAGAAACCTGTCGCAACAGAGGAACAGGATATCATAGCCCAGAAATTGAAAAGTTTAGAACAGGCTATGAGGAATTTGCAAGGAATCGGAGATTATAGGAATGTTTCCTATAAAGATCTTTGCATGTTCCCAGACATCAACCTTCCCCTCGGTTTTAAGATGCCTAAGTTCGAGAAGTATGCAGGACACGGTGATTCCGTTGCACACTTGAGACGTTATTGCAACCAGTTGAGGGCTGCAGGAGGAAAGGAAGAACTGCTCAAGGCCTTCTTTGGCGAGAGTCTTTCTGATCTGGCCTCAGAATGGTTTATCGATCGAGATATCGATAAATGGAATAACTGGGATGATTTGGCTTCTGAATTTTTTTGACATTTTCAGTATAACATCGACCTGATTCCGGACGAAAAATTCTTGGTCAACATGAAGAAAAAGAGCACTGAAGGTTTTAGGGAATACGCGATAAGGTGGCGTGAAAAGGCCATCAGGGTAAAGCCTCCAATGAAAGAAAGTAAGTTGGTAGAAGTTTTCATTCAGGCGCAGGATGAGACCTATTTTCAACATTTACTTCCGGCAATGGGAAAGTCTTTTATGGAAGTCCTCAAAATAGGGGAGATAATAGAGGATGGAATTAAAACCGGCCTAATAGTGAGTTTTGCCGCATTAAAAGCCACCACACAAGTAATTCAAGGTGGATCTGGCGCATTTGGAGTAAAAAAAAAGAAAGAGAACGTGGCGAATGTTGTAGCTAGAACCTATTCCTATCCCAAAAGACCACCTTGCCCCTATCCCCAATCCCAAGCCCAAGTCTACGCCCAAGCTCTATATAATCCTCCCCACCATTACTACCCTCCACAAAACCCTTTATATTCCATTCTGCCACCCCCATACCCAGTATATAGCATGCAGCCATATGCCCAAACCCCTTCTTACCCGCAGTGGCGCGCGCAAGCTCCACAAAATCGCCCATTCGCTCCACCAAATTAACAAAACCCCTCCAGATCCACCTTTCAGCCTAGGCTCGAGTATAAAAAGGAGAAGGCGGTCAAAAATCAATTCACACCTTTTGGGGAGTCATATGCTAGCTTGTTTGATAGGTTGAGAAACTTGAAGGTTTTAAGCCCAATTCAAGGAAGGCTTTCAAATCCACCGCCGAGCAATCTCGATTATTCTTTAAGGTATGCGTACTGTTCTGACATGCCAGGCCATGATATTGAGAAATGCTGGTATTTAAAGATAGCTGCCCAAGATTTAATTGACACAAATCAGATGTTGGTCCAGGCCCCGGAGGGTCCAAACATTAACCAGAATCCGCTGCCAACCCATGCTGAAGCCAATATATTAGAATTGATATATGATGGGAAAGAGCCTTTGAGGGGTTATAAGCCTATTGTCAAGATACAGACCATTGAGGAGAAATCGGTAAATGTAACGGAGTCTTTGAAAACAATGTCATTGAGCTAGGAAGGAATGAGAGAAGATAAAGCCCAAGAAAGCACAAAGAAACCCCTGATCACAGTACAGGGCGCCAGAAGGTATATTGATTTAAGTCAGGATAAACCTAAGTTGATAGTGGTGGGAAGTCTGAGTCAACCCATCTTGACGGTGAAAGGAGCACTGGCAGCGCCTATTGTCCTCAAACCGTTGACCCAACCTCTGATAGCTGATACGGAAAGAGTTCCCTAGAATTATGGGCGGACTGTGATGACCTATCACGGGAAAGAAGTTGTGGAAGATAAAGATGAGGTAGGGGGTTTGACTAGGTCAGAAAGATGCTTCGTGCCTGAAAACTTAAGAAAGTCCAAGCCAACGGTAAGTGGACTGTCATCTATCAAAAAGCCTATCACCTAAGAAGAAGCCAAAGAATTTTTGTAAAAGATGAAATTGCCAGAGTATTCAATATTGGACCAGTTGAAGAAAACCCCTGCTCAAATTTCCCTTTTATCTTTGCTGTTGCACTCCAAGGAGCATCGTGATATTTTACTGAAGGTATTAAATGAAGCATATGTTCCAAGGGAGATTACAATCAACCAACTTGAGAAAATGGTTGGAAAAATCTTTAAGGTCAATTGGATCAGCTTTTCTGACGATGAATTGCCTGTTGAAGGTACAGGACATAACTGGGGCCTTTACATTACAGTGAAGTGTGAAGATTTCTACGTCACTCATGTTATAATTGATGGAGGTTCAGGTGCAAATATTTTCCCTATTTCTACTTTGCAAAAGTTGAATATTGGTACTGACAGGATCAAGCCCAACAATGTATGTGTTAGGGCTTTCGATGGTGCAAAATCAAATTTCATTGGCGAAATAGAACTAATGTTGACCATAGGGCCTGTTGAGTTCGCCATAGAGTTTCAAGTATTGAATGTAGACTCCTCTTACAATCTATTGTTGGGAAGGCCGTGGATCCACAAGGCCAAGGCGGTTGCATCTACACTGCACCAAATGATTAAGTTTGAGCATGACAGGCAAGAAGTAGTTATTCACGGTGAAGGAGATTTGTCAGCCTACGAAGATTCTCCCTTGTCTCTTGTTGAAGAAAATAACGTAGAGGAGACATTCGTCTATCAAATTTTTGATATAGTGCTAGTGAATTGTATCCTTGAATGGTAGGCTATACCGGGACCGCAATTGTTTTCTGCTTCTATCATGATGGTGAGTGAACTTTGGAAATACGGATTTGAGCCAGGAAAGGGTTTGGGAGCGTCTCTGCATGGTATAGTTCATCCCATATGTCCGAGTGAGAATGTGGGCACATTTGGTCTGGGATTTGAGCCTACGACTGAAGATTTGAAGAAAGCCAAGGGAAGAAAAAAGGAAACATGGTCACTCCCTCGCCCAATGCCACTACTCAGTGAATTATTTTTTAAGAGCGGTATCACGAAACATGTGGAATTTAAAGTGGAATTGGTTGATGACTTTCAGAACCTTTTTATTGAAGTTGATATGGTCGAAGCAGGAGAAGGTACCAGTATGGCAGACGTGCAATTCATAGGTCCAGCTGTCCGGCTCAATAATTGGGAAGTCACTCCTCTCCCCATCAGAAGGGAGTTTTGGTAGTTTATTTTATTTTTCTTTCTGTTTATCCGAGTTATTTTAGGGTTGTAATTTGGATTTTAGTTTGTTTATGTTATGTTGGCATCTGTGTTTAAACCCTTCTATCTTTTTATTTAATGAAATGCAATGTCCCTTTGGTTTCGTGTCTAATATATTTTATTTTTCTTTTCTTACACAGTTCTCTTTATGCTGATTCTAATGACATGACATGCATGCGAAATTTTCAACCTGATCTTAAAATTCAAACTAATCAAGATGTAATGAAGCAGGATGAGGAATATGATGAAGAAAAAGCACTAGAAGAAATAAGCAAAGAGTTGGAACAGTTTGAAGACAAACCGAATTCTAATTTAAATGAGACTGAGCCAATAAATCTAGGGGATCAAGAAGATGTTAGGGAAACTAAAATCAGTGTACATGTTTTGCCACAGCTAAAAGATGGAATGATTCAAGCATTAATTGATTATAAGGATGTTTTTGCATGGTTTTATGATGATATGCCTGGTTTAAGCACTGAATTAGTGGCTCACAAATTGCCAACTGATCCCGCGTTCCCTCCTGTCAAACAGAAGTTGGGGAAGTTTAAAACAGATGTAAGTATTAAAATTAAAGAGGAAATCATGAAACAACTTGAAGTCAAAGTAATTCGAGTAGCTCGCTATCCCATGTGGTTATCCAATGTTGTTCCCGTACTAAAGAAAGATGGCAAAATTTGAGTGTGTGTTGATTACCGTGATTTGAACAGAGCAAGTCCGAAAGATGATTTTCTACTGCCGAACATCCACATTTTGTTAGACAACTGTGCTAAATACGAGGTTGCCTCTTTTGTGGATTGCTATGCCGGATATCACCAGATCATTATGGATGATGACGATGCAGAGAAGACGTTTTTTATCACACCATGAGGGACTTATTATAATCGAGTGATGCCGTTCGGTTTGAAGAATGCTGGAGCAACATACATGAGAGCCATGACCACTATGTTTCATGATATGATGTATAAGGAGATTGAGGTCTCCGTGGATGATGTGATTATTAAGTCAAAAAGTCTGGCCGACCATGTTAAAGATTTAAGAAAGTTCTTTGAAAGGCTTCGCAGGTATAATCTCAAACTCAACCCGGCAAAATATGTATTTGGAGTTCCATCTGGAAAGCTGTTGGGGTTTGTAGTCAGCCGCCGGGGAATTGAATTGGATCCCTAAAAAATCAAAGCCATTCAGGATTTGCCCCCGCCCAAGAATAAGACGGAGGTGATGAGTTTTCTTGGTAGACTGAACTACATTAGCAGGTTTATTGCTCAACTCACAACCACTTGTGAGCCCATATTCAAGTTGCTGAAAAAGAGTGCTGCGGTAAAATGGACTGAAGAATGTCAGGAAGCATTCGATCGAATCAAAAGATATTTGTCAAATCCGCCAGTGCTGGTACCCCCGGAGCCTGGTAGGCCTTTGATCTTATATTTATCAGTCATGGACAATTCTTTTGGTTGTGTCCTGGGTCAAGATGATGTCACAGGCAAAAAGGAGCAGGCTATTTATTATCTTAGTAAGAAGTTCACCGCATATGAGGCCAGGTATACTTTTCTTGAAAGGACGTGTTGTGCCCTAACTTGGGTAGCATAGAAGTTGAAGCATTATCTCTCATCCTGTACAATTATCTCATCTCCCGCATGGATTGTTTAAAGTATATCTTTCAGAAGCCTATGCCGACGGGTCGATTGGCAAAGTGGCAAATATTGCTTACCGAGTTCGACATTGTATATGTGACTCGAACCGCCATGAAAGCCCAAGCCTTGGCAGATCATATTTTTTAGAATCCCATCGATAAAGAGTACGAGCCATTAAAGACATATTTTCCTGACGAAGAAGTGTAGTGTGTCGATGAAGTCGTTATAGATGCTGATCCTGGTTGGAGGTTATTTTTCGATGGAGCTGTCAATATGAAAGGAGTCGGGATAGGTACGGTTCTTATCTCTGAATCGGGATAACATTTCCCGGTAACAGCATAACTTCGATTCTACTGTACTAACAGTATGGTAGAGTATGAAGCCTGCATTCTTGGTTTGAGGTTAGCTGTTGATATAAGAGTCCAAGAATTATTGGTGTTAGGAGATTCAGATTTGCTCGTCCATCAAATTCAAGGCGATTGTGAGATGCGAGATTTGAAGCTCATCCTGTATCGACAATGCTTGCAGGAGCTATGTCAACGGTTTGTGTTGGTAAAATTTAGGGATATTCCAAGGATTCATAATGAAATTGCTGGTGCTTTAGCCACTCTGTCTTCAATGCTCCAACATCCTAATAAAGCCTACATCGATCCAGTGCATATACAGAGTCGTGATCAGCATGCTTACTGTAATGCGGTTGAAGAAGAACTCGATGAAGAACCTTGGTTCTTGGATATCAAGCGGTACATTCAGTCAGGAGAATACCCATCATATGCCACCAACGATCGAAAGAGGACTATTAGGCATTTGGCTAGCGGAATTTTCTTAAGTGGGGGAATCTTGTATAAGAGAACCCCAGATCTGGGACTTTTGAGGTGTGTAGATGTGAGAGAAGCCTCGGCAATCATGGTTGAAATACACTCTGGAGTATGCGGGTCGCATATGAACGGTCATGTCTTGTCAAAGAAGATTCTTCGAGCAGGTTATTACTGGCTTACTATGGAAAGAGATTCTATTCAATTTGTTCAAAAGTGTCATCAATGTCAGGTACACGGTGATTTGATACGTTCTCCTCCTGTTGAGTTGCATGCAATGGTCGCTCCATGGCCGTTCGTGGCTTGGGGAATGGATGTGATTAGACCGATTGAGCCGAAGGCATCAAATGGGCATAGATTCATTTTGGTAGCCATTGACTATATCACAAAGTGGGTAGAAGCTGTAACTTTCAAGTCAGTGACAAAGAAGGCTGTGGTAGATTTTGTTCATGCCAATATCAGTTGTAGATTTGGAATTCCTAAGATGATCACTACAGACAATGCTGCCAATCTCAATAGTCATTTGATGCAAGAAGTATATCAACAGTTTAAGATCGCACATCGAAATTCTACTCCATATCACCCAAAGGCCAATGGTGCTGTAGAAGCTGCCAATAAGAATATAAAAAAGATACTGCAAAAAATGGTACAAGGGTCTAGACAGTGGCATGAAAAGTTTCCGTTTGCATTGCTAGGTTATCGCACCACTGTTCGCACTTTAACAGGGGTAACTCCATATTTATTGGTGTATGGGACAGAAGTAGTCATCCCTGCAGAAGTTGAAATTCCCTCGCTTCGAGTCATTGTAGAAGCAGATATTGATGATGACGAATGGGTAAGAACCCGACTGGAACATTTAAGTTTGATTGAGGAAAAAAGGCTAGCGTCTGTGTGTCATGGCCAGTTGTATCAGTGGAGGATGGCTCGAGCGTATAACAAAAAGGTCCGTCCCAGGAATTTTGAAGTTGGTCAGTTGGTATTGAGACGTATCCTTCCTCACCAGGTTGAAGCAAAAGGCAAGTTCTCCCCTAACTGGCAAGGTCCCTTCATTGTGAAGAAAGTGTTGCCCAATGGAGCCTTATATTTGACAGATACTGACGGCAAAATGGCAGAAATGGCTATCAATGCTGATGCAGTCAAAAGATATTACGTATGTAATTTGATCCTTTGTTGATTTTATTGCATGTTTAGTACTTGCATTTTTGAAGATTGATATGATGAAGGCATTTTATTCTTCTATCCAAACATTGCGTCATCCTTTGTTTACCCGTTTGAGCTTCGTTTTAATTTTCTTTCATATCCCTCTTTTGGAATCAAAATGGAGTCAAAGATAAATGTCGAGGAAATAAGAATAAAAGAAAGAGTTCAAAAAAAAATCAAATCAAAATAAAGAACAAGCTGATAAAACTATGTGCGACCTGATTCTCCTCTCTCGGGAGTGAGATACGTAGGCTGCCCTATTTCGGGCTCGGTCCAACCAAATAAAGATTTAAGATTCACCCGGTCAACAAAACTGGGGCATGAGTTAATGTGTTGTTTGAGTCGATTCCAAAAGTTGTAAGTCCCACCCCCACTTCAAGTATCATTTGAGCCCCTTACCATCTTTTCTAACCTTAACCAAAAGCCAAGTTACAACCAAAGAAAGTCCTTCAGATCAATTTTTGATAATGTTAAGGCTAAGCATGCAATGGATATGATGATACATTGTGAAGTACCACTTGTCTCCCTCAGCATAAGAAATCAGGAAAGAAATACAAAAATGAGAGAGTCTTATTGGTGAAAACCCCCGTGGGCATCATAAGGCGATGGTGAGTGAAGAAAAATAAAAATGAGAGGGTCTTATTGGTAAAAACCCTCACGGTCACCGTAAGGCGATGGAGAGTTCAAGAGAAAAGTGAAAAGTGAGAAGAAAGAGATTTGTTGGCGAAAGTCTTTTAAGATGTCGTCAATCGAATGTGATGTATGAGTCCAATGGATTTGAAGAAGCGGCTCAGCGGCAAAAGGTACGAACTCAACAACAAATGGGGAGTCTGGATAGGAAGATCAGGCAGCTCAATCCAAAATGCATGTCATACTCATTGGAGTTGGTTGTCGTATTCAGATAAGTTTTCTTTTTGAATATGGGACATTGCCCTTTTCTTTCATTTACATATTCATGCTTTTTGACTTTTTATGTCATTTATCAAAATAAAAGTCACCATCATTTCTTTACATTTTAAGTCAAGTCTGTGTCAGCACAAGCGAGAAAGGATTTCAAAATTTACTACCAGTCTTTTCAATTATACAAGTAAAAGCCAAGGAACAGCACAGGAAAGAAATATGGTCGTAATTCAACACGAAGCAAAGGAAGTCTATCAATCGACAGACTGTTGGATTCGTGGAAGCATTCAGATTTGGGAAAAGGGTGCACCTCAGAGGCATGGTAAAATGGAAGCCCATTGTTCGAGTCAAAACTCACTTCCCTCAATCTGGATCTGGGTCAATGATGCGGTAAGACAGGGCAAGTGTTAGCGATTTGGAACAAAGATGAAAGGAACGAGTGCTGGGTAGATACCTGAGAAGCCAAGATCTGCAAGCCACCACTAAGTTTTTAACTAACAAATTTTCTTTGTTGATATAGGGGCAAATTCGCTTCACTTAATTCAGCTACCATTGGAAATGCACATTCGTGGGATTTTACTTTATGTTCAGAACCCTCCTGAAAAATGGGATTTTACTTTCTGTTCAGGACCCTCCTGAAAAATGGGATTTTACTTTTGTTCAGGACCCTTCTGAAAAAATGAGAATTTACTTTATGTTCAGGACCCTCCTGAAAAATGGGATTTTACTTTCTGTTCAGGACCCTCCTAAAAAATGAGATTTTACTTTATGTTCAGGACCCTCCTGAAAAATAGGATTTTACTTTCTATTCAGCTACCAATAGTGCATGTCTCGTTAGACTAATTACATATAAATGCTCTTGGAATAATATTTATTATTTATTTGTCAAATACTAAAAAACATAAAAATAAGAAACCCCTTTTTTTAAGAAAAGATCTTCTATAGAAAAATATTTTCCTTCATACTTCCTCAATTTCAAAATAGCTGTCATGTTTCGCTTCTCCATAATCAATTTGACTAGTTTTTAAAACTAAATTATATTAGATTAATTTAATATATTATTATAAAACTCATATAGCATGTTGAATATGAAAAGATTCTAAAGAATTTTTGATGTTATATTAATGTGTTATGTGTGCCAATTTTTTTCTTTTCACCTTAAATTAAGCACTCTGCTCATCTAAACCTATCATATAATTACACAACGAGTAATTTATCAAAGTTATTCTTTTCATTTTAATTTATGTAATTTATTTAAACAAGAGCAAGAAACTTGTAATTTTAAACATGATTATTCTATTTGTGCAACTATAAAAGTTTATGACATTTGAAACTTTTATATCTCATAACAATTGTATTTTTATGAAAGATTCTCATTAAAAATAACATGTAAAATATGTAGTTGATATTTTTAAATTTAAAATGTATCATTCTTTAAAAATAAAATAAAAATAAAAATATTGTACATAAAATAAAATAATTGATGTATAAAACCTTTCCTTTCTCGAAAGAATTGATTCACGTGAAACTAAAAGTAACGCAACTTATCAGGTGTCTTCAATTTGCAGAGCCTGCTACCTATTACTCGGTTTGGTATACGAGGAATAATTAATTTATAATTAATTTTAAAATAAATTTATCTCATGCTTGATTGAAATAAAATTACGAAATAACTTATTTTTAAATTATAATATTATTTTTATTCTACATTGAGCAGGGACGGAGCTAACTTTTGGCTAAGGGGTTTCATCCAAATCCTCTTTGACCTAAAAATATTAATATTATTTATACATAATTAAAATTAATATTTATGCATAGATAGTAGGTGGAGAATCCCGTCGGCTAGTTTTTCTTTAAATATTAAATCCCTTTAGTTGAAATTCTGACTCCGCCTCTAACATTAAGGATAAAATAACAATTTCGAGATAACTAATCTAATCTTGAAATAAGTTATTCCGAAACAACTCTTTCCACATTCCAAACGTGCCCTCATAGTCTCCATATGTGTGGCAGTATGTTTGATTGAGTACAAAATTTTAAAATAAATAATTTATTTTAAAAAATACGTTATTTAAAATAAATTTTAGATATTTTTGTGGTTGTAATCATTTTATTTTTAAAATAAATTATTTAAACGTAAAATGACGTTCTTTTCAGAATAATGCCAACAACAACAACAACATATACCCAGTGTATTCATGCATAGTGAGGTTTGAAGAGGGTAGAGTGTATATAGATCATACACTACTTTAGATGAAGTAGAGAGACTATTTTCGGTAGACCTCCGACTTATGAAATAATGCCATGTAAATTAAAATAAAGAAAGTAATGAAATATATAAATACTGAGACTGACTATAGTACTAGTGAATTTTTGCTAGATCTGCTCATTATAAATTACAATGTCCTTCCATCATGAATAAAGTTTAGTCCCTTTTTTGTGCCTTCAAGATTCTACTATATCTCTCTTTCTCTCTTTCACACACACATACTAGCTAGCTATTCTATTTTCTCAGTGGGAAGAACCCCATGTTGTTCTAAAGTGGGAATGAGAAAAGGTGCTTGGACTATTGAAGAAGATATGTTGCTTACTGAGTACATTCACTTACATGGTGAAGGAAGTTGGAGATCTTTGCCTATGAATGCTGGTAATTAATAAAGAAAATAAAGGATATTGTTGTGTTTTTATATTTTATAGGAAGGTATAGAGGTCGAGAATTAGGTTGAAAGGTCTGTGGATAGTGAGTGTTGTCGCATTTTATGTGGGAGAGGCAGTGTTTATTACTATTTGTTGTTTTATTTGCTTTGTATCCTGTTTTTGTAGTCTTTTTATATATATATATATATATAATAATAATAATAATAATGCTTCAAATTCTTATTTTCTTTTGTATATCTTTGTATTTTTATAGGAGGTATGAAAATCGAGAATTAGGGTGGAAGGTTTGTGGGAGTGTTGTCGCATTTCACGTGGGAGAGGCAGTGGGCTAGCTAGGCTCCCTTTCATTTCTCCTTATTCGTAATCATATTCTATGTTGCTAGGACTCTTCAAAAATGTCATTGGACACGCGTCGGGTCCTTCAAATGTAATGCATTTTTGAAGGATCCGACACAGATGTGACCATATTTTCTGAGAGTTCTGAGCAACTTAGATCATATTTAGGAACCAAGTATTTTTTGTTCTTCAGCGTTTATTACTATCGTTGTTCCATTTGCTTTGTATCTGTTATGAACCAATTGTCCCACATTAGAAAAAAAAGAGAAATGCTAAGGGGATTAGAAGTCAAATGGGTTCTCCCACCTATTAGCCTAATAGGTGGGAGAACCCATTTGGCTTATAATCCCCTTAACATTTCTCTATTTTTCCAACGTGGGACAATTGGTTCAAAACAATGCCGTGCGTTGTGCTGTGACTCGGAGTGGTGGCCTGTGTGCCATTATTGGTGGCCTGGACCCAAGAGGGGTCTGTGCGCCAGGAGTGGTGGCCTGGACCTAAGAGGGGTGTCAGCCGTGACCAACGAGGTCGTTGCTTGTTCTCAAGCGGAGGCGATTGATATGAACCAATTGTCCCACATTGAAAAAAAAAAGAAATGCTAACAGGATTATAAGTCAAATGGGTTCTCCCACCTATTAGACTAGTCTTTTGGGTTGCTCTCTCCCGTTTGGTTTATAACATTGGTGCTCTTGTTGAGAGTCCCACGCGTTGGGCCGTGACTCGGAGTGGTGGCCTACGCGCTAGGAGTGGTGGCCTGGACCCAAGAGGGGTGCCAACCCGTGACCAACGAGGATCGATCCACGTGTGGGGAGCCACGCGTTGGGCTGTGACTCGGAGTGGTAGCCTGTGTGCCAGTAGTGGTGGCTTGAACCCAAGAGAGGTGCCAGTCGTGACCAACTAGGCATAGCTGTGAGCAACGAGGATCGATCCATGCGTGGAGCCATGACTCGGAGTGGTGGCCTGTGCGCCAGGAGTGGTGGCCTGGACCTAAGAGGGGTGCCAACCGTGACCAACTGAGCTCAGCCGTGACCAACGAGGTCGTTGGTTCTCAAGCGGAGGCGATTGTTATGAACCAATTGTCCCACATTGGAAAAAAAGAGAAATGCTAAGGGGATTATAAGCCAAATAAGTTCTCCCATCTATTAGACTAGTCTTTTGAGTTGGGCTCTCCCATTTGGTTTATAACAGTATCCTATTTTTGCGATCTTATTTCCCTCTTCAATCGTGCTTCAAATCCTTCTTTTGAGTTTCTATCAAAAACAACCTCTCTGACTTATAAAGGTAGGGATAACGTCAACGTACATTCTACCCTTCCTCAGACCTCATTTATGTGTGATTACACCAGTATGTTGTCGTTGTATGACAACGTTCCGAGTTTAATTAAAACAATGAATGACTCATATAGTTGATTCTAACTTGTTTCGAACTTGAGGTGTAGTTATTATTATTGTTCTTGTAGTAGTATTTTGTTGTTCAAGAATATAGTAAATTTAAATAGTAGTAATGAGTTTGAATGTTTTTAGTGTATCAATGTCATTCATGTGCTATTTTTTTTCTTTTTTGATATTCAGGACTTCTTAGATGTGATAAGAGTTGCAGACTAAGATGGGTGAACTCTATCTTCGACCAGGTATTGGAGGCAGATCTAGAGCTCGTTCTGTTAATTAGTTAAATCACATGCATTATTTTTGCTCGAAATATAAGATTTGGAATGAATATATGTATAAAATAATATCGTATTTATTCAACATGAATACGATCTTGTTAAAGCAATATACGAGGATTTTAAAAAATAATAGAATGTCATACATTGAGTTTGAATTGGTGACCTAATTAAAAGCAAGTTGCTTCCAACACATGGAAAATAAACTTCAATCACAAATAAAAATATGAGAAACAACAATTTTATTGATAAACGGGATGGTTACAAATCTGTTACTCCCTTGATTCTTCTCTCGATTTTTTCCGTAATTCGAGGGCCGTTAGTGGTTGATTCTTCTCTCGATTTTTTTCATAATTCGAGGGCCGTTAGTGGCGTATTTTTCAAACATAGGATGATCTCTTTATGAATATCCCATGATTCAGTTTATGAGATATTCAAGATGTCTATTTCAGGGAATATGTTACCTTTTAAATAAGTGGGATTTAGGGCCTCCTAGAACTCTAGCAGAATTTGGATTCTTCTTGAAGAATCCCACAAATTTTAGATGTCTACAATTGTTTCTTTTGAAATGTTACATATAATAAATAAGTCACATTAGTTCAACAAAATTTTATCCTAACTCTAAATTCTGAATTCGTTTATTTCGGGAATTAAGAGAGGAAATTTCAGTCCAGAGAAAGATGATCTTATCATCCGTCTTCATTCACTCCTTGGTGATCGATGGACCCTAATTGCTGGAAGATTGCCAGGAAGAACTGATAACGAGATCAAGAATTATTGACACACTAATCTTTTGAAGAAACTCAAGGCTGCAGGACTCGAACCGAAACTTAAAAAATCCACTCCAAAACAAATTATTAAATCCGTTACTAAAAAGAAATGTAAACATAATAGAAAAGAGAAACGGCTTAGACAAGGTAAAAAGTCAAGAAAGACAGATAACCTGCTGCAACAGAAGAAAAGCGCGCGGAAAAAGATGAAGTAGATGTAGTTGAGAAGATTCAAGTGCATATTCCAAGATCAATAAGGCTTATTCCACATAAAAATTCATATTCTTAGGAAGAAAAAATTGAAGAAAATGATGAAATTTATGAGAAAATTCAGTTGGTTGATGAATTGCTGAACGGCAAAGGACAGTTTGATGCATTAAAATTTTCGTTATACACAGAGTCCAGAGATGAATTGGTGAATGGATGTGATAATATTTCAAATGAATGCTTAGAAGCAAACATGCTAAAGGGGGTTTACAAAGAATTTTTTCAGCTTCTTAATGAAATTTAATTTGAGATAATATTCATCAAAGCAATTAATTAAATGTTTGATGCTAATTATGGTTCTAATTGTATTTGTTGATTGTTTGGTTTGGAGAAAATTATTTTTTAATTTTCCCTTTTGGGACTCGATAGAAAGAAACTGATAAAGCATGACTTTTTTGAATACATGGCCAACATCAACAATTCATACTACAAAAGTAGGGGATAGTTCATGAAGCACACATTTATCATAATCTTGTATATAGATTAGAATGCACATGATCATGTCTTAACTTTATCATTTTAATATTATAATTATATCATCACTCAATTGTATTACACAACAATCCTCATGGAAATCATTTTAAACATAGGGGAACATGTACATTCATAACTTGGGTCACAGTTTAACTATTAAGCATAATTTCTATTCTCCTAGATATTTTATCAAACTCTTAGATTGCATGATTTAAGGCTTAGGCATGAGCATGAATTTAATACAACCTTACTTCACAATTCCACCCAATTTCATGATTTCAGTCCACATATTAGCGTAATTTCATAAAGACATAATAAAGGTTCCATCTAGGAATTCATACAACAACAACACATGAACATAATTCAGTTCATAGAATGAATATCACAATTCATAATTTAAAACTTGATTCTTGGGCTTCAAGGACGAAAGAAGTCCATGAATGAAAACTATGCATACCTTAGATGGAAGATTCTTGATGATTCACGAAGAAATTTACTTGGACATGGATCTCCAATTAAAAATCCTAATGTGTTCTTGAGAGGATCTTGAGGGAAATGTCTATATTTTGGTGTAAATGGGGCTTTATCCCGTGTTTTTGACTTATATAGGGGGTGGGCGAATTACCTCTTTGCCCTTAAAAATGTGGACATTTAATGACTAAATAACTGAGCACCGATGCTATGGGCGGCGCGGCGCGGCGCGGCGAGGGTTTCAATGCTATACCCGACGCGGCATGCTGCAAATGCATCGAGCCTCAGTTGTTTTGGCTTTGGCAGTCTGCACAACTAGTGACTAACGCGATTGGCAATGCGGCATGCCAAGATCGCATTGGTCCACTATTTTCGGACTTCAAAACTTACTTGAAATGAGTTCTATAAAATCTAAAACTTGTTCGAGAATATCTATTGACCTTCCTGATCATGAATTAACAAGAATATAAACCATTACTGGACGTTAAGGTGACGAAATAAATTTTTCAACTTTTGAAGGCCAAAATTATGCTAAGTCTGGGCACCTAGCTAGAATTTTCTAAGTCTGTGACCCCCTTGACAAGTTTAAAGGACTGAATTAAGCTTAAGTATTTTACGGGGTCTTACAGTTCTCTATTGTGGATATTTATTATGAGGATGAGCGAGAATGTCGATAGAGGAGAAATTTGTTGTTGAGCTTTTGGCTGCTGTCTTGATGAATTTCGATAGTGAAGGCATCGAAGAGTATGAGGAGAATGTTTATTCCTTGACTGAAATGGGATCATATTCTTATACTCCCAAGAAGTTGGATCTAGATCTTAAAAATTGCCCAACACCATCAGCAAAACCATCTATTGAAGAGCACTAGTGTTGGAGTTAAAGGAATTGCCAGGGCATTTAAGGTACGTGTTTCTAGGCAACGAAAATGCTTTACCTGTGATTATTGCAGCAGATCTGGGTGAACAATAGGTAGAGGCACTTATCTCAGTACTCCAAAGGTATAAAAGGGTGATAGGCTGGACTATTGCAGATATTATTGGCATTTCTTCGAGTATTTGCACCCACACGATTCAGCTTGAGAAAGATTGCACAACATCCATTGAGCATCAATGTCATCTTAACCGACTTATACAAGAGGTGGTTAAGAAGGAGATTATTAAATGGCTTGATGCAGGAGTTGTATATCCCATTTTTGATAGTAAGTGGGTAAGTCCTGTCCAATGCGTGCCCAAGAAAAGGGGCAGGACTATTGTAGCAAACGAGATAAATGAGTTGATTCCGCTCAGGCCTGTAACTGGGTGGGGATTTTGTATGGACTATCGCAAGCTTAATTTGTGGACTTTAAAAGACTACTTTCCAATGCCTTTTATGAATTAGATGCTTGATCGGTTAGCAGGAAAAGGTTAGTATTATTTCCTAGATGGGTATTCTGGCTATAATCAGATTTCTATAGCCCCAGAGGATTAGGAAAAGATGACGTTCACTTTCTTGTATGGTACTTTTGCCTTCAAGCGGATGCCATTTGGTCTGTGTAATGCACCCACTACTTTTCAACTGTGCATGATATCTATCTTTTTTGATATGGTTGAAGACACCTTGAAGGTGTCTATGGATGATTTCTTAGTAGTAGGCAATTCTTTTGAGCTGTGTTTGGTGAATATGAGTAGAGCTTTGGAGAGATGTGAGGAGTTTAATCTTGTGCTTAATCGGGAGAAATGCCACTTCATTGTGAAAGAGGGCATTATCCTTGGTCACAAAATTTTAGCCAAGGGTATTGAAGTCAACCGAGCTAAGGTTGAGGTTATTGAGAAGCTACCACCTCCCATTTCAGTAAAGGAAGTGCGTACTTTTCTTGGTCATGTAGGTTTCTATCAGTGATTCATAAAAGACATCTCAAAAATTGCAAACCCACTTTGTAAGTTGTTGGAGAAGGAAGTCAAGTTCATATGTGATGATGATTGCTTGAAGGCATTTGATTGCCTTAAAGGAGAGTTAGTTGATGCTTTTATTATTGTTGCTCCAGATTGGTCAAAGCCGTTTGAGATTATGTGCGATGCAAGCGGAGTGGCGCTTGGGGCTGTACTTGGTCAGAAGAGGGATAAACTATTTCATCCTATTTATTATGTAAGTAAGGCCTTAAATGAAGCTCAAAACAATTACACTGTTACTTAATAGGAACTTCTTACAGTTGTCTATGTCTTTAAGAAGTTCCGGGCTTACCTATTGGGAACCAAGGTGGTGGTTCACACAGACCACGCTGCCTTGAGATATTTGATGGCCAAAAAAGATGCTAAGCTAAGATTAATTAGATGGGTATTGCTTCTCCAAGAATTTGACTTTGAAGTGAAAGATAGGAAGGGATTCGAGAATCAAGTCGCGGACCACTTGTCTAGAACGCAGGGAAGTCAAGCCCTCAAGGATGAGCTAGAAATTGATGATGCATTTCCAGATGAAGAAATCTTGGCTGCTGTCTTAGAAAGAGTGTCGTGGTATGCATACTTTGCAAACTATATGGTGAGCGAGGTTGTTTTGGAGAACCTTTCTTTTTACCAAAGAACATGAGAATACATGAATGACTACATAACTATAACTGAGATCATAATAGGACTGAAGACTGAGTTTTGACTACTAAGTTTACTGATATAGACATCTGAGTCACTGATGAGTGAGAAAAACTGATACTGTGTTATTGAATACTGAGGGACTGATACTATGTTACTGATACATGAATAATTGTGTATGACAGTTCTGATTATGAAGAACTGGTCTGGTTGACTGTATCTAACAGTCCTGAAGCTGAATACTAATAACATGAGTAATTGTATCTGACAGTCCCAAATCTGATGAAACTAGCTGACTTACGTACTGTATTTGAGTAACTGAATCTGTGATCAGTCCTATCTAGTGGGTGATCTCTAAATCTGATGATATTGATACTGATTGACCATAGTTAAGATCAGCCCTGCCTAGTGGGTGATCTCGGAGTCTATTTATAATAATAAGGATTGACTGTATCTGACAGTCCTAAATCTATACTACTGAGCTGAATTAACTGTATCTGATAGTCCTGATTTTGTAACTGAAACTGTGGGATGTATTCATCTAACCGACATGCCCCATGCTAAGCTAACTAGAGTCCAACCTATTGTCACGCCCCAAAATCCCATCGGGCCGGACTGACACCCGAAGCCGAGAAGGCCCGGGAGAACCCATTCAAATACCTGTACTTTCACTTACATGTCACCAAAAATTTGGGCAGCACTTCGTTACATATAGAAGGGTCTAATTCCCTGTATCAGCACAACACGCACAAATATATATATATATATATATATATAGAATACTTGGCCGTCGGGGCCACCACATATACAAATATAACATCACTATATAAACTCCCATGACTTTACCCTTCCTTATGTCTACAAAGCCTCTAGGATATACATGATATAACTAGGGTCGGGACAAACCCCCGCCCACACACGACTTCTGTACAATGACAAAACATAAGGAACCAACTCGGAAAGCTCCGAAGCAAACTGGAGCTCACCAACAATAGTTGTATGACCTGGCTCCTATCTATGCTGTGAGTGAGCTGAAGCACCTGTGCCTGCAGCATGAAATTCAGGTCCCCCGTGAGGGATGTCAGTACGAAATATGTACTGAGTATGTAAAGCTGTAAATAATCATATGTGATATGGGGGATCAAGAAAATCAGACGCAAGTGAATAAATCATAATAGAAGTGAACCACACTTCATAAACACTTTTAGGATCATGCGCATTATCATTAATCTGAATTGAGTTCTTGAATTCAAACACATTTGTGGAACGGTATACATTCGTTCATTTCATTCTTTACAATTATCAATCGCCATTACCTCCTCCTCCCGAGCCTCCAACCACCTAACAATAATCAATACTGTATCGTATTGTGACCATTAGGCTGCCCCAGTACATATCAACTGGGATCGAACCATGCTAGGCTTATGCCCCTGGGATACCACCCATAAACACATAAATAGGGATCGACCCATGCTAGGCTTATGCCCCTAGGATACCATCCACACGTATATCAAGTAACACACATAAGAGATCTTTCCAATAACTTAGTTCAAAAGCTTTTGAGATTATTACATTAGTGTTCATGCCAATATAGTACCTTTGGAACAATGATACATCAATAGGAATCAAGTAATAGACCTTCTATACAATAACAATGTCATAAAGACTCATTGGTACATCAACAATGTGTTTCAGAATCATCAATATCACAATAATGAAATAGGAGCCTTTTGGTATATCAATGAAACATTTTGACACTTTATAGAATGGAAACAACTTCGTTGGTAATGTAGAACAATACATATTTTTGGACAACCTCGGAATCTTACTTGATGGAACATTGGTGTTTTCATGCCAAAGAACATTGTTAGAGTATGCTTTACATACCTCGTTGTAGATTCGAATACCAATTCAACACAACTTCTTGCCTTTACAAATCACTTATCTACAATGAAATGTTTGGCATCTAGGATTAGCAACCCAACACCACAATTCTCTTCCATAATTCCATACAACCAATATTTGCAAAACATTCCAAAAACCAACTTGAATAATAGGTTTATATGTATATATATATATATAATCATCATTTCAATACCACATCATCACACCAAATCCCTTCACAATTCAACATAATCCAACCATGCACAAGAATAATCCAACATCATTTCCAATCATCTTTCAACAACAATCAAATAACATACTTCTTATGCTCACATGCATATATATACATATCCATATAAATAACACCAACATAATTTACATCCTTACCCTAAAATGGCCCTTTTGATTTTGAAGTCCTGTTGGCACAAATAACGGGTGCTTCTCGAAGCCCTTGAGACGGTGAACACAACTACGGAATCAATTTGGACTTTCCACGGTTGAATCACAAGATAATTGGAGTTGAAATTAGGCTAGGATTTCTTATTTTAAATAATTGGATGATGAATGATGGATATGAGGCTAATTTTATGTATATAATGACCAATTTTCGTCCATGAGGTGATGGAAAATGACCATATTGCCCTTAAAAATTTAAGTAAATCCGAATCTGTCCATGGTGGACTGTTTTGATAGGCTAAAGTAAATCAGCCATAACTCTTTGCTCGGATATCAGATTTGGGTGAAACCGGTATTGTTGGATAGATAATTCAAAGGGCTTTCATTTCATATAAAGTAGGACACCCAGTTCGTTCTGTACAAGTAGTTATGATCGTTTGAAGTTGACCCTAAAAATCTGTTTTGAGAGGCTGAAGTAAAACGAGTATAACTCCTTACTCAGATGTTGGATTTGGATGAAACCAATTGCATTGGAAATAAGACTCAAAGATATTTCTTTTGATAGGTCGCAGATCTCCCAGTTCATTATATTGAGGGAGTTATAATCATTCAAAGTCAACCCAAAAAATTGGCAGGCCTCAGTAGTTTGTGTGCATGAAATTTTCTTGCACATTTACTGTTCACATATCCCGGCCACCGTTTTATAGTTTCGAACGTGCTCGATTATATCCGAAACTTATCCGTTTTTAGAAATCTTTATATCATTGGAAAGCTTATTCAATAACCTTCGTATGGAACCATCGACGGGCAAATTCCGGTATAAATAAAGTCGATTCCTATACACATATAATCCAACTATACACTTGAAACCATCTCAAAATAATCAATACTCATACTTAAACTCATATATACCTAACTTATGATCAATAAATATACTCCAACACATATAACCATGACTAATGCACATAATTAAGTACGGGGTGTTACACCTATAACCCCATTTGGAAGGGTGTCAGTACCGTGCCACTGGTAAAGACAACTGCTGTGGAGTCAGTCCTAATCTAGCGGGTGACCCTTGGGATTAGTCCTATACATTTAAATGTGCTAACGGGTGATCCCTGAGTATATCAGTCATATCTAATGGGTGACATCTCGTACCTACGTTGGCTACGTAGTTTTGGAATTTAGGGATTTCTTCTAGGGATCTCAGTCCTATCTAGCGGGTGAGTCCCCATCTCTAGGCTCGCTCGGTGCTGAATCCTACTCCCATCTGAAAGATACTGAACTGATTAACTGATCTGAGATGATTAACTGAACTGAACTAATACTAGTGATGTTGTCTAGCGGAGCTAAATTGAATTTACTGAGTTTCGCTGAATGATGGAATGTACTGAGTTCTGAGGACTGACTGAGAATATTAAAGTTACTGAGATTAACTGGGAATACTAAGGTTACTAAGATTATTGAGTACTGAGATCACTGAGATTACTGAACTACTGAGATTACTGAGATATCCTTAGTTACGTGACTGACTTAGTTCTATGGATCATAGATTGACTGAGAGTATCGTGAAAACATGACATGGCTCTAGGGACACAACTAAATGTTAGGGTACAAGTAGCCCCAGGACTCGATAAGAAGAAACTGACATGGCATGGCTTACTTGAACACATGACCAGCAACACAATTCATAGTTCATATATTGAAGCACTTCATCAAACATGTGATATGCATAAGCTTGTACATACATGGGGATTTCATGATATCATACTAGTTGGGCATTGTTCCCTCATCTAGACATTTAATCAAACACATGGTAGGCATAGCATATGTAGACAACATTATATAATAATTAATTATCATGATTCATCTCTAATTTTATCATCCTAGGGTTTATTCATAGGTTCACATGAATATATATCTATACAAATCAATTCCACATAAATTGATCACCCAACATGTATTTGAATTCAATTGATCATTCTCAACATAAACAAAACAAACCCAACATGAAATTCATAAAGAAATCCATAAACGTAAACTTAGAAAAGAGATTATTGGGCTTCATGGATGAAAAGAGTCCATGAATGAACACTACATATACCTTAGTTCGTGATTCTACAAAGATTGACGGAGAGATTCTTGAAATTTGACGGTGAATTCCCTGGGAATTGAACCTTCTATGAAAACCCTAGGTCTTGTTCTTAAGAGTTTTTGAGAGTAATCGAGTATAAGTTGCTGAATTATGGCCAAATCTCGTGTTATAAGGCTTATATAGGGTGGGAAATTGACCCTTTTAACCACAGGACACGTCTTTAATGTCTAAGAAAATTTCTCGATTTTCATCCTTGGCGTGATGCGCCGCTATCACACCAAGTCACTGAAAAGTGACAAATGGGAAATTGCACGGTGGCGCGACGCGTAGCTATCACGTTGCCACTTTGTCTGCGACCTAAAAGTTTGGCGCGATCCGCCACTATCACAGAGAAACACTACAAATTGACAATTTTCATTTGAGCTATCTCCATGACGCGCTGAAGGCTCAGGTGATACACTGTCTCACTAAAAAGGCTCTAACTCTTCGCCCGAGTGTCGAATTTGGGTGAATTTGGTATCGATGGAAAGCTTATTGAATTTCTCACATGACAAAAAGTGAAAATATTAAAAATACCATATCTATAAAAGTGGATTCATCTTTCAAATAAAGCTTCTAACATTCTTGGGGAGAAAATTTCAAGCTAGGAAAAGTATGGGTATTACAAAGAGACAGGGCAATTCCAACACTCTCCTAGTTTGAAGAGGTGAGTGAGGGAAGTTCTAGCAGTACTAGTTTGAGCCTAGATGAGGAAGGGGTTAATACATCTAAACCCAACCCCGTTGAGTCAAAAACTAGCATGTTAAAATGGATACTGAGGAAGCAAATATAATTAAGAGCAAGGACCTGCAATTGAGGGAAACACTTAGGTGGCAGATCGAGGGATCAAAGGATAAATTCCTTAACGGATTAGAGCCGACAACAAGCCGGGCCATTAAAAGTCCATTTGCTTAGGAGTACTAGATAATGACAATGGGGTTACATGAATATCCTGAGCTGGAGCATCTTTTCAATGAGTAAGAATTGGCCTGGATGATAAAGCCTCCCGGATCATATCATCCGAATTAGGTAAGAGAGTTCTTTGCTAATTATTTGGTGTTGGCAAAAAGAGATTATCCAAAGGGCTCGAAGATCTAAGATTTGCCCAATAGGGAGTCAGTACCTGTCCGAGGAGTTAACATTAATATATCGGCTCAAACCATCAACAGGATGTTGTTTGGGCCTAACTATGAAGCGCCACTTGTTGTTCCTGATCTTGAGTATCGGCTAACATCTGCATTTACTCAAAAACCTTGGTTGGCTGGGCTGCTGACTGATGATGGTAACCTCTCCTGGGCAACCATCCCGCGTGAGTACATTGCTAAGTCCTCCCTTAGCTTCAGAGCTAAGTTCTAGTGGGATGTTGTTAGATTAAGGTTGATACCAACCGGAGGTGATTTCAATTTAGATAGTCACAGGGCTGTGTTGGTGGCTAGTTTAATTTCAGGGGTTGAAGATTTATTTCGGCCAAATAATTGCTGATGAATTATTTGTGAGGGCACATAAGGTGGCAAGTGCACTACCGTTCCCATGTATAATCATGGAGTTATGTAGTCAAGCAAATGTGCCCTAGATTTGAGGTGTTGATAATGAAATTCGGGAAACACATAGGCAAGACATTGAGAAATCAAAAGATGATTCAAATTTTGAGATGCGGGTCAATAAACCCCCAGCCTATCAGACGCAATCTGCTCCAGCCCCGGATACTTTAGAACTTTCTTCAGGTATCCCCTTGCCTATCACTACTTATGTGCCGCTTGACTATGTGTCACCTAGGACATCCGCAGGGTCAGGGTCTGCACCACCAATAGGTAGGGCAGATTATGTAGAATATAGGTTACCACAGGAAAACTTTGCCAAGTCTGTGAAGTTGTAGAAGAAGTTTCACAAACATCTGGATGCATAGGCTTCGCAATTCAAACCTTTTGTTGATCAAATTATGGCAAAAGCAATTCGTCCATTCCAAAACATTCAGATAGGATGGATCACATGGAAGAGATAATCAACAAAAGGTTGGATGCCATGTCCATTTCAGATCTTGCTAAGTTTATGGCAGAGTTTAAATAGGCACGGGCTGACATAACAGAATTGAAGAGCAGGCAATCTCAGTAGCCTATTTTTTACCCAGCCCTAGTGATGAGTGATAAAGATAAAAAAATTATTGATTTGATAGGAAAGTCGTTGAAAGACAAAGGCAAGAAGGTGGATGAAAGTGTATGCAAAAGCACAGACAGAAAAGCTGCCAGAGGGAGAAATGAAGAGAGAAGAAGGAATACGGTAGAAGTTGAAGACGCTGGAGTATCCACCAGTTCCGCCCTAGCAAGGAGGCCCAGTTCATACCTAGTTCGAGATGTGATACCTCCGAATCTGGAAGATGAGATTATGAGTACCCTTACCACCATAGGGGTCAACGTTGCAGCAGATGAGAATGCTGGAGCTTCACAACATTTCACAGATGCCTCAGATGAATAAGAGGTATTTCAAGTATTCCCCTCCTTTGTGCTTTAATTTAATGTATTGAGGACAAAGTATTTATTTTCTGTGGGGGTGGGTGTACTTGTACCATGAGGGTTTTTGTAGTCGATGTTCTTTTTCTCCTATGTGCTATCTAGTAGAATTGACATGTCTAGGATTGCATTTTCTTTTCTTAGGTTGTGATGTAAATATATGCTTGTTAATGTTTATTTATAAAAGTGCCTTTTATTTTAGCATCTTGCTGTGTATATGGATGACGAATGATGTTAGCATAAGGATATGAACTTGTCGGTATGATCATTTACCCCTGTCATTTAGCATTTGTGAGCAGCCTTTAGTGACTCTGGAATTGACACTAACATGTAAGATATGCGCAATCATGTGATGGAAATCCTAAGAGCAGTAGGATGAGTTTGACTCAGTTGCCTGTGTGTGAGAGTATTTGTGTTAGTTCTTGCATAGTGTAATATCTAGAACTTGCCCAGTTCATTGATGTTGTCGTGTGGTTGATTCTATAGGACAGGATAGTAGGCCTCCTTGTACTTTCAGTCCACTTAGCCAAAATAATTAATCCCACCAAAAAGATTTTTCCATTTTTGAACCCTTTTTGAGCTTGTATTAGTTTTCTTTATCACTAATAACTCTAATTAACTCTCTTTAGGTTGTTAACACCTAACTCTAGCCTTGGTCCAATATTGGGCATTATGTACCTTAACTTAGGAAAAACACCTAAGTTGAGGGTGGTTATTGTTAAGATATTAGACGGCTAATGGAAAGTTGGTTTAAAGCTTAGTTTTAAGCATTTGCCCCTGACCTTTTCAAGGTATTGTGCACCGTAACTGACTGCATCAGCATAAGTTGAGGGTGGCTGATGCTTATATAAAAAAAGAGAGAGGGTGGTAAAGTGGGAGTGAATAATAAGGATTATAACTAAGCTGGTAAAGTAGTAGCCTTGGTGAGTAGAATTCAAAGGCAAAGAGAGTTAGTCTGAAAGTTGAGTTATTTTTTCCAAAAATTATCCTCACCTTACCTCGGAGCCTCATTAGAAGCCTAAAAAAGACCTGTTTGGTCTTGGCGAATCAACCATAAGGAAGCGTTAGATGATAAGGGCAAGCCTATGGGTATGTAGACTATGTTTGTAACTTCTTTGCTGAGTGTCAGAGTCTTAATTGTGTCCACAAGATATAATGAGTGGTGGACTTCATTGGCTATGAGGGCAACTTGAGTTACACTTAATTTTGCTGGCTCTGTAGAATGTGATATCCATGATTTTGTGTGTGTACTGAATATTGAAACAATGCCGGTCATAGATCCTGATGTGTTGAGCCCATATGAGTGGGATGACAAGTGAATGGTTGTGTAAAATCTAGTTCAATAGTTGATTGCTTGTCATTGTGTTATTCATGCGTACAATTTTGTGTTGAGTTGCTTGAGGACAAACAATTGTCTTAAGTTGAGGGTGTTGATGTTCAGGCTTTTAACGGAATATTTTACATCATTTTCAAGGGATAATTGTATGTTTTCAAGCAACCAATGTTGTATTTAATCCTGGATTTTAGTGTTTCAGGGTAAGGAGTTAGCTGAAGAAGAAAACTTGGAAAAATAATAGAAAAAGGTCACCGACGGTCAAACTGATGGACCTCCAGCCATGCGACATACCGTTGGGCTGACCATCAGAGATTAACAGAAGGAATCAAATACATGACCTCTGCGACGGTTCAAGTGGTGAACCGACAACCATCCGATGAACCGCCAACTTAGTTGTCGGGATAAAATAGAACATGACTTTTTGGAGAATCAAGTAACAGCAAGCGCGATGGACCTCTGGACCAGCGACAGACCGCCGACTTAACCATCAACTCTTATCTAGAACATGACATTTTGGGACTCTTAATGACGGTCCACTCGATGGATCGTCAGTCTACTGATGGGCCATCGATGAGACCATCAACTTGGACGCGACTTTTCTGAGTTCGAATTTTAAATCCTCTGCACCTGGGAACATATAAATACCCAATTGTGGTTTTATTTAGATATCTGTTTATCATTTTTCCAACGAGGGAAAACTGATTGTAACGTAGTTTTCTCTGAGTATCAAGCTAGAATTGTGGATCTAAACATTTTATGCATATTTTTTTCTAAAGATTCAAGAAAAAATCTTGTGATTTTTGTAAGTATTTTCTGAACTATTCATGAGAAATACAATGACTTCTTCTTCTTCTATGGAAATGTGTAGCTAAGCTCCCATAACTAGTGTTATTGGAGTCTTGATGTGAAAAGCTGATTGGGGTTGGGAAAACATTTGCTTTCCATGGTTAACTAAAGTTGTATAAAACCCTTCTTCACAATAATGACCTTTCTTGGTTGCAAACTTGAAGGGTGAGTCCCCGAACATCACTTGTTCAAATAGAAAAGTGTTTGTTGAAAAAAAAAAGGTTTACATGGACTCTAAAGGCTTTAACCTTTGGGTTAAGGGTTGATGCCTTAATGGGATCAATGCACATGAGAGAATAATTGAATAAATTAAAGAATTCTTTAAGTTCAAGAGAATTGAAGGATATTATACTCATTTAGGTTGAGAAACAAATGGGTAAATTATAGGATTCAATAACTCTTACAATTGAAGCGATTAATTGGAAATTCAAAATAATTCACAACCCTAGCTGCTTGAACATCTTGGTACCATAGCTCTAGTTTGTCTACTCTCATTGAATTACTATTTGAAATAAGAATCACTGTCTAGAACACTTTCTGATACAAATAACTAGATAAAATTTACAAACCAAAACCCCCTTTAAATTTGGAACCTTTGATCAACAGTCTAGTAACAACCACAATACATAGTGAACACAGTATTCCCTGTGGGTTTCGACCCCAACCTAGTTGGGTTATATATTTGACAATGACCGCTTACTCTCTCGTAAGAGAGGTGTAATTTGGGTGTATCAACACTTCATAAGTTTGATACCGTTGAAGGTATCTTCCAAACGACTCTTGAGAGTGAAAGGGAGCTTAAAGAAAGGTCGTCGTTCAAGGCAAGGGGACAATCAACCTCAGGTTGGCCTAGACGCAAGGAGATGGCTCAATCCTCCTCGGGTTGGCCCAAAAACAAGGACCAACCCATTACTACAAGGCTATCCGAGCCTAAAATAGTCCACGAATTCTCTCCAAAGCAAAAAGCTCACAAGTATCCTAATCCTAAAAGGTTCCAATATTCAAGTGCTAAGGTTGGGGATGTAAAGCCAATGAATGTCCAAACCAATGCAATGTGATCCTAAGGGAAGGAAGGTTGTATTACCTTGGTGAGAAGGTGGGTGTTGAAAGAGAGGAGAATGAGGCCGAGCCTCAAGATAGAGAGAAAACTGAGGATGAGCCACATGATGATGGGGAAAATATTTATCCGTAAGAAAGAGAGTGTGTGGTTCCAAACTTTGTAGTGAGGCGTGCCATGATTAGTAAGGAAATAGATGATCCTAGCCAAAGGGAGAATCTATTCCATACTAAGTGCCTTGTGAAGGGTAGTGTGTGTAAATTAATGATAGATAGTGGTAGTTGTGCAAATGTTGTTAGTGTTGCCATGGTGAACTTTTTGAAATTGCCGACTACACCTCATACTAGTCCTTACAAGTTGCAATGGTTGAATGAATATGGTGAATTGAAGGTCACAAGGCAATGTGTTATACGGTTTAAGGTGGGAAACTACCATGATAAAGTGCTTTGTGATGTGATACCAATATAAGCTTGTCACTTGTTGTTACGTAGACCTTGAAAATATGATAGATCTACCAAACATGATGGAGGTTGCAATTGATATACTATTGATAAGAATGGCCGAAAGGTCACACTTCACCCTCTCTTACCATCACAAGTAAATGAGTTGCACCAAAAGATGAGAGAATTGAAGAAAAAGGAAAAGAAAACCGAGAGTATAGAAAAAGGGAGAGAATCCGAGGGTGGGGCAGTGAGGGAATCTGGGGCTACCTTAACATAAAATGGGAGAGAAAACATGGTGATGTTGGGTAAAAAGAAGGAACTCTTCATAGATGATGATGAGAACACACCTATGCTTCTCTTGGCTCATTGTTTAAACACTAATCCCACTACTTCTTCTATTTCTCTTTTGATTTCTCCTGTGTTGCAGGATTATGAAGAAGTTTTTCCTAAAGATCTTTCGTAAGGGTTGACCCCACTTTGAGGTATTAAGCATCAAATTGACTTTGTGTCGGGATCATAATTTCCAAACAAGCCGGCTTATAGAAGCAACCCTACGAACACCAAAGAACTACAACGATAAGTTGAAGAACTTCTCAACAAAGGGTACATCAAAGAGAGCATGAGTACATGTGCAGTTTTGATATTATTAGTGTCAAAGAAGGATGTAACTTAGCATATGTCTGTGGACTGTTGACCCATCAACAAGATTATGGTAAAATATCATCATCTTATTCCTAGATTAGATGGAATGCTTGATGAGTTGAATGGTTCTTGTATATTTTTCAAGATAGATCTTCAGAGTGGTTATCACCAAATTTGTATACAACAGGGTGATGAATGGAAAACCACTTTCAAGACCAAATTTGGTCTCTATGAATGGATGGTTATGCCATTTGGCCTAACCAATGCTCCAAGTACTTTCACACAACTAATGAATTATGTGATGAATCCTTTTATTGGAAAGTTTGTTGTTGTTTATTTTGATGATGTCTTGGTATATATAAAGTCCATAGATGAGCATGTATTGCATTTACAAAGTGTCTTTGATGTGCTTAGAAAAGAGAAGTTGTATGCCAATCTTGAAAAGTGTTCCTTTGGTGTTAATAAAGTTGTTTTCTTGGGTTTTTTTGTTAGTTCAAGAGGGATCGAAGTGGATGAATAGACGCTATAAAAAATTGGCCAATCCCACAAACCGTTGGTGAAGTAAGAAGATTCCACGAGTTGGCTAGTTTTTATAGAAGGTTTGTCAAAGGATTTAACACCATAGCCGCCCCCTTGACCGAGGTCATTTTAAAAGACCAACCCTTCAAGTGGGGTGAAGAGCGAACTAAGGCTTTTGAATCTTTGAAATCTATGCTCATTTCTGCGCCTTTGTTACAATTGCCCAACTTTGATAAGACGTTCGAAGTTGAATGTGATGCTATTAAAATAGGCATAGGGGTTGTTTTGATGCAAGACTTAAAATCTGTTGCTTTTTTTAGTGAAAAGTTCAAAGGTGCTACTCTAAACTCTCCATGCATGATTTCGAGTTGTATGCCTTGATTAGAGCATTGGACAACTGGCAACACTACTTGTGGCCCAAGGAATTTGTGATCTAAATGTACCATGAATCCTTGAAACACTTTTGGGCACAATACAAGTTTAACAAACGGCACGCCAAATGGGTTGAGTTTCTATAAACCTTTCCTTATGTTATTCAATACAAGAAGGGTAAGGACAATGTGGTTGCCTATGCCTTGTCTAGAAAATATGTACTTGTGTCCACTTTGTCTTCAAAGTTAATGGGTTTTGAGAGCCTAAAGCCATTGTATCCCGAAGACCCTCACTTTGCTCCTATCTTTAGGGAATGCAAAGAATTAGGTAGGGACAACTGGGTTTCGAATAGGGGTTCAAATCCTTATGCCAAGTTTTATGGTTGCTTGTTTAAAGGTAGATGATTGTGTGTACCTTCTAGCTATTGGAGAGGGTTTTTTGTGAGGAAAGCTCACAATGACGATCTAATGGGTCATTTTGGGATTAATAAGACCCTCGGGATATTGGAGGAGCAATTCCATTGGCCTATAATGAAAAGGATGTGGCTAGGATTTATGGACAATGTGTAGATTGCAAGGGAGCCAAGTCTCGGCTCCTCCCTCACGAGTTGTATATCCGCTGCCCACTCCTTTACGTCTTTGGATTGATATATCTATGGATTTTGTATTAGGATTACCGAGGACTAGACGAGGTAGGGATAGCATTTTTGTTGTGGTTGATTGGTTTTCTAAGATGGCACACTTCATTCCTTGTTTAAAAAGTGAAGATGCATCAAGTGTGGTTTCTTTATTTGTTGAAAATATTGTCAAATTGCACGGTGTTCCGAGGACCATTGTAAGTGATAGGGACTCTAAGTTCCTTAGTCACTTTTGGAAGTCAATGTGGGGTAGGCTTGGCACTAGATTGCTATTCTCTACATCTTGTCACCCATAAACCGATGGCCAAACCGAGGTTGTAAATAGGACTTTGGGTTCTATGCTACGATCAATGGTTAAAGGCAAAATGACTTCATGGGAGGACCACCTACCTTTGGTGGAATTTGCATACAATCGGGTTATACACTCAAGTACGGGAATGACTCCCTTTGAGTGTGTATACGACATCAAACCCTCACCCCTTTGGATTTAAATCCTTTGCCAAGTGATCTTATGATTAGTTTAGATAGAAGCAAGAAGGACGAAGCCATGAAGAAATTGCATGAGAAAATGAGGCAAAAGCTTGAGAAGAAAAATCAAGAGATTGCTAAGAGAGCAAACAAGGGGAGAAGAAAGCTTATTCTTGAACCGGGTGACTGGGTTCGGGTGCACCTTAAAATACCGGTTTTCTTTACAAAGGAAAACCAAGTTGATGACAAGGGGTGATGGTCCCTTTCAAGTACTAGAAAGAATCAATGATAATGCCTACAAAATTAACCTTCCCCTGGAATATCAAGTGCACAACACCTTCAATATATGTGACCTCCAAATTTAAGGATAAATTCCCTTCAAGATGGAGAGAATGATACAAGTGCAACTAGCTCAAGACCATTCACATGTAGCCAAGCTCGGGAGTTACAAAAACTCTAAGACATGTTCATGCAAATGGCCGTGTGTGAGTGTGTAATTAATTCATCTAAGGGATTACATATTTTGAAGTGTGAAGAGGGGCTTTGAAGTTAAGTTTATTACACTCCAAAACCACCCAAGACCAAGGCTAGGATGGCCATTTTCCTTTTATTTTGTGGAGTACTATATATAGACAATATTAGGGCTATTTATTTCACTTAGTTCATTCATGATATTTCTAGTCAACAAATACTTGTAATATTTTGGAACTTCTCTCTTCCATTGGAGAAGCTCAAATCCGAAACTCACAAGTAGAGTGATACTTGTGTTGTATCTTGGCTAGAAACTAGGATCATGAGGTCATAGAGTTCTTCTTGGTCCAAGTAAGAACTTGGTGTTGATATTCTTTAGTCTAAGGGTCCTCACTTGTTGTTAGGGTTCTTAGACTCTTGAATATTGTATGTCAAGTTACTATCCTTCTTGTAATCTTGTTAATATTGTGTTGTAGGAATCTTAAAGTCTAGTGAAGCCGTGTGGGGCTCTTTCGATTCACTAGCATTATTGTTGACTTGCTTTTTCTTCTTGTTAATCTCATATCCTTGTTCTATAAACATAATTCTTGAAGCTTAGTGAAGCCGTGTGTGGCCTATTTCGATTCACTAGCACTTGTTGTTCATCTAGTTGCTCTTGTTGTTGTTTGTTTCTTGTGTTGTGAAATTGATCTTGTATCACCAATGGTGAAAACATAGCCTGTAAGGGACCTCCTTTTATCAAGGTCTGCTGATAAATAAGAATCAACATACCCAATCACTCCATCTCTATTTTGCCCAAACTGCAAACAAACATCGGCAGATCCATGCAAGTATCTGAAAATCCACTGAACCATTTTCCAATGTTCTTTGCTAGGATTTTCCATATATGTACTAATTGCAGTGACGACATAAGATAAATCTGGTCGGGAACACACCATTGCATATATAAGAGACCCGACGACACTAGAGTATGGAACTCGAGACATATAGTCATGTTCATCATCTGTTTTTAGAGATAACGTGGCCAAGAGTTTGAAGTGTGCTGCCAATGGAGTACTGACAGGTTTGGCATTTTGCATATTGAACCTGTGATGCACTTTCTCAATATATCTTTTCTGACTCAAGTATAACTTACACTTCTCTCTATCCCTCAGAATTTCCATGCCAAGAATCTTCTTTGCTGCTCCTAGATCCTTCATCTCAAACTCTTTGCTGAGTTGGGCTTTGACTTTTATTATCTCTCTCATATCCTTTATTGCAATCAACATATCATCAACATACAAGAGAAGATACAAGAACGAACCATCACTTGCCTCCTTGAAGTAGACACACCTATCATAACTACTCCTCCGAAACAAATGAGAGGTCATAAAAGAGTCAAGCCTCGTATACCACTGTCTGGGCGACTGTTTTAAGGCATAAAAATACTTTTTCAGCAAGCATACAAGTCCTGCTTTCTTGAGACTACAAAACACTCCAGTTATTGCATATAGATGTCCTCCTTAAGTTCTCCATGTAAGAATACAGTTTTGACATCCAATTGCCCAAGCTCAAGATTCTGCATGGACAAAATACCAAGTAAACACAAATCGAGCTATGCTTTACAAATGGAGAAAACAGATCTGTGAAGTCAACACCTGAAACCTGATTGTAACCTTTAGCAACTAGTCTTGCTTTGTACCTAGCATCTTCAAATCCTGATGTTCCTTCTTTCCTTTTAAATACCCACTTGAAACAGACAACTTTCTTATCTTTAGGCAATCTCACCAGATCCCATATGCCATTCTTATGAAATATTTCCATCTCTTCCTGCATAGAAATCATCCACCGGCCAAAATCATAACAACTAATTGCCTCTAAGTAAGAAGAAGGTTCTTCATCAAAATCAATACCTTCTACTACATTTAATGCATAAGTAACAAAATCAGCTTTATCATACTTCTAAGGAGGTCTAATATATCTCCTAGGCCTGTCTTTAGCAATAAAATATTGTAACGCCACTGGTGGTGAAGAAGAAATAGTATCACTCTGTATCTCCGGGCTAGACTGAGAATTAGGCACTGGTGTATACTTTACTCCAATCCGCAATTCAACGTGGGTGCTTGACTTTTGTTGATTCATGTCACTAAGATCATCTAAGGGCGAAGCATTAGATTCGAAGGAAGTCCGAAGCATAGCAGTTTCATCAAACACAACATCCCTGCTAATTATAACCTTTCTATTTTCTGGACACCAAAGCTTATAACCTTTAACACTAGGCTTATAACCCATAAATAAGAACTTGACAGATCTAGATTCCACTTTTCCATTATCAACATGAGCACAAGCAGGGACATCCAAATATCCTCAAATCAGAGTAACTAGCAGGATTACCAGACCATACCTCTTGTGGGATCTTTTAATCAATCACGACTGAGGAAGAGTGGCTAATAAGAAGACAAGCCGAGGAAGTAGCTTCGACCCAAAAAGACTTGGGTAAACCAGCATTAGAGAGCATACAAAACACCTTCTCCAATATAGTCCTATTAATTCGTTTGGCCACATCATTCTCCTACGGAGTATGACGAACAGTTAAGTGCCTCACAATTTCTTCTAACTTGCACAAAACATTAAATTCATTAGAACAGAACTCTAAACCATTATCAGTCCAAGGGCGTTTTACCTGCTTCCCTGTTTGTTTTTCAATCATAGTTTTCCAGTCCTTGACAGTAGGCAACACATTATTCTTTTGCTTTAGGAAGAACACCCAAACTTTTATGGAACAGTCATTATGTAATTAGAACCTCCTCTAGAAGGTACTCTAGAAGGACCCCAGAGATCAGAATGAATATAATCAAGTGTGTCTTTAGTTGAGTGGATGTCTTTAGTGAATCTGACTCTTTTCTGTTTCCCAAAAATGTAATGCTCACAAAACTCTAATTTTTTAATACTCTGGCCATCAAGAAGACCTCTCCTGCTTAGTTCAACCATCCCGTTTTCACTCATATACCCCAGACGCATGTGCCAAAGTTTAGCAACGTCACTTTCTGATAGAGAAGAGGTAAAAACATCTGCATCACCTATAACTTTAGAGCCTTGTAAGACATATAAATTTACAGTCTTTCTCTATCCCTTCAGCACAACAAGAGCACCTTTAGTAACCTTCAGTACTCCACCTTCACCAGTGTACCTATATCCGTCCGAATCAAGGGTACTTAAGGAAATAAGATTTCTTTTCAGATCTGGGACATACCGCACATCACCAAGGGTCCTCATAACCCCATCAAATATCTTAATTCTGACTATTCCAATACCAGCTAGCTTACAAGGTATGTTATTTCCCATCAACACGGCACCTTTAGAGACTGTTTTATATGTTGTAAACCAATCCCGATTGCGACATATATGAAACGTCCAAGCTGAATCAAGAATCCAATCCTCACAGGGTTTGGAGTTACCATCAGAAACTACCAAAATCTCTCCATCACTACCACCATCTTCAATAAAACTGGCTTCACCAAACTTTTTTAGTTGGTTTCCCTTCGATTTTAGAGCTTCTCTTTTCTCTCAATTCTGTAACTATAGCACTCGAATTTGATATGGCCCTTCTTTTTGTAGTAATTACAGGTTTTATTTCTATTTTTGGATTTTGACCTAAACCTATCATCTCCCCCAGAGTTTCTCTCACGAGTCCTTCCTCGAACAATGAGATTATCTCCTTGAGTCTCCGACCCATTCACAAGATGTTTCATCTTCTCCTTAGAGAACAACGCATCTGATAACGCTCAAATTACACTCTTGAATGGGTGTAAGCAATCGTTGTCAATATAAAACCCAACTAGGTTGGGGTCGAATCCCAAAGGGAATAGGGTGTGAACTTTGATTTGTTTACGAAAGATTTTACTGGTAGTTTGTTGCTTCTAAAAGATGGGGGTGTAAGTTCACGGTGTGTTAAATATCACTTTCAATACTTCAGTGTTTGTAATCAAGATAAATGGGAAACCAGTGCTATGTTCACCAAGGGTTTCGGGAATTTACAGAAACTAGATAATGCTCGAGATTCTCGGAATGAGTAGAACCGTAGAATATCCCTGACAATTATACTATCTGACTTATCTCTCGACCTCACCAGACAATTTATTATCTAATTATCTCGAACTTAGATAACTTATCTATTTCCAATAGGATGTTATCTCAGGTAGATTAATCCAGTTACGACATTAATCATTAAACAGAAGGTTGGTAGCTTCCGAGTGCCTGTTGATAATTCACGTCCTCTAGTCTATTTCTCCGTTAGAAGCAAATAAAATCTAAGGCATAACCTAATGTTTTCAACCACTAGATTTTAGTTAAAACAACAGAATCTCCAGATGTTTTACTACTCTTTGAATCCGTTAAATACCTAGTATCATATCAAACCCTAATCCATGGATCCCATAACTCTGGCTAATAAAATTAGCCGCTCATGATTTGATGAACGAAATAACAAGTTGAATTCATGATTATAATGATAAACTTACGAATGGATAGAAAACAATAAGTAGTTCCTCTGATTTAATCACAAGGTAGAAACGCCAAAAATAGTTGATACGAAAACACAAGAATATTTTACGAAAGAGAGCAGAAATACGAGTTTCTCTTCTTAGAGTTGATGTCTGATAGATGAATTATTCCATCAAAAACTCTAAAAGATGTTATTTATACTAAAGCCTACTTAAGGAAATAAAATAACAAAATTAATAAAATTTTTCGGAATAGGTGATGCCGCGTCAAGAAGTTGACGCCCTATCATGGATGGCGCCAGAGAGGCTTCAGTTGCCTTCAGGTTCTATCTTAGGCTGACGATGTGGCTAACATTGCATCAGGGATCTGAAGGCGTATCACTGACGACGTCACATATCTTCTTCCCATGCTAACTTTCTGCTTAAGGCTGACGCCATTCTTGACGCCTTATCATGAATTGATGCCACATCACCGGCGTCGTCAAAACTGCTCCTCAAACTGCAACTCCCTGGTTAAGCCTGACGCCAATGTTGATAGGCTATCACGAGGTTGACAGCTTATCACGGAGGTCGTCAGCCATGTTTTCTTCTATTTTGCTCAGATTTTCAACTCTTTTGCTCCATTATTGTTTATTCTCATTTCTTCAGGCTTTTTCTGCAATATCATGAGAAAACACATCAAAACAACAAGAGTTGCTTCAGAATTCACAATTATTTTAAGCTAAAAAGCATTAAATGTGTTAGCTTTTGGTCACACATCAACACCCTCAACTTAAAACAATTGTTTGTCCTCAAGCAACAACTAACTAAGAGAATACAACGGACATTCAGCAGTCAACAACTAGTTTTGCTCAAAACTCAATTTACCATCTCCAAGGTCAACCAGCTCAAAATTACTGTGCAATTTATTGAAAAGCAACAATGTAACACAAAGGCTTCTACGCATGGCATCAACTAAGTACCGACAATCATGCATGTATCAATGTACACTACCCAAACAAGGAAGTAACTTAGAAGATACTAGTGTGCCCTCACAACAAAGAAATTCCCCTCTTTTTCTCATGTCAGACATCAAAAATATAAACACGATGATCATCACAAAAACACTCACTCTCAGAATGAAGTTTAAACTAGTGTGTGCCAAATACCATATGCTTGCCTTTATCGTCATTACCAAGGTTTCCAGATAGGTACGCTAGGATCACTATAGGTCTTTCTTCGGCTTGTAACGTAGGCTAGGGCTGGTATGATATTATACGACATTTAGAGTGACTAACCTCCTTGGCACTACCTTAACTTGTGGGGTCCACTTATTAACCTCTTTTTCTCTCTTTTTATTTTCTCTTCTTTTTCTCTTTTTCTTTTTTTTTTCACTTTTTTCTATTTTCCTGATCACACTTTCAAGATGGGTGCACTTCTTTTTATTCAAGAAGAGTTTCTTTTCTTGCTCTTTTTCACCAACACCCAACCTTTTATTCTTTTTCTTTGATTCTTTCTCTTCTTCTCTACCCTTCTTCATACCCAACTTATATCACGCACCTCTATGATAGCCATCCTCAACTTAGGTTGTTTGCCTACGTTAGGGTACACAGTGTCCAAGGAGGACCAGGGCCAAAACAGGTTCATTATGATTTAAAAAGGAAAGGTGATAGGTATCATAGAAAGAAAAATGGTCAATTAAGGCTCAAACCAAGATCAAGGGATATCATGCATTAGAGGAAGGTCATTTAGGCTAATAGTGACTTAAATTCAAAAACAGCCTATGATCCTTTCCTAACCCCTATTTTTCAACTATGGTAAGACGAACTGGGCAAGTTCTAGATTTGACACTACAAAGAGAACCCGGTATAGTCTCACACACACATGGCACACAAGCAATATCACTGGCTACTACCTATCTGGTTCATGCAATTGTTCAGCAGTGATGATCAGGTAACTAAACTAATGCTATGACGAGATGCACAGTGGTCACACTAAGGTGCAATTCATACAGTTATGCAAAATAAACCTTCGGAGAGGTGTTCAAAATCACAAAATTAGTTAACTTCCTACAGAACTTGTACTACTCCTTGTTATTTACAAAATATGCTACAACAACATGCTACCCTACACCCTCAACTTAAAATCAAAACAAACTAAAACTAAGGGTTAGGGCATACCTGGAGTCAATCAAGTCTCAAATCATGGGTCATCGACCCTGCAACAGTGTTATCCTCAATAGGAGCTTCTTTTTGCTCTGGTTCAGCTATTCTGCTAGATGAGGCTCCTATAGCCCTCGCTCGCAGTGCTTCTTCCCATTTCCAGTTGTCCTCTCGGGACGCTTGCGTTGCCCTTTTCAAATCCGTTTTCTCCTGTTCTGTTAACTCATCATCTGCCTGCAGTAACTTCTCTGTCTTTTTCTTCTTCTTTACCTTTTTCTCGGCCTTGATCTCATTCTCATCATCCTCTAATCTTTCTGACGATGTTGGTGATAATTCGTCACAGTTGTAATAGCTATCACGAATGTCGTCAAGACCACTTGACTTGCATTCTTCAATTTTTACCTTGACCTTTTTGTACCCCTTCAGTTCCTTGCTATTACTACCTAATTAAATAAAAACAAAATGCATGAAAATAAAATTTTGGGTTGCCTCCCAATAGCGCCTGATTTAGTGTCGCGGCACGACTTGGTTAGTTCGACTACTCAGACTTCGTCAAGATGTTGTATCACTACCTCCTTACCACATTCCTGGAATACATCCACAACTGAAAAGATGTTCAACTCCCCCAACTGTTTCATAGGAGGTTGCATTTTAAATCTGGCCTCCTTTTTTCCATATTTAAATTTGAGCTCATTGAGCTCTATATCAACCAATACTCTCCCTGTGGCTAATAATGGTCTACCCAAGAAGATGGGTACCTCAAAATCAACATCACAATCCAGTATCACAAAGTCTGCAGGCAGAATAAAATCCTCCACCTTTACCGGCACATCCTGTAATATACCAACCGGTTGCTTAACTGATCTATCTGCCATAACAAGACGCATCGTTGTGGGGGTAGGCCCCCCCAATCCAAGCTTCTTGTGGATATCAAGCGGCATCAGATTTATACTTGCTCCTAAGTTACATAAAGCTTTGGTAAACTTTATGGACCCTATTGTGCACGGTACGTTAAATGCTCCAGGATCAGGCTTTTTCTGCACTAAGGATTGTGAAGACACAACACCACAGTGATGGATGTTGTCCACCAGCTCACAACTTACCTTCTGCTTCTTTGTTAGCAATTCCTTCATAAATTTAGCATAGTTCGGCATTTGCTCAAGTGTCTCCATCAATGGCACACTCACAGTCAGTTGTTTCATTATTGCCATGAACTTGCTAAATTTCTCGTTTTCTTTTTTTTTCAACCTCTAAGGAAATGGAGGTGGTAGTCTTGGCATTTTTTTCAATACCACTTCCTCTTTCTTGTCGTCTTCTTTCTCTGATATGTCAACAAAGCCATCCAGCTTCTCAGACTCTACTAGATTGCTTCCTTCCGATTTATCAACACTTACCTCCTTCTCCACAGCTTTGCCTATAGAAGGTCCAGATAACATCTTACCTCTACGAGTGGTAATCGCCATACAAGAGCTATCAGTCCGCAGGTTCTAAACTGTATCACTAGGTAAAGTGCCAGCTTTTCTCTGATTCAGAGTAGCTGAAAGTTGGCTCATCTGTTGCTCCAACTGCTTAATAGAAGCTGAGTGTGAGCTAATCAACTAACTGAGGGTAGAAAACTCACTTTTCATATTAGTTACCCCCGAGTTGGTAGCCTCCACTCCCTTCAACAGCTTTTCCATCATGTCCTCCATGGATATCTTGCCAGAACTAGTTGTTGCAGTATCCCGACTTCCAGGAGGAATATACAAACCACTCCTGTCATTATTGTTTCTCCAATGTCCCTGCTCCCTATCTTTATAATCAGGCTTGTCATAGAAAGTCCGACCTTGGTTCCCTTGGCTATTGCATCGGAAACCCTCCTGATTACTCATATGTTTGCCTTAGCTCAGCACCTGCAGATATAGTACCCTGAGAGTCCACAACCTTGACTACGTCTTCAAATGGGACATGTCCTAATCTCGCTCCTCATCCCTTCTACGCTGCTCTGCAGTAATACCACCAGCAATAGTAGGGCTAGCCACTACAGAATCCCTAGTGTTCCAAGCCCGACTCTGTTTGGTCATTCTATTTATCATATCAGAAGCATCCAGAAAAGAGAGTTCAATGAACGAACCACCTGCAGCATTGTCGACAATTGATTGTCACAAAGTTGAAAGCTCTGTATAAAGTCTCCATAAAGTGCAAGTCTGTCATATTGTGGTTCGGACATTGTACAAGTTTCTTCTTAAACCTTTCCCAAGTCTCATGCAGTGCTTCAGTCGAAAGTTGTCTGAAGTTGCTAATCTCGTCCCTCAACTGTACCCTTCTGGAGGGTGGAAAAAATCGTTCTAGGAACGCATCTTTCAACTGTCTCCAATTAGTTATAGAGTCGGGCTCTAACTCATTCAGCCACATTGTTGCCTCTCCATACAGAGACAATGGAAATAACCTCAACCTAATCGCATTCTGGATCACTCCCGGATTGTCAAAGGATTTGCAGATGGTGATGAAGTTCACCAAATGCATGTTCGGATCATCACCATGCAAGCCTCCAAATAACCCTTTCAGGTTCAGGAGTTGGATCATGGTACTTCTTATGTTGAACTTTGCACCTGGTGCCAACGGTGGCAGAATGATAGCACCCGTTCCACCATCTCTGTCCATTTCTTCATTATCTTCATCAGCCTCATATTGCATAGGTTGTTGACCACACCTTCCTCGGACTACACAATTTCTGTTGACGTTTCACCGCACTGGTGCAGCAACTTGCTCAGCTCTCCTTGGGTTTTGAGGATTTAGCAATTTCTCATCACCAAAGTCTTCATCATCAGGGTTTTGGTAACGTGCTTGTTGACCCAAATTTTGCACATTCACCTGAGCCCTGGCTAAAGCAGCTAGTCTTTCTGCTTCCTATTGTTCAGCCATTCTCCCAATTAGTTGAGGTTCCGGATTGATTGGTAATAGAGGTTTTTGGGAACTTCTCGTGCTTGGCATAAACAACACAGTACCTATAATAAAAAAAACAAAAAATAAACGTAAATCATGAAAACTTAACTATCAAAATTTTTGCACAAAAAATTTTCAGTCTACAACCGTATTCTCCGGCAACGACGCCATTTTAGATAACGCTCAAATTACACTCTTGAATGGTTGTAAGCGATCGTTGTCAATATAAAACTCAACTAGGTTGGGGTCGAATCCCACAGGAAATAGGGAGTGAACTTCGATTTGTTTACGAAAGATTTTACTGGTAGTTTACTACTTCCGAAAGATGGGGGTTTAAGTTCATGGTGTGTTAAATATCACTTTCAATACTTCAGTGTTTGTAATCAAGATAAATGGGAAACCAGAGCTATGTTCACCAAGGGTTTTGGGAATTTACAGAAACTAGATAATGCTAGAGATTCTCAGAATGAGTAGAACAACAGAATATCCCTGACTATTATACTATCTGACTTATCTCTCGACCTCACCAGACAATTTATTATCTAATTCTCTCGAACTTAGATAACTTATCTATTTCCAATAGGATGTTATCTCAGGTAGATTAATCCACTTACGACATTAATCATTAAACAGAAGGTTGGTAGCTTCCGAGTCACTGCTGATAATTCACATCCTCGAGTCTATTTCTCCATTAGAAGCAAATAAAACCTAAGGCATAACCTAATGTTTGCAACCACTAGATTTTAGTTAAAACAACAGAATCTCAAGATGTTTTACTACTCTTTGAATCCGTTAAACACCTAGTATCATATCAAACCCTAATCCATGGATCCCATAACTCCGGCTAATGAAATTAGCTGCTTGAATTCATGATTATAATGATAAACTTACGAATGGATAGAAAACAACAAGTAGTTCCTCCGATTTAATCACAAGGTAGAAACGCCAAAAATAGTTGATACGAAAACACAAGAATATTTTACGAAAGAGAGCAGAAATACGAGTCTCTCTTCTTAGAGTTGATGTCTGATAGATGAATTATTCTATCAAAAACCCTAAAAGATGTTATTTATACTAAAGCCTAATTAAGGAAATAAAATAACAAAATTAATAAAATTGTCCGGAATAGGTGACGCCGCGTCAAGAAGTTGACGCCCTATCACGAATGGCATCAGAGAGGCTTCAGTTGCCTTCAGGTTCTGTCTTAGGCTGACGATGTGGCTGACGCCGCGTCAGGGATCTGATGGCGTATCACCGATGTCGTCAGATATCTTCTTCCCATGCTAACTTTCTGCTTAAGGCTGACGCCATTCTTGACACCTTATCACGACTTTGACGCCACATCACCGACGTCGTCAGAACTGCTCCTCAAACTGCAACTCCCTGGTTAATGCTGACGCCAATGCTGATAGGCTATCACGAGGCTGACAACTTATCGCGGAGGTCGACAACCATGTTTTCTTCTATTTTGCTCATTTTTCAACTCTTTTGCTCCATTATTGTTTATTCTTATTTCTTCAGCCTTTTTCTGCAATATCATGAGCAAATACATCAAAACAACAAGAGTTGCTTCAGAATTCACAATTATTTTAAGCTAAAAACATTAAATGTGTTAGCTTTTGCTCACACATCAGTATCATAGACTTCATCTATTGTCAGGGTATCATGACTATATAAAATCGTATCCCTAAAGGTCATGTATAATGCAGGCAGCAAACACAACAAAATCAACCCTAGATCTTCCTCATCGTACTTAACCTCCAGAGTCTCTAAATCAGAGACTATTTCCTTAAAGACGGATGGTGATCCTCCAAAGACGCACCCTCAGACATGCGATGGGAATAAAGTTGTTGTTTGAGATGCAACTTACTTGTTAGGCTCTTCTTCATACATAACGATTCTAGTTTCAACCACAACGCAGCAGCAGTGGTCTCCTTTTAAACATCCTGTATAATCTGATTGGACAAATGAAGGTGGATCTGAGATAAAGCCTTCCGATCCTTACGTCATTTGTCCTCGTCCGTCCACGATGAAGGCATATTATCAAACCCTAATAGAGCATCGTCCAAATCCATTTGCGCGAGCACAACCCGCATCTTAACCTGTCATAACAAAAATCTGTTGTTGCAATCCAACAACGGAATATCATACTTCATGGTTGCCATCCCCGAGAAAATAATCGATCTTGCTCTGATACCAGTTTGTTATGAACGGGCAGAAAATAAGCAAGCCACAAGCAACAGAAAAAGACAAGAACACACAGATTTACGTGGAAACCCTTGCAGAAAAAACCACGAACAGAGGCAGAGGAATTTCACTATGAAAGGAGAGGAGTATAATGTGGAGCACGACGTAATTTCTGAATGCCCAAAGCCGATCCACTAATTGCACTTACATAGTATGTGCGTACAAATAGGTCCTAGGCCCAAAAACATAAGGGTCGACCCGATCCCTACGCTACTGCCACAGACCCCATTGAAAATCACAAACATGGGTTGCACCGCGAAACTTTCAGGGCCGGATCAACAAAATTCGGGTCACAGCTCTAACAATCTCCACATTCTAATTCAGAACTCAAATTCATTTCAAGACATTAGGGATGAGTGCTTTGCCTGCGGTAATTTCTTGTTCGTGGTGTTTCGGTGATATCTATGATTTCAAACTTGTTTCCTGTATTAGCTAGCAGTGTGTTATCCCATTTTGTTGTATGTTTTTATGTTTTTTGTTTGTTATAGTGTTATCTATCCTGAGTATCGGAAACAACCTCTCTACTTTCTCTACTTCATCTGAGGTAGTGGTATGAACTGCGTACACATTACCCTCCCAAGACCCCACTATGTGGGAATACATTGGGTATGTCGTCATTGTTGTTGTTACATATTTTGTTGTTCTTTGTGGTTGGGGGGGGGGGGTGGGGTGAGGGGATCGTAACAGGTTATTCTTCGACTAGGTAGAACTGAGAAAATATTTTTGCCGAAAGAAATCATAACAAAACTCCAATCAGAAGGTTGAATAAAATTACAACTTCAGGAGTAGCAGCTCCATTACTACACAATTTATTAAAGCATGTAGATACATATATAACTGCGCGAAATACAGGTGAACTAGTTTTAGCATAATAGAAAAGTAACCATGAACGTTTCAACAGCAGATGCAAAAAACGGGGAAAAAAAAAAATTGCTCTTCCAAATCTGTAAGTTCCTCTCAGCATACCTAGTACCTTCATTGTCTCCGCAATTTGGATCAGCTTAAGACACTGGTTGAGGTATTTTGGCGAGTGAGGCTTTTATTTTCTCTTCCGAGAATGACAAATCGACCAGGCTTCCCTGCAAATACTTATCATACGATGACAAATCAAAATGACCGTGTCCACACATTGCCATGAGTATAACTTTCGATTCTCCAGTCTCTTTACACCTTAGAGCTTCCCTGATAGTGGCAGCTATAGCATGAGTCGGTTCTGGTGCCGGTATCAACCCCTCAGACCTTGCAAACTGAATAGCACCTGAAGTGGTAATTATATAATATATTCAAATGTCTGACTCGGCAACATTGGTTCATTTACAAAATTAGTAGGTAGTGGAGCGTTTTCTTGATTTCCGATGGGGTCTAGGCTTGGTGGTGTGTGTCGCGGTATTACCTTATTCTTGTAGTGTCCTGCTTTTGATTTCTAATCACCCTTTGTTATTTATGGTGTTTCGGTTACTGCATGATTTTGTTGTTGTTATGTTTTTGTATTGTTGTTTCCCTTTTCATACCTATGATTTGGTGTACTAGAGCTGAGGATCCTTCGGAAACATCCTCTCTACCTCTCGAGGTAGGGGTAAGGTCTGCATACACTCTAACCTCCCGAAACTCCACTTGTGGGATTTAACGGGGTATGTTGTTGTTGCATCTTAATTCATATATTAAACATCAAAATGAGGAAAGCGGCATGATATGATGACAGTAAGGATACCTTCGAAGCATTCAGTCTGAGGAATTGATATTGCTTCCATGAATCCCAATTCATAGACGTGTGATATCAATGGCGCCATGCCATGGTAACGGAGACCCCCTGAAAAATGAGATCTTTTAAGAAGAACAAGTAAAGGCCAAAAGGGGAAAAAATTTAAATACCCTACGCGACAAAGGCTTACCGGAATGGATGGGATCTGGTATGAAGTCATGACCAAGGGTATGCATTTTCATTAAAGGAGTCATGCCTGCCGTGTCTCCGTAGTCATAAGCGTATACGCCTTTGGTCAACGAGGGGCAAGCTGTAGGTTCAACCGCTCGAATAAGAGGATTAATTTTTCCCTTAAGCTTCTCCCGGATAAATGGGAAAGCAAGTCCTCCAAAATTGGATCCACCACCCGTGCAACCGATGATCACATCCGGAATCTCTCCGAAATCCTCCATCTGCTTTATACACTCCTCACCGATAACAGTCTGATGTAATAAAACATGATTGAGAACACTTCCTAAACAATACTTGGTGTCGGCATTCATAGCTGCAATCTCCACAGCCTCCGAAATAGCTATTCCTAGACTTCCCGGACTTGAAGGATCCATTTGTAGAATAGTCCGACCAGCCTCTGTAAGGTCGGAAGGAGAAGGGTGCACCTTGGCACCCCAAGTTTGCATCATCATTCTACGATAAGGTTTCTGATCAAACGATGCTCGAACTTGCCATACCTGCATTAAAATTCCAGATTAAGATACGACAGTCCTCCAAAAAAATCACCTCCATTAAACATGAAATCAGGGGTGGAAGAACCAACTCAACGTAAACTTACACTGTATATATAGGCGATTCACAATACAAAAAAAGTACACACACGAAACATATAGGTGCCACAATTTTCACATCATGGTAGGCCAACATTCAATAGCTGAAAATGAGCTAGAAAACTATTAGGCTTATTTACCTCGCAATTGAGACCAAATAAGCTGCAAGCAAATGACAACGCGCTCCCCCATTGACCTGCCCCGGTCTCAGTGACAACATTTTTAACATCCTCCATTTTATTGTACCAGGCCTGAGGAACAGCAGAATTAGGCTTGTGCGACCCTGCTGGGCTACCGCCTTCATACTTGTAATATATTCGTGCGGGTGTATCAAGCAGTTTCTCCAACCTCTTTGCTCTAAATGTTACGACCACATGTTAAGATATTTCGTTGTACGTGAAAGATGATATCCCAATAAGATCACTCCTAAAGAAACAGAATACGAACCTAATCAAAGGAGTTGGGCGCCAAAGGCTGTAAACGTCTAAAACTTCTTCCGGAATATCAATAAACTGGTCGACGCTTGTCTCCTGCTTAATCAACTCATCGCAGAAAAGAGGAGATAAATCCTCAGGTTTGATAGGTTGAAAAGTCTTGGGATGCAAAGGTGGAGGGGGTTTGATTGGAAGGTCTGCAACTATATTGTACCACTGACGAGGGACTTCAACAGCACTCGAACGAGTACCAAGAGCCGCCTTAGTCCTTGCTCTACAGCGAAAAGAAGAATTCAATTGACTTGGCTTTGTTTTAATCTCAACATACTTTATTCCATAAGCATCACCTGAAAAGAGCGATATTATTAGTTAAAGACCATTTGAAGTACTAAAACTGAAGAGGCAAAAGGTTTTCACAATCACTTCTAGAAAAGGGCAGCCCGATGCAAGAAGCGTCTCCAGTTCAGGCAGGGTCCCGGAGGGCCACACCTCAAGGGGGTGTAATTCGGGAAGCCTACCCAATTGCAATCACTTCTCCTCAACACTTTACTATGTTCGCATTCAGGGGTGAGGGGACACTATTTAGTGAATCCTTTTGATCCAAATTAGCTATCCTTCAAATCCATTTAGTCTACACTGTAAAGCTAATCCTCCTATGCACCCGCAAGAACTCCCGGTCCTGGTAGGATAAAAATGTTGTGGATTTTCATTCCCACCCCAACCCGAAGAAAACCCCATTTAAACTACTACTGCCTCCGGACGAACTTATTTTAGCTTTTAAGGCTTTTTGCACACTCCTCAAGAAAGAGATTAAAAGCCTTATAGAAGTATTTATTCTAAGCAATCCATTTCTCGACTTAAACATCTCAATTAAGACTCCGTTAATTGGAACAAAATGTTATGATCCTATTGCAATGTATAGGACTTGAGTCCCACATCGGTTAAATGGGGAGCTGATGCAGCCTTGGGCTTTCCCACCTTAATAGCTAGCTTTTGTGGTGTGATTTTCTAAGGTTGTATCAATGGTATCAGGGCCACCCATCATCCTCCATGCCCACCATGCCATAGAGGCGCCTCACGACTGGGCGCCCGAGTCAAAAAGGGCTACTAGGAAAGAGCTACCTACACAAGAGTGAAAGCTACCCAGAGAGAAGCCATCGAGGATGACAGATGCGGAGTGTGGTGGGTTTGTTATGATCCTATTGCAAGGTATGGGACTTGAGTACCCCATCGGTTAAATGGGGAGTTGATGTAGCCTTGGGATCTCCCACCTTAATTGATAGCTTTTGGGGTGTGGTTCTCCTAAATGACTTCTTGTTTTTTCCTAGACAATCCAAATTACTAAAACGACTAATAATCTGGAGCGATGGGAACTAAGGTCCATGAACTGGACAACTTGACATATCAAATGAATAGCTGCTGTATCATGAATCTTATAGCCCATTTGCAATGAACAAAAATACTTTGGCTTCACTGGAACAAATCAAAGTTATTCAAATTTCCTTCGATCTAAAAGTAACCCCCAAAAGTCAAAAATCAACCTTTAAACGAATAGGATTAGCTAAATCAATTAGAACAATCAGTTCTTACAATGCATTTAAGAGATACCGCAGACATAATACTATAAAAAAGCAGCTTAGCTTAAAGAAATTCAAGAACAGCTCAACATAGAGACAATCTAAAGCACCATTAAGATCAATATCATAGATTAAGTAGGCGTTTGAAAAGGGAAGCCCGGTGCACTAAAGCTCCCGCTACGCGCAGGTCTGGGAAAGGGCACCACCACAAGGTGTATTATACGTAGCCTTACCTTGCATTTTCGCCAGAGGCAAAGGTTGTTTCCAAGGCTTGAACCTGTGACCTCCTGGTTACATGGCAGCAACTTTACCGGTTACTTCAAGGCGTTTGGACATAGTTTCGAATATTTTCCACTCTAAAATTTGTGGAATTGGAGTTGAAGACGGAGTTGTATTTTTGGCTTTGCAAAGAATATTTGGAATGATATTCATGTTTAATTTAAACGTATTTAAATACAACTTTCAAAGTGAAAAGTGTTTGTCTTCCAAATTTGAAATACAACTTCAAGTTGAATTTGGAATTTTCGTGGCAAAACAAAAGTAAGCTTTTGAATGCAGACTTGGGAAACAGCCAAAACAGAAAACTAGAAAAAGAGCAAAGTACCTAAAGGAAAATCAAGAACCGGCTCAATAAAGAGACCGTCCAAAGCACTATTATATTTTCTTTACCCCCTCACACGAGCTCATGGGTTCAAGCCGTAGAAACAACCTTTCGCAAGGTAAGGTTGTGTACTTGTATAGACTGCGTACAATAGACCCTTGTACTCCAGACCTTCACGCCGCGCATAGCCGTGCAACAAAGATGACCCTTTTGCATACAGATAGGGGAGACACCCAAAGCAGACACTAAAAAAGAGCAAAGTAGCTAAAGGAAAATCAAGAACCATCTCAATAAAGAGACAATCTAAAGCATCATAACATTATATTTTACCCCCTCACATGAGCTCACGGGTTCAAGCCTTGGAAACAAAAAGGCTGCATACAATAGACCCTTGTAGTCCGGACCTTCCCAGACCTCCGCGCATAGCAGAGCAACAAAAATGACTTTTTTAATACTAGAAAAAGAGCAAACTAGAGAAACTAAAATCAAGAACAGCTCAACACAGAGACAATGTACAACACCATTAGAATCATTTCTAACCCTTTTTGCGTACAAATTTGAGACACCCAGAAAAGAACACAACAAAGAGAATCTTAAACACCACACAAACAACATACACAGCATAGTCCCACAAAGTGAGAGGGCAACGTCTACACGGACCTTACATCTACCTCGAAAATGGAGAGGTTGCTTCTGATAGACACTCGCCTCAAAGAAAAAATAGTCTAAAGCAGTACACAAAAAGAAGTAATACAAGTACAAGACAGTAACAAAAAAAAACAGATAGCAGTAGAACACTAAGAGGCCGTTTGGCCATAGAAATTATTCACTTTTTTCCGAAATTTTTTTTTCACTTTATAGAATTTGCGGTGTTTGGCCATAGATATTTCAAAAAGTAAAAACAACTTTTTGTTGTCTTCACTTTTTTTCAATTCAAATTTCAACTTTTATTATTATTACATATAACCCCAATTTTTTTTAATATTACACAAAGCCCTTATTAATTGCACAAATCCAGAACCAACAATCATAAACAAATGCCGACTACTATTTGTATTTTTCTTTCACTATAATATTACACAAAGCTTATTAACTGCACTAGATCGGAATAACTCTAGAGTTTTGCAAATTCAATTTGGAACACATATCCGCAGTCCTATATCACTTAAACAGTGCAAAAAATGTTATATTCAGAACTTATTTGCTAACTTTTCTTTATGTGTTGCAATGAGCAATCAAAATGTCAAAAGTAGTTGCATAGCACTAAGATTAGCAATATAAATTACAACCTTCACCTCTTATGATAAGTATATGGCCAATAAGTTGCCCAGGCAAGCACTTCATGATTCAGAACTAATTATGCAAACTAATAATAAATGCAACTTTACGGGGCAAGTAAATTGTTTGTGTTGCATTTGCCCTGAGCAACCAACATTTTTTCGTCAGAATATATTGTGGAATGCATTTTGTGAATCAAAGTCAAAATCGTCAAAATATTTTTTTGTCAGGTAATTTCTTGAGACATTAAAGTCATTTAAATCAGTAGATAAATTAGTTGAGTAATTTTGATAGATTTTAAAGGTTTAGGACATAATATTAAATTTTAAAAAAACTTTTCAAAAGTCTAAAAACAACTTTTAAAAACACATGCTTAACACAACTTCAACTCTAACTTCAAATTTTTTAAATATTTATGGTCAAACGCCTACTAAGTACACAAAATAACACGATAGTTAAAGTACAAGAACACAAAATAATACGATAGTCAAAGTACAAGAACACAAAATAACACGATAGTCAAAGTACACGAACACAAAATAACACGATAGTCAAAATACAAGAACACAAAATAACACGATATTCAAAGTACAAGAACACAAAATAACATGATATTCAAAGTACAAGAATAACATATAGTAACAGAAACCGAAGAAACAACATATAGCAAGAGAATTGAAAGAACTAGTATGGATGGATCAACAAGAAAACTTACTCCTACCTATTAACTTTCTAAGCTAAGCTCAATAAACATGAAGAAAATATTTTTTGCATACAGATTTGGAATATACCTAAAATAGGAAACAAGAAAAAGAGCACAGTAACTAAAAGAAAATCAAGAATCAGCACAACATCCAAAGCACCATTAGAATCAACTTCAAAGATTAACAAAAAAAGACCTTTTGCATACAGATTTGGGAGTGATAGTGCCATTTCTGCAGAACTCTTCCAATAACTTGCTTGTAGAAATCAAATAAGATTAAACACCACAGCACTACGTACTAGTAGTAGTTTGACAGTTTTTAGGAGCACAGTATTATTTAATTATTGTACTTATAAGTAGTTTGGCAATTACTATTACTGAAATGATAAATGATGAGATTAGTTATATTTAACTTATTTCTATTTGGTGTTTGATGTAATGTATTAAAAACTAGAAGTGCAACGCTCATGTCAGCACGGGTCCAACAATAAAATATGTGAATTGTAATTTTTAAGCTTTAGAATTTATGTTGGAGTAGGAAGTTTGAGCAGTAAAATATTTTCATTGGTACGATAAAATATATTTCTGTAAACTTTTTGTCAAACTTTTCTTTTGTATGTATTCCTTTTATTGAAACGTAGTAGTCGTTTGTTATAGTGTATAAATTTTCTTTTTAAATAAAATATATTAGTAATGCTTCTACTAATAAATGTTGGTATTATTTATGTTAACATTAGTTCTTATACATTGTTTAACGTGCTGCATTAAAATTTACCTTTTCGATTTTGATATATTTAAATAAAAGTTTTTTTTTTAAAAGAATTGCATATACATTTTAAGATTTATTCGAGATCTAGCACGGGTTCAATATATTAATTTTTATCTCAATTTATATGACACAAATAGAATTTAGATAATTAATCATACTTTTAATGGGTATTTAGATAATTTAATTTGTTAACTATTGTAATTTATAATATTTTTATGTAATTTTCAAATAATATATTATTTTTCTTGTCCAAACTTTTGTGGCATTGATAGTCAATTATATTTTAAAAATAATTTAAGTTTTTAATTATTGTGATTTATAATACTTTTCTTCTATTCCAATTTCAATGACACTAATATAATTTCAAGAGTCGACCAAATATTTTATATCTTTTAAATCTTTTAAGTTGTTAATTATTGTGATTTCTAGTATTTTTCATGCAATTTTTTTGAAATATATAACATATTAAATTAATTTTAGATATTTTAAATTGATAACTATTGTAATTTATAATACTTTTTATATATTTTTTTTTGAATAATAAATGCTACTCTCTTTGTTCAGAGTTTTGTGTCGACGATAGCCAATTATATTTTTTAAATAATTTAAATTTTTTATCATTGTAATTTATAATATTTTTTCTATTTTAGCTTATGTGGAACAATGCTTAAATGATCATAATAATTAATTAGGAGTGATATAGTAAAATGTAATTATTATTATTTATTATTATGTATATGTGTTGATTCAAGAAGAATTTGGAAATATTTAGAAATGTGTTGAATGTTACAAATGTTAATAATCCATTTGGTGCTTCTTGATTTCTCTACATTTATCTCTTGTTTGTTTTTACTCTTTTGCCCTTTAAATACGTTACTCTTCTTATCCAAATTTTTATGGCATTGATAGTCAATTATATTTTAAAAATAATTTAAATTTTTAATTATTGTGATTTATAATACTTTTCTTGTATTCCAATTTTAGTGACACTAATATAACTTCAAAAGTCGACCAAATATTTTATATCTTTTAAATCTTTTAAGTTGTTAATTATTGTGATTTATAGTATTTCTCATGTAATTTTTTTGAAATATATAACATATTAAATTGTTCTTAGATATTTTAATTTGTTAACTATTGTAATTTATAATACTTTTTATATAATTTTTTTTGAATAATATATGCTACTCTCCTTGTCCAAAATTTTGTGTTGACGATAGCCAATTATATTTTATAAATAATTTAAATTTTTTATCATTGTAATTTATAATATTTTTTCTATTTCAACTTATGTGGCACAATGCTTAAATGACCATAATAATTAATTAGGGGTGATAAATGTCATGAAAATTTTACTCTTTTACCCTTTGAATATGTTACTCTTCTTGTCCAAATTTTTATGGCATTGATAATCAATTATATTTTAAAAATAATTTAAGTTTTTAATTATTGTGATTTATAATACTTTTCTTCTATTCCATTTTCAGTGACACTAATATAACTTCAAGAGTCGACCAAATATTTTATATCTTTTAAATCTTTTAAGTTGTTAATTATTGTGATTTCTAGTATTTTTCATGTAATTTTTTTGAAATATATAACATATTAAATTATTTTTTTCTTTTTCAACTTATGCGGCACAATACTTAAATGACCATAATAATTAATTAGGGGTGATATAGTAAAATTACGGTTGAAGCAGACATGTCATAAATGTCTATTTTATTTTTTACTTAAATATTATTAATTTTTTAATGTATAAATAACTTATAATAATTAATTAGGAGCAGTATAATAATTAATTAGGAGTGATATGGTACAATTACGGTTGAAGCAGACATGTCATAAATATCTATTTTATTTTTTAATTAAACATTATTTATTTTTTAATGTATAAATAACTTATAATAATTAATAAAGTGTAATATAATAATTAGTTAGGGATAATATAGTACAATTACGGTTGAAGCAGACATGTCATAAATATTTATTTAATTTTTTAATTAAATATTATTAATTTTTAATATATAAATAATTTATAATAATTAATTATATGTGGGCTCCATCATATTAGCATCAATGGCAAAGTGATAATTTATTAGAATGACATGAGTTGTAATTAATTCAAAATGGAAGGACTTTTCTTATAGTTATTGATAAGGTCCAAACATTAAAACAAAAAATACAATTTTTCTAAACAAACTAATCTTGTAAAGTATTTTATAGATCTTAGTATTCTAAAACTTTGTTTTAATACCCATAAGCTAACATGTCAAAACCATCATTTCTAATATATAGAAAAGAAAAGAAAAGAAAAGATATATATATAATAAAAAAGAAAAAAATATATATTTTTTAAATAATTTAAATTTTTAATTATTGTGTAAAACTTTTTGTACTAAGTTACATTATACTTAGATGACGAAAGGTTTTGGGGTCAACATTGAATAATGAAGGACAAAAGTTTGGTGGGAATATAACTGATTACGTTGACGATATGGCAGTCTGATTGTTGACTAAGCTTTTTCTTTTGTTTGTTTGTTTTGATTTTTAAAGAAAATCATGACATGTATCTAACTCTTGTCTTAGAGTCAATAAAAGTGAGCATTCATATCGAAATCTTTTCTTGTATGATTAATATATATATATATATTCTTGTGGAAGATAATTTAATGTCTAGCACCACATATTATTATACTTCCTTCATTTAAAAAGAACGACTTAAAAAAAAATTAAATTTATTAAAATATTTTTTAATTTTGTGGTCTTAAATATATCATGTGGAAAGTTCAAATTAAAAAATTATTAAAAAGGAAAGAATATTATTCTTTTTTAAACGAATTAAAAAAAAATAGGCAACCGTTGGTCAATTTTTCTTTTAATTAAATTAAATCATGAATCAAGGACGAATTTAACATCGCCCAACCTTTCACCCACCACTTTTGATAAGATATTTCCCTCTTTTCTTTTCAGTCTTTTCAATTTCTCTCACTTACTCTCTTTTTTTTTTTTTTCTTTTTTTTCTCGAGTGATAATTAACAATGTAGTGTAGGTACACTACAAAAAACAGTTCAAATTACGGAGTTTTTTGCGTGGATTATTTTAACTTTCATAAAATTATATGAAATGTGAGGTTAAAAAGTCGTCGCTAAAATTTATAAATTTGCAGGGGTTTTAAACCTCCGCTATCAATAGAAAAATAGCCTATACCATTAAAAAAATTTCCCTCATTTTTTTTTCATTGGCCAAAATTTTCCCTCATTTTTTAATTCACCTTCCATTCCCCCAAAATCTCCCTCTCTCTCACATTTCCCCCAAATCAGCTTTCACTATGTTAACCCCCCCCCCCCCCCCCCTCCCCACAAAAAAAATAACTCAAGGTCAATTGATACGCCGGTCAATCGACTCCGGTCATTTTCCTTCGAAATTGACTCCGCCGACCGGTCATTGGAATTGCGCTGAACTCCGAAATTGTAAGAATCACTTGTTGTGTTGTTGTTCCCTCTCTCTCACATTTCCCCCAAATTAGCTTTCACTATGTTAACCCCCCCCCCCCCCCCCCCCCCCCCCCCTACAAAAAAAATAACTCAAGGTCAATTGATACGCCGGTCAATCGACTCCGGTCATTTTCCTTCGAAATTGACTCCGCCGACCGGCCATTGGAATTGCGCTGAACTCCGAAATTGTAAGAATCACTTGTTGTGTTGTTGTTGTTCTTATAATATTGTTGTTCATCTTCTGTTCATTATCTTCTTGTTGTTAATATAGTTTGGGTGGTTGATTTGGTGTTCAAAACACCTTGTGGATGCATCACAGTGACAAAATTAGTCTTGAGTTTAGATGCATTATGCTTTTAGATCTACAAATTAACTTGCATTTTTTTCAACATGAAACTGAAATACTAGAGAATAATAGCTAAACAGAGTAGAAATTAGGCACTTCAAGTACATTTTGTAAAATGGTGATTCCTGAATTGAAGTAACAAGCTTAATTTGAGTGAGAAATGATGAAATACCCATAGATTTACAGTGTGACTTGCATTTCTCTGAAAAATGGAACAAAAATGGTAGAGAAAAAGAGCAAAATGAAGTAGAAATTGAGCGTTTCAAGTACATTTAGTAAAGAAGAACTGACAAGCTTAATTAGAGCGAGAAATGGTGAAATAATCATAAATTTACTAAGTAACTTCCATTTCTCTGAAAAATGGAACAAAAATCCTAGAAAAACAGACAAAAAAGAGTAGAATTGGAGCATTTCAAGCACATTAAATACATAAGAATAAGAAGAAAACCCCCAAATTTTAGGAAAAACAGACCAAAAATTGAGTAAAACTGGAGCATTTCAGGTACATTATTTATAGAAAAAGACGGAGAAACAAAAAACACCAAGAAAAATGAGAGTTAGTAAGTTGAAAGTAGAAGGTTAAAATTTACAAGGAAAATGGTGACATACCCATAGTACCAGAGGCATCACTGCCACCATAGAAAGTAGCATGAGCACTCTGCCATGCTCCACCAGTATAAACACCTGGAATTCTTCCTGTTATTGTTGGCCGTGTCGTGTAGTTGTTGGGGTCACGTTTTGTGCTTGAGTTGTGGACTGTTTTAGGACTGTTTTGGTGCATTCCAAGTTTGTAATCATGTATCTAAAAGATTTTTGTATTTGCTAAGAAGATGAAACTCTTCCGTACTTTTTCAAAGTTTGTTGATGATTTCAGCCAAGCGAGCTTCATCTCTCTGTGTAGCTGTTAGATCTACCAACAAATCATGTTGTCATGATTAAGATATTACTGTATATTGTATTTCAAATTTCCCTTTATCTTGTCGCAGACGTATGAGGAGTATCTTGAAGCTCATAGCAGAGGTAACAAAAGATCGAACCAGTCTGTTAATACTCTTTTGACATTTTTCTTGTTATATATTCCTTTATTAGAGATAAACCCATGAATCATGTTGTTTTGGGTTGGATTTCGCAATAATTGTAAAGCGTGTCTCTATTTCAGAAAATTCTATTCTAGCTTTCTTTCTGTATTGAGAAAAGTATTTAGCTTTTATTTTTCTTCTCTATCATGATTAAGTGGTTCCATTTATGTATTTACGCCCATATTTTGTGAGTGCCCTTGTTCGATATATGTATCCATCAGTTGAACCTTCATATGTATGAATCAAAAACGCCTAAGAACTTCAATCTGATAGTATTTATCCAACAAAGATACATAATTTTTTCAGGACTAAAGATCATGCCAGAAGCAATCCACTGCCCAGTAGATTCTGTAGATATCGTTAAAAACTCATGTTTAATTTTCACATCATTGCATTACTTTCAAATAGTTGTAGTTTTGATTTCATGTTGAATTGCATTGCTTGCTATGATGCTCATTGGTTTGTTATGAGAATTGTTACAGTATATACTCTAATCTATATCTGCAGTTGTTATACCATTGTTCTCTGCTGAATTTTAGTTTTTTGTATAATTGTATGATATGTCTATTTATTAGCTTGTTGCATAAGGTTGTAGTTTTCCAATTTTATATGGCAGGGCTTAGTCTCATAGTCATTCTGCTTTACCCACCCTAGTTCTTACTTCCCAATCTATAGATATTTGAATATGAACCCAATTATTACTGTTTTACTAACTTGGGAGTATGTTTGAGACTGAAGGCATGAATTATGATCTTAAAGATGTTGGCTAAGATCATATTGGATATTCTGACAATCGTTTCAAGAATATCTACAATAATTTTCCAGTTATCCTTTTCTATATCGTGTCTTGTTAATGATAGTCAGTGATATTTTGGGCTTTCATTTACGAATTTTTTCTTTATGAAATCTTAGGTGATATTTTGCATATTCATCAAATTCTTCAATGGATAAATCTTAGATTGGAATGCCAAGAAATACACTAGAGTATTTGCTTGATTTGAATCAGTTTTTAGATTTTGCATTTACCAATGGAGCTATAGGAGATAAAATAAAGTGCCCATGTCTTATATGTGGTTTTACAAAGTGGAAAATAAAAAATGTGGTGTTTCACCATTTGATGAACAAGGATTTCCCCCAACATTACGTCACTTGGGTTATGTATGAGGAAATGAATATTTTGCCTAATTCCAAAAACATAGAGGTCACTCAAGATGCACCACCTTTTGAAAATCCTATTGAATTATTGATTAATGAAGCATTTGGGGGTTTAAAGAATGAGGCTGTTGATGTAGGCCCGTCACAAGTAGCGGGAGAAGAAGAAACTTTACATGATTTTTCTGGTTCAAATAACCAAGATTATTTTGAATTGCTTAAAGATGGAAGTGAAGATTTGTATGAAGGATCCAAGTACTCAAAGTTGGAATTTTTGTTAAAGCTTTATCACATAAAGTGTTTGTCTGATTTAAGTAATAAAGGAATGACTATGTTGCTAGATCTACTTAGGGATGTGTTTAAATTTGCAAAGATCCCTATATCTTTTTATGAGGCTAAGAAAATCATCAACAAGTTGTGTCTTGATTATATCAAGATAGATGCTTGTCCAAATGATTGTATGTTGTACTGGGAAGATGATGTTAATGCAGAATCGTGCAAGTATTGTCACACTTCTAGATGGAAGTCCGAGAAGGATAGCAATCTTGATCATGCTCCTAGTACAAGTAAGAAGCAACAGAAAAAGCAAAAGAAGAAGCAAAAAAAGCCTGCAAAAATTTTGCGATACTTTCCATTAAAATAAAGATTACAAAGATTGTTCATGTGCTCTAAAATTGCAGAGCATATGAGATGGCATGCAGAGGATGATAACAAAGATGGAATCTTAAGACACCCTCGAGATGGTGAATCATGGAAAAGGCTTGATACAAATTATCCTGAATTTGCTTCTGAGCCTCGAAATGTTCGATTAGGACTAGCTAGTGATGGTTTCAATCCTTTTGGATCGATGAGTACTAACTACAATATTTGTCCAGTGGTTTTGTTTCCATATAATCTTCCTCCTTGGTTGTGTATGAAGCAGTCAAATTTTATCCTCTCAATGATCATTCTAGGTCCATGTACAGTAGGGAATAACATAGTTGTATATCTACAACCACTTATTAAGGAGTTGAATGAGTTGTGGAGTGAAGGTGTGGATACTTTTGATTCATCAAAGAATGAAATGTTCAAAATGCGAGCAATACTTATGTGGACAGTTAGCGATTTTCCTGGACTTGATATCTTGTCTAGTTGGAACACTCATACTGGTCTTGCATGTCCTTCTTGTAATTTTGATGCAGAGCCTTGTCGACTTCATCATAGTAAAAAGTGGTGTTTTATTGGGCACCGTCTATTCTTGACAAGAAATCATAAATTTAGACTGATGAGACATCGTTTTGATAGAAATATAGAAGAGAGGGCCCCTCCAAAGAAGTTATCTGGGTTGAAAATTTTGCAGCAGGTGAAAGATATCAATGTCACATTTGGAAGACAATCAGAGTTGCAAAAAAGAAAAAGGAAAAAGAATGTTGGGAGGATACAACTCAACAATGGAAGAAGAAAAACATATTCTTTGATCTTCCATATTGGGAGTTTAATCCGTTGCCACATAATTTAGATTCGATGCATATCGAAAAGAATATGTTTGACAATGTTATATATACTTTGTTAAATAATAAAAAAAAGTCAAAGGATCATGCTAAGGCTCGAAGATATCTACAAGATATGGGCATAAGGCGTGATCTTTGGATCGATGAGAATGATGAGTGTAAACTTGTTGCATTTGCAATTCCAAAGAACAAGAAAGTGGCCTTTCTCAAGACTTTAAAGAATATCTCAGTGTCGGATGGTTATTCAAGTAATATATCTCGTCGTATTGATTTGGATAAAAAAATTGGATTAAAAAGCCATGATTGTCACATTATTATGCAACAGTTGTTACCCATAGCAATTCACAATGTGCTTCCAAGATAGGTTGTTGCAACTTTGGTTGAGTTTTCTTCCCTTTTCAGGCAGCTCTGTTTGAGAAGTTTAAGTTTAGCAGACTTAAACAAGCTACAAAATCGAATTGTGGAAACTCTTTGCCATTTAGAGATTTTGTTTCCTCCATCATTTTTTACTGTAATGATTCATCTAACTGTTCATCTAGTTGATGAGGTAAAAAAAGGTGGCCCGGTACATTATCACTGGATGTATTCTGTTGAGAGGTAAGATATTTGTTATTCAAAATCATTTAAATTGATTTTGCAGTAGTATTTCAACGTAAATGCTTTGTCTTACACGTTAATAATTCTGGGTATAGATTATTGGGCCATTTTAAGTCCCTTGTAGGGAACAAATCACAAGCAGAAGGTTCCATAGTGGTAGAAGCTTTTACTCTTTATTTTTATTATTTTAAGGAAATTGAGTCAAGGTTAAATCGACCTAGACGTGTAAATGATGAACCAAGCCAAAATGAGGCTTCTGAAAAGTCAAGTATGTTCCCTCAACAAGGTAAGCATGTTGGTGGCTTCGTAACAGAATCATTAACTCATTTGGAGAAAACATAAGTTCATCGATATGTGTTACTTAATTGTATGATCGTGAAGTCATTTATTGAGTAAGAAATCTACATTGATTTGATTTGTATGATATGTTTTGAGCAATTGGATTAAAATTACTAATTATACTACCTTTATAGTGAATTTAGAGATTATATCAAAAGAAGTACAAGAGGACGAAGAGTTTCAGCAATAGAGGTAGAAAGAAGAGTTAGTAAAGAGTTCCCTGATTGGTTCCCTAAGCGAGTATGTGAATGATATTAGAATTGTCATTGTGCAGTGCTTTGGCTTTCTATGTGCTGTAATTGTCTGTTTCCTCTTTTTTCACTGCAAGTGACTAGGCAAACCTTTTCATATACCCCACATCAGTACTAATTAATTTCTCGACTGAAAAACCTTCTCTAACTGTTTCAAGTGCACTGGTGACTGAAGAAAATAACACAGAGACATACAGAGATTAAGAAGAAGCAGAAAAGTAGCTAGGTTTCAGGGAGATCAACATGCAACAAAAATAGCTAATTCTAGGTTGAAAACCAACGATCAATGATTTTTTCTGTCTAACTAGTGATGATAATAGTGATAACTTGTTTGACGGCTAACCTGCTGGCACTACCAAGGAACAACGCCCTGCTATTGATCAACTTTTCGATAGATACGATACTAAAATTCGACAATCCTATAGTTTGGAATTTCATGACTACCCCAGTGGGGTTGTTGAAATAGAGCCAATTCTTAATCTGAAAGAGTTTTGCGATTTTGAGATCATGATGAAATTGGCTAACCAGGAATACAATGAGAAGGAGTGCAATGTTTTCAAGTTTTTGAATATTGAGGGAGCAAATTATATGATATCGGGATACGATCAGTAATATCGTACACCAAGGAATTGATATTAACACCTATATAATATCATAGGGAATAAGAAAGAGGTCAAAACCCACTTCTTAAACTCATTTAAACTATCTCACAAGTCTTAATGGCAGAAAAGCTTACAAACTATAATCAATCTTATTACAAAACTAAAAAAATTTCTAACAAAGCTTTGGCTTAACAGGGAATAAGATTGATCTATCTGTAAATTTTTTTATTTGTATGCTCTGTAGTATCTTGCTTAAGGTTTCCTTGTAGACTTTATGTCCTGCAAGGAAAGGTTCATTTATACACTCTTGCAGTATTTAGTTTCCGTTGTTAATGCTCTTTTTCTTTTATGAAGAATCTCTTTTCTTTTGTAGGCATTTGTATTACACTACTTCATATCTATGAATCCATCTGTAACAAAACACAGAATCTGGTTCATTAATGAAACTTAGTTCTTTGTTAGTAATTTCATACAGAGACATCACCAAGTTAACTATTTAGTAAGAAGAGATGGATGTAGTCTTAGTTTAATTTGATTTTCTAGTAGTATTACAATTAGGATATGCTTATTTTCCTTCAGTCATAGGAAAATCACATTGGTGAAAGGGATTACGACTGTTTTCCACTTGAAAACAGGAAATGACACAGTTGGTTGCTATTGCAATTCTTTGTTTCGCTGTCCACCTAGAGTAGGACATTTTGAACTTTCCAATCACTTTGTTATGCTCTAACATATCAAAATTAGTACTCCCTGGCATTGATCGTCTAATTTGCTTATTTTCCTTTGTGCTTCACCTTTCTTTGAGGTGCATATTAGTCCAATGCTTATGTATCAAAATCTCGGAATGACATTAAGAAAATATTTGTACTTGAGTTATAAGGACAAAGTTTATCGACTGATTTTTATACTTTGCATTTTTATGTAGCCAAGTGATGCGGCTAGTGGATCCATTTCGCCCATGGATGCAAGGAAATCACGCGATGATAATGATCTTAACGATATTCTTTGAATTCGTTGCATTTGTCTTGGGTATTCAATTATGACGATGTAATTGTGTAATTGGAGTGAATCTTAGAATATTGAAGGTTTTGTGTTTACATTTGATTTTGGAGTTTGAACTTTGAAGATACTAGTTAATATTGAAAATTCGGAGTTTAAAGATGTTAATGTTGAAAATTTAATTTTGAAGTTTAATGTTCAATGTATTTTTGATATTTGTCAATTACAATGTTTAATTACTCTGTTGTATTAATGATATATGAGTTGAACACATATTGGATTGTACGTTATGCCTAAAGGATCAATTAAATTTGAGCTAAAACTAGAATCTATAATTAGTTATTAAAAATGGATGGGCTCTATTAAATTTTAAAAAAAAATAATTGCGGAGGTTTTAAACCCTCGCAATTTCAAAAGAATCAAATTAAGATTAACGGGGGTTATAACCGCCGCAAATAATTACGGGGGTTAAAACCGCTGCAAAGTAATTATGGGGGTCAGAAAAAATCGTCGCAAATTGTTTGTGACGGCTCGAATTGTGGGGATTTTGGAAACCGCCGAAATTGTATTTTGTGGGGGTCAAACTGTAAATTTAATCTCGTAATTTGAACTGTTTTTTGTAGTGAATAATATAGGAAATTTGTTGGTCGATTTCTTGGAGGAAATAACTGATTAAATAAAAAGTTGAAGATTACCAGGTCAGAATTGTTCGTGTTTAATTTATTGGTCTTTTTATTAAAGATTGTGTTTTTTGTTAGTATTTGTAAATATTTATTTGTAGTACTTATTTTAGTGGAAAACGTATTAGTATCTATTTAACCCTTTGTGATGAAGAATCATAGTGTCCCCCCACTAACGTTGAATTTCGTGTTACTCAACATTTGAAGTTGGATTGCACTTGACATTGTTTTTTCATTTAGGCAATTGGAGTTTCAAATTTTCAATATCATATGTGGAAAGTTTGCCTCTTGTTGTAATACTCCAATAAACAAGTAAAGTCAAACCTTCACAATAAAAAAAACTAGGATAATTAAAAGTATATATAGTTGATTTTGCAATTCATGAATAACATATACTCCCAAGAGCGGATAAAAATATAAACTTCATGAATTTTAACTTTTAAAAGGTTGAGTTATATTACGTATTAATAATTAGATTTGAGATTGATTTTTATACATAATATAAGGTCTAAATTAAAGTTATAAGGTTCGATCGAATCTGTAAGTAATCTTCTAACTCCATCCTTCTAATAAATCCCTATGTTTTCAAATGTTAGTCATCGAAATATAGTAATTTGTTGTCATAGAAATAACTTAATACACAAACCTTTTTTTTCTTATTTTAAAAAATTAAAGTCTTTTCAAATATGTGATTTTAAATATGTCATAACATTTGTATAAGTTAAAATTTTTGAAACTTGTCAGTCATAAATAAACATGTCAAAATATTTATATGGCTATAAACATCTTTTCAAGGAAATATAGTGTTATTTGGTTTATGTGAATTGAAAAACTTTTTGCCACCACTTCCTACAAATAAAATTATGAAAAACAAAAGAAAAAGAGTGTGATACCTCAAAAAGACTATATTAAACCTTGTATGTGTATGTATGATCATGTAAAGATTCTGTTTGAACCTACAAAAGTGGCAAAGTACTGAGTAGGTTTTTTTTTCCTCATCGGGGTCCGGTACCCGCATCGGAGCCCTGACTAATTCGGATCACGCATTGCAGGACCCATTCTGGGGGTGGCACTCGCAACAGAATTTTTTCCATACTCGATACTCGAACTCGAGACCTCTGATTAAAGATGGAGTGATCCCAACACTACACCACAACCATATTGGTACTGGAGTTTTTCACAGACATTGGAAATTGTCTGCAAGCTAGGTATATTTATATTTTTCACCTTTAATGGGGGTAAAGAACATCTCTTTCCTAAAAATGAGAAAGCATAACACACAAGTTTATATAAAGAAAACTTTATCTTAAGGAAAAGAAGATACCAAAACCTTTACCACCAATTATAACCAAGCACCTCAACACATGCACTTACCTTTCTCATTATACTTTTAAAATATCCTATCACTATCTTGAGAGGAAAAAGAAAAAAAAAAAGCTCTTTGGACTTGTTCTAATGTTGTTACTCTATCATAATGTCCTAGAGATTTTATCCCAAGATCAATTGATGATATTTCTTTAATTGGAGATTCAATATCATCGATTATGAAGAGCGAATTGTCGTATCAGCAACGAGAGTAATAACAACAGATAGTTCATAGACCAAAGCGAACATCTATAGGTACTTTTTCACCTTCTCATCCTCATCCTCATTCTCGTAATACGTTCTACCAATGAGAAAGCCCGTTTTAGGCCCGGAACGACGCACGAACCCTTTAATATGGTGTGTAGCCATCCTTTGCACCTTCATAACCCTAGTCGTGATCGTCGCCGGCCTCATCGTCTTCATCGGATACATGATCGTTAGGCCAAAAGTTCCACAAATGAGTGTGACAAGTGCAAATGTGGACATGTTTGCCTATGACATGTCTAATCTCCTATCAATCAAGGTCTCAATTGTGATCAATGCTAAAAATGACAATGCAAAAGCCCATGCAACTTTCTATGAGTCAATTTATACACTAACTTTCCATGGTGTTAAAGTTGCCTATTTAAGAGCTGACCCTTTTGATGTACCCAAAAATAGCTCAATCCCATTGTACTATCCTGTGGAGTCAGCGTCGATCGCGTTGACTCCAGAGGAAGGCCAACTTGCTGAGGTGTCATTGAGTCAAAAACTAGTTGTTCTTGATCTTATAGGTAGTTCAAGAACTAGATGGAGATTAGGTTTAATTGGTTCTGTTAAGTTCAAATTGCACCTTATTTGTAAGCTTAAGTTACCATTAGATGGAAGTACTATTTACCCTAAATGTAGCACAAAATCTAGATAACTTGTGTTCAATTACTAATATGTTTTAAGTTATATATGTCATCAATGTAAATTCTTGACTAGATATTATTATGGAGAAAATAATATGCTTCTTCATGTTTTCCTATTTTTAGTGTTAAGTGTTAACAGTGAGGTACTTTTGTACACCCTAGAATTTCTTTAGATTAATATTATGAGATTCGTGGAAGAAGCAATATTCATCAATTATTAATTTAGTTCTCTTATTTTCTACAATTTTTTACTACTTTCTTAATTATTTTTTCTAGTCTCAGAATTATAATAAACCTGTTTGACTTGGATTTAAATAAATAATTTCATTGTTTAACTCAATAATTATTTATGTTCAATTTATTCTGAAAAAAAGTAAAACAAAGTTATTAATGAGCTATTAGACAATTTCTTTGTACAATTAATGTAAGGAATAGAAAATGAGGAAAATGTTCCTTTAGAAACTTGTGGTGTTAAATAAATAATGACATTTTTGTGGCAATAAAATCCTAAAATCAATCAAGTTAAGACTAAAATATTCCTAGGTATAAAATATATTATTTTGAGATACACATAAAAAGGGTTCAATGGAATAAATGAAGTAATAGAAGTCAATGGTAATTTAGCCCACAATATATAGGAAGTCATTATTTAACCCTTAACCTAACAAGTCCATAGTTTCAATCTCAGCCCATAATAATCACTACATTGGCTAAAACCCAATCCTAGCCCAAATTACTTGCATGATAAGCACAAGACAAAGTGTTAAGAAAAGGGAATTTATTAGCTCGATGGGTTAGTTATCTGAATCCATCAATTTCGTGAAGGTTTGATTCTCTATCTTATAAATTCTTTATCGTGTTTTCTTTCCATGCGCCCGTTTAACAGAAAAAAAACATGTTAAGCTTTAGGATAGACTGTATGTGCGAGATTCAGGGGTGGTAAAAACAAAACCCAACTCACTAAATCGGATTAAATTTGGTCGAATTATTTACACACTCATTTATTAATTCAATCCATTTCAACCAATTAAACTTTGATTTGATATATAGCACAAATTAATTTATGAAAAATCTTACTACAAATATTTTTAAAATATAGTATATATTTTTATTTGATCATAATTTTTAAAAAACTTTTATCAAGTATCTATATCTATAATATATTAAAAGTGTAAAGACCCTTAGAAAAGTGATTTGAACTTTTTTCCCTTCATTAAAAGATTGTCCTTCAGACAAAAGCGTCTTTTTACTATTTACCTAATAATATTTAATTAATTTTAGGACTTCAAACCCAACTAAAATCGAATTCCTTTCCCCCCTCTTTTTTAGGACTATGTATATTTTTTTTTTTTAAACATGAACTCCTATTTTGTATTAAATAAAAGGAAAGCAAAAGTCTATCAAAAACTAGAAAGGGCTAAAAAAGATCACTCTTATTTGTGTTAGTTTAGTTTATTTGAAATTTAAAATATTTTATTATTGATAAATAATTAATGAAAAAAGTAAAAATCAATCATATTTATATAATTTCTTTATAGAAGAAAAAAGTTTTGAACTTCTCTAAATTGAGAATTCTTTTAGAAAAATACAATAATATCTAATATGAACATATGGAACAAGATATATTTATTTTTGTTCTTAAATGATTCTTTATTATTTGATTTGAATTTTCTTCTTTGTTTAATCACCAAGATACGTCAAAGAAATATATTTTTGTAATATTTAATTTACTTAGATGCATTGATTTCGTAGTTTTCTTTTTTCCAATTTTGGTATCTTGAAGATGAATGATGATTATGATGATATATACAATTAACGATTAAAATTTTGAGTCATATAAAATATTATGATTATTTTTTCTTTCTAAAACACCAACCGTAATTTAAGGGGTTGTCAATATATTTTACACCTACCTCATTTGTATCTTTAATATTTACAACTACTATATATCTAATTAAATAAATTCTCTTACTTTTTGATTAAATATCGTATTTAGTGTAGCGTTTAAATTTATTATAGTGAGGTACAAGTGCAAGGCGCATACACCTAAACTAGTTAATTTATAAAAGAACAAATAAGACAACTAAAACTTAGTAAGAATTGGATGGGTTGGATTGTGGCCCACATTTTAATTCATTTTCACCTAACCCATGAAATAGTTACAAAAAATCTCAACTTTACTCTCTTTCATTACAGAATACCCCAAATTCCCAAACTAATTACTAATATATTATATTTACAATTTCTCTCTCTATAATTCATATACATAACTTTACCTTCCCCTCTCACGCTTTTATTTTCTTAGAAGATGCCTAAAATCAAGGAGACTCAATTTTTCAAATTTTGACTGTTCTTCTCAAGTTCCTATTTTTAATTGATAAAAATCCTACAAAAAAAAATCTTAAACCCTACCTCAAACTCCCCCTCCCTCCCTCCCTCCCCAATCAACCGCCATAAATGGGAGAGTAAATACATCAAATCATTCCTGAACTTGTGGCCAAAACTTACTTTAGACCCTAAATTAATTGGGCAATTATATACCCCTTTAATAACTTTAAAGTGAATCTTTTACCCCCCCTAATTGCCGACGTGGCAAATTCTTTAATAATCTGCACATAAATGGCCCAAAAAAATGTAGAAAAAGTGGGGCCCACCTTCTAAATTTTATAAATTCTTATATATATATAAATAATACATATATATTCTTTACGTTTTTAAATAAATATATAAAAATAGTATATGTATATAAAAATATTATATGTGTGAGATTACTTTTTTTTTTTTTAAAATTATAATTACTTCAACTTCCCTTGATAGTACAAAATTAGATACTTTTACTCTCATAAAGAAGAGGATGAAAGAAAAGGTATGTATATGTATGAAATTTCACATTGTCGAGAATTTTTATGTCACATCATATACATGTATGAAAGTTGTTATTTTATCCCATATACATAATATTTTTATGTATATGAGCTCATATACTTTAAATTTGTTATGTATATGTGATGAAACAAACACTCATGGATTGTTTATTTTAGAACATATACATTAAAGAGTTATGTCTATGTTTTGCATTAACAGTATTATATATAACACAATTATGTTTTATTGATCCATATACACAATTCTATTATGTATATGTGTTGAAACAGACACTTTTGGATTGTTGTGTTTTTAGAACATATACATTTCAAAATTATGTATATGTTATGTATTAACAGTGTTATACGTAACACAGTTTGTATATGGCTTTGTTAGACAAATTGAGGCGTGTTTATTTCAGCCTATATACATAGAATTTTAATATATATGAAAGAATATTAGACATGAATATTAAACATTGTTTTATGTTTTCAAGTTTTGAAATTTTTTGTTTAGGTTTTGTTGCATACTAAACTAATATTAGTTTGCAGTGTATATTATTATAGAGATGCAATTTAGATGCAACTGCCAAAATCGACCAGAAATTTCTCAATCTCTAATACTGATCGTTGAAATTAATTCGGTGTTTTAAAATTTTGAAATTGAAAAACTATTGCTGAATTATATAAATTTAAATAATCAAATATTACACATACGAGACATGTACTATTATACTTATATAGGGTGAAGAATTGTAAGTTCAGGAGCCCGCCTGAAGAACAGGGTGAAGAATTGTAAGTCCAGGAGCCCGCCTGAAGAACAGGGTGAAGAAAAAGAAAGACCAGGAGCCCACCTGAAGAACAGGGTGAAGAAAAAGAAAGTTCAGGAGCCCGCCTGAAGAATAGGTCAGTTGAATGTAAAAGTAGAAGTCGTCAACCGGAAACTCGACGGAATCTCACTCAACTTTAACTTTTTCTCTCACCAAATTACCTTTCGAACTACTCATAACCTGATTCCCTTATAACCCGGGATAGGTAGGATGTCCAAAAACAGGACTCGGTCATATTTTTCTTTTTATTTTTATTTTTATTTTTATTTTTACCTTTCAAATAATTGAAGAGTCAAAAATCATATCTTGTCTACTTCTTTGTATGAAAACTCTTCGAGATTTCACACAAAGAGGGGCAAAAATGTAGACACATGATTTTTGATCCTCCCTAAATTTTAACTTGTTTATTGATATTAAATATTTATATTTATATTTAATCATATATTATTTTGACTATTATTTTAGGTTTAAAATAATTAAATGAAGTTAATTTTAGGATATTATTTTATTTTATTCCTATTTTTTTAAAAAAAATATAATACAAAAATTAAAAAAAATTAAAAAATAATAATAATATTTTTTTTTATTTTTTTTTAAATAAATAAATAAGTTAGTAGTTTTGGTACTATCTTAATTATATAATTTATTTTTTGACTATTTTTAGACTTTTATTGTATTTTTTGAAATATAAAAATTAATTAATTAATTATTATTATTATTATATTATTATTATTATTATTATTTTATTTGTTACTATTATCTTATTTATTTATTTATTATTTTTTGTTTTTTTTATAATTTAAAAAAAAAATAAAAAAAATCTTATCCTAAAGAAAAAAACTAGCTCAACCCATCCCTAATTTCCCACAACCCCCATTTTTATCCCACGTTTCCCCCTATTCCCCAACTCCCACATACAACTCAACAAACGTGCATGCTATATATAAAAATCATGCAACAACACTCAGAGGAGGAGAATAGACGGAAAAAAGAAAAAAGAAGGAGAACAACATCACGGACAAAAAGAAAAGAGAAAAAAAAAAAAGAGAGAGATTTTTTACAGTACTATTCACCAAACATCGTCAAAAAAAAAAAAAAAGGCAGAGAAGAAAAATCAAAGTGAAAGAGTCTGAGTTAAAGGCTTTGTTTGCGGTTTTCAAGTTGGTGGCTTCTGAAAATTAGATATTGTTAACTTTCAAAGTCAAAAGATTATACTCGTTTCTTTATCTTGAATTCACCTCCCAAAGGTAACACTCAATTTCATTGTATAATTTAATATCGCAATTGTGCGAAACTTGATTTCAATGTCATGAATTACGTTACTCATTTCACGTGTTCTTAAACGGTTATTACTTGTTGGCATTATAATATAAAAAATATATTTAATGTCTCTTTCTGTTGTATCTTTAAATCAAGAGCAGAAACTTTCTATTAACGGATTTTATTTTAAAGCCGATATGTTCATGCGTATGATTACCATGTTTTGAAAACAAGTTAAAGTTAAACATTAGGTTGTTGATTTTATATGCATCTCCGTTTGTCTTGAAAAACTATGTAGATAATATTTTTCTTTTCTGTTGCATTGGTCGAGAAGTTAAGTGTATGTATCTACAAATATTACCTAGTAATTTGCATTCAACATAATAAAGTATATAAACAAAGTGTTTGCATTAAAGAAATCACAGGCGGAGAGAAGAATAAAAGAAATAAAACATGGTAGGAGAAATTATCATTAAAATGAAGAAATTGTTTTTAATTTTAATTCGAAGATTAACTGGGTGGTTATTTAATTTGGAATTTAAATTCATAGGAAGAAGCAATTTTTGATTTCATTATTTTTTTTTCCTTGTCTTGTAAATTTCCGTGCTCTTGATTAGATTAGTTGATTTAATTTGTATGATAAAATATCTACAGTGTATTGAATTGTGAGAAAAATGTAAGTGAGCATATGATTTTTTTTTAAATATTATTTAGGAGTGCGAGTAGATATATATTATTGCTAAAGTATTGTTAAATATATTTATTGTTAAGTTAATTAAATTTTTATTAATAATTTGAGAAATGATGAGATAGGATACAAATTTATTCAAGACTCATAAAATGATAAAAGAAAAGAGAAAAAAAAATTGCAAGGGAGCGAGGTGAGTTATGGAATAATCTAAAACTAGTTGTAGAATAAAGAGCAAAAAGAGTAAAAATTGAATAAGATAAAACGTCTCGAGTTTACAAGAGCCGAAATGAACGCCTTTTACACTAGGTAAACTTTAGACACGTTTAAATTTTTCGTTTCAACTAAGAATGCGGCGCACGCATCTTTCTGAGACATTTAAAAATAATTCAAGGATGTAAAAACATACCTTGGTAAATATTTTTCTAAAATTTACTTGACAAATATTTTTCAACTTGTCACCGATTTATTTAAAAATAAACGAGACTTTAGATATATAAAATGAGCGATTTAGACCTTAACATAATTTTTTTAAAATAATTTAAGTTAAGATAAGTCAATAAAAGCGACCGTGCTAGAACCACGGGATTCGAGGGGTGCCTCACACCTTCCCCTCGATCAACAGAATTCCTTATCCATTTTCTATTTTCACAGACCAAATAAGAGTCATTACCTTCTGATTAGGGATTCAAAAAAGGTGACTTGGAATACCAAAACTCAATTTCAAGTGGCGACTCTGTAGATAATTTAATCCTTATTCAATATCGTCACTTTAATTGAAAAAACCCTTCGACTCGATCCCTCGGGCGAAAAAAGGGGTGTGACATCTCTGGCGACTCTGCTGGGGACTAAATAAGAATTCGAACTTTGATATTGACTTTACTTGCTTTAATTATTTTATAATGTGTTTATTGGTCTTATGTGCTACTTGTCGCTCATTTACTGCTTTGATATTATTTGAATTGTATTATAAACTGTCTTCTCTCGCGTACCCCCTCTAAGTCTCTGAAATAGGATAGAGGGAATGCAGCATATGCATCCCACCTTCTTTTGAGATAGCCGGAGTGTCAAGGCACCTGGTGAAGGATATAGTCACACATGTTAGGCGGGGTTCGGATCGACAACGAAGGCGGTGTTGCCCTGCTACCGACCAAGTTGTCCCTCTCCGGCTCGAGTGTCCGCTCGAGTAAGCCAGTCTAGACACTTATACCTATTAGGTTTTAACTTAGAAGAACTGAAAACTCAGAATCTGGTTATCCCTATTAGGTACCGCTTTATTTGCATCATATGCATTTGACTTAGCGGGACTCGGCACAGGGGTCGAGTCTATCTAGGACAGGTAACCTAATTTATAAAGACCAATATGTGCATCCTACGTGCTCTTTGACATTTGCTTGGAAGACTATTTATTTGTTGACCGGCTTTAGGCAATTTTAAAATACGAGAGATTAATTTATTCTCAAATTTAGTTGATCATTTTTGAAAGAAAAAATTTATTTTTAATATAAAGAAATTTTTTAGATATACAGCAACACAATTTTTTACAATCTTTATGAACTACGAGGGTCTGATTCTCACATCTTAGTGAGATACGTAGGAAGTCCTTCCCAGGATACGACCTTATCTTTTAAAAATTGTTCATAGATTTATTGGAAAATATTTTGGAAAATATGATTATTTTCGTAATTATTTTTCTAATTTTCAAGTCCAATTTTTATATATATTTTAACAGCCCTGAATCTTTAGGGATCATGAGACTAAGATTTAAAAAAATAATAATAAATAAATAAAATAAAATAATGATAATAATAATAATAATAACAATAAAATAAAAATATATTTCAACAACCCAGAATCTTTAGGGATCATGAGGCTAAGTTTTTACAAAAAAATATATATCAATTTTAACAAGTCCTGAACCTTTAGGGTCGTGAGACTGAAAATTTTATACAACTTCATACATAAAACGATCATTCTATTTTTCTTTATTTCTGAGTCCTTTTATTTTACTTTTGTACTTAGGGAATATTGTCTTCAAACATATAGATAAAATTGTCTAGAAGTCTGTTATAGCAAAGTTTTTGATAGAGTCAATTTAAATAAAAAATATTATCAATCTTGTTTCTCTCGCTTTGATTTTGATAAAATTGTTCTTTGCAACTAAGTTTAAATAATGGTCGCCCTAGGTTTTACAAGTTAAGTTATAAATTCTTTTCAAAATTAATAAATTAAGTTTTGTCTAAGACTAGATATTTATTAATCTTATGTCCCTTTCAATAGGTATAAAATGTCCCCCCCTGTTCGTGGAAAGCGTCCAAAAAGAAAGAGAGATGGGAATATACCGCTTCAGGTTGTGGATTGTACCCCTCTGCACATTTGATTATGGCGAAATACATAAATATTTGGATTTTTTGACGAGTATCATGAGAATCAACCCTAATAGGGAGGTGATTGATGCATTACTGAATTTCTGGGACACGAAGAATAATGTATTCCGCTTTTCAGATTTTGAGTTGACACCTACTTTAGAAGAGATAACAGGCTATGTTGGATATGGTGATATGCATCGGAAGAAACGTATAGCCCCAAGACTTATTTCGATAAAAAAATTTTGCAAGCTCATGAACATAAGGAACACAAAAGAAGAATCAATGAAAAAAGGTTGGGTTTCCTTGCAGTTTTTGTATGACAGATACGGAAGGCAAGAGGGGTTTCAAAAGTACGGTAAAGAAATTTGTAATAAGGGAAGTTTTGAGGCTTGGAAAATTCACAGACGATTTGCATTCATGGTAGACTTTTTAGGCACTATGGTCTTTCCAAGAAGAGAAGAAAAAATTAATATTCGTTTAGCGGGAGTGGCACAGATACTGATTAAGAAAGATTACACCATGATACCAATAATCCTATCTGATATTTACCGTGCTCTGACTGTTTGTCAGAACGAAAAAAGTTTTTTCGAGGGATGTAATATCTTGTTACAGATGTGGATTGTGGAGCATCTTTATTAACGTCCTACATTGACAAGGTTCAATCCCGAGCGATTTAATCGAATCAACGATTACGAGGAAAGGATGGAGAAATATAAGTGTCCAAAAGAAATTGGAGATTGGGTTAAACTTTTTCGTTCTTTGACAACAGATAAAATCACTTGGAATCTCCATTGGTTCCCTTGGAGCCAAGTCATATATAGTTCTGTCATTCGTCCATTCTTGTTATTAATGGGTATTAGAGGTGTTCAACCGTATGTTCCATTGAGAGTTCTACGTCAGCTAGGTAGGCGTCAAATAATTCCCATAACGGAAGACATGGCTGAGTTCGTATTTGAGGTTAGACCAGAGATTTCACTTCTAGAAGATTTGGCCCAGCAGATTTGGGAGGGTCGCCGTATTATGGGAATTGAAACGATGGTCATAGAGCATGAGAAAGGAAAAGTGCACCCAGATTACTGGAAATGGTTTGAAGAACAGTCGAGTCCTCCAGTCAGACCAGAAAAATCGGTTAAGGGACCTATAGATCAGGAAGCTGCAATCAGGATAGGAATTGAAAGAGCCATGTGAGAACACCATAAAGCCAACCAAGTTTTGAAGGAAGAATTAGAGCATGCCAGGGCAAAAATAGACGAACAACAAAGGGAATTCTTTGAATAGAAAGCTAAATCAGCAGCTATTGAGGTTGCACTTCGGGGACAAATCAAGTTTGCTACCACTAGGGGGTCGCACGTTGCAGAACTTGCCGCATCTCCCCGACAACAACTTCAAGAAGTTGAAAAGAATATGCAAGAAGAATTTGATCGAGAGAGATCTCAGTGGATTCGTGAAAGAGGAATATTGCGAGAACAGTTGGAGGTTGTTTCTGCTCGTGAACAATGTGCAAGAGAGATGGTTGATTTCTGAGATCGACAGGCCCAGGAATGGGATCAGGCTTTCAGTTCTCTTCGAGGGAAGGTCCACTGTGTAGCGTAGGATACTGCCAGAATGGGTTTAGATTATCAGCAGTTGGATTGTGAGGACTTTTTGGCACAAGTACCCGCTTTCGCACAGCGACTCACTACTTCATTGGAGGACATATATTTGAGTTTGGGAGGACATATTAAATCGAAATCTCCTTGAATGGATCATTGTTTTCTTTGTCATGGTTTTTTATTTTCAGTTTTAAAAATTTCTTGTTTAGATATTATGTCTTTTAGTTCTCAGATGTCAGTTAGTAGGTTTTATTTTAGGAGTTGGGTCAGTTATTTTATCGTAGAATGTAATGAAGTTGATTGTTTATTTCTATATATATTACATATGTTTTACTTTACTTAATTTATTTATTTTCTTCAATAATAATAATAAAAAAAAGACAAAACAATTCTGTTAAATTTCTCCCGAACTACGCAAGATCTGATTCATGGCTTGACATAATACGTAGGCAACCCTCCAAAGGGTTCGATCATAATTTTTGAAAATATGCCTAGAAAAGCCGGGATGAAACACAAAGCTTCCATGATAGGTTGGGACATGCATATAGAAACATGACATATAACGTGACATTATAATGTGTTAAATATATAACACTCACCCGTTTGCTACTTGATCACAGAAAGATAAAACAATTGGTGGTTGGTTTGTGGTTTAAACTGGCATCACATCCGTATAACACCAGATACAAGGGTAAAAGAAGAATGACCCATAGAGAAGATATAGGGTCTGATAGTGAAGAAGAGCAGAATCAGTTGATTTCGCAGGAAGTAACATCAATGGAAGAAATAAAATCATTAAAACAACAGATGACGAAGATGTACCAAGCTTGGTTGAATGGACAAGCCCCGCCTTCTTCAATCCTTGGACTTTCAACTTCAAATGATCCAAATTCCGACCCAGCTCAAACTAGTGATCCATTTTACCCACCAGGATTTGACCCATTTGCTAATATGTCTGGAGTTGCTGGTACTTCTACCGTGCGCCCACCAAATCCATCTGTCGCAAATAACCCACTTTTTACTTCTGTAGCGCCAGCTACTGCGGGTATTCAACCGACAATACCAAAGGATATGGGAAAACCAAATCATGATATGTTATATCCTCCTGAAATGACTTTCAAATCACAAAATCCACATTATCATGTTCATCAACGCGATACTCCTATCGTGATTGAGAAGATTGCTAAAAATGAGGAACAGGAGGAGATGGCTAGAAAAGTTAGAAGCCTGGAACAAAGTATGAGAAATATGCAAGGAGTAGGTGGACCAAAAAGTGTTTCATACAAGGATTTATGTATGTTTCCTGATGTCCATTTGCCGATAGGGTTCAAAATGCCAAAATTTGACAAATATGAAGGACACAGCGATCCTATAGCTCATTTGAAAAAGTTTTGCAATCAATTAAGGGGAGCAGGAGGAAAAGAAGAATTATTGATGACGTACTTTGGAGAAAGCCTTACAGGGATAGCTTCTGAATGGTTCATTGACCAAGACATTTCCCGTTGGCACATGTGGGATGACATGGCTCGAGATTTCGTTCAACAATTTCAGTATAACATTGAGATAGTGCCAGATCGCACTACGCTTGCCAACATGAGAAAAAAGATGACTGAAAGTTTTCGAGAATATGCCGTCAGATGGAGAGAGCAGGCTTTAAGAGTTAGACCATCGATAAAAAAATCTGAAATGATTGATATTTTTCTGCAAGCACAAGAACTTGGTTATTTCCATCATTTGCTCTCTACTATCGGAAACACATTTGCAGAAGTTATCAAAGTTGGAGAGATGGTAGAAAATGGAATCAAATCAGGAAAGATTATCAGCCAGGCCGCTTTGAAAGCAACAGCACAGGCAATTCAAAGTGGTACAGGAAGTTTTGGAGGAATGAAAAGAGGATGTAGCAAATATCATGACAGGTCCACGACAAAATTGGAGAGGTGCGCGTCAACCATACGCGCAGAATCCTTTATATTTTGTTCCATCTCACCAATATCCTATTTACAATACACAACCATATGCTCGAGGTCCTTCTTACCCGCAGTGGCGTACACCAGCAATCCAAAATCATCCAATAGCCCCGCAAGTTCAAAGAGGCCCTCCGAGGTCTAACTTTCGGCCTAAAGTAGAATTCAAAAGGGATAACATGGTACAAGATAATTTCACTGCTATTGGAATATCTTACACCAGTTTATTTCATAGACTCAGAAAAATGAATGTTCTAAACCCAATTGAGAGAAGGATCCCGAATCCTCCTCTAAAGAATTTGAACTATTCTAGAAGATGTGAATACTGTTCTGATGCCCCAGGGCACGACACAGAGAAATGTTGGTGTCTGAAAAGAGCCATTCAAGAGTTGATTGATACCTAACAGATTATGGTAGAAAGTCCAGGCGCTCCAAATGTCAATCAAAATCCGCTGCCAGATCATAATGAAACAAACATGCTCGATGTGATACTCAGTGGTGAAGACACTATGATTCCCTTTAAGCCAATCATTAAAATTAAAACTAATTCGAAAAAATCAGCAAATGCTATAGATTTAACGAAAGAAAAGCCTGCAAAAGCGGAGGTGGTGATAGAACCCGAATCATCAAATGATCCCTTGGTGATGGGGAAAGAAATTTCAGAAAATATTGGGTCAAATCAAATAAAGCCGAAACTCATTATTCCCGAAAGATCCAATAAGCCTCTTTTAATCATAAAAGGAGCTCCTATAACTCCTATTGTTATTAAACCAGTGTCATAGCTGCCTATGGTTGATACCAAGGCAGTCCCTTGGAATTATGATCGCGTTGTGGTGATGCACAAAGGGAAAGAAGTAACTGAAGATGTAGATGAAGTAGGGGGATTAACTCGATCTGGAAGATGTTATGATCTAGTAGAGTTAAAAAAGAATAAACAAGGTGGTGAAGAACGAATGACAGTCAAGAAGCCTGTCACGGATGAAGAAGCAGAAGAATTTTTAAAGAAAATGAAATTGCCAGAATATTCTGTTATAGAAAGTTGAAGAAGACACCAACACAAATTTCTTTGTTGTCTTTATTGATACATTCAGAGGAACACCGCAAGGCTGTAATGAAGATTCTTAATGAAGCATATGTTCCTAGTGAGATTAAAGTAAATCAGCTGGAAAAAGTTGTTGGAAGGATCGTTGAAGCAAATAAAATTACTTTTTCAGATGATGAATTGCCTATAGAAGGTACGGAGCATAACAAAAGTCTGTATATTTCTGTGAAATGCGAACATTCCATCATCACTCGAGTGTTAATTGATGGAGGATCAGGCTCTAACATTTGTCCTATATCAACTTTACAAAAGTTGAATGTTAATGTGGAAAGAATCCAACCTAACAATGTGTGCGTCAAAGGTTTTGACGGATCAAAAACTGATGCCATTGGTGAAATAGAACTCATATTGACAATTGGGCTTGTGGATTTTGCTATGGATTTTCAAGTACTGAACATTGATGCTTCATATAATATGTTATTGGGAAGGCCATGGATACATAGGGCTAAAACAGTCGCATCAACGTTGCATCAAATGGTTAAATTCGAATATGACAGGCAAGAGATAGTGGTTCATGGTGAAGGAGACTTATCAATGTATAAAGACTACTGTGTTTCTTCCATCGAAGCAAATACTGCCAATGTGTTAATTCATCAAGCTTCTGAGGTAGTGGCTGTTGAGCATATCCTCGAGGGGAATCTCATCGCAAGACCACAATTGTCCTCTGCATCTGTTATGGTAGTGAATGAAATGTTGAAGCATGGTTTTGAACCAGGAAAAGGTCTAGGGATGTTTTTGCAAGGCATAGTTCCTCCGGTAATCCTCTATGAGAACTTTGGTACTTTTGGTTTAGGATACGAGCCTACTGCTGAAGATATAAAGAAGGCTAAAAAGTGTAAGAAAGAGTCATGGTCACTTACCAAGCCGATACCGCCACTTCATGAGTCTTTTATAAAATTCAGTGATGTCGGATCCTCCAAGTTACCTGCTGCAGAATCAATGAATGATGATGGTACAGAGTTGATTGATCTTTTTCAGAATATGTTCATTGAAGCTGATATGGTTGAAATCGGAGAAGGTACTAGCAATGCAGATGTGCAGTTTGTCAGCCCTGATGTCCAGCTCAACAATTGGGAGGCTAATCCTCTCCCTATTATGAAGGAGTCTTGGTAGTTTGTTTGTTTTTCTTACAATCTTAGTATCTTGTTTTTCTTTTTAAATAATTTTAGGATTGTAATTCATACCTTTACCTTGGTATTTTAGGATAAGACTCTTTCTAGCTTTGTTTTTTTTTTACAGTCTCATTTTGTTTTATTTTTGGGTCTGATGTTTATTTATTTATTTTCTATCATACAGTTTTTTCTATGCCGATTCTAATGATATGACATGCATAAGGAATCGTCAACCAGATTTAAAAACCCAATCTAATTTTGAAATAATGAATAAGGAGGTTGAATACGACGAAGAGGAACCATTTGAGGATATAACCAAAGATTTCAAACAGTTTGAGAATAAGACAAATCCCAATTTGGAAGAAACTGAGGCGATCAATTTGGGAGATCTTGAAAATATTAGGGAGACTAAGATAAGTGTACATGTTTAACCACAACAAAAGAAAGCTATAATTGAAGTTTTGCATGAGTATAAAGACATCTTTGCGTGGTCTTATGATGATATGCCCGGTTTAAGCACTGATTTGGTAGTTCACAAGTTGCTAATTGATCCTGCTTTTCCTCCTGTCAAGCAAAAGTTAAGAAAGTTCAAAACTGACATGAGTGTAAGAATTAAAGAGGAAATCACGAAGCAACTTGAGGCTAAAATCATTCAAGTGGCCCAGTATCCTATTTGGTTGGCAAATATTGTCCCTGTTCCAAAGAAGGACGACAAAGTTCGGATGTGTGTTGATTATCGCGATTTAAATAAAGCAAGTCCGAAAGATAATTTTCCACTTTCCAATATTCATATTTTATTGGACAATTGTGCCAAACATGATCTTGCTTCTTTTGTGGATTGTTATGCGGGGTATCACCAAATCATTATGGATCCAGAAGATGCGGAAAAGACATCATTTATTACTCCATGGGGAACATATTGTTATAGAGTTATGCCTTTTGGGTTAAAGAATACTGGGGCAACTTACATGAGGGCAATGACCACAATGTTTCATGACATGATGCACAAAGAAATTGAAGTTTATGTGGATGACTTGATCATTAAGTCAAGAGAGCAATCTGATCCTATCAAAGATTTGAGGAAATTCTTTGAAAGGCTTCGGAAGTATGATCTCAAACTTAATCCAACAAAATGTGTATTTGGAGTTCCGTCAGGAAAACTTTTAGGTTTTATAGTCAGTCGACGTGATATTGAGTTAGATCCTTCAAAAATAAAAGCTATCCAAGATTTACCTCCACCGAAAAATAAAACGGAGGTGATGAGTTTAATTGGAAGATTGAATTATATCAGTAGATTCATTGCTCAGCTTACGACAACTTGCGAACCAATATTCAAGTTGTTGAAGAAGAATGTTAAAGTTGAATGGACTGAAGAATGTCAAGAGGCATTTGACAGAATTAAGAGACACTTGTTGAATTTGCCTATTTTGGTTCCTCCATAGCCAGGCCGACCTTTGATATTGTATATGTCTGTTTTAGATAATTCTTTTGGCTGTGTATTGGGTCAACATGATGTCACAGGAAGAAAAGAACAAGCCATCTACTACCTCAGCAAAAAATTTACCACTTATGAGGCTAAGTACACTTTTCTTGAGAAAACGTGCTGTGCCTTAACTTGGGTAGCCCAAAAGCTGAAACATTACTTGTCATCTTATACTACTTACCTCATCTCTCGTATGAATCCTTTAAAGTACATTTTTCAGAAGCCTATGCCCACAGGCAAACTCGCGAAATGACAGATGTTGCTTACAGAGTTTGATATTGTTTATGTGACACGAACTGCAATGAAATCTCAAGCCTTGGCGGATCATTTGGCTGAAAATCCTATTGATGAAGAGTATGAGCCATTGAAGACTTATTTTCCAGATGAAGAGGTATTGTATGCTGATGAGTTTGTTTCAGAAGATTGTCATTCAGGCTGGAAGTTGTTCTTTGATGGAGCTGCTAATATAAAAGAAGTGGGGATAGGAGCGGTTCTTATTTCTAAATCAGGACAATATTATTCCATAACAGCCCAACTTCGATTCTACTGTACCAATAATATGGCAGAATACGAAGCTTGCATTCTGGGATTGAGATTAGCCATTGACATGGGGGTCCAAGAATTGTTGGTATTAGGAGATTCAGATTTATTAGTCCACCAAATCCAAGGAGATTGGGAGACTCGTGATTTCAAACTCCTACCATATAGAAGTTGTTTGCAAGATCTTTGTCAACGATTTGTATTAGTAAAGTTTAAACACATTCCCAGAGCTCATAATGAGATTGCTGATGCTTTGGCGACCTTATCTTCGATGCTTCAACATCCCGATAAAACTTATATTGACCCTTTGCATATACAGATTCATGATCAATTTGCATATTGTAATGTGATTGAAGAAGAATTTGATAGATGTAGACACCTAATTTTGTCCCTCCCGAAGACCCAAGTTATCCATTTTTACCCTCGTCTCACCATGTGTACTACCCCATATAATAACCTCCGTACAAAAGGACAAAATAACCAACTCTAAGAAAATTGATAACAAATTTTATCCATTCCAACAACCCATACCCATCACCTACCTCACCCAACCCCCTACCCCACGTCACCCTACCCCCCCTCTCTTTTCTTATTAACAAAGAAAAGACTCAAAAAAATATATATATATATATATATACACACTCACATACACAAATCAAAGGGGGATCAAAAAAAAAAAAAGAAAAATCTGCTCTCTCTCTCTCTAAACTCTATCCTCTCTCTATACTCTCACTTTCTCTCTCAAAAAATGTGACCGGCGACCGATCAGAGCTTCGGCCACCACACCACAACCATATTTTCCTTCTCTCTATCATCTCTCTCCCCAAAACTAAAAAAAAAAAAAAAAAAAAAGAATCCGCAGCTCCGTTCGCCGGTGCCGCCATCTCCGACCAAACTCGCCAGATCTGCCGCCGCTGGCCCTACCTCTCACCAGCAACAATGACATTACCGGCGTTGGTGCCAGCGCCACTCCATATCGGCCAGCTCCGACCGCGATCGTCCATCGGTGACAACATCGTTCGCCGGCCGAGAGCCGACGAACTCCTATAGTCGTCGGCCAGATCCGCAACAGTCACCGTCGACAACAGTAACGTCGACTGGGTCTCCGCCCCCGACTCTCGGTCAAATCATCAGACGTCGGCCGCCGCCAGATCCGCGGCTGTCACTGTTTCCGCCGCCAGATCCGCGGCTGTCACTGTTTTCGCCGCCAGATCCGCGGCTGTCACTATTTCCGTCAACAGATCCGACCAGCTCGATCTATTTGGCTTTTGGGTTTCTTGTTGTCTCTCGTTGATTTTGGTTTTTTCTGTTTCATGTTTCGACGTCGATAGTGGTTTTCGAGTCGCCTTTATCGAATCTCGTCGTCATGTTCGGTTGGGTTTTGTATAGTAAGGTTTTATTCGCGGGTTTTGGAGCTATCCGGTTATTATTTTAATACTGAGTTGGTTGTTCGTCGTGAGGTTCTCCGATCGAATTTTGGTCTTCGGATTGCTTTATGATCGACAAAAGCTAGTGTCAGTGAGGTCCATTTCTTTAACCTGCTCTTTTTTGTTTATTTTGTTATATTGAATTGGTTGTGATTATGCTTGTTGTGATTATGTTTTGTTGCACTTTGTTGATATTGATTGTCATGATCATGATTTTTGGTGTGTCGATTTTGGTGGTTTGAAAATTGAAGTTGATCATGTTTTTTAATGGTTTGATAAGGGGATTTAGGGAAACAATGGAGGAATTGATAAAAGTTGAACGTAGATTAATGTTGGTTTGTTGTCTTTGTTCTATTCGGTAAAAAGGAATGTGATGGAATTATGTCTTTAGTCGAGAACGCATAGGCAAACGTAGGTCGGGTAGGCAAATTTAGGAATAACAATTTGTTGGAGTGTTTTGAATATGTGCTTGAATGATACTTTTACTTATTTGTACGAAAAGTTTAAATTGTACTCATTTGGCCGGGGAATGCCCCGAAGGATTTGTATTGATTTATCTGGGGAATGCCCCGAAGTACCTTGTACCCGGAGGACGTCCGCGATGAAGGCCCGAGCATTGGGTAAAGCATTAGTTTAGGATTAGCGTAGGTTTATTTTCAGTTCTTTTCTATTTTTGGGTTGTAATAATTAGACTGGATTTACATTTTAGTTTGTTTCGTTTTGTTTGTTTGATTGTTTTGCATGCTTTATTTTGTGGTTTATACACTTCATAATGCCAAAAATAGTCGATACACTCCGTCAAGCGACCGTGGTCGAACCACGGGATCGAGGGGTGCCTAACACCTTCCCCTCGGTCAATAGAATTCCTTAGTTGGAATCTCTGTGCACAAACCGGTTTAAGAGTCAATTGGTTTCGAAAAAAGGATTTTTCAAAGGTAACTTGGCATACCGGACTATGCCAAGTGGCGACTCTGAGTAAAAATGCAAATAATCCTTTTTCGAAATAAATTTTCATTTTTCTTGTCACTTAAATAATAAAACCCTTTCGAACTTAAAAATATTCCAATGTTTTGGAGTATGCGTTAAAAAAAGGGTGTGACATCTTCTGGCGACTCTGCTGGGGATGTGACAAGTTTTCAGAATTCGAGCTATTTTTGGAGTCGTATCGACTTTGTTTGGCATTACGAGTGTATAAACATTGTCTGTGATTATTGTTTGTGTTATTTTTACTTTTTGTGTTTTTTTCGTGCTCTTTATTTATATTATTTATCCTATGTGTTACTGCTTTATATCTGTCATCATGAGTCCACCCCCCGGCCTTCTTTCTGCAACAAGTCCGTAGTACACGTGTTGTACACGACCTCTAGTTTGAGTCACCCTTTTCTTAGGGGGGGAGCCGTCGGTGTTATGGAGTAGGTGGAAAGCAAAGCAGCCACTATCGCCCATACGCTCCCCCGAACAGCCTTGTTAGTGAACCACAACGTAGGTCAGCCTTTAGGTCATGCTTATGTGCATCATATTGAGACCTAGTGGGGCCCGCTTGGTCCTTTGTAGGAGACTTACCTTTAAAGCATCCCTACGTGCTAACTGTTGCATTTTAAGGGTAACGTGGTCATTTGACGGACTGATTTAAAAAAAAAAAAAGAGAATGTCGTAGCTTATTTTAGAATTCATTATGGCTTTTGTTTTTCACAATTCAAAGACTCAAAAAGATTTTTTTACGCTTTGTAAAGTATCGCAAATTCAAAAAAAAGAAAAGAAAGGAGAAGGTTTTGTTTGCTTGTCAAAAACTAAAAATGACCAAAAAGACTTTTCTGTATAATTGGTGGTGTCAGTCTTAGTTAAAACGTCTAGTTGAAAAAAAAAAGTTTTATTCGTCTGTTTTGATTGTGTCTCTTTAAGTTAGGGTCAATTTGTTAGTTAATTGTTAATTGTTCAATCTGAATGAACTACGCATACCTGATGTCCTTCCCTCGGGTTGGGATACGTAGGCAACCCTCGGTGGGTCCGGTAAATTTTTGTGTCGGTCTTTGTCTTAGTATTAGTTTAGGTATCTCGTCCCGTAATCTAGAGTCGTTTGCCAAGTAGACTGATTTCGCTTAGTACTTCTGTTCGGCAAATTGGAGTCATGAACGGGGTCTGTCCCATCGACAGATGTTGGCGTCAAAAATCCCAAAGATTGGGAATCTTCTACCCCTATCGAATTTTTGAGGTAACGTCTTGTGTGTTATTACAGGATGAATTCGACCACCAAGTCTAGAGTTTTAATGGTTGTCAAAGTACCCAAAAAGTTAATCAAATGGTGGGAAATGCTTAATTATGTTGATCAGCAGGAACTGGTTAAAATATTAGGTGACCTCACGGAACTTCTACATGTTACTCCTCGTCCAGATTTAATAGAGGCCGTGTTAACCTTTTGGGACCCGAGTAGTTTGATGTTCAGGTTTGGGGAATGTGAAATGACTCCCACTTTGGCAGAAATATCCGGTTTGTTGCATTTGCCCTATATCGAGAAGGATATGATCCGAGCGCGAAATCATACTGGCGTGAGATTTTTGCAGTCCTGTGGTCTAAAAAGTAAGGATATCCGTTTGGGTTGTTTAAGTGAATCGTGGGTTTCCCTAGATTTTTTGTTCGATAGATTTGGGCCCTCGGAAGGTTTTGATTGCTTTTGGGAAGAATTTCATGTGACTAAGGAGAAGTGGGAGAAAAAGCGTCTTGAAGTCTTCACCCTCGCTTTGCTAGGAACTTTAGTGTTTCCACTTGAAGAAAGACATGTTAATACCCGCTTGCAATCTGTGTTGATGGCCCTATTTCATAAGGATCAAAACGACAAGGGCATTAATCAAAAGGGCAGGTTCACTCTCATACCCATGATCTTAACAGAAATATATAAGGCTTTAACCGAAGTGAAAAGGGGAAGGAGATTTTTCGAGGGCAGTAACTTGATATTGCAGTTATGGATGATGGAGCACTTACATGCACATTCTTTAGTTAGATCGGATGTGTTAGATCGTTGTATTCCCAATCGAGTGAAAGCCATGGATTCTAGGTTGCGTTTGGACAAATTCTCGCTGTCCGTAGGATTCAAGGCTTGGATTGAATTTCTTGAATCAAGAACCAGAGATAACATTTTGTGGACTTATCTGTGGCTTCGACCAAAGGTAGTATTGTTGGGTTGTCAGACACAGTTCCCTTTAGTTATGTTAGGGCTCAATTGCACAAGACCATACAACCCTTCTAGGGTAATGCGCCAGTTAGGTAGGCTACAGGAAGTGCCACCAACAGTAGATCTTCTGAAGGATGTTGAGTACTTCAAGGATCAAGCCTTAGGTGAGAGCAGGTATGAGCAATTTTGGAAGCATGCAACAAATCTAGGTGTGGACACACTCAAAGAATGTTTGGATAGTTCGGGCCACACTCAGAGATATGAGGTCTGGCTTCAATCTGTCCCTTGGGGTATCAGTCAAACCTTACCAGCACAGCTTAGAGGGAGAATACAGGAAGAATGCATAGTAGATGATCATCAAGATGAAAGTGTAGGGTCCAAAGTGGAGACGCTGAGAGTTCAATTAGCAGATTTGTTCAAGACGGTAGAAAGGTGTCAGAATAATCTTTCCAGATGCACTCCTCATGAAGCAGGAATACGGGCCCGAAGTTTCTTCCCCGGTATCAGGGTATCTTTACAGGATATGCTACAAGGCTTGAATGGGAGAAAGAGAACTTCAGAGGCGGGTCTATATCAGCCAGGGTCATCGCGCAGAGCACCAGTCTGAAAGAGCACTTCTTATCTTTATTCAGTTGGAGTCTTTTATGTGTTTGTCATTGTAGGGTGCTGTCTGTTTAAGTCGAGGTCAAGTTATTTTTGCTATTAGAGTCTTTATTAGTAATTTCACCTGTGTCGTCTTAGGGGTCTATAACGTTGTTTCGTATTCGTTTTTTTTAGTTTTACAGTAGTCCCTAAATTTTATACGTTTTGTTGTTTTCTTTCTTTACAAGGATATGGAAAATTGTTATTTTCTTCTTAAAGTTTAAAAAAAAAAGGGTTTAATTGACCATTTTGGCAAGGCCCGAACTACGCGAGATCTGATTCATGTACAACATGATACGTAGGCAACCTACTTTTGGGTTTGATCTAACCCTTCTGTTTTATTGTTTTTCATTATTTTTCCTCTCTTAAAGAAAAACAAAAATCATAAAGAATGATAAAATAGAGGTAGATAACGAGAGAAAAGAAAAGGGCAGAGATTGATACGGAAAAAAAAATAAAAGAGAAAAGAGAGGGAAAGAAAATAATGAGCGTAGAAGATAAAAATAAGTGTGGACAAAAATCAGGATGATGTTAAAATGACCTCGCTACCCTCAAAAGTTGGTAGAAATGAGCATGAATTTAGGGCAATTTTACCAATGTGATTCCCATGCCTGTTGTGTGCCTAATTCTAACGGATGTCGTCTTTGATGAGCATGTTCTTCAGATAACAGTGGTTGGTTTGCAGCGCCCTGGTTAGTCACCCATACTTCACCAGGTCCAAAGCAAAGTTCTCCATGGCTTACAGAGAAATGGAAAATTCGCTCATTGACCCGGATCAGCATCATAGGGAAGAAAGTGCTGAACACAACGATGAGGTGGTAAGGCTCAGGCAACAACTGATAGATTTGCATCGGGCGTGGGCCAGCGGAATGCCTCCTCCTCCGTTCCCTGAAGGTCTTGGAAATATCTCTAGTTGACCACCACTCTCTCAGGCGCAATTCTCTGTTCCTACTGAGTCGCCCGACCACGCGCCAGGATTCACTCCGCGGCACTATTATCCTGGCAGTTCTAGTGTGCCCTTGGCAGCCCCCCAATCGAGACCCGCTGCTCATCCAGCGCCACCGATCACACCGGTATTCGTGGCTCCGCCACCACAGGAAACTCCCATATATGCTGCGCGTCCCACAATGAAGCTTCCTAGGTCTTCCAGTGAGCCAGTATTGAAGGTTTCAGATGGTCAGTATTATGCCCCGGAGCCTACTTTGCAAATGAATGAACCATTTGGGTACACTCAACCGCCTACATATCCATTTGATATGGAGAAACCTGTAGCAAAGGAGGAACAGGATGTCATAGCTCGAAAACTGAAGAGTTTAGAGCAGGCTATGAGAAATCTGCAAGGGATCGGAGATTACAGGAGTGTTTCTTATAAAGATCTGTGCATGTTTCCAGATATCAATCTTCCCCCTGGTTTTAAGATGCCTAAGTTTGAGAAGTACGCAGGACACGGCGATCCCGTGGCACACTTAAGACGTTATTGCAACCAGTTGAGGGCTGCAGGAGGAAAGAAAGAATTGCTCATGGCCTTCTTTGGCGAGAGTCTTTCAGATCTAGCCTCAGAATGGTTTATAGATCGAGATATCGATAAATGGAACAGTTGGGATGATTTGGCTTCTGAATTTGTCCAGCATTTTCAGTATAACATCGACCTGATTCAGGACGAAAAGTCCTTGGTCAACATGAAGAAAAAGAGCACTGAAGGTTTCAGGGAATACGCGATAAGGTGGCGTGAACAAGCCGCCAGGGTAAAGCCTCCAATGAAAGAAAGTAAATTGGTAGAAGTTTTTATTCAGGCACAGGATGAGACCTATTTTCAGCATTTACTTCCAGCAATGGGAAAATCTTTTATGGAAGTCCTCAAAATGGGGGAGATGATAGAGGATGGAATTAAGACTGGTCGAATAGTGAGTTTTGCCACATTAAAAGCCACCACACAAGCGATTCAAGGTGGATCTGGCGCATTCGGAGGTAGAAAGAAGAAAGAGGACTTGGCGACTGTCGTGGCTGGAACCCATTCCTATACTAAAAGACCCCCTCGCCCCTATCCCCAATCCCAAGCCTCAGTCTACAGCCAAGCTCCATATATTCCTCCCCACCATTACTACCCTCCACAAAACCCTTTGTATTCCATACCACCACCACCATACCCAGTATACAGCGCACAACCATATGCCCAAACCCCTTCTTACCCGCATTGGCGCGCGCATGCTCCACAAAATCGCCCTTTCGCTCCACCAAATTACCAAAACCCCTCCAAACCCAATTTCCAGCCTAAAACCGAGTATAAGAAGGATAAGACGGTCAAAAATCAATTCACACCTCTTGGGGAGTCATATGCTAGCTTGTTTGATAGATTGAGAAAGTTGAAGGTCTTAAGCCCAATTCAAGAAAGGCTTTCAAATCCATCGCCGAGGAATCTCGATTATTCTTTAAGATGTGCGTACTGTTCTGATATGCCAGGCCATGATATTGAGAAATGCTGGCATTTAAAGAGTGCTGTCCGAGATTTAATTGACACGAATCAGATGTTGGTCCAAGCCCCGGAGGGTCCAAATATTAATCAGAATCCGCTCCCAACCCATGCTGAAGCCAATATGCTAGAATTGATATATGACGGGAAAGAGTCTTTGAGGGGTTATAAGCCTATTGTCAAGATACAGACCATCCAAGAGAAATCGGTGAATGTAGCGGAGTCTTTGAAAGCAATGTCATTGAACCGAGAAGGAATGAGAGAAGATAAAGCCCAACAAATCACAAAAAAACCCCTGATCACAGTACAAGGCGCCAGAAGGCACGTTGATTCAAGTCAGGATAAACCCAAGTTGACAGTGGTGGGAGCTCTGAGTCAGCCTATCTTGATGGTGAAAGGAGCATTGGCAGCGCCTATTGTCCTTAAACCGATAACCCAACCTCCAATAGTCGATACGAAGAGGATTCCCTGGAATTATGGGTGGACTGTGATGACCTATCATGGGAAAGAAGTTGTGGAAGATGTAGACGAGGTAAGGGGTTTGACTAGGTCAGGGAGATGTTTCGTACCTGAAAGCTTAAGAAGGTCCAAGCCAACGGTGAGTGGATCGTCGTGTATCAAAAAGCCTATTACTGAAGAGGAAGCCGAAGAATTTTTGAAAAAGATGAAATTTCCAGAGTATTCAGTATTAGACCAGCTGAAGAAAACCCCTGCTCAAATTTCCCTTTTATCTTTGCTGTTGCACTCCGAGGAGCATTGTGATGTTTTGCTGAAGGCATTGAATGAAGCATATGTTCCAAGGGAGATTACAATCAACCAGGTTGAGAAGATGGTGGGAAAAATCTTTGAGGTCAATCGGATCAGCTTTTCTGATGATGAATTGTCTGTTGAAGGTACGGGGCATAATCGAGACCTTTACATTATAGTGAAGTGTGAGGATTTCTACGTCACTCATGTCATGATTGATGGAGGTTCAGGTGCAAATATTTGCCCTATTTCTACTTTGCAAAAGCTGAATATTGGTGCTGATAGGATCAAGCCCAACAATGTATGTGTTAGGGCTTTCGATGGTGCAAAATTGAATTCCATTGGCGAAATTAAACTAATACTGACCATAGGGCCTGTTGAGTTTGCCATAGAGTTCCAAGTATTGAACGTAGAATCCTCTTACAATCTGTTGTTGGGAAGGCCCTGGATCCACAAGGCCAAGGCGGTTGCATCTACGCTGCACCAAATGATTAAGTTTGAGCATGACAGGCAAGAAGTAGTTATTCATGGTGAAGGAGATTTGTCAGCCTACGAAGATTCTCCCTTATCCCTTATTGAAGCGAATAACGTAGAGGAGACATTCGCCTATCAAATTTTTGATACAGTGCCAGTGAGTCGTATCCCTGAATGGCAGGCTGTACCGGGACCGCAATTGTCATCGGCTTCTATCATGATGGTGAGTGAACTTTGGAAATATGGATTTGAGCCAGAAAAGGGTTTGGGAGCGTCTTTGCATGGCATAGTTCATCCCATATGTCCGAGTGAGAACCTGGGCACGTTTGGTCTGGGATTTGAGCCTACAACTGAAGATTTGAAGAAAGCCAAGGGAAAGAAAAAAGAAATATGGTCCCTCCCTCGCCCAATACCACTACTCAGTGAGTCATTTGTTAAGAGCGATGTCGCGGAGCATGTGAAATCTGAAGTTGAATTGGTTGAGGACTTCCAGAACCTTTTTATTGAAGTTGATATGGTTGAAGCAGGAGAAGGCACCAATATGGCAGATGTGCAATTCATAGGTCCAGCTGTCCGGCTCAATAATTGGAAAGTCACTTCTCTCCCCGTCAGGAGGGAGTTTTGGTAGTTTATTTTGTTTTTCTCTCTGTTTATTCGAGTCATTTCAGGGTTGTAATTCGAATTCTAGTTTGTTTATGTTATGTTGGTGTCTATGTTCAAACCCTTCTATCTTTTATTTAAGAAAATACAATGTCCCTTTTATTTTGTGTCTAATATATTTTGTTTTCTTTCTTACACAGTTCTCTTTATGCTGATTCTAATGACATGACATGCATGCGGAATTTTCAGCCTGATCTTAAAATCCAAAATAATCCAGATGTAATGGAGTAGGATGGGGAATATGATGAAAAAGAAGCACTAGAAGAAATAGGCAAAGAGTTGGAACAATTTGAAGACAAACCGAATCCTAATTTGAATGAGACTGAGCCAATAAATCTAGGGGATCAAGAAGATGTTAGGGAAACTAAAATCAGTGTACATGTTTTGCCCCAGCTAAAAGATGAAATGATTCGAGCGTTAATGGATTATAAGGATGTTTTTGGATGGGCTTATGATGATATGCCTAGTTTAAGCACTGAATTAGTGTCTTACAAATTGCCAACGGATCCCCCATTTCCTCCTGTCAAACAGAAGTTGAGGAAGTTTAAAATAGATGTAAGTATTAAAATCAAGGAGGAAATCATGAAACAACTTGAAGCCAAAGTAATTCGAGTGGCTCGTTATCCTATGTGGTTATCCAATGTTGTTCCCGTACCAAAGAAAGATGGCAAAATTCGAGTGTGTGTTGATTACCGCGATTTGAACAGGGCAAGTCCAAAAGATGATTTTCCACTGCCCAATATTCATATTTTGCTTGACAACTGCGCTAAACACGAGGTTTCCTCTTTTGTGGATTGCTATGCCGGATATCACCAGATCATTATGGATGATGAAGACGCGGAAAAGACGTCCTTTATCACACCTTGGGGAACCTATTGTTCTCGAGTGATTCCGTTTGGTCTGAAGAACGCTGGAGCAACATATATGAGAGCAATGACCACTATGTTTCATGACATGATGCATAAGGAGATTGAGGTTTACGTGGATGATGTGATTATTAAGTCAAAAAGTCAGGCCGACCATGTAAAAGATTTAAGAAAGTTCTTTGAAAGGCTTCGCAGGTATAATCTCAAACTCAACTCGACAAAATGTGTATTTGGAGTTCTATCTGGAAAGCTATTGGGGTTTGTAGTCAGCCGTCGGGGAATTGAATTAGATCCCTCGAAAATCAAAGCCATTCAGGATTTGCCCCCGCCCAAGAATAGAAAGGAGGTAATGAGTTTGCTCGGTAGACTGAACTACATTAGCAGGTTTATTGCTCAACTCACGACCACTTGTGAGCCCATATTCAAGTTGTTGAAAAAGAGTGTTGCAGTAAAATGGACTGAAGAATGTCAGGAAGCGTTTGATCGAATCAAAAGATATCTGTCAAATCTACCCGTGTTGGTACCCCTAGAGCCTGGTAGGCCTTTGATCTTATATTTATCAGTCATGTACAATTCTTTCGGTTGTGTCCTGGGTCAATATCATGTCACAGGCAAGAAGGAGCAGGCTATTTATTATCTTAGCAAGAAGTTCACCGCATATGAGTCTAGGTATACTCTTCTTGAAAGGACGTGTTGTGCCCTAACTTAGGTGGCACAGAAGTTGAAGCATTATCTCTCATCCTATACTACTTATCTCATCTCCTGCATGGATCCTTTGAAGTATATCTTTCAGAAGCCTATGCCAACAGGTCGTTTGGCAAAGTGGCAGATATTACTTACCGATTTTGACATTGTATATGTGACTCGAACCGCCATGAAAGCCCAAGCTTTGACAGATTATCTTGCTGAAAATCCCATCGATAAAGAGTATGAACCATTAAAGACATATTTTCCTGATGAAGAAGTGTCGTGTGTTGATGAAGTCGTTATAGATGCTGATCCAGGTTGGAGGTTATTTTTTGATGGAGCTATCAATATAAAAAGAGTCAGAATAGGTGCGGTTCTTATTTCTAAATTGGGACAACATTTCCCGGTAACAGCACAACTTCGATTCTACTGTACTAACAATATGGCAGAGTATGAAGCCTGCATTCTTGGTTTGAGGTTAGCTGTTGATATGGGAGTCCAGGAATTATTGGTGTTAGGAGATTCGGATTTGCTCGTCCATCAAATTCAAGGCGATTGGGAGACGCGAGATTTGAAGCTCATCCCGTATCGACAATGCTTGCAGGAGCTATGTCAACGGTTTGTGTTAGTGAAATTTAGGCATATTCCAAGGATTCGTAATGAAATTGCTGATGCTTTAGCCACTTTGTCTTCAATGCACCAACATCCTGACAAAGCCTACATCGATCCAGTGCATGTACAGAGTCGTGATCAGCATGCTTATTGTAATGTGGTTGAAGAAGAGCTCGATGGAGAACCTTGGTTCTTGGATATCAAGAGGTACATTCAGTCAGGAGAATACTCAACATATGCCACCAACAATCAAAAGAGGGCCATTAGGCATTTGGCTAGTGGATTTTTCCTAAGTGGGGGAATCTTGTATAAGAGAACCCCAGATCTCAGACTTTTGAGGTGTGTAGATGCAAAAGAAGCCTCGGCAATCATGGTTGAAATACACTCTGGAGTATGTGGGTCGCATATGAATGATCATGTCTTGTCAAAGAAGATTCTTCGAGCAGGTTATTATTGGCTTACTATGGAAAGGGATTCTATCCAATTTGTTCGGAAGTGTCATCAATGTCAGGTACATGGTGATCTGATACGTTCTCCTCCTGTCGAGTTGCATTCAATGGCCGCTCCATGGCCGTTCGTAGCTTGGGGAATGGATGTGATTGGACCAATTGAGCCGAAGGCATCAAACGTACATAGATTTATTTTGGTAGCCAGTGACTACTTCACAAATTGGGTAGAGGCAGTAACTTTCAAGTCAGTGGCAAAGAAGGCTGTGGTAGATTTTGTTCATGCCAATATCATTTGTAGATTTGGAATTCCTAAGATGATCATTACAGACAATGCCGCCAATCTCAATAGTCATTTGATGCAAGAGGTATGTCAACAGTTTAAGATCGCACATCGAAATTCTACCCCATATCGCCCAAAGGCCAATGGTGCTGTAGAAGCTGCTAATAAGAACATAAAGAAGATACTGCGAAAAATGGTACAAGGGTATAGACAGTGGCATGAAAAGTTGCCATTTGCATTGCTGGGTTATCGCACCACTATTCGTACTTCAACGGGGGCAACTCCATATTTATTGGTGTATGGGACAGAAGCAGTCATCCCTGCAGAAGTTGAAATTCCCTCTCTCCGAGTCATTGTAGAAGCAGAGATTGATGATGACGAATGGGTAAAGACCTGACTGGAATATTTGAATTTGATTGTGGAAAAAAGACTAACGTCTATGTGTCATGGCCAGTTGTATCAAAGAAGGATGGCTCGAGCGTATAACAAAAAGGTTCATCCCAGGAATTTTGAAGTTGGTCAGTTGGTATTGAGACGTATCCTTCCTCACCAGGTTGAAACGAAAGGCAAGTTCTCCCCTAATTGGCAAGGTCCCTTTGTTGTGAAGAAAGTATTGCCCAATGGAGCCTTATATTTGACAGATATTGAAGGCAAAATGGCAGAAATGGCTATCAATGCTGATGCGGTCAAAAGATATTACATATGATATTTGATCCTGTGTTGATCTTATTGCATGTTTAGTAATTGCATTTTTGAAGATTAATATGATGAAGGCATTTTATTCTTCTATCCAAACACTGTGTCATCCTTTGTTTACCCATTTGAGCTTCATTTTACTTTTTCTTTCATACCCCTCTTTTGGAATCAAAATAGAGTCAAAGATAAATGTCAAGAAAATAAGAACAAAAGAAAGTTTGAAGATAAAAAAAAGAAAAGAAAAGAAAGAAATCAAAATCAAAATCAAATCAAAACAAAGAACAAGCAGATGGAACTACGTTCGACCTGATTCTCCTCTCTCGGGAGTGAGATACGTAGGCTGCCCTATTTCGGGCTCGGTCCAACCAAATAAAATTTTAAGATTCACCCAGTCAACAAAACTGGGGCATGATTTAATGTGTTGTTTAAGTCGATTCCAAAAGTTGTAAGTCCCACCCTCACTTCAAGTATCGTTTGAGCCTTTTACCATTTTTTTTCTAACCTTAACCAAAAGCCAAGTTACAACCAAAGAAAGTCCTTCAGATCAATTTTGATAATGTTAAGGCTAAGCATACAATGCACTAGATGATACGTTGTGAGGTACCACTTGTCTCCCTCAGCACAAGAAATCAGGAAAGGAAAATAAAAATGAGAGTCTTATTGGTGAAAACCTTTGCAGGCACCATAAGGCGATGGTGAATAAAGAGAAATAAAAATGAGAGAGTCTTATTGGTGAAAACCCTCACGGGCACCATAAGGCGATGGGGAGTTGAGAGAAAATAAAAATGAGAGAGTCTTATTGGTGAAAACCTTTGCAGGCACCATAAGGCGATGGTGAGTAAAGAGAAATAAAAATGAGAGAGTCTTATTGGTGAAGACCCTCACGGGCACCGTAAGGCGATGGAGAGTTCAAGAGAAAAGCGAAAAGTGAGAAGAAAGAGATTTGTTGGAAAAAGTATTTTAAGATGCCATCAATCGAATGTGATATATGAGTCCGATGGATTTGAAGAAGCAGCTCAGAGGCAAAGGTACGAACTCAAGAACAAATGGGGAGTTTGGATAGGAAGATCAGGCAGCTCAATCCAAAATGCATGTCATACTCATTGGAGTTGGTCGTCATATTCAGATAAGTTTTCTTTTTAAATATGGGACATTGCCCTTTTTCTTTCATTTATCTATTCATGCTTTTTGTCTTTTTATGTCATTTATCAAAAATAAAAGTCACCATCTTTTCTTTATATTTTAAGTCAAGTCTGTGTCAAAACAAGCGAGAAAGAATTTCAAAATTTACTACCAGTCTTTCCAATTATGTGAGAAAAAGCCAAGGAACAGCACAGGGAGAAATAGGATCATAATTCAACAAGCAAAGGAAGTATATCAACCAACAGGCTACTGTATTCGTAAAAAACATTCAGATTTGGGAAAAGAGTGCACCTCAGGGGCATGGTAAAATAGAAACCCATTGTTCGAGTCAGAACTCACTTCCCCTCAATAAGGGTCCGGGTCAATGATGCGGCAAGACAGGGCAGGTGCCAGCGATTTGGAAGCAAGGATGAAAGGAACAAGTGCTGGGGAAGATGCCTGAAAAGCCGAGGGCTGCAAGCCACCACTAAGTTTTTAATTGACAAATTTTCTTTGTTGAAACAGGGGCAAATTCATTTCACTTGATTCAGATACCATTGGAAATGCACATCCATGGGATTTTACTTTCTGTTCAGGACCCTCCTGGAAAATGGGACTTTACTTTCTGTTCAGGACCCTCCTGGAAAATGGGATTTTACTTTCTGTTCAGGACCCTTCTGAAAAATGGGATTTTATTTTCTGTTCAGGACCCTCCTGGAAAATGGGATTTTATTTTCTGTTCAGGACCCTCTTGCAAAATGGGATTTTACTTTCTGTTCAGGACCCTCTTGGAAAATGGGACTTTACTTTCTGTTCAGGACCCTCCTGGAAAATGGGACTTTATTTTCTGTTCAGGACCCTCCTGGAAAATGGAACTTTACTTTCTGTTCAGGACCCTCCTGAAAAATGGGACTTTAGTTTCTGTTTAGATATTTTTACTTTCTGTTCAGGACCCTCCTGGAAAATGGGACTTTACTTTCTGTTCTTTTTGTTCAGGACCCTCCTGGAAAATGGGACTTTACTTTCTGTTCAGGACCCTCCTGGAAAATGGGACTTTACTTTCTGTTCAGGACCCTCCTGGAAAATGGGATTTTACTTTCTGTTCAGGACCCTCCTGGAAAATGGGACTTTACTTTCTGTTCAGGACCCTCCTGGAAAATGGGACTTTACTTTCTGTTCAGGACCCTCCTGAAAAATGGGACTTTAGTTTCTGTTTAGATATTTTTGCTTTCTGTTCAGAACCCTCCTTGAAAATGGGACTTTACTTTCTGTTCAGGACCCTCCTGGAAAATGGGACTTTACTTTCTGTTCAGGACCCTCCTGAAAAATGGGACTTTAGTTTCTGTTTAGATATTTTTACTTTCTGTTCAGGACCCTCCTGGAAAATGGGACTTTACTTTCTGTTCTTTCTGTTCAGGACCCTCCTGGAAAATGGGACTTTACTTTCTGTTTAGTGAATTTACTTTCTGTTCAGGACCCTCCTGGAAAATGGGACAATGCTTTCAAAAAATGAAATACTATTTTAGTGTAATTTTGTTTGAGATTATTTTCTTTCTAGTTTAATTTTGGGTTTCAGGAGCCCGCCTGAAGAACAGGGTGATGAAATAGCAAGTCAGGAGCCCGCCTGAAGAACAGGGTGATGAAATAATAAGTCAGGAGCCCTCTTGGAGAATAGGGTAAAGAAATGAAAGTCAAGCAACAAAGGAAAGTAATTGAAAGCCGAGCAACAAGGTGAAAGAAATTGCAAGTCAGGAGCTCGCCTGAAGAATAGGGTGATGAAAGTCGAGTCAAGAACCGACAGAAGTTGTATAGATAGGATTTTTGTAATTTCATTTAGTTTTTAACTTGTAATCTTCATTTTGATGTAATGACAGAGCCGTGGACCGAAACCTCGACGGAACCTCACTCGACTCTCCAACTTGGTATAGTCCATCTCCGTCCAATCCCCAAAAATACTTGTCACTCGATCCCTTCATAACTTAGGTGGGTAGGCTGTCTTAATTCAAGACCCGATAGTCCTTCTTTCATTTGTCTCTCCCTTTGAATAATGGTCGGGACAAAATTCTATCTCGTTGTCTACTTCTTTGTCTGAAAACACTGCGTGTTTGCATTCAAAGGGGGCATGATGTAGACACCTAATTTTGTCCCTCCCGAAGACCCAAGTTATCCATTTTTACCCTCGTCTCACCATGTGTACTACCTCATATAATAACCTCCGTACAAAAGGACAAAATAACCAACTCTAAGAAAATTGATAACAAATTTTATCCATTCCAACAACCCATACCCATCACCTACCTCACCCAACCCCCTACCCCGCGTCACCCTACCCCTCCTCTCTTTTCTTGTCAACAAAGAAAAGACTCAAAAAAATATATATATATATACACACTCACATACACAAATCAAAGGGGGATCAAAAAAAAAAAAAGAAAAATCTGCACTCTCTCTCTTTAAACTCTATCCTCTCTCTATACTCTCACTTTCTCTCTCAAAAAACGTGACCGGCGATCGATCGGAGCTTCGTCCACCACAACACCACCATATTTTCCTTCTCTCTATCATCTCTCTCCCCAAAACTAAAAAAAAAAGAAACAAAAACGGAATCCGCAACTCCGTTCGCCGGTGCCGCCATCTCCGACCAAACCCGCCAGATCTGCCGCCGCCGGCCCTACCTCTCACCAGCAACGACGACAGTGCCGGCGTTGGTGCCAGCGCCGCTCTGTATCGGCTAGCTCTGACCGCGGTCGTCCATCGGTGATAACACCATTCACCGGCCGAGAGCCGACGAACTCCTATAGCCGTCGGCCAGATCCGCAACAGTCACCGTCGACAACAGTAACGTCGACTGGGTCTCCGCCGCCGACTCTCGGTCAAATCGTCAGACGTCGGCCGCCGCCAGATCCGCGGCTGTCACTGTTTCTGTCACCAGATCCGACCAGCTCGATCTATTTGGCTTTTGGGTTTCTTGTTGTCTCTCGTTGATTTTGGTTTTGTCTGTTTCATGTTTCGACGTCGATAGTGGTTTTCGAGTCGCCTTTATCGAATCTCATCGTCATGTTCGGTTGGGTTTCGTATAGTAAGGTTTTATTCGCGGGTTTTGGAGCTGTCCGGTTATTATTTTAATACCGAGTTGGTTGTTCGTCGTGAGGTTCTCCGATCGAATTTTGGTCTTCGGATTGCTTTATTATCGACAAAAGCAAGTGTCAGTGAGGTCCATTTCTTTAACCCGCTCTTTTTTGTTTATTTTGTTATATTGAATTGGTTGTGATTATGCTTGTTGTGATTATGTTTTGTTGCACTTTGTTGATATTGATTGTCATGATCATGATTTTTGGTGTGTCGATTTTGGTGGTTCGAAAATTGAAGTTGATCATGTTTTTTAATGGTTTGATAAGGGGATTTAGGGAAACAATGGAGGAATTGATAAAAGTTGAACGTAGATTAACGTTGGTTTGTTGTCTTTGTTCTATTCGGTATAAGGGAATGTGATGGAATTATGTCTTTAGTCGAGAACGCATAGGCAAACGTAGGTCGGGTAGGCAAATTTAGGAATAACAATTTGTTGGAGTGTTTTGAATATGTGCTTGAATGATACTTTTACTTTATTGTATGAAAAGTTTAAATTGTACTCATTTGGCCGGGGAATGCCCCGAAGGATTTGTATTAATTTATCCGGGGAATGCCCCGAAGTACCTTGTACCCGGAGGACGTCCGCGATGAAGGCCCGAGGCATCGGGTAAAGCATTAGTTTAGGATTAGCGTAGGTTTATTTTCAGTTCTTTTCTATTTTTGGGTTGTAATAATTAGACTGGATTTACATTTCGGTTTGTTTTGTTTTGTTTGTTTGATTGTTTTGCGTGCTTTATTTTGTGGTTTATACACTTCATAATGCCAAAAATAGTCGATACACTCCGTCAAGCGACCGTGGTCGAACCACGGGATCGAGGGGTGCCTAACACCTTCCCCTCGGTCAACAGAATTCCTTAGTCGGAATCTCTGTGCGCAAACCGGTTTAAGAGTCAATTGGTTTTGAAAAAAGGATTTTTCAAAGGTGACTTGGCACACCGGACTATGCCAAGTGGCGACTCTGAGTAAAAATGCAAATAATCCTTTTTCGAAATAAATTTTCATTTTTCTTGTCACTTAAATAATAAAACCCTTTCGAACTTAAAAATATTCCAATGTTTTGGAGTATGCGTTAAAAAAGGGGTGTGACAATAGGGAGCCTTGGTTCTATGATATCAAAGAATATATTCAGACTGTGAAGTATCCTGTACATGCTGATGGTAATCAAAAGAGAACCATTCGACGTTTGTCTAGTGGATTTTTCTTAAGTGGAGGAATCTTGTATAAGAGGACTCCTGATTTGGGACTTCTGAGGTGTATAGATGCTAAAGAAGCTTCAAAAATCATGACTGAAGTACATTCTGGGATTTGTGGACCACACATGAGTGGGTATGTTTTGGCAAAGAAAATACTCCGAGCAGGTTATTATTGGCTCACCATGGAGTGAGATTCCATCAATTTCGTTCGTAAATGTCATGAATGCCAGGTACATGGAGACTTGATACATTCCCCTCCATCTGAGTTGCATACAATGACTGCTCCATGGCCTTTTATGGCTTGGGGAATGGACGTAATTAGACCAATTGAACCAAAGGCCTCGAATGGACATAGGTTCATCTTGGTATCCATTGATTATTTCACGAAATGGGTAGAAGCAGTGACTTTCAAGTCAGTGACCAAGAAAGTTGTGGTTGATTTTATTCACTCCAACATTATTTGTCGTTTCGGCATTCCAAAGATAATTGTCACGGATAATGCCGCTAATCTCAATAGCCATCTGATGCAAGAAGTGTGCCAACAATTTAAGATTATGCATTGAAATTCAACTCCTTATCGTCCAAAGGCGAATGGATCTATAGAAGCTGCCAACAAGAACTTAAAGAAAATACTCCGTAAAATGGTGCAAGGTTCCCGACAATGGCATGAAAAGTTACCTTTTGCTTTGTTGGGTTATCGTACTACAGTTCGGACTTCAATTGGTGTAACTCCTTACTTGTTAGTGTATGGAACTGAAGCAGTTATACCTGCAGAGATTGAGATTTCATCTCTTCGAGTAGTTGTGGAAGCTGAAATTGATGAAGACCAATGGGTTAAGACTCGTTTGGAGAAATTAAGTTTTATTGATGAAAAAAGATTGGCGTCAGTATGTCATGGACATTTATATCAGAAGAGAATGGCACGGGCATATAATAAAAAGGTGCGTCACAGACATTTTGAAGTTGGTCAGTTAGTACTAAGACGTATCCTTCCTCATCAGATTGAAGCCAAAGGCAAATTTTCTCCCAATTGGCATGGGTCATTCATGATAAAGAAAGTGCTACCTAATGGCGCATTATTCTACTAGCTGAATAATATATAAACCTTTGCTTATCCTTTTGAGCTTTTATTTTTCTTCGAACCCCTCTTTTGGAATCAAAAAAAAAAATCAATCAAAAATTCAAAATCAAACAATAGAATGATGTTTCATGAACCACGTTTGACCTGATTCTTGTTATGACAAGATACGTAGGTAGCCCTACTCCGGGGTTCGGTCTAACCAGAAAAAAATTTAAATTACCCAGAATGAAATGAAACTGGGGCTAAAATTTATTTTTCTTAAAAGAATTGATTTCAAAAGTTGTATGTTTCACCCAATGTTATATAAATTTTTTGAGCCTCATGCCTACCTTTCTTTCTAACCCTATCCGAAAGCCAAGTTACAACCAAAGAAAGACCTTCGGATTAATCTTTGAGAATGTCAAGGCTAAACATATTATGAGTGCATGATATTTCATATTTTTGGGTGTTTATTAAAAAAAAAAGTGATGAAAAAATGAAAATGAGAGAGTTTTATTGGTGAAAACCCTTTTGGGCATCATAAGACGACTGTGAGCTGAGACGAAAATGAAAAGGAGATAGGCTCGTTGGCAAAAATCCATTGAGGTGCTACTAGCTTAAGAAAGGTTGTTATCAAGAAGGAACAAATTCAAGATTGGCTCAATTTCAAGCTCAATATGTGGACAAAAAATTGTAATGATTGGTGTGGTAGATCTGGTTGTTTTATTCAAAATGCATGTCATAATCACAAGAATCGATTTCCACATTCGGATAAGTTTTCTCTTTGTTTTGAAAAAGAGATATCTATGGTCTTTATATTTTGTTTTATTTTTTATTATTGATTTTTGTGTCTTTGTCATCAAACAAAATTTTTGTTGTCTTTTGAGTCAAATTTTCATCAGGTCGAGTCAGAAAAGACTCCAAACTCGCTACCAACTCCTTTAAGGGTACAAAGTAAGACAAAGGGTCGATGTACAGAGACAACATTTCAAAGTAAAAGTAAGGTACTCAAGATGATTGTGATTTGACAAATTTTAAAATCGTGAAAATCTAAGAGATGTATTGGAAGCTAAACTCAGAAGCATCATACAACAGAAATATGATTTGAGTTGAGGATCTCAGTAGTCAGAATTCTGAGTCAGAAATATGACAATTCAAAGAAGATTATCATGGATTGGAAAAGAGTTGAGCATGACAAGTGCGAGAGCAGCCACTTCAAAAGCCAAATGCCACAAACTAACCACCATATGTTTTAAAACTCACAATTTTTCTTTGTTTGGAACAGAGATGAAATGATTATTTTCAGATAAAGGATGCAATTTCACACTTCTCTCAATGCAAGAAGCATGGTTACAACATCCGATATTGGATCTTGGTCATGATAAATTTTATTCTGTGCGAGATATATCAAGATCCAGTAACACATAAATTTTTTCAGTACAAACTGGGGCAAAATTTTATGTGTGTTGTATGAAATTTATTTTATGCTCAGGACCCTCCTGAAGAATGGGACAGGACCCTCCTGAAGAATGGGAATTTATTTTATGTTCAGGACCATCCTAAAGAATAAGAATTTATTTTATGCTCAGAATCCTCCTGAAGAATGGGAATTTATTTTATGCTCAGGACCCTCCTAAAGAATGGGAATTTATTTTACGCACAGGACCCTCCTGAAGAATGGGAATTTATTTAGTGCTCAGAACCCTCCTGAAGTATGGGACAGGATTTTCCTGAAGAATGGGAATTTATTTTATGCTCAGGACCCTCCTGAAGAATGGGAATTTATTTTATGCACAGGACCCTCCTGAAGAATGGGAATTTATTTTGTGCTTAGAACCCTCCTGAAGTATGGGACAGGACCCTCCTGAAGAATGAAAATTTATTTTATGCACAGGACCCTCCTGAAGAATGGGAATTTATTTTATGCTCAGGACCCTCCTGAAGAATGGAAATTTATTTTGTGCTCAGGACCCTCCTGAAGAATGGGACAGGACCCTCCTGAAGAATGAGAATTTATTTTATGTTCAGGACCCTCCTAAAGAATGAGAATTTATTTTATGCTCAGAACCCTCCTGAAGAATGGGAATTTATTTTATGCTCAGGACCCTCCTGAAGAATGGGAATTTATGTTATGCACAGGACCCTCCTGAAGAATGGGAATTTATTTTCTGCTCAGAACCCTCCTGAAGTATGGGACAGGACTTTCCTGAAGAATGGGAATTTATTTTATGCTCAGGAGCCTCCTGAAAAATGGGAATTTATTTTATGCACAGGACCCTCCTGAAGAATGGGAATTTATTTTGTGCTCAGAACCCTCCTGAAGTATGGAACAGGACCCTCCTGAAGAATGAGAATTTATTTTATGCACAGGACCCTCCTGAAGAATGGGAATTTATTTTATGCTTAGGACCCTCCTGAAGAATGGGAATTTATTTTATGCTCAGGACCCTCCTGAAGAATGGGAATTTAATTTATGCTCAGGACCTCCTGAAGAATGGGAATTTATGCTCAGGACTTTTCTGAAGAATAGGAATTTATTTTATGCTCAGGACCCTCCTGAAGAATGGGAATTTATTTTTATGCTCAGGACCCTCCTGAAGAATGGGAGTTTATTTTATGCTCAGGACCCTCCTGAAAAATGGGAATTTATTTTTATGCTCAGGACCCTCCTAAAGAATGGGAATTTATTTTATCACAGGAATCTTTTGAAGAATAGGATGTTATTTTTCTGTTTCATTATTTGCTTTGAGTCCAGGAGCCCGCCTGAAGAATAAGGTGAAGAAAAAAGAAGTCCAGGAGCCCGCCTGAAGAACAGGGTGCAGAAATTGCAAATCCAGGAGCCCGCCTGAAGAACAGAGTGCAGAAATTGCTAATCCAGGAGCCCGCCTGAAGAACAGGGTAAAGAAAAAGAAAGTTCAGGAGCCCGCCTGAAGAACAGGGTGAAGAAAAGAAAGTTCAGGAGCCCGCCTGAAGAATAGGGTGAAGAATTGTAAGTTCAGGAGCCCGCCTGAAGAACAGGGTGAAGAATTGTAAGTCCAGGAGCCCGCCTGAAGAACAGGGTGAAGAAAACGAAAGACCAGGAGCCCACCTGAAGAATAGGGTGAAGAAAAAGAAAGTTCAGGAGCCCGCCTGAAGAATAGGTCAGTTGAATGTAAAAGCAGAAGTCGTCAACCGGAAACTCGACGGAATCTCACTCGACTTTAACTTTTTCTCTCACCAAATTACCTTTCGAACTACTCATAACCTGATTCCCTTATAACCCGGGATAGGTAGGATGTCCAAAAACAGGACTCGGTCATATTTGTCTTTTTATTTTTATTTTTATTTTTACCTTTCAAATAATTGAAGAGTCAAAAATCATATCTTGTCTACTTCTTTGTATGAAAACTCTTCGAGATTTCACACAAAGAGGGGCAAAAATGTAGACACATGATTTTTGATCCTCCCTAAATTTTAACTTGTTTATTGATATTAAATATTTATATTTATATTTAATCATATATTATTTTGACTATTATTTTAGGTTTAAAATAATTAAATGAAGTTAATTTTAGGATATTATTTTATTTTATTCCTATTTTTTTAAAAAAAATATAATACAAAAATTAAAAATAAAATAAAATAATAATAATATTTTTTTTATTTTTTTTAAATAAATAAATAAGTTAGTAGTTTTGGTACTATCTTAATTATATAATTTATTTTTGACTATTTTTAGACTTTTATTGTATTTTTTGAAATATAAAAATTAATTAATTATTATTATTATTATTATTTTATTTGTTACTATTATCTTATTTATTTATTTATTATTTTTTGTTTTTTTTATAATTTAAAAAAAAATAAAAAATCTTATCCTAAAGATAAAAACTACCTCAACCCATCCCTAATTTCCCACAATCCCCATTTTTATCCCACGTTTCCCCCTATTCCCCAACTCCCACATACAACTCAACAAACGTGCATGCTATATATAAAAATCATGCAACAACACTCAGAGGAGGAGAATAGACGGAAAAAAGAAAAAAGAAGGAGAACAACATCACGGACAAAAAGAAAAGAGAAAAAAAAAGAGAGAGATTTTTTACGGTACTATTCACCAAACATCGTCAAAAATCAAAAAAAAAAAAAAAAGGCAGAGAAGAAAAATCAAAGTGAAAGAGTCTGAGTTAAAGGCTTTGTTTACGGTTTTCAAGTTGGTGGCTTCTGAAAATTAGATATTGTTAACTTTCAAAGTCAAAAGATTATACTCGTTTCTTTATCTTGAATTCACCTCCCAAAGGTAACACTCAATTTTATTGTATAATTTAATATCGCAATTGTGCGAAACTTGATTTCAATGTCATGAAATACGTTACTCATTTCACGTGTTCTTAAACGGTTATTACTTGTTGGCATTATAATATAAAAAATATATTTAATGTCTCTTTCAGTTGTATCTTTAAATCAAGAGCAGAAACTTTCTATTAACGGATTTTATTTTAAAGCCGATATGTTCATGCGTATGATTACCATGTTTTGAAAACAAGTTAAAGTTAAACATTAGGTTGTTGATTTTATATGCATCTCCGTTTGTCTTGAAAAACTATGCAGATAATATTTTTCTTTTCTGTTGCATTGGTCGAGAAGTTAAGTGTATGTATCTACAAATATTACCTAGTAATTTGCATTCAACATAATAAAGTATATAAACAAAGTGTTTGCATTAAAGAAATCACAGGCGGAGAGAAGAATAAAAGAAATAAAACATGGTAGGAGAAATTATCATTAAAATGAAGAAATTGTTTTTAATTTTAATTCGAAGATTAACTGGGTGGTTATTTAATTTGGAATTTAAATTCATAGGAAGAAGCAATTTTTGATTTCATTATTTTTTTATTTTTTTTTCCTTGTCTTGTAAATTTTCGTGCTCTTGATTAGATTAGTTGATTTAATTTGTATAATAAAATATCTACAGTGTATTGAATTGTGAGAAAAATGTAAGTGAGCATATGATTTTTTTTAAAATATTATTTAGGAGTGCAAGTAGATATATATTATTGCTAAAGTATTGTTAAATATATTTATTGTTAAGTTAATTAAATTTTTATTAATAATTTGAGAAATGATGAGATAGGATACAAATTATTCAAGACTCATTACATGATAAAAGAAAAGAGAAAAAAAAATTGCAAGGGAGCGAGGTGAGTTATGGAATAATCTAAAACTAGTTGTAGAATAAAGAGCAAAAAGAGTAAAAATTGAATAAGATAAAACGTCTCGAGTTTACAAGAGCCGAAATGAACGCCTTTTACACTAGGTAAACTTTAGACACGTTTAAATTTTTCGTTTCAACTAAGAATGCGGCGCACGCATCTTTCTGAGACATTTAAAAATAATTCAAGGATGTAAAAACATACCTTGGTAAATATTTTTCTAAAATTTACTTGACAAATATTTTTCAACTTGTCACCGATTTATTTAAAAATAAACGAGACTTTAGATATATAAAATGAGCGATTTAGACCTTAACATAATTTTTTTAAAATAATTTAAGTTAAGATAAGTCAATAAAAGCGACCGTGCTAGAACCACGGGATTCGAGGGGTGCCTCACACCTTCCCCTCGATCAACAGAATTCCTTATCCATTTTCTGTTTTCACAGACCAAATAAGAGTCATTTCCTTTTGATTAGGGATTCAAAAAAGGTGACTTGGAACACCAAAACTCAATTTCAAGTGGCGACTCTGTAGATAATTTAATCCCTATTCAATATCGTCACTTTAATTGGAAAAATCCTTCGACTCGATCCCTCGAACGAAAAAAGGAGTGTGACACTTATAAATTAAATTGCCATATATAATTCACATTACAAGTAGGATTCTCATAATACGTCTTATTATAAATTGCCATCTCTCAATCACATTCAAAACATGGCTAGAAGACAAAGTGCCACAATAGACATATTGTCTGTTTGTCTCATTCAAAAAATACTTTGTTATATTAGTTATGAAGAAGATTCTCGGAGTTGAAAATTATTTAAAAGCCAAAAAAATAATGGACGCAATTAATCATGCAACGATACAGGGACGACAAAATCCCTATTGACAAGTTTGAAATCTCAAACCGTTTAAGCTATTTTACTTTTGAATTTTCACATCGAATGAATAAGTGGATAGACATTGCTCTTCAGAATGGTGTAAAAGATATAGTATATGAAAATCCGTACCACCGTTTTCCTATTATCAAAGTCTTGGCAGCAAAATTTTTGAGAGAATTGGATTTGAGTAATTGTGATATGATGCATGTTTCAGAATCTAGTCGTGCAGCGAACTCTCATTCTTTGAGAAAGCTTTATCTGTCTTATGTATGGTTAAATGAAAACGTGCTTCAAGCTCTACTTAATAGTTGTCCTTTGATTGTCTCATTAGTCCTCAAAAGTTGTAAGGGGTTGGGTAAGATTGAACTTTTGAATCTTCAAAAGATCAAGTCAATTTCCATAAAGACAACTACAAACAAGCATGTTAAAATCGAAGCACCAACTCTTGAACACTTATCTTTTTCTAATTATTCATCGAAAAACTTGAATGTTGTTGAATGTAAGAATTTGAAATATTTAGAGCTAAATAAAGTGGAGATACCTGATGGACTTCTCGATAACCTTATATCTAAATCTCAATTCCTGGAGGTCTTGAAAATTCAGTATCGTAGTGGCATAAGAGATATTGATTCTTCAAATTTGGTGTCACTTGAGTATATTGGAAATCAAATTCCTCAACTTGAAATGACAAGTGAATCAAGCCTATTGAAGCTCTCGAAAATCTTTCTTTACCACAACAACTATATAGATGCTGAATGGTTTCGTAAATTGAGGAATTTTCTATCAAATGTGACCTCTTTGTCTCAAGTTACGATTGTTTTTTTACGAATTCGATGATATCAATATCAAAGGTATGCAACTACACCAAAAAGCTTCTGCCCCTAAAGTGGACATTCTAAATGTCCACTTCCTGTGTGAGGTGTGCCCAACATTTGTGGATGCATTGCTATGGAGTTGTCATCACAGGAGACTCAATCTATTCACAACTCCTGAAATGCTTAAAATATGTTATTCTTCCTTATATATAAGTACTAGTCATTGATGACCCGTGCTAAGCCCAGGCCTAAACTCAAAAAGTGAAAATAATAATTTAATTTAAGAGTTATAATTTGAGATATATTTTCTACTACACAGTTAGTTTAATGTAATACCACATTAATTATATCTTATTAATATTTAATAAGTCTATAAATTTTTTATTTCATAAATGAATAATTTCTGAAGAATAAATTATTTATGAGAAAGCAAGTTTAACAGGAAAATAAGTCTCAAGAATTATTTTTTTTAATAACTGTAGTGTCTATGCCTGCTTTAATGCACCTCGACAAAATTCACGGGATACCTCCTGCCTCCCACCAGCAAGAGATACCAGGTAACTCTATCCACTAAGACTAAAACAGGTGGAAAGAATCACCTAGTATTTTTTTGCCTCTATTGGAATTCAAACTTGAGACCTTTGATTCTCAACTAATTTTGCTCTTCATCTATACTTTATACTTTAAAAAATAATTTTCAGCAAATCAAATAAAAGATTTTAAAACATGTATAATTCGATCTTATCTCATAATATTTAAATAATGTTCACATTATTGATCAATAATTTCTACTTTAGGTATTCAACATAATAAATATTTTAAAGGCAATGTAAAATTATTCAAGGGGAAAAAAATCTTTTTTAGATAAAAAAGTTCTTAAAAAGAGAAATAATTATATAAAAATCGTAATTGCTTCAACAACAATAAAATACGACACCATAACATTTAGGTTAGAAACTTCTCCTTTTTCTCATCTTCATTCTCTAGTGTAATTGACAATCTTGTTTCATATGAAAAAAATTTGTTACAAATTCTAAGGAGGACAAAACTTATTTAGAGAAAACAAAGGACTTGTGCATTCAAAGGGAAAAAGTTCCTCTATATATGTTTTCTTATAAAAGCAAGTATCAGAGATTAGATTTCTTATAAAGAATGTGATTTTCTATAATTAAATATAATTTATCTTTAAAATTCTACTTTTGTTCTTAATAAAATAATTTATAGATACACAATATTTAATATTTATTTTAAGTTACAAATTTTATAAAAAAAAATCTTTTAAAACTTTTTTTTATGCGAAATCAAATTATATTTTACCTAAATTAAGACGATAGACTAAATAATTGTTGAAGCACATATATAAAAAAAAATTAACAAAAAAGGTTTAAATGTGACTTTGCCAAATTTTACATAAAAAATTCTTTTAGAACTTTTTTTTAATGCTAAATCAAATTATATTACCTAGATTAAACGATAGACTAAATAATAGTTCAAGCACATATATATAAAAAATTTAAAAAAAAGTTTAAATGTGACTTTGCCAAATTTTACTTACCACCAAAAAGTACTTTCCCTCATTTATTTTATTTGACACTTTTTTCCTTTTTAATCTGTTTCTAAAATAAGTGTTTAATTTTAATATTTTTTAATCTGTAATTAAATTTATTTATTGACACATAAATATAAACTAATTATTCTAATCATAAATTTTAATGTCTTTCTTTTCTTTTAAATATCATATCAAGTTAAATAATACCACGTAAAATAGTACGAAATGAATAATACACTGTCTATCAAATACACAGGCTTAGATGACAACTCCTTAATGAATGAATGTGGTTGATTATATAGGCCTAGATGGCAACTCCTTAAGGCTTGTGATAAACAAATGGACTTTGAGCCTAACTCAACCTCAAAAGCTAGCTTAAGAGGGGAGGATTGTCCAAGACCATATAAGGAGATCAAGGACCCTTTAACCCACCGATGTGGGACTCCAACAACCCCCGCACGCCCAGGTCTGGATATCTGGAGCATGGACAATATAAGACGGGGCCCCAACAATAGAAACAATGAACTGGGTGAACCTGACTCTGATACCATGATACAGAAATGGATCTTGGGCCTAACTCAACCTGAAAAGCTAGCTCATGAGGGGAGGATTGTCCAAGACCATATTAGGAGACCAATTACCCATCCCTTTTCCAACGTGGGATACTTAACACTTCTCCGTACGCCCAGACCTCGTTAACTGGAGCGTGAACAATATAATATGGAGCCCAACATCGGTGAACAAAGATTTGGGATGGGCCATCATGATAAAGAAATGGACCTTGGGCCTAACTCAACCTCAAAAGCTAGCTAATGAGGGGAGGATTGCCCAAGTCCATATAAGGAGACCAAGGATCCTTTAACCCACCGATGTGGGACTCCAACAACTTGGATGACAACCCCTTTCTATGTGGCTAAAAGTAAGAAAATGTAGGCAATTTAAGCAGCCACGTGAAATATGCTTACAACATTAACATATAAAAATGACCAAAGTGCCCTCGCGAGGATGACGAAAAATTGTTATCCTCACTTATAACATGTATAATAATAATATTGTGTGTGTTGGTCTCGATGGACTTAACCCATTAAGCAAAGTTCCATTCATATAATGTAAGCAGGGGTGACAAACGGGCGGATTGGATTGGATTTGGACGGGTTAAATATGGATTGAATAAAAATGGTTTGGATTGCAATCCACCCATATAAATATGGGTAAATATGGATTTGGTCAAATATGGATTGGGTAAAAATGATTCCAACCCACTTTATCTCCTAAAATAAAAAACTTAAAACTTCTATATCATATCAATTTGACTTTTTTTTCGTTTCTTTTTTTTTTTAGTTTTTTTTTTCTCTCTCTTCTATATATAGCCTCTAGTTTTTTTTTCATTTCCTTTTTTTCTCTCTCTTCTATTTCTACCATTTTCTTCTCTTTCTTTTTTCATTTCCTTTTTACTCTGCTTTTTTTCTAGTTTTTATTTTTTTTTATTTTTACTTCTTTTTATTTTTTTTCTTTTTTGGTTTTATTATTTATTTTTTTTCGAAGAACATGATTAAGTCGAGTACAAATTATGAATGATTACTAAGATATCATAACCATTCAGAATATTTGTATTCATCATCATTTTTTTTTCTTTTTCCTTTTCTCCTTTTTCATTATTTGTTTCTTTCAGATTTTTTTTGTATTTTTTTCTTCAACTTTTTCTTTACGATTTTTCTCTCTTCTATCCCTAATTTCTACCTCTCTTTCTTCTTTTTTTTTTTTTATTTTCTTCTTTTTTTTATGATAACGAAAATACCATAAGCGCATATCAATTTATATTCACCAACATTTATAATTTTTGTACGTACACTCAAGTGGACTCCACCTAATGAACAGATACAGAGATAGTATCCAGAAAGAGCTTGAAATTACATTCGTCAAATTAAATATCTTTAGCAGTCGCAAGAAGTACACAAATCAAGGTTTCTACGTACTTCCTGTCTTGCCTGACCTTGAGCTCCTCGCTTCGTTTCTTACTTCTGCTCTAACAAGAACTCAAAGATGAGGGAGTTAGAAGTCGGATTTGAAGCTGGACTTTTCCATAAATCAAAGGCTACGTGGATCCTCAGCCATATATGAAATGAAATAAAGATGGACCGAGCTTACTTAATACAATTGTATATTTGTATTTGTTTTTTAGACTTCAAGCTAATATTTGTATTTTATAGTTTGCATCGTCATGTATATTTTATATAATTCGCACTTATATTTTAAAAGGGCTATTTTTTATTTGTAATTGATATGATTCACACTTATAATTTAAAAGAACTGTTTTCATTGATGAACTAGTATTTTTAAAGAACTATTTTATATTTGTATTTGTAAGTTGATCATGTATTGTATTTATATTTATAATTGCATTTGTTTCATTTGTTTGTATTAGCATTCGTAGTTGACAGTATCATTTCTATTTTTAAGCAATTGAAAAAGAATATTTATTTTTCTTTCTATGAACACTTATATTTATATATATTGATACAAATTATATTTTATTGATATAATTGAACAATACAAATAAAAAAAACAAAATTATGCAAATACAATTGCTAAATTATACAAATACAAATGTTACATTTGTATCAAATGATACATGTTTATACAACTTGAACCATAAGCATATTAATGATACTTGTTTATATACAAATATAAATGATAAATTTGATATACAAATAAAATATAAAATGCAATGATGAAAAAAAAGATGAGGAAAAGAATATTAAAAAAAGAAGAAAATTGCAAAAAAGACGAACCAAGAATGAAAAAGGTGGAAATGGAAATACAAAAAAAAAAAGAATGTGAAGAAAAAATAAATAAAATTGAAAAAGAAAAAAATTGATGAAGAATAAGAAAGAAAAAAAGTGTAAGAAACGAGTAAAAAATAAGTGGAAAAAAATAAAAATAAAATGAAAAAGAAAAAAAAAGTAAATTAAAGAAAAAAATAGTAAATTAAAGGAAAAAAGAAAGAAAAAAAAAGAGAAATAAAAGATAGAAAAAAAATAATAAAGGGGAGAGACTATATATAGATTATATCTAATTGATAAGAGATCCTATGAATTGTATAGGCTAAACGGGATAATTAAAAGCTTATATTTATTAACCCATGTAGGTCTCAAGCGAATAGAATGATGAAATAAGAATGAGAAAGGAGAAAATGAAAAAAAAAATCAAAGAAAAAGAAATTAAAATAAAAAAAATAGATGAAAAAATGAGAAAAAAAAAAGAAATTATAAGAAACGAGTAAAAAAAAAAGCAAAAAAGTAAATTAAAGGATAAAAGAAAAAAAAAAGAAACTAGAAAAGAAGAAAAAAAATGAAATTTAAAGCATGGGTGGGTGATCTCTGTGTTTAAATGGGTACCCATATTTTACCCATTTTGTCCATATTTATATGAGCTTTTAAAATGAGTTGAAGTCCGTATTTATCCATTTGAAATATGAGTGATCCAATTCAATAAATATGAATTAAATGGACCATTTTCACAAATATGGGCTGAAATTGCCACCCCTAAATGTAAGGAATAGAAAATGAGGAAAATATTCCTTTAGAAACTTGTGGTGTTAAATAAAATAATGATATTTTTGTGGCAATAAAATCCTAAAATCAATCAAGTTAAGAATAAAATATTCCTATGTATAAAATATATTATTTTGAGATACACTAAAAAGAGTTCAATGGAATAAGTGAAGTAATAGAAGTCAATGGTAATTTAACCCACAATATATAGGAAGTCATGCTTTAATCCTTAACCTAACAAGTCCATAGTTTCAATCTCAGCCCATAATAATCACTACATTGGCTAAAACCAATCCTAGCCCAAATTATTACTTGCATGATAAGCACATAGAGGTGTCAATACAGGTCAGTCTAGCCCGTCCGAGCTAGCCCACACAGGCTTTTATTTTGATGGGCCAGGTCAGGATAGCCCATCAAAATGATGGTCCAAAAAACATCAAATCCACACCATTACTCTATGAGCGGCGAGCCTCACGGGCTAGCCCACTTTTAAAAAAATAATATTTTATAATTTAATTTTAAAATTGTAATGAAATAATAAAGAATAAAGAAGATAACGTGTTATGAAATAAGAAAGAATAAAGAAGAAGAGTAGACAGAGAAGAGAGTAATTGTTATTTCTCTTGAGGAATTCTATTAAGATCCTTGAGTATGATTTACAATGAAGAAAACCCTTCTATTTATAGGGTAAATTACTCCTAGTTTCTGATTAAAATACAGATACTTCAAACCCTGATAAATATCAACTAGATCTTATTAGATCTTGATAGATCTTATCTATATTCTTGATAGACATTCACTATAATGTAAATATATTCATAACACTCCCCCTTGAATGTCTAATTGATAGATAATGTGCCTCGTTAAAACCTTACTAGAAAAAATCCAGTGGAAAAAAAATCTAATGAAGGAAAAAAAGTCCACATCTCTAATGATACGCATTTCGGCTGCCTCATTAAAAACCTTACAAGGAAAATCCAGTGGGACAAAACCTTGAAAGAAAAAAAGAGTACAAATCGTATTTGCTCCCCCTGATGAGAATATCAATAAACTTTTACATCTCGATCTTGTTCATCATCTTCTTGAAAGTTGCAGTTGGAAGATACTTGGTGGATAAATCAATCACATTGTAACTTGAACGAATTTGTTGCACGTTAATATCACCATTCTTTTGTAGATCATGTGTATAGAAAAACTTTAATGGAGTGTGTTTCGCTCTATCTCCTTTTATGAATCCTCCATTAAGATGTGCTATACATGTTGCATTATCTCTATATAAAAATATGGGTACATTGTCATACTTCAAATCACATTTTTTTCTCGAATGAGATGTATCATGGACCTTAACCATACACATTCTCGGCTAGCTTCATGAATAACTATTATCTCATCATGGTTCAACGAAGTGGCTTCAATAGACTGCTTTGTGTATCTCCAAGATATGACAGTATCCCCACATATGAACACATAGCCCATTTGAGATCGAGATTTATGAAGATTAATTAAATACCCAACATCAGCATAATCAATAAGATCAAGACTGCAATCTTTAAAATAAAATAAGATCATGTATTTGATCTCATTTCAATGTCTCCTAATAGGAGTAGAACTATATCTTGCTAACTGAAAAGGCTATATCATACCTTGTAGTATTTGCAAGATACATCAGTGCACCAATTGGACTAAGATATGGTACTCTAGGACCAATCAAATTCAGTATGTTTCTCATTTCAATAAATAATTTAATACTTTTGAAAACTCTACAAGAGTTCCAATAATACTCAAATCATCAAATTATCTCTTATAAGGATAATAAAAAGTTTTCCAGAAACTTTATATGTTTCAGGCATTTTTAATCCTTTAGGAATTTTCATATAGATAATTGTCAAGTGACAATATCCTACATGTCAAGTGTGACATCTTCAAGTGTTTGGACTGCAAATCAAATAAGTTTTACGCTTACCAAAATGCATCCTTTCATGTTACTTGATAAATGTTTCTACATCGGCATGCTTAAATAAACATAGAACCAGATCCTCATAACCTTTTACAATATTGTGCCAATTTTGTTAAAGATATTATCGATGATATATCATTTTATATCGGTTCACAATGTGACACAACATTTTGAGATCTCATCACTTCATTATTTTTAGGTACCTGAACCTCTCATAAGGTTTCATGAAGTGTTATGTCGTAGGCTCTTCAAGAGCGCATTGCTTTCTTATTGTGATTGATTGCTCCTTATCCTTTTCAAGGATTATTTTATTTGGAACCGATTGATTTACCACGCTTCACGCATGCATAGACTTTGTCCTTCATGGATACAAAATAGGAGCACTTGCAGCTTAAATATGAGATGCTTTCGGCATTTGACTTGAATTATCTTTGATCTGGTTATAATTCTAACATATTTTATAGCCGCTTATAATCTCCCCCTTATTCTAGGAAAACTAACATACATCCTCCATTTTATTTGAGGAATCCATCTTTGTGCATCAGGTTTATTTATTAATCATAATCGTACATTAAAATTATTAGATGGAATAGTTGGTTCCTGACCTTGAACCAATTGAGAGAGAAGAAATAATCATAATTTATTGGTCTAATGCATACAAGTGTTACTGTATGTAACATATCATATTTCAAACCAACACATGAAACTTTGCTCTCATTAGTAATAGTTTAGCTATTTATCAAAGGCATTCAATGTCAAACCATCATCATCAAGATGAATTATCTTGATTTTACAGTCTGAAAGTTATGCTCATAACTCCATTTTATTAAGCAAGAACCTTTATGAATGTCAAACTGCAGGTTGACAGTAAATGTACATGTGATCATCTTTTTTCTATGCTTCTTAATAGATCACATAACTGGTGAACGGGCCCATATTCACCTTTTATATTTTTCAGATTTTAAGGGATCAAATCCCAACATTAGTTGGCTCATCCAACTTATCATGAGAACAAGCAACATTAAAAGTAATGAAGAATTTCTGATTCTACAATATATGCTCCGTACTCAGTATGCACATCTTGGAGATATCTCAATCATTCATGCAATTTATGAACTTTTATTTTAGCAAACTCCAAGTTTACCATGACATGTACCTTTTACTTTAGTAAATTTTAAATTTACTATTACATGAATAATGTTCAGATTTACTACTTCAGAAGTAGATTTCAAAATAACTCTTCTCAATTATTCTACCTCTTTCGGGGGTGAGTTGTGTGTGATACAATCACAATCAAGTGCAAGTTTGCATTAATAATTTTCTCATTCCATAGGAATGGAATATAATCATGACTTAAGTCTATCAAATTCTGATAGCTTATAACCTCTTTCATGATATTGCTACTTCAGGAGCAAATCGAGGCGTATATCATATATTTCTATCACATTCACTTTTAACTTAAGTGCATGAGAAGTACTGAAGTCACTAGATAGTTTTCAAATTAATACTACACACACAAGTTTGCACCTTCAAAACAAAAGTTTAATTGCCTAGCCACATTGCAGCAGTTTATTCAAAAAGTCTCATTGGGACTTATATCCTTATGTAATGGATATAACTGTTGCAAAATGCATTCCATGACAACCGTTTTCTATCTGTTACTATAGGTCCAGTTTGTCATCTTTTAGACCTGTTATATGTTGCTACCACATTCACTTCATGAAATGGGGTATATTCAATGGACAAATTTCTTGACTTTTCATCAAAAATACATTATTTTACCTTGGCCATCATAATATCATCAATATGGTGTATTGAGATTCAAACTCGATATCTTATCCAAATAAAAACGTCTTAGGCATAAATCGATGGGGCTTGAACCCAACATCTTATTTTCATGGTGCATACATTTATATCGTTCTTTTGGGAGGATGACCTTATTCAACTGGTTAAATCTATGTTTTAGGCTATTCCACAAAACAAGTGGATCCTTAGTAGTAAGGTATTCAATTTTTAGAATTTCGTCAAGATGATGACGTAAGAAAATCATAGCCTTAGCACGATTTTGATTAGATGCTGTATTTTCTTTCTTTATTGAATTTTCAAGAATCATAGCATCTAAGTGGATTTCAGCATCCAACACCAATGATAGGTAGTTCTTGCTCGAGGCAACAAAATCAAGTTTTGTAAGATTATTAGTCATATGAAAAAAAATACATTAGCCTTCAAATTTGAGACGACAGAGAGAAATAAAATAATACCTTAGCTTTCAGATTTGAGACGACAGAGTATCGTGCTGATAACGTGTTATGAAATAATAAAGAATAAAGAAGATAATGGGTTATGAAACAAGAAAGAATAAAGAAGAAGAGTAGAGAGAGAAAAGAGTAATTGTTATTTCTCATGAGGGATTCTATTGAGATCCTTGAGTATGATTTACAATGAAGGAAGCCTTTCTATTTAGAGGGTAAATTACTCCTAGTTTTTGACTAAAAGACAGATACTTCAAACCTTGATAGATATCAACTAGATCTTGATAGATCTTATCTATATTTTGAAAGACATTCACTATAATGTAAATACATTCATAACAAGAATGTAATAAACATAAATATTATCAGACAATATTATATAGTGTTAATAGTTGTTAATCAAATCTCAACACCCCCAAAAAATACTCCTAATAGCGAAAGTAAATAACTTTTGACATGATATCCTTCGAACCAAATAAAAATACTAATAAGCAATCTAAACAGATGATGTATTTGACTTATGGGCCAGACCACGAGCTAGCCCAACCCATATTATTCAAGTCCCAATAACCACGGGCTTATCCGGACCGGGCTAAAAAGCCTTGTTCTTAAATGGGTTGCAAAAAAATTAAGCCCAACTCCATCAAAATACAGGTTGGGTCGGGCCGATCCAATGGGCCTAACCCATATTGACGACTATATAAGCACAAGAAAAGTGTTCAAAAAAGGAAATTTAGTAGCTCAATTGGTTAATTATCTGAATTCGTCAATTTGGTAAAGGTTTGATTCCTTACCTTATAAATTATCCCATGTGTTTTCTTCCCTGTGCCCATTTAACAGAACAACAAAAAAAACATGTCAAGTAGTAGTTGGGTGTGCATCGACTGGTTTGGTTTAATTTTTTGCATTATCGATTTGATTTGACGATTTTCAGTTTGTAAACACGCTAAATCGATAATCGAACCAATAAGATATTCGTTATCAATTTTCAGTTAATAGGTCTTTATTGATTAGATTTTTGGTTTAACCGACAAGAAAATACTCCCTTAATTTTTTTTTTACTTTCTCTAATTTTTATTTGTTTTACACTATCTTCATAGTTTAAGTCTATACAAATTACGGAACTAAGACAACAACTATATGTCACACCCCCTTTTAACCAAATGATATTCAATTTTTAAGTTTGAAAGGATTTTTATTATTAAGTGACAAAAGATAAAACTTATATCGAAAGAAATTCTTTTTCATTTGAACTCAGAGTCACCACTTGGCATAAATCTGGTGTGCCAAGTCACCTTTGAAAATCCTTTTTCAAAATAATTTTGACTCTTTTAAACTGATTCGCGAACAGAGATTCTGGCTAAGGAATTCTATTGACCGAAGAAAAGGTGTTAGGAACTCCTTGATCCCGTGGTTCAACCACGGTTTATTCGTGGAGTATATTGGCTAGTTTGACGCTATGAAATGAATAGACCAACAAAACACATAAAACAAGCAAAACAAACAAACCAAATAAAATTCAAAACCAAAATAATGTCCATTCCAGATTATACAGTCCCAAAAATAGAAAAATGCAGAAATGTAAATCTTATTCTAAACTAATCCTAGACAATGCTCTACCCAATATCTCGAGCCTTGATCATGAACCATCTATGAGTACAACTCCTTCGGGGCATTCCCCGGGTAAAATTGTATAAAATTGTACAAATAACCTCGGGGCATTTTCCGGCCAAATAAGTACATTTTTAATGCGATAAAATAGAATCATTCAAAAACATTCAAGCATTTAACAATCATAATTCCTAAATTTGCCTACCCGGCCTACGTTTGCCTATCCGTTTTAACTTATTATGATACTATCACGTTCCACATTATCAATAAATCAAAATTAATCCAAATCATCAATGAATCAAAATTAATCCAAATTTATTTTTATCAAGATCAATCCCTCCCCGAATTTTATTTTAATTCTTAATGAGATGTCATTTCATTATATAAATCATAATCCAGGGGAATCAACCAAATCAAATAAGTAGCAATTCATCATCAACCAAGATCAAACAACACATGATATTCAATCCAACACATCGAATATGATAAACAATGAAATAAAAAGAGGGAAAAGAATAGAATTGGACCTCAATTATCGATTTTGATATATCGAAGATAGAATCACGTCCGAAAACCCCCAATTTGAACCTCAATCATGAACTAAAAGACCTTGATATACCCCTTTTACTGATTTTTGGACGGAACAGACTGGAACAACTCGAATTCTTATCGCTTCGATCGCCGGCTTACTCTTTCCGGCAAGATTTGAGCTAAAAAGGGGAAAGAATAACTATTGGTGTGGGTTTGGGTTGGGATGGAGCTGAAGGTTACTTTTAGACTTCATCGAAGCTCCTTACGAGCTCAACAATGACGAACACTATACAAAAATGAACAACCATGATGCTTTTCAGGATGGGATGCCATTTTCGGTGAAAAACTGTTGATAAATTGAGTTCTCCGATCTACTTTTCTCCCTTCTTCCCCTCTTCTCCTGATGCTCTATCTCACGACCTCTTTTCCTTCTCACTAGCGTATGTGTCTGAGTTTGTTTGTGGGTTGTCTCCGATATGGAGTGAGTATGTGTTCGTCGATGAGTGTGTGTGTATTTTTAGTGAGGTTTTTCTATGAGTGTGATACAAGTACGACCTCGTAGATGGAAATATTTTGAGCATGTCAAAGACCACCGAGAGGAGTCCTGATCTTAAGTGTAAATGAAGCCCAAAAATTGCCTTTATGTATGCATTCCATGCGCGGCCCTTTGGAGCATTTTAATTAAAGGGGCACTTTTGTCCTTCAGTCTTATTTTGTGATGTAATATAAATAGAACACCTTAGGGTTTTCTTTCACTTAGTTGAATATTTTTTAGACTTGTAACATTGTAACACCTTAGTCTTCTCTTAGAAGCTCCAAACCGAAACTAGGGCTTGGCAAGTGAAGATTCACTTGTGTTTGCATGTTGGCTTAAAATGTTGGTGTTTAGAGGAGGTAAAGGCCCTTTTGTGTCAACTTAGATTTAGGTTTGTGTCGTGGGTGGTTTTAAGGGTCCAAGAGTGTAACAATTCTTGGGTTCTTAAGATTGTCCTTTCATTTGGTCTAACTATTTATCTTGTATCTTGTTGTATCCGTTGGTTCCTTATGGTTGTTAATGTACCCATAACTTTCTTGTTGTTGTAATGTTGTTGTTTATGTGTTGATATAGTGAAGCCGTGTGGGGCTCTTTCGATTCACTATAGTCATTGTAATCTTGTGTTCTCTATCTATCTTGTTGAATATTGTAGTTGTTGTCTTGAAAGTATAGAGAAGCCGAGTGGGGCCTTTAATTCTCTAGTGTTATGTCTTGTAGATTTATTAGTTTTCTTGTTGTGTGTTTGATCTTGTATTATTTGGTATCAAAGATCAAGGCTTGATTTTGTTCTCATAAAATCAATCTTGGGAAGAGACCACCAAACTTGTGTTGAAGACCTTGGCCGAGAGTTATACTAGATCTAGTAGATTTTTATTTGTCTAATGTGTTTCTTGTGTTTGTTTCGTTCTCACCAACACAAAAGGTGTCTAGATCTAAAGTTGCGCTTATAGTATTGACATTATTATTGTGGTGACTTGAAGTTGGCTGTGTGTTGAGCCTTGTCGTTGAAGATTGGTGGACGTTGTTGATATGTTCTTGAAGGGTTCTTATTGTGTTTATATTGTTCTTCATATCTTCTCATACTTAAACCAATAAAGAGGTGCAAATAGATTCAAAGGAGTAAAGATAAAAGTTGTAAAGTGTGTTTGTGAGAAGACTTGAACCATCACTTCCTAGACTTGACATCAACTTTTCCAACTACTATCCTTAAATCAAGGAGCCTTGTTTGGCGGAATTAGTACAAGTCAAGATCATCTTTTGAGATTAAACTTACAAATGACTCAAAGACTTGTATTTTTCCTCCAAAACCAATTGTCCTCTAATTCTAAATTGTGTGAAAGTTTATGATTTAAAATTTGTGACTAAATTGTGTGGGATAGAGACAAATTGCTTGCTTCCATGTCACACTTGCTACCGTTCACGTCAATATTGAGCTCAAATTTAAATTTTCTAGTTTATAATTGTTGATTATTGGTTTCATTAGTTGATCCTAGAACTAATTAACAAACTAGTAAATTCCTACTAGATTGTCCGTTGGTCCTTTGAATCCACTGTTCGTGTCTACGATTCTTTTGTGCTTTTGTTGTTTTTATAATCGTAGTGCTTCTTGGTTAAAGTTTGAACATTACTTACTTGAATTTTCCAACAAAGAATCCATTCTGACTAAGGAGTAGACTTACTCTTTAACTCACCACAACTACAAGCCGAATTGCAAACATTTGTGACATCAAGTGTGAGGCCACAACGTGAGTGAGAGAATAGTGAGGCTGTTTGAACTAACGTGTGTTTTGTTTTGTAGGTTTTGTGTTGTATTGTTGTGTGTGACATAGTGGACTGATTTAGTGGCTTGTTGGACCGTAACTTGAAGGATTAATTTTGATACCATCACAATGGAACCCGAGGCTTCAAATGCTCAAACAATGGACAGTAATTCCATCAATCTCATTTTGGCTCGCCTTGAAACTATGTCCCGAGATGTGGCTAGGTTGAATGTGGGTCTTGATAAACTAGATACGGATGTTACATCAATGAGTGGGAGATTAGAACGTGTGGAAATTCAAATGAGTCGACCATCCACCCCTCAAAATATTTCCCCGACCACTACTCCCGAGGCCTTGCACCAAATGTTTCATCCACCGAGACAACCATCTAATGTCACAAACTTAACTCCACTATACTCTCTCACCCGAGACCATGAGAGAAAAATCCACCCACCACCTCACCAAGTCCAACAAGTAGGACTTGGAACCCAAATTCCACCCCACAACTTGAGCCCTCCAAACCAAACTCCACTTGACCAAAGACCTTATTATCCACCAAATCCAAACCCGACACTACAAGCTCCACTCAACCCAAATAGACCTATCCAACATGAGGGATATGGGATGTTTGATGATGGTTACATGAGGGGGGAAGAGGTACGGGGTAGACATATTGATCCAAGGAAAGTTCATGGCCGGGAAGGAAGAGTTGGTCCTTTGAACTAACAAGGGAACCAAACCTGAGATATAGGGCTCAATACCATCAAGATGAGGCTTCCAATATTCAAGGGTGAGAGTGATCTCAAAGACTTCTTGCATAGGAATCCGCATGTGAGAGGGTCTTCCATGTCATTGATCTTACCGAGAAAAAGAAAAATTGTTATGCGATTGCTCACTTCGAGGGTTATGCTACCACATGGTGGGAGTATATTAAGCGTTTTGGCAACGTTTTGGTTGAGGAGCAACCCCCTCCTTGGTTTCATTTAAGGTACCTCATAAGGCAAAGGTACCTACCCAAAAGGTATTATCAAGAGCTCCTTGCCAAGTTGTATAACTTGAGGCAAGGAAATAAGAGCATCGTGACTTACTACGACGAGTTCCAACAACTCATCTAGAAACTTGATCATTTCGAAGAGTAAGTGAATCACAACATTATTCGAATCAAGGTGGGGTTTAATAGAGATATTGCATCACGGTTGACACTTCACAAGTTCGACACCCTCGATGCCATCTCCAAGACGCCTTGGAGATTGAAAGGATGTTACGGGAGAAGTCGGGGCATAAGGTTAAAGGACAATCACCCTCAAGTTAGAACAATGACAAGAATGATTCGTTAAAGATGGAACAACCCAAGGCCAAGGCTGCCCAAGCCGAGAATAAGACACCTCAAAGGTACCCTCCAAGAAATGAAGTTAAACCACATTCCTTTCCTAATTCTAAGGGTTTTCAATGTTTTAAATGCCAAAGTTGGGGACACAAGGTTAGTGAGTGTCCCAATAGGAGGAATGTGATCTTAAGAGAGGGGAAATTATATTTTCTTAGAGAGGAGGTGGGACTTGAACTGAAGGAGATTGATGATCAATCTTAATGTGGAGAGAGGATGGAACCCAAGAAGCCAAAGGAAGGGGGGGAGGAAGATGCTTGGCCGTGTGAAGGCAAACTTGAAGTGCCATGTTTTGTAGTGAGAAAGGCTATGATTAGTAAGGTTTTGGGAGATCATAGTCAAAGGGAAAACATTTTTAACACCAAATGCCTTATTAAGGGGGTTATGTGTTCTATGCTTATTGATGGAGCTAGTTGTGCTAATATTGCTAGTAGTACCTTGGTTGATGTCTTGAGGCTTCCCAGTATCAGTTATTCCAGACCATACAACCTTCAATGGTTAAATGAGTGCGGGAAGTTAAAGGTAAGCCGATAAGTGGTGATACGGTTCAAGGTAGGCAACTACTTTGACGAGGTGTTGTGTGATGTTATTCCTGTGCAAGCATGCCACCTATTTTTAGGAAGACCATGGAAATATGACAAAGCTACTGTGCATGATAGACGATCTAATAGCTACACTTTGGAGTACCGTGGCCGAAGGTATACACTCCACTCTCTCTCACCGATACAAGTGGCTGAAGTTGGTCAACAAGTTAGAGAGTTGGAAGAACAGAGAAAAAGGGGAGAAAGGAAAAGACCGAGAGTGGGAATGGGGGAGAAGGAAAGGTAAACAAGGAGCAAAGAATCAAGGGGTCTTCACTTTTGGGACTTACCCTCGGGGAACCTTCACTTCTCACTAATGTAGGTACTAACATTTTGCCTAGTACCCATTTTTCTTGCATGCAGGTACATGATCATGTGCGTCCTAAGGGGAAAACCAGGCAGCATACTCACCAAAGCATACTTGATGATCTCGAGGAGTCCATAAATACTCCCCCAAGCTTCGGGACAGAAAATAAGGAGGTCATCTTATGGAGGAGTCGTAAGGTTGATGAAGCCATGAGTTTCAGGTCAAACTCCTTTCAAGGTGGAGGGGATGATACAAGTACGACCTCGTAGATGGACATATTTTGATCATGTCAAAGGCCACTGAGAGGAGTCCCGAGCTTAGGTGTAAATGAAGCCCAAAAATTGTCCCTATGTATGCACTCCATGGGCGTCTCTTTGGAGCATTTTAATTAAAGGGGTACTTTTGTCTTTTAGTCTTATTTTGTGATGTAATATAAATAGAAAACCTTAGGGTTTCCTTTCACTTAGTTGAATATTTTTTAGACTTGTAACATTGTAACACCTTAGTCTCCTCTTAGAAGCTCCAAACCGAAACTAGGGATTGGCAAGTGAAGATTCACTTGTGTTTGCATATTGGCTTGAAACATTGGTGTTTAAAGGAGGTAAAGTCCCTCTTGTGTCAACGCAGAGTTAGGTTTGCGTCGTGGGTAGTGTTAAGGGTCCAAGAGTGTAACAATTCTTGGGTTCTTAAGTTTGTCCCTTCATTTGGTCTAACTATTTATCTTGTATCTTGTTGTATCCGTTGGTTCCTTGTGGTTGTTAATGTACCCTTAACTTTCTTGTTGTTGTAATGTTGTTGTTTATGTGTTGATATAATGAATCCGTGTGGGACTCTTTCGATTCACTATAGTTATTGTAATCTTGTGTTCTCTATCTATCGTATTGAATATTGTGGTTGTTGTATTGAAAGTATAGAGAAGCTGAGTGGGGCCTTTGATTCTCCAGTGTTATTGTATTGTAGATCTCTTAATTTCCTTGTTGTGTGTTTGATCTTGTATCAGAGTGGTTGTGAATATTCTCTTTTTTTTTCAGTCCATGCAAAAAATGAGTCCACAGACCCTCTCAAGTCTTTAATTAAAAAAATAGGACAAGTAAGTTCCACAATGTCCCCAAGTTAAAAAAAATAAAGTCGCTTGAACAACTGGGACAATTGTTCGACAACTGCATTAGTTGTCTCAACAACTTCGCACAGTTGTTGATCAATTTTGCAAAGTTGTCGAACAACTTTGATAGTTGTTGAACAACTTCGCAAAGTTGTCAAACAACTATCAAAGTTGTTCTACAAATTTGCCAAGTTGTTGGAATGAAAATATTTTTAAAAAAAATACTGAATTTTTTTTTGTCCCTTTCACTTAATTTTTAAAATTTAAAGGACCCTCACTTAATTGAAAAACTTATTTGTCCCTTTTAATCCAAAGTCCATGAAAAACATAGGAGTATGTGTGTTTTTTCCAATCTGTGAGGAGTGTGTGTATTGTAATTGTTTCTCAGAGTGTATATTTTTTGTGAGTGAGGGTGTGTTTGGTATGATGGAAAATGTTTTTTGGAAAACATTTTCTTATTTTTCTTTGTTTGGTTGTAATATAACTTTGGAAAAATATGTTCCAAAAGAACTCATTTTCCTCCATTTGAAAGAAAATGACTTCCCTCATGGGCCAAGGAAAGTCATTTTCTTTTTCTAGAAAATATTGAGATGTGACTTATGGGAACTTGGAACCAAAATAAACCAAAATATGAATAAAGTGACCAAAATAGGTCATTTATTTAATAAGTTATCAAATTAGGCTAAACGTAATAATTTATTACGTTTATACCTTTTTTTTAACGGTTTGACAGCGGATGTGTACAGTAAATTTTTTTAGTAAAATGTAGTAATAATTTATTGCGTTTTACAAAACTTTATTATAAAACGTAATAATTTATTACGTTTTACAATTTTTTTTGTAAAATATAATAATTTATTACGTTTATATGATTTGACATAAAGAAGTGATGTGATAGTACACTCAGTTTTTTTAAAAAAAATTATAAATTAAAAATTTTTAACTTTTTTAACTTTTACAAATTAAAACTTTTTATTACAATTTATAAATTATAACTTTTTATTACGTTTCTTACAAAAAAAATTAAAAAAAGTTATTTCTTCATTTTGTCAAATCAAGTATCACCTAACTCACTTTTTTTGACTTTTTCTTTCCTAAATTGTATTAAGAATTTACTTTTTAATGAATAAAAAAATAAAAAATACGTAGTTATAAATTTATTTTACTATACGTAATAAACAATTACATTACTTTCTAAATTTGGTCAGATGAATGTATAATTGTTGATGTCACATCTCATACAAACTGATCAAATGATTAAAAATGTGTAGTTAAATATCATGTTTTAGAACATATATATTTATATTTTTAATTAAAGGGCCACATGCTCTTATAAAGTTGAAATTTAGTAGAAAAAAATATATTTTCTATTCACCAACCAAACACTATAAAATATTATTTAAAAAATATTTTTCACTCAACAACCAAACATAAGAAAATAAGTAAAACACCAACTTATATTCTGTGAAAATTTCGTCATACCAAACACACCCTGAATGTATTCGTGGAGTGGAAAAAATGGTGAGGATTAGCTGCTGACCAGTGGGAAACGTGAGTGGGGTAGGAGAGGGGGTCTACGGGTAGTGAAAGGTAGGGGGTATGTGGGGGTAGGGGTGTGAGGTGGCAAAATTAGTTAGGGTGGGTGGTGAATTTGTTGAGGGTTTGTTAGGATAAGATGGTTGTGGATTTGTTTATTTGGCTTTAGTGAGGGATTATTACATGATTGAGGATGCATGGTAAGATGGGGTAAATGGGTAAAAATACACTTTCGGGAGGAATAAAATTACGTGTCTACACCACAAACACAAAAGACAATAAGGTATATATATAGAATCTAAAACCACTATTATATAAATGTGAATAAAAATATAATTTTAATATAATCTTATTGGATTATCGGTTTAACCATTAACTAAAACCTTAAAATCAAAAATCAAACTGATAGCCCAATAAAAAAATTACAAAATCATTAAAAATTCGTTAACTCGATAAACCAATAACATTTTCACAAGTTCGATTTATCGGTTAAATCATTTTTTGCACACCCCTAATGTCAAGCTTTAGGATAGATTGTATGTGTGAGATTCACGGGTGGCAAAATCAAAACACAACCCACCAAATCGGTTTAAATTTGCTCAGGTTATTTACACGCTCATTTATTAACTCAAGTCATTTCAGCCATTAAATTTTGGTTTGATATAGAGCACAAATTGATTTATGGAAAATCTTACTAAAAATATTTTTAAAATATATATATTTATTTGATATGTCATATGCAGTCATAATTTTAGAAAGAACTTTTATCAAATACTAATTTATATAAGAACATATAAAACAACTAAAACTTAGTAAGAATTGAATGGGTTGGGACATTGGGTTATGATCCACATTTTAATTCATTTTCAACCTAACCCATTATCATAATCCAAGTAGCTTTTGAATGGGTCAATAACCCGCCCAATTTATTAACTTAGTCTATTTGACCCATTCAAATTCAGCCTAACCAGTAACCACCCATTGATAACTCTATTGAAACTCAATGTAAGGTGAGGGACGAGCAATGTGCCTAGATATAACATTTTAAATGCAGGTTGAGAGTATGTTTATCTAGTCAAAGTTTGAAGCCTTGATATGAAATGGAGGGCATAGTTGATTTAATTAGGCACAAGGTCATGTCAAGAAACATGGAACTAGAAAAATGTTACGTGTCAGTTATCCATCTCATCAATAGAAAAAAGAATGTCAATGGTTTCATAGGCTAAATGGGCTCTCTCACCTAACAAACTACTTTTTAGAGTTGAATTTTCTTGTTTGGTCTATAATATTGGTATTGTAACACCCCTTTCGCCCGAATGGATCGAGGTCGAAGGGTTTTTTCAATTAAAGTGACGATATTGAATAGAGATTAATTTATTTACAGAGTCGCCATTTGAAATTGAGTTATGGTGTTCCAAGTCACCTTATTGAATCCCTAATCAAAAGAAAATGACTCTTTGTTGGTCTGCAGAAACAAAAAATCGGGTAAGAATTCTGTTGACCGAGGGAAAGGTGTGAGGCACCCCTCGAATCCCCTGGTTCTAGCACAGTCGCTTTTATTAACTTATACTTAGCTTTAACTATTTTAGAAAAAAACTATGTTTGCAGACCTAATTCGCTTTTTTTTTTTTAATATATTAAAACTATTTAAAACTCTTGTATTAAATTTGTGAAGCATTAAGTTTAGAAAAATATTTGTCAAGGTACAATACTGTATCCTTAACTTTTCAATGTCTCGAAAATGATGCGTACGCCGCATTCTTAAATGAGATGAACATTTTAAAATGTGCATAAAGTTCGTTTAACGTTAAAGACATACGTTCGTCTCTTATAACTCGAGATAATTTTATCTTTTTTAATGAATTCAATAATTTTCTTGTATTATAAATAAAGAAAATAAACTAGTAAAGAATGAATTTGGCAAAATGGAAAATTGAACAAATATAAAAATAAAATTTCAGCATTAATATGGATTTTAAAAAAAAATGATTAGAAAAATGAAAGTTAATCTTTTTGTAGAATTAATAAATTCCCTTATACGTTCCTACGATAAAGGACTATATTAACAAGTCATTTTTAACTTCATTTCATGCACACAAATTGATAAGTCACGTTAAATACTCCAAATTCAATTCCTAACATATTTATATTGCTATATATATTTTATTAAATCTAATATAACTACAATTAACCCACTTTTACACATTATGCAACTTGCATTTGTCCAATAAACAACAAACATATAGGAGATAAAAAGGGACCAAGATGGCATATTCGATTAAAGGCACAATATACTTATTATATTTATCAATGATTAAATAATAAATTGAAGTAAAAATGTAAATCAAGGCTAAAGTGAAACTAATATATAAGAATTCACAAATAATCATTGAGATAAATATCACATGCGGACAAAAAAATAGATTCTACTACCAAAGTCATTATCTAATAATGCAACACGTAAACAATAATCACTGGTAAGGTTTATAAATAAATCGAGATCTATTCAAAATAAATATTATTATTCCAACTTCAAACAAATATTATTTGGTCATGCAAACTTTGCATTTAATCAAGAACACCGACAATTAGACGTTTAAGCATGCAAAAAAACAAAAAAAAAAAATTATCATACGTTAGTTCAATTTTTGTCTAAATTTAATGACCATAGAAATATTTTAAAACAATAACTGAAGATACACACTTAAATTACACATGATAACATTTTTTTTTATTATTATTATGTTTTAATTAATATATGTCAATATTTTTTTTAAAAAAAATGCAGCGTTTAAATTTTTTATCTAATCTTAAACCATTCCAAGTATATCAATGAAAATCAGAAAATAAAATTTGAATATAACTATTTTACAGATTAATGCGGAGAATAATACTATTAATACTAAAACTCCTAATAATAATAATAATATGAAAAGAACTTTCAGCATTTTTTATTTTTTTTGAAAAATAATTCATAGGTAGTAGTAAGTAACTTCAAAGACCAGTATGTGTATGTGCATTTTTTATTTTTTTTATTTTTTGCATGCATGCATGGATCATTTCTAATTATTCATAAACTATACATAACTTTACAATCCTTTAATATTATTAACTTTTTAAAACATATATCATTCAAAATTCAAACTAATCTAACCAACATTATTTCAAGCCAATAAACGAGTGATAGACAAAGACATAAAGCGAACTATATAAAAATAACAAATTATACACGCTAAATAATATAACAAGTCGTTGGAACAACTTCATTCATGCTTTGATTTATGATAAACTTATGAAATATAATACAAGATGAGATAAACCTGTATTATAAATTAAATCAAATATCGATGCAAGAACGTCGTCATCGAAAATTCAAACGGAAACTTGAAACTCAATTCAAAACTCTTTCTTCTGTTTATTGTCTGATGTTTTTTAGTGCTTCACTCTCTGTTGTTTCTCTGTCTGTTTTATTTTCTGATGTTGTAGTGTGTAAAAGTACGTAGGTTTTCTCTCTGTGTTTTTTTTTCTCAATCTCTGATAGTGTTCATCTGTGTTTTTTCTGGGGGTTGGGAATTTATATGCTGATGGGGAGAGAGGTTGAGAGAAGTTGGATACAGATAGGGTAGGGTAGTTAGATTAGGATAATTATTCAATTTCTCTCTTTTTTTAAAAAAATAAATAAAGAGAAAATGGCCAAAAGCCCCCCAACCTTTATCTCAAATTCAAACTACGCACCTATATTTCACGGGGGTCCTATCACCCTCATGAACTGTTTAAAAATGATATTATTACCTCCCTAAATGCTTACGTGGCAAAGCGAGTGAATCTCACTCTCCTTGAGAGAGTGAGCATCGAAAATAAAAATAAAAAATTTATTTTTACTTTTCTTTTATATATATATATATATATATATATATATATATATATATATATATATTGATTCTTTTTTTCTTTATTTGTTTTATTCCTTTTTTCCTCTCCTTCTCTCCATTTTCATCTTCCTTCACCATCTTCATCTTTCTCATCTCCATCTTCATTTTTAATCTCCATTTTCATTTATACCATAAACCCAACACTTTTTTCATCATTATTTTTTTAATTATCATTTTTAAACCCACTAATTTCTCCTTTTTGTGAATAAGGATAAATAATTTCAAGTGTTTCCACCGGAATGGCTTCACTGCCGTCAGTGAAGCTTGTCCGGCCATCGAACCAGTTCTAAAATGAACATACCAGTGATACGCACCAACTCCATAAACAATTACACACATATTCATTTCACAATTCTCAAAAATTTGAAAAGATTAAAGCGATTCTTGCGGTAATTTCTGATGAAAAGTGGGAATTAGTTCAAAAAATTATGTCTCATGAGGATTCCGAATCAAGTGAAATGATTTCAAGCCATGAAATCAATATAATATCTCAAAATAAATATTCATATTTAAATTTATTTTTTGCACTGTTTCAGCATCAAGATTGATTTTTGAGTTGTGGGGTTTCTTAATTTTGTCTGTTTTAACATCAAGAATGGATTTTGAGTTGTGGGATTTGTTGAAATTGTTTGTTTTAGCATCAAGAATGGATTTTGAGTTGTGGCAAGGGTGATTTGGTGAGGGATAGTGAGTTGTTTGGGTGGGGTTTTATTGAGCGTTAATTGAAGGTAGATGAAATCATCATCTTCTTTTTCTGATTCCTCATGTGAGAGTGAATTGAAGTTCTGGATTCCATGGATTGAAGTTTTTTTCCAATTGAGAAGACCATTTAAATTGGCCTCGAAAAAATAAGGAAAAAGTAGGATAAAAATATTTTTTTATATCAAAAAATATAACAATATTATGTGGCACTAACTGATAGGTGCGTGCAGCTCACTCGATTGTACATATTTGGGTATGATTTTTTTAGACGGGCATATATTCCATTTTTAAATAGTTCAGGGGGGTCATAGGACCCCCCCCCCCCCCCACACACAAAGTATAAGTGTATAATTGGAATTTGGGGTAAAGGTTGGGGGGTCTTTTTGGTCATTTTCTCAATAAATAAATAAATAATAATAATAATAAAAAAAGAATAATAATTAATTAAATTTTATATTTAAAAATATAATAAAAGTTTATAAATAGTCTAAAATAAATATAATTAAGAATAATAAAATTACTAGTCTATTTATTAAAATTAAAAGAAACACACACACACACACACACATATATATATATATTTTGAATTTTTGTATTATATAAAATAATAATAAAATAAAAATATATAAAAAATATAACTTTATTTATTAGTATTATTTTTTTATTTATTTTTAACTAAAATTTATCAAAATAAAATAAAAGCTGAGATAAATATCGGACAAAAAATATATATTTAATGCCAAAATAATAATAATAATAATAAAAATATATATGTATTAAACTTGAGGAGGATCAAAAATCACATGTCTACATTTTGCCCCTCTTTGTGTGAAATCTCGAAGAGTTTTCAAACAAATAAGTAGACAAGAGATGATTTTTGATCCTCTGATTATTCAAAAAGTGAGAAAAAAATAAAATAAAATAAAATAAAATAAAAGATGTGATCGAGTCCTGATTTTGGACCGCCTACATATCCTGGATTTTAAGGGAATCAGGTCACATGTAGTTCAAATGGACTAAAATGATGTGGCAGTAAGTTAGAGATCGAGTTAGGTTCCGTCGAGTTTCCGGTTCATGACATTCTGCTTTTACATTGAAATGAATAACAAAAAATAAAAAGAAGATACAAGTGAAAGATCCTATCTATGCTACTTTTCTGAAATCTTGACTTGAATCTTCATGACTTCTCAAATGGTGAGATAGTCGTTATTCTGAGTTGAACTTGAAACATGAAATAGTCCTTCTCGTTGGCTTTTGGCATTAGAGAAGAGCTTGATAATTGATTTATTCTTCAAATTTTTCTCTAACTTGAACTTGACAATCTTCACCCTATTCTTCAGGTGGGCTGCTGGACTTACAACATTTCACCTTGTTCTTCAGGCGGGCTCCTGACTTGTTACTTCTTTACCCTGTTCTTCAGACGGGTTCCTGGAGTTACTTTTTCTCCACCCTATTCTTCAGGCGGGCTTCTGGACTTTTTTTTTTCTTCACCCTGTTCTTCAGGCGGGTTCCTGGACTTTCTCTTTCTGATTTTTCAAATATGTTCCTGAACTCAAAATAAAAGGTGACACAGAAAAATAACATCCCATTCTTCAGAAGGGCCCTGTCCGATTCTTCAGGAGGGTCCTGAGCATAAAGTAGATTCCCATTCTTCAGGAGTGTCCTGAGCATAAAATAAATCCCCATTCTTCAGAAAGGTTCTGAGCATAAAATAAATTCCCATTCTTCAGGAGGGTCCAGAGCATAAAATAAATTTCCATTATTCAGGAGGGTCCTGTCCCATTATTCAGGAGGATCCTGAGCAAAAAGTAAATTCCCATTCTTCAGGAGGGTCCTGAGCATAAAATAAATTCCCATTCTTCAGGAGGGTCTTGTCCCATTCTTCAGGAGGATCCTAAGCATAAAATAAATTCCTATTCTTTAGGAGGGTCCTGTCTCATTCTTCAGGAATGTCCTGAGCATAAAATAAATTCCTATTCTTTAGGAGGGTCCTGTCTCATTCTTCAGGAATGTCCTGAGCATAAAATAAATTTCCATTCTTCAGGAGGGTCCTGTCCCATTATTTAGGAGGAACCTGAGTATAAAGTAAATTCCCATTCTTCAAGAGGGTCCTGTCCCATTCTTCAGGAGGGTCCTGAGTATAAAATAAATTTCCATTCTTCGAGAAGGTCCTGTCCCATTCTTCAGGAGGGTCCTGAGTACAAAATAAATTCTCTTTCTTCAAAAGGGTCCTGTCCCATTCTTCAGGAGGGTCCTGAGCATAAAATAAATTCTCATTCTTCAGGAGGGTTCTGTCTCATTCTTCAGGAGGGTCCTGAGTATAAAATAAGTCTAGTACACGAACAAAATTTTGCTCCAGTTTGCATTAGTAAATTTTGCAAGTGTCATTAGATCACAACTTTTAAAAAGTACAAAAAAGAGTGTGAATCAAAGTCCTTCTAAATAAATGCATCTCATTAGAGTAAAACTGATGACCAAAATTAGGACGTGTCTCCTAAGAGTTAAATTGAAGGACTCGACTAGAAAGTGCGTCTTCTAGGAGTGATGGTTCAAGTTAGGAAGTGCTTCCCCTAAAAAATGAAAACTGACTTATTCAGACTAGGAAGTGCGTCTCCTAAGGGTTAAATGAAATGACTCAACTAGAAAGTGCGTCTTCTAGCAGTGAAGGTTCAAGTTTGGAAGTGTTTCACCTAACAAATGAAAACTGACTTACTCAGACCAGGAAGTGCGTCTCCTAAGGGTTGAATGAAATGACTCAACTAGAATGTGCGTCTTCTAGGAGTGATGGTTCAAGTTAGGAAGTGCATCACCGAACAAATGAATCTTGAATTATCCGGATTAGGAAGTGCATCTCCTAGGGGTTAAAATGATGAGTTTTTACCATTATTGATTACAAAATCTTTGTAACAGTACTGCCTCTTGCATTTGAAGAAGTGAGAAATTACAGCTTTTAATAGTTAAGCTATGAAACCTTTGGTATGAAGGTAACACATGTTTTTGTTCCATATAAAGAAAACTTTTTAATTTAAAAATACGATGGTTGATTTGTGGCATTTGGCTATTGAGACGATCTCTTGCACTTGTCATGCCCAGTTCCATTTCAAATCATTGATAGGTATTATTGACTTGTTGTAGTATTGACTTCAAATTCTGACTACTAAAATATTTTGACTCAAATCATATTTCTCTTGCATGATGCCTCGGGCTTCAGCTTCAAATACACCTTTTATACTTTTATGAGTCCAAAAACTGTCACATGACAAGTATTCTCGAGTATTTACTTTATTTTTAAAACATGTTATCTGTGTGTGGTGGTCTTTTGTCTTGCTTTGCACAACTAAAGGAGTTGGTAGCAAGTTTTGAAGTCCTTCCTCACTTATCTTGACAAAATTTTGACTCAAAAATGCATGAAAGGTGACGATAGTGATTTTCTTTTGACCACAAAGACACAAAAATCAAAAATAAAAATACAAATAAAAATAAAAAGAATAAAAAGAATAGGAAAGGACAATAGACATCTCTTCTTTAAAAAAAATATCAAAAAGAAAATTTTATCTGGGTGTGGCAGCTGATCTAGTGATTATGATATGCATTTTGAATTAAACAATATGATCTATCCAAACTAATCACTATCACTTTTTGCCCACTTATTGAATTTGAAAGGGAGCCATTCTTGAACTTGTTCCCTCTGGATTATAATCCACCTTAGGCTAGTGACACCTCGATGGGTTTTCGCCAAGAAGCCGCTCCCATTTTCTTTTCTTTTTCAACTCATTGTCGTCTTATAGTGCCCATGAAGACTTTTACCAATAAGACTCTCATTTTTATTGATCTCACAACTCACGGTCGCCTTATGATGGCCAAAAGGATTTTCACCAATAAGACTCTCTCATTTTTTTTTTATTTTTTTTTGAAAATAACACTCAAAATATGAAATATCATGCACCCATAACATGTTTAGCCTTGACATTTTCAAAGATTGATCTGAAGGTCTTTCTTTGGTTGTAACTTGGCTTTTGGATTGGGATAGAAAAAAAGGTCCGCATGGAGCTGAAAATTTACACAACATTGGGTAAAATATACAAATTTTGGAATTGACTCTTTTAAGGAAATAAACTTTTGCCCCAGTGTTATTTCATTCTGAGTAACCTGAATTTTCTTTTGGTTAGACCGAACCCCAGAGTAGGGTTGTCTACGTATCTTGTCATAGCAAGAATCAGGTCAAACGTAGTTCAGACAAGTCATTCTATTATTATTTTTTAAATGAACCTGGGCTCTCATTTTTTCTTTTCTTTGATTCTTCTCTTTTGGGGATTTTTTTTCAAGTCCATTTCTTTTCTTGACATTTTTTTTCTGACTCTATTTTCTTCTTGACACATTTTTTTTTACTTTATTTCTTCTTGACATTTTTCTGAATCCATTTTTCTTGACACCTTTTTTATTTTTTTTCAAACTCTATTTTGATTCCAAAAGAGGGGTATGAAATAAAATAAAATAAAACTAAAGCTTAAAAGGGGTAACAAAGGATGACACAACATTTGGATAGCAGAATGTAATGCCTTCGTAATATCAATCCTTAAAAATGCAAGCACTTAACATGCAATTTGTGAGTGAACATAAAGATCATGTATATTTTTTTTTTCAATATTGACCTTGAATGAATACGTATGTCACTACTTCTCATGCACTTATCAAACAGAAAAGTCTAATTATATTCACATTCCTCCCATTAAAGGACTCATGTGTTTTTAAGCTAACTTCTTTTTGCTTCTTCTGACAATGGAGACTATATATCTTTTGATCGCTCTCATTTAAAGTGTTTGAGATTGACCTTCTCATTGATGACCAAGTCATTTTTGATTCACAAAGTTATTGTTTCAATCCATTAAAGTGAGACTTTAACTCAATCAACAAACATCTCAACATTTTACTTATTTTCTTACATGATTTTTCCTTTCAATTCTATCTTTCTGGTCAAGTATTTCAGGATTAGATTAGGTTTTAAGATCTGGTGAAAACTCATCATGCATATCGTATCATTAGAATCACCATAAAAGAATTGTATGAAGAAAAAAAAAGACAAATAAATAATATTTATTAAAAAAAATGAAAATAAAAATAAAGGGACGCACATTTTGTTGACAGAAAGACAAAAGGGTTTGAACAAAGACGATAAGAAATAAGACAAGATAAATCCCGAACTACAACCCTAAAATAATTCGGATAGCAAAAAGAAAAATAAAACAGACTACCAAAAATCCCTCATCGTGAGGAGTGAAGAGTGGCTTCTAAATTGCCGAGCTTAATATTTTAGCTACTGATTTGTACATTAGCCTTAATGGAGTCTCCACCCTCATTGTGACATCATCTATTTTTTTCCAACCATTCTGAAGTTATCACCATTAAAGTCTCTCCAAAATAAATCGTCAGCAGTTTCTCTTTTCCCTTACTTCTCATAATTGATTTCAAAATCTTTTTAGATGAGTCAAACGATGGCCATGATCCTCGTACATGTCCAACTTTGGTGTTTTGGAGGTTAGAGGCAAGTGAACATTGAAACATGTAAAAATCCTTATGAGAATTCTCTTTCTCTCTCAGTATTTTCATGTTTCTCATACTTTACTCTAAATTTCTCACTTTTCAGGTCATTTCTTCTTACTCCTCAGTTCTAGCAATTTACACCACCTCATATCAGACCCTATACCATATTTATGTGTCATCTTGCCTGTTCTGTGAACCTGGTGTTGTATTGGTGAGATGCCAATTTACCACAAGCCAACCACCAAATATTATTTTAATTTTGGAGAAAAGTAATGTGTCAGAGTTTAATTTTTTTTTTTTAAGATCACCAAATCCATGAAGGACTGTCTACGTATTCCACTAAGATGAGAATCAGGTGTGCGTAGTTCGTGAAAAATTTGCCGTACAAAACTCAGCATCAAGACCCCTAAAGGTTCAGGGCTGTTAAAATTTATATATATTTTTTATTTTGTAAAAACTTTGCCTCATGATCCCTAAAGATTCAGGGCTATTAAGATATATAAAAATTGGACTTGAGGATTAGAAAAACAATTATGAAAATAATCATATTTTAAAAATATTTCCCTATAAATCTATAAATACTTTTTCAAAAGATAGGGTCATACCCCAAAAAGGGCTTCCTACGTATCTCGCTAAATAGTGAGAATCAGACCCTCGTAATTCATGAAAACTGTAAAACTATATTGCTGTATATTTAAAAAAAAATTTCTATTTTAAAAAAATAAAAAAATTTCTTTGAAAAACGATTCACGAAATTTGAGGATAATTTAATCTCTGGCATTTTAATGTTGCCTAAATCTAGTCAACAAACAAATAGCTTTCGAAACAAATGTCAAAGAGCACGTAGGATGAACATGTTGATTTTTATACAGTAAATCACCTGTCCTACACAGACCCGACCCCTGTGCCGAGTCCCGCTAAGTCAAATGCATATGATGCAAATAAAACGGCACCTAATAGGGATAACCAGATTCTGAATTTTCAGTTCTTCTAAGTTTAAGCCTAATAGAGATAGGTGTCTAGACTGGCTTACCCGAGCGGATACTCGAGCTGGGGAGGGACAACTTGGTCGGTAGAAGGGCAACATCACCTTCGTTGCCGATCCGAACCCCGCCTAACATGTGTGACTATAATCCTTCACCAGGTGCCTTGACACTCCGGCTATCTCAAAAAGAAAGTAGGATGCATGCGCTGCATTCCTTCTATCCTATTTCAGATACTCATAGGGGGTGCGCAAGAGAAGACAGTATATAATACAGTTCAATCAATATCAAAGCGGTAAATGAATGACAAGTAGCACATAAGGCCAACAAACACAATATCAACAATTAAAGCAAGTATAAGTCAATATAAAAAGCTCGAATTCTTATTATTCTCCAACGGAGTCGCCAGAGATGTCACACCCTTTTCCGTATGAAGAGATCGAGGTCGAAGGATTTTTCCAATTAAAGTGACGATATTGAATAGAGATTAATTTATTTACAGAGTCGCCACTTGAAATTGAGTTATGGTGTTCCAAGTCACCTTATTGAATCCCTAATCAAAAGGAAATAACTCTTTGTTGGTCTGCGGAAACAGAAAATCGGGTAAGAAATTCTGTTGACCAAGGCGAAGGTGTGAGGCACCCCCCGAGTCCCGTGGTTCTGGCACGATCGTTTTTATTAACTTATACTTAGCTTTAACTATTTTGAAAAAAAAAAAAATTATGTTTGCAAACCTAATTCGCTTTTTTATATATTAAAACTATTTAAAACTCTTGTATTAAATTTGTGAAAAATTAAGTTTAGAAAAATAGAAAAATATTTGTCAAGGTACATTATTGTATCCTTAACTTTTCAACGTCTCGAAAATGATGCGTACGCCACATTCTTAAATGAGATGAACATTTTAAAATGTGCCTAAAGTTCATTTAACGTTAAAGACATTCGTTTGTCTCTTATAACTCGAGATAATTTTATCTTGTTTAATGAATTCAATAATTTTCTTGTATTATAAATAAAGAAAATAAACTATTAAAGAATGAATTTGGCAAAATGGGAAATTGAACAAATATTAAAATAAAATTTCAGCATTAATATGAATTTTAAAAAAATAAAATGATAAGAAAAATGAAAGTTAATCTTTTCGTAGAATTAATAAATTCCCTTATACGTTCCTACGATAAAGGACTATATTAACAAGTCATTTTTAACTTCATTTCATGCACACAAATTGATAAGTCACGTTAAATACTCCAAATTCAATTCCTAACATATTTATATTGCTATATATATTTTATTAAATCTAATATAACTACAATTAACCCACTATTACACATTATGCAACTTGCATTTGTCCAATAAACAACAAATAAATAGGAGATAAAAAGGGATCGAGATGGCATATTCAATTAAAGGCATGATATACTTATTATATTTATCAATTATTAAATAATAAATTGAAGTAAAAATGTAAATCATGGCTAAAGTGAAACTAATATATAAGAATTCACAAATAATCATTGAGATAAATATCACATGCAGACAAAAAAATAGATTCTACTACCAAAGTCATTATCTAATAATGCAACACGTAAACAGCAATCACTGGTAAGGTTTATAAATAAATCGAGATCTATTCAAAATAAATATTATTATTCCAACTTCAAGCACATATTATTTGGTCATGCAAACTTCGTATTTAATCAAGAACACCGACAATTAGACGTTTAAGCATGCAAAAAAAAAAGAATAAAAAAGAATTATCATACGTTAGTTCAATTTTTGTCTAAATTTAATGATACGAAAACCTTAGCATACTTCATATTATAAAGTTGACGTTAAACACATAAAAATTTAAAGCAATTTTCAAAATATCGAAATAAGATTTCATACAATCACAAAATTAAATCATATAAAGAAAATTGACTAAGTGTTATCTTTGACAACAAAATCTCGTTTTTATTTACATCATCTTAAACTACAACAAATGATTTAAATATTACCTCTTGTGAAAATAATCCTCCACAAAAAAAAAAAAAGCCACAAACTCAAAATTTCGGATCAAACCAATAACTCTCTTTTTCTTTTTCTCCTTTGTTTCTCCTTTTTTTTTTTCTTCTTTTGTTGTTCTCTCTTTTTTTTTTTTTTTTTTTTTTTTTTTGTCTTTCACCAAAAAAAAGTTGTGCTCTTCCTCTTATTTTATCTCACTTAATTTCTTATGACGTAACGTAATGTAAACAAGAAAACAAATAAATACCCTACATTTAATTTTTAAATATAATTAAATAAATCCATCGGAGAAAACGAAAGTTGTATTATCCAAAATTACACGCCGGCTTTTAATCTTTAGTGAACACTTTTTTTTTTTTTTTTGAAATTTAACTTATAAAGATCATAGAAATATTTTAAAACAATAACTGAAGATACACACTTAAACTACGCATGATAACATTTTTTTATTATTATTATTATTATTATGTTTTAATTAATACATGTCAATATTTTTTTTAAAAAAAATGCAGTGTTTAAATTTTTTATCTAATCTTAAACCATTCCATGTTTATCAATGAAAATCAAAAAATAAAATTTGAATATAACTATTTTACAGATTAAAGAGGAGAACAGTATTAGTAATACTAAAACTCCTAATAATAATAATAATATGAAAAGAACTTTCAGTATTTTTATTTTTATTTTTTGAAAAATAATTCATAAGTAGTAGTAAGTAACTTCAAAGACCAGTATGTGTATGTGCATTTTTTATTTTTTATTTTTTGCATGCATGCATGGATCACATAGTAAGATTTACCCTAATTACTTTCTAATTATTCATAAACTATACATAACTTTACAATCCCTTAATATTATTAACTTTTTAAAAAATATATCATTCAAAATTCAAACTAATCTAACCAACATTATTCCAAGCCAATAAACGAGTGATAAACAAAGACATAAAACGAATTATATAAAAATAATAAATTACACACGCTAAATAATATAACAAGTCGTTGGAACAACTTTATTCATGCTTTGATTTATGATAAACTTATGAAATATAATACAAGATGAGATGAAACCTGTATTATAAATTAAATCAAATATTGATGCAAGAACGTCGTCATCGAAAACTCAAACGGAAACTTGAAACTCAATTCAGAACTCTTTCTTCTGTTTATTGTCTGATGTTTTTTAGTGCTTCACTCTCTGTTGTTTCTCTATCTGTTTTTTTTCTGATGTTGTAGTGTGTAAAAGTACGTAGGTTTTCTCTTTGTGTTTTTTTTTCTCAGTCTCTGATAGTGTTCATCCGTATTTTATTTGGGGGTTGGGAATTTATATGCTGATGGGGAGAGAAGTTGAGAGAAGTTGGATATAAATAGGATAGGGGAGATAAATTAGGATAATTATTCAATTTCCCTCTCTTTTTTTTAAATAAATAAATAATAATAATAATAATAATAATAATAAAAGAATAATAAATAATTAATTTTTATATTTAAAAATATTTTAAAAGTTTATAAATAGTCTAAAATAAATATAATTAAGAATAATAAAATTACTAGTCCGTTTATTAAAATTAAAAGAAGCATATTTTTTTTTTGAATTTTAGTATTATATAAAATAAAAATAAAATAAAAATAAAAATATATAAAAAATGTAACTTTATTTATTTTCAACTAAAATTTATCAAAATAAAATAAAAGCTAAGATAAATATTGGACAAAAAAAAAAAAAAAAATATATATATATATATATATATATATATATATATTAAACTTGGGAAGAGTCAAAAATCACATGTCTACAGATATCAGAGCCGATCGATCCACGCGTGGAACCGCAACTTGAAGTGATGGCTTAACCTAAGAATGTCTACAGACATCAGTCATGTCCAATGATGTCTCATTGGTTCTCCTCAAGTAAAGCTCCCACCAACCAGATTAATCTTTTGAATTCGTACGTTTCCCTTGTTTGATGTGACAAAAATGTTAATTAGCTCGTTGTGCAGGTGGGAATATTGCGGGGTCCGCACGAACTACTTGTATATGTCGTTGCTCTATGCTAAGGAGTGTCGTACAAGCTATTTGTATGTTGTTGCACTATGCTTATCGCATATATATGTTACGTAACATTAATATACGATCGATTCAATTATATTCGAGTCTAGTTTCTTTAATGTTTATCAATTTCAACTCTAGCTTCAACAATATTAGCTAAGTGTTGTATTATATATTGATAGCAATTAAGTGGACGTAGTATATAAGTTGTGGCATGACAAATCAAATCCAAACTCTCTACATCCCAATAGAGAAATAGAAAGACAGAAAAAAAAGACTAAATGGTATATAAGAAAACAGCCACACCAAAAAAAAACAAGAAAAAAAATACATCAAGAAGAAATAAAAGAAGCACTCATATTTTGTGTTTTTACTCTTTGGACTACAAAAAGCAAAAAAAGAAAATGAATTTTGTAGTACTTTTGAAAATCCTATTACCCTCTACAGCTTTGGTTATAGTTCTTCTCACCGTTTAAATCTCTTGATAAAATAGCCATATTCACGGGGCGCCCGGAGGAGTATCGTGCCCCATTCCTGGGCTATGTCCAGGAGTGACAGGCGGTATATCTTTCTGTTCGTATCTGTTCTTGGAATCGCCGAACGAAAAATTATCAGATGACGAACTTTTTACTTCTTTGTATAGAATTTCAACTGGAGGTGGAGGTGGAGGAAATCTTGAAAATCTTGATGCATCTGCCAACTCAAATTGTTGAAGTGCAATAGAAATTAGAAATATGTATAAAACAAGCATACAAATGATTTTGTGATGTGATAATATGGCCATTAAATTGAACAAAAATGTCCTAAGCAAGCACTAAGCAAGATGGTTTGTCTAAATCACTTTTTTTCTTTTTTTGAATGTAGAAATATTGAAAATTTTGATGTTAGCATACAATTAATATAGGTGCCTATTTAAGCTTGTCAAAAAAGGTCCCTAATTGGCCATGTTGGTTTTTAAAACTTAGTACTATTATATAAAAGTTGATGCACACATGATGGTGCTTGTCAGAAAAATTAATGTAATCAAAAATACCAAAAAGAAGTTAATGCATAGGAAGAATATTTTCTAAATAGGGAAAGGGATAACATTTGTTGAGTCATTTCAATTTTCAAAGAGTAATGTCATTGCCACTCATTGAAATTCTAATTGACCTTTTGAGAAAGAGCATTAGAGCATGGGGACTTTGATTAGACATAAAATAAATAAAAAAAGATCAATTTGCTTTGTATTTGTCTGAAAGCTTTTTCCTGTTTTTCTAGGGAAAATGCCTTGTCCACTATGATCTTTAAGGATCAATTTGCTCCTTATATTTGTTTTCGTACCATCTACGGGTTACGAGTTCGAGACTGAAACCAATCATTAATATTTGTAGACAATTTTATATCACATCCTCTAGGATTTGGTCTTTCCTCAAATCTTTTGTGGGTACGAAATACTTTATGCATCGGCTGCCTTTTTCATCATTTTCTATGAATCGTGTGTGTGTCATTTTCTTAAAAATATAGCCTTTTTTAGTTTATCTTAATTTTGTGGGCAGTAACATGTATAACATGACCATCGTACAGAATGTGGTGCAGTAGATGGAGCTGCTTCTTCCTTAATCAGAAGTCTCAAGTTCGAGCCCTTGGTATGAAAAAATCCTTGATAAGGAGCGGTTTCTCCGAACGGGCCCTACACGGCTTGAATCCGAATTAATCGGATTTCAATTCAGATACCAGATACCGGATGAGAAATAAAAAAAAAAAAAAAAAGACATGTATAGCATGTACTATATACTTTAGATTTTACTTATATGATGCCCGTGATGAATAGCTAGCTGATGGATCAAACAGAAGAACTAATAGGCTTTTAGGTTGGTAAGATTTTGAAGATTTGATGTATATGACATCTTGGATGAATATCATATTGGAATAATAGTGAAAAATTAAGAGTTTTATAAGCACAATACAAGTTTGCATGACACTATATCAAAGTATTTAAACCTTTTATCTTTGGCAAAGTCTTTCATCCCATTCTGTGTAATTCATGAGGAAATATTGTATGTTAATGAAACTAAATTATCCCTCTTTAAGGTACATAATTTATACTCCATCCAATTCAAAATAAGTGAAGTTTTGGCTCAATCTATATCTATTAAGGAAAAGAAATTAGGACATAAATTGTATTTTATTTTTTATTTTTACGCTTTTAGATATTATCAAACTATTCTTGAAATTTCAGCCACATTAAAACAAAGTCAATGAAGTATCTTGAAATTCATAGCCTAGAAATTGTAAATGAAGGCAAAAATTGAAAGAAATTTTCAATGTCTTTTGAAGAATGAAAAATTCATTTATTTTGAACATTGAAAAATAACTTAAAAATTTACTTATTGTAAACTAAAAGGAGTATACAATTTTACTAGTTACTGTATATTTATAAATTTAAGAGATACATTTAGTCCTCCTGAACTATGACCAAATTTACTACGACACACTTTAATTTCACAGGAGTTCTATTACTCTTAAACTAAATTTTAGTGTATATCTATCATCCTTTTTAGTTTATGTGACATCTTTTGTTCATCTTTTTAGCTGACGTCATACCTTTGACGTGGGCCTCATTTTATGTATTAAAGGTACTACATCAACACAAAAGTTTGACAAAAGTATGTTAAGCTTGAGTTCAGGGGGTAATAGAACCATTATAAAATTGAAGTATATCGTAGCAACTTTGATTATAGTTCGAGGAGGTACTAGATGCTTATTTCTAAATTTAATTTAGTAACTTCAGTCAAATCCCTTTTTGCTAGTCAAACAAATTCCATTCATCTATGTACCCTTTTTTGAGGGGTACGTACAATGGAAAGTATATACTACTAGACAAATTGTTTTAGAATTTTGATGAGGTTTAAGTTGTCCGAACTTTCTAAAAATATTATCGCACGGGTGTTGTATCTTTTAAAAATATACTACTTTTAAAAAATTCGACACGCATCTCATGACATTTTTGAAGAGTCCAAGCAACATAAAACACTGGTCAAATTCATCGGCAGCCCACTAAACTTGACACGATCTTTCACTTTGACACCTCAACTGAACGTTGTTCATTTTAGGCACCTCAAGTAGCCATAAACTGTGTTATTTTGGCACCTTTTTACTGATTCAGCAAAGAGAGTGTATTACACTCGCTTTTGGGCGCGTTGTAGGGGTATTTTCATAATTTTTGAAGAGTATTTTCATAATTTTTTATCTTTAATTTGTTTTAAATTATTGAAATTGTTTCCAAATCGGCAACAATATATATACATAGCAATTAATGACATAATTATCCAACTCATTAATATATATACATAATTAAATTAAAAAGAACCAATTAATTGATGACACGTGGCATTTTTAAAAATAATTATAAAATTATTTAATTTTATTTGGCCTCCCACCCCCCAAAGCATCTTCTCCATCACCACCCATCTCCTCGACAACCCCCACCCCAAGTCCTCTTTTCTATTTGGCAGCCCCCACCCCACCCCACTCCACTCTTCTCTTTTATTCTCTCTCCTTCACTCTCTCGTTTACAGTTTCAAAAACAAAAAAGACAAGCCAAAAAAAAATAAAAAATTAAAACGAATTCAAAAATGTCACTGTGTGTTTGTTTCTTTCTTCCAGAAGATAAATAAATCATTTATATTTTTCAAATCATTCAAAGAATTCAAGCTTCTAGAAACTTCTATAAGGATGAGCAAAACGATGGATTGAAAAATTCAACATCCATTAATGGAGGATTCAACCTCCATTAATGGAGATTAAGGTTGTGTGGAGTTTAGTGATTGTGATGCTATGGTGGTAGTGGAAATTTGATAGTGGGTATGGAAGAAAAATGTATGAATAGAAAAAGAAAAAAAAAATGTTGGGGGTAGAGTGGGTTGAGGAAGATGATATGGGGTGGGGTGGGTTGGTTAGGAAGATAATATAAGGTTGGGGTGGGGTTATTAATATTTTTTATTTAAATTAATTATATAATTTTTTCTTTTTATAAAAATGACAAATGTCTTTTTATAATTGGTTCTTTTCCATGTGTTTTAATTTTTTTTTCAAAAAAAAAAATAAAAATTTTAGGTGCATATAGTGATGTGGCAATTTAAATGAACATTAATTGACCGTTTTATCCATGCTGGTGGCGAGTGAGGCACACGCACCCGTGATGATGTCGAAAGGTGTCAAAATGATACAGTTTATGGTTACTTGAGGTGCCTACAGTGAACAACGTCCAGTTGAGGTGCCTAAGTGAAAGTTCATGCCAAGTTTAGGGGGTCACCGATGGATTTGGCCTAAAACACTTGATATATGTTGCTCTCAGAGACTCAGATCATCAAATCTTTTCTTTTAAGAAAAATTAGGGGAATATAGGTGAAGGGAATTATAACGTGGAGAATCGAACCATCACCAACAAAGTGAGAGTTCACATAGCCAATCAACTGAGCCACTGAAATTCTTCATAAGTGTTGGTGTGCCTCAGCCGACAAGAAGATTATTTTATTTTCTTCATTTTGTTCATTATTTTTTAACTGTAATTATTGTAATTTGCGGTATATCTTTCATATTTTATGCTTTTTGTTTCACAAAAATCCAGCACATTGATTATAGCAAAACCTAGGAGCCTTAGATCCATTTCCACCTCCAGGCTCCAATTAGAATTGAGATGGCATAATCAAGTGTACATTTTTTTACCAATTTAAGGACAAATTTAAAAGTTCTTTTGTTTAGTTGAAGTTTTCCATTCAATGTTTGGCATGTCCTTGCAAGTAGACTGATTTGCTAGATTTGCACTAAAAAATCCCAATTTTTAAGGAATATAAAAACGCACTATATCAAAAGTGATCTCATTCTCATAACTTGAACTCGGGGTCAGGGGTGGATCTATTAAGGATTCTGGGAGTATGACATCCGTAAATTTCGACAGAAACTTTATATGTAAAGTATATATATATACAACGTAATATATAAATAACAAACTTGTCACCGAAACAATTAAAGTGGTTTGTTGGTCAGGTGGCACAAGGTTGTTAATTTCACCCAATAGGTCCAAGTTCGAAACTTCTTGACAACCTGCCTTTTTAGTAAGTTTAATGAATCACTACAGTGTAACTCTTAAAAATTTTTGTTTTATCAAACTCAGTATTTACTATATAAACATAAAAAAAAAAAAAAATTTAATCATATATAAATAACATTGTTTCTCGCCAAAGGAGATTGAATGAACCTCTTGTCCATACGTTGGCTCGGATTTACGATTTGAAGTCTCCGATTAATTTAATCAATGAGTCTACTTGACACCCAGAGACTCTGTATCCTGAATCCGCCTCTGGTCAGAATCGATGAAAAATCACATTTACATATAAAGTCAATTTTTTTTAACATATATACAGTAGATGATGAATTCCTTAAAATATTTTCTTCATCACTGCTCAAATTAAAATCTTCGATTAAGAATAAAGAAATATTTATCACGAGCCTTCGATCCATTTCCACTCCATTGAGATGGCATCAACAGGTGTTTTTTTAAAACCAAATTAATCCATAGTCTTGCAACTCAACCAAGCATAGAGAAAGAAAAGAAATGAAGGAAAGAAAAATGACTTCTTTTTTCTTTAAAAAAAGTATTTTTAATCTGATATTTAGAATTCATTTTGAAAGTCGATTAGCTGAAGACATATTAATTTGTCTTTAATCTCATTTCATCAAACAATTGGACCTTTGAATCATAGTATCTAATACCACTTGTTGGGTTCGAAATTGAAAGGGCGTCATGCGGAACCTTATAGTTGCAAACCATAAACACAATAACTCATATGACCAAAAAAATTATACTAAAAACATATTATTAATATGATTTGATACACAAAATGCAACGTGACAATAATATTGAATAAGTCTCCGCCTTCTTGCCCACTTGTACATTTTTTTTCCTTATAACGTTGTCGTTCTTTAAAAGAGCGAGCAAATTAAGAAAAGATTGAAAGATCTGACCAAAGAAAATAATAACTTTATAATTTCATTTTTATAATTCGTTTCTTCTCAGTAAAATGCGATTCACATAAAAAAAAAATATTTTAAAATAAAATTTTAAGTCTTGAAATATCTGATTAAGAATACTAACATGCAGCTAGTCTTTCTTGTGTGCCAAAATACCTTTGCACTTTTTCCTCCTTTACAAAGCCTTTAAATATAGTTTTAAAATATTCCACTTTGAAAAATAATATTAGTCAACATCAACTATATACTAACTTTTTCGTTTAAGGAAAATCCTGTCCCCTCGGAACTACTAGACTTGTAGAGTTAAACCTAATTAATAGGTCAATTTTTTTTTAAGATACTTTGCCTTTACAACAATGGCCTAATTTGTTTTTTTTTTTATTTTCTATTTTTTCAGTTCATGTTCGATATTCTTATTGAGTTTCTGACTTATCGGAATTCACACTGCATGAGATTTATTAAATAGGAAAATATCCCTAACCAAGAAACATTTCATACCTAATTAGGACTTGAACTGAGACTTCTGATTACGAGAGAAGAAATTTCATTCATTTCACCACAATTTTCGATAGTGATTCAAAGATTTAATAAACTGAGTAGATTTAACAGCTTCTACAATTCTTGTCTCTGAAGTAGTCAATATTTATTCGATTAAACTCATCGTTGGCATGTTCCATCCACCTTTGCCTACAAATCATGACGAATGCAACTTGATATGATTTTCCCGACTCATTCGAAATTTACACTAAATTAATACTCATTAATGACACTAAATTAATACTTATTAATGTATACTCCATGTATTTTAAATTATATACTTGAATAATAACTTCTATCGTATCGAACGCACTGACAAAAACAGACAAAGACTCTAATATTGCTATAAATCCTTAAGGTATATGTTCCTTTTTGTTGCTTTTTTGAAGCCATTTTTAAAACTTAATTTTCTCATAAACTAAGATGAACAGAAATCCCACTAAGATTTGTAGGCCATGTGTTTAGTACCTTATAAATATCTTAAACCTTAATTTCTCTTCTCAAATTTTCACTTTACAACAAGGCATTTGATTCTTTGTGTTAGGACAAAAAATAAATTAATTAAAACTTAAAAACTGTTGTATCTTCTCCTTGATGATTGTCTTCTTTCCAATGTTGTTCTTTTTTATAAAAAAAATAAATAAAAAATTACTTGGTTTGATATAAACATCAGATACAAATAAAAATATCAATAGTTCTTTAAAAATCAATCGAGTTTATACTATCTCAAATCTCAACTAATTAAAAAAGTTTTAAACTATATAAAAGAAATTAAAAAGTACAACTGAACCGAATGAATTTATACATAAGAAAATATTATATACTAAGTATAAAAATAATGAAATATTTAAAATTTCTTCGATCTCTTCTAAGAGTGCTCCAATAAAAATATCTCTTCAAGTGAGGATCGCGTAACATTTTTAGCTAAAGCAGTAGGTTCTTGAGTGGATCCCACATTAACTTTTTTCTTCTCGTCTGAATTAATGGTCAATGAAAGTGGTTGATTTAATACTCTTGGAAAAGAATTTTTATTTTAAACCTCAAGATGCATTCAGATTGAAGTAATTACACAATTACATTTAACATTAAAGGAGTATATGTTAAGAAAAATAAAGGAAATTTCACTTGTACATGAAACAAACTAAATTAAAGGAGTTTTGAACATCATTCCTCCATACTAATTATTTATTCATTTGATCATATTATAAATCCTTTTATTTAAAAAAATAAAAAATACGAAGGTATATAGTTGTTACTTATTTTTGCATGTGTAACTATTTTAAAAAGGTATATTTTGAGATATCAAATCTTGATAACAATTAAAAAAATTCTCAAGACTTTATTCCAAGACAGAATCCAGTTCCCTCTTATATCAATGGCCATATTAATTAATTTTAATTTGCAGAGACGATTTTCTGAATAAGAATAATTAAAAGGTGATCCTAGGAATTTTTTCTAATAATAATTAACAAAAGAGCGCCGAAAAAATTAAAAATAATTTAAATATGAAGACTTGTAGTGATTCCTCATATGCCATACATAGTGTTAATTGGACAACGGAAAACGGCCTAAAATACCCTTCAACTATGTAAAATGGTATAAAAAAAGCCTTTTCCGTCTACCTATTGGACCTAAAATGCCCTTCTCACCTATCTATTTTGATTTGTGCCTATAATGCTCTTCTCATCTACCTATTGAGCTTATTTTGCCTTTTTATTTAAGCAAATTATGTGAAAAGGTCATCCATAAAACTTAATTACATAAATAATAATACTTTTTTATATTACAAAAATAATTTTTTTTTCATATATAACCATTTTAAAAAAACAAAAAAAATAATTGTAATTCTTAATTTAATACAACAACTAATTATCAATTCACCTTAATTTAAGAGATATATTTTCAATTCTCAAATTAAAAGTGGAAAAGATAATCCATGATTTCGAAGATTTTTCTCTCTTGTATTCAAAATTTAAATATTTTAAAATAAGCTAAGTATTCTATTATTTGCTCGTGTATGTTTCATTTTATTTTCATGTATGTTAATCATTTACTATTATTTCATTATTGTATATTTTTAATTCTAATGTAATGGGCTAACCGTAATTTTTTATGAATAAATATTTATGAAATAAAAATTATTTTGTTGGAAGTACAGATATATCATATATTTTTGTTGTATAAATATAATTAATGTCAAAGTCAGATTAATATTATATTTTTTATATAATTTTTGCACCTGTTTGAGATAATATCAAATGGTACAAAAATTATATAAAAAATATCAAATGGTGCAAAAATTATATAAAAAATATCATGAATATTTATCTCATAAATTATATAAAAAATATAATAATAATTTAACTTTTACATTAATTATATTTATACAACAAAAATATGTGTTATATCTGTACTTCCAACAAAATAATTTTTATTTCATAAATATTTATTCATAAAAAATTATGATTAACCCATTACATTAGAATTAAAAATATACAATAATGAAATAATACTAGATGATTAACATACATGAAAATAAAACGAAACATACACGAGCAAATAATGGAATGTTTAGTTTATTTTAAAATATACGAATTTTGAATATAAAAGAGAAAAATATTTGAAAGCAAGGATTATCTTTTCTACTTTTAATATGAAGATTGAAAATATATCTCTTAAATTAAGGTAAATTGATAATTAGTTATTGCATTAAATTGAGAACTATAATTATCTTTTTTGATTTCTTAAAATCGCTATATATAAATTCAAGGGCTTAAAGTTTAATCTTGAATTTGAACTTGGTTTACAGACTTGAGGGACTTGATCTTGACTTGTGCTTGAATTCAAGGGCTTTTGAACTTGTTCTTGAATGTTGTGGTCTTAATCTTGAATCTTGATGACCTTGATTTAAATGCTTGAGCTTTTTAGAGAAATTGCGGCGTTTGATCCACAAGCTTTCTCTTGCTACTTGTTAGAGTTCTGAGGGGGTATTTTGTTTGAATTATGAGACCCCTATTTATAGTTGTAGAAAAGGAAGAGTCATGATGAATATAGACTTCCTTTGACCAATCAAATTTAAGTGATGTGGCGCCTTTTATGGACTTTTATTTCATGGGTCTGCTGCATTATTTTGACATGTGGCATGGTCCTATTGGATCTTCCCTTGACTTGACATACCACATCATTTAACACGTGGCGCTTATTTGGCTTCTAGAATATGATAATATCTTGGGCTTAGTGAAGTGGGCTCATCATTTATAGCCCAAAATTAATAGACTAGTCCAATAAAGATTGAACTTTATTTTAATCCATATTTGCACTTAAATAATTAATCTAATTATATTAATCCGTAATATTTATTTGGGACTAATATATTTTAAATTTAATATAATCTAAATTTTATATAAATTTTAATTTAATAAAATTTAATTGTCCACAAACTGCCCTCTACTTCAAGACTTGTCAAGATATTTTATCATTCCCATAGTAGGCTTGAAGTGACAAAAATAAAATGGACCAATATACGTACTACTACGTAAGGACATGCTGGAAAATCAACATGTTTTCCTTGTCCTTCTTTATGCCCACGTGCATACATACTAAAGATCATTTAAGGTGAAGTGTAAATCCTTTCTTGTTATTTTGCATTAGAATTAGGATTTCAGGACATGGTCACCACCTTAATTCTCATAATTCTATTTGATTTAGGATATAGCAACCACCATCGTTTCGTTCCTATAAATAGACATTGACCAATCCAAACTCGGAATTAAAATAAGCCATAAAATTAAAAAAATGACTAAAATAGGTCATTTATCTAAAAAGTTACCAAAATAGGCTAAATGCAATAAATTATTATGTTTTTCATCTTTTTCTTAACGGTCAACACGGTTTGTAAAATGTAATAATTTATTACGTTTTTCACACACAAAAAAAGCAGTGTGCTATCAAATCTTCTTTATGTCAAATCATGTAATTTGTAATAATTTATTACGTTTTACAAATAGTATTTGTAAAACGTAATAATTTATCACAAACTACAAACAGTGTTTGTAAGTTGTAATAAATTATTACAACTTACACCTTTACACCTACCCACATCATGTCACCTTTATTTTTCACTTTTAAGTTTAACCTACCCCACCCCACATAGAATCCTCCCACCCCACCCCACGTAGAACTCTTCCACCCCACGTATTAATACTTTTACAAATTAGAACCTTGTTATTACAATTCAAAAATTGTACGTAACTATTAATTACGTTTTTAGTCCAACAAAAATTTTAAAAAAGTTATTGCTTCATTTTGTTAATTCAAGTATTACCTAGTCCACTTTTTTGAATTTTATTTCATAAATAGTATTAAAAAGTTACCTTTTATAAATAAAAAAGTGCTTAATTAAAAATTTCATTTTACAAAAATGTAGTGAAAAATTACATTCTTTTCTAAATTTGTCAGTTGAATGTACAATTATTGATGTGACCACTCATACACAAGGACTGAATAATTAAAAATGCCGTAGTTAAAATTTTTTAAATTTTTTTGGGACTAAAAACGTAATTAATAGTCACACAAGGACTACGTTTTTGTAAAATAAAATTTTTAATTAAGCATTTTTTATTTATAAAAAGTAACTTTTTAATACTATTTATGAAAAAAAGTCAAAAAAGTGGGTTAGGTAGTACTTGAATTAACAAAATGAAGCAATAATTTTTTTTTAAATTTTTTTTGGACTAAAAACGTACTTAATAGTTACAATTTTTGAATTGTAATAACAAGGTTTTAATTTGTAAAAGTATTAATACGTGGGGTGGAAGGGTTCTACGTGGAGTATGGTGGGGTGGGAGGATTCTACGTGGGGTGGAGTGGGAGGGTTATACGTGGGGTGGGGTGGGTTAAATTTAAAAGTGGAAAAAGTAAAGGTGAAGTGATGTGGATAGTTATAAAGGTGTAAGTTGTAATAATTTATTACAACTTAAAAACACTGTTTGTAGTTTGTAATAAATTATTACGTTTTACAAACATTGTTTTTTTGATAACACTGTTTGTAAAACGTAATAATTTATTACAAACTAAATGATTTGACATAAAAAATATGTGATAGCATACTGCTTTTTATTTTTTATTTTTTTTTGAAAAACGTAATAAATTATTACGTTTTACAAATCGTGTTGACCGTTAAGAAAAAAGTAGAAAACGTAATAATTTATTACATTTAGCCTATTTTGATAACTTTTTAAATAGGTGATCTATTTTGATCACTTTTTTAATTTTGTGACTTATTTTGATTCCGAGTTGGACCAACCCTTACAAGTATCAACTCCAATCATAGTTTGTACTGTTTCAACCATTTGATTGCTTGTCTTGGTAAGTAATATTTTAATCACTTTTACCTTTTTAATAATTATCATTCATCTTTTGTCAGAAAAACGTTGGTACTTATAACTTGGGCGTAATTGCTCTTGATTCGCCATAACTCATGGATTCTTGGACTCATCCGGACAATATCCTTCTCCTTTTTTTTCAGCAAGTATATTAATTTTAAAGAGAGCAACTTTCACAAATCTCTGATGGTTAATCATCTACCCATATTTAGGTAAATATCTTCTATGTCATGTTTTTGCTTTCTTTCTTGTTTCTCCTATATTTTTTTTAGGGCTGATACAAACAACAGTATGCAACCATTAATTGAAGACGATGGCCGTCGGCTTAAGGTGTGCGATGCTTCGTCACCTCAAGAACCAATCAATTTTGTTTGAAGACGGTGGACGTTGGCTTAAGGTGTGCGAGGTTTCATCACCTCGAGACCCGACTAATTTTGCTTGAAGACGGTGGATGTCAGCTTAAGGAGTGCGAGGCTTCGTCACCTCAAGACTCGACTAATTTTGCTTGAAGACAGCGGACGTCGGCTTAGTCACCTCAAGACTCGACTAATTTTACTTGAAGACGCTGGACGTTGGCTTAAGGTGTGCGAGGCTTCGTCACCTCAATATCCGATCAATTTTGCTTGAAGATGGTCCCTTTACATAACAAATCCATCAGAATGCCAGCTTAAGGTGCAAAGGGACAAATCTTGTCCACATCAAGGCATGAAAATTTTTATATCCATTTAAGGATAAACACGTAAGAGGCCAGCTTAAGGTGCAAAGGGACAAATTTTGTTCACCTTAAGGCATGAAAATTTTGAGATCCTTTTAAGGATAAACTCGTGAGAGGCCAGCTTAAGGTGTAAAGGGACAAATTTTGTCCACCTTAAGGCATAGAACTTTTGAGATCTTATTTTAAGGATATAACCCACGAGAGGCCAGCTTAAAGTGCAAAGGGACAAATTTTGTCCACCTTAAGGCATGAAAATTTTGATATCCTTTAAGGATAAACTCGTTAAAGGCCCGTTTAAGGTGAAAATGAATAAATCTTGTCCACCTTAAGACATGTAAATTTTGAGATCCTTCTAGTTGTAGGCTTGGAGAACTTTGGCATTCCAAATCCCATTGAAGGAACTCTCTTTCTTTTTGACGAGTTTCCCCCATTGAGTCACAAATATTTAGAGTAAATTCAAAATTTAATTAGAATAGTTTCATTCTTGGTATCCATATGGTAGATACTGTAGGAACATTTTTTTTTTAACACTCATGCAACTGAACTCAGAATGAAATTTCAAGCGCCTATGTACCTCAGTAAAGAGGATCAAGTCACAACGTAGTTCTGGGTGAGTGTTTTTTTTTGTCCTAACTTTTGCCTAGGCCACCTTTTGAGGTTTTCAACCTAGCAAACTTTTTTTTTAGCCGTACACAGTTTATACTCTTGCGGGCCAAGAGTGGACATGCAGTTTATACTTGTGCCTTAAGGAGTGTACATGCAGTTTATACTCGTGCCTTAAAGAGTGTACATGCAGTTTATATTCGTTCCTTAAGGAGTGTACATGCAGTTTATACTCGTGCCTTAAGAAGTGTACATGGAATTTATACTCGTTCCTTAAGGAGTATACATGTAGTTTATACTCGTGCCTTAGGGAGTGTACATGCAGTTTATACTCGTGCCTTAAGGAGTGTTATCTTCCTTTAAGGATAGTACTTCTTCAAGAACTTAGCATTGATGGGGCCAACCCTCACACCATCTGCATCGACAAGCTTGTAAGCACCACTTGAATATGCCTCTTGTACAACATATGGTCCATCTCCCTTCGAAGTGAATTTGCCCCAAGACTTATGAGAAGTGATAATGGAACTTCTTACTGCAAGGACTTAATCTACAACTTGGAAGCACCTCAAGCGAACCCTTTTGTTGAAAGAATGAGATAGCCGGGCTTGATAGCATTCAAAATTTTGTTGAGCCTCCAGCCTCTTCTCATCAAGAGCTCCTAACTCCGCAAAACGCAACTTAGTATTTTCTTCATCGGTGAGCCCTTCTTGAATAACTAGTCTCAAAGAAGGTATTTGATGCTCAAGTGGCAGGACTGCTTCAACTCCAAAAGCAAGTGAGTATGGGGTTGATTGCGTCGGTGTACGATAAGTTGTCCTATACGCCCACAAAGCTTCTTCCATTCGCTCATGCCAGTCTCGTTTGGATTTGGAGACAACTTTCTTCAATAAGTTGCACACAGATTTATTGAAGGCTTCAGCTAGACCGTTGGCGGCAGCATAGTACATAGAAGACTTGTGCTGCTTGAAGCCAAAGAGATCACAAATTTTGTTCATCAGATTGTTATCAAATGGCTTTCCATTGTCAGTTATTATGTACTGTGGAATTCCAAAGTGGTAGACGATATTCACTCGGATGAAGTTTGAAACATTTTATTTCTTTACTTTCTTGAGAGCAATAGCTTTGACCCACTTTGAAAAGTAATCTATCGCGGCCAAGATGTATAAGTGTCTACCAGAAGATTTTGGTAGTGGACTAACAACATCCATTCCCCAAGCATTGAATGGCCAAGACGCTACGTTGAGTGTAGTACTTCTGGAGGTTGATGTATGAAGTTTGCATGGAATTGGAAAGCTTTGCATCTTCTAGCATAGTGTCACGCCTCAAATCCTATTGAGGTGGACTGGCACCCGTAACCGAGGAGGCCCGGGAGAACAAGCTCATAACCTTATACTTCCCATGCATACCTCTATGACAACCCAAAATTCGGACAGCATCATGTCGCATATAAAAGGAAATAATCACCTGTATAAGCTCGAGCACACATATATATGTATATACAATACTTGGCCGTTGGAGCCATCACGTCTATTAACAAAACACCACCTTGACTGTACATTAGGTCTACAAAGCCTCTAGATAATACACAGAGTTTAACTAAGGTTAGGACACACCCCGCCATATAACTAACTTCTATACAATACCAAAAGTGACTGGATATGACACAGAAATCCCCGAAGCAAATTGGAGCTCACCAAAAGCAGCTGGATATCCTGGCTCCTACTTGTGCGGTGTATGAGCTGAGGTACCTATGCCTGCAGCATGAAATGCAGGTCCCCCGTGGGGGACGTCAGTACGAAATATATACTGAGTATGTAAAGCTGTAGATAATCACATATGATACAGGAGCTCAATAGAAATCAGAAACAAGTGAATAAACCGTAATAGGAGTGGACCAGACTCACTAGAACTTGTGACAACCTGTACATTGTATTTATTCAATCGCTTTACCTTCGTTCTTATCATCTTTGTAATCATTATTGTATTGTACTGTGACCATTAGGCTGCCTCCAGTACATATCAACTGGGATCGACCCATGATAGGCTTATGCCCCTGGGATACCACCCATAAACACATAAATAGGGATTGACCCATGATAGGCTTATGCCCCTGGGATACCACCCGATAAGAGAGAACTTCCATCAATTAGCTCAATTAATCTTTGAGATTGTTATTTCGGTCGCCACCGCATTTTTGATACTTTGAAACAATGATACATCAATAAGAGACATATAAATAGACCATCAATGCAATAACAATGAAGTAAGAACTCATTGGCACATCAATGAAGTGTTTTGGAGTAATCAATGCCATAACAATGAAGTATGAACTTATTGGTCTATCAATGAAACGTTTTGGAGTCATTAATAGCACATGGATCTTGTTTGAGTAACCGGATACCTTCTGACATTCATTAGTGCAATAAACATGTAAGATTTGGAAAACAAGTAAGTATTGGAATGTCTTGACATCTTGTAGGGTGGAAACAAGTTCATTAGTAACGTAGGACATCATACAAAACCATTATGGATCACATGTTACTGAATAACTTTGGAAACTTTCTTAATAGAACAATTGTTCACTTTCATGCCAAAGATATGGTATAGAGTATGCTTTACATACCTGACTATCAACCTTCAATACTAGTCCCAAATGGACTTCCCGTCTTTTCGGATTACTTATCTACAATAAACATATATAACAATCTAGTATTAGCGACCAAACGTCACAATTCAATTATTTGAATTCACCAAACTAGTGGTTAAGTAGTAAGCCTTAATTACACCATAAATGGTGTCACTTTAACCCTCTTATACTCCAATTACATTCACATGCCATGCATATTCATACAACATTCTCCAATATCAAGTTTGGATTCATTTGTCCTTCCAACCAATCCATTAAACCAAATTGAGCCATAGACATAAATAATCATCAATTCAATAGTATATCACCATATCAACCTTCCATAACTCAATTACCATATCCACCTTCAATAAATCAATTACATATCCACCTTCCACAATTCAATACAATCAAACCATGCAAAATAGTCCATAACCCTATTTTCATCACCTTTCAATAACAACCAATACATATAATCCTCTATCACACATATACATATGGAAAAGAACAAAGGCAAACAATATTCATACCTTAGAATTCACCTCTTTATTATTAAATCCTATTTCCACAAATAATAGGTGCTGTTCGAAGCTCTCGAGATGACAAACACAGTTATCGGATTACTTTGGAATTTCTACGGTTGAATCAAAAGTAATTTAAAAGTCAAATTTAGCTAGGGTTTGTTCTTTCTCAATGATTGATGATGAAAATGAGTTTTTGAACTCATATACATGTATATATACACATATTCCCGTTCATAATATAATAGGAAATGATCAAAATGCCTTTAGAATTTAAATAATGTCAAATTTGTCCTTTGGTGGACTGTTTTAATAAGCTAAAGTAGATCGACCATAACTCATTCCTCTAATATCAGATTTGGGTGATTAGTATCGTTGGAAGGATAATTCAAAGGGATTTCATTTCATATAAAGTAGGCCACCCAGTTCGTCCTGTACAAGGAGTTATGGTCGTTTGAAGTTGACCGTAAAAATCTGTTTTGATAGGCTGAAGTAAAATGAGTATAACTCATTACATAGACGTTGGATTTGGATGAAACCAATTGCATTGGAAAGAAGACTCAAAGATCTTTCTTGTCATAGGTCGCATATCTCCCAGTTCATTATATTAAGGGATTTATGATCATTGGAAGTTGACCCAAAAATTCGGCTGGCCTCAGTAGTTTGTGTGCAGAAAAATTGTCCTGCACATTTACTATTCCCAAATATCCCGGCCACCATTTTATAGTTTTGAACGTAGTCGATTATATTCGAAACCTATCCATTTTTGGAAATCTTTATATCGTTGGAAAGCTTATTCAATAACCTTCGTATGGAACTATCGGCGGGTAAATTCTGGTATAAATAAAATAAAAAAAATTAATTCCATATAAATAAGACCAATACACGTACTTGCATACGCCAATACACGTACTTGAATATGGGGTGTTACACATAGTCCAAGAAATCTTTCACCATCGTTGGCCAAGAATATCCCATCCTTTTAGAGTTGAAGCCAAAGCAGCTAGGGCATCACCTTGCTTATTTTCTTTTCTTGGCACATACTGGAGGGTTACTTCTCCAAGACATCCCATCAACTTCTGTGCATAATCATGATATGGTCTTAACTCAGGCTTTCGAACTTCATAGCTTCCAAAAAGATTCTTGATCACCAATTGAGAATCACCAAAAACTTGTAACTATAGTTATTTCATGTCGATAGCCATCTTAAGTCCGAGTATGAGCGCTTGATATTCAGCAACATTATTGGAGCAACGATTCATCAAGGTAAATGAGTAGGGGATGGACTCTTCTTGTGGAGTGACAAACGCTACGCCAACACCAGCTCCATCTCGATGTGCGGCACCATCAAAGTACATCTTCCATGGGGATCTAACTTCAACAGACATTGCATCTTCATAAGGAAGTTCATTGCTCAGTTCCCAGTCATCAGGTATTGGGTGATCTTCCAAGAAGTCAGCCAATGCTTTTCCTTTGACAGCCTTTTGGGGGATGTACACAATCTCAAACTACTGAAATTGGAGGTACCACCTTGCAAGTCAAAAACTGAGGACTGGTTTCGATATTACAAAGTTGATGGGATTTGCCCTAGACACAAGACGGACAACATGAGCTTGAAAGTAGTGTTTCATATTTTGAATTGAGAAGGCCAATGCCAAACATAAATTTTTAATTGGAGAATAGCTCATTCGGTGTCATCATTCTGCTCAAATAGTAAAGAGAGTTTTCTTTGCCTTCACTATTTTCTTGAGCCAGTAGTGCTCCAACTGACCTCTCTTGTGCCGCAATGTAGAGTATCAATGGTTTCCTAAGTATGGGTGCCGCAAGAACTGGTGGCTTCATTAAGTACGATTTGATACTCTTAAAGGCATTACTACAAGCTTGGTCCTATTGAAGGGAGTGTCCTTATTCATGAGACGACTAAATGGTTGATATTTTTCGGCCAGATTTGAGATGAACCTCCTTAAATATTCTAGCCTTCCCTGAAGGCTTTTTAACTCATGAATATTTTGAGGCTCGGGCATCTTCAAAATCGCATCGACCATGTATTGATCAATTTCAATTCCTCGGTGTCGCACAATAAAGCCAAGAAAATTTTCATAAGTAACTCCAAAGGCACACTTCAACGAATTCATACTAAGTTGATATCTTCAAAGTAACTCGAATACCAATCTTAGGTTTTTTAGGTGGTCGTCTCTCTTTCTTGACTTCACCACTAGATCATCCACGTAGCATTCAACATTTTTATGGAGCAGGCCATCAAAGATGTTCTGCACAGCCCTTTGATAAGTGGCGCCAACGTTCTTCAAACTTAAAGGCATTACTTTGTAGCAATAAATACCTCTAGGCGTACGAAATGTAGTGAGTTCTTCATCCTTTGGTGCCATATGTATTTTATTGTAGACAGATGAACCATCCATGATGGACATTGTCTCATAACCAGTGGTGGCATCAATCATCAACTCTGATACAAGGATTGAAAAGTCATCCTTAGGGCAGGCGTTGTTGAGATCCCGAAAGTCGACACAAACTCGAATTTGGCCATTCTTCTTCTATACCAGCACAATACTTGAAATCCACGTGGGATATTTGACTTCGCGAATATAGCTAGCTTCAATGAGTTTGTTAACTTAATTTTCAATTAATGGACCCAACTCTGGCCGAAAACGCCTTTGGGCTTGCTTAATAGGACGAGCACCATTCTTGACCGCCAACTGATGGACTGCTATTTTTGGATCTAAACCAGACATTTCCTTATAGCTCCAAGCGAATACATCCATATATTCTTTGAGCATGTCCATATACGCGACTTTCTCCCCTACTTCTAGAAACGCACTCAGGTAAGTTGGTCTTGGGTCTTCATTAGTTCCAAGATTAACTTCCTTTAGGGAATCTATTGTGGCCTTTACTCCTTATTCAAGTTGGGATGGAGCATCTCCAGCATCTTTCTCCTCTGGAGAATCATCGTCGTTGACTGATACGTGGTGACACCAGAAAATGTCTTCTTTCTCTTCATCAACCTTCATTTGAGATGAGACCTCATTCTCATTTTGGATCATAACATGATATAAAGAGCCAACACTTTCTGCATCTTTCTCACGTTTCTTGGTATACACCACAGTATGAGTTTTAGCTTTTAACACCTCGTTGCATGAAACCACCAGTTCTATCTGTCGCCTTATTCTGGAAGGGATCAAACTTTGGAAATCCTTCTGGATTTTAAATTAAGAGTGAATCATCATGCTTTGACGACTTCTTTGATGCTTGTTGCTTTTATTTTTATTTAGAGGTCCCAATCTTTCAAACACGAAAGTTCTTGCAGTTGGTTCTTCAAGTCGATCAAAGACAGAGGGTCTTTTAGCAGCTGTGGATTCTTATTCCATGGTGATATAATTTCTGACTGCCCTTCTTATGGAGATTCAAATTGAAGGTGGCTGTGTGTATCCTAGGAATTCATGTGCCTGCCTATTTCTACCCTTCGAGGGAAGTTTACACAACCTTGTTGGCTCATTAGGATTCTATCCAGCCTTTTCAAATAGCTTGTATTCATTTGGATCTGTCACACCTCAAATCCTATTGGGGCGGACTGACACCCGTAATCGAGGAGGCCCGGGAGAACCAGCTCATAACCTTATACTTCCCATGCATACCTCTATGACAACCCAAAATTCGGACAGCATCATGTCGTATATAAAAGGAAATAATCACCTGTATAAGCTCGAGCACACATATATATGTATATATAATACTTGGCCGTTGGAGCCATCACGTCTATTAACAAAACACCACCTTGACTGTACATTAGGTCTACAAAGCCTCTAGATAATACACAGAGTTTAACTAAGGTCGGGACACATCCCGCCATATAACTAACTTCTAGACAATACCAAAAGTGACTGGATATGACACGGAAAGACCCGAAGCAAACTGGAGCTCACCCAAAGCAGCTGGATATCCTGGCTCCTACTTGTGTTGTGTATGAGCTGAGGAACCTGTGCCTGCAGCATGAAATGCAGGTCCCCTGTGGGGGACGTCAGTACGAAATATGTACTGAGTATGTAAAGCCAAAGATAATCACATATGATATAGAAGCTCAATAGAAATCAGAAACAAGTGAATAAATCGTAATAGGAGTGGACCAGACTCACTAGAACTTGTGACAACCTGTACATTGTATTTATTCAATCACTTTACCTTCGTTCTTATCATATTTGTAACCATTACTGTACTGTACTGTGACCATTAGGCTGCCTCCAGTACATATCAACTGGGATCGACCCATGATAGGCTTATGCCCCTGGGATACCACCCATAAACACATAAATAGGGATCGACCCATGATAGGCTTATGCCCCTGGGATACCACCCGATAAGAGAGAACTTCCATCACTTAGTTCAATTAATCTTTGAGATTGTTATTTTGGTCGCCACCGCATTTTTGATACTTTGAAACAATGATACATCAATAAGACACATATAAATAGACCATCAATGCAATAACAATGAAGTAAGAACTCATTGGCACATCAATGAAGTGTTTTAGAGTCATCAATGCCATAACAATGAAGTAGGAACTTATTGGTATATCAATGAAACGTTTTGGAGTCATTAATAGCACATGGATCTTGTTTGAGTAACCGGATACCTTCTGACATTCATTAGTGCAATAAACATGTAATATTTGGAAAACAAGTAAGTATTGGAATGTCTTGACATCTTGTAGGGTGGAAACAAGTCCATTGGTAACGTAGGACATCACACAAAATCATTATGTATCACATGTTACTGAATAACTTTGGAAACTTTCTTAATAGAATAATTGTTCACTTTCATGACAAAGATATGGTATAGAGTATGCTTTGCATACTTGACTATCAACCTTCAATACTAGTCCCAAATGGACTTCCTGTTTTTTCGGATTACTTATCTATAATGAACATATATAGCAATCTAGTATTAGCAACCAAACGTCACAATTCAATTATTTGAATTCACCAAATTAGTGGTTGAGTAGTAAGCCTTAATTACACCATAAATGGTGTCACTTTAACCTTCTTATACTCCAATTACATTCACATGCCATGCATATTCATACAACATCCTCCAATATCAAGTTTGGATTCATTTATCCTTCCAACCAATCCATTAAACCAAATTGAGCCATAGACATAGATAATCATCAATTCAATAGTATATCACCATATCCACCTTACATAACTCAATTACCATATCCACCTTCCATAACCCAATATAACCAAACCATGTAAAATAGTCCATAACCCTATTTCCATCACCTTTCAATAACAACCAATACATATAATCCTCTATCACACATATAAATATGGAAAAGAACAAGGCAAACAATATTCATACCTTAGAATTCACCTCTTGATTATGCAATCCTATTTGCACAAATAATAGGTGTCGTTCGAAGCTCTCGAGATGACAAACGCAGTTATCGGATTACTTTGAAATTTCTACGGTTGAATCAAAAGTAATTTAAAGGTCAAATTTGGCTAGGGTTTGTTCTTTCTCAATGATTGGTGATGAAAATGAGTTTTTGAACTCATATACATGTATATATACACATTACCGTCCATAATATCATAGGGAATGTCCAAAGTGCCTTTAAAATTTAAACAATGTCAAACCTGTCCTTTGGTGGACTGTTTAAATAAGCTAAAGTAGATCGACCATAACTCTTTGCTTCGATATCAGATTTGGGTGAAATTGGTATTGTTGGAAAGAAAATTCAAAGGTCTTTCATTTCATATAAAGTAGGCCACCCAGTTCGTCCTGTACAAGGAGTTATGGTCTTTTGAAGTTGACCCTAAAAATCTATTTTGAGAGGCTGAAGTAAAACTAGTATAACTCCTTACTCAGACATTGGATTTGGATGAAACCAATTGCATTGGAAAGAAGACTCAAAGATATTTCTTTACATAGGTCACAGATCTCCCAGTTCATTATATTAAGGGAGTTATGATCGTTCAAAGTTGACCCAAAAAATTGGTTGGCCTCAGTAATTTGTGTGCTGGAAATTTTCCTGCACATTTACTATTCCCAAATATTCCAGTTTTATAATTTCGAACGTGCTCGATTATATCCGAAACCTATCCATTTTCTGAAATCTTTATATTGTTGGAAAGCTTATTCAATAACCTTCGCATGGAACCATTGGCGGGGAAATTTCGATATAAATAAAATAAAAAAATTAATTCCATATAAATAAGACCAATACACGTACTTGAATACGCCAATATATGTACTTGAATACAGGGTGTTACATCCTTCCCTTCTTTAGGACATTCTTCCTCGAATATTAGCGTAGTTATTCAACCGAAACAAGTTCAAGTCCATCATTAACATTCACATCATCACATAAATACTATGCATATATAAAAAAAAACTTACTTGTTAATGTTCTAACTCCGTTTCTTGAACTTCCTCTTCATCTTTGAACAAATGAGGGTACTTAGATTTCATTGCTTCCTCAGCTTCCCATGTAATCTCTTCCCTTTGATGATTTCTCCAACGTACTTTCACCGATGCTATCTCTTTATTTCTCATCTTCTTAACTTGGCGATCTTGAATAGCAATAGGCACTTCCTCATAGGTAAGATCTTCCGCAACTTGCACATCCTCAGTAGAAGTGATATGTGATAGATCTCCGATGCACTTTCAAAGCATTAACACATGAAATACCGGATGTACTGATGAGAGCTCTTGGGGTAGCTCTAATTCATATGCAACTTGTCCAAAACTTCGAGTGATCTTATATGGGCCTATATAACGTGGACTCAACTTCCCTTTCTTTCCAAATCTCATTACTCCTTTTATTGGTGATACCTTCAAAAATACCCAATCACCTATAGAAAACTCTAGCCCCCTCCTTCTACTATCCGCATATGACTTGTGTCGACTTTGGGCTATTTTCAGTCGTTGTTGAATTACTTTAACCTTCTCTATGGCTTGATAAACAAGATCCGGTCCGAACAAAAGAGTTTCACCCATTTCGAACCATCCTATTGGTGATCTACACTTCCTTCTATATAAAGCTTCATATGGTGCCATTTTGATACTTGAATGATAGCTATTATTGTAGGCAAACTCAATAAGAGGTAAATGATCATCCCAGTTGCCCTTAAAATATATTACACAAGCTCATAGCATATCTTCAAGTGTTTGGATGGTACGTTCTGCTTGTCCATCTGTTTGAGAGTGAAAAGTTGTACTCAACTTTATTTGTGTTCCCAAACACCTCTAAAAAGACTTCCAAAAGTTTGCGGTAAATTGGGTTCCCCGATCTGATATAATAGAGATTGGCACTCCATGTAATTGGACTATCTCTTTAATGTACAGTTTCGCATACTCTTCAACTGTGTAAGTGGTCCTAACTGGAAGGAAATGTGCGGGTTTGGTAAGCCTATCAACAATCACCCATATAGAATCAAACTTACAGGATGTACGAGGTAAACCAATAACAAAATCCATGTTGATCATGTCCCACTTCCAGCTTGGAAGATCAATGCATTGCATATAACCTCCGGGTTTTTGGTGCTCAACTTTAACTCTTTGACAATTTGGACATTCAACTACAAATTCTTCAATGCTCTTCTTCATGTAATTCCACCAATACATATCTTTCAAATCTTGATACATTTTGGTTGAACCTGAGTGAATGGAATACCTTGAAAAATATGCCTCTGTCATAATCTTCTTTCGTAGCCCGTCTACATCCGGCACACACAATCGGTTTTGGCACTGAAGTACTTCTTCTCGCGTAAGCTCAAATGCCTTGGTCGCACCACTCTGAATGTTCTCCTTAAGCTATAATAAAATAGGATCTGCATATTGTTTCTCTTTCACTTCAGCTACTAATGAAGATTCCGCAACATTATGTACGATAAGCTCTTTATCTGGAGTTTCAAGAAGGCGAACTCCCAAACTATCTAACTAGTGAAGATCTTTAATCATCCCTTGCCTTTCTATAGGCGCCATCACAGCCTTACGACTTGACGCATTAGCTACCACATTTGCTTTCCCTGGATGGTACAAGATATCAACATCATAGTCCTTTAATAGTTCAAGCCATCTCCGCTGCCTTAAATTTAGATCCTTCTGATTAAAAATCTATTGCAAGCTCTTATGGTCAGTATATATATCAACATGAACCCCATATAAGTAGTGGCGCCATATCTTTAAAGCAAAAATAACTACTGCCAGCTCAAGATCGTGTGTAGGATAATTTTTCTCATGTGGCCGCAATTGTCTAAAAGCATATCCTATTACCTTACCATGCTGCATCAATACACATCCTAAACAAATTCTGGAAGCATCACAATACACTGTATACCCTTCGGTGCCTTCTGGAAGTACCAACACGGGTGTAGAAATCAACTTGTTCTTTAAATCTTGAAAACTCTTCTCACAAGCATCATTCCATTGGAATTTGGTTGCTTTATGGGTTAGCTTGGTTAAGGGTGCTGAAATAGAAGAAAATCCTTTAACAAACCTTCTATAATAACCGGCCAACCCGAGAAAACTACGCATCTCTGTAGGCGTTGTGGGCCTTGGCCAGTTCTTCACAACTTTTATCTTTTGAGCATCAACCTTTATCCCTTCACTAGATACAATATGACCCAAAAATGCCACCGACTTTAACCAAAACTCACATTTAGAGAACTTTGTATAAAGCTTACAATCACGAAGAGTCTGCAATGCCTGTCGTAAGTGATTGGCATGGTCCTCTTCTGATCTAGAATAAACTAGAATATCATTTATAAAAACTATCACAAATACATCTAGGAATGGCTTAAACACCCTATTCATCAAATCCATAAATGCTGCGGGTGCATTTGTTAGCCCAAATGACATAACTAGAAACTCATAATGACCATACTGTGTTCGAAAAGCTGTCTTAGGTATATCCTTCTCTTTAACCCTCACTTGGTGGTAACCTGATCTCAAATCAATCTTATAAAAACACTTGGCGCCCTGTAACTGATCAAATAAATCATCAATTCTTGGGAGAGGATATTTATTGTTAATAGTCACCTTATTCAATTGTCGATAATCAATACACATCCTCAGCGAGCCATCCTTTTTGCGCACAAATAACACTGGTGCTCCCCAGGGGGACATACTAGGCCTTATGAATCCCTTCTCTAGCAAATCTTTCAATTGCTGTTTCAATTCTCGTAATTCTGCTGGGGCCATTCTATACGTAGGAATGAAGATTGGTTGGGTGCCTGGTATTACATCAATACCAAACTCTACTTCTCGTTCAGGAGGCAAACCTGGAAGATCTTCAGGAAATACATCAGAAAATTCATTTACCACCGAAACAGCGTGAAGAGTTGGTGGCTCCGCTTCTGTATCCCTTACTCTAACTAAATGATATATGTATCCCTTGGAAATCATTCTTCTTGCCTTAAAATAAGAGATAAATCTACCTCTTGGCGCGCTAATTTCACCTTTCCATTCAAGGACTGATTCATTTGGAAAATGAAAATATACTTTTTTCGTGCAGCAATCAATTGTGGCATAACAAGACGTCAACCAGTCTATACCCATTATAACATCGAAATCTACCATTTCTAACTCCATAAGATCAACCATCGTATCACGACCACAAACAGTTACTATACAGTTTCGGTAAACCCTTCTAGCTATAATAGATACCCCAACCGATGTGGACACTTCAAATGGATTAACTAACAGTTCGGGTATTCTTTCAAACTTTCCAGCAACCAATAGAGTAACATAAGATAATGTATAACCGGGATCAATTAAGGCATATAAATCAAATAAAAAGATAGACAACGTACCCGCAACCACATCTGAGGAAGCCTCTAAATTCTGTCGATCCGCTAGAGCATACATACGATTTTGAGCCCTGCTAGAACTCGTGGCTCCTCTATCACCTCTAACACTACCCATTGGTTGTGCACCCCTTTCTGAATAAGGCATCGATGATGATGATGCAACAAATAACCCCGTAGGTCGTGCCATACCCCCTATGCCCCTTCATGGGTATTCTCTCATTATATGCCCCGACATACCGCACCAAAAGCAAACATTGGTCCCCAGCCGATATGCGCCCAAATGATACCTTCCACATTTATTGCATGGCTCTCGAGGAGGTCTCAATTGGCTCATATTCCCTTGCCCTTGGTACCCCACTGTCCGCGAACTCTGGCTCTCACTTCTGTGCCCAAATTGATTTTCTCTGGACCCTTGGAACTATGGTGAGGCACTAGCTATAGAATAAAAAGATAATGGCCTAGGTGGTCTAGCAGAAAACTGTGGTCTAAACCCTCCTTGGGATGCCATGAACTACCCTGTAGATTTGACCCTCTTGGAATATCCTCTTTCTAATTCCTGTGTTCTTCTCCTCTGCCTCTGATCTTCCATTTTCTGTGCAAAAGCTTGAATCCTCTCTATGTCCATATCTTTGTTCAAAGTGGCAATAGTACAATCTCTAACCAGATATGGATCTAGTCTATCCACATATTGATGAACTCTGTCATCCATAGTAGCTACAACATTAGGAGCATATCTCGACAAGGAATTAAATCGGAGACTGTACTCCCTCACGCTCATATTCCTCTGACAAAGATTTAAAAACTGATCTGCACGGACCTGATGAATCTCGAATGGAAGATAATGATCAAGAAATACCTCTTTGAACTCTTTCCAAGTAGCTGGGGGTGGATCAATACCCCTAGATCGTTTCCAGTCCTCATACCAATATATAGCCTCCCCTTTAAATCTATACGTCGCTAACTCCACTGTCTCTCTACCCGTTACATGCATAACATCTAAGGCCCTTTGAATTTGATCAATAAAGTCCTGTGGGTCCTCGTTAAGATCTGATCCAGTAAAATTGGAAGGATCCATCTTAAGAAAATCCTCTGTTCGAAGTCTAACTGCCCTATCTGTACCACTAGGACCTGTGGTAGGAATGGCTTGCCCTTGAGCTTGCCCAGAAACTATACGAGTCAAAAGTTGCACTGCATTTCTAAGATCTTGATCAACAGCATTAATAGGTGGCTCTGGGGATATAGTTCTCTTCCCCTTTAATTCTTCCGGACTGGAGGAAGTTTCTGATGCATGGTCAGCTGGAGCCTCACTTTGATTAGCTGGTATAGTGGGTGACTTACTATTCCCCTCTCCGGTAGACACTTCTACTTGCTTACCGGTATTCTTACTTCTGGTAACCGGCATCATTACTATAATAAGAGAAACAAACGGATTCAGTGGTCAACTATGACTTCATATACAATATAGGCTCTATCGCATGATCTAAGACATGAAGAAAAGAAACAATTCCTAAATGTCCATAGCCTCCTGTTTATAGATGCGGTGCACGACACACCGATAAACAAGACTCTACATAGATACGGCTTTGTAGACTCACTGGGACGAACTTCTCTAATACCACTTTTGTCACACCTCAAATCCTATTGGGGCAGACTGGCACCCATAACCGAGAAGGCCCGGGAGAACCAGCTCATAACCTTATACTTCCCATGCATACCTCTATGACAGCCCAAAATTCGGACAACATCATGTCGCATATAAAAGGAAATAATCACCCATATAAGCTCGAGCAAACATATATATGTATATACAATACTTGGCCGTTCGAGCCATCAAGTCTATTAACAAAACACCACCTTGACTGTACATTAGGTCTACAAAGCCTCTAGACAATACACAGAGTTTAACTAAGGTCGGGACACACCCCGCCATATAACTAACTTCTATACAATACCAAAAGTGACTGGATATGACACGGAAAGACCCGAAGCAAACTGGAGCTCACCAAAAGCAGCTGGATATCCTGGCTCCTACTTGTGCGGTGTATGAACTGAGGTACCTGTGCCTGCATCATGAAATGCAGGTCCCCCGTGGGGGACGTCAGTACAAAATATGTACTGAGTATGTAAAGCTGTAGATAATCACATATGATATAGAAACTCAATAGAAATCAGAAACAAGTGAATAAATCGTAATAGGAGTGGACCACACTTACTAGAACTTGTGACAACCTGTACATTGCATTTATTCAATCACTTTACCTTCGTTCTTATCATCTTTGTAACCATTACTGTACTGTACTGTGACCATTAGGCTGCCTCCAGTACATATCAACTGGGATCGATCCATGATAGGCTTATGCCCCTAGGATACCACCCATAAACACATAAAATAGGGATCGACCCATGATAGGCTTATGCCCCTGGGATACCACCCAATAAGAAAGAACTTCCATCACTTAGTTCAATTAATCTTTGATATTGTTATTTTGGTCGCCACCGCATTTTTGATACTTTGAAACAATGATACATCAATAAGAGACATATAAATAGACCATCAATGCAATAACAATGAAGTAAGAACTCATTGGCACATCAATGAAGTGTTTTAGAGTCATCAATGCCATAACAATGAAGTAGGAACTTATTGGTATATCAATGAAACGTTTTGGAGTCATTAATAGCACATGGATCTTGTTTGAGTCACCGGATACCTTCTGACATTCATTAGTGCAATAAACATGTAAGATTTGGAAAACAAGTAAGTATTGGAATGTCTTGACATCTTGTAGGGTGGAAACAAGTTCATTGGTAACGTAGGACATCACACAAAATCATTATGGATCACATGTTATTGAATAACTTTGGAAACTTTCTTAATAGAACAATTGTTCACTTTCATGCCAAAGATATGGTATAGAGTATATCATTCCTATGACCCCCTTGTTTGAAGCCTTGGATCATTATACGACTTTCGTCCAGTTCACTAGTAGCGATGCTAAGTTATTTCATTGTGTGGATAGGCAGGATGTTGACTCCAGACCCCTCATCTATTAAGATTCTATTGATCCTCTTTCCTAGAATTTGATCCACCATGTATAAGAGACGGTTATGTAGGGCCTCACCGAGCAGAAGATCGTTATTCATGAATGTGATTTTTGTATCACACACATGTGCCTCTTCCCTAAGAGTTTCAGCAAGCTTTTTGGAAGGTAAAGGAACCTCCATGGGTAGATTCTCACCCTTTTCCCCCTCTTTGGCGGTATTAAAACAAGACGCCTCAAGGTTGACTTGGGCAATATTTACACGAAACCAACTCGGTAAGAATTCCTCTAAAGTCACCGAACACCGAGGTTTTTGGTGGTGAAGCTCTGTCACCCTCATCTTCTTTGGGAATCCATCCAACTTCTCTTTTCTTGATTTCTTTACCATTCTCCTTCTGGTTGGCTGTATGGACGACTCCTTTTGCAGAATCATTCTCCTGCGTCTGCGCCTTGTCACCAAAGTCCAACCTTCATTATTGCCTTCGTCAACTGAAGACCTGTCAGGCTCTAATATTTTTTCATTATGCTCTTTGATACATATTTGGACTGGGTCGAGCAAGCCAAAATTAATAGATATTTGATGAGAACTGGCCGTCTCATCGTCGAAGAAGATCTTCTTCTCTTTTGCCAATTGCATGACTTTATCTTTAAAGACAAAACACTTTTTCAGAGAATGACTTACGAGCCTATGATATTTGCAATAATTAGGATCATTGGTCCTTCCATCTTCGTTGGGATGCTTCATCTCTAGGATTTCAATGAGCTTATGCTCAAGGAGTTCATCGAAAATCTCAGCAACATCAGAATCAAGGAAGGGATATTCCTTTTTTTGCATCTCCTTTAAAGTTTTCTGATTTGGACGTGCTCTAGAAGTTGTCTTCACACTTTGTTTCTTGCTCACCTTTGTAGCGACCTTCAGAGGAGACACATCAACATTCATGTACTCTTTGTTTTCATTTTTGGGAACAAACTTGCCCCACCTTTTGGGTTTCTGCTTTTTCTTTCCCCTTCGATGGTCATGAATAGCAGCTCCTTCCTTTTCAGCAGAAGACATGCTCAACTCCATGTTGTGATCACAAGTAGCTAATTCTATAAAGGATTTTGGTTTAATTTCTTGCAAGATGTATAGAAGCCCTCAGTGTATTCCTTGGACGCACATCTCTATTGCAGAAGCTTCACTAAGCCTATCTTAGCAGTTTAGACTCACATTTCTCCATCGATTGATAAAGTCGGATTGGCTCATCCTTACTTTACCGAGTATTTGTGAGCTCTATCATGCTCACTGTACGCCTTGTGCTATAAAACTGATTCAGCAACTCGTGTTTTAATTGCTTCTAACTATCGATAGAGTTAGGCTCGAGGTTTGTATACCAATCAAAGGCATTTTCTTTTAGGGAACGAACAAATTGTTTGACAAGATAGTCACCGTAAGTTCCAGCATTATTACATGTCTCACAAAGTGTGCGACATGTTGTTTCAGATTACCTTTGCCCTCAAATTGTTGAAATTTGGGGGGTTGATAGCCGGTAGGCATTTTGAGGCTATCTATTCTCGCAGTGTAGGGCTTGGCATACGCAAGGGAAGACTTAGTGACAACATCATACTTGTCTTTGAGGGTCCCTTCAATGAATTCCCCCAATTGCCCAATCGGGATCATTCCTTCAGCAGAAACTTGCACCTCTTTAGTTGGTGGTGTTTGTTTCACAGGATTTTATATCTCATGAACCTATGGAGCTTTTCCCGGTGCATGTCTAGATTCTCCGTCTATCAAGACTTCCACCATATCCACTATCTTATCAATCCTAGCCTCTTGATTCTGAACATAGTTGGTCAGACCTTCAATTGCTTTTGTCAGATTCGCAAGCTGCTCCTCTATAGACCAGGCATCAGTTACCATTGCTTGCATGATCACCGGAGACCTCGGAGAGTAATATGGATTATCACATTAGTTGATCTTCGAAGTGCTTAACTTATGCGGTGTAAGTGGAGATGACGCATTTATTGAACGACCATCGCTCTTTGCGCCAAAGTATTTGGAACCAGAATGCTCAAGTAGAGCAAGAGTCTTCTTAAGCGATTTTGCGACACTGCTTCCTCCTTCCGAAGCACTTTTATTGGACTTCGTTCCTTTTGGGGTTGAAGATCCAAAATTTAGAGTTAGCGCAGATGAGACTAGATGTGTTTGTTATCCTAGCAAGCCTGCCTTGCTCCTTGTGACAGCTCCTAAACTTTCGAAAGTAACACCAAAGATGCTTTCCATTTCAGCAGAGAACCTTGAATCAACATCCTTGGAAGTAGTTGATTGAGAGTTGATCTTCTTGGGAGTCAGTTCAGCGTTCTTAATTTTCAAAGTCTGAAAAGTTGAGATGAGAGGTAGAGATCGTCCCACTGGGCGTGCCAGAATTTGTTGGACAATAAAATTTTGAGGCCAAAAAATAAATAATCGAGACAAGAAAATATTGCAACAATCAATTTATTGATTTCAATGCGAGTGTTACAATCTCTATGAATTCGCTGATTTGCCTTTTCAAATATAAATTCAAGGGCTTAAATCTTAATCTTGAATTTGAACTTGGTTTGCGGACTTGAGGGAATTGATCTTGACATGTGCTTGAATTCAAGAGATTTTGAGCTTGTTCTTGAATATTGCGGTCTTGATCTTGAATCTTGATGAACTTGATTTGAATGCTTGAGCTTTCTAGAGAAATTGCGGCGTTTGATCCACGAGCTTTCTCTTGCTATTTGTTAGAGTTCTGAGGGTTTTTTTGGTCTAAATTATGAGACCCCTATTTATAATTGTAGGAAAAGAAGAGTCATGATGAATATAGACTTCCTTTGACCAATCAAATTTAAGTGATGTGGCGTCTTTTATGGGCTTTTATTTCATGGGCCTGTTGCATCATTTTGACATGTGACATGATCCTATTGGATCTTCCCTTGACTTGTCATGCCACGTCATTTGACACGTGACACTTATTTGGACCTTTAGAATATGACAATATCTTGGGCTTAGTAAAGTGGACTCATCATTTGTAGCCTAAATTAATAGACTAGCCCAATAAAGATTGAACTTATTTAAATCTATATATGTTTGGACTTAAATAATTAATCCAATTATATTAATCCGCAATATTTATTTGGGACTAACATATTTTTAATTTAATATAATTCGAATTTTGTACGGATTTTAATTTAATAAAATTTAGTTGTCCACAGACACTAATTTTAAGACCCTCAAATTTTATAATTTACACAAAGATCCCTACATCATATTTACACAAAGATCCCTACACCATCTCCACCACTCCTCCTCCACACACTTTTCCTTGCTTCCACCGCTACCACCTCCTCTTCCTCCACTATCACTATCACTACCATTGTCACCACTTCCAGATTCACCATTATTTGCTCCCTCTACATAACTATCACCAAGTTTCCTTTTTTCTCCTCCATCACCGTCGCTATCAATACCACAATAAATGTCATCTTCTCCTTCGGAGTCACTACCAGCACCACCACCTCCCTTTTTACTATAAATATCACTTTTTCGTAGGCTCCTCCTCCAACCACATTTTTTTTCCAGAAATTAAGTAAGTATCGAAGTTGCTGCAGCTACTTCAATAGTTGATGTAACATAACAACTAATAGTAATTGTTGTAGCAATTACTATAACTGCTGTAGCAACAATGATAGTTGCTAAAGCAACTCTCGTAGTTGCTGAATTTACTGATTTTAAAAAAAAAAAAATTCTTTTCAAACTTCTCAATATTTTCTTAAAGAATAGTCCATAAAAATTAAAAAGAAGAAGAGAACGAAATGAAAAGAGAAAGAAAAGGAAGAAGAGAAGATGGAAGAAAAGGAAAATCTATATAGAGAGAAAAACATAGAGAAAAATACATAAAGTCCCCCCCGGTGTTGTCCGACTTTTTCAAAAAGACACCTAAACTATACTTTCGGCCTATTCTCCCACGAATCTTACTTAAATCATTACAAATACACCATTTTCGCTGAATTTCAGTCACAAAATAGAGAGTGAATGCACGCACCGATCACAGTTTGCCATGTCTTAAGTATTTATTTTTATTTTTCTTATTTTATTAAATCTATTTTTTTTCTCTTCTTCTCCATTGATATCTTCCTAATCTTTCCATAATATACTATGCACACACAAAATACTCATCATTTTTATTGTTGAATTTACAAAGCAATTTTGGGGGACCTCATGCAAAATCACTGTATCACGCCAAGTAACAATGGAGTATTCTATTACCTAATGAATGCCCTAAATTGATGAGAAATTTTTCATTTTTTAATTTAAATGTAAGACTAATGTGAGGCAGCCCAAGACTTCTTTGGTTCCATTGATAGTAACAAACACACAAACAATTCTCTAGATTCTTATAAATCCACACACTCTCACAACTTCACACAATACTTCATTCACGCACACACAACACACCCAGTGAAAAATACACACTCACACACAGACACTACACACACCAAAATCAGAAGAAGGAGAAATAGGAAAGCAAATTGAGTGACACCATTAATGGAGAAGAAGAAGAAGAAGGAAGAAAAAACAAAAGAAAAAGATCAAAAATGAAGAAAAAAAAAATACTAAAATACAAAATTAAAAAAATGGATCCTTTTTATTACACGTGGCACATTTTAATTTGTTGGTTCAACAATTTTTTTCATTCACGCACTTCATGTGCGTGTTTACACGCAGAGTCAATTTTTTTTATCAAAATGGTGCATTTACAACGATTTAGGTAAGATTCGTGGGGGTAATAGATCAAAAGTATAGTTTAGGTGTCTTTTTTAAAAAGTCGGACAACATCAAGGGGGACTTTATGTATTTTCTCCAAAAAATAATAAGAAGAAGAAGATGGGGAGAAAAAAATTGCGGAGAGAAAGAAAAAAAAAGAAAGATTAAAAGATAAGAAAATGGGAAAATTCTAAAATTTGAAATTTTGAGTTGGAGGACTTTTTAAAAAATTAAAAAGTTTTTAAAAATTACACTTTACCCCCAATTAACTTAATCAAAATTTAAATGAAACTTTGACCTTATCTGGTCAAAGTTGTCACAATATTTAATTGGCAAATGGTTCAATGAACCCTTGCACTATGTCCGTTTTGTAATGTGGATACTCCAACTTACATGTTTGTCATCTGAATCCTTGAACCCACTAAAAAATAATATTTCAAACACTTTTTTGGTGAATGTAACATATTCTAGCCACGTCAACTGTCATGTCATTTTTATATATCAAAAATATTAAATATTAAAATAAATTAATAAATAAAAAGAAACCCCTCATTTCCTCTTCTTCCTCTCTCTTCCCCCATTTCTTTCTTTTTGTTGTTCTTCTTTCTCCATTTCTTCTTCTTCTTTTTCTTATAAACGGACAATAATTTTTTTATTTTCTTTTGCAATGAACAACAACAACAATATCAACCACAACAAAGACCCTCTTCAGGAATTTCTGCCATATATAATGATGAAGAAAAAGAAGAAATCCCTGCCATTTTTAAAGATTATTTTTCATTATGAAAACAGAAATCCCAGTTGTTGACTCTTGCAATAGATGGTCACTAATGATGTTGTGAGATAGAGGTTGATGGTTGGGGTTCTCTGGGGCATCGTCGTCTGCTATTGCTCCACACCAATTGATGTTGTGAGCCAGAGGTTGATGGTTCAAGGAAGTGGAAATTCAAGTTATGGTGTTGTTGGATTGAAGTGTTATAACGGTGATGGCCGGTGTTAATAAGGGAGGGGGGGGCACTGCAGTGGTGCTGGTGGGTTTGGGTTGTTCATAGTGATGGCGCCAGGTGAACGGAGAAATTGGTGGAGAAATTATTGTTTTGGCTGATGTAGATGGACGGCATGGGGATGGCGAAGGTGGGAGATGGGGGAAGGTGGTGGATGGGGTAGCGGGGTGGGATGGGGTGGGAGACGGTGGTGGATGGGGTAGGAGACGGTGGTGGACGGCGGGGAGTGGGATGTGTTGGAATGGTGGGGTAGGTGGGTGGGGGGATTTTTAGTTTTCTTTTTTAATTTACTATCTTTTTTAATTATTTAAATATTAAAAATATTTTTTTAATTTAATTACGCGCCCAAAAAAATGCGTGTGATCACGCGCCCAAAAAAAGGCATGTGATCACGCGTTGTCCACCTAAGCATTTTAATGTCACGTATGCAAAAAAGTGTTTAAAATATTGTTTTTTAGTGGGTTCAAGAGTCTAAATGACAAACATGTAAGTAAGAGTATTCACATTACAAAATAGACATAGTAGAAGAGTCCATCGAACCATTTTGCCTTTTTAATTTAAAGATTTTTTTGTCACATTCCACCTAATTTTCTCATCTATGTCTATCTACTTATATCTATATTTATAATTTCAATACTAAAGCTTAAAAGTGTGAAAGACCTTAGAAATATTGTTTGGACTTTTTGTCTTTCATTAAAAGTCTCTGCTTTAGACAAAACGTCTTTTCACTATTTTTCTAACATTTAAAAGATAAAAATTAATTAAATATTTATAATAAAACTTTTTCTTGTTAGAAGTTATCAGAACTGATGACAACTATATTTTTTTTAATCAATTTAAGAATTCTAAATCAACTAAAAACTGATTTTAAGAAGATTTGAAAAATCTAGAAATAAATATAAATGCGTTAGAACAAGAAAAATGTAAGAAGTACCAAAATTTTTAAAAGTTTTAAGTAAGTAATTAAAGATTTTCTAAAAATTTAACTTTAAAATAAGGAAAGATTTTAAATATAGAAAAAAAAATCATAATACTAATATGGTTCAAATCGATGCGTCTCTTTTACCCTCTAGCAATAAGGAAAGGATGTACTACATGACAAATGCAAAAGTGACGATCCATTAACCACTTGAACTTCTGCTGGTAACATATATATGTGTCTACAATAAAATATATGTTACGTTTACATTATTATATTAAAGTGTGAAGCATCTTTGAAAAATGATTTGAATTTTTACACTTTATTAACAATATATTCCGTAATAGATAAAAATATTTAAATCTAAATAATCAAACATTATATATGCAAGACACGTGCAATTAAACTACTAATTATCTAAAACAGGATGGAAAGTGTTAAAGACTTTGAATCACCAAATTATGAGATAAAAAATATAACATAATTAATGTCAATTATGTGTGACAAATAATAAAAAAATTTCGTCAACGCGGCAAATTGAGGGTACTTGGTATATTTTCCCCTTTTACTTATAGGAAATTCCTTTAGAATTTTCCTTAAAAATTGAAAAGATGGACGATGTGATTGTAAAGTAAATATATAAAAATATTTATCAAAACAAAAAAAAACATAGAATGTACGTCAAAGATGCTGTTATATTTATTTAATTTCTAACGTAATTCAATTGTATTAAATAAAGAATAAAATAATTTCGTCCGATACCTAATTCGATTGCGTTAAATAAGAAAAAAAAATAGTACGTAATAATTTAGTTTTTGAATTTTCTATCAACCTCTGACTACTGGTGTTTCCTTAAATATTTCCTGTTTAAAATTAGTTCAATGAACATTACTCTACCTTTTTCTAAATCTCATTTTGTGAAATTATATTAAATATGTTATTGTATATTATAGAGGCACAAGCAGTAACTTTGCGTTAACGCGTACACAAAATAGAAATAAAGTTGTTTGACCATGAATATTAAACACTTTATGTCGAAAAATTAGTTCATTTTACTCTAAAATCTTTCTTTACCCATTAAAATATCAAATATAGCTTGAAATCAAATTTGAGATTTTGGAAAATACCTCCATTATTTTCATGTCACGTTTGGCCATTACTTCATCTCTAAATATTATTCAATTTTTTTTTTCAAAAGTCACCTCATATATTTCACCCATCAACCAAGTAAATGTTTAACTACTGTAGTTACTCTTTTTCTCTATTCATGGGCATATAGTCCTGGTCGTTTGGTTCGGAAAGAGTTATCCCACGATTAGTTATTGTATCATATATATGAGATAACTTATTTCATCACTATGGTGTAAATTGTGAGATAAGTAGTTCCGGTACTAACTAATACCTGACACGAAAAAGAGCAGCCTCGGTCACTGAAGATCCCGCTATGCGCAGGGTTCGTAGAAGAATTTTACCACAAGGGTGTATTGTACTCTATTCATGGGCATATTGTCCTTGTCGTTTGGTTCGGAAAAGTGTTATTTTGGAATTAGTTTTCCATCATGTATATGGGATAACTTATCCCATCACTATGATGTAAATAGTGAGATAAATAGTCTCGATACTAACTAATACCTCACATCAAAAAGAGCAGCCCCGGTGCACTGAATCTACCGCTATGCGCAGGGTTCGGGGAAGGGTTTTTCCACAAGGGTGTATTGTACGCAGCCCTACCTTGCATTTCTGCAAGAAACTATTTCCAAGGCTTGAACTTGTAACCTCTTGATCACGTGAAAACAACTTTACCGGTTACTACAAAGCTATCCTGAAATACCTCCCACCAAACATGAGATAAAATAGTCCCTCATTTCATTCCGGAACTATTTATCCCTTATACCTCACACCAAAATCTGGCAAATTGTGTGTTTAGGCTGCACCAACAGTAGTGCTAATCATTGTATTAACTAAAAATAGTAGTGATAGTAGGTACAAATTAATGGTACTACCAGCAGGAAGAAGAAGGTAATTTAAAAGAGAAAGATGAAGGAAGATGACCAGTCCTCCTTATGTAATCTGCCTTTTCACAAATCTTTACAGTTTTTTCATTCAGTTGTGCTTCAGCATTTGCTCTTTTCTCTTCTGCTTTTCTCCTTGCTGATGCCAATTTGTTTCTGTACTTCTCCTCTGCCCTCGCTTTTATTCTCTCCGCTTTCACCTGCAAATCCATCGATGATTGTAACTACACTGTTATAGTAAGTTGATATTAACTTTTAACGACGAAATACTTCGCATGCACAAGCAAGAAGATACAGAGAATGCAATGAAAAGGAAGTGGCATATGAGAAAGGACTAAGATTGATTACCTCCATTCTTTTCATTTCCATTTCAGCCTTCCTCTTTTCATGATTTTCCCAAGCTTGTATCTTCACCTCTTCGCGCTTGTACCTGTAGATAAATCAGAAGTGTTTGACACAAGTGTTGAAACTGATCGATAATCAGCAACCTACACATCAAGTACATTACCTTGCCATGTACTTAGCACGTTCAGCCTCGTCCCACACCATTGCGCGCGTCTCTAGTGGATTAAGCTTGTTGTTGGCATTGTCTGTTTCCTTGTTAGCTGTTAATTCATTGTTAATAGTTTCCTCTACACCGCGAACAATACGTGTAGCACCTGCATTTCCCCTGTTGTCACCAATGGTGGCAGTGGCAACGATTTGACCAGTTTCTATAGTCTGCACTACCCCATTTTGGCCCCTAATAGGAGTAGAAGATCCTGAGGATATTGGGCTTCTTGCTGCTGGAGTTCTGGCTCTAATTGGCGTCCCTGTTCTCGATGGTTCTTGGCTAGCAATTGGGGTCATTTCTGTTCCCATGTCTCTAACACATATCGATCGAACAGCACCGGCTGCTGAGTTGCTATTACAACCAGCTTTATTGATTCTCCACATTGATTTTGAATCATCACAATTATCAACTTTCTTTGTTTCTACACCAAATTGAATCATCATCATACTAGAATCTCCCTCATCGCTGCCACTCGAATAGTCTTCTTCTTTCTTTGGGACCGGCGCAATCAGCCTTAAGTCATCAGCATTGGAGTTTCTAGGGGACGCTTTAGATTGGTGTTTTTCACCTCCCCCTCTTGATAGATTGACTAACCATTTTTGTGCATCATCCCATTTTGATGGTGTTGGTTTACCTGAGGCTACTGTTCTATGATGAAACTCATAATTCATAGTACTACTCCCTCCTACAACTTCTTGTTTTTTTCCATAACTCAAGCATCCTTTATCCTCTATCGATCTCATTTTCTCACTCTTCTATATCACTCAAACAACAAAAAAAAAATTTCACCCTTTTCTTGATTTCTTTTCCCTAATAGTAGATTTAAAAGGCAGCAGATCTGGATACTTTAAGATGTGTACTAAACTTAATAAGACCCAAATGCCCTCGAAATATTCATAAAACAACTATTTATCAACAAACAGAGGGAGACTGTTTTTCATCAATTAAAGTAAACTTTATGTATAGCACTTAAATCATATGCTAAGTTAAACACTAGTATACTAAATGCAACAAAAGCTTATATATATGTTTAGACTTCATACAAGATTTGGCAAGAAAATTATTGACACTAAAGTAAAAGAAGGCATAACTAACTTGAAGAGAAGTTGGCCATTTACATGCTGAAGAGGTAGGAACCATGAATGTAGTTTAGATCCACTCTGAAAAATTTTCTACTAAAATACTAGTTTCATTTGCATGGTACACACCAAAAACTACTCTATACCACTATTATTAGTATATTTTTACATTATAATAATAGAGTAATAAATAAGATGAACTTCAAGTACTGACTCTTTTACCTAGAAAGTTGTGCATTTTATTCCTAAATATGCAGAGTGATTTTTGTAACTTACCTCTCACTATTTCACTCTCTATGGTATCTTGGGAATAGTTTCAATGACACCTTAACCCAAAAAACCATACATAAATAATGATTCTTGAAATTTTTTTAATTAAGGCACTGCTCCAGTATATCAGAAAAAGCTACATTCATTCAGTATTTGGGTATACATTATTTCTAAATTGTAACGGTTATTAGCTAGGTAACAAAAGGCAGCTGTATACATCAAATGAGAGTGACACTTGGGGGGATTGGGGGTGAGGGAGTGGGAGGAGGGGAGGGGCGGAGCGGAGTCAGAATTTTCATTAAGGAGGATTTAAAAATAACATAAAAACAAATCGAAGAGGGTTCAACATCTACTATATACACATAAAAAATAATTTTAGTTATATATAAATAGTATAATTTTTCACCAGAGAGAGTTCGAATGTAGCTCCGCTCTTGGGTGGGGACAGGGGTGGAGTCACCTTTAAGTCAGGGGGTTCAATGAACTCGCTTTGATAAAAAATTATAATATTATTATTTATATATAATTAAAATTATCTTTTATCTATATATAATTGATGTTGAACTCACTTAGTTGGTTAGTAAAAGTCCTGACTCATATGGGGTTACAATATTGAATGCAAATGTCAGTATGTGAGGTTTTGGCAGTGTTGGATTAGATGGATTGCTAATAAACAAAAATAAATTCTGAGATGTTTCACATGGCCAGGATGGGCATGGGACTGTGGGCATTTGTTTTCTAGAGTATTTTTGTGTAACAATTTCTTGAAAAATATTAATGTGAATATGGTTATGCCCAAATTTTTTGACCATATATGGAGGTACTCTATTGAGGACCACACTAGATAATTGCGAATCCTAACATATGCAATAATAATATTTTATATTGCACAATACTTTTATTGTTCTAAAATAATTATCATATTTAATTTTTTGAGTGTCAATTCAATTAATTTTTAAAATTAAATTAAATAAGATTAGTTTAATATTTTAAAATTAAAATTTAGATATTTAAAAACTATAAGAAAGTACTATAAGGTAAAAAAATTTCTCTTATTAATATGATGGAAAAATACATCTTAAAATGTTGGTCAAATAAAAATTTATAAAATTGTATGAATGACTATAACTCACCTTCATGATGTTGTTGAAGATTGCTTTGTATGTGATTTTTTCCTAATCAGAACAATAGACTTAAAGTAATATAATAGAGTGTTATAAGAAAAAATAAATAATTATGGGAAACTGAATAATGTAATAGGTAAATCTAAAAAGAAATATGAAAAAAAATAAAACTCACCTAAGAAAAATACAGGTGTGCAATTACACAAGTACCCTAGGTAGTACCAAGGGACTTTCATTTATTAAGAGTAGAAATAGAAAAATATATACGAACAAGCTAGTGGATTTGTGAAAATTAAATTGGGTGACTCTGCTAGTTTTTAGAAATGAAATTGGTATAAATCACATTTATAAAAAAGTACGTTCGGATTCTAAAGAGTTTTTGCATATCAAATATAACTTCATCGTAAATTCTTTAATTTTTATAGTCAAATGCCTATAAAGTCTGTATAATTTACTTTCTTCGTTTCTAATTAGTTGCCATCATTCTTTGTTTGTATTCTCCTTAAGAAAAATATTAATTAGAGACTAATTTAACCAAATTATCTTTGTTATTACTCGGGAGGAAGGTCAACCAATTCTCATGTATGGTTGCTTAAAATTGAATCATCTCACTATTGACTGTCTCTTTCCAAAAGGATGAGTATGACGATGACATCGCTTCTTTAAATGTTTGAGGCTCATTTTCTAAGAGAAATGTTACAAAATTCGATCCAAACGAAGTTGACGTTCTTTGACGTGTACTACGTCTTGGATTTTCTTCATTATGTATATTTTCACTTGGTTCATCTCGAGGTCATTTAGATCCTCCACTAGACTGTTCATGTCTAATTTTATATGGGTAAATGTTTTCAAAGAATTCAGCATTGTCTGATTCAATTACCGTATTTTCATTAATATCCGGATGTTCGAATTTATGAACCAAAAATCGACATGCTTTACTACTTTTAACATATCCTATGAACACATAGTCCACCGTTTTAGATCCTATCTTAACCCTTTTAGGTATAGGAACTTGTACCTTTGCTAGACACCCCCACACTTTGAAATATTTCAAGTTGGGTTTCCTTCCATTTTATTTTTCATAAGGAATTGATTGTGTCTTACTATGAGGAACTCTGTTGAGTATACGATTGGCCGTAAGGATAGCCTCCCCCATAAGTTTTGCGGTAAACTAGAACTTATAAGTAAGACATTCATCATTTCCTTCAAAGTTCGTTTTTTCCTTTCCACAATTCCATTAGATTGAGGTGAATATGGGGTCGTAGTTTGATGGATTATTCCAGTCTCTACACATATATGCGCAAAGGGAGATTCATATTCTCCACCCCTATCACTTCTTATCATTTTGATCTTTTTGTCTAATTGATTTTCAACTTCAGTTTTATATTGCCTAAATGCATCTATTGCTTCATCCTTACTATGTAGCAAGTAGACATAACAATATCTAGAACAATCGTCAATAAAAGTTATGAAATACTTTTTCCCACCACGTGATGGTGTTGACTTCATATCACAAATGTCAGTGTGTATTAAGTCTAAGGGATTGGAATTCCTTTCAACGGACTTATAAGGATGCTTTGCATACTTCGATTCCACACACGTTTGACACTTGATTTATTGCACTCAAAGTTTGACAAAACTTCTAAGTTAATCAATTTTCGTAACGTTTTGTAATTAACATGGCCTAAACGTTCATGCCATAAATTATAAGACTCAAGCAAATAAGAAGAATTCGAACTTTTATTTATTTCAACAGTCATTACATTCATCTTATAAAGGCCTTCGGTCAAATAACCTTTTCCTGCATACATTTCTCCTTTGCTAATTACAATTTTTCCAGAAACGGTTACACATTTGAATCCGTTCTTATCTAGGAGTGAAATAGAAATTAAGTTCCTACGTAACTCCGAAACATATAACACATTGTTCAGTGTCAAGACCTTGCCGGAAGTCATCTTTAAGCAAATTTTTCTTGTTTCCTCCACCTTAGCAGTAGCGGAGTTAGCCATGTAGATCATTTCTTCTGCTTGAGCCGGAGCAAATGACGAAAACAACTCCTTGTTGGCACATACATGGCAGGTGGCACCAGAATTCATTCACCATTCGCGAGGATTCCCCGTCAAGTTGCATTCTGAGAACATAGCACACAGATCATCGCATTCTTTGTTGGATTCAATCATATTTGATTGATCCTTCTTCTTGCCTTTCTTTAGGGCTCGACAATCTATGGACTTGTGGTCAATCTTGCCACAGTTGAAGCATTTTCCCTTGAACTTTTTCTTGAGTTGATTGCTTCCTTGTTCAGCTTTCTTCCTTTTTTTTGGAATTATTTTGGTCATCTTCTACAATATGTGCTCCATTAATTGTAGAATTCCACTTTGACCTTCTTTCGGTAGCTTTATTATCCTCTTCAATACGAAGTCGGACAATAAGATCTTCAACAGTCATCTCCTTGCGTTTATGCTTTAAGTAGTTTTTGAAGTCTTTCCACAAAGGTGGTAGCTTCTCAACTATCGCTGCTACTTGGAAAACATTATTCACAATTAAACCTACAAAATAGTTTATGTGAGTATTAAAAACATTTTTAATTTGTTCAACTAAGGTATTTTTCAAAGATATACCTTCTGCTAGGAGATCATGTATGATAACTTGCAATTCCTGTACTTGAGAGACAATAAATTTGCTATCTATCATTTTGAAGTCCAGGAACCGTGCAACAAGGAATTTCTTAATTCCCGCATTCTCCGTCTTATATTTTCGTTCAAGTGTCCTCCATAGTTTCTTTGATGTCTTGGTTCCACTATAAACATTGTAGAGGTCGTCTTGGAGACCACTCAGAATATAATTCCTGCAAAGGAAGTCCGAATGTTTCCAAGCTTATACAATAACAAAGAGGTCTTTGTCCGAGGTTCCCTCGGGGACCTCAGGAGCATCTTCGCTAGTGAACCATTGCAGACATAAAGTGGTGAGGTAAAAGAACATCTTTTGCTGCCACCGCTTGAAGTCAATGCCCGAAAATTTTTCGGGCTTCTCCGCCGGTGCAATTATTGGCGGAGCATTTGTGCAACTTGATGTGGCAATATTAGTTGCCCCCACAGAAATTGTCGCATCTATCATTTGACTTTCAGTTGCCAGTTTTCTGTCACCACAAGACAAAAAATACTTAGTATTTTCAGAATACTACTTATAAAAATTAAGCAACTTAAATTTTTTTTTTCTTATTTCTAGTTAACAATAAAGTTTTTATCACTTCAAATTGTCAACTGAATGATCTTTAACTTGTGACGAAGTTTTTATAACTTCAAATCACTAGTTAAGTTCAGGCGGAGTAGAAAGTTAAAACTTTAATCTCCAAAAACAAGCAATACAGATTTTGTAATAGTATTTATTACCTTAAGATTGTCATTTTCGTTTGTACTTTGGGTACACAGAATCAATATATGCAGAACAATAAGTTCAACTAGAGTTCAAGTATAAACAAGAACACAATGAAGTATATCAAATACCCTCAACACAAGATCAAAATGACCTTTCTAAGAGGTGTATTTTATTCTTTCAGAAATTAAGATGAAACAGAAAATAGCTAAGTCGTCCGAATTCATGGAGTTTCCTTAAGGAAATAATTCCCCTCACTGTAGTCGAGGTTGTTGAATTTTTCCTCTCAGGATAAAATGGCTAAAAAGACCAACAGTAGCGGTAACTCAAACGGTTGGAATATCTTCGAACTCACAGAACATTTTGAGTGATCACACAGAATATTTTTGAGACAAGAAGAGAGTTTTTAATCTGAAAAAATTTCGTACTAAACCTGTGGAAGAAACCAGGTTTATATAACCACAGCATGCCTCTTCTGAAAAGAGGCAATGATTCACTCTAAAGGTTACACTAAGTTTGTCCAAAGAGATAGATCTCATCAATCCATCCAAATCCAAAGCTGAGCGAGCGACGACAGCGCAAGACGTCTATTATTTCTTGCCTCACTTGCCATGTAGAGTAAGTGTTCTTAATTATAAACACTTTCAAGTTCTCTTCTTCCACCAATGTGGGAGAAAGAGTAAACTTTCTAATTTGGGAGTACACTTTCCATTTTAGTATCTTCTTCCCTTCCACCATATTATTCTCCATTTTTCCATTCACACTTCTTTCATATACTATGAACCCAACAGATATTAGTACCGAGATAGCTTACTGGAAAAACGTTGTAGGCTTGGAGGGCAGACATGGAGTTCACCAGAGATGAACTGAACACTGTGCCAATTTGGGTGAAATTCCCGGGCTTAGACTTCAAGTACTGGAGCCCTAAAGGGCTTAGCAAAATAGGTAGTCTGGTTGGAAAATCATTGATGGTCGATCAACACACTGAGAAGAAGGTGGGGCTAAGATTTGCTCGTTTACTAATTGAGGTGGAGATGGAGTCAGCTCTGCCAGATATAGTGTGGTTCAAGAATGAACGAGGGATGCTAGTGGAGAAGAAAGTTTTATATGACTGGAGACCAATCCTTTGTCAGTATTGTACGAAGTATGGTCACAAAGAATCAGAGTGCAGAAAGAGGAATTCATGGAAGAAACAGCAGGCTGTTAAGGAAGAAGGGGAAATCACACCACAACAACAAAGTCATGTAGCTCATGCTCAGGTCGAGAAATCAGAAAAAGAGACAACGCAGAACCAAATGGAAGTGAAGACAAGTATACTACCAACAGTAAATACGAGGAATGAGGGTGGTAGAAACATTCCCAAGTTAGGAAATGGATAACATCATATGCTGGAACGTAAGGGGGCTAAATGCCCCGAATAAGGTCAAGGTGAATAATAACTAACTGGACACACCTTATCACACATGCTTTGGTTTCTGTTGGTCACTTTGATTCCCTTTTGAAAGTGAAAATTTGGTCAATGTGTACTATTGGTTGTTCTGATCACTTCGGTTTTTTATTGTCTCTATTGAAATTTGAATCTAAAATTTTAAGTTCTCAGCCCACGTACTTCATTGACTGCTAGACCACACCCTTAAATGTAATAAAGCTAAAAGTAATTGCTAATTGCAAGTATTGTCTTCTTGAATAAAGATCATGAAAAATGGTGGTATTTTAGGCATTACACAATTTCTTTCTTGGAGAAACAAAAATGATATTATGCCGAATCGACATATAGTTAAAAAGATATTACCCCTATCTTTAAAAAGACAAAAACTGCTTCTAAGACCTTCGATTCAAATAAAGCAAATAAAAAATTCAAGTATATCAACAAATACAGCAGCACCTACCCCACAATTAATGGATTTATAAGATCTTCTCTTCCTATGAATAGAGTTCAATTTTCTTTCGATAAAGTTGTCTGTTTGACACCATATTTTCCAATTTTCATCATTGAACAGATTATTGAGACATACAAAATAGACATAAGAAAAAACATTAGCAAGTTGTAGAACACTGCAACCAGCAATACCTTCTCTTAATTAACTCTCTTAGATATTGACTCAAGTAAAATAAATTAAAAGTTTCGTAGGAAAATAGACTATCTCGATCATTTAAGATTTTTCTGGCAAGAATTGTGCATTCACTTGAGAATGCCACTATTTTTAGAAGAGAAATTGATTGATAACTTAATATGAAGGTACAAGACTTTTCTCCTTCTTCTTCTCAATTGAATAGTGAGAAATTAAGTTTAGAATAAACAATCTATACTAACAAACAATTTAATAAAGTTTATAAATGAGTAAATGCATTCAATTTGAAATAGTAACAAAATTAACTTGGCATCACCAATCTAATAAAAAATAAAGCCTCTGCCTCTTCCTCTCCCTAAGGGTTCGTATTGCCTTCTCCGCACTTTTGAGTTGCAGCGGCTCTTCTCTATCAGAAACTTCTAGTTTTTGCAATTGAGACTTTCTTCTTCGAGAAGAAGAATGACTGGGACTCTTCATATCCATTAAACAATCGATGAAACATTTAGTCATTTCAGGAGTTGATAATAGATTTGAGTCTCCTGAGATGACAACTCCATAGTAAAGCATCCACAAATGTTCGGCACTCTTTACGCAGGAATTCGACATTTAGAATGTCGACTTTGGGGGTAGCAGCTTTGTGGTGCAGTTGCATATCTTTGATGTTGATATCATCCCGTTTGTAAGACAGACAGTTCTTTGTTTTATATGTGTACTCCAAGTGACAAGATTTTTTGTCTAATATATGTGGATGATATTTTGGTGCTTGGCAATAATCCTGCCCATATTAAGTCTTTGGTTGCGCGCCTCCATTCCCAATTTTCTGTACATGATTTGGGGTTTCTTTCCTATTTATCGGGTATATCAGCATCTTGAACTAGTAAAGGTTTGCAGTCCGGTTAACGCTCCCATTTGCCCATCTTCCAAGCTTTCATCTTGTGGAGGTGTTCCGTTCCATGATCCGACGTATCGTAACATATAGTTGGTGGGTTGTAGTACTAGACATTCACGCATCCAGATTTGGCGCGTATGCAGTGAATAAAGTTTCTCAATTCATGCATTGTCATATGGATGCTCATTGGGTGGCAGTGAAACATACACTGCGTTATATCAAAGGGTCATCAGCTCATGGTCTTTTCTTTTCACGTCTATCTACTACATTACTTCATGGCTATACAAACTCATGGTCTGTTCTTTTGCTCCAAGAATTTGGCTGCTTTTACCTCTTCTATACCTATTCGCTGGTGTGACAATTTAAATGCGACATACTTAATTAACAAACAATCCCATTTTTCATTCTCGCCCGAAACATATGGAAATTGATTTCCGTTTTGTTTGAGACAAGGTTCGTGCTATGACTCTCTGTACATGCCTTAGTCTAGTAGCTTAGCTACAAACTCCATATCTTCTCCATTCTTATACAAAAATCAAAAAATCACCTCCAATTCTTAAATAAACAATTTGAAAGGGAGATTTGACGTAATTTATAAAATTAATGTCGTGTGATTTTTAAAGGTCACAAATTCAAACCATGAAAATAGCTTTTTGTAGAAATGATTATTATGGTCCGATTTTGCGTCTAACCCCGTATATGAATCAAAATTTTAATGCATCGAGCTGTCCATTTTATAGTATTTTTTTTCTTAAAAAAAAAAACATCTTTCTCCCAAGATTGAAACATCTTAATGCGAGGCCAATTATTTTTTCCACTCACAGAATTGTGGCTAAAAAGAAAAGATAAACCAAATATTCCTTTCATGCACAAACTTACTCTCAACCTTTTAGTCACCATGAAATTCACTACTAGGAACATATCTTCTCCATTCTTGTACAAAAACCCAAAATCACCTTCAATTCTCAAATGAACACTTTGAAAGGGAGCCTTGACGCAATTTATAAAATTATTGTCATGTGATTAAAAGGTCACTTATTCAAAATAGCCTCTTGTAAAATGATTATTATGGTTGATTCTTCGTCAAATCACATACATAACTCACACATTAATACATCGAGCTACTAGGAACTTAGCTACAAACTCCATATCTCTTCCATTCTTGTACAAAAATCCAAAAACAACTTCAATTATCAAATGGATTCCTCCATTTCAGTCTAGTCGGGTCAAGTTCCGGGTCGGACTGTCCAATGGATCAGCCCATTTAACTCATTCATCAGTACATGCTTCATCACCTGCTATTTAGTCAGATATTGATACAAAGTTACAAATTGTAGAGGAAACTAAAGAGAAGGCCAAATATACTTTTCCGATAGACCTTCAACTAAAATAAAACACATTAAAAATTCAAGTATATCAACAAATATTAGTGGATTTATAAGAAATTGAATAGAGTTCAATTTTCTTTGATAAAGTTGTCTGTTTGACACCATATTTTTCAAGTTTCATCGTTGAACAAGATACTGAGACATATGAAAATAGACACAAGAAAAAACATTAGTCACTCTCTTAGACATTGCAAGAGGAAATAAGTTCACTATAAAATACTGAGAAATTAAAGCTTAAAATAAAGAATCTATACTAACAAATAGCTTAATAAAGTTTATAAATGAGTAAGTGCATTCACTTTGAAATAGTAACAAAATTAACTTAGCATCACCAATCTAATAAAAAAATAAAATCCCTTCCCCATTATCTTCCTCCCCTCAAGGTTCTTATTGCCTGCTCCGTACTTCTGAGTAGTAGCGGTTGATCTTTCCCATTGTAGGCACGTAAAATTTATTGAATCAAATTCATATAAAATTTGAATTTGATCCATATTTTATTGGATCTAAAATTATTTTGGGCTTACAAAAAATAATGATAAGCCTATTTTATTCCTCATCAAGGTCCATCTCACTTTGAAGCCCAAACTCATCAAGTGACGTGACATCCCAGTCAAATCCAAGACCAATGAGACGCCGCCACATGTACAAATGATGTGGAAGTCTCATTTAAATTCAACAACCAATCAAAATACGCCAAGTGTCAAAGTGACATGTTTTGGCCAATCACAAGCAACTAGGCCTACCCCCTATAACTATAAATAGGGGGTAACATAACATTCTAAGGAAGAAAGAAAAGAAAAAGGAGGACATTCTGCAAGCATTGGAGGAAGCCTCTGCATTGACTACACAGCTCTTCAACGAATTGATTAACGGAGTTCTGCCCGGAGATCAACTCGACAAGACAAAGTGCTGTCAGACAATTCCTGAAGATCTAAACACATTTCTTGGAGGCTCAAATCATCCTACATTCGAGAATCACGCTGCAAAGGTCCTCGAATTACGGAAAAACTTAGGAGAGAAGAATCGAGAGAACAACGAAATTGTACCCGCAAAATTTATTTATATAAAATTATTCTTTTTGTTTATTTTATTTTTGCTTGCAGTTAATTTTCAGCGTTAACGAAAATTTGTTGCGAAAAAATTGGCACGCCCAGTGGGACCAGTTTTGCTCTTCATCTCTTCCCCCTACAAGTCAAAAGAAATCACATATTCAACTACTACAATGGACTTCAGAAAAATCAATGAAGTTTCGTGCAAGAAGTCTACTACTGCCACGTCTACTGAGATCAAACTTGTTGGCCTCATCAATCGACGCAATATCAACGCTTGTGCTTTGGATAGATCCCAATACTACACCATTTTAGAGATGAAAAAAAGGAGAAAATCTCAAATTTCGGCAGTAACCCCAACCCCTGGGGGCAATTTTGCATCTATTTTATCAGATGAACCGTCTGAAACTGGCTGCAACTTTGGAGAATCTGAAAACTTAATGGTTTCTCCAACTTAAATGAAAGTCAACAACTTCATGGTTGATGCAATTGACTTGGACAAGAAGTTTGCAATGATGGAGCAAACCATTGAAGCCTTGAAGAAGTCCGTTGATGAGAAAGATCATCAAATCGCCCGACTTATGAGCAAGTTAGATCTCTACAATCCTAGAGAGTCAAATTATAATCTAACATCGCGAGAAAAAGTTGATGGTGAATCTCTCATCAAAACAAGTGATAGTTACTGCGATGATCGATCTGCTTCAGTGGCTACTCTAACATTTCAACAACTGCAAAATATGATTCTAAACACCATCAAGGCACAATATGGAGGTCCGTCACAAAGTTTCGTAGGATACTCAAAGTCGTATTCTAAGAGAATCGAGGGATTACCATGCCAATTGGATATCAACCGCTAAATTTTCAATAATTTGATCGAAAGGGAAATCCAAGGCAACACATCACTCATTTCGTTGAGATTGTAGCAGTGCTGGTACACATGGCGATCTTCTTTTCAAGCAATTTGTTTGCTCCTTGAAAGGCAACGCTTTTGATGGTACACAGACTTAGAGTCTGGATCAATTGATTGTTGGGAGCAACTAGAAAGTCAGTTCCTAAATCGCTTCCACAGTACCCGTCGTATGGTCAGCATGATGGAGTTGACAAACACAAGACAAAGTAAAGATGAGCCTGTACTGGATTACATAAATTGCTGGCGAACATTGAGCTTTGATTGCAAGGATCAACTTTCTTAAACTTTCGTGGTTTAAGTTTGCATTAAAGGGATGTGTTGGGGCCTTGTGTATATCCTCCAAGGAATTAAGCCTTGAACTTTTGAAGAATTAGCTACGCGCGCTTATGACATGGAGCTATGTATTGCAAGTCATAGAATGACGTCACCTGTTTTTTATCCTAGGAAGGAAGTCACGAAATTCGAAGACTCATCTGAAAACCAAATTGGGGAATCTATGACGACAACTGTGAGTTTTACGAAGTCTCCTACAAGACAAAAGTTAAAAGAGGAAGCTCCAAAGCAACAAATGCGAGAGGTGAAAAATCAACCAACCTTGAAAGAGTTACAAGGGTATATCCTTTTCCCGACTCTGATGTTCCTGAAATTCTTGATGAGTTGTTAGCCAAAGAAGTCATTGAACTTCCTAAGTCAAAGTGACCCGAAGAATCAAACAAAGTTGATGATCCTAAATACTGCAAATTTCATTGCATTTTTGGTCATCACACCACAAAATGCTTCATCCTAAAGGAAAAAGATCATGACGTTAATGTAAGAGGGAAATATCATCATTGATGAAGGCGATACAGTTGACGCAAATCATGTTAGCGCCAAACTGCACCATATGAAAGGTTCAATTTCAAAAGCTCTACAAGCCATGAGCTCTGTGGAATCACCAAAAGTTGTAGAAATCATCATGCTACAATTCGGGAGTTTTGACCCATTTGGGGTTCCAGCCTTGAAGAAAACAACGAGAAAATCCATGCAAAATAACTTCTCCAATAGCAAGAAGGGTGATACTTGGACATGGATCACTTGCAAAAGAAAAAAATGTCAAAGGACTTCTAAAATCCAACTTCCAAAAGTCGACATAAGATCAAGTGCAAATCTGCTTCAACTAATAAGGAAAATAAATACCAAACTGAAGTGCAACAATACTTTATTACAAAGGGTTGGGAGGAAAGCTACATTACAAGAATTCTTTCCCAAGCCGCTCCTTGCTGTATGAGCTTAAACTACAAGTCAAAAATGCTCCTTGATGTCCGAGCTTAAACTGTAAGTCAAAAATGCTCGTTGTTGTACGAGCTTAAACTGCAAGTCAAAAATGCTCCTTGTTGCACGAGCTTAAACTGCAAGTCAAAAATGCTCCTTGTTGCACGAGCTTAAATTGCAAGTCAAAAATGCTCATTGATGCACGAGCCTAAACTTCAAGTCAAAATGCTCCTTAAGGCACGAGCTTAAACTGCATGTCACTCCTGGCCCGTATGAGTCTAAACTATGAACGACTCTAAAAAGAAAAAAAAGGTATGAAGCTTGAATGCATATTTGGAGTCCTTTGAAGATGTCGTCTTAAAGCAAAAGAATTCTTCATTATCTCCCAAGCAATAAAGTTTTCTCAACAAGAAAAAGACTTGTGGTACTTTGAATATTGCTCTATTCTGGCCTTCAACATATTGCGGAAGTGATGCGGCCCAAAACTTGAAGTAGATGATGAAATTCATAAAGTATCCAAAATCTGAGGAGAAATAGAATATAACAAGATTTAGGCTACAACTTTGGAAAAGTACCTGAGAAAATATAAAGGTTATATACTGATGGATTTTACTCTTAACGTAGATCTGTGAGTCTACTTTCCAATGCAAAAAATGAAACCTGATTCTGATACTTCCACGTCAAGATATGGAATTTATCGTGACGCTGCATAAAGCTGAAATAACCAGCGAACCAAGATTAGAAGGCTGTTTTTGGAGCAATATCCGGGATGATTCGGATGCAACCTAATTGTGGTTTTCATGAAAGACGTAGCTCTGTGAGTCTACTTTCTAATGTAAAAAACAAAATCTGATTATGATATTTCCACGTCTTTATTCCATGAATTTATCGTGACGCTGCGCAAAGCTGAAATAACCAGCAAACTAAGATTAGAAGGCTATTTTTGGAGCAATATCTGGGATGATTCGGATGAAATCTAATTGTGGTTTCTATGTGAGACATAGATCTGTGAATCTACTTTCCAATGCAAAAAACAAAACTTGATTCTGATACTCTCACGTCAAGATATGAAATTTAGCGTGATGCTTCGCAAAACTAAAATTACCAGCGAACCAAGATTAGAAGGCTATTTTTGGAGTAATATCTGGACAATACGGATGCAATATGATTGCAATTCCCGTGTAATACGTAGCACTACGAGTCTAGTTTCTAACGCAAAAAAAAAGCTCCTGAATTCGATACTCCTACATCAAAATAAAGAATTTATTGTGACGCTGCGCAAAACTGATAGAATAGGACATTGAATTCCATTTTTTATGAATCAAACAACTTATTTTTTTGTTCTCCCATTGGAGAATAAATATTTTTGTGGACGTGTGCCTAGTACTTGCTCACCAAAGTCTGAAAAGGCTACTCCTTGTGTCAATATTATCAAGCTGGATGGAACCACGTATGTGCTCCTTGAAAAGAATGGGATTCTCTCACTCGAGGTCTCTTTATCACTGAGCCCCACAGATGAGAAACACATGCTTGCTTTGTAACGATGTATTGCAGACACTCAGAACTTCATCATCACAAGGTCTCAAGAATGACACCAAGTAAATGCTCACTGAAGCTAAAATGGAAAAATTTCAGCGTCGTCAAGGATAAAATCAGATCATTCCAAGTCACTTTCTTATCAAGCAGTAAGGAAGTAGTGCACTAAATGGTTCAACATCAATCATGTCGACTTTTTTGGTCTGACATCAAGACCATTTTCATAAACCTGCACAAAAAAAATGAATATGTAACACATATACAATGTTGACCGGATAAAGCTTCTCGGTTTTATGTAGATTGATGTCAACTACGAGAAACTTCAATATGGAAATAGGTGTCGGAACCAAAGGCATGATGCTTCTATTTGGAATGATCAACATTGGGAGAAACACATCAGTTTAGTTCAACATGGCTGATGAAATTTGGTTTTCAACCATTGTTCTTCTATCCCGAGGTGCAAGGAGTTTTCTATGCCAAGATTTAAGGAAATAGGCACAAATTTTCTTGCTAAGAATAGAAAAGAGTTGCTTCGAGTGTCCGTTTTCAAGCCATGACAGGGAATATTGCTCGCCAAATCCGCGAGAAAATGGGTGAAACATCTAGTTGTTGCTCATTAAAAAACTGTGACTCAAAAAATGAGGACCACTACAAACAAATCGTTGGTTGCTTTGACGAAGACTTTCATGACATGAAAGTTCATGGAGGAAACTTTAGTTAGACCACTCGTAAACATTGGTCTAACTAGGATACACCGATGAGAAACAAATACCTTTGAGGTCACGAGAATGAAAACACATTCATGAGTACTTCAAGTCTCGCCGCCAAGTTTCGGTAAGCCTACATGTCGACCAACCTTGAAGTAGGGGGCATCTGTAGACACGTAAAATTTATTGGATCAAGGAATATCTGTCTGCACTGCCGGTTTTGGTTCCGCCAAGAGAAGGAATGCCATTATTTCTTTACTTGTCAGTCTCAAAAAATGCTTTTGGATGTGTCCTCCGGCAACATGATGAGACTGATAGGAAAGAGAAATCCATTTACTAATTGGGTAAAACGTTTACGCCATATGAAGCCCGTTACACTCTTGTAGAAAGGACATGTTGTGCTTTGACTTGGACCGCTCAAAATTTGAGGCATTATCTGTCATCGTACATAACATACCTCATATCGATAATGGATCCATTGAAGTATATATTCTAGAAGGCTATGCCCACGGGAAAGCTAGCCAAGTGGCAAATGTTGCTGAGCGAGTTTGACATCGTGTATGTTACTCAAAAGGCAATCAAGGGGCAAGCTTTGGCAGATCATTTGGCAGAGAATCCAGTTGATGATGAATATGAGCCACTTCAAACTTACTTCCCAGATAAGAAAATTCTATTTGTGGGAGAAGACATTACAGAAATTTACCCTGGATGGAGGTTATTCTTTGATGGAGTGGTCAACTTCAAAGGTTTAGGAATAGGGGCAGTGTTGGTGTCATAAACTGGCCAACACTGTCCGGTAACCACTAAGTTGCATTTCTCGTGCACCAATAACATGGCTGAATATGAGGCTTGCATCCTAGGTCTCAAACTGGCACTTGATATGGGTGTTCGTGAATTTCTAGTCATCGAGGATTCAGATTTGCTGATTCACCAGGTACGAGAAGAATGGGCGGTAAAAAATTCCAAAATTACTCCTTATGTGGAGCTGGTGCATAAATTATGTGGAAAATTCAAAGAAGTTGATTTCAGACATATTCCAAATATACAAAATGAGTTTGCTAATGCTTTGTCCACTATATCTTCCATGATTCAACATCCAGATCAGAGTTACATTGATCCTTTGAAAATAACCTTGAAGGAGCAACCCTTGTATTGTGCACACGTTGAAGAAGAGCCCGATGGAAAGCCATGGTACTATGACATTAAAAGGTATTTAGAATCTAGAATATATCCTGAAGAGGCCAGTAACAACCAAAAGATAACAATCCGACGTTTGGCAAAGAATTACTTTCTAAGTGGGGAAATTCTTTTTAGGAAGACGCCTGATTTAGGATTTTTAAGATGCGTTGATGCTGCGAAAGCCAATAAATTGATAAAAGAAGTACACGTGAGAGTTTGCGGGCCCCACATGAATGGGTTTGTCCTTGCCAAAAAGATCCTGAGAACCAGCTACTTCTGGATGACTATGGAGAATGATTGTAGTAAGTATGTGGAGAGAAGTCCAAAATGTCAGACACACGGAGATTTGATTCGAATGCCTCCACACGAACTTCATGCAATGAATTCACCTTGTCCTTTCATAGCTTGGGACATGGATGTTATCGTACCACTAGAACCATCGGCATCGAATGGGCATAGATTTATTTTGGTTGCTATTGACTACTTCACTAAGTAGGTTGAAGCTTCTTCATACAGAGCTGTCACTAAGAAAGTGGTTGCAAATTTTGTCAGGAATAACTTGATTTGTCGATTCGGAGTGTCGGAATCAATAATTACTGATAATGGGGCAAACTTGAACAGTCACTTGATGAATGAAATTTGTGATCAATTTAAAATCAGGCATCGCAACTCGACTACATATCATCCCCAAATGAATTGATCATGGCATGAGATGTTACCTTATGCTTTGCTAGGATATCATACAACAGTTCGAACCTCCACCAGGGCGACTCCCTATTTGCTCGTTTATGGGAATGAAGCTGTGATACCTGCTGAGGTTGAAATACCTTCCTTGAGGATTATTTAAGAAACTGGACTAAGTAATGAAGAATGGGTTCGCGCTCATTGTTAACAACTCATGTTGATTGATGAAAAAAGAATGGTTGTTGTGTGTCATGGTCAGTTATATCAACACAGGATGATTTGTGCTTTCAACAAAAAAGAGAGAGCTCAAACATTTGAAGTTGGGTAATTAGTTCTCACACGTATACTCTCTCACCAAGAAGAGTACAAGGGCAAGTTCACTCCAAATTGGCAAGGTCCATACATAGTTCGCAAGGTACTATCTGGAGGAGCTCTGATTTTGTCTGAGATGGATGGCCAAGAGTGAACCAAACCAATCAATTCTGATGTGGTAAAAGATACTATGTTTGAAGGACATTCTAGTTTTGTGGTTCTTAGTTTATATATAATCGCCGTGTAATAATGTGTTTTATGATGTGTAATTGCCTAGAACCCCTTTCTCTTTATGTACGAACTATGTTTGACCTGAATTCCCAAGAAAGGGATACGTAGGAAGCCTATGTCGGCTTCGATCAATCTATTAGATTTTTTTTCCTATATATATCCCTAGCGTAGTCTTGAACTACGTCTGACCTGATTCCTGCTTCAACGGGATACGTAGGTGCCCCAACGGCTCGGTCATATAACCCCAAAAAATGGAAACTGGGGCAGAATTTTTGAGAAGGAATCTCGAAAATTCACAAGAGAAGATCAACATCCAACAAAGAGGATGAAGATCAGCATAGGCTTTAGATCCACTCGAGATGATATCATCTCAGACTACTCTAAACTGGGGCAGAAATTTTGAGGGAGGCCTCAAAATTTCCACTAAATATTTGAATATAATTCAAATTCCCTGGCACCAGAGGTTAAAGCCAAGCTTTTCAAGCCACCAATTGTGACAAAGTCTAGGTAGACTCAATTTTTGGCTATGACAAAACTATTTGAAGAACCCTCCAACAATGATGATGAGTTTTAGAAATCCTCCATCAGATATAGTCAAAATCAAGAGGCAGATATTTGTTGATCTATTACATGACATGACCGGCAGAGATCTTCTAAAGTTTTATATAAGCTTTCGAAACTATCTTCAAAAAATTAAGACTACTTTCAAAAATCTATATAAATCTTTTACTTAGTGATTGCCTAGACATCAATTGGGATGGAGAGTCATGGGTGGAAGTCCCAACATGATGAACTACCTAAAAGATGGCAAGGGGCAAATCAAGGATCGAAGGAGGTCAACACGGTACTTTTGGTAGCCCAAAAATGGGCTCAACACCCATTTATCGACGACCTTTCGAATTGTCCATCTCATTTCTTGAGATCTTGGAGGACAAACTAAAGTGTCTTGTCTTCTTTTCAAATATTGTATTTAGAATTTTTCTAAAAAATGATCGCTAGCAAAAGCGACTTTGTGTCTACTAATCGTCTACCTTGAGTACATGTACATGTAGAAAGCAAGACGCTGACAAATAAATTTAGGTGAATCTATTTTTAAACTACCAAAAGGACCATTACATGTCATCGCTAAGAGGGCCATTGCATATCATTCCAAGAGGTCCATTGCATATCATTACCGAGAGGGCCATTGCATATCATTGCCAAGAGGGCCATTGCATGTCATTGCCAAGAGGGCCATTGCATATCATTGTCGAGGGGGCCATTGCATGTCATTGCCAAGAGGGCCATTGCATATCATTTTCGAGAGGGCCATTGCATATCATTGCCAAGAGGGCCATTGCATGTCATTGCCAAAAGTGCCATTACACATCATTGCCAAGAGGTCCATTGCGTATCATTGCCGAGAGGGCCATCTCATACTATCACCCAAGAAGGTTATTCAATATCTGTTGATGTGCTAGACAGAAACACTGGCGTCGAGGATATCATCATCATTCAATATCTGTTGATGCGCTAGACAGAAACACTGGCGTCGAGGATATCATCATCATTCAATATCTGTTGATGCGCTAGACAGAAACACTGGCGTCGAGGATATCATCATCATTTAAAATCTATTGACACGTGAGACATAAACATTGGCATCGAGGATATCATCAGTATTTAATATCTGTTGACACGCTAGACAGAAATACTGGCATCGAGGATATCATCATCACTAAATATATGTTGACGCGCTAGACAGAAACGCTGGAGTTGAGGATATCATCATCATTCAATATCTGTTGATGCACTAGACAGAAATGCTGGCGTCGAGGATATCATCATCATTTAATATATATTGACACGCGAGACATAAACACTGTCGTCGAGGATATCTCATCATTTTATGAATCAACATCTAAATGCATCAAGAGCACACGATTTGAAGGGATGTATTTAAGTCGCTATCTAAGGATGAATGATATATAAAATTTCCTAGAAATTGACAATTTGAGGGTCATATATAAGTCATATTATTTGAAATAAGATAGTGTGCAAGATCACCTATTAGTTGATAGCCTGTAGGTCATCCATAAGCCACAACAACATCCTAACCGGATAGTGTGCAAGATCGCCCAAAAATCGATAGTTCAAAGGTTATCCATAAGTCACAACTAAATCCTTACCGGAGAATATGCAAAATTATCAAATTGATACGTCCAAGGGTTCTCTATAAGCCGCGTCATATCTAAGATCGATTATGTGCAGGATTACCTAAAGACTAACAATTTGAGATATTATCTATAAGTCTTATTGTACCAAGGTCGGATGATATGCAGGAACACCTGAAAGCTAGCGATTGGAGGGATATCTGTAAGCCATCTCTTATCCAAAGTCGGATAATGTGAAGGATTACCTAAAATCTAGAAATTCAAAGGATATCTGTAAGTTGCCTTGTATCCAACATCAAATAATGCGCAAGATTATCTGAAGATTGACAATTTAAGGGAAATTTATAAATCGATCATCGGCTATAACCGAATAGATTATAATTCCACATACAACAAGTGATATAGGTAACCAAAAGGGTTGCCATACCAGCACAAGATTATATGGTTGTAGGGATCATTCTGCATAAAGTATCGCCGGTGTCCAAAAGAGACACCCACTTTAAAGACATATTCAACCGACAAATGTCATAATTATACAACAATCAAGAGGGTTGTTATGTTTGTTGTTGCCCGCTATTTACTTCCAAATAGGTACATAAAGAGATGACTTCGCTTTTCAGGCCACAACTCACGTGGAGATATGGTAAAAAACTACATACCTCTTTCATGAATTATGTTTAGCACTAACACTTTTGCTTGAAGCATTTTTGAGAGCATCCAAGAGGATGAAAATATCAAATCAAAAACCATAGGTGCGGACGACCTCAGATAGGACGCAGCACAACGTGAAACTCTTTCTTAGCAGCAAAATGGGACATAGTCTAAAGAGGGACGTCAAACTCTTTGGACGCGAGATAAAGAATAATCACCACCACCATCCAACCACACCTCTGTTTGAAGGCATGTGGGTATTTCAGGATATTCTGGTTTTAGCTCCACCTTCGTGATATTTCTAAACTCACGCCGAGGGTAATCTTCTCTTCCTTTTAAATTTGGGTGGCAACACATTCAGAGTTTTAGAAATTATGTCCAGGTAAGTTCTTGCCTATGGATGTGAAGGATCTCACATTCATGGTTAAGAGGTTACAAGCCTATTTTCTGCAACTCGACCAATTTGTCACTCATTCTGAGCCAAAGATTGTCTGAAATAAAAGACTATCTTTTCTTTCGATAGAGTTGAACTACAAGAAGTCTGATTCCCTGAGTCTCAGGGATATGTAGGCTGGGCTCTATGTATAAAACTCGACTTCATTTGAACCTCCCCCCAAATCCCTCTATTCCCAGCTTTTTGGTCGTATAAAAAACTCTAAAACCGAGATGGTCAGTGATTTTTTTCTTGAAAATTGTGCTTAAAATCAAGCTTTATGAACTATAAGTGGCCTGAATTCTCATATAACCTGAAATATTTAGGAAACCTGATGCCGAGGGCCTGCATTAACTCCTTAGGCTCGTGCGTAAACTAACTTCTTTCAGATATGAACTTGTGGTCGGACAAAATTAGGGACGTCAACCTCCCTTTGCCCAGGGTTATTTGCATTCACCCTACCCAAAGGGAGGGGGCAGTTGTTGACACCTAATTTTTGCCCTCCATAACTAAGTTTAATTCGGAGTTTCTTTGATTTTCAAATAAAATTACAACATTTATCCTATCCGAATAAAGGATTTTCAAAATATTTCCTGTACGTAATTTTGTCATTTTAAGTAGCGATTGTATATTGTCGTATTCAAGTATACAAAATTATACAATTTTGATACTTAAATATTGGTTTTACAAAATATCTTATCGTAATCAAGGCTTATCTTGAAGTAAGTTTGTAATGATTTAAAACCTTTTTTTTAATACGATTCATTCTCAAGAATAGTTATTTGGATAAATATGTATTTTGATTTTATTAAATTGAGGAACTTGGGATTTCACAAAGGATTAATTCGTAGCTAATTTCATTTGAATTTAGTCAACCTATTTAATTTGGGCCTTAATTGAAATTAATTTGGCCGTGGTTATAATTTAATCGGTCAATCAAGTTCAATTAGGCTATATTTAAATGCAATTGGCTGAATTTCCTTTGGCTATTAATAAATAGCCAAAATGGCCTGATTTGCCCATCTTACCTTTAAAATTTCCTCAACCCCTCTATTTGATCAAACTATCAGCAGCCCACCTCAAACTACATCCACCAACAGCCCAAACATCTACAAGACCTACCCGACCCAGCACCAATTCTCCTTATCCCTTCCAGCACCACATACGGTTGTCACACCTCTTTTTTACGTACTAAAAAAAGATTTAATGTTTTAAAGTTCGAAAGAGTTTTATTATTTAAGTGACAAAGATGCAAATTTGTTTTGAAAAAGGACTATTTATATTGTTTATTCAGAGTCGCCACTTGGCATAATCCGGTGTGCCAAGTCACCATCAGAAAATCCTTTCCAAAACCATTTGACTCCTTAAACTGGTTTGCGAACAGAGATTCCGGCTAAGGAATTCTGTTGACCGAGGGGAAGGTGTTAGGCACCCCTCGATTCCGTGGTTTGACGACGGTCGCTTGGCAGAGCTTATCGGCTAAATTGACGTTACAATTGCATAAACCACACAAAGCACACAAAAATAATCACTCAAGCAAACAAAAACAAAATAATCCAAAATATAAAGTCCAGTCCAATTATACAGTCCAAAAAAATAAAAAAAATACGAAAATATAAATCCTATTCTAAACTAAATCTAGACTACGCTCCAATGCCTTACCCAATTCCACGGGCCTTCATCACGGTCATTTTTCGCCAACATGATACGTCGGGGCATTCCCCGGTGAATAAATACAAAAGACCTCAGGGCATTCCCCGGCTAAATGAATACATTTGAATCAAATGCGATAAAGTAGAAAACATTCAACACATACTCCACATTCATACATCCAACGAAACACTTATTTCTAAATTTTGCCTACCCGAACCTACGATTGCCTACCCACTTGACCTATCATGATACTATCCAATTCGACAACATCCATCAATTAACTGAACTGAAAAATATTAATCTTTTATCAATTTCTCCCTTCCGCCCCAAATTCATTCCCAAACAATGATTAACACATGCTTTGATTATCAATTCACTTTTCAAAATCCGATACCAACATCAACCTACACATAACAAATATTCGAACATACCAAACACACAATAAATAAATCATCCACACCCACAACATCCTAAAAAAGTTGAGATAAAGTAAATATCGGTAGAAGAAATGGACCTCAATGATGATTTTATTCCAAATATCAGTCGATCAAGAACAAGAAGATGAATCCGCGTGCCAACGAACCTCGAATCGGACACAAACTCGACCAACAACCTCAATCCCAAACTCGGTTTAATCACCACATCAGACCCAAAATGTTGTAATAACGAAAACCCCCAACTGATTTCACCGGGACCAAATTCAAACGACCGATTCGTCGGTGACGGAGAGACCGGCGGCGGTGCCTATTATTTGGTGGTGGGTGGAGCTGGAGCTGTTTCGCTGGTGGTGGCTGGAGTTGTTTCGCTGGCGGTGGCTAAAGCTAGAGTTGTTTCGCTGGTGGTGGATGGAGTTGTTTCGTCGGTGGCGGCACTAGAGTTGGAGCTGTTTCGCTGGTGGTGGCTGGAGCTATTTCACTGGTGGTGGCTAAAGCTGTTTCGACGGTGGCAGCACTGGAGTTACTGTTGGGGGATGAACAGAGAGAGGCGGAGTGGCGACGGAGGGAGGACGAGTGGAGACGGAGTTGTTTTTATTTAAAGGAAAATGGAGAAGAGTGGAAAATCCATTGTTTTTTTTGTTTTTTTTTATCCTAATCGTCCTCCCCTTTTTGAGTATGTGTGTAATTATGTATATATATTAAAATGGTGGGGTACACGGGTAGGGGGTAGGGGGTAGGGGGTAGGGGGTAGTGATGTGTTGTCCAAAATTGATAGGAGTGGTTAATTTTGTTACAAAAGAATAATTGGGGATTAGGTTTGTTAGTGGGTTTGTTATTTTTGTATTTTTATAGGATATAATCATACGGGTGAGGGCACGTGGTAAGACAGGGATAAAAACGCGTAACTTGGGTCTTCGGGAGGGACAAAATTAGGTGTCTACATCATCCCCCCTTTGAATGTAAACACGAAGTGTTTTCAGGCAAAGAAGTAGACAGCGAGACCAAATTTTGACCCGACCATTATTCAAAGAAAGAAACAAAAGGAAGAAGGACAACCAGGTCTTGACTTAAGACATCCTTCCCACCTAAATTATGAGAGAATCATGTCATGGGTATTTCAAAGGATTGGAAGAGGTGGACTATACCGAGTTGGAGAGTCGAGTGAGGTTCCGTCGAGGTTTCGGTCCGCGACTCTGTTATTACATCAAAAATTAAAATTACAAGTTAAAACATAAATAAAATTTCAAAAATCCTATCTATACATCTTCTGTTGGTTCTTGACTCGACTTTGATCACCCTATTCTTCAGGCGGGCTCCTGACTTGCAATTTCTTTCAACTTGTTGCTTGGCTTTCAATCGCTTAACTTTGTTGCCTGACTTTTCGTTTCTTCACCCTATTCTCCAGGCGGGCTCCTGACTTGCTATTTCATCACTTTGTTGCTTGACTTTTTATTTTCTTCACTCTGTTCTCCCCGCGGGCTTTGGACTTGCTATTTCATCACCCTGTTCATCAGGCGGGCTCCTGACTTGCTATTTCATCATCCTGTTCTTCAGGCGGGCTCCTGACTTGCTATTTCATCACCCTTTTCTTCAGGCAGGCTTCTGAAACCCAAAATTAAAACTAGAACGAAAATTGTCCCAAACAAAATTATAGTAAAGTAGTATTTCATTTTCGAAAGCGTTGTCCCATTTTCCAGGAGGGTCCTGAACAGAAATTAAAGTCCCATTTTCTAGGAGTATCCTGAACAGAAAGTAAAAATCCTATTTTTCAGGGGGGTCCTAAACATAAAGTAAAATCCCATTTTTCAGGAGGGTCCTGAACATAAAGTAAAATCCCATTTTTCAGGGGGGGTCCTGAACAGAAAGTAAAATCCCATTTTTCAGAAGGGTCCTGAACATAAAGTAAAATCTCATTTTTCAGGATGGTCCTGAACATAAAGTAAACTCCCATTTTTCAGGGGGGTCCTGAACAGAAAGTAAAATCTCATTTTTCAGGAGGGTCCTGAACATAAAGTAAAATCCCATTTTTCAGGGGGGGTCCTGAACAGAAAGTAAAATCCCATTTTTCAGGAGGGTTCTGAACATAAAGTAAAGTCCCATTTTCAGGAGGGCCTTGAACAGAAAGTAAAATACCATTTTTCAGGGGGGTCCTGAACAGAAAGTAAAATCCCATTTTTCAGGAGGGTCCTGAACATAAAGTAAAATGCCATTTTCCAGGAGGGTCCTGAACAAAAAGTAAAATCCCTTGGATGTGCATTTTCGATGATAGCTGAATTAAGTGAAGCGAATTTGCCCCTATATCAACAAAGAAAATTTTTCAGTTAAAAACTTAGTGGTGGATTGCAGATCTTGGCTTTTCAGGTGTCTGTCCGGCACTCGTTCCTTTCATATTTGTTCCAAATCACTAACACTTGCCCTGTCTTGCCGCATCACTGACCCGGATCCATATTGAGGGAAATGAGTTCTGACTCAAACAATGGGTTTCCATTTTACCATGCCCCTGAGGTGCACTCTTTTCCCAAATCTGAATACTTCCACGAATCCAATAGCCTGTCGGTTGATAGACTTCCTTTGCTTCATGTTGAATTACAATCATATTTCTTTCCTGGGCTGTTCCTTGGGTTTTCCTCATATAATTGGAAAGACTAGTAGTAAATTTTGAAATCCTTTCTTGCTTGTTTTGACACAGACTTGACTTAACATGTAAAGAAATGATGGTGACTTTTATTTTGATAAATGACATAAAAAGACAAAAAGCATGAATACGTAAATGAATGAAAAGGGCAATGTCCCATATTCAAAAAAAGAAAACTTATCTGAATACGACAACCAACTCCAATGAGTATGACATGTACTTTGGATTGAGCTACCTGATCTTCCTATCCAAACTCCCTATTTGTTGTTGATTTCGTGCCTTTTGCCGCTGAGCCGCTTCTTCAAATCCATTGGACTCATACATCACATTCGATTGACGTCATCTTAAAAGACTTTTGTCAACAAATCTCTTTCTTTTCACTTTTTGCTTTTCTCTTGAACTCTCCATCGCCTTACGGTGCTCGTGAGGGTTTTCACCAATAAGACTCTCTCATTTTTATTTCTCTCCACTCACCATCGCCTTATGGTGCCTGCAAAGGTTTTCACCAATAAGACTCTCTCATTTTTATTTTTCTCCACTCACCATCGCCTTATGGTGCTTGCAAAGGTTTTCACCAATAAGACTCTCTCATTTTCATTCTCTCAACTCACCATCGCCTTATGATGCCCACGGGGGTCTTCACCAACAAGACTCTCTCAATTTTGTATTTCTTTCCTGATTTCTTATGTTGAAGGAGACAAGTGGTACTTCACAATGTATCATTATATCTATTGCATGCTTAGCCTTAACATTATCAAAAATTGATCTGAAGGACTTTCTTTGGTTGTAACTTGGCTTTTGGTTAAGGTTAGAAAAGATGGTAAGGGGCTCAAACGATACTTGAAGTGGGGGTGGGACTTACAACTTTTGGAATCGACTCAAACAACACATTAACTCATGCCCCAGTTTTGTTGACTGGGTGAATCTTAAATCTTTATTTGGTTGGACCGAGCCCGAAATAGGGCAGCCTACGTATCTCACTCCTGAGAGAGAAAAATTAGGTCAGACGTAGTTCCACCATCTTGTTCTTTATTTTGATTTGATTTTGATTTTTTTTCGACATTTATCTTTGACTCTATTTTGATTCCAAAAGAGGGATATGAAAGAAAAAATAAAATGAAGCTCAAACGGGTAAACAAGGGATGACACAATGTTTGGATAGAAGAATAAAAGGCCTTCATCATGTCAATCTTCAAAAATGCAAGTACTAAATATGCAATAAAATCAACAAAGGATCAAACATCATACGTAATATCTTTTGACCGCATCAGCATTGATAGCCATTTCTGCTATTTTGCCTTCAATATCTGTCAAATATAAGGCTCTATTGGGCAACATTTTCTTCACAACGAAGGGACCTTGCCAGTTAGGGGAGAATTTGCCTTTCGCTTCAACCTGGTGAGGAAGGATACGTTTCAATACCAACTGACCAACTTCAAAATTCCTGGGGCGGACCTTTTTGTTATACGCTCGAGCTATCCTCTTCAGATACAACTGGCCATGACACACAGACGCTAGCCTTTTTTCCTCAATCAAACTCAAATATTCCAGTCGGTTTTTTACCCGTTCGTCATCATCAATCTCTGCTTCTGCAATGACTCGAAGAGAGAGAATTTCAACTTCTGCAGGGATGACTGCTTTTGTCCCATACACCAATAAATAGGGAGTTTCCCCTGTTGAAGTGCGAACAGTGGTGCGATAACCTAGCAATGCAAACGGCAACTTTTAATGCCACTGTCTAGACCCTTGTACCATTTTTCGCAGTATCTTCTTTATATTCTTATTGGCGGCTTCTACAACACCATTGGCCTTTGGGCGATATAGAGTAGAATTTCGATGTGTGATCTTAAACTGTTGACATACTTCTTGCATCAAATGACTATTGAGATTGGCAGTATTATCTGTAATGATCATCTTAGGAATTCCAAATCTACAAATGATATTGGCATGAACAAAGTCCACCACAGCCTTCTTTGTCACTGACTTGAAAGTTACTGCTTCTACCCACTTTGTGAAGTATTCAATGGCTGCCAAAATGAATCTATGCCCATTTGATACCTTCGGCTCAATCGGTCCAATCACATCCATTCCCCAAGCCACGAACGGCCATGGAGCAGTCATTACATGTAACTCAATAGGAGGAGAACATATCAGATCACTGTGTACCTGACATTGATGACACTTTCAAACAAATTGAATAGAATCCCTTTCCATAGTAAGTCAGTAATAACCTGCTCGAAGAATCTTCTTTGACAAGACGTGACCGTTCATATGCGACCCGCATACTCCAGAGTGTATTTCAACCATGATTGCCGAGGCTTCTCTTGCATCTACACACCTTAAAAGTCCCAGATCTGGGGTCCTCTTATACAAGATTCCCCGACTTAAGAAAAATCCATTATTCAAATGCCTAATAGTCCTCTTTTAATCGTTGGTGGCATATGCTGGGTATTCTCCTGCCTGAATGTACCGCTTGATATCCAAGAACCAATGTTCTCCATCGAGCTCTTCTTCAACCGCATTACAGTAAGCATGCTGATCACGACTCTGTATATGCACTGGATCGATGTAGGCTTTGTTAGAATGTTGGAGCATTGAAGACAGAGTGGCTAAATCATCAGCAATTTCATTATGAATCCTTGGAATATGCCTAAACTTTACTAACACAAATCACTGACATAGCTCATGCAAGCATTGTCGATACGTGATGAGCTTCAAATCTCGCGTCTCCCAATCGCCCTGAATTTGATGGACGAGCAAATCTGAATCTCCCAACACCAATAATTCTTGGACTCCCATATCAACAGCTAACCTCAAACCAAGAATACAGGCTTCATACTCTGCCATATTGTTAGTACAGTAGAATCGAAGTCGTGCTATTACCGGTTAAATGTTGTCCCAATTCAGAGATAAGAACCGCACCTATTTCGACTCCTTTCATATTGACAGCTCCATCGAAGAATAACCTCCAACCTGGATCAATATCTATAACGACTTCATCGACACATAATACTTCTTCGTCAGGAAAATATGTCTTTAATGGCTCGTACTCTTTATCGATGGGATTCTCAGCAAGATGATCTGCCAAGGCTTGGTCTTTTATGGCGGTCCGAGTCACATATGCAATGTCGAACTCAGTAAGCAATATTTTCCACTTTGCCAATTGACCTGTCGGCATAGGCTTCTGAAAGATATACTTCAAAGGATCCATGCGGGAGATAAGATAAGTAGTATAGGAGGAGAGATAATGCTTCAACTTCTGTGCTACCTAGGTTAGGGCACAACACATTCTTTCAAGAAGAGTATACCTGGCCTCATATGCGGTGAACTTTTTGCTAAGATAATAAATAGCCTGCTCCTTTTTGCCTGTGACATCATGTTGACCCGGGACACAACCGAAAGAATTGTCCATGACTGATAAATATAAGAACAAAGGACTACCAGGCTCCGGGGGTACCAGCACGGGTGGATTTGACAAATATCTTTTGATTCGATCGAACGCTTCCTGACATTCTTCAGTCCATTTTACCGCAGCACTCTTTTTCAGCAACTTGAATATGGGCTCACGAGTGGTTGTGAGTTGAGCAATAAACCTGCTAATGTAGTTCAGTCTACCAAGAAAACTCATCACCTCCATTCTATTCTTGGGCGGGGGCAAATCCTGAATGGCTTTGATTTTTTAGGGATCCAATTCAATTCCCCGACGGCTGACTACAAACCCCAACAGCTTTCCAGATGGAACTCCAAATACACATTTTGCCGGGTTGAGTTTGAGATTATACCTGCAAAACCTTTCAAAGAGCTTTCTTAAATCTTTAACATGGTCGGCCTGACTTTTTGACTTAATAATCATATCATCCACGTATACCTCGATCTCCTTATGCATCATATCATGAAACATAGTGGTCATGGCTCTCATTTACGTTGCTCCAACATTCTTCAAGACGAATGGCATCACTCGATAACAATACATTTCCCATGGTATGATAAAAGATGTCTTCTCCGCGTCTTTATCATCCATAATGATCTGGTGATATCCAACATAGCAATCCACAAAAGAGGCAACCTCGTATTTAGCACAGTTGTCCAACAAAATATAGATGTTGGGCAGTGGAAAATCATTTTTCGGACTTGCTCTGTTCAAATCACGGTAATCAACACACACTCGAATTTTGCCATCTTTCTTTGGTACGGGAACAACATTGGACAACCACATGGGATAACGAGCCACTTGAATTACTTTGGCTTCAAGTTGTTTTATGATTTCCTCTTTAATTTTAATACTTACATCCATTTTAAACTTCCTCAACTTCTGTTTGACAGGAGGGAATGCGGGATCAGTTGGCAATTTGTGAGCCACTAATTCAGTGCTTAAACTAGGCATATCATCATAAGACCATGCCAAAACATCCTTATAATCAATTAACACTTATATCATTCCCTATTTTAGCCATGGCAAAGCATGTACACTGATTTTAGTTTCCCTAACATCTTCTTGATCCCCTAGATTTATTGGCTCAGTCTCATTCAAATTAGGATTCGGTTTGTCTTCAAACTGTTCATACTCTTTGCTTATTTCTTCTAGTGCTTTTTCTTCATCATATTCCCCATCTTGCTTCATTACATCTTGATTAGTTTGGATTTTAAGATCAGGCTAAAAATTCTGCATGCATGTCATGTCATTAGAATCAGCATAAAGAGAACTGTGTAAAAAAAGAAAAATAAAATAATTAGACACGAAACAAAAGGGACATTGCATTTCATTAAATAAAAAGATAGAAGGGTTTAAACATAGATGCCAACATAACATAAAAAAACTAAAATACGAATTACAACCCTGAAATAACTCGGATAAACAGAAAGAAAAATAAAATAAACTGTCAAAACTCCCTCCTGATGGGGAGAGGAGTGATTTCCCAATTATTGAGCCGGACAGCTGGACCTATGAATTGCACATCTGCCATACTGGTACCTTCTCCTGCTTCGACCATATCAACTTCAATAAAAAGGTTCTGGAAGTCATCAACCAATTCAACCTCAAATTCCACATGTTTCATGACACCGCTCTCAACAAATGATTCACTAAGTAGTGGCATTGGGCGAGGGAGTGACCATGTTTCCTTTTTCCTTCTCTTGGCTTTCTTCAGATCTTCAGCTATAGGCTCAAATCCGTATTTCCAAAGTTCACTCACCATCATGATAGAAGTAGAAGACAATTGCGGTCCTGGTATAGCCTGCCATTCAAGGATACAATTCACTGGCACTGTATCAAAAATTTGATAGAGGAATGTCTCCTCTACGTTATTTGCTTCAATAAGAGACAAGGGAGAATCTTCGTAAGCTAACAAATCTTCTTCACCATGAATAACTACTTCTTGCCTATCTTGCTCAAACTTAATCATTTGGTGCAGTGTTGATGCAACCGCCTTGGCCTTATGGATCCACGGCCTTCCCAACAAAAGATTGTAAGAGGAGTCTATATTCAATACTTGAAACTTTATGGCAAACTCAACAGGCCCTATGGTCAGCATTAGTTCTATTTCACCAATGGAATTTGATTTTGCACCATCGAAACCCCTAACACATACATTGTTGGTCCTGATCCTGTCATCAACAAATATTTGCACCTGAACCTCCATCAATCATAACATGAGTGACGTAGAAATCTTCACACTTCAGTGTAATGTAAAGGCCCCAGTTATGCCCTGTACCTTCAACAGGCAATTCATCATCAGAAAAGCTGATCCGATTGACCTCAAAGATTTTTCCAACCATTTTCTCAAGCTGGTTGATTGTAATCTCCCTTGGAACATATGCTTCATTTAATACCTTTAGTAAAACATCACGATGCTCCTTGGAGTGCAACAGCAAAGATAAAAGGGAAATTTGAGCAGGGGTTTTCTTCAACTGGTCTAATATTGAATACTCTGGCAATTTCATCTTTTTCAAAAATTCTTCAACTTCTTCTTCGGTGATAGGCTTTTTGATAGATGACGGTCCACTCACCGTTGGCTGGGACTTTCTTAAGCTTTCAGGCATGAAGTATCTTCCTGACCTAGTCAAACCCCTTACCTCATCTACATCTTCCACAACTTCTTTCCCGTGATAGGTCATCATAGTCCGCCCATAATTCTAGGGAACTCTTTGCGTATCAATTATCGGAGGTTGGGTCATCGGTTTGAGGACAATAGGCGCTGCCAGCGCTCCTTTCACTGTCAAGATGGGCTGAATCAGAGCTCCTACCACTGTCAACTTAGGTTTATCCTGACTTAAATCAACATACCTTCTGGTGCCTTGTACTGTGATCAGGGGCTTCTTTGTGCTTTCTTGGGCTTTATCTTCTCTCATTCCTTCCTGGCTCAATGACATTACTTTTAAAGACTCTGCTACATTCACCGATTTCTCCTCAATGGTCTGTATCTTGACAATAGGCTTATAACCCCTCGAAGACTCTTTACCTTCATATATCAATTCTAACATATTGGCTTCAGCATGGGTTGGCAATGGATTCTGGTTAATGTTTGGGCCTTCCGGGGCCTTGACCAGTATCTGATTTGTGTCAATTAAATCTTGGACAACTCTCTTTAAATGCCAGCATTTCTTGATATCATGGCTTGGCATATCAGAACAGTATGCACACCTTAAAGAATATTCGAGATTCCTCGGTGGTGGATTTGAAAGCCTTCCTTGAATTAGGCTTAAAACCTTCAACTTTCTCAACCTATCAAACAAGCTAGCATATGACTCCCCAAGAGGTGTGAATTGATTTTTGACCTCCTTCTTATACTCGGGCCTAGGCTGAAAACTAAGCCTGGAGGGGTTTTGGTAATTTGGTGGAGTGAATGGGCAATTTTGTAGAGCTTGCGCGCGCTACTGCGGGTAAGAAGGGGTTTGGGCATATGGTTGCGCGCTATATACTGGGTACGGGGGTGGTGGAATGGAATATAAAGGGTTTTGTGGAGGGTAGTAAGGGTGGGGAGGAATATATGGAGCTTGGGCGTAGACTTGGGCTTGAGATTGGGGATAGGGGCGAGGTGGCCTTTTAGGATAGGAATGGGTTCCAGCTACGACAGTCGCTACATCCTCTTTCTTCTTTTTACCTCCAAATGCGCCAGATCCACCTTGAATCGCTTGTGTGGTGGCTTTTAATGAGGCAAAACTCACTATTCGGCCGGTCTTAATTCCGTCCTCTATCATCTCCCACATTTTGAGGACTTCCATAAAAGATTTTCCCATTGCCGGAAGTAAATGCTGAAAATAGGTCTCATCCTGCGCCTGAATGAAAACTTCTACCAACTTACTTTCTTTCATTGGAGGCTTTACCCTGGCGGCCTGTTCACGCCACCTTATCACGTATTCCCTAAAACCTTCAGTGCTCTTTTTCTTCATGTTGACCAAGGATTTTTCATTTGAAATCAGGTCGATGTTGTACTGAAAATGTTGAACAAATTCAGAAGTCAAATCATCCCAGCTGTTCCATTTATCGATGTCTCGATCGATAAACCATTCTGAGGCCAGATCTGAAAGACTCTCGCCAAAGAAGGCCATGAGCAGTTCTTCTTTTCCTCCTGCAGCCCTCAACTAGTTGCAATAACGTCTTAAGTGTGCCACGGGATCACCGTGTCCTGCATATTTCTCAAACTTAGGCATCTTAAAACCGGGGGAATATTGATGTCTGGGAACATGCAAAGATCTTTATAGGAAACACTCCTATAATCTCCGATCCCTTGCAAATTCCTCATTGTTTGTTCTAAACTTTTCAATTTCTGGGCTATGATATCCTGTTCCTCCGTTGCAACAGGTTTCTCCGTATCAAATGGAAATGCAGGCGGCTGAGTGTACCCATACGGTTCATTCATTTGCAAATTAGGCTCCGGGACATAATACTGACTATCTGAAACCTTTAGTACTGGCTCACTGGCAGACCTAGGAAGCCTCATTGTGGGACGCACAGCATATACGGGAGTTTTATGTGGTGGCGGATCCACGAATACCGGTGTGATCGGTGGCGCTGGCTGAGCAGCTGGTCTTGATTTGGGAGCTGCCAAAGGCACACCAGAACTGTCAGGATAATAATCTCGCGGAGTGAATCCTGGTACGTGCTCAGGTGACTCAGTAGGAGCAAAAAATTACGCCTGAGAGAGCGGTGGGCAATTAGAGATATTCCCAAAACCTTCAGGGAGCGGAGGAGGAGGCATTCCACTGGCCTATGCCCAGTGTAAATATATCAATTGTTGCCTGAGCCTTACTACCTCATCATTATATTCAGAACTTTCTTCCCTGTGATCCTGATCAAGGTCAATGAGCGAATTTTCAATCTCCCTGCTAGCCACGACGAGCTTTGCTTTGGATCTAGTGAAGTATGGGTGACTAGCCAGAGTGCTGCAAACCTACTATTGTTATCTGAAAGAACATGCTCATCAAAGACGACATCCGTTAGGATGAGGGCACACAACAAGCATGGGAATCACATTGGTAAAATTGTCCTAAATTCATGTTCATTTCTACCAGCTTTTGAGGTTAGCGAGGTTATTTTAACATCATCCTAATTTTTGTCTAAACTTATTTTTATCTACACTTATAATTATTATTATTATTCCCTTTCCCTTTTTTTTTCTTTTTTTTTCTTTTTTTTTCGTATCAATCTCTGTTCTTTTCTTTTCTCTTGTTATCTACCTTTATTTTATCATTCTTTATGGCTTTTATTTTTCTTTAGAAGAGAAAAAAATAATGAAAAACAACAAAACAAAATGATAAGATCGAACCCAAAAGTAGGTTGCCTACGTATCATGTCGTACATGAATCAGATCTTGCATAGTTCGGGCAGTCTTGCATAAACATTACCTTTTTTTTTTTCAAAAACGAAAATAAACAAACCAAGGAAAGACGTAACATCATAAAATTTTGAAGAAAGATAATAACAAAAACGTACAAAAGTTTGGGACAACTTTAAAACTAAACAACAAATACAAAACAACATTATAGACCCCTTAAGACGACATAGGTGAAATTACTAAAAAAATGACTCTAATACCAAAACAACTTGACTTCGACTTAATGCAGACACCACCCTACAATGACAGACACATAAAAGACTCAAACTGAATAAAGATAAGAAGTGCTCTTTCAGACTGGTGTTCTGCGTGATGACCCTGGCTGATATGGACCTGCCTCTGAAGTTCTCTTTCTCCCATTTAAACTTTGTAGCATACCCTATAAAGACACCCTGATACCGGGGAAGAAGCTTCGGGCCCGTATTCCTGCTTCATGAGGAGTGCACTTGGAAAGATTATTCTGACACCTTTCTACTGTCTTGAACAAATCTGCTAACTGAACTCTCAGTGTTTCCACTTTGGACCCTACACTTTCATCTTGATGGTCGTCTAATATGCATTCTTCCTGTATTCTCCCTCTGAGCTGCGCTGGTAAGGGTTGACTGATACCCCGAGGGATAGATTGAAGCCAGACCCCATATCCCTGAGTGCCCTGGATTATCCAAACTTTCTTTGAGTGTGTCTACACATAGCTTTGTCGCATGCTTCCAAAACTTCTCATACTTGCTCTAACCTAAGGCTTGGTCCTTGAAGTACTCAACATCCTTCCGAAGATCCATTGCTGGTGGTACGTCCTGGAGCCTGCCTAACTGGCGCATTACCCTAGAAGGATTGTATGGTCTAGTGCAATTGAGCCCTAACATAACTAAAGGGAACTGCGTCTACCAACCCAACAATACTATCTTTGGGCGAAGCCACAGATAAGTCCACAAAATGTTATCCCTGGTTCTTGACTCAAGAAATTCAATCCAAGCGTCGACTCCCACGGGTAACGAGAATTTATCCAAACGCAACCTGGAGTCCATGGCTTTCACTCGATTGGGAATACAACGATCCAACATGTCTGGTCTAACTAAAGCAGGCGCATAAAAATGCTCCATCATCCATAACTGCAATATCAGGTTACTGCCCTCAAAAAATCTCCTTCCCCCGTTCACTTCGGTTAAAGCCTTATATATTTCTGTTAAGATCATGGGTATGAGAGTGAACCTGCCCTTTTGATTAATGCCCTTGTCATTTTGATCCTTATGAAATAGGACCATCACCACAGATTGCAAACGGGTATTGATACATCTTTCTTCTAGTGGAAACACTAAAGTACCTAACAAAGCGAGGGTGAAGACTTCAAGAAGCTTTCTCTCCCACTTCTCCTTAGTCACATGAAATTCATCCCAAAAGCAATCAAAACCTTCTGAAGGCCCGAATCTAGCGAACAAAAAATCTAGGGAAACCCACGAGTCACTTAAACAACCCAAATGGATACCCTTACTTTTAAAACCACAAGACTGCAAAAATCTCACGCCAGTATGATTTCATGCTCGGATCATATCCTTCTCGATGTAGGCCAAATGCAACAGACCTGATATTTCTTCCAAAGTAGGAGTCATTTCACATTCCCCAAACCTGAACACCAAACTACTTGGATCCCAAAAGGTCAATAAAGCCTCTATTAAATCTGGACGAGGGTAACATGCAAAAGTTCCGTAAGATCACCTAACATTTTAACCAGTTTCTGCTGATCAACATAGTTAAATATTTCCCACCATTTGATTAACTTTTTGGGCACCTTGACAACCATCAAAACTCTAGACTTGGTGGACAAATTCATCCTGTAATAACACACAACACGTTATCTCAAAAATTCGACAGGAGTAGAAGATTCCCAACCCTTGGGATTTTTTATGCAAACATATGTCGATAGGACAGGCCACATCCATGACTCCAATTTGCCTTTTTTTTTTGAACTTACGGTACTTTGTAAAACGTAAAAAAAATTTTTGAGTTTTTTGATCGTGAAGAACAAAAACCATAAAGAATTCTAAAATAAACTACGACATTCCTTTCTTTTTTTCTTTCTTTTCGCCTCACCTTTTCTATTTTTTTCTTTTTCGTTTTTGCCTACGCACCTTACTCCTAACAACAATTTTTTTTTCAAAAATCAGTCCGTCAAATGACCACGTTACCCTTAAAAATGCAATAGTTAGCACGTAGGGATGCTTTAGAGAGGAGTCTCCTACAAAGGGCCATGTGGGTCCCGCTAGGTCTCCGTGTCATGCACATAAGAATGACCTAAAGGTTGACCTACGTTGTGGTTCACTAACAAGGCTGTTCGGGGGAGCGTATGGTCGATAGTAGCTGCTTTGCTTTCCACCTACTCCATAACACCGACGGCTCCCCCCTAAAATAAGGGCGACTCAACTAGAGGTTGTGTACAACACGTGTACTATGGATTTGTTACAGAAAGAAGGCCGGAGGGTGGACTCATGATGACAGATATAAAAGCGGTAACACATTGGATAAGTACTATAAACAAAGAGCACGAAAAACACACAAAAGTGCAAACAATAACCCAAACAAAATCACAAACAAGCTTATACACTCGTAATGCCAAACAAAGCCGATACGACTCCAAAAATAGCTCGAATTCTGAAAACTTGTCATTTGTCCCCAGCAGAGTCGCCAAAAGCTATCACACCCCTTTTTTACGTACTAAAAAAAGATTTAATGTTTTAAAGTTCGAAAGGGTTTTATTATTTAAGTGACAAAGATGCAAATTTATTTCGAAAAAGGACTATTTATATTGTTTATTCAGAGTCGCCACTTGGCATAATCCGGTGTGCCAAGTCACCATCAGAAAATCCTTTCCAAAACCATTTGACTCCTTAAACTGGTTTGCGAACAGAGATTCCGGCTACGGAATTTTGTTGACCGAGGGGAAGGTGTTTGGCACCCCTCGATCCCGTGGTTTGACTACGGTCGCTTGGCAGAGCGTATCAGCTAAATTGACGTTACAAATGCATAAACCACACAAAGCACACAAAAATAATCACTCAAGCAAATAAAAACAAAATAATCCAAAATATAAAGTCCAGTCCAATTATACAGTCCAAAAAAATAGAAAAAATATGAAAATATAAATCCTATTCTAAACTAAATCTAGACTACGCTCCAATGCCTTACCCGATTCCGCGGGCCTTTATCACGGTCATTTTTTGCCAACATGATACATCGGGGCATTCCCCGGTGAATAAATACAAAAGACCTCAGGGCATTTCCCGGCTAAATGAATAAGTTTGAATCGAATGCAATAAAGTAGAAAACATTCAACACATACTCCACATTCAAACATCCAACGAAACACTTATTTCTAAATTTTGCCTACCTGAACCTACGATTGCCTACCCACTTGACCTATCATGATACTATCCGATTCGACAACATCCATCAATTAACTGAACTGAAAAATATTAATCTTTTATCAACTTCTCCCTTCCGCCCCAAATTCATTCCCAACCAATGATTAACACATGCTTTGATCATCAATTCACTTTTCAAAGTCCTACACCAACATCAACCAACACATAACAAATATTCGAACATACCAAACACACAACAAATAAATCATCCACACCCACAACATCAAAAAAAATCAAGATAAATTAAAGATCGGTAGAAGAAATGGACCTCAATGATGATTTTATTCCAAATATCATTTGATCAAGAACAAGAAGATGAATCCGCGTGCCAAAGAACCTCGAATCGGACACAAACTCGACCAACAACCTCAATCCCGAACTCAGTTTAATCACCACATCAGACCCAAAATGTTGTAATAATGAAAACCCCCAACTAATTTCACCGGGACCAAATTCAAATGACCGATTTACCGGTGACGGAGAGACCGGCGGCGGTGCCTGTTCTCCGGTGGAGGCTAGAGCTGGAGCTGTTTCGTTGGTGGTGGATGGAGTTGTTTTGCTGGCGGTGGCTGAAGCTGAAGTTGTTTCGCTGGTGGTGGATGGAGTTGTTTCGCCGGTGGCGGCACTGGAGTTGGAGTTGTCTCGCTGGTGGTAGCTGGAGCTGTTTCGCCGGTGGCAGCACTGGAGTTACTGTTGGGCGATGAACAGAGAAAGGCGGAGTGGTGACAGAGGGAGGACGAGTGGAGACAGAGTTGTTTTCATTTAAAGGAAAATGGAGAAGAGAGGAAAATCCATTGTTTTTTTTTCATTTTTTTATCCTGATCGTCCTCCTCTTTTTGACTGTGTGTAATTATATATATATATATATTAAAATGGTGGGGTCCACGGGTAGGGGGTAGTGATGTGTTGTCCAAAATTGATAGGAGGAGTGGTTAATTTTGTTACAAAAGAATAATTGGGGATTAGGTTTGTTAGTGGATTTGTTATTTTTGTATTTTTATGGGATATAATCATACGGGTGAGGGCACGTGGTAAGACAGGGATAAAAACGTGTAACTTGGGTCTTCAGGAGGGACAAAATTAGGTGTCTACAATGGTCAAGCAGCAACAAAATAGTACCAACTCCACAATACGATAAACCTCTCAAACAAATGACCAAAACCACTGCAACGGTAACAGCATCGCGTGACCCGACCCGACTAACTATAAAGATACCCAAAACCAACCCGTTTGTGGTTTTCCTTATGCGTCCCACCCAACTCATTCGTGAAAACCTAGAGGCTTCCGAAAATTGGTGAGTTGGCTCCTCCAACGTTTCAATTCCATAAACTTTAGGATAAGGGTAAGATTCAGGTACATATTTGGGCGTTTGTTGTTGGTTGGGAAAGAGATTCACTTTTTCCAATGGTAATTGGTCCACCTATTCGGAATCATCTGGGAGAGATTCCCAAATTAGTACATTTGTTGATGAATTCTCAAAGGAGGGAGGATTTTAGAATTTCAAATTATAGGGATCCTATGGTTCCCCCCATTTCCTTCTTCCATATAAGGGGGGCTTTTTTTAGAGGGGGGATTGGGAAATTTGGAGGGTTCTAGAATTAGGGTTCAGAAATTAGGTCCAAAAAATTTTTGGAGTTCGGATATTGTTCTAAGAGATTTTGTGGCTCAAAATTTCTAGGGTTTGGAAATTTGAGAGGTGAGGAACTTTGGATCCAAAAGGAAAAGGGAAGAAGAACCCTTGAGCATAAATCAGTCTCTGTTAGTGAAGAATTCTCATTTTTTCTAGTGAGTTCGTCAGCTAATCAAAGCTCCGAGTTGACTACGACGCATCTCCGGTGGTGGTGAAATACGACGCCAGCTCGTAGCCCATTTTACTACTCTATAAAAGGTAATATCATACACCATTTTAATCTTTTGATTGCTTCTTCTTCATCTCAACATTCTGTAGTAGAAAGCTATTATTTTAATGATCCTGCACTGGGTGTTCGCTGTAGATTGTTGATTGATTTTTGATTGAATGCTCTTATTTTGTGTGTTGCTTAAGTTTTGTATGGTTGATCCCATTAAAGTTTCGTGCTTTAATAGTTTTTGGGTTGATAGCATCTTGTTAGGTCTGTCTTTTACGTTAAAAGTTTTGTGCCTTGGATCTTGTTTCAAGTAATCGGTATCCCGTTGAGGTTGGTTTTGTCATTTAAAGTTCCATGCTTTGATCCTATTTTGGGCTATCTGAATTTTGTTAAGACTGGTTTCGTAGTAATTTTTCGTATTTTGGTTTGGTCTAATAAGTTTCAGGTTGTTGGAATCTTGTTTACCTGATTTTTATGGTTAAAGTTTCGCATTGCGATTTTGTTCAATATGTTTTGAGCTGTGGAATTTTGTTTACCTGTTAACCCTGCTCCCTTTGTTGTGGAATTGCAAAGTTTGAATCTTTGTTTCCTTTTGGAGTTTGTTTTAAGTCGGTATTTCGTTTGTTTGATCCCCGAAGAAATGCGATGGCTTTATTGTAAAAAAGAATGGATAGGGTCTCTTTGATGTCAAAAATCATTATGTCAAGTTTCATTGAAAAGGTTATGATCTTTTGTTTGTATGAACAGCTCTTATGTCAAGTTTCATTAATTCTTGCTTAAGTTGTTGATTTTATGTTAGTGTTTTCTATCCAAGTTGGTAAATTTAGGTAAAGTATGTCAATAATTCGTGTCCTTTTAAAGGAATGGTACAGTGAAGAGCTCTGTTTTATTTTCCCTGAAAAGAATGGTTCTTTTCTTAATGTCATGAATGGGTCGCTTTTGAAGTTTATTTTAACCCCCCAACTCTAGTGTACATCTCATTGATGGCTTGTTCTTGCTTACTAGAATTCTTAGAAATTTAGTCTTAAGCTCTTTATTTAGTTTATATGTGTGTCCATGTACCAGTGAGAGCCGTAATTGCGTGACTTTTTCTTGACTTTTTTCTATATCTTGACGTACTGTTTGCTATGTCATTTCAAATTACAATATTCTTTTTGTGTATTGATTTTGTTACGTCGCTTATATATATGGCGTTCTGTACTTTGGATATGCATATTAACCTCTCTTATTTTTGTTTCTTTCATGTGAATTGCTTGAGTCCTACATGGACTCTTTCCCTCTTACATATTCATCGCGGGCCAATGAGGCCCATCTTATTGAGTCAGCCTCAAAAGAAAGTCTAAAAGTCAGTCGCATGGCACACGGATACAAGGAGCCAAAGGAAGAGTGAAATGGGTTGAAATTCCATATTCGAAGCGACAAAGGGACTAAAAGTCTCCCTTTTGTTCATTCTTTCATATTATTTACTTGTCGTCTTTATCTATTTTATTTATTTATTTATTGCATTATTCATTCATTTCAGCCTCGAAGCCAAAGTTGAATTTAATATAGGTGGAGTAAGACTCGAGCCAAAGGCTCGTAAAATAGTTTAGGACAGGTGAAATGGTTCGGAAGCCCAACTAGACTAGGGCAGATCTCGTTGATTTGGGCCCAATGGCCTAAATCCTTTACTTTCTCATCCCTTCCCCTTTTATGTGTTTATTTGTTTATTAGTTTTGTTTAGACTTAGTTAAAATTCCTACTAAGTCGCCTAAATCTATTTTACACAAGTCTTTTAAAAAAAAAAAATCAAATCACTATTTCAGAAGTTAATCAAAAGATGTTTTCAAACAGTCCGAATAACCGCAAGATAGGGATGTTTTAGGTGCCTAACACCTTCCTAAAACGTTAATAGGAACCACTTAATCGAAATCTCTAACTTAAAATGATTTTACTGTTTTGAATCATTTTAAGTAACTCTCTAAATGTTTCTTAATTCCTTTTCAAAATTAAGTGGCGACTCTCTTTCAAAATTCAAAATTTCCGTAAAATAGAAATGGCGACTCTGCTTGGTCCTTGAATTTCCGTATTTTTTGCTTGACTAGATCAAACTCTGGATTTATCGGCAACTTATGCGACACAATACTGGTACTCAATCCCGACATATCATCATAGGACCAAGAAAACACGTCAATGTATTCCCGCAATAGGTGAATGAGTTCTCTCTTTTGTGCTTCCGCAAGGTGGACACTGACACTTGTTTCTTTGATTTCATCATGATCTCCGAAGTTGACTATTTCAGTTTCCTCTAGGTTGGGCTTCTCCCGGCTCTCAAACTCCTCTACATCTTCAACTAATTTTTTCTCATTACCTCCCTTCCAATCATCATCATTCCCCTTATTTTGTTCGTCTAAGCTTTGACATGAATGACATTGGCAGGTTTTGAGTTACTGTTACTGTAATAAACAAACAAACCAAGTTAGATGATAACAAGATAAAAATAAAATGTACGAATAGTGGTGTTTTAAAAAATAATCTAATTAATTATTATTATATTTTTTTTTTCAAAATAAGGGAAGGCCTTTTCATTAAAATTTGAGAGATAATTACAAACTATGGCTCATGACTCACGCAAACACAAGCCCATGCCATTTGAAAGCAGTAAAATACGAAAACAAAATTTGAGATGTAAAGGGTGGATCGCGGGGCCTCATCCGGATCATTATCGATTTTAAAAAACTATTAGTAATTGCCCTTTCATCTTCCACGATGGGTGATAGGTTATGAATGGAGTGGAGGCCCAGTTTTGCAAGGCCTCCACTGGTGCAATCTTCTTCACCCCACTGGACTTTGGGAAATCTTCTGGTACAGCATTGCATCCCTCGAACAGATTTCCTATTCCATCCCCAAGACCATCATCATTCAATATCTCACACACAGGAAATTACTGGTACAGGAGCGGTAAGGGCCTAAGCAGACTTGCCTCTGACTTATTCTAAATCTCATCCTCCTTTGTAGGCCGATATCTTAACCCATACTTAGAGGCCTTCTCTGGGATCATAATAGGCTCAATAATTCCTTACAGACTCTTACCCAAACCCCGACCAGGATCGAATCCATTTCTTAACATTACCTTCGCAATCATTTTGTAGACAGAAGGCATTGGCTTTTTGAGCATTAGATCCTTCTCCACAGCATTTACAATTTCCACCGTATAGAAACTACTACCCTTTGGAGCATCTTCAATCACCGGCACATAACCATTGGGATGATCCGCTCGGCTTCCTTCCCCTTGGATGACTATTTTATGATCCTCTCAAATGAACTTCAATAGTTGATGAAGAGGTGATGAAATGGCCTTTGCACCATGTATCCATGGTCTTCCCAAGAGCAGGTTTTATCTAGGATAAATATCCATGACATGAAACTTATTTTTGAACTCAGCAGGTCCCATTTGGATGTACAAATCAATTTCTCCTATGGTATCTCTCTGCCCTCCATTAAATGCTCTTACATTTATGTGGCTTTGACGAATTTTTTCCAAATCATATCCCATTTAAACCAATGTGGAGAGAGGACAAATGTTCACACCAGATCCGTCGTCTATCAATACCTAATTAATCGCATAGTCTCAGCAAATAACAGTGATGTGCAAGGCTTTGTTGTGCATAGCTCCCTCAAATGAAAACTCTTCATCACTGAATGATATGCGAGGATTCCCCATAATATTTCCTATCATAGTAGCCAGGTTCTCAACACTCGTTCCTGTCGGAACATACGCTTTATCCAAGACCTTCGTAGAGCTTGTCGGTGGTATTGTGAACTCATTAATAATGCCAAAATGGAAATTTGGGTTGGAGTCTTCTCTAAATGTTTGACAATTGAATAGTTTTTTGATTGCATACGCCTTCAAAATTCCTCAACCTCCCCTTTAGAGATTGGCCCTTTTTGTTGATCAATTCTTTAGGGATGTAGCATTGTCCCGATCGCGTCATCCCTTGGGCAGCAGCGGTCTGTACAATAAATTCCTTCCTTAGTGGGGAAGTGTACACTTGTATAGGGGTCGTCATCATTATAAATGGGGCTTTCTCGTTGACACTTAAGGTAGCCACAACTCTCTCTATCTTTTCTACCTCTTCTGTCTTTTTGCACTTTTCCGAATTCACCTTAGTAATAGTCTTGCCAAACGCCCATCCTCCTTCTATTTCAATCATGTAAACTGTAGGTCCCCCATGATTAGGCAATGGGTTACTGTTGATATTTGGCATCGGTGACTGAAGCGTGATGACCTTTTGATCAATCAGATCTTGGATCTTATATTTCAAGGTAATACAGTCCTTGGTACTGTGCCCTGCTGCTCCTGAATGATAGGCACAATTTTGATCAGGATGATAAAATCGAGAGTTGGGATTGACAGGATTTGGCTGGATCGGTTGCAAATAACCAGCATTCTTCAATCTTTCAAATAGTTTGGTGTGACTTTCAGCCAGCGGTGTGAAGTTTCGGGGAGGTTTCTTTTTTATATTTAGACGCGGAGGGTTATAATGATTCTGATTTGCAGGAGGAGGCATTTGATGATAATTAAGAGGTGCTTAAATATTTGTTCGGTTATTTGTAAGAGTGGATTGGACATGAGGATGGTAATTCGGCGGTGGACCTTGATATTGGGGAAAAATATTTGGCTTTGGAGCTTGGAATAGGGATTGGACATTTGGGAGTGGAGCTTGGTACTGGAGTTGACTATTTGGGAGTGGAGTTTGGTATTGGGGTTGGGTGTAGAATACATTCTGAAAGTTTGGAGACGGCGGAGAAGAGAAAATATTCCTAGAGTTGAACCTCTTTTTCATTTTTGCAATAGAATCAGCAGAAACCGTGCCTATATCCTCTTTTTTATTCTTCGAGAACATAGCGGTTCCGGACGATTTTGGGTCTTGATAATTTTTCCTGTATGAATACCTTCTTCCAATGATTCTCCTATTTTTACCAAATCTACAAAAGTTGCCCTGACAGCGGACACCATCCTGGTATAATATTCTCCTTCTTGAGCGCGAGAGAACAAAAATACCATTTCTTCCTCAGACATGGGGGGTTGCACTTTGGCAACTTCTTTCCTCCAACGAAAAGCATAGTCGCGAAAACACTCATCACTTCTCTGTTTTATCCGATCTAGTGAATATCGGTCAGGGACTATTTCAATGTTAAACGAGAACCTGTCAAGGAAACCCTTGGCCAATGCTCTCCAACTAATCCATGTTTTCAATTCCTGAGACATGAACCATTCTAAGGCTTCGCCACTTAAACTCCGGTTGAACAAACGCATCAATAATGCTTTATTTTTTCCTAACCCTACCATTTGATCACAATAACTTCTCAGATGGGTCATTGGGTTTCCGGTACCATTGAACACTTCAAACTTGGGGTCCTTGTACCCTTCTGGTAGATCTACTCCAGGGTGAACACATAAGTCATCTACCCTAAACTGTCGTGGTCCCTCACTCCATGAGATTCTTTGATCCTCATGATCTCTTCATTCATAGCTAGCAACTTCATCTCATGCTCGATCCTCCACTCTTTCTCCTTCTCTTCGTAATGGTCCATCTCGAGATTAGGAAGGGGATTATAAATGTCGGGGGATATGATGGCATGAGGAGGATTTGGAAGGGAGGCTTGATTTGCAGATGAAAGGGAGTAGGTTGGTAGGTGGGGAGGAATTTTTAAAATTTAGAAAGGTTTTATGGAATTTGCGAGTAGTTTGGTGGCATCTGAGAAGGATTTTGTGAATTTGGAAACGAATTTGGTGGATTTAGGGATAAATTCAATAGAAGATTCAGGGATTGATTTTGTGGATTTAGGAGTAATCTTGTGGATTTGGACACGAATTTTGTTGATTTGCAAATGGGTTCTGGAGATTTAGGGATGGATTCGGAGATGGGTTTTATGAGGGTTAGAGATGGATTTTGTGGATGGGAAGCATCTGGGTTATTTTCACGATTGGTATTTGGGACAAGTGGAGGGGAAGAGACGGATGATATGTTATTTGGCTGATCCCTGAGAATAGGCATACTAAGGAAAGGGATTTGGAGTGGAGTCCCGTGTCCTCCTGGAGCGGGAACATTAACAGTGATGGCCAGATGATCCAAATCTCGAGTACGATTTATTTCCTCTTAAATCATTTTAATCTTTCTTGCGAGTTCCGCAATTATCTCACTCTGCTCCACTATTACATTGTCCCTGATGGTCAAGGTGTTTTCTTCATCATTTCCACTCATTATTGAATGATGGTCAGATAATGGGATTTTGTGCCCTTTTGACCAGGTGAAGTAGGGATGTTCTGCCAACTTATATCAACACGGAGTAGTTTCTATTATGTGTAAAGTAAAACACCTCAAAGGTAGACGTGTTAGTTTCCGTATGTGATAAGTAATGCAAAATATTTGACAAGAAATAACGTAGAGTTGTTTGAGTCATAGCCAAATTCATCCATAGGAGCACAGCGGATAAACTTTCCTTTGATCCAAACACACACACACAAAAGCACATAAGACAATTATATTACACAAAATATTATAATAATGTGTATCCTAACTGGGGTGACCCTTTTTGAGCCAAGGGTTCAGGCCTAACAATTTGAAGAAATTATATGTTTCCTTAAAGTCAATCCATTATCCCCCAACTTATATAGACACGAAAAGGGCATAAATTCCTACAAAAGATAACAAAAGAGGGATACAATATTTAGGGGAAAATGGAAATAACATGAAAGAAGATAAGTTCCCACGCAGGGGAAATAGAAAAACTAGCTATCAGAGGCTCCTTCGTCTACCTTTTCCTCCTTTGCCTTGTTCACCTCCTGTGCTATTTGATACTTATTGATGATCAGATGACTCCCGCATAATTGTGTCTTGCTGTCGTAAGTCATTTTTCCTATACTATCGAGTTAAGAGGCCATGTTATCATCCAAATCGATTAAACACTGACTAGCATCATCAGCCTCTTGCCTAGCTCTTTTCAACTCTTCCCTCAACATACGTATTGTTAAAGCATCTTCTACATGCATCTGTTGGTGTGCGATTTCACGTTTCTGAAACTCATCCTAAAGCCTGTGGAGTTAGATCTGATGCTCGGATTCTACATCCACAACTCGAGTAGGCACGTTCGGCCCCAGAATCAATGCTCCGGTGAGGCTCTTTTTTAACCACTCCTTGTAAGTATCGCTGACTTCAGTTTCATACCCTATACGGAAAGAGACTTTTGTCCACCTTCTTCTTCTCCATCTGCTTATCATGTAGTCTTTGAGTGGGGGCTCGCTTTCATCATATTCGGTAAAGAATCTGAGCATAGAATCGATTTGAGGCGTCTCCTGCTTGATCTAGAATTGCCTAAGAACTCTGCCAGGATTGTAGGGACGGGTTCCCCTAAGACCCAGAAGCACTAGAAAAGGCCACTCGCCCCCTCGAATAATGTATTTCCCTGAATGAAGAAAGTTAATGGACCATTGGACATCGTCATCTCTTAATTCTCCAAGAGTCTTAAACCAAAATTCATGAGATGCTTCCCTTTTGAACTTGTGTAAAAACAACCATATGTCGTGCGATTCTAGCAGATTCCTCCTTGTTTTGTGGTCAGATTATGCCGTTCTAGGATTTTTCACCAAATGTATCATCATCCACCATTGTCATATAAGGTTGCAGCCTTAAAAGAAATGATTCTCGACTTAACATCTTCCCAAAGTGTGATATATGTCGGCGATAATCATGGGAGCTAAGTTGTGGAATACCTTTTTAGAATTATACTCCGTTCCAAAGAAGAGTGCATGGGTCACTGAGAAAACCCTTGGATGAATTGTGTAATTTTCCCCTTGTGGGAACACTATGGTTCCAAGTAGGCCTACCACAAAATGGAAGGACAAATGCAAAGGCTCTCGTCTCCTTCTATTTTGCTTTTGACACAAATTTATGCCCAAATTTATGAAAAGCATTGAATCTTCTTAACCGATGATACAACTCACAAAAAGTGATATTTGCTCCATCACGTTCTCCTAGCCAGGTGTCATCGTCAGTTAAAATACCTGCTTGATCTTTTGACGATCCCACACAATCGAGACTAAAATGTTCTTATCAGGTGTATCCCTTCTCTTAAAACACATTTTCATACTCTCGTAACAAATCAATACATCTTTAATGGTAGGAGTCAATTCAACATCCCCGAAGCGAAATACTATATTCTAATCATCCCAAAAAATTGTTAGTACATGGATTATTTTGGGCAAGCGTCCATCTCAATCAAAGAAGGGAGATGCCCGATTGTGTTCTAAAAATCTTTCTTTCTTCTGCGCTCATGTGATACCACCATAGTTTCAAGAAATCATCAGGTTTAGTAACCATCTTGAACTTTTCGTGAGAATGTAGTTAAGCCATATCCTACACGAAAGCAGACAAAGATAAGCCTTCCCCCGACCCCAAAGTGTAATGGATTGAATTATACAAGCATATATTTTTTCAACACATAAATATGATTCGTCTGTAATTGACTCAGGTCAATCGACGCAGGGAGGGTTTTCTAATGGGCCCAATACCCCACTCGGGTATTGGGTCATCCTAGGCTCATGCCTAAAATAAGGTTTTGGTTTAGTTCTATTCTCGGTGTCTAGAGTGGGTTTGAACACTGGTTCTCAAGCGGACAACTTGAGTTTGAAAATACAAACAACCATCAGATGACTCACGTGCTAATAAGTCATTCGTATTTCCAACATATTTTTCAAAATTGAACAACTGGGGTCGGGACATCCACGAAACCCCAAAATAGTTTAAATAATGCAGGAATATGCCATGAGATGTGATAATTGAACATTACAGAATCAAAACACATAAACACATAAACAGTTAATCAAAAGACAATCAAACATTTGGTTAAAACCTAGTTAAAGAATCCCCAGCAGAGTCGCCATTTCTGTTTTGCAGAAATTTTGACTTTTGAAAGAGAGTCGCCACTTAATTTTGAAAATGAATTAAGAAACCTTTAGAGAGTTACTTAAAATGATTTTCCTATTTTGAATCGTCTTAAGTAACTTTCTAAAGGTTTCTTAATTCCTTTTCAAAATTAAGTGGCGGCTCTCTTTCAAAAGTCAAAATTTCCGCAAAACACTTAGTAAAATAGGTAGTTTGGTTGGAAAACCGTTGATGGTCGATGAACACACTGAGAAGAAGGTGGAACTAAGTTTTGCTCATTTACTAATTGAGGTGGATATGGAATCAACTCTTCCAGATATAGTGTGGTTCAAGAATGAACGAGGGATGCTAGTGGAGAAGAAAGTTTTATATGATTGGAGACCAATCCTTTGTTAGTATTGTACGAAGTATGGTCACAAAGAATCAGAGTGTAGAAAGAGGAATGCAAGGAAGAAACCAACAGGCTGTTAAGGAAGAAGGGGAAATCACACCACAACAACAAAGTAATGTAGCTCATGCTTAGGTCAAGAAATCAGAAAAAGAGACAATGCAGAACCAAATGGAAGTGAAGACAAGTATACAAGATAAGGAGAATACAGGGGGATTGCAAGGGAGGTGTATTATTCCGGTGCATACAAGACAAGTAAATAAGCAGCAAGGCACCCAAGTGTTAAGTCCTAATACTTTTCAAACTTTATCTGAGGCAGGTCCAAGTCCTGTACTACCAACAGTAGATACGAGGTGGTATAAATCTTCCCAAGTTGGGGAATGGCTAACATCATATGCTGGAACATAAGGAGGCTAAATGCCCCGAATAAGCAAAGTAAAATGCAGTCTCTTTGCAAAAAACAGTCTGTAGGTTTGATTGGTTTGGTGGAAACTAAGGTCAAGGTGAATAATTGAAAGATAATTCGTAGTAAAAAAAATAGTGTATGTACCTTAATTTGTTGTAGCAAAAGTGTTAAATTTGCTAATGACACAATCGCCCCAAGTCAATCTTCGTCTCTCTAGGAAACGGAGTGTTGATTCACAAACTAAAAGCCTCTTTTTGGATTTTTGTTGATATTTTTGTTATTTTCTGTACAATTTTGTTTTCACTCATCTGTCTTCTTTTTCAAGAGGAAGAAGTGTATATGTACAGGAGTATGTGGGTGGATAACAGTTACTCAGTAACTGTTCCCCCTATTTTTCAAAATTCAAATTGCTCCCTGCTTATCTTCCATATATCAGATAATTAAAACAATAAAGGTCGGGTCAGGTCGGTCCACATGGGCAACCCATGACCCATAATCTAAAATCTCCCACTTCGTACATGGTGGACTAGACCCACACCAGTACGATATCAATAAGTCACCAATTCATACTACAAATAGTCCATGTGACTTGTGAGCATCATGAGCTTTTCCTATAAGGTTTAACAAGTTGCATCAAGGAATAATCACATATGGAAATATTCTCTACTAATATGAGGATACTAATACTCACAATACCCCAGATATCATTCACTACTTCAGTAGTCACTAATCCGATCCCTCATCCTCTTAAAAAGGTGAACTGGAGTTCATGATTAACTTTATATACGTAATTACACTTGACTCTTATATGGTTAGTGCAATAGATAGACGGCTTGTGTAAACAAGTTAAAATATTCATTTTAATTGTCTTCTCTTTCTGCTCGAATCTATCTGCTTCAAATCAAGTGCTTTCTTAAACATACATTGCATTGACGAATCTCTCATGGCTATTAGTAACATGCTAAAGTAGCAACACCGATCGAAAGTTCAAGAAACAGTTAAAGGTCTAAGGGTATTTCAATGAAAAGTCAAAATAACGTGGTAGGAAACACGTGCTATGATGTTATCACCTTATATTGGTGCGTGTATGTCTCATTCTTTTAGTCATTCAACATCGTACAGATCTAGGTATAGACACCTCTAAATGTCCAACCTGAGTTTCTTTCTTTAATAATCCTCAAATCCATATTATTCCAGAAACTCAGATCTGGCTTTACAAAATAAGCCATTATCTTATGGTGGAACCTTTCTCTTCACGTTCCTCGGCATAAGAGGCGACTGCTCATGCGAGAGAGCCAATATTGCGACTTGTTCGACACGCTATATTAATAAAACACATTTTCTCATGCATATGAGATTGAACATAAATTCAAGATTCTTATATTGGCAATGATTACAATCAAGTTATCTACAATACATAAACACATTCATATCCTACATAATCCTAGAGTCATAACATGTTTCTCAAACAAGTCTCTAGATATCTCCTTAGTAAAGGGATCAGCTATCATTTCTCGTGTAGGAATGTATTGTAAATTTATTTCTCCACTTGCTACTATGTCTATTATAAAGTTATACTTCATATCAATGTGCTTGGTCTTGCTGTAATATTTAGGATTCTTCATATATATGATAGCCACTTGAGTGTCACAATATAAAATCATGGTACCTTTAGAATTCTTTGCGATGTTCAAATTCTCAAAGAATCTCTTGAACCAAACAGCTTTTTGTACTGTAGATGCACAAGCCACAAATTTTGATTCCATATTTGGCAGGGTTGTGCAAGTTTGTTTCTTACTTTTCCACAAAATTACACCACTATTTAGCAAGAATGCATAACCAGAAGTTTATTTTCTATCATACCAGTCACTAGCCCAATCAGCATCTGTATAACCTTTTATGGATAAATCAGATCCACTATAGCATAGTGAATAATTAGCAGGTCCCTTCAGTTATCGAAAGATTCTCTTTACTGCTTTCCAATAATACCTTCCAAGATTAGATTGATACCTGCTAATCAGACCTACGACATAATAAATTTCTAAACGAGTACACATCATAGCGTACATCAAACTCACAACTGCATTGAAATATGGTACTCGCGACATGTCTTCTTTTTCTTTTTCAATCTTTGGACACATTTCAAAGCTTAAAGTTTCACCTCTTGCTATAGGAGTATCCATGGATTTGCAACTATTCATTCAAAAATTTTCCAAAATTTTCATTATGTATGTTTCTTGAGATAGACTCAAAATTTTCTTGGAACAGGCTCTTTGAATTTTAACACCCAATATATAGTCTGTTTCACCCATATCTTTCATGTCTAATGACTTTGAAAGTCATGACTTAACAGTTTTTACATACTCTAAATTATTTTCAGCTAATAAAATATCATCCACGTAAAGCGAAAGAATCACAAATATTTCATTGAACTATTTCACATAGATGCAATGGTCTTCATCGATCATGGTGAAATCAAATGAAATCACTTTCTTATGAAATCTCAGGTACCACTGTCTTGAAGATTGCTTAAGGACATATATTGATCTGTTTAATTTTCAAACATTCTTTTCTTAGCCTTTAACAATAAAACCTACAAGCTGTTCCATGTAGATTTCCGCTTTTAGTTCTCTATTGAGAAAAGTGATTTTTCACGTCTATTTGGTGTAATTCTAAATCTAAATGTGCAACTATAGCCAAAAGCAATCGAATTGAGGTAAATTTCACAACTGGTTAAAAAGTTTCCTCATCGCTTTTATCCATTTATCTTTTTCAGGACTCGATAAAGTCTCAGTCATAGAATTAGGTTCATCCAATTCTGTGGGAGATACCAGGAAGACATAATCCCCAATCTCATAAGATCATTTAGGCACATCTTTTCTGGTACTCTTATGTAATTGAAGTTCAAATTCTTCAATAGAATTTTGGGATTCACAACTCCCACTTGGACTAAGAATATCAATTGAATTATCAAGCATATCCTGCGACATTATTTGATCATCTGAATTCAACATTTTGTAAATATGCTCATTTTTCTTTATTTCATTCCTTTTTGAAAAATCATTTTCCAGTAATGTGACATCTCGTGATTCAATTTCAGTAGTACTTCCATCTTCCAATTCACCAATGAACATATATCCTTTGGAGTGTTCTGAGTATCTTATGAAGAAACATTTCTTTTCTTTTGGACTTGGTTTTTCAAACTTACCAAAATGATCTTTAATATAAGCATTACAACCCCAAGGTCATAGATCATTAAAGTTTGGTTTATTACCAGTCCATAGTTCATAAGGAGTAGAATATACTAATTTAGAAGGCACTTTATTCAATATATAGGCCGCTGTTAATAACGCATCTCCCCAAAAAGAGATTGGTAAATTTGTCTGCACCATCTTAGACCTTGTCATATCCAAGAATGTTCTATTCCTTCTTTCGGCTACACCATTTTGTTGAGGTGTATAAGGAGTAGTCAATTGTCTAATAATGCCTTTTTCAATACACAGTTCTTCAAACTATTTTGATAGATATTCACGTCCTCTATCAGTTCTTAATGCCTTTATACTTTCGTCTTATTGATTCTCAACTTCTTCATATATCTTTTGAAGCATTCAAGTGCTTCTGATTTATGAGATATCAAATAGACATAACCAAAATGCGTTAAATCATCAATGAATGTAATGAAATATGAAGCACCAATCCTTGCCCTCATATTCATTGGACCACAGATATCAGAATGGATTAATTGCAATGGGAATTCAGATCTTTTAGTCTTTCAAAATAGTACGTGTAATCTTTCCAGCAAGACAATTTTCATAAGTTGGCATTTCAATTTTGGAGAAAGAACCTAGATGTCCTTCTTTTGCCAATCTATTTATTCGGTCTTGCCTTATATGACCCAATCTAGTATGCCATGTAATTATATCAACATCATTATTACTAGAATAACATGACATTACACAATGTTCAATATAATAGTAATAAGTTGAAGGATTACAATATAGAACAATAAAGCGATCATAATGATGTCCAAAACCGTAAAAAACATTCGAGACACTACCTGAACCTGTTGCTCATTCGAGAGAACGTGACCGGCACTTTTGAGTTGAACTATTATATTCAACATCACCCTAAGGTGTTTTTGATGTTTTGATCATGACACTTCTTGTAAGTGTCAAATTTGATAGTCAACTGTCTGAGGCAGATAGCAGAAGTACCCCCATATGTTCCTCGCAAGTGTGCCCAAATGGCATTGGCAGTAGAAAATTCCTCACACTCATGTATGAGGTCATCAACCACAGAACTTACAACGATTCCAGATGCAATGGAATCGGCCTTTTTTCAAGCCTTATAAGCTTCAAGTTTTCTTCTGTGTTGTGCAGTATTGTCCTCTTCTGGTAGACTTAAGACATGGTTAACACCTTTAAGAGCGTTTTGCTCTTTCAGTACATACCACATCTTACGATTTCAAATATTGTAGTTGTCTCCATTTAGTTTTTCTCCTTTGTTCAAGTCATCAATTATGCTTTTTGATGTCATGTCTGTTATTAAGATACAATTACACGAGTGTGTTATCATTATGCATTAAATTACACATTTAAGCAAATCATTTCACCTAAAGGTTTCATGTTAAGTGTAAAATCGAACGAACACTTAAGAATCCAATCATCATATACGAACTAAACACTTAACCAAAATTAGAAATTAATTTCTTAATGTGTCTTCAAAAGAATATGGAGCAAACATGAAAATAATGGGTTGCCTCCCATCAAGCATTTGGTTTAACATTATGGCACGACACTTCTTTACTCTTATTTATTAGGATGATAGCTTTCAATTAAGTCCTTTTAAACTCAAATAAATGAATGAAATTCACGTAAAAAGAGATAAACAACTTAATATATATAATATAAAGTTAATAAATAATTTCATGTTACAAGTCAATCTAAAAATAAAAGTCATTCCACAACTATTCTAGACGACTTATGTACACCCAAAAAGGCTCGCTAGGCCAAATCTTGTGGTAAAAATCAATTAATCTCTTGTCCCAAGGATCACAGAGAGAATTTGCTAATATAGCTAATGCTTCCCAATCCGAGACTTCTACATAATTTTCTAGTTCTACACCCATAATTTTCTAGTTCTACACGTTTCATTTCAAACAGATGTATAAAACTAGCAACACTAATGTTAGGTAACATCTTAAAAGACTTGAACTCTTTCAATTTCTTTTCTCTTTACCCTGGTATAGCCGTTTCATTCCATAACAGATTTTGTGTTGCCCTGGGAACACCATTTCGTATGATCTCACGGCCTCAAAAACATGCCCTTCGACGACGTGCTCTTCTACCTTGTCTCTTTACTGGACATCCAGAACTCCCACTTGGAGTGATTCGAGTTTGTCCCCATTCAGCCATTTCTGAAATAGGAACCAAGAAACAATAAGAATGGATTTACCACTCAATGTGATACTTATGTCATAATTCATCATAGAAGACAAAATCTGTTAAAATTATTATGGACTAATTAAGGAAAAAAAATATCAAGTCTAATCCAACCACTTATTTATTTAAAATTATAAAAGAACTCACTATGCCACCTTAATAGGATATTTTCATGTTAATTACCCAAAAAAAAAAAAACAGAAATCCCAAAAGAAATTATATATAAATTACTACACATTTTTTTAATTAAGTGACTAAAATGCAATGCACAGCACTTTATCTATTTTCATAAACACTAATAGTAATAAGGATCAGCAGGTAACAAGCCACCTTTTTCTATTTTTTTTTAATAAAGTGCACATTACAACACTTTCTTTCACAAACTTGCATATAGCACAGCACACACAATTATTAAATTACACAATTTAGTTACTTTTTCACCTACAAACTGTGCATAGGCACAAGTTCCTGTAACAGCACATAAGACCCCTTTTGTTCATCCGAAGAAAACAAAAAAGATGAAACTTAAATTAAATTTCAGATCTGATCTTAACACTTTCTAATCTTATTCTATAACAGAAGGTAATTTTGTTGATTCAAGTCGGGTTTAAAATTCCGGTCTTTTATCTGTGATTTATTTCTAACAATAAAGCCATATTCAATTTCAATATATATATTTTTTATAAGAATATGAATCAGTCATATTTGATCGAGATTGGGGCTTTTTAAACCTGTCTCTGATGCCATTGAAAGTAAATTCGTAGTAAAAAAAAAGTGTATGTACCTTAATCTGTTGCAACGAAAGTGTTGAATTTGCTACTAACAGAATCGCCCCAAGTCATCTTTCGTCTTTCTAGGAAACGGAGTGTTGATTCACAAACTAAAAGCCTCTTTTTGGATTTTTGTTGATGTTTTTGTTATTTTCTGTACAATTTTGTTTTCACTCATCTGTCTTCTTTTTCAAGAGGAAGAAGCGTATATGTACAAGAGTGTGTGGGTGGATAACAGTTACTGAGTAAGTTCCCCCTATTTTTCAAAATTCAAACTGTTCCCTACTTATCTTCCATATATCAGATAATTAAAACAATAAAGGTCGGGTCAGGTCAGGTCGGATCGGTCCACATGAGTGACCCATGACCCGTAATTTAACAATAATAACTAACTGGACACACCTTATCACACATGCTTTGGTTTCTATCAGTCACTTTGATTCCCTTTTGAAAGCGGAAATTTGGTCAATGTGTACTATTGGTTATTCTGGTCACTTTATTTTTTTGTCTATATTGGAATTTGAATCTAAAATCTCAAGTTCTCAGCCCACGTACTTCATTGACTGTTAAACCGCACACTTAAATGTAACAAAGCTAAAAGTCATTGCAAGTATTGTCTTCTTGAATAAAGATAAAAAAAAAATGGTGGTATTTTAGGCATTACACAATTTCTTTCTTGAAGAAACAATAAAGATATTATGTCGAATCCAGCCCACATACAGTTAAAAGGATATTACCCCTATCTTTACAAAAATTGAAAAAGTGTTTCTAATAGACCTTCGATTCAAATAAAGCACATCAAAAATTCAAGTATATCAACAAATACAGTAGTGCCTACCCCACAATTAATGGATTTATAAGAAATCTTCTCTTCCTATGAATAGAGTTCAATTTTCTTTCGATAAAGTTGTCTGTTTGACACCATATTTTTCAATTTTCATCATTGAACAGGATATTGAGACATACAAAAATAGACATAAGAAAAAACATTACCAAGCTGTAGAACACTACAACCAGAAATACCTTCCCTTAATTCACTCTCTTAGATATTGACTCAAGAAACCACAACATCATGGATAAGATTCTTCTATCATTAATTAAGTCTACTGACTACTGTGGGAAGTCAATCGGTACTGATGGGCCCATCGTGTGCCCATCAGTATCTTTAGATGATCATAATGAATTGCAGATCGACCAAAATATTCTCAAAATATCATATTTAAATTATAGAGAGACGTTTGTCACTTTCATAATTTTTTCTTATATATTGGATAAATGCAAAATCTAAGATTAAATTTTTATATTTACCAATTCTTTCAAAAGCTTTGTATTATAATGAGAAATAAAATATTTATCCCTCATTCGATGAACAATGTAAATTATAAAGTACGAAATTATATGATGTTTTAAGCTTCTTATGAAAGTCCAAATATGGCTTTGTTTATGATTTTAAAGGGTTGGACGGGGTAAAGAGTCGATAAGGTTTTATGATAATGATTTTTAGTATGATATGGATGACTTGCAAGTCTTGGCATGACAATATCAAAATGTGAATGTCTTAATGAAAGACTCTATGGATAAATGCTATGGATAATATTTTAATTGGTTTTAAGGAGATTTATGTAGTTCACCGAGAAGGTGTAGTCCTTGTGACCCAACACTCAAAACTGTGTTTACCGACGTAGAAAGGTCCCTGTCCTAAAAAGTGAATGGCTATTGTATGCTTCTTAGCATTGCAGTCTATGTTGATGTTATGATTTGTCAAATACATTATCTCAATTCATACGGCAAACATGGATTGGAGCATCGCCAGTTGGGGAGAAACACAAAAGTTTTTCTTTTAAAAGTTAAAAATAGTAGAGAGGAAGACTTAAATGTATACTAAGTCAATAATGAATGAGACTTAAGAGTAAAAGAGTCTGTTCTTTTACTAGTTGTTACATCCTAATGAAAAAGTCAAATTAAAATTGGAAAAAATTATACGTGAAGTGTCTTTCATTTGAAATTTCTATGATGGATATGAACCAACAAATTTATTTAATTTCAGTATTTCTTAAAAGAACGTTTGTTGTAGGAAAAAATACTTAGAAAGAAACTATTTTCTCCACACAAATGGACCTATCATATGTAATTTCTATGAATTAGACTGGTTGTCACGACCCGAGTCAGGGCCCTGTTCGCGACGGGCATCCCGAGCCACAAAGGCCCGAGAGACCCCCCTTAGCCCATCCACTAGTGATATTTTCCACTCTGGGCCTAGGCCCTCACGGCTTTAAAATGCGCTACTGGGGAGTAAGGCTTTCTTACTTATGTACCCAGCATCCCTCCTGTGTTTTACCGATGTGGGACTCCTTCCTAGGTTGGGGTGTTACATACACTCCCCCTTATGGACACAGCGTCCTTGTTGAGGCTTGCCCCACCTAATGGAATTTGCATAAACTTAGGACTGAGGTTTGCCCTGCCTTACCGGGATTTTTCTACACTCAGTTTGAACTCTGACCCACATCGACAAGGCTGACACATTCTTGTTACGACCCCCGAGAGACCCCCTTGGCCCGTCCACTAATGATATTGTCTGCTCTAGGCCTAGGCCCTCACGGCTTTAAAAGTATTTGCAATTGAACTCTTTCTTCTTCTTTTTTAAGAGTAAAATACATATTTTCTTTCATTGCATAAATATTCTTTTAAAATATTTTTGTCTCTAAACTACAAAATATTATGAGTATCATTTTACCTAATCTCACCTCTTTCTTCTATGAATGGTACACCAAAGATTTTGGATCTAAGCCCTTAATAAATAAAGAAATGTCTTATTAACTAAATGTCTCTGTATTTATATGTTACCAATTGATTGTTGGGTTCAAGATTAAAGTGTGAATGGAAAATGAAGGGAATCAAGTGGAGAGATACACTCAAATTGGAAAGTGTACTCAAAAATGAAAAAGTCTACTAATTCTCCCACATTGGTAGGAGAAGGAAACTCTCAAGTGTTTATATTAAGGAACACTTACTCCACATGGTAAGTGAAGCAAGAATCAAGAGGTGTCTCGCGCCTTCGTTGTTGCTCAGCTTCGGATTTAGATTTGGATTAGAGTAGAAGATACACTGTATCAGAAAAAGGCATGACAGTTTGGATGGTTGTGGCTGTTCAGAAAAGACACACATTTTTTGATGAACAGACATGACTGTTCAGAAAGGATATACCTTTTCGGAGAACCATTGCCACCTTTCAGAAGGGGCACCTAATGGCTATATAAAACTGCATTTTTTCATAGGTTTAGACACAAAAAAAATTCTTCATTAAAACACTTCTTGATTTTCGAAATACTCCATGTGATCATCTAATCGTTCAGTGAGTTCGAAGAGAATTTGATCATTAGAGGTACCACTATAGTCGGATTGTTAGGCCATTTTATCTTTGGAGAAAAATTTCATAACCTTGGGTACTTGAACGGACATGACTGTTCAGAAAGGATATACCTTTTCGGAGAACCATTGTCACCTTTCAGAAGGGGCACCTAATGGCTATATAAAACTGCATTTTTTCATAGGTTTAGACACAAAAAAAATTCTTCATTAAAACACTTCTTGATTTATGAAATACTCCATGTGATCATCTAATCGTTGAGTGAGTTCGAAGAGAATTTGATCATTTGAGGTACCACTATAGTCGGATTGTTAGGCCATTTTATCCTGGGAGAAAAATTTCATAACCTTGGGTACTTGAGGGGAATTATTTCCTTAAGGACATTCCGTGAAATCCGGGGACTTGGCCTTTTCTGCTTCATCTATTTTTTCTATAAAATTTTGAAAACACACTTCTTTGAAAGGTCTTTTTGATCTTTTATTGAAGGTGTTGCATAACTTCATAAGTGTTCTTGTTTTATACTTGAACTTGTTTTAAGGTTGTTGTGACTAAATACAGATTTTGTGTACCCGAAACAACATTGATAACAAGTTGAACAAGTGAAATACTATTAAATGTATTTGTGATAATTATAAATTACATATTTATTAAGTTTTTTTGACAAAATACTATCAGTCATCAATAAGAAGTACGTTATGTTGTTGTATCTTGCATATTACTTTTATTTTTTTCCTTTGCTTTGATTTTCTTTTCTATCACCTATAATTAATTGTCAATATACACTCATTAGTCACATCAAAAAGACATAAGTCCAATCTCTTAAACTTAATCCATACTGACGTTTGTGATATGAAGTCAATACCATTTCGTGGTGGGAAAAAATATTTTATAACTTTTATTGATGATTACACTAGATACTATTATGTCTATTTGCTAAATAGTAAGGATGAATCAATAGATGCGTTTAGGCAGTATAAAATAGAAATTAAAAATTAGTCAGAGAAAAAAATTAAAACGATAAGAAGTGATAGGGACGAAGAATATGAATCTCCCATTGCAGAAATATGTGTAGAGAATGAAATTGTCCATCAAAATACGGCCCCGTATTCACCTCAATCTAATCGAATTACCAAAAGGAAAAACCAAACCTTGAAGAAAATGATGAATGTCTTACTTATAAGTTCAGTTTTACCGCAAAACTTGTGGGGGAAGCTATTCTTACAGCAATCTGAATACTCAATAGAGTGCCCCATAGTAAGACACGATCAATTCCATATGAAAAATGGAAAGAAAGGAAACCCAACTTGAAATATTTCAAGGTGTGGGGGTATCTAGTGAAGGTTCAAGTTCTTATGCCTAAAAGAGTAAACATAGGACCTAAGACGGTGGACTGTGTGTTCATAGGATATGCAAAAAATTATAAAGCATGTCAGTTGGTTCATAAATCTGAACTTCAATGAAAACATGGTAATTAAATCAGATAATGCTAAATTTTTTAAACATATTTATCCGTCTAGACATGAATAGTCTAGTGGGGGATCTAAACAACCTTGAGATGAACCAAGTGGCATGCGAAGTTTGACCAAACTATATTGGAAAACGGGTTCAAGATAAATGAATGTGATAAATGTGTTTACATTAGAGAGACTCCAAATCACCAAGTTATTGTTTATTTGTATGTGGATGATATGTTGATCATCAGTAGAGATATTTCTGACATAAATGCTACGAAACGAATGCTTGAGAGCAAGTTTGAAATAAAAGACCTTGGAGTTCCGGATATAATCTTAGGAATAAGAATCCATAGAACTCCAGAAGGGTTGGCATTGTCACAGTCTCATTATATCGAAAAGGTATTTAACAAATGCAAGTATTTGGAATTTGATATTGCCAAGACTTCATTGGACGTGAGCTTCGCACTTCAAGAGAATAAGGGTGAAAGTGACTCACAATTGGAATACGCAAGAGTTTTGGGATGTTTAATGTATATCATGAATTGTACACGACCAAACATAGAATGTGTTATTGGTAAGTTGAGTCGGTACACGAGTAATCCCAATAAAACTAATTAAATAGAAATGAAAAGAGTTTTGGGATATCTTAAATACACTTAAGACTATGCTTTGCATTATAATAAATATCCCGTGGAACTTAAAGGATATAGAGATGCAAACTGGATCACCGGATCGAATTAAGTAAAATCCACGAGTGGATGTGTATTTACTATTGATGGAGGAGCGATCTCTTGGAAATCATCCAAACAGACATGTATTGCTCGCTCCACAATGGAATCTGAGCTTATCGTATTGGATAAAGCCAGAGAAGAAGCAGAATGACTCCAAAATTTCTTGGAAGATATTTCTTATTGGCCCAAACCAGTGGCACTAGTATATATACACTGTGATAGCCAAGCGACAATAGATAGGGTAGGGAGCATGATGTAAAACGGTAAATCTCATCATATAAGACGGAGACATAATACCGTTAAAGAACTTCTCTTTAGTGGAATAATTACTGTTGACTGTGTGAAGTCAAAGGATAATTTGTCGAATCCTCTTACAAAAGGCCTATCTAGAGAAGGAGTTGAGAGGACATCCAAGGATATGGGTTTACGGCCTAGGACAAGTCAGCATGGCGGTAAATATATGTAGAGACTAAAGATCTTAAGAGCTAGGTTCAAGGAGATCAAACAAAGTTGTGTCTAATAGGTTCAACATTATCAATATACCCAATCCATTCTCATGACGTAGATAATGTTTAGTAAACAAGATAAAACTTATGGAGTGAAGTCTTTTAATTATTATCTAAGTTTGGCAGATTTGACCAAATAGTTTAATCCATAGGATTGAACGTTTAGAAATCACCTATGTGAGGGAGAAGTGGAAGCCGTTTCAAGGAGAATGTTAGTAAAGGCCTATTCTTTAAGCTCTCATAAGATTAAGATGTGTTCATGGCTGAAACGAACAAAACCGTGAGAACCATAAATGGTAAAAGGTTGGTTGTGCGACATATGTTGTCTAGGTGTACAATAAAACTCGACGGTTCAAAGATATCTAATCTACTGATTGACCAAGTGCATCCAATGCATGTTCACTACGGAAAGTTCAAAGGAAAACTCACTTATCTAGATGCAATCAGTCTCTACTTGATGATCACATACTTATCCTTAAAGGTTTATGAAAAAAGTAGTCATTCTCCATTTATGTGGGAGATTTTTGGGTTCAAGATTAAAGTGTGAATGGAAAATGGAGGAATCAAGTGGAGGGGGGAAAATTGAGATAACACGCAAAATGGAAAGTGTACTCAAAAATGAGAAAATCTACTAATTCTCCCACATTGGTCGGAGAAGGAAACTTTCAAGTGTTTATATTAAGGAACACTTACTCCATATGGTAAGTGAGGAAATAACCAAGAGGTGCCTCGCGTTGTCGTCGTCGCTTGCTCGGCTCAGCTTTGGCTTAGAATTTGAATTTGGATTTGTCAAATGATCGATCGATGAGATCTATCTTTTTGGACAAATTTATTTGAATAGTCTGAAAACCAACGAAAAAAATGCAACCAATTTTTGTTTGTAGTTTTTGAACCTCCATTAACGTGCATGCTTCTGCATGCAGAAATAATGGTTGCGGCTGCTTGAAGAGACACAACTCTTCGATTAAAAGACAAACTATTTCGAAAAAAGGCATGACTGTTTGGATGGGTGTGGCTGTTAAAAAAGACACACACTTTCTGATGAATAGACATGACAGTTCTAAAAGGCTATACCTTTTCGGTGAACCATTACCACCTTTTGGAAAGGGCACCTAATGGCTATATAAAACTGCATTTTTTCATAGGTTCAGACACAAAAAAATTCTTGCATTAAAACACTTCTTGTTTTCTGAAATACTCTGTGTGATCATTTAATCGTTGAGCATACCATTTGGAGGGGGGTGCGGATAACTGAGCTGGTAAATAGATTTATTATAGTTGATGAATCTATTCTTTTTTGTGCGTGGTTATTTTTTAGATTTTGTTTTAATAAGTTATTCTTTTTGTGAGATGTATTCATTAATTTTTTGTCTATTACTTTTATCCTGTAGTAACTGCTGAGTTACAAATTTCTGTGTAATAACTTATTCTTTCTGTACTGTAGTGTATATCTAATTCTAGATTTTCTATGTCATTTATTATTTTGTGTTGTTCTTCTCGTAGTGAGTTTTTTATATTATATAAACTGTTACATGTACTTTTTTCTAAATTTTCTAAGGTTTTTTCTATCCATATTAACTTTTCTTTTAGATCTTCCATTATTTTTCTAATTCGGTTTCTGTAATTAATTTCGTTATTTAGATTATCTTGGTTTTCTCTAGTTTTTCTAATATATTCTAACATCCACAATCTTGGTCTGAATAATATCCTTCTGGGTAAATGTCTTCGTATATTTGTGCTGTGGCATTTATCATTTCTATTTCATAGTTTATTTCATAGTTTATTACTTCTTCTAATATCATTTTCTTAATATCTATTATTTCTATATCCTTAAGTATATATAAGACTAAAATTCTAAGGTAGTCTAAATGGGCTATTTTTTTTTTTTTAAAATTGATATTTTATAGCTATTTGTTTTACACTTAGTAGTTTTTGCATATTTTTATTAAGAGATTTTATATATTTTTTATTTTCCATGTAATTGTCTATATTTATTTTTATCTGTTTTTCTAGTAACTGTAATTTTTGCGTATCTTTAAAAGTCCTACGTAATTTTAACATAATAAATATTTATAAGAGTAGTCAGGTATGTGTGGTATAGAATTTATTCTATCCGTATAATTTTTTTCATATGCTTTTTCTAATATAACTTTTCTTATATCTGCAACATCTATATCTCTAAGTACATACAAAATAAGTATCTTAAATTTATCTACCATGACATCAGATATATTATCATTCATTATCATAAAATTGCTTTTTCAAAATATTCCCTGCAACCATATACATAATAAAATATAGTCATCTCAGATTACTATATACTAGATTATTCTTAAATAACATGTTCTTCGGTCACTACTAGCATGGTAATTCGGATATTCTCCCTTAAACAGCGCCTCGACTTTGGTTACTCCCCGCCACGGCTTCTTGCCTCATTGGTTTCACCTTTAGGATGGCATAGTTCCTTGGGATTTTTCTCCGTTTCCACTTTGCTAATAAACTTCTTAACATATTATTTTTAGAATAATTCTACTATAAAGTAACTAATATGAATTTATTTTATCATATCATGATTGTCGGGAATTATGAATTTAGCTATTCATAATCGTAAATAGATATACCTGTTCCGGTAGCTTTGATATTTCTGAGGTTTGTTGTTCCATAGCTTTTTCCATTGCGGTGTATATATTTAATTAGCTGGGCTAAATATTTTTGAATTGGAATGGAGAGAGTATTTTTTCTGAATGTAGGAGAGCTTGCCTTTGCAATGCTTCCTGAGTTCTTATTTATAGAATAAGAAGTCTTTACATCCGTAAAACTTAAAACTTAAAAAAAAACTAACTAAAAGACTTGGAAAAGTCTTTCTTTACCTAACCTACTTTGGAAATTTCTTTCTTTACATTAATAACCTACTTTGAAATTTTTGCCTCTACATTTAATTGTACAATAAATGCTACAAAGCTTTACGTAACAAATTTTGTAAATATGTCTTCCGTCTATCTGTCATATCTGCAAATAAGTCTTCCGTCTATTTTGTCATATCTGCTATATCTCCATTATTGCTCTGTTCTTATCTTTCCAGCTGTCGTCCTTATCTTCTTTTATTCTAACTGTACTGCTGGGACGTCATTATCTCCTCCGTTACATTTTGAACATCTGTGGTCTGGGTATTTGTGTCCAATAGTTTTGCAATATCTGGTCAATAATTCTTCTGAAATAAATTTTTCTTTAATAGCTCTGGCGATAGGTTCTGTCTCCGGTTTAAGCAACGTCATAATCCATTGCCTAATTGTTTCCATATCTGTTTCTCGTAGTTCTTTTGAGTTTGAATATATTAGTACATGGTTTCTTGAATAATAACTCCATATAGGATTTTGATTACAATATGTATTTGCTGGTTCTTGTAAAATCGTAGATAGTCCGATAACTCTTTTATTCGCATAAAATTTTGGTATCTCGATTCTGGGTATTTCTGGCTGTGTACCAATATCTTGCGGTATAATCATATCTCTTGTCATTCCTATTTTTACAACTTGTATAGGTTTCTTAACTTCGTCAAATAATATCTCTGCTGGTGCCGTGTAGATCTTTATAAAAAATAAAGTACCTTTGGTTATTCTTTTAAATATGGTAAATGCTTCATATATCTCGGGTATAGTAGATATCTCGGTTCCGTCTGTGGTATATACGGTACTAAGTAATCCATATTCGTAGCAAGTTTTTACTAAGCTGGGTCTAGTTTTGGGTAAGGCAATTAGCTTGTTGTATCCGGTTAATTTCTGGGTTATATAGTTCGTATCTGGTTCTTGGATATTTGTAGCTTTTGGGTTGCTATTTAAGAAAGTTTGTACGTTGTAAATATTTTCTATATATGTGCGGGCTGTGTAGTTATATGTCTTTTTGTCTTGATTTAGGCTTTCTCGATATGTGGTAACTTGTGGGGGTGTAAACATAGGGTCTTTTGGTATATTTGGTGTATATGGCTTGTCAAATAGCTTATTTAAGTTCATATTTTTTCTAACTCCTTTGCTTGTACCTGCAGAAGTAGATTGATAAGCGTTATGGGTTTTATGGAGTATCCCAACATCTCCTTCTAGCTCTGGAATTTTATTGTCTTCCGATCGACATAGCTCTGCACATTGCTGAGTTAGCTGATTCATAGCTATAGACTTCAGATTATCTTCACTAGTCTTTAGCTTTAGCTTTTCTATCTCAGTACCCATACTGTCTACTTTCAATGAAAGCATAGTCAGGGCGTTGAGTATCTTTTCATGTATATTTTCTTCTATCATTTCAGTTTGCGTAGCTTTGTCTTGATATGTAATCTGCAATAACATTTTTGTTAGTACTGATTACTTCTATTACAAATGTAAAATTTAATATATTTAAAACTAGTCTCCGAATCTCTTTTGTTGTAACTGAATTTTGTATTTTCTTTGTTAGCCACCAGCGTACCTGTGTATTATCTGTCCGCACAATAAATTTGTTATATACAATATATGGCTCAAATGCTAACAAACATTTATATAATGAACATAATTCTTTCCTATTTATTTCCCATTTTATTTCTGTTTCGTTGAACGTACCTGAGTAGTATCTACAATGGTGTTCTATTTTTTCTGCTTCATATCTATATTTAAGTACTCCTCCATAACTGTATTCACTGGCATCTGCTTCTACTATATATGTAAATTTTCTATTTTCATCCGGAAATTGTAATTTTGGTAAATCCTTGCAAAGTAATTTTATTTTTTGAACTTGTTTTTTATCTTCTTCATTATAATTATATTCTATATCCTTTTTTAATTTTTTCTGTAGGGGTTTTAGGTTTTCTGCTAATTTTGGAATATATTCTCTTACTTGGTTTACTAATCCTAAAAATGATTGTAATTTCTTTTTTGTATCTAATTCTTCTTTTGAATTTATTATTTTTTGTACTATATGTTGTTGCATTTTTACTCCACTTTTATCTATTTGTATTCCTAAAAATTCTATCTGGTTTTTCATAATTTCGGCTTTCTTTTCACTTAGACTTATTCCTGAATTTTCTATTATATCTGTAAATTGTTCTAATAATTTTATATGTTCTTCCTTAGTTTTTGTATATAATAATATATCATCTATGTATACTATGCAATTAGGTAATTGTTTAAAATAATTATCCATAAAATGTTGATATCTACCTGGTGCATTTTTATATCCAAAGGGTAATACATTCCATTCGTAAAATCCTTGTGGTACCGTAAATGCGGTTAATTCCTTAGATTCTTCTTCTAACTTTAGATGGTAAAATCCTGATTTACAATCGAATTTACTAAAATAATTATATCCTTGGATTTGTCTTATTTTTAATATCTTATTTGGTATTGGGTAATTATATGTTATAGTTTTTGCATTTAAATTTCTATAATCAATAACCATTCTACTTTTTCCTCTTTTTTGTTCACTATGTTTATTTACTATAAATGCTGGACTATTATGTTTACTATTACTTTTTTGTATATATTGTTTTTCTAATAATTCATCTATATGCATTTTAAATTCTTTTAAATCATCAAAATTATATGTTAATGGTTTTTGGGTTATTATACTGTTTTTATCTATTAATTCAATTTTTATGGTAGTTTTATGTTTTTCCCATCCTTTTAATGGATCTTCGCTATATAATTGTTCTAATTTTTTCTTAACTATTTCTATCTTATTTATTGAAAATATAGTTATTTCTGTTTTATTTATTGAAAATACTACTAATTCTATTGTATCTTCAGCAGTTTTTATATTTTCTAACTTTTGTGTAATTTTTTCGCTTCCTTTTATCCAGTCAGTTTTCTTTCTGATTTTATTACTAACTCTCTTTGCTCTTACTTTTTGTTTACATGGTGTTGTGAACCACCAATCATTTCTAGTTATTATATGTGGGTAAAGTTTATCTAAAAATGGCATCCCTAAAAGTATATCTTTTGATGTTAGTTCATAATTATAAATTTCTTCTATTGTCAATATCTTATCTCATATTTGTGTTTTTACATTCCTAGCTTTGTAAGTAATTAAGCTTCCTTCATTATTAAATCTTTTAACTATTATTGGTATTTTTAATTTATCCCATTTACTTTCTGGTAGGCAATTATATCTACATAAATTAGCTTCTGCTCCTGTATCTATCATAGGCGTATAATATCTACTATAATATCCTTCCACTACTATCTTCATTAATACATATATTTTCATTTTATGTTAAGGCTCTTCTTAAGAATAATCTTTCCCTATTATATGTTATAGCTAATTGTGTATGTTCTATATTATATGGTTTTACTTGTTCTAACCATTTTATTCCTAATATTATATCTGCTTTTTGCATTTCCTCTTTTACCTCAAATTCTATTTTTATTTTTCTAATTCCTCCTATTATTATTTCTTTTTCTGCTATATCTTTATTATTTATTAGACTTCTCGGTAGATCTGGGCATATATCATTATCAGTTTTTATTTCTTCATTTTTTACTAGATATTTTGCTATATAATTTTCTTCTTGTCCTGTGTTTAATAGTATTAAATGTTCTTTTTCATTTATTTTTCCTGTTATGTAATATTGATTTAAATTACTTATTGAATTTGTTTCATAACTCATTCTTTTTGATGAGCTCGATGACTCTGGTTTTTCATTAGCTATTCTTTTCGTTGTACTTATTCTATCATTTACTATTTCTAAATTTTCTTCTATATCTATGTCTTTATAGCTATAATCATTATAATCTATTGTTTTTACAATTTGCTCAAATGGGCTATCTATTTGTATTTTATTAATCTTATTTTTCCCTATTATTTTATGTTTTGTTGTTAATACATATAAATTTTTACATCTCGCTGTAAATATTTTACTTCCTGGGGTTAATTCTATTCCTGATATCTTCCAATATAATACTAATGATTTATCTATATTTCTATCTGTTACTGCTACTGAATAATTTGCACTTATTATAAATTTAAATTTTTGGTATATTAAATTTCCTTTTACGGCAGTTATTATGCTTTTTTCTATAGGTTTTATAATTCTATCATCTGCTAAATATAATTCTATCGGTGTATCTATTCCTTCTCTAAAACATGCTTTTATTAATATTTTTGTACCTCCGAGGTGTACGTATTTTATTGGATCTCCTTTACTTTTTATATCATTTATTTCTTTATTAATTATCCTTTTTGTTACTAGTGGTATACTAGCTTTTCCTTTTGCATATCTACAGTCTATTACATGTTCTTTTTGGCATACTACATAATATTCATCTTTTTTCCTACTAAAAATATTTTTTATTGTTGGTATTTTAAATATTTTTTCTACACTTAAATCTAACTCTTTTCCTTTTATTTCATCAAATATATTACTGTCAAATATTATCTTTTGTTCCGTTCCTTCGTCATTTAAATATTCTTCCTTTGTTATTATTTTTATATCTTCTTCAGTCATTTGATTCCTCTATCTCACTATCTATTTCAGTATCTGTGTCGTTTTCTGAAATTTCATATATACTATCTTCACTTTCTAGTTCATAATCTATATAATCTATTTGCATATATTCTGTATTTTCTATTTTTATTTCGGATATTTGTTTATTTTTTGGATTTTTAGGTAATTTACAATCTCTAGCTAAATGTCCTAACTTTCCACAATTATAACATGTACATTCTTTTATAGATTTTTTCTTTCTATATGGTCTTTTATTTTTGTAATTTTTAACATAATATCTTTTTCTTGGTTTCTTATACTTATATTTTGATTTTTTATATTTCTTATATTTCTTATGTCTTTTTCTTTTCTTATAATATCTTTCTTCGCATCCAAATTGGGGTGCTATTTTATTTTTGCAACATGCTAAATTTCTTATTAATGTTTTTTCCATTTTTAATTCTTCTCTATATTTTTCACATAACTTTCTATACCATTGTTGTAAAAATTTTATTCTAGCTCCTAATGTATCTACTATTTTTGCTTCTTCCCAACTTTTTATTATTTTTGAACTAAATGGTTCGGGTAATTTATTAAAATATAATTTTCTTATTTCTTTACTTTCTTCTATACTATATGCTCCTTTATAATAATATTCTTTAAATGCGCAAGTATATTCATCTATATAACACATATTACATATTGTTAATTTTATCATTAAATTTCTATTTGTATCTTTTTCTTCATCTTGTTCTTCTTCTAATGTTGTCATACTACCGAATTCATCTTTTATAGCTGTTTCATATTTTTTCAATAATTCTATAGGTGTTAATTTAGTTGTTGTTGATGCTGCTCCTTCCATAGGTTTATTAGCTCTTAATACTTTCTTACTATTTTCAGTTAAATTTGTAAACCATAATTTTACTGATCCTATTAGAGTTTTTTCTATGTATTCTGGTGCATCTGTTATGTTTATATTATTGTCTAATAATTGTTTTGTCATATATCCTACCCATAATTGTATTGTTTTTTCTGTATCTATTACACAGTCTAGATCTAAAAAGTTATAATTTTTATTAACTATTTGTTTTGGTGTCCATTTGTCATATTCATTATATCTTTTAAATTTATTTTTGTAATATATAGGTTTTCTTATTTCTGTTGTTTTGGGTATTAAATTTTCATCTTCTTTTTTGTCAAGAGTATTTATTTCTGTATCATTATTTTCTAAGTTTTCTTGATTAATTCTTTCTTGTTTTTCGTTAATTTTTAAATCTTTTATATTTGTTAATATTTCCGTATATGTTTCACTATCTTCTGAATCATAATTATCCGTTTCTTCTACCTCTATATTATTTATTTCTAATTTTTCCTTAAATTGATTTATCTCGCTTATTAATTTTTGTTCTTTATCTATTTCTTCTTTTTCTTTTTGTCTTTTTTCGTATAAATCTTTTAACATTTGTAATTCTTTTTCTAATTCAGCAATTCTACTATTTTTAGTTTCTTCTATTTTTCGTATTTCTTCCGTAGATTGTTGTTTAATTTTTTCTATTTCCTTTTTTCTATCTATCTCTTCATTTTCTTTTTCGATTCTTATCATTGCTGTTAATTTATCTTCTAATTTTAATTCTTCTTTTTCTAACATTAAATATAAATGTTCTCCTATTTTCTTATACCTTCTTCCTAGATTAGAAAATACTATTTTTATTTTTGTACCTTCGTGATTTTCATATATTTTTTCATCTATTATAAATTCTTCTTTATTCATTTTATTGTGAATAGTTCGTGTTGACATATATATTCTAAACTATCTATTTGAGATTCTAATTTTGATATTTCATCTTTTTGTATATTTATTGAATTTTTACTAACTCCGGCAAATATATTATAATGTAATCTTTCTTTTCTTATTTTTAATTCTTTACGTTTTTCAGAGATAAATTATTTTAATTCTTTGTATTTTTGCTCTTTATTCATTTAAATTGTGTTTATAATATTTTGGTGGATATCTAAATCTAATTTTGTCATAATTAGGTGGTATATGTCTCATTCTTCTAGATTTTAAATGGATTATTAATTTTGCTTCAATACTAGATATTAATGTAATTAAATAGGCTAATCTTTGTGAATTTTCTTTTGTTTTATTTAGGCTTATATATTCTGGATAATTGCTAACTAACGATTCTTTTATTTTTCTAAAAGCTTCTCTATTTTTAAATGGTCTTCTCATAATTAATTTAATAAATAACTAAATCTAAATTTAAATCTAACTTAACTAATTTATCTAACACGTATATAAGAATCTGATCGTTTGAGGTACCACTACAGTCAGATTGTTAGGCCATTTTAACATTGGAGGAAAATTTTGTAATCTCAGCTACTTGAGAGAAATTATTTCCTTAGGGACACTCCGTGAAGTCGTGGGACTTGGCCTTTTCTGCTTCATCTAATTTTTCTATAAATTTCTGAAAACACACCTCTTTGAAAGGTCTTTTTGATCTTTTATTGAAGGTGTTGCATAACTTCATAAGTGTTCTTGTTTTATACTTGAACTTGTTTTAAAGTTGTTGTGCCTAAATACAGATTTTGTGTACCCGAAACAACATTGATAACAAGTTGAACAAGGGAAATACTATTAAATGTATCTGTGATAATTATAAATTACATATTTATGTAGTTTTTTTGACAAAATACTATCAGTCATCAATAAGAAGTACGTTATGCTATTGTATCTTGCGTATTTATTTTATTTTTTTCCTTTACTTTGATTTTCTTTTCTAGTACCTATTATTAATTGTGAATATACACTCATTCCTCACATCAGACATATCAAAGAGGAAGAAATTTGTGCATTAAATAGCTTTTCACTTGAAATTTTAAGCATATTTCTCACTCACAATTTATTATCTTTTTTGACTTAATTTTTGTCATTCTTTATTTATTTTTACGGACAATGTACAAATATACCCTAAGCTTTGCAATTTAGAAAAGATAAACCTCTATTAATAAAGTAATGCATATATAACCTCGTTCTCTAATAAATGGTATGCTTGATAATTCTTGACCTTAATAATTGTTATTTTCTCACCTCATTCTTCTTTGATATTGTGTTGCATTCCTTAGAAGAGGCGAGAATCAATTGAATGATTCCAATTAGTTGTTAGAGTGAAGAATACGTTTATTTAAATTGAAAGTTCAAATTAAAAGGACGTGTGTCGTTAGACAAATTATTTTCTCAAAACAGTTGGACTGCGTCATTTGAGATTTCTATGAAAGAGACTTCTGCATTGACTTGAGAAGGACACAATTTAAGTCTTTGAAATTGGAGTTTTTCTTTATTATAAGTTTGTGTTTTTATTTTAACAAATTACTATCAATGAGTATTATAATTACATCAGAACAAGAAGTACATGCATCATCGTGTTTGAACTTAGAGTAAGGGATACGTTTAACTAATGAGTAATCACATCAAAATGAAAAATCAAAGTGAAAGGGATTTGTGTGAAATTTTCATGGCAAGACTCGTGCAAGGACTTAAAAAATCTTAATAATACTTTTATGCAAGCCGTTAAAGGAAGATTCCACTCGAAAACAACAAGTTTAACTGAATTATATATATGAAAAAATCACTAATAGTATAATATTAAATCTGGACCATATATTCCAATGTGCGATACATTAAGCGCAACTTTATAGGCTAAACTCATCAAATTTAAATTTTGGATGTGTCACTTATCCTCACAACTCACAAGGATATGCATGTTCAATATCTTTTGAGGCTATCATTAATTGATGTTTCATTATAGGTGTTTGTTCGATTAAAAAAAAATATTTTGAAGTAAAATAAATTAAAAGATTTGTAGGACAACTGACTATCCCGATTATTTAATATTTTTCTGGCAAGACGTGCATTCACTTGAGAATGACACTATTTCTACAAGAGAAATTGATTGATAACTTCATATAAGTTACAAGACTTTTCTCCTTCTTCTTCTTAATAGAATAGTGAGAAATTAATCTTAGAATAAAGAATCTATACTAACAAACAATTTAATAAAGTCTATAAATAAGTAAATGCATTCAATTTGAAATAGTAACAAAATTAACTTACATCACCAATCTAATAAAAAATAAAGCTCCCACGTCTTCCTCTTCCTAAGGGTTCGTATTGCCTGCTTCACACTTTTGAGTTGCAGCGGCTGATCTTCTCTATCAAAAGCTTTTAGTTCTTTCAATCGAGACTTGTTTTTAGGTCTTTGAGAAGAAGAATGAATCGGACTCTTCATATCCATTAAACAATCAATGAAATATTTAGTCATTTCAGGAGTTGTAAATAGATTGAGTCTCTTGGGATGACAACTCCATACTAAAGCATCAACAAATGTTGGGCACTCCTTACGCAGGAATTCGATATTTAGAATGTCCACTTTGGGGGTAACATCTTTTTGGTGTAGTTGCATACCTTTGATGTTGATATCATCGAATTGGGAAATCCCAATCAAAACTTGAGATGAAGAGGTCAAATTTGATAGAAAATTCCTCAACTTACGAAACCATGCAGCATCTATATAGTTGTTGTCGTGAAGAACAATTTTTGAGTGCTTCAATTGACTTGATTCACTTGTCTTTTTAAGTTGAGGAATTTGAGCTCCAATATACTCAAGTGACACCAAATTTGAAGAATCAATAACCCTTATGCCACTACAATTCACAATCTTCAAGACCTCCAATTTTGAAGTATCAATATCCCTTATGCCACTACAATACTGAATCTTCAAGACCTTCAGGGATTGAGATTTAGATATAAGGTTATCGAAAAATCCATCAGATATCTCCACTTCACTAGGCTCTAAAGATTTCAAATTCTGACATTCAACAACATCCAAGTTTTCTGATGAATAATTAGAAAAAGACAAGTGTTCAAGAGTTGGTGCTTGAATTTTAACAAGGTCGTTTCCAATTGTCACTATGGAAATCAACTTGATCTTTTGAAGATGCAAAAGTTCAATCTTACGCAACCCCATAAACTTTTGAGGATTAATGAGACAATCAAAGGACAACTATTAAGTATAGCTTGAAGCACGTTTTCATCCAACCATACATCAGACAGAGAAAGCTTTCTCAAAGAATGACAGTTCGCTGCACCACTAGATAATGAAACACACATTATATCACAATTATTGAGAACCAATTCTCTCAAATATTTTGCTGCCAAGACTTTGATAATAGAAAAACAGTATGATGGAATACAAAGGTTTGGACTTCCATACACTATATCGTTTACATCATTTTGAAGAGCAACGTCTATCCACTTATCCATTCGATGTGAAAATTCAGAATTAAAATAGCAGTTTGAGATTTCAAACTTGTCAATAGGGACTTTGCTGTCCCTGTATCTCTGCATGATTGCGTCTATTATTGTGTCGGATTTTAAATAATTTTCAACACCGTATATTATGTTGGGAAGAGCCAACCAGGCTTGCGGCCATATTATGGAGAGAATTGTCATTCGAGATACTTTCTTATAACTAAGATAACAAAGTATTTTTTGAATGAGGTAAACAGGAAATTTGTCTATTGTGGCACTTTGTCTTCCAGCCATGTTTTGAATGTGATTGAGAGAACCCTAATGTGGATTGTGGCAATTTATAATAAGATGTATTATAATAAGAGTTATTAATCATGAAAATCCTACTTCTAATATGAATTGACTAACATATTTTTGGACTAAAAGTGGTAACTTTAGAAAAAAGTAAGACGGAAGTACCATATTGGATTGAAGTTGTTTATATTTGGGTAGGTTTCCACCTCCTTGAGTTATTATTTTATTTTTTTTGGTTTCACATCTGGTGTCGGGTACCCGCCTAATCCGGATTCACGCCCGATAGGGCCCCATTCAGGGGGTAGCGCTCCCTATCAAAGATTTTTCCATACCCAGGTATCATGTAGTTTTCTTTTACTGGTGAGACGTGATAGGAATCCCATGAATTTAGTTGTGGCATGTGAAAGTTGATCTGGACACCATATTATCAAAAAGAAAATGAAATTCACTCCTGTTGCTGGTCTTCCTTAATCAAGTACTAAGCATAATATGCACACACCTTATCACACATGCTTTGGTTTCTATTAGTTACTTTGATTCCCTTTTGCAAGTGGAAATGGTGGCACCACCTGTTAATGGTCTCTGTTGGAATGTGAACTAGAAATCTCAAGTTCTCAGCCCACGCACTGTTATATTGTATATATTCGGGTACAAGAATCTGTATACATGCAACACAAACTTCAACTCTAGTTCAAGTCTAACACAAGAACACTTATGAGGTTACCTAACACCTTCAACAATAGATTATTCTAAGAAGTGTGTTAATTTTCAGGAAAAAAAAGATGAAATAGAATTTTAAGGCCAAGTCCCCCGACTTCACGAAGTGTACTTAAGGAATAATTTCCCTCATTGTACCCGAGGTTATGGAATCTTTCTCCCAGGATAAAATGGCCTTCAATTCGAACGATAGCGGTACCTCAAATTGTTGGACTCAACGAAATCACTCAATTATTTGATTGATCACACAGAATGTTTTTGAAGACAAGAGGAGAGTTTGTATTTTCGAAAATTTGTATCTAAACCTGTGGATGAAAGCAGGTTTATATAGCCTTCATATGCCTCTTCTGAAAAGTGGTAATGGCTCACTTAAAAGGTGTGACCTTTTCTGAAAAATCATGTCTGTTCGTCCAAAGATTTCATCTTTTTCGAACAAGCAAACCATTTCATGAATCAGTGTGTCATTTTGTTGAAGGATTGTATCCTTCCAAAGCATCAGTTAGAAACCCTGCATCCTTCTGAAGCATCAATTCGAAACAGAACATCCTGCTGAAGCATCAGTTCGAAACACTGCATGCATGCATATAATTGGAGGATCAAAACACAAAAAAAGAATTTACCGCATTTTTAGTTTCCCTTCAGATTAAATTTCTATCAAAATAAATTTTGTCCAAAAAGATAGATTTCATCGATCGATCCAAATCCGAAGCCGAAGCCGAAGCAGAGAGAGCGACGACGACGGCGTGAGGCATCTCTTATTTCTTTACTCACTTACCAAGTGCAATAATTAATATAAACACTTGAAAGTCACATTCTCCCACCAATGTGGGAGAAATAGTAGACTTTCCATTTTAGAGTACACTTTCCATTTTAGTGTTTTCTTCTCTATTTTTCCTTCCACTTGGTTTCCTCCATTTTTCATTCACACTTTTCATATACTTTGAACCCAAAAATTCCCCACATGAATGGGGAATGACTAATTTTTTTTTTTGTAAAATTTTTACGGACAAGTATGCGATCATCAAGCAAAGACTGATTGCATCTGGATAAGTGGGTTTTCCTTTGAACTTTCCGTAGTAAACATGTATCGGATGCTCTTGGTCAATCGGTAGATTTGATATCTTTGAACCGTCGATCTTTAATGTACACCTAGACAAAACATGTCACACAACCAGCCTTTTACCGTTTATGGTTCTCACGGTTTTGTTCTTTTCAGCCATGAACGCATCTCGATTTTATGAGAGCTTAGAGAATAGGCCTTTACTAACATTATCTTTGAATCAGCTTCCACTTCGCCCTCACGTAGGTGATTTCTAAACGTTCAATCCTATAAATTAAACTATTTGGTCAAATCTGCCAAATTTAGATAATCGTTAAAAGACTTTTCACCTTAAGTCTTATCCTTATTTACTAACCATTGTCTACATCATGAGAATGGGTTGGGTATATTGACAATATTGAACCTATCAGTTACAACTTTTTTTGATCTCCTTGAATCTAGCTCTTGGGATTTCCAGTCTGCTAGGTAGAGTTACCGTCATGCTGACTTGTCCTAGGCCTTAAACCCATTCCCTTGGATATCCTTTCCACTCTTTCTCTAGATATGCCTTTTGTAAGTGGATCCGACATATTATCCTTTGACTTTACATAGTCAGCAGTGATAATTCCACTAGAGAGAAGTTCCCTAATGGTATTATGTCTTTGTCATATATGACGAGATTTACCATTGTACATCATGCTCCCTGACCTACCTATTGCCGCTTGGCTATCACAGGGTATACATATTCGTGCCACTGGTTTAGGCTAATAAGGAATATCTTCCAAGAAATTTTGGAGTCATTCTTCTTCTTCACTAGCTTTATCCAATGCGATAAATTTAGATTCCATTATAGAGCAAGAAATACAAGTTTGTTTGGATGATTTCCAAAAGACTGCTCCTCCGCCGATAGTAAATACATATCCACTTATGGATTTTACTTCGTTCGATCCGGTGATCCAATTTGCATCACAATATCCTTTGAGTACCGTAGGATATTTATTATAATTCAAGGCATAGTCTTGAGTGTATTCAAGATAACCCAAAACTATTTTTATTGCCATCCAATGAGTTTTGTTGTGATTACTCGTGTACCGACTCAATTTACTAATAGCGCATGCTATGTCTGGTCGTGTACAGTTCATTATATACATTAAACATCCCAATACTCTTGCGTACTCCAATTGTGAGTTACTTTCACCTTCATTCTTTCGAAGTGCTAAGCTCACATCCAATGGAGTCTTGGCATTACCGAATTCCATATACTTAAATTTGTCAAGTACATTTTTGATATAATGAGACTGTGACAATGCCAACCCTTATGGAGTTCTATGGATTCTTATGCCTAAGATCACATCCGCAACTCCAAGGTCTTACATATGGAACTTGCTCTCGAGCATTAGTTTCGTTGCATTTATGTCTAAAATGTCTCTACTGATGATCAACATATCATCCACATATAAACACACAATGACTTGGTGATTTAGAGTGTCTTTAATATAAACACATTTATCACATTCATTTATCTTGAATCCATTTGTCAACATGGTTTGGTCAAACTTTGAATGTCATTGCTTAGGTGCTTATTTTAGTCTATAAAGTGACTTAACAAGTTTACACACCTTATTTTTTTTCTGGAACCACAAAACCCTCAGGTTGTTCCATGTAAATTTCTTCCTCTAATTCTCCATTTAGGAATGCGGTTTTCATATCCATTTGATGGATTTTAAGACCATATACCGCCGCTAAGGCAATTAACATTTGAATCGACGTTATCCTTGTTACCGAAAAGTATGTATCAAAGTAATTAAGGCCTTATTTTTGTTTGAAGTCTTTTACTACAAGTCTTGCCTTGTATTTTTCAATAGTACCATCCATTTTTATTTTTATTTTGACGATCCATTTAGAACCTAAAGGTTTATTTCCTGGAGGAAGATCAACCAATTCCCATGTTTGGTTTCTTAAGATTGAATCAATCTCACTATTGACTGCCCCTTTCCAAAAGGATGATTCTGATGACGACATCGCTTCTTTAAATGTTTGAGGCTCATTTTCTAAGAGAAATGTTAGAAAACTCGAGCCAAACAAGATTGACGTTCTTTGACGTGTACTACGTCTTGGATTTTCTACATTATGTACATTCTCACTTGGTTCATCTCGAGGTCGTTTAGACCCCCCACTAGACTATTCATGTCTAGTTTTATACAGATAAATATTTTCAAGAAATTCAGCGTTATCTGATTCAATTATCGTATTTTCATTAATATCCGGATGTTCAGATTTATGAACCAAAAATCGACATGCTTTACTACTTTTAGCATATCCTATGAACACACAATCCACCGTCTTAGGTCCTATATTAACCTTTTTAGGAATAGGAACTTGGACCATTGCTAGACACCCCCACACTTTGAAATATTTCAAGTTGGGTTTCCTTCCTTTCCATTTTTCATAAGAAATTGATTGTGTCTTACTATGGGGAACTCTATTGAGTATACGGTTGGCTGTAAGGATAGCCTCCCCCCACAAGTTTTGCAGTAAACCTAAACTTATAAGTAAGGAGTTCATCATTTCCTTCAAAGTTCAGTTTTTTTCTTTCCACAATTCCATTAGATTGAGGTAAATACAGGGCCATAGTTTGCTGGATAATTCCATTCTCTACACATATTTCGGTGAAGAGAGATTCATATTCTCCGCCTCTATCACTTCTTATCATTTTTTATCTTTTTATCTAACTAATTTTCAACTTCAGTTTTGTATTGCCTAAACGCATCTATTGCTTCATCCTTACTATTTAGCAAGTAGACATAACAATATCTAGTGAAATTGTCAATAAAAGTTATGAAACACTTTTTTCCACCACGTGATGGTGTTGACTTCATATCACAAATGTCAGTGTGTATTAAGTCTAAGGGATTGGAATTCCTTTCAACAGACTTATAAGGATGCTTTGCATACTTTGATTCTACACAGGTTTGACACTTTGATTTATTGCACTCAAATTTGGCAAAACTTCTAAGTTAATCAGTTTTTGTAATGTTTTGTAATTAACATGGCCTAAACGTTCATGACACAAATCATAAGACTCAAGAAAGTAAGAAGAAATTGAACTTTTATTGATTTCAATATTCATTACATTTATTTTGAATAGGCCCTCAGTGAGGTAGCCTTTTCCTACATACACTTCTCCTTTACTAAGTACAATTTTTCTGGAAACAAAGACACATTTGAATCCATTCTTGTCTAGAAGTCAAACTGAAATCAAGTTCTTCCTTAACTCCGGATATACAAGACGTTGGTAAGTGTCAACACTTTGTTGGAAGTCATCTTCAATCACACCTTTCCAGTTTCTTCCACTTTTGAAGTAGCAGAGTTAGCCATGTAGATCGTTTCTTCTACTTGAGCCGGAGCGAACATCGAACACAACTCTTTACTGGCACAAACATAGCGGGTGGCACCAGAATCTATCCACCATTCACGATAATTCCCCACCAGATTTCATTCTGAAAGAATAGCACACATATCATCACATTCTTTGTTGGACTCATCATATTTTCTTAGTCCTTTTTCTTGCCTTTCTTAAGGGCATGACAATCCATATACTTATGGCCAATCTTGCCACAATTGAAGCACTTTTACTTGAATTTCTTCTTGGATTGATTGCTTCTTTGTTCAACTTTCTTCCTTTTCTTAGAATTGTTTTGGTCATCTTCTACAATATGTGCTCCATTAATTGTAGAATTCCCTTTTGACCTTCTCTCGGCAGCCTTATTATCCTCTTCAATACGCAGTCGGACAATAAGATCTTTGACAGTCATCTTCTTGCATTTGTGCTTCAATTAGTTTTTGAAGTTTTTCCACATAGGTGGTAGCTTCTCAATGATCGTTGCTACTTGAAATGCATCATTCACAATCAAACCTACAAAATAGTTTATATGAGTACTAAGAACATTTTCAATTTGTTCAACAAAGGTATTTTTCAAAGATATACCTTCTGCTAGGAGATCATGGATGATTACTTGCAGTTTCTGCACTTGACAGACAACAAACTTGCTATATATCATTTTAAAGTCTAGGAACCTGGCAACGAAGAATTTCTTAATTTCCGCATTCTCCGTCTTGTATTTTCGTTCTAGTGCCCCCTATAATTCCTTCAATGTATTAGTTCCATTGTAAACATTATAGAGGTCTTCTTGGAGACCACTCAAGATATAATTCCTGCAATGAAAGTCTGAGTATTTCCAAGCTTCTACAATCATGAAACTATCTTTGTCTGAGGTTCCTTCGGGCACCTCAGGAGCATCCTCACTAATGAACCTTTGAAGACATAGAGTGGTGAGGTAAAATAACATCTTTTGTGTCCATCTCTTGAATTCAATGCCCGCAAACTTTCCGGGCTTCTCCGCAGGTACCATAGGTTGCAGAGCATTTGCTCAACTTGTCGTGGAAATACTAGTTGCCCCCACAGTCGTTGCCGCATCTTGTACTTGACTTTCATTAGTCATTTTTCTTGTCACCACAAGAAAGTACCTTTAGTATATTGAAATACTTATTAAAAATTTGCAATAACTTAAAACACCTTTTGTTTCTAGTTAACGATGAAGTTTTTATGACCTCCAATCATCAACCGAATGATCTTGGACTTGTGATGAAGATTTTATGTATTTAAATCACTAGCTAAGTTCAAACGGAGTAGAAATCTTAAAGTTTTAATCTCCAAAAACAAGCAATACAGATTCTGAAAAAATTATTCCTTAAGATTGTTATTTTGTATATATTCGGGTACAAGAATCTGTATACATGCAACACAAACTTCGACTCTAGTTCAAGTCTAAGACAAGAACACTTATGAATTTACCTAACACCTTCAACACTAGATTATGAATAATCTATCTAAGTATGTTAATTTTCAGGGAAAAAAAATGAAGTAGAATTTTAAGGCCAAGTCCCCCGACTTCACGGAGTGTCCTTAAGGAATAATTCCCCTCATTGACCGAGGTTATGAAATCTTCCTTCCAGGATAAAATAGACTTCAATCCAAAAAATAGCGGTACCTCAAATTGTTGGATTCAAGGAACTCACTCAATGATTTGATTGATCACACAGAATGTTTTTGAAGACAAGAAGAGAGTTTGTATTTCAGAAAATTTGTATCTAAACCTGTGGATGAAAGTAGGTTTATATAGCTTTCATATGCCTCTTCTGAAAAGTGACAATGGTTCACTTAAAAGGTGTGACCTTTCCTTAAAAATCATGTCTGTTTGTCCAAATATTGCATCTTTTCCGAATAGGCAAACCATTTCATGAATTAGTGTGTCATTTCGTTGAAGGATTGTATCCTTCTGAAGCATCAGTTCGAAACAGTGCATCCTTCTAAAGCATCAATTCAAAACAGTGCATCCTTCTGAAGCATTAGTTTGAAACACTGCATGCATGCATATAACTGGAGGATCAAAACACAGAAAAAAATTTATTGCGCTTTTATTTTCCCTTCGGATTAAATTTCTGTCAAAATAATTTTTTTCCAAAAAGATAGATCTCATCGATCGATCATTTGCCAAATCTAAATCCGAAGCCGAGCAAGCAACGACGACGACGGCGTGAGACATCTCTTATTTCTTGCTTCACTTACCAAGTGGAATAAGTGTTTCTTAATATAAACACTTGAAAGTCATATTCTCCCACCAATGTGAGAGAATAGTTGACTTTTCATTTTAGAGTACACTTTCCATTTTAGTGTTATCTTCTCTATTTTTCCTTCCACTTGGTTTCCTCCATTTTACATTCACACTTCTCATATACTTTGAACCCAACACGTACTTCATTGACTGCTAGACCATACCCTTGAAAGTAACACAACTAAGAGTGATTGCAAGTATTGTCTTCATGAATAAAGATCATAAAAATTGGTGGTATTTTAAGTATTACATAATTTCTTTCTTTGTGAAAAAAAAAAGATATTATGTTGAGAGTAAGCGTACTGCTTTGAAATCCAGCCCACAGTTAAAACAACAACATAATACTTAGTGTAATTCCATAACTGGGGTCGGGAGAGGGTTGTGTATACGCAGCGTTACGCCTAACTTTGAAAACATAGAAAAGTTATTTTCAATAGACCTTCAGCTCGAGTAAAATACATTAAGGATATTGAGACATATGAAAATAGATACAGGAAAAAACATTAGCAAGTTCTAGGACACTACAACTAGCAATGCCTTCCCTTAATTCACTCTCTTAGATATTGCAAGAGGAAAGTAGTTCACCGTAAAATAGTGAGAAATTAAGCTTAGAATAAAGAATCTATACTAACAAATAGCTTAATAAAGTCTATAAATGAGTAAGTGCATTCAATTTGAAATAGTAACAAAATTAACTTGCATCACCAATCTAATAAAAAATAAAGTCCCCATGTCTTCCTCTCCCTAAGGGTTCGTATTGCCTGCTCCGCACTTTTGAGTTGCAACGGCTGATCTTCTCTATCAAAAGCTTTTAGTTCTTTCAATCCAGACTTGCTTCTTTGAGAAGAAGAATGACTTGGTCTCTTCATATCTATTAAGCAATCAATGAAATATTCAGTCATTTCACGAGTTGTGTCTAGATTGAGTCTCGTAGGATGACAACTCCATAGCAAAGCATCCACAAATGTTGGGCCATCCTTTAGAATGTCCACTTTGGGGGGCGCAGCTAAACCATGTAACATCTAAATTAAGGGGGTTAAGTGGGTCGGACTGGGTTAACCCGAAACCGTCCCGTGAGAGTTATTCGGGTTGTGGGCCGGTCAAGATCCGGGCCTGGCTAAACAGGCCAGTCCAGTTTTGGGCCCAACAGTAAAAAATTTCAAAACAACCCTAACCCGGTTCAATCCACCTAAACTCGGTCAAAATCTATTAAAAATTCGATCAAAACCGGTGAAAAAGTTAAAAAAAAAAAAAAGGTTTTTTCTCCATTATACACTATATATATCCACCTATATACATTTTAAATACGTTAAATAATAGACATACACTATATATATAACATATACTACATTACTATTTAAAAAATATATACACATATACATAATTACACATGTAATATATATGTACCATAGAAGATATATACAAATATATACATACCATTCAATATATTCATACTACTTTAAGAAAAATATACTACAATATATATACTAAAATATATACACACTATATATATATATAGTTATATACTAATTTGTAAAACATATATACATGTATATGTTAAATATATACGTCTATAAAATATATATATACACATATATACGTACCATTCAATATATACATACTACTTTAAATAAAATATACTACAATATATACACACACTATATATATATAGTTATATACTAATTTATAAAACATATAAACATGTATACGTTAAATACATAGTAATTTAGAAAATATATACACATATATACATACCATTCAATATATATATATATACTACTTTAAATAAAATATACTACAATATATACAAACACTATATATATATAGTTATATACTAATTTGTAAAACATATATACATGTGTAAGTTAAATATATACGTCTATAAAAGATATATAAACATGTATACGTACCATTCAGTATATAGATACTACGTTAAATAAAATATACTACAATATATACACACTATATATATATATACATATATATATATAGTTATATACTAATTTGTAAACCATATACACATGTATACGTTAAACATATAGTACTTTAGAAAATATATACATACCATTCAATATATACATACTACTTTAAATAAAATATACTACAATATATATACTACAATATATACACATACTATAAATATAGTTATATACTAATTTGTAAAACATATACACATGTATATGTTAAATATATACGTCTATTGAAGATATGTACACATATATACGCACCATTCAATATATACATACTACTTTAAATAAAATACACTACAATATATATACTACAATATATACACACACTATATATATATAGTTATATACAAATTGATAAAACATATAGACATGTATACGTTAAATATATAGTATTTTAGAAAATATGTACACATATATACATACCATTCATTATATACACACTACTTTAAATAAAATATACTACAATATATATATACTAAAATATATACACACACTATATATATAGTTATATACTAATTTGTAAAACATATACACATGTATACGTTAAATATATAGTACTTTAGAAAATATATACACATATATACATACCATTCAATATATACATACTACTTTAAATAAAATATAGTACAATATATACACACACATTATATATAGAGTTATATACTAATTTATAAACATATACACATGTAGACGTTAAATATATAGTAATTTAGAAAATATATACACATATATACATACCATTCAATATATATATATATATACTACTTTAAATAAAATATACTACAATATTTATACTACAATATATACACACACTATATATATATAGTTATATACCAATTTGTAAAACATATACACATGAATACGTTAAACATATACGTCTATAGAAGATATATACACATGTATACGTTAAACATATACGTCTATAGAAGATATATACACATGTATACGTACCATTCAGTATATACATACTACTTTAAATAAAATATACTACAATACACACACACACACACACACACTATATATATATATATATATACTAATTTGTAAAACATATACACATGTATATGTTAAAAATATAGTACTTTAGAAAATATATGCATACCATTCAATATATACATACTAATTTAAATAAAATATACTACAATATATATACTACAATATATACACACACTATATATATAGTTATATACTAATTTGTAAAACATATACATATGTATACGTTAAATATATACGTCTATAGAAGATATATACACATATATATATGCACCATTCAATATATACCTACTACTTTAAATAAAATACACTACAATATATATACTACAATATATACACACACACTATATATATAGTTATATAAAAATTTATAAAACATATACACATATATACGTTAAATATATAGTACTTTAGAAAATATATACACATATATACATACCATTCAATATATACATACTACTTTAAATAAAATATACTACAATATATACCCACACTATATATATATATATATATATATATATATATATATATCTAGTTATATAAAAATTAATAAAGTATATACACATGTATACGTTAAATATATAGTACTTTAGAAAACATATACATACCATTCCATATATACATACTACTTTAAATTAAATATACTACAATATGTACGCACACTATATATATAGTTATATACTAATTTGTAAAACGTATACACATGTATACGTTAAATATATATGTCTATAAAGATATATACACATATATACGTACCATTCAATACATACATACTAATTTAAATAAAATATACTACAATATATACACACATTATATATATATAGTTATATACAAATTTATAAAATATATATACACGTATACGTTAAATATATAATATTTTAGAAAATATATACACATATATATGTATCATTCAATATATGCATACTACTTTAAATAAAATATACTAAAATATACAAACGTACTATATATATAGTTATATACTAATTTGTAAAACATATACACATGTATACATTAAATATATACGTCTATAGAAGATATATACACATGTATACTTACCATTCGGTATATACATACTACATTAAATAAAATATAATACAATATATATACTACAATATATACACACACACTATATATATATAGCTATATACTAATTTGTAAAACATATGCACAGGTATATGTTAAATATATAGTACTTTAGAAAATATATACATACCATTCAATATATACATACTACTTTAAATAAAATATACTACAATATATATATATTGCAATATATAAGCACACTATCTATATTGTTATATACTAATTTGTAAAACATATACACATGTATACGTTAAATATATATGTCTATAGAAGATATATACACATATATACGCACCATTCAATATATACATACTACTTTAAATAAAATATACTACAATATATACACACACTATATATATATAGTTATATACAAATTTATAAAACACATACACATGTATATGTTAAGTATATAGTACTTTAGAAAATATATACACACATATATATATCAATCAATATATGCATACTATTTTAAATAAAATATACTACAATATATACGCACACTATATATATAGTTATATACTAATTTGTAAACCATGTACACATGTATACGTTAAATATATACGTCTATGGAAGATATATATACATATATATGTACAATTCAATATATGCATACTACTTTAAATAAAATTGTAACGCCCCAATTTTTTGAACCGGAATGCTACACGTTGCTTATGACCCCGAGGGACCACAAGCTAACCCATGACTAATATCTGTACCTGTATACTGCAATTCATGACATAATAATGCAGAAAACTTGCACAATAGGCCATAAGGTTCAACTGAAATAATATAACATCCATATGGACGAAAAATACCCAAAACAACTGAAAACTGAATCTGAAAGCTAAATCTGAGCATAAATTCGAAAGCCTCTAAGTATTGTCTGAAATAAGGAGTTGAAGGAACATGTCTCCAAATAACTCCGTAAAACTGAACTGAAAAAATAAATGAATAAATCAAATAATGTCGTCCTCGAATGAAGAGGACTCACTATAACTCTGTATGCTGAATGTGACTGCTACTACTGGTCTGGGACACGTGTCTCTGAACCTATAGTGTAACATGAAAAGAAAGCACCATAGCGCAAATGGGTCAGTACAACTGGAGTACTGAGTATACGAGTGAGGTAGGCTAATGCAAGGGTTTACGTGCATGAATAATACTACTGACTGACTGATATGAACGTAAGAGTACAAACATACATACATAGTAACTAAGATCGTGAGTACATGATGGCTAAATCTGTACGCTAATACATAGATGGAATCGTAGTTCTGATAACATGGATGACCGTATCTGACAGCCCTGAATCTGGTTGAACTCTCAGAGTTACGTGCTATAACTGAATTTGACCATATCTAACAGTTCTGGTATACTAATATCTGAAGAACTGTCTGAGTTCTTTTACTAAGACTGATACTGAAACTGTGGGAGGTAGTTATTTAACCAACATGCCCCATATGTGCCATTATGGCTAAAATGGGGTCCAATCTCTGCCCTGACTGGAAGGGTGTCAATACCGCGCCACTAGTAAGGACAACATGTAAGCACCCTCATATAACAGGTAACTCTAGTGAGAACGGTGGGAACCCTCATATAACTAGCTAAGCCACCTCATCTATCTTCATATAACAGGCCGTGATGTCTCAACCTATGTTGGCTACATAGTTCTGGAATGCAAGGATGACCGCTAAGAATCACACCCTCATATACAGGTGAGTTCCCATCCTTGGGTTCACTCGGTGCTAACTCTTACTCCCATCTGAAGAGACGAAACATGATTCAACTGACTGTACATGGATAGATTAACTGACTTCCATTGACTGGCGGAGTAGTACTATTATCTGAGAGTTAACTGGGATCATGAGATTTCTGAGGTTTCCTGAGTCACATGACTGACTAAGTTCTATAGATTATAGCTTGACTGAGATTATCGTGACAACATGACATGGCTCTAGGCACACAGTTATGTTTTTCGAGTACGAATACCCCCAGGACTCGATAAAAGAAAACTAACACACATGACATGACTTGATCACAAGATTGGAGTCCAAAATTCGCTATATCATAAGTAGGGGATAGTATACTTCATGTATTTAATCAAAACCTCAAACATGGTAGGGAAAGCATGGATATAATTCGCACACAAAATTCATATTTCCATCATCATACATACTTCATGCCATCACCATAAGAATACATAAATAGCATGGGAATTCATATTGAAGTGTATCGCTAACATGGACTTGTCATTTAGATATCATGAAATCATGTAAATATGAACTTCTAACATCCTAGGCATTTTATAAAACATCTTAGATGCATTCTTTAAGGCATAGGTGGATTTAATACTTGCATTAGTTCAACCCACCAAAAGTTCATGATTTTCAACCAACAATCACATATATTCCATGAAAAACATCCTTAGATATCATCTTGAAACTTGAACAACAATCATCAATGTGTACATGATAATATGTAACACCCCGTACTTAATTACGTGTATTAGCCATGGTTATATGTGTTGGAGTATATGTATTGATCCTAAGTTAGGTATATATGAGTTTAAGTATGAGTATTGACTATTTTGAGATGGTTTCAAGTGTATAGTTTGATTATATGTGTATAGGAATCGACTTTGTTTATACCGGAATTGGCCCGTCGATGGTTCCATACGAAGGTTATTGAATAAGATTTCCAACGATATAAAGATTTCCAAAAACGGATAAGTTTTGGATATAATCGAGCACGTTCGAAACTATAAAATGGTGGCCGGGATATTGTGAATAGTAAATGTGCAGAAAAATTTTCTGCACACAAACTACTGAGGCCTGCCAGTTTTTTGGGTCAAATTTGAACAATCATAACTCCCTTAATATAATGAACTGGGAGAGATACGACCTATCAAAAGAAATATCTTTGAGTCTTCTTTCCAATGCAATTGGTTTCATCCAAATCCAACATCTGAGTAAGGAGTTATACTCGTTTTACTTCAGCCTCTCAAAACAGATTTTTAGGGTCAACTTCAAACGATCATAACTCCTTGTACAGGACGAACTGGGTGGCCTACTTTATATTAAATGAAATCCCTTTGAATTATCTATCCAATGATACCAATTTCACCCAAATCCGATATTGGAGCAAAGAGTTATGGTTGATTTACTTTAGCCTAACAAAACAGTCCACCATGGACAGATTCGGATTTACTTAAAATTTTAAGGGCAATATGGTCATTTTCCATCACCTCATGGACGAAAATTGGTCATTATATACATATACTTAGCCTCATATCCATCATTTATCATCCAATTATTGAAGAATAAGGAATCCTAGCCTAATTTCAACTCCAATTATCTTGTGATTCAACCGTAGAAAGTCCAAATTGATTCCGTAGTTGTGTTCACCGTCTCGAGGGCTTTGAGAAGCACCCCTTATTTGTGCCAACAGGACTTCGAAACCAAAAGGGTCATTTTATGGTAAATATGTAAATTATGTTGGTGTTATATATATATATATGCATGTGAGCATAAGAAGTATGTTATTTGATTGTTGTTGAAAGATGATTGGGAAATGATGTTGGATTATTCTTGTGCATGGTTGGATTATGTTGAATTGTGAAGGGATTTGGTATTGATGATGTGGTATTGAAATGATGATTATATATATATATATATATATACACATAAACCTATTGTTCAAGTTGGTTTTGGAATGTTTTGCAAATATTGGTTGTATGGAATTATGGAAGAGAATTGTGATGTTGGGTTGCAAATACTAGATGCCAAATATTTCATTGTAGATAAGTGATTTGTAAAGGCGGGAAGTTGTGTTGAATTGGTATCCGAATCTACAATATGTAAAGCATACTCTTACGATGTTCTTTGGCATGAAAACACCAATGTTCCGTCAAGTAAGATTCTGAGGTTGTCCAAAAACATGTATTGTTCTACACTACCAACGAAGTTGTTTCCATTCTATAAAGTGTCAAAATGTTTCATTGATATACCAAAAGGCTCCTATTTCATTATTGTGATATTGATGATTCTGAAACACATTGTTGATGTACCAATGAGTCTTTATTACATCGTTATTGTATAGAAGGTCTATTACTTGGTTCCTATTGATGTATCATTGTTCCAAAGGTACTATATTGGCATGAACACTAATGTAATAATCTCAAAAGCTTTTGAACTAAGTTATTGGAAAGATCTCTTATGTATGTTACTTGATATACGTGTGGGTGGTATCCCAGGGGCATAAGCCTAGCATGGGTCGATCCCTATTTATGTGTTTATGGGTGGTATCCCAGGGGCATAAGCCTAGCATGGGTCGATCCCAGTTGATATGTACTGGGGGCAGCCTAATGGTCACATTACGATATAGTATTGATTATTGTTAGGTAGTTGGAGGTTCGGGAGGAGGAGGTAATGGCGAATGATAATTGTAAAGAATGAAATGAACGAATGTATACCGTTCCACAAATGTGTTTGAATTCAAGAACCCAATTCAGATTAATGATAATGTACATGATCCTAAAAGTGTTTATGAAGTGTGGTTCACTTCTATTATGATTTATTCACTTGCGTCTGATTTTCTTGATCCCCTATATCACATATGATTATTTACAGCTTTACATACTCAGTACATATTTCGTACTGACGTCCCCCACGGGGACCTGCATTTCATGCTGCAGGCACAGGTACCTCAGCTCATTCACAGCATAAATAGGAGTCAGGTCATACAGCTATTGTTGGTGAGCTCCAGTTTGCTTTGGAGCTTTCCGAGTCGGTTCCTTATGTTTTTTTATTGTACAGGAGTCATGTGTGGGCGGGGGTTTGTCCCGACCCTAGTTATGTCATGTATATCCTAGAGGCTTTGTAGACATAAGGAAGGATAAATTCATGGAAGTTTATATAGTGATGTTATATCTGTATATGTGGTGGCCCCGACGGCCAAGTATTATGTATATATATTTGTGCGTGTTGTGTTGATAGAGGTAATTAGATCCTTCTATATGCAACGAAGTGTTGTCCAAATTTTTTGTGACATGTAAGTGAAAGTACAGGTATTTGAACGGGTTCTCCCGGGCCTTCTCGGCTTCGGGTGCCAGTCCAGCCCGATGAGATTTTGGGGCGTGACAAAAGTGGTATCAAAGCGGTTCATCCTAGTGAGTCTACAAAGTCGTGTCTACATAGAGTCTTGTTTATCGTGTGTTGTGCACTACATCTATAAACAGGAGGCTATGGACATTTAGGAATTGTTTCTTTTCTTCATGTCTTAGATCGTGCGATAGAGCTTATATTGTATATGAAGTCATAGTTGACCACTGAATCAGTTTGTTTCTCTTATTATAGTAATGATGCCGGTTACCAGAAGCAAAAATACCGGTAAGCAAGTAGATGTGGCTGCCGGAGAGGGGACTAGTAAGTCACCCACTATACCAGCTAATCAAAGTGAGGCTCCAGCTGAGCATGCATCAGAAACTTCCCCCAGTCCGAAAGAAATAAGGGGGAGGAGAACTATATCCCCAAAGCCACCTATTAATGTTGTTGATGAAGATCTTAGAAATGCAATGCAACTTTTGACTCGTATAGTTGTTGGGCAGGCTCAAGGGCAAGCTATTCCTACTGCAGGTCCTAGTGGTATAGATAGGGCGGCTAGTCTTCGAACATAGGATTTTCTTAAGATGGATCTGCCTACTTTTACCGGATCCGATCTTAATGAAGATCCGCAGGACTTTATTGATCAGATCTAAAGGGCCCTAGAGGTGATGCATGTATCGGGCAGAGAGATAGTGGAGTTAACCGCGTATAGATTCAAAGGTGAGGCTATATATTGGTATGAAGACTGGAAACGGTCAAGGGGCATTGATGCACCCCCAGCTACTTGGAAAGAGTTCAAAAAGGCATTTATTGATCATTATCTTCTATATGAGACTCGTCAGGCCCGTGCAGATCAATTCTTAAATCTTCGACAGGGTAATACAAGTGTGAGGGAGTATAGTCTTCGATTTAATTCTTTGTCAAGATATGCTCATAATGTTATAGCTACTATGGATGACAGAGTTCATCGGTATGTGGATGGATTGGATCCGTATTTGGTTAGGGATTGTACTATTGCTGCACTGAATAAAGACATGGATATAGCTAGGATCCAAGCATTTGCACAGAAAATGAAAGATCAGAGGCAAAGAAAAAGAACACAGGAATTTGAAAGCGGATCTTCTAAGAGGGCCAAATCTACAGGGCAGTTTATGGCGCCACAGGGAGATTTTAGACCTCAATTTTCTGCTAGACCACCTAGGCCATTATTTTCTTATTCTGCAGCTACTGCTCCACCACAGCATCAGGGGTTCAGAGGCAGTCAATTTGGGCAAAGAAGTGAGGGTCATAGTTCGCGATCAGTGGGTTATCATGGGCAAGGGAACATGAGCCAATAGAGACCTTCTCGAGAGCTATGTAATCGATGCGGAAAGCATCATATGGGTGTATGTCGAATGGGAACAAATGTTTATTTTTGGTGCGGTATGATGGGGCATATGATGAGAGAATGCCCACGAAGGGGCGCAGGTGGCGTAGCATGACCTTCGGGATCAGATGTTGCATCATCATCACCGGTATCTTATTCTGGTAGGGGCGCACGACCTGCGGGTCACGCTAGAAATGAAAAAAGAGTCGCCAGTTCCAGCGGGACTCAGAATCGCACTTATACTTTAGTGGATCGACAGAATCTAGAGGCTTCCCCAGATGTGGTTACGAGTACGTTGTCCATATTTTTATTTGATGTATATGCTCTAATTGATCCCGGTTCTACATTATCATATGTTACTCCTTTGGTTGCTAGAAAGTTCAAAAGAACCCCCGAATTGTTAGAAAAGCCGTTGGAAGTGTCTACCCCAGTTGGGGAATCTAATATTTCTAGAAGAGTTTATAAAGATTGTGTAGTAACTGTGTGTGGTCGAGACACGATGGCCAATCTTGTGGAACTAGAAATGGTAGATTTTGATGTTATAATGGGTATGGATTGGTTGGCATCTTGTTATGCCAAAATTGACTGTTGTACGAAAAAGATGTATTTACATTTTCCTAATGAAGTAGTTATTGAATGGAAAGGTAAGATTGGCGCACCAAGAGGTAGATTTATTTCTTATTTCAAAGCGAGAAAAATGATTTCCAAGGGATACATATATCATTTAGTTAGAGTAAGGGATACAGAAGCGGAGCCACCAACTCTTCACGTTGTTCCGGTGGTAAATGAATTTCCTGATGTATTTCCTGAAGATCTTCCAGGTTTGCCTCTTGAATGAGAAGTAGAGTTTGGTATTGATGTAATACCAGGCACCCAACCAATCTCCATTCCTCCGTATAGAATGGCCCCAACAGAATTACGAGAATTGAAAGAGCAATTGAAAGATTTGCTAGAGAAGGGATTCATAAGGCCTAGTATGTCCCCCTGGGGAGCACCAGTGTTATTTGTGCACAAAAAGGATGGCTCGCTGAGGATGTGTATTAATTATCGGCAATTGAATAAGGTGACTATTAAGAATAAATATCCTCTCCCAAGAATTAATGATTTATTTTATCAGTTACAGGGCGCCAAGTGCTTTTCTAAGATTGATTTGAGGTCAGGTTACCACCAAGTGAGGGTCAAAGAGAAGGATATACCCAAGACAGCTTTCCGAACACGGTATGGTCATTATGAGTTTCTAGTTATGTCATTTGGGCTAACAAATGCACCTGCAGATTTTATGGATTTGATGAATAGGGTGTTTAAGCCATTCCTGGATGTATTTGTGATAGTTTTTATAGATGATATTCTAGTTTATTCTAGATCAGAAGAGGACCATGCCAATCACTTATGACAGGCATTGCAGACTCTTCGTGATTGTAAGCTTTATGCTAAGTTCTCTAAATGTGAGTTTTGGTTAAAATCGGTGGCATTTTTGGGTCATATTGTATCTAGTGAAGGGATAAAGGTTGATGCTCAAAAGATAGAAGCTGTGAAGAACTGGCCAAGGCCCACAACGCCTAAGGAGATTCGTAGTTTTCTCGGGTTGGCCGGTTATTATAGAAGGTTTGTTAAAGACTTTTCTTCCATTTCAGCACCCTTAACCAAGCTAACCCATAAAGCATCCAAATTCCAATGGAATAATGCATGTGAGAAGAGTTTTCAAGATTTAAAGAACAAGTTGATTTCTATACCCGTGTTGGTACTTCCAGAAGGCACCGAAGGGTATACAGTGTATTGTGATACTTCCAGAATTGGTTTAGGATATGTATTGATGCAGCATGGTAAGGTAATAGCATATGCTTCTAGACAATTGTGGCCACATGAGAAGAATTATCCTACACACGATCTTGAGCTGGCAGCAGTTATTTTTGCTTTAAAGATATGGTGTCACTACTTATACGGGGTTCATGTTAATATATATACTGACCATAAGATCTTGCAATATATTTTTAATCAAAAGGATTTAAATTTAAGGCAGTGGAGATGGCTTGAACTATTAAAGGACTATGATGTTGATATCTTGTACCATCCAGGGAAACCAAATGTGGTAGCTGATGCGTTAAGTGTAAGGCTATGATGGTTACTATAGAAAGGTAAGGGATGATTAAAGATCTTCATCAATTAGCTAGTCTAGGAGTTCGTCTTCTCGAAACTCCGGACAAGGAGCTTATTGTGCATAATGCCGCGGAATCCTCATTAGTAGCTGAGGTGAAAGAGAAGCAAGATGCAGATCCTATTTTATTACAGCTTAAGGAGAACGTTCAGAGTGGGGCGACCAAGGCATTTGAGCTTACGCTAGAAGGAGTACTTCAGTGCCAAAACCGATTGTGTGTGCCGAATGTAGACGGGATAAGAAAGAAAATTATGACAGAGGCACATTTTTCAAGGTATTCCATCCATCCAGGATCAACCAAAATGTATCAAGATTTAAAGGATGTATATTGGTGGAATGACATGAAAAGGAACATCGCAGAATTTGTAGCTGAATGTCCAAATTGCCAACGAGTTAAAGTGGAACATCAAAAGCCCGGAGGCTATATGCAATGCATAGATCTTCCAATTTGGAAGTGGGACAAGATCAACATGGATTTTGTTACAGGTTTGCCTCGTACAGCTCGAAAATTTGATTCTATATGGGTGATTGTGGATAGGCTTACTAAATTTGCACATTTCTTACCCGTTAAGACCACTTACACAGTTGAAGAATATTCGAAGCTGTATGTTAAAGAAATAGTCCTATTACATGGAGTGCCAACTTCTATTATATCGAATCGGGGAACTCAATTTACCGCAAATTTTTGGAAGTCTTTCCAACGGAGTTTGGGAACACAAGTGAATCTGAGTACAGCTTTTCACCCTCAGACGGATGGACAAGAAGTGCGCACCATTCAAACACTTGAAGATATGCTAGGAGCATGTGTTATAGATTTTAAAGGCAGCTGGGATGATCATTTACCTCTTATTGAGTTTGCCTACAATAATAGCTATCATTCAAGTATCAAAATGGCACCATATGAAGCTTTATATGGGAGAAAGTGTAGATCACCAATAGGATGGTTCGAAGCGGGTGAAACTCTTATGTTCGGACCGTATCTTGTGTATCAAGCCATAGAAAAAGTCAAGGTGATTCAGCAACGGTTAAAAATAGCCCAAAGTCGACACAAGTCATATGCGGATAGTAGAAGAAAAGGGCTAGAGTTTTCGTTAGGCGATTGGGTATTTTTGAAGGTATCGCCAATGAAAGGGGTGATGAAATTTGGCAAGAAAGGAAAGTTAAGTCCACGATATATAGGCCCATATAAGATTATTCGAAGATGTGGGAAAGTTGCTTATGAATTAGAGCTACCCCAGGAACTCTCATCAGTGCATCCAGTATTTCATGTATCGATGCTTTGAAAGTGCATCGGAGATCCGTCCCTTATTACTTCTACAGAAGATTTGCAAGTAACAGAAGATCTTACCTATGAGGAGATGCCTATTGCTATATTAGATCGTCAAGTTAAGAAGATGAGAAATAAAGAAGTAGCATCGGTGAAAGTACTTTGGAGAAATAAACAAAGGGAAGAGATTACATGGGAAGCGGAGAAAGCAATGAAATTGAAATACCTTTATTTGTTCAAAGATGAAAAAGAAGTGCAAGGAGTGGAACTGGGACACTAACAAGTAAGTTTTTACATATGCATAATATCAATATGATGACGTGAATATAAATTATGAATTTGAACTTGTTTCGGCTAAATAACTACATTCACATTCGAGGACGAATGTCCTTAAGTGGGGAAGGATGTAACACCCCGTACTTAATTACGTGTATTAGCCATGGTTATATGTGTTGGAGTATATGTATTGATCCTAATTTAGGTATATATGAGTTTAAGTATGAGTATTGACTATTTTGAGATGGTTTCAAGTGTATAGTTTGATTATATGTGTATAGGAATCGACTTTGTTTATACCGGAATTTGCCCGTCGATGGTTCCATACGAAGGTTATTGAATAAGCTTTCCAACAATATAAAGATTTCCAAAAATGGATAAGTTTCGGATATAATCGAGCACGTTCGAAACTATAAAACGGTGGCCGGGATATTGTGAATAGTAAATGTGCAGGAAAATTTCCTGCACACAAACTACTGAGGCCTGCCAGTTTTTTGGGTCAACTTTGAACAATAATAACTCCCTTAATATAATTAACTGGGAGAGGTATGACCTATCAAAGGAAATATCTTTGAGTCTTCTTTCCAATGCAATTGGTTTCATCCAAATCCAACGTCTGAGTAAAGAGTTATACTCGTTTTAATTCAGCCTCTCAAAACAGATTTTTAGGGTCAACTTCAACAATCATAACTCCTTGTACAGGACGAACTGGGTGGCCTACCTTATATGAAATGAAATCCCTTTGAATTATCTATCCAACGATACCAATTTCACCCAAATCCGATATTGGAGCAAAGAGTTATGGTCGATTTACTTTAGCCTAACAAAACAGTCCACCATGGACAAATTCGGATTTACTTAAAATTTTAAGGGCAATATGGTCATTTTCCATCACCTCATGGACGAAAATTGGTCATTATATACATATACTTAGCCTCATATCCATCATTTATCATCCAATTATTGAAGAATAAGGAACCCTAGCCTAATTTTAACTCCAATTATCTTGTGATTCAACCGTAGAAAGTCCAAATTGATTCCGTAGTTGTGTTCACCGTCTCGAGGGCTTCGAGAAGCACCCCTTATTTGTGCCAACAGGACTTCGAAACCAAAAGGGTCATTTTATGGTAAATATGTAAATTATGTTGTTGTTATTTATATGGATATGTATATATATATATATATATATATATATGCATGTGAGCATAAGAAGTATGTTATTTGATTGTTGTTGAACGATGATTGGGAAATGATGTTGGATTATTCTTGTGCATGGTTGGATTATGTTGAATTGTGAAGGGATTTGGTATTGATGATGTGGTATTGAAATGATGATTATATATATATATATATATACACATAAACCTATTGTTCAAGTTGGTTTTGGAATGTTTTGCAAATATTGGTTGTATGGAATTATGGAAGAGAATTGTGGTGTTGGGTTGCTAATACTAGATGCCAAACATTTCATTGTAGATAAGTGATTTGTAAAGGCGGGAAGTTGTGTTGAATTGGTATCCGAATCTACAATATGTAAAGCATACTCTTACGATGTTCTTTGGCATGAAAACACCAATGTTCCGTCAAGTAAGATTCTGAGGTTGTCCAAAAACATGTATTGTTCTACATTACCAACGAAGTTGTTTCCATTCTATAAAGTGTCAAAATGTTTCATTGATATACCAAAAGGCTCCTATTTCATTATTGTGATATTGATGATTCTGAAACACATTGTTGATGTACCAATGAGTCTTTATTACATCGTTATTGTATAGAAGGTCTATTACTTGGTTCCTATTGATGTATCATTGTTCCAAAGGTACTATATTGGCATGAACATTAATGTAATAATATCAAAAGCTTTTGAACTAAGTTATTGGAAAGATCTCTTATGTATGTTACTTGATATACGTGTGGGTGGTATCCCAGGGGCATAAGCCTAGCATGGGTCGATCCCTATTTATGTATTTATGGGTGGTATCCCAGGGGAATAAGCCTAGCATGGGTCCATCCCAGTTGATATGTACTGGGGGCAGCCTAATGGTCACATTACGATATAGTATTGATTATTGTTAGGTAGTTGGAGGTTCGGGAGGAGGAGGTAATGGCGAATGATAATTGTAAAGAATGAAATGAACGAATGTATACCATTCCACAAATGTGTTTGAATTCAAGAACCCAATTCAGATTAATGATAATGTACATGATCCTAAAAGTGTTTATGAAGTGTGGTTCACTTCTATTATGATTTATTCACTTGCGTCTGATTTTCTTGATACCCTATATCACATATGATTATTTACAGTTTTACATACTCAGTGTATATTTCGTACTGACGTCCCCCACGGGGACCTGCATTTCATGCTGCAGGCACAGGTACCTCAGCTCATTCACAGCATAAATAGGAGTCAGGTCATACAACTATTGTTGGTGAGCTCCAATTTGCTTTGGAGCTTTCCGAGTCGGTTCCTTATGTTTTGTTATTGTACAGGAGTCATGTGTGGGCGGGGGTTTGTCCCGACCCTAGTTATGTCATGTATATCCTAGAGGCTTTGTAGACATAAGGAAGGGTAAAGTCATGGAAGTTTATATAGTGATGTTATATCTGTATATGTGGTGGCCCCGACGGCCAAGTATTATATATATATATATATATATATATATATATATATATATATATATATATATATATATTTGTGTGTGTTGTGCTGATACAGGTAATTAGATCCTTCTATATGCCACGAAGTGTTGTCCAAATTTTTGGTGACATGTAAGTGAAAGTACAGGTATTTGAATGGGTTCTCCCGGGCCTTCTCGGCTTCAGGTGCCAGTCTGGCCCGATGAGATTTTGGGGCGCGACATTATATCACCACAAAAGTTTACAAAATAACATTTAAAAGCATGGTTCTTGAAGTCTATGAACGAATTGAATCCATAGATGAACACTACGCATACCTTAAAGCTTGATCTTGAAAGAGATCTAATGTTTCTGAAGGTTCCTGAAGAAATCCTTAGGCTTACCCTTGATTTTTATTGACTAGGGTTTACCCCCTTTGGGAAAGAATGTTCTTGTTCCTGAGGAGATGATCTTGAGAGAAAACCCTAATCTTGTGGTTGAAAGAGTATGAGCGAGCTTTTTGAGATGTTTTAACTAAAGAGAATGCAAGATAATACGTTCCTTGAGGGTTATAAGTCGTGGAAAGTGAAAGGAAAAGACCAAAATACCCTTATGAAATAACTTCCTAGTTGCTGAAAATAATAGCTGACGACATTTGTGACAAGGCGTCAAAAATGTAGTAAGCCATCAAAAATGTCATCACACAGAAGCTGGAATTGATGGTTTCTGCCTAAGTCCGATGACCTTTATGGTAGGGCGTCACAAATGTGGTAAGATGCCATGAATGTCGTCACTTAGGAGCTTGTTTCTGCCTAAGGCTGACGACCTTCGTGGTAGGGCGTCACAAATGTGGTAAGCTACCACAAATGTTGTCACACAGGAGCTAGATATCGCCTAAGGCTGACGACCTTCGTGATAGAGCGTCACAAATATGGTAAGCTACCACGAATTTTGTCACTTAGGAGCTGGTTTCTACCAAAGGCTGACGATATTCGTAGTAGGGCGTCACAAATGTGGTAAGCTACCACGAATGTCGTCACACAGTTTCCAGCCTGACATGCTGGAGTAAAATAGGAATAACTCTTTGCTCCGATATCGGATTTAGGTGAGATTGGTATCGTTGGAAAGTTAATTCAATTATATATCTTTTGATACGTCATGAGCTCAAAAAATCTTAGTATAATGAGATATATTCTCATTTGAAGTTTACTATACCAATATCCTTCTCAAGAATTCAATCGGTAAGGAATGTTTTGATTCGTTTGATAGCCGGGAGTTATTTGAAGCCTTAATATACATCTAACTTACTCATAAAACTATAAAAAAACCATGATGTACTATGCATGATCTTGTTACATGGCTCTAATATTGGTTTGGATTTTTTGGGGTATTACAATATCTCCCCCTTGAAAACATTCGTCCTCGAATAATGACTGCTTGAGAGGGGAGAAAAGATAAACGACACATACACTGATCATGCTCAACTGGCACATAATTTAGGACTGAATTGAATTCTAAATTGAATATAGCCTAACTGAACATGCATATCTGATGCATGACTGATAAGCTGAACTCATGAATGCATGATAAGCTATGCATTGATACTTGATACCAATTATATACTAGAATTTTGAACATGTAACTGAATAAGCTTAAGGAAAATAGTTACCTTGAACTAAGTCTGAATTAGCAGAGAAAAGATTAGGGTACTTGGTTCGCATGTCTGCTTCTACTTCCTAAGTAGCTCCCTCCATGGATAGATTCCGCCAAAAAACCTTGACTAGAGGGAATTCTTTGTTCCTCATCCTACGAATCTGATAGTCTGATAGTATTCTAAGGCATCGAATACTAAGTCAGGCCCTATGATTGCGGTCTCACTAACTTCGAACCAACCAATCAGAGACCTACATCCCCTACCATAGAAAGCTTTGAACTGATCCATCTGAATACTAAAGTGATAGATGTTGTTGTATACAAACTCAATCAAAGGCAAATGGTCATCCCATCTTTCCTTGAAATCAATTGCATATGCCCTTAGCATATCGTCTAGAGTCTGAATGGTCTTTTCTGCTTGACCATCTATCTGAGGATGAAACGCCATACTAAGATGAACTTGGGTACCAATACCCTTTTGGAACGCTTTCCAAAAGTGAGAGGTGAACTGGTTACCTCTGTCTGAGATAATAGATAGTAGAACACCATGTAATCTTACTAACTCCCTGATGTAGAGTTTGGCATAATCCTCGGCTTAGTAAGAGGTACGAACTGGAAGGAAATGAGTTGACTTGGTCATTCTGTCTATAATGACCCAAACTGAATCATACTGATGACGTGTTCTAGGCAAACCCGTCATGATGTCCATGTTCACTTCTTCCTACTTCCAAGTAGGAATAGTGAACTCCTGCATGGAACCACTAGATTTTTGATGCTCTATCTTAACCTACTGACATATAGAGCACTTAGCCACAAACTCTGCAATATCCCTCTTCATCACACTCCACCAATAGATCTCCCGCAAGTCGCAGTACATCTTAGTGGCCCCTGGATGAATAGAGTATCGTACACCATGCGCTTCAGTAAGAATTCGCTACCTTAAGTCATCTATATCGGGAACACACAGACGGCCCTGACAACGAAGAACAACATCTCCCCCTTGGGAGAAAACCTCTACTTCCTGACTCTGAACAAACTCTTTTAGCTTAACAAGGCTAGGATCCCTGTCTTGCTTCTCTTTTACCTCGGAAACTAGGGATGACTCTGAACTACTCTGAACACATACACCACCCTCTGAAGAGTCGACTAAGCGAACACCTAGTCTAGCAAGCTGATGAATATCCTAAGATAATTTCTTCTTACTATCCTCAACATGGGAAACACTACCCATGGACAGTCTACTGAGTGCGTCGGCCACTACATTGGCCTTGCCCGAATGATAAAGGACACTCATGTCATAATCCTTCAAGAGCTCTAACCACCTTCTCTGACGAAGATTGAGATCTTTCCTGAAAAAGACATACTGAAGGGTCTTATGATCTATAAAGACGTCTACATAAACACCGTATAGATAATGCCTCTAAATATTTAAGGCAAAGACAATTGCTGCTAACTCAAGGTCATGGGTAGGATAATTCTTCTCATGGGGCGTTAATTGTCTGGAGGCGTAGCCTATGACTCTACCATGAAGCATGAGGACACAACCTAAACCTACTCTGGATGCATCACAATATACTATAAATCCATTGGAATCGTTGGGAAGTGCTAAAACTGGAGCTGAGGTGAGTCGAGTCTTCAAATCCTGAAAACTCTTCTCGCAAGGTTCTAACCACTGAAACTTGACCTTCTTCTGAGTCAATCTGGACATAGGAGATGCAATAGAAGAAAATCCCTCAGCAAACCATCGGTAATATCCAGCCAACCCAAGAAACTCCTGATATCTGATGGAGAGATAGGGCAAGGCCAGTTTCTTACCACTTCAGTTTTCTGAGGATCTACTCTAATGCCATTACCAGAAATAATGTGGCCAAGGAATGCTACTGATCTTAGCCAAAATTTGCACTTACTGAACTTGGCGAACAAATGGTGATCCCTGAGAGTCTGGAGAACAATTATGAGATGGTCTGAATGATCACGCTCTATGTGAGAATAGAACAGAATATCATCTATGAAGACTATGACGAATATGTCCAAGTACTTCTTGAACACCCGGTTCATCAATTCCATAAAAGCTGCAGGGACATGGTAAGACCAAAGGACATGACTAGAAATTCAAAGTGACCATATCGAGTACGAAAAGCTATCTTTGGAATGTCATATTCTCTAACTCTGAGCTGATGATAGCCTGATCTGAGGTCTATCTTGGAGAAACAACTGGCACCCTGAAGTTGGTCAAACAATTCGTCTATCCTAGGCAGCGGATACCTATTCTTGACCATGACTTTGTTAAGTTGACGATAATCAATACACATTCTGAGAGAACCGTCTTTCTTGCGCATGAATAAGACTGACGCACCCCATGGGGATACACTGGGCCTGATGAATCCCTTATCTAAGAGATCCTTTAATTTATCGTTCAGTTCCTTGAGTTCTGCTGGTGCCATTCTGTATGGTGGAATAGTAATAGGCTAAGTATCTGGGAGAAGGTCTATGCCGAAGTCTGTTTTACTTTCGAGAGGAATGCCTGGAAGATCTTCGGAAAAGACGTCTGAATATTCATTAACCACTGGGACTGATTCAAGACTGGGAGATTCGGAACTGGAATCCTTAACATGCATGATATGATACACACACCCCTTAGAAATAATTTTCCATGCCCGAAGGTAGGAAACAAGCTGACTTCTAAAAGACGAAGTGCTACCCTTCTACACTAGAGCGGGCTCATTTGGGAACTAAAACTGAACTATCCTATTTTTGCAATCGACTGTGGCATATCAGGAATGAAGCCAATCCATGCCGAGAATTACATCAAAATTAGTCATCTCTAACTCAACTAAATCTGCTGACATGGATTTCTGAAATATCATAATCGGGCAGTTCCTGTATACCCGCTGATCTGTGATGGCTTTACCCACTGAGGTACAGACTGAAAAGGGCTCTGCTAAAATTTCGGGACTGATTCCAAAATCGTCTGCTATGTATGGAGTGACAAAAGACAAGGATGCAACTGGGTCTAGCAAAGCATAAACATAAACATAGAAAATCTGTAATATACCAGTAACGACATCAGGAGAATTTTCCTGATCCTGTCGGGTCTGAAGAGCATAGAGTCTATTTGGGTGTTACCCACTAGTAGCACTGAAAGTGGCACACTGCAGGTTCGGGCGACCGGACTGAGCTGTGGAACAATTCTGCTGACCCTGAGGACCCGGCTTAGGACAATCCCTAACTCTGTGGCCTGGCTTGCCACAACCAAAACAAATGCCTTGACCCACTCTACACACACCCTGATGGCGCTTACCGCAGGTCTAACACTGAGGATAAGTGTGGGCACTCTTACATTGCTCTGAGATTTAGAGCTTGGTGCTCTGTCTCTGTTGTCGTCCCTGAATTTCAACACTGGGGCACTAGCGGAGGAAGGGGATAGAACTGCTGACTTAGGATGAAACTGCGAATGATTTCCTTCCTCTGATTTGGGTTGAGCAAAACTGAAATTGCCTACTCTTGCTTTCTTGTTCTGCCTCTCTCTAGTCTTAACCTTCTGCTCCTCTATCTATTGAGCGTGGATCATGAGCCTGGCTAAAGTCATATCACTGTTCAGCATCGCAGACCTACACTCATTTACCATACTATCATTCACCCCTGACACGAACTTGCTCATCTTAGCCCTATTGTCTGCAACCACATGAGGGGCATATCTGTATAGCTGAGTAAATCTAAGAGAATACTCTCTAACTGTCATATTTCCCTACCTGAGATTGATGAACTCAAGAACTTTGGCCTCTCTCAGCTCTTGAGGAAACAATCTATCTAAGAAAGCCATGATGAATTCTTCTCACGCAATAGGACCTACATGCTCTAACCTTTCTGCTAACCACTGCTTGTACCAAGTGTGAGCGACATCCTGCAATTGGTATGCAGTTAACTCGGCACTCTGAGAAGAAGTGACTCCTATGATATCAATGACCTTCTGGACTTGGTCAACGAATTCCTGAGGATCCTCGTCTGTCTTAGACCCAAAGAAGGACGAAGGGTTCATTCGGGTGAAGTCCCAAATCCTAGATGCTGCTGAATTGGCCACTAGGTTGGCCGGAACGACTGTTGGTAGTTCATTCTGAGCAGCTACAGACTGAGCAAGAGTGGTAAATTTGGTCCTGAACTCCACATAAGAAACATGTTCGCCCAAAGGATCTTCGGGATGAGGAGTTGGCTGATTCTTCTCTTTAGAGGCATATTTTTGAAATAAGAGAAGAGCGAATTAGACTAAGAGAATGACTTGAAATTATGCTTACTAGTACGACATGAATACTGAAGAAAGGGAACTATTCCTAAAACATCTCATAGCCTCCTGTACATAAATGTGGCGCGCAGCACACCCATGTACAGGACACTACTAGATGCGGCTTTCAGACTTCCTAGGACTCTATTGAACCTTAGGCTCTGATACCAAGTTTGTTACGCCTCGATTTTCTAAACAGGAATGCTACACGATGCTTATGACCCCGAGGGACCACAAGCTAACCCATGACTGATATCTGTACTTGTATACTACAATTCATGACATAATAATGCGGTAAACATGCATAATAGGCCATAAGGTTCAACTGAAATAATATAACATCCATATGGGCAAAAAAATACCCAAAACAACTGAAAACTGAATATGAAAGCTAAATTTGAGCATAAATCTGAAAGCCTCTAAGTACAGTATGAAATAAGGAGTTGAAGGAACATGTCTCCAACTAACTCTGTAAAACTAAACTGAAGAAATAAATGAATAAATCAAATAATGTCATCCTCGAATGAAGAGGACTCACTATAACTCTGTATGCTGAATGCGACTGTTACTATTTGTCTGGGACTCATGCCCCTGAACCTATGGTGTAACATGAAAATAAAGCACCATAGTGCAAATGCGCCAGTACAACTGGAGTATTGAGTATACGAGTGAGGTGGGCTAATGCAAGGGTTTACGTGCATGAATAATACTACTGACTGACTGATATGAATGTAAGAGTACAAACAGACATACATAGTAACTAAGATCGTGGGTACATGATGGCTAAATTTGTACGCTAATACATGGATGGAACCGTAGTTCTGATAACATGGATGACCATATCTGACAGCCCTGAATCTAGTTGAACTCTCAGAGTTACGTGCTATAACTGAATTTGACCATATCTAGCAGTTCTAGTATACTAATATCTGAAGAACTGTTTGAGTTCTTTTACTAAGACTGATACTGAAACTGTGGGAGGTAGTTATTTAACCAACATGCCCCATATGTGCCATTATGGCTAAGATGGGGTCCAATCTCTACCCTGACTGGAAGGGTGTCAATACCGCGCCACTAGTAAGGACAACATGTGAGCACCCTCATATAACAGGTAACTCTAGTGAGAATGGTGGGAACCCTCATATAACTGGTTAAGCCACCTCATCTACCCTCATATAACAGGCTGCGATGTCTCAACCTATGCTGGCTACATAGTTCTAGAATTCAAGGATGACTACTAAGAACCACACCCTCATATACAGGTGAGTTCCCATACTTGGGTTCACTCGGTGCTAACTCCTACTCCCATCTAAAGAGACTAAACATGATTCAACTGACTGTACATAGATAGATTAACAGACTTCTATTGACTGACGGAGTAGTACTATTATCTGAGAGTTAACTGGGATCATGAGATTTCTGAGGTTTCCTGAGTCACATGACTGACTAAGTTCTATAGATTATAGCTTGACTGAGATTATCGTGATAACATGACATGGCTCTAGGTACACAGCTATGTTTTTTGGGTACGAATACCCCCAGGACTCGATAGAAGAAAACTGACACACATGACATGACTTGATCACAAGATTGGAGTCAACAATTTGCTATATCATAAGTAGGGGATAGTATACTTCATGTATTTAATCAAAATCTCAAACATGGTAGGGAAAGCATGGATATAATTCACACATAAAATTCATATTTCCATCATCATACATACTTCATGCCATCACCATAAGAATACATAAATAGCATGGGCATTCATATTGAAGTGTATCGCTAACATGGACTTGTCATTTAGATATCATGAAATCATGTAAATATGAACTTCTAACATCCTAGGCATTTTATCAAACACCTTACATGCATTCTTTAAGGCATAGGTGGATTTCATACTTGCATTAGTTCAACCCACCCAAAGTTCATGATTTTCAACCAACAATCGCATATATTCCATGAAAAACATCCTTAGATATCATCTTGAAACTTGAACAACAATCATCAACGTGTACATGCTTATATCACCACAAAAGTTTACAAAATAACATTTAAAAGCATGGTTCTTGAAGTCTATGAACGAATTGAATCCATAGATGAACACTACGCATACTTTAAAGCTTGATCTTGAAAGAGATCTAATGTTTCTGAAGGTTTTTGAAGAAATCCTTAGGCTTACCCTTGATTTTTATTGACTAGAGTTTAACCCCTTTGGAAAAGAATGTTCTTGTTCCTAAGGAGATGATCTTGAAAGGAAACCCTAATCTTGTGGTTGAAAGTTTATGAGAGAGCTTTTTGAGATGTTTTAACTAAAGAGAATGGAAGATAATATGTTCCTTGAGAGTTATAAGTCATGGGAAGTGAAGGAAAAAGACCAAAATACCCTTATGAAATAAATTCTCAGTTGCTAAAAATAATAGCTGACGACATTTGTGACAAGGCGTCAAAAATGTCATCACACAAAAGCTGGAATTAATGGTTTCTGCCTAAGTCTGACGACCTTTGTGGTAGGGCATCACAAATGTGGTAAGCTACCATGACTGTCGTCACTTAGGAGCTGGTTTCTGCCTAAGGCTGACGACCTTCGTGGTAGGGCATCACAAATGTGGTAAGCTACCACGAATGTCGTCACACAGGAGCTGGATTTTGCCTAAGGCTGACGACCTTTGTGATAGAGTGTCATAAATGTTGTAAGATACCATGAATTTCATCACTTAGGAGCTGGTTTTTGCCTAAGGCTGACGACCTTCGTGGTAGGGCGTCACAAATGTGGTAAGCTACCACGAATGTCGTCACACAGTTTCCAGCCTGACATGCTGGAGTAGAATAGGAATAACTCTTTGCTCCAATATCGGATTTAGGCAAAATTGGCATTGTTGGAAAGTTAATTCAATTATCTATCTGTTGATAGGTCCTGTGCTCATAAATTCCAAGTATAATGAGATATATGCTCGTTTAAAGTTGACTATACCAATATCCTTCACAAGAATTCAATCGGTAAGGAATGTTTTGATTCGTCTGATAGCTGGGAGTTATTTGAAGCCTTAATATACATCTAACTTACTCATAAAACTATAAAAGAACCATGATGTACTATGCATGAGCTTGGTACATGGCTCTAATATTGGTTTGAATTTTTCGGGGTATTACAAAAATATACTATAATATATTTACTACAATATATACACACACTATATATATAGTAATATAGAAATTTATAAAACATATACACATGTATACGTTAAATATATAGTACTTTAGAAAATATATACACATATATACATACCATTCAATATATACATACTACTTTAAATAAAATATAGTACAATATATACACACACACTATATATATAGTTATATACTAATTTGTAAAACATATACACATGTATACGTTAAATATATACGTATATAGAAGATATATACACATGTATACGTACCATTCAGTATATACATACTACTTTAAATAAAATATACTAAAATATATATACTACAATATATATACACACACACACACACACACTATATATATATATATATATATAGTTATATACTAATTTGTAGAACATATACACATGTATACGTTAAATATATAGTACTTTAGAAAATATATACACATATATACATACTAATTTAAATAAAATATACTATAATATACACACACACACACACACACTATATATATATATATATAGTGATATACTAATTTATATAATATATACACATGTATACGTTAAATATATAGTATTTTAGAAAATATATACACATATATACATACCATTCAATATATACATACTACTTTAAAATATATGTACTTCTTTAAATAAAACATATGTAACTTAATATAATAAATTAATAATACTTTATAATAAATTAGTAATATATTAAAACAAAGTATTTAATTTAAACTAAAAATTCAATTTAAATCATTAAATGGAAAAAATTACAAAGTAAGGACTAAGAAGTGAATGAATGTTGAATTTTATTGATTGCAAAAATGATCCAAATTTTATAATTTACATGGATGAAAAATCTACAAATTTTGCATCATTTTTTCCAACTTATTCATGTTAATATTAATGGAAACTTGCATAGGGTAGTCAAAGTCAACGGGGGCAAAACCATGCATTGAACTTGATTCTGCCGAGTTCTCCCGTGAAGTCATAATTTCTTCAAGTCTCTGCTCATCGTTCGGCTCCGCTTTCATTCCTTGATTTGTTCGTTCGGCTCTAATCCAATCTCTAAAGCAAACTAGAACATTCATTGCACTGCTTCCCAATGAATGTCGGTTGTCTCCAAGCTATTGTCGTCCCTAACTAAAAGTGCTCTCTGATGCAACGGTTAACATTGAAATATTCAGGATATCTCTAGCTAACCTTGAAAGCACAGGATATTGTGCGTCATTATTCCTCCACCAATCCAACGTGTTGATCCATCATCTGCGATCCTTTAGCAGCGATCGGAGATGATACTTCAGCTCTTTGCAATAAGTTATTGTGTAAGCTCCCTGCTCAACACTGTTCCAATAAGGTAAATCATAAAAGTGATCAGTAAAATCACTATGTGCCGGCCTTTTAGAAGATGATGGCTCCTCATGAGGACGAGGAGCGACAGTTGGAGTGATATTTGTCGGTACAGCTAAATCAACTAAATCAGCATAGCGGTTATATAATTTATCTATGTAAGCATTCGTATCAGCCATAGCCGTCCACAATCAAGTTGTTCTTGTTCTTCATCATCAGAATCATTGTTAGTATTTATTTCTAAGTTAGCATAAATAAGACTACTAAAGTGGCACATAGTATTATATTTCATGCACGGATTTAGCATAGCACCAACCAAATAAATAGGGAGAATCGGAAATAAAAAAAATAAATTTAGCAAACATGGCACCAACATCTTCTTTATAACCTTATTTATTTTTATATTCTTTGAGCAAACCAGAAATATCGGCTATATATGTCAAAATGTTACAAAAAGTATGATAATAAGCACCAAAAAATTCAACCGTAGCTATATAAATTTTTTTCAAAAACATAACAAGATCTTTAATTACAGCCCAGTTAGAATCATGTAGCATGCAGTGACAAGAATCAGCAAACGAACCATAATGTTGGTTAAAAGATAGTGTAATAGGAACTCGATATTTATAACAAGTTTTCAAAAAATCATACGTAGCATTCCATCTAGTTTCACATTCTTCAGGCATCAATATCGGTGCAAGTCCATTTTCTTCATATTTAAGTTTAATTCTTTAATTCTACTTCTACGATTATTTCCTTGAATAAAACCAATGGCAAGCCGAATTTTTTCAATATAAATCTCAAAAAACTCAAAACCATCTTTTACAATTAAATTATATATATGACAAGCACATTTAACATGAAAATTTTCAAGTAACGGCGGAGATAACTTAGATTTTAACTTTGTTATAGCAGTCTTGTAGTTAGAAGAATTATCAAAAGCAATACATAAGATTTTATTTCCAATACCGTAATATTCTGCAACTTTAGCAATCGAATCAGCAATAAAATCTCTGGTATGTTTACGATCTTCATCATATAAAAAAGCAAGAATACATTTTTGCATAACAAAATTACTATCTATCCAATGACAAGTAATGGTTAAATAATCATTTTTATTTACAACACGGCCAAGATAAGAAGTTAGGGACATTACTAAATATTTTTTAGCAATGTTGACAAATAAAAATAATATTGTGAATGAAGTCTAAAAATATCGGCCGTACAAGTACTTCTAGGAATACCATTAAATATAGGATTATAAATTGCTTGAATATAATGAATAAAGGCATCAGAAGAAGGAAAACTAAAAGGCAAACAACCCACAGCTATCATTTTAGCTATTTCTTCCCGGTCTCTCAATTTATTATACTTCTTCATTACCTGACCGGTTGTTGGGTCCATTCTAGTTTGCATTGGACCACCAACATCCGCACCACCTCATGCAATATTTAACTCTCTTTCGTGATTATCACTTATATGTCTCATTAACGTACACGTACCCCCTTGCTTGCCTCCTCTTTTATGCTTATATATTTGTTGACAAATATTGCATTGCACCTCAATATCTGATATACGTTCAAAAAAATGTCATGCAATACTAGTTGGTTTACGAGCTCTTGAGGCACGGGGAAGACGCAGAGAGAGATTAACCGATTTGGATCTAACGTTAGCATTTTCTACTGCGGGTGTCTCACCAATATTTTCATCATCTTCATCTAAATTAACTGCATCTACTTTATTTTGTTCTTCTACACCATAATTTTCCTGAACTTCTACATAATTCATATCGTGGGCAACTACACCTAAAGATACACCTACTTCTTCCTCAAAAGGTTGACTAAGCGGTGCCAGAGGCACACGGATATATCTATTACTTAAAGTACCTCTACCGCTAGCAATTCATTTTTTACTACCAGTACAACTTTTGGGATAAAAAATTTTAACCTCTTTAGTAGCGAGGTTTCTTAATTTATCCATAATATAAATTAAACTAAAAAAATTCAAAATAAACAAATATAATAAAATTAAATATTCAACAATTAATAAACTAAATAAAAATTAAACGTAAGAGATTAAACGATAATACCAAATTTTGAAAGTATCCGAAAGTTGCGACTTTATAAACTTCCACTCGTACTTTGTAATCACAAAATTAAAAAATTAAAGTGAGCACTTTAGAAAATTAAATATATAGAATATTTGAAAATTGAGATTTGACAGAGAATGATATTTGAGAGAATGAAACATTGTGTGAAAAATGATTTGAAAGTGTAGGGTATTTATAGGAATTTTTTGGGTTTAAAAAAGTAATTTAATTGAAAAAAAGTTTTTTTTTTAAAATAAAAATGGGATTTTTGCCGTTTTGGGCTCCCAATGGCTACATTACCGTTGGGCCCAACGGCCATTTTCAGAAATTTCATTTTAAAAAAAAATATCTTAACCAGGACGGGTTAACCGGGCACAAAACAAAAATTAACCCAACCCGGTACCCTAGCCTGTGGGCTCTGACTGGGCTGGGTTGGTGTGGTGAGCTGGGCTGGGCTGATTCGGGTCGGGTCAAACCAACCCGATTGACAGGTATAATCTAAATTACAGTAGCCACGAAGAACGATTTTTGAGTGTGTAACGTCCCAAATCTTGTACCCGAAACGCTACACGATGCTCATGACCTCAAAGGACCACAAAATAACCCATGACTGATATTTGTACCTGTACACTGCATAATATGACATAATATTACGGAAACATGTACTGAAAGGTCATAAGGCTCAATACTGAACATAATCTGAATAATGATAATATCTGAATAAAGTGGTATCACAATACCAAAACAAAACTGAAATATTGAAGTCTGGAACATGATAGTCTATATCTAGTCTGAAAGCCTCTAACTATACTGAATAAGAAGTTGAAGAAATATGTCTCCAACTAACTTCATCTACTGAAATGTCTAAGTACTAAAGTAATAAAATAAATAAATAATCATATCGCCCTCGAATGAAGAGGACTCACTGCTAACTCTGACTGCTGAAATCTGTCATGCTACTGCTGCTCTGGAATTGTGCCTCTAAACCTATGGCGTAAAATAAAACACCATAGAGCGAATACGTCAGTACGACTGAATGTATTGAGTATACGAGTGAGGTAGGCTAAATGTAAAGGGTTTATATGCATGAACAATGCTGACTGATATGAACTTGAGAATACATACATGCATAAGTAACTATAACTGAACTCGTGGTGATACTGACTACTGAGTCTGAATGCTGACAACATGAATGTAATGATACTGAGATACTGAATGACTGAGTTCACTGATATTAATATGTAAGTCTCTACTAAGTGAGGAACTGATACTGCATTACTGAATAGATAAATGACTATTTATGACAGTTTGAATTATTAAGAACTGGCCTGATTGACTGTGTCTAATAGTCCTGAAACTGAATACTGATAACATGAGTTATGATGATGTTATAACTAATATGACTGTGATGATCGGCATAACCGATGTAACTGATACTGAGCGACTTTATATGATAGTTTAAGTTTTGATGGGACTATCTGAGTTCTGTTCTATATGGAGTAACTGAATCTGAGATCAGTCTTATCTAGTGGGTAATCTTTGAGTATAATGATAATAAAGATGATTTGACTTAGTCTGAGATCAGTCTTACTTAGCGGGTGATCTGTAAATCGTATGATACTGATACTGATAAACCATAGTTGAGATCAGTCCTATCTAGTGGGTGATCCAGAAGTCGATTTATAATGATAAGGATTGACTGTATCTGACAGTCCTAAAATCTGAGGAACTATCTGAGTTCTTTTACTGAGACTGAGTTGACTGCATCTAACAGTCCTAATTTTGTAACTGAAACTGTAGGATGTATTCATCTAACTGACATGCCCCTTTCTAGCTAGTCTGGGGTCCAACCTGTAACCCCAGTTGCAAGGGTGTCAGTACCGCGCCACTGGTAAAGACAACTGTTGTGGAGTCAGTCCTAATCTAGCGGGTGACCCCTAGGATCAGTCCTATACATTTAAATATGTTAATGGGTGATCCCTGAGTATGTCAGTCCTATCTAACGAGTGACATCTTGTACCTACGCTGGCTACGTAGTTCTGGAACTTAGGAATTTCTTCTAGGGATCTCAGTCCTATTCTAGTGGGTGAGTCCCCATCCCTAGCTCTCTCGGTACTGAATCCCACTCCCATCTGAAGACACGGTACTGATTAATTGAGCTGAACTGATTAACTGAACTGAACTGATTAGCTAAACTAAACTTATTAGCTGAATTGATACAGTGGTATTGTTTAGCGAAGCTAAACTGAGTTTACTTAGTTCCGTTGACTGGCGGAATTTACTGATGTCTAAGGACTAACTAAGAGTATCGTGAAGCATGACATGACTCTAGGCACACAGCTAAATTTTTGAATACAAGTACCCTCAAGACTCGATGGAAGGAAACTGACAAAAACATGACTTTACTCTTCTTGAACACATGACCAATATTCATAATTCAAGATACCATAAGTAGGGGATATCATACTACACATGGTTCTCAACATCTTATACATGAAAGGGAATGCATATAATCATGTAAGTACTTGCATAACTTCAATGTCATGGGCATTCCACATCACAACAATCAATACACAACAATAGCATGGAATTCACGTTGAATCATAAGGGATAGAGCATGGACTTGTCATGTAAGCACTATTGAGTCATGAAAATATGGTTTTATCATTCTAGATATTTTATCGAACACCTTACATGCACAATTTTGGGCATAGGTACACTTATCAATTTAACAATCTAAGTCACCCAAAGTCATGGATTTCATCTAACATGCTCACATACTTCATGAAAATACATTAAGATACTATCTTGAAACCCAAATAACAACCATCAACATGGACATAATCATACCACAATAAGATAATAACAATTTTATTATTTAAAACTTGATTCTTGAGCTCCATGGATGAACACTATGCATACCTTAGTGATTGAATCTTGAAAGAAAATTGACCTTTCTTGAATGTTCTTGGATTGGGAACCTTAATTCTTGAATATATTGTGGAGAGTGTGATGGGATCTTGAAGTTAATTGAAAAGAAACCCTAAGTTTGTTCTTGGGAACAAAGAGGGTTAAGAGCTTTTGAGACTAAATACCAATAGCTAAATACGTGTTTTGGGTGTTTTATGTCGTGCAGGTAAGGTTTAGGGTGAGGGAAAAAGACCAAAATATCCCTACAAAATTACTTTCCAGTTGCTGAAATTATCAGCTGACGACCAAGGTTGATAAACCATCAAATTTGTGATAGCCCGTCAGCCCAGGTTGTCACCTGGGAGCTGAAATTTTTGGGTTTCTGCCTAAGCCTGACGACATGGCTGATAAGTCGTCAGAAATATCATCAAAAATGTGATAATTTATCAAAAATGTCATCAAAAATGTGATAAGTCATCAAAAATGTCATCAGAAATGTGATAAGTCATCATAAATATCGTCACTCAGTTTCCAGGCTGACATGCTAGTGTAAAATGGGCATAACTTTTTGCTCCGATATCGGAATTTGGCAAAATTGGTATAGTTGGAAAGATAATTCAATTATCTATATATTGGTGGGTCATGAGATGAAAAATTAATAGTATAACGAGATATATACTCATTTGAAGTTGACTATGGCAATATCCTTCCCAAGAATTCAATCGACAAGGAATGTTTTGATTCGTCTAATAGCTGAGAGTTCTTTGAAGACTTAATATACATCTAACTTGCTTATAAAACTATAAAATAACCATGATTTACTACGCATGAGGTTGAAATATGGCGCTAATATTGGTTTGGATTTTTTGAGGTATCACAATATCTCCCCCTTGGGAACATTCGTCCTCGAATGAGAATAACTGAGATGGAAGAAAAGATCAACTGAAGTACGTACAAGACATACACTACTGAAACATAGTTTTGGGACTGACTTGACTGATAAGTTGAATACATCATACTGAACATGCATATCTGATGCATGAGTAACTGATTCATGAATGCATGACTGAGTGCTCTGATAAATGGAGTTTCACATAATAAGGATGCATATCTGATGCCTAATTTTATGACTGACGTGATACGTGAATACATGACTGAAAGTACTGGTAAGCTGATCACACATATCTGATGCGTGAATACATAACTGAACTGACTCATAAATATGCGACTGAACATGTAATGGTAAAGATACCAAGTTTGAACTGAAAACTGAGCATGGAACTGAATACCAAGTTATTTACTGAAATCTGAACATGATAATGAGTAACTTCAAGGAAGACTGTTACCTTGAACTAAAAATACCGATGAGTCTGAGACTAATTACTCAATATGCATGAGAGGAAACACGAGAACATAACTGAGTCTGGAACGTGATACATGAATTGAACTGAGTCTGTAATACATGGCATGCAACTGAGGTTAGAGCTTAAGGGTCAACTTATGAGTATCCCCTACTCCATACTGGATTTATCACATAAAGAAAGAATGGAATGCTTATGTTATGAAAGTTCAGGAAATCATAGCATATCTCACCCTTGGGACACTAGGTCCCTCACAGAATACTGACTTGGCTGAGATACTGAGTGAAGCTGAGATGATGCACAAGGCACCTGGAAACTAAATCGCGCCTGATTATATAAGATATGAAACTGAGGTATGACATACGAATTGAGCTGATTACTGAACTGAAGCATACTTTATAACTAAGACTGTAACTGAGATAGCAACTGAGTTATGATAGTCGCATAATAAAGGTTGTCATAAGTCAAGGATCTGAATATACACTCACACTCTAAACTTTTCCTAATTTCTAAGTACAACCTCTTGCTAGTCATTTATTTGCATATTAGCATGACACTCAAGCCTATCTCCATAACTACACCCTTGTGTAAAATATGCATGCAACAATCTTCTATTAGCATGTATTATTTACTCTCTCACTTATCTAAGCAACTGCTCATCACTACACTATTCTTACAAAGAGATCTCACTGAAGGGGTTGAATTAAGAGGACCTGAAACATGAATGGACACTAGTTGAACTTGACTCATGACTAAGGCCTGAGGATAGGATATCAATAATATGGATGTACCCAAAAGGTCTGAACTGAGGATATACATGACATATCCTGGATTAACTGATCAATAGGAGTGTAACATGAGTCATGAGAGTTGAGCAATCTGTAAATTATGACATGTGTATATGAGTCGTGAGCTGCATGACCTGAGCTGGGAGCTTTCTGCATTCGTAAGACATGATTTGTATTACTGAGGGGAATAAAACCAAAACCCTTATGCTGGAAAATGGAATCGTACATGATTCTATGGAAAGCGTGAATATAAGTTATGTTCATGGAACTGATACATGAAGCATGCATAGGCATCGCGCTAACTGGAGTGTAAAACTTTACACTGAGATAAAGATGGGTCGGGAATCGTCTTCCCTAACTGTTTTTTTATACACTCTGGCACTACTACTGAAAATTGAGAGCCTGACTTGGGTACTTGATCTACCATCTCCCCCTTGGCTTTAAGCCATCATCATAAGTCTGTGAACACTAAACTAATCTCTAAACTAAACTGCAATCATCAACACATACTTACACTCAAATCGACATATGCTCACCTTACTAAATATATCATCTGCCTCTATTTCCTCACATACTACTAATATCACATTCATATCTACATGCTTAATTTTAAGTCAATAGTCTTAGTTTCTTTCTTGCACTGTTCAAGCCTACTGATTCACTTTGGCACAACTATCCCCATGAATACATAATTTGATCAACCTGGATAACATTATCCCAACTCCATTACTGCTAAACCCCTGGTCTCATGCTTCTAACTCTAGTCATATGCTATCATAGGATTCTGAGAAGGGATCTAGTGGAATATCTAAATCTGGGTTCGAGAATGAGTTCTCATGATCATGAGTGAGATCCGTACAACTTTGGAACATAACAGAACAGAGGGATACTATCTGAGTATATGGAAAATCCCATAACTGTCTGTAGGGACTTTCTGAGAAAGCCTATCTGTAGGACTTAAGATTCACTATTTCTGGTACCTTAAAAGTAAGGTGGTGTTGACATGAGTGGAGCATGATGAGAATCTACATGAATTTCTGCAAAAACCTTTATATAGCATGATCTGAAACATGAAAGAATGGAAACTATTCCTAAAATATCTTATAGCCTCCTGCACATAAGTGTGGTGCACAACACACCCATGTACAAAACTCTACTAGATGCGGCTTTCAGATTTCCTAGGACTCTATTGAACCTTAGGCTCTGATACCAAGTTTGTAACACCCTAAATTCGATACTCGGAATGCTACACAGTGCTCATGACCCTGAAGGACCACAAACTAACCCATGACTGATATCTGTATATGTACACTGCATAAAATAACATAATATTGAGGAAATATGTACTGAAAGGCCATAAGGTTCAATACTGAACATAATCTGAATAATGATAATATCAGAATAAAGTGGTATCATAATACCAAAACAAAACTAAAATACTGAATTCTGGAACATGATAGTCTGTATCTAGTCCAAAAGCCTCTAACTGTACTGAATAAGAAGTTAAAGGAACATGTCTCCAACTAACTCCATCTACTAAAATGTCTAAGTACTAAAGTACTAAAATAAATAAATAATCATATCGCCCTCGAATGAAGAGGACTCACTGCTAACTTTGACTACTGAAATTGCCATGCTACTGCTGCTCTGGAACTCGTGCCTCTAAACCTATGGCGTAAAATAAAACACCATAGCGTGAATACGTTAGTACAACTGAATGTACTAAGTATACGAGTGAGGTAGGCTAAATGCAAAGGGTTTAGATGCATTGACAATGCTAACTGATATGAACGTGAGAATACATACATGTAAAAGTAACTATAATTGAACTCGTCGTGATACTGACTATTGAGTCTGAATGCTGACAACATGAGTGTATTGATACTGAGATACTGAATGACTAAGTTCGCTGATATTAATATGTAAGTCACTACTAAGTGAGGAACTGATACTGCATTATTGAATAAATGAACGACTATTTCTGACAGTTCGAATTATGAAGAACTGTCCTGATTAACTATGTCTAATAGTCCTGAAACTGAATACTAATAATGTGAGTTATGATGCTGTTATAACTGATATGACTGTGATGATCGACATAACCAATGTAACTGATACTGAGCGACTGTATCTGACAGTCTAAGTTCTGATGGAACTATCTAAGTTTTGTTCTGTATGGAGTAACTAAATCTGAGATCAGTCCTATCTAGCGGGTGATCTCTGAGTATAGTGATAATAAAAATGATTTGACTTAGTCTGAGATCAGTCCTACCTAGCGGGTGATCTCTAAATCGTATGATACTGATACTGATTGACCATAGTTGAGATCATTCCTATCTAATGGGTGATATCGAATTCTATTTATAATGATAAGGAATGATTGTATCTGACAGTCCTAAAATCTGAGGAACTATCTGAGTTCTTTTACTGAGACTGAGTTGATTGTATCTGATAGTCCTGATTTCGTAACTGAAACTATGGGATGTATTCATCTAACAGACATGCCCCTTCCTAGCTAGTCTGGGGTCCAACCTATAACCCCAGTTGGAAGGGTGTTAGTACCGTGCCACAGGTGAAGAAAACTGTTGTGGAGTCAGTCCTAATCTAGCGGGTGACCCCTAGGATCAATCCTATACATTTAAATGTGCTAATGAGCGATCCCTGAGTATGTCAGTCCTATTTAACTGGTGACATCTCGTACCTACACTGGCTACGTAGTTTTGGAACTTAGGGATTTCTTCTAGGAATCTCAGTCCCATTCTAGTGGGTGAGTCCCCATCCCTAGGCTCTGTCAGTGCTGAATCCTACTCCCATCTGAAAGACACTGAACTGATTAATTGAGTTGAACTAAAACGACTAGCTAAACTGAATTGATTAGCTGAATTAATACTAGTGGTATTGTTTAGCAGAGCTAAACTGAGTTTACTGAGTTTCGTTGACTGACGGAATGTATTAATGTTTGAGGACTGACTGAGAGTATCATGAAACATGACATGGCTCTAGGCATACAGCTAAATTTTCGGGTACAAGTACCCCCAGGACTCGATGGAAGGAAACTGACAAAAACATGACTTTACTTTTCTTGAACATATGACCAATATTCATAATTCAAGATACCATAAGTAAAGGATATCATACTACACATGGTTCTCAACATCTTATACATGAAAGGGAATGCATATAATCATGTAAATACTTGCATAACTTCAATGTCATGGGCATTCCACATCACAACAATCAATACACAACAATAACATGGAATTCACGTTGAATCATAAGGGATAGAGCATGGACTTGTCATGTAAGCACTATTGAGTCATGAAAACATGGTTTTATCATTCTAGGCATTTTATCGAACACCTTACATGTACAACTTTGGGCATAGGTATACTTATCAATTTAACAATCTAAGTCACCCAAAGTCATGGATTTCATCTAACATGCTCACATACTTCATGAAAATACATTAAGATACTACCTTAAAACCCAAATAACAACCATCAACATGGACATAATCATACCACAACAAGATAATAACAACTTTATTATTTAAAACTTGATTCTTGAGCTCCATGGATGAACACTACGCATACCTTAGTGATTGAATCTTGAAAGAAAATTGACCTTTCTTGAATGTTCTTGGATTGGGAACCTTAAGTATTGAATATCTTATGGAGAGTATGATGGGATCTTGAAGTTAATTGAGAAGAAACCTTAAGTTTGTTCTTGGGAACAAAGAGGGTTAAGAGCTTTTGAGACTAAATACCAATAGCTAAATACGTATTTTTGGTGTTTTATGTCGTGGGAGTAAGGTTTAGGGTGAGGGAAAAAGATCAAAATACCCCTATAAAATTACCTCCCAGTTGTTAAAATTATCAGCTAACGACCAAGGCTGATAAGCCATCAAATCTGTGATAGCCCGTCAGCCCAGGTCGTCACCTGGGAGCTAAAATTTTTGGGTTTCTGCCTAAGCCTGATGACATGGCTGATAAGTCATCAGAAATGTGATAAGTTATCAAAAATATCATCAGAAATGTCTTCAGAAATGTGATAAGTCGTCAGAAATGTCGTCACTCAGTTTCCAGGTTGATATGTTAAAGTAAAATGGGCATAACTTTTTGCACCGCTATCGAATTTTGGAGAAATTGGTATAGTTAGAAAGCTAATTCAATTATATATCTGTTGGTGGGTCATGAGATCAAAAATTCATAGTATAAAGAGAGATATACTCGTTTGAAGTTGACTATGGCAATATCCTTCCCAAGAATTCAATCGGTAAGGAATGTTTTGATTCGTCTGATAGCTGGGAGTTATTTAAAGACTTAATATACATTTAACTTGCTCATAAAACTATAAAATAACCATGATGTACTATGCATGAGCTTGAAACATGGCGCTAATATTGGTTTGAATTTTTCGGGGTGTTACAGAGTGCTTCAATTGGCTTGATTCACTTGTCCTTTTAAGTTGAGGAATTTGATCTCCAATATACTCAAGTGACACCAAATTTGAAGAATCAATAACCCTTATTCCCCTACACTTCTTAATCTTCAAGACGTCCAGGGATTGAGATTTTGAGATAAGGTTATCGACAGATCCATCAGATATTTCCACTTTATTTAGCTTTAAAGATTTCAGATTCTGACATTCAACAACATCCAAGTTTTTTGATGAATAATTAGAAAGAGTTAAGTGTTCCCGAGTTGGTGCTTGGATTTTAACATGCTTGTTTGTAGTTGTCTTTATGGAAATGGACTTGATCTTTTGAAGATTCAAAAGTTCAATCTTACGCCACCCCTTACAACTTTTGAGGATTAATGAGACAATCAAAGGACATATATTAAGTAGATCTTGAAGCACATTTTCATTTAACCATATATTAGACAGAGAAAGCTTTCTCAAAGAATGACAGTTCGCTGCATCACTAGAGAATGAAACATTCTGAAAACAAGTATTCATCACTATATCACTATGACTCAGAACCAATTCTCTCAAAGATTTTGCTGCCAAGACTTTGATAATAGGAAAATAGTATGACAGAGTAGAGTAGTCAGGATTTTCATACACTATATCTTTTACACCATTCTGAAGAGCGACGTCTATCAACTTATTCATTCTATGTGAAAATTGAGTACTAGAATCTCTTACACAATTTGAGAATGCAAAATTGTCAATAGGGATTTTGCCATCTCTGTATCTCTGCATGATTGGCTAATGCGAGTTGGCTAACATATTTTTGGACTAAAAGTGGTAGACAAAAATTGAAAAAATTACATATATACACAAGTTAACAATTAAGTATTACATAAAATCCCTATTACTCAAAGTAATTACAAAAATCTCATATTAATTACATAAAATCCCTTAAATTTACTCTTTCTCTCTTATCCCCTCATATATATCAAAATACCATATTTTGCTCATTTATTTATGCATCAGATTTTGCTCCATATCTGTGCTCCCTTATTTATGCCTATAATTAAGCTAAAGTGATCTGAGGAATTTCAAATTGTTCACCCAAGCTCAACATCTCTCTCTCTCTCCTGTCGCCGGCAACTCGTCGCCGATTTATCTTTCTCCAACGAAAAAAAATTATATATTTTGTGAGTTTTCCTCTTTATCAAATTTTTCATTTTTCAAAATCATCTTCTATACTGAAATTAAGAATTTCGGCGCATTTTATTCGCAATTTGTAAGTTTTATTTTTTCAATTTTTTTCATGTGTTGATGAAAAAAATCCGTCTTCCAATTCCGCCTCCTCTTTCCGGCACTTAAGCTTTGTTGGTTTGATGGTCACATTATACTTTAGATATTATTATACATCAAAAAGTTTACATTAGATATTGCTTTTATACGTTGTTGGTTTTATGATCACATTATACTTTAGATATTTACATTATACATTAGAAAGGTATATTTTTTATAATATTTTATTTACTTCAGTATATGGTTTCTTATACGTTAATATTTTTTTATAATACCTGACGTTGATATATTTTTGATATATGTTGGGTACATTACACTTAACAATTGTAACCTTATAAGTTATGTTATAATATGTATAAGGTTACATTATACATTTAGAAAGTTTATATTTTACATTAGTTTTCTTGATAACATTATACATAGATATACTATGTATAAGGTTACATTATATATTTAGAAAGCTTATATTTTACATTAATTTTCATGATAACGTAACATTATACATAGATATACTATGTATAAGGTGGACACATACATATTGAGCCATTGTATAAGGTTATCTTTTTTGTTTTTGGCAATCTGCTGATATGCATAAATAAATATCAATTATTTTCTTATTAATTTTGGAAAACGAAAGAAAACAGATGTTTTTTTGGCTTTTTTTTCAAATTGAATTTCAAACAAAAAAAAAATTATGGTGATGTTTGAATATTTTTTGAATTTGAATTACAGTTACTATTTTTAAGCATCCACAAAATCAGTGCATTAATTACAACTGTTAATTAGGAAAGAGAATATTGGTTTCTGATTTTAGTTCCATAATTTTAGGCATAACAGTTTCATCATACATTGCAGATACATATGAGGTACAGCGATATGTATAAGTATTTTTTTAAATCTGGGAGAGAGAAAGTCAATCCGGAATCTTATGTAATTAGTTTCATTAAGGATGGATTTATGTTGTTTATCCAAAAAAATTAAGACGGCAATACCATAATGGATTGAATTTGCTTATATGTGGATCGATTTTAGAGCCGTCAAGGGCCAAGCCCGTTGGGCCGGCCTGTAATTTGATAGAGTTGGACTTCAGTTTTTGCAACCCATTTAAGAATAGGTTTTTTTAGCCCGGTCTGAATAAGCCTATGACCCGTGGGGCTTGAGCAATGTGGGTTGGGCTAGCCCGTGGGCCGACCCGTAAGTTAAATACATGCAACTATTTAGATTGTTTATTAGTATTTTTATTTGGTTTGAAGGTTATCATGTCAAAAGTTATTTTATTTCACTATTAGGAGTATTTTTGGGGGGTGTTGGAGACTTGATTAACAAGTATTAACACTATGTAATATTGTCTGGTAATATTTATGTTTATTAATATTTTAAAATTAAATTATAAAACATTATTTTTTAAAAAGTGGACTAACTAGCAGCTAGGGGTGTGCAAAAACCGAACCGATAAAAATGCTATTGGGTTATTGGGTTAATAAATTTTTATTGATTTTATAAAATAGTTTATTAGGTAACGGTTTGATTTCGATTTTAGCTTATTGGGTTATCGGTTAAACCAATAACCCAATAAAGATACACTAAGTTATTGTTTTCTCTCTCTCTCTCTCTCTCTCTCTCTCTCTCTCTCTCTCTCTCTCTCTCTATATATATATATATATATATATATATATATATATATATATATATATATATGCACTATTTATTCATAATTCAGCGATTCACAAAGTATTAACCTATTCAGGGCAACAAAGGAACAATATAAAACTCGGGTATTATCGTATTAGAAAGCTTGAAGCATTTAGTAGCTTCCAACAATTAGGATTTAGATTTTTTCCGAACTAACATTCAGTTCAAGTTTGAAGATTCTTGTAAACTAAAATGCATTGCGTAGTATTTTGGCGGTAACTAAGATTTCATTTTTTTATGTTAGTTCTTACTATTTTTATTTTATGAGTATTTTCTTATTGGTTAAACCGAAAATCGAACCGTTAAGCACCAAAAATTGATAAACTGAAACCGATAAGAAAATATCTTATTGGTTGATTATTGGTTTTACATATTTAAAATCGAAAATCGATAAACCAAACCAATAACACATAAAACCGAACCAAACCGACCGATGCACACCCCTACTAGCAGCCCACAGAGTAATAGTGTGGTTTTGGTGTTTTTGGCCCATCATTTTGATGGGCCAGTCCGGCCTGACCCGTCAAACTCAAAGCCCGTGTGGGCTAGCCCGGATGGGCTGGGCCGACCCTTATTGACAGCTCTAGTCAGTTTCTAGGCGCGAACCTACAACTAAATTTTTGATATGTATAAAATCTGATATAAGATTTAGAAAAACATTTAATAAGCCAAGAAGATAGCTGTGTGTTTTAGTTTTCAGGCGAAACTTTAAAATTTTGGATGTGAATATATGTGTTCGAATCTTTCGTGCACCTACGGCTCCTAAATCCCGAGTTCGCCACTAACTCGAGTTATTAGTAAACTCTACATACACTTATTTTTTTCAGACCTCATATGTGATATTTTACTAGAGATATTATCGTTGTATATTGGGGTCGGATCTGGCGGATTAAAAAAAATGAAGTAATTTTTTAAAGGCATAATTAGACCAGTTTTAAAATTGGGAGAAGAGTCAAAACATTACTATACTTTCATTTATTAATTAATTTTGCCCTTAGCTATATCATAAGGTTAAAATATACCTTGATGTTAGCAAATTTTACGTGTATACCCCTCTATTTAACATATTTTCAAATTCAATAAAAATCAACTAATTTCAATTGAAATTACGCAATTTCCTATTTTAACCCAAACCTAACCCACTATTAAATAAACTCATATCAAATTAATTATTCTTATACATTATAATTTGTCCATGTATCTGAAAAGTAGTATTTTAATAAGGTTATGATATTTTTCCTCTGAAATATTTGTTTAAAAATTATTTTAAATTTTTATTTATTAAGAAAAAAGAGTAAGAGAATGAAAAACGGAGAAGGAAATACAAGGTGAGGAATCAATCCTATTAATAGAATTATCTTTTTTCTTTATTCACTTTTATTTTTTCAGTAAAAATAAAAAATATGCTTTTTGCTTTCATTTGTCAAGTTCAACATGTCAACAGAAAATCATAATTTTTCTCATGTTTTACGCTCAATATTAATTACTTATTTTCTATCATTTTCTAAGGTTGAACACTAAACATCAATCAAGATAAATATTATGATAAATTATTTATTATAATCATTATTGGTGCCTGAAAAGTCTAAAATGAATAAGTAAACATCAAGAAAAAAGTAGTGAAAAAAAAAAGTTCTCCAAGGATTGAAATGAAGCTACTTCAACATGAGGTCAATATTTTTTCCACTTACAAATTTGTGGATAAAAAAATAGATAAACCAAATATTACTTTCATGCACAAAATAACTCTAACCTTTTGGTCTGACGTAATTTATAAAATACTTTCTTCGTTCCAAATTACTTATCTCAAATTGAGATGACACAGTGATTAAGAAAAATAATTAATAACATAATTAGTTTATCATAGTGTTCCTATTAAATGATGTTTATATTTTAATTTGAAGAAAAAATAATTAATGCAAAGGTTAAATATGAAAAAATAATTTTGTCTTTTCTTTATTAATAAAAAAGGATAAGTAAAATGGAAAATCAAATTAAAAATTTTAAAATGAAGAAAATAATTGTTATGTGATTAAAAAATCACTTATTCAATTCATGAAATAGCCTCACGATCGACTCTTGTCCAAATTAACCACATACATAACTCACACATTAATGCATCAAGCTGTTCTTTTCATAATAAATACTTTTCTATGAAAAAAATACTTTCTTGGTCTCATTTTATGTGTTGTCATTTGATCGGATACGGAGTTTAAGAAATAAGGAAAGACTTGATAATATATCAAATTGTCCTTTATCAAAAAATGTGCTACTATTTTTTTTTTAATTAAGTGGGTCCAATAAGGTTAAAAGTGTAATTATATTTTTAAATATTTATCAAATAAGAAAATATGACATTTTTTTTGAAATAGAGTAAAAAAAATAATGACACGTAAAATGGGACGGAGGGAGCATCTTTCTCCCAAGATTAAAACAAAGCTATGTGAGGCCAATAATTTTTTCCACTTAAAAAATGTGATAAAAAAGCAAAGATAAACCAAAAAAATCCTTTGCATGCAACAAAATTACTCAACTTTTTACAATCACCATGAAATTCACTACTAGAAACTTAACTACAAACTCCATATCTCTTCCATTATTCTTGTACAAAAATCCAAAATCACCTTCAATTATCAAATGGATTCCTCCATTTCAGTCTATTCGGGTCAAATTCCGGGTCGGACTATCCAATGGATCGGCCCATTTAACTCATTCATCAGTACATGCTTCACCACCTGCTATTCAGTCAGATGTTGATACAAAGTTACAAGTTGTAGAGGAAACTATAGAGAAGGTGAAATATGTTTTACCCTTTGAATGAAATATTGTGTGTAAATTTTTGAGTTTGATTGACTTGAAATTTTAGTACGTCCATCCAAAATGACTCGTCGTGTCAAAGATACGCTTAATATGATATAATATTATCGATTTTGATGAAATTTTAGTGCGTCCGTCCAAAATAGCTCATCATGTCAAAGATGATATAATATTATTGATTTTGATGAAATTTTGTATAGGACTTTGTTCACCTATCCCAACAATCTCACATAATCTAAATTTCTTATGACCCATCATTATTTTTTAAGAACTGGTTTGCTCAAGCTAACTTACACTTACCTCAACTAATTCATAAATATCTGTCATCTCCCACCGACAACATGTACCAAATAATTTGGAGACTAATTGAGTTGTCACTCACATCAACTGAGTTCGTAGAAGTATTTATAGCGCTGAAACCCCCTATTTTTTTGTAAGCGTCTTCAGAGTTACGAGTAAAGGTAGTAATCCGTCAACTTAAGAGCATGCAATACCTTATAAATAACTCCTTTTTTTTCTAGTACTTTTTATGAGGGTCTTTGTTCGCACACACCTAACAATTTTTTAAAAATAGCTAAAATGTGTTACTGTGTGAAAATCATCAAAGTATTCTTAAACCAGGGGTTGATCGAAAATAGCCTCTCTACCTCACTTCTGCGGTAGTGGTAAGCACTGTGTACACTCACCCTCTCCAGACCCCATTTTGTTGAAATATATTGGGTATGTCACTATGTTGTTGTTGTTTGTATTTGTCGAGTTCAAATCTTGAATCCTCCTCTCTCTGAATATTTGCTTTTTGTTTCTTGCAGGTGATTTACAGCTGTCGTTTTTTTGCAATTCTTGCCGTCTGGGGTTCGTTAATCGGATCATTTATTTGTTTTATCAAGGTACTTTTTTGGTACATGGATCGCAGAGGCAAAGCCAGAATTTTTAGTTTATGAGTTCTAGACTATAGTTTTTTCTGTTTACTGAGTTTTGAATATGTTATTTATACATATCAAATGAGTTTCTTAATTGGCTCATCAGGGCATTCTGTTGTTTTCTCTCAACTTCTTTCCATTATGCAAGTATAGTTGATTGATTGATCGATCGATCGATAGATTGGTTTGGATAAACAAATTTGTAAGACTTACCAGAGGTAATGCACTATCGATGATCATAAACTTCCCAGCTCTGCCAAGCTTTGTTATTATTTTGTTGCTAAACTTTGAGAATTCTTTTTGTTGCAAAATGATTGAGCTAATAACTTGTTTCGATATGTAGGGTTGCACTTATGTAACAGCATCATTCCAACAGTATTTTGTAAGCCGAGCAAAGGTCATATTGTTGCTTGTTGAGGCTATAGGTAAGCTTGTAGTAATTACTATTTGCATTTCCACTCAGTTCACGTAGCCAACCAACTGTGCTACCAAGATTCTCCGCAATGATCCTTTCTTTGTTGTGTTTTGTGTGTTGTTTTTATCACGATGCTTGGAAAGCCATGGTACCTCGGCTACCTCCTAATGGTTCTCATTTCTTATCGCATAATCAATGAGTTTTTCTCATTCCTTAAACTTTTGATCCTCTAAAATGCACTAGTTTTGGAGGATCCGACATGCACTAGTCGACATTTTTGAAGAGTACGAACAACATAAAAGTTGTCACTTATGCTGAGAAGGTTGCGTGATCCGAGAGTGAGTATTGATGTGATGATGCTTTAATTTCTGCTTTTAGGCACTATGGAAATAACCTATATTTTTGTTCAAACTTCATAGAATATAACCCTTTTCTCCTCTCTACCTCCTAAGGTCGGGGTAAGGTCAGCGTACACTCTACCCTCCCTAAAACCCCACGTGTGGAAATACATTGGGTATTTGTTGTTGTTGTACTAGTATAACTAACTTTTGGTTCTTGATTGTCTGTGCTTTATGAGTTACTAACCGGCATTCGATTTCTCCGCTAGATATATATCTCTTAGGGACAGTGATGTTAGTCTTTGGCATGGGTCTATATGAGCTCTTCATCAGCAACCTTGACAAGTCAAAATCAATGTCAGAGGAAAAATCTCCGTATCAATCAAATTTGTTCGGTATATTCACGCTAAAGGTTAGTCTGAATTTCTTCCAAACCGTCTGTTTTGGAGCTAAGCCACCCGTGTCACCATTGCATATATGGCACATTCATGTTTCTTGCACAATAGTTGCATATTGGTGCGGATTTTGCAAATGCAAGAACCCGACACATTTGTGTTTCTTGCACAAATAGCTGCATATTGATGCAAGTTTTTCATATGCAAGAATCCGTTGCACATATGACACATTTGTGTTTCTTGCACAAATAGCTGCATATTGACGCGAATTTTGCAAATGGAAGAATCCGTTGCACAAATGACACATTCGTGTTTCTTGCACAGAACATCTCATTCATCTTTTTTTCTTATCTGTACAATTGTCAGGAACGACCAAAATGGTTGGAAATAAAAACTGTTAGCGGAATGAAGACTAAAGTCGGTCATGTCATCGTGATGCTTCTTCTCATTGGTCTGTTCGAAAAGAGTAAGAAGGCCGTTATACACACGCCATTAGATCTCCTTTGTTTTGCAGCTTCAGTGTTGGTTTGCTCTGGCTGCCTATATCTGCTTGCAAGACTCACCGAGGAGAATTGATCATTTTTAGGTTATATAATTTGTACAGTCCTAAGTTGCTCGGACTCTCCAAAAATGTTGCCACACCAGTGTTGGATCCTTAAAAAATACAGTATTTTTGAAGGATTCGACATGCACCCGTTAACATTTGTAAAGAGTCCAAACAACATAGAACAGTCCAAACTGTTTCAATTGACTGGTGTTGTGGAAGCTTTGCCTGAGCTGAACATGTTCTTTTCTAAATGTCCATATGTATAGTTTTTAATGAGTGATGTTAAACAACAATCTCCTACTTATCTTATGATCCAGAACTATGTTGATCAGGCTCTCCGAAAATGTTATCACACCCGTATCGGATCCTCCAAAAATGTACTATTGTTGGAGGATCCGACACACGCCTATGGCATTTTTAAAGAGTTCGAGCAACACAGATTCAAAGCTTGTAATCTTGTAAAGATTTACATTTATCTTGCATCATTTCAAAATGTAAATTTCAATCCGTTGATTTCTCAAATGATCCCTTTCGTTGAAATCTAAGAAGAAAAATGACTTTTCGAGATAATAACTACGAGTGATCATATGAGAAATCAACTCGAATTTGAGGGTTTATATCGTCAAATTATTCCTGAACCGTGGGTCTTTCAGAAACGATAACGATAGAGGTAAGTTCTGCTTACACTCTACCCTCTTCACACTCCACGTTGGGGGATTTCACTAGGTATGTCGTTGTTGTATCATCAAACTATTGAAGATATAATTAATTAAGCAAACAAAAAGGTTGTCATGACTCAATACTAGAAATCAGTCAATTTTCGATAGACGTTCCGTCAGAAAAGCACTAATTCAAATGATTTTCGTTGTATATCGACTTAAGTTTTAAAACGAGATGATCAGACACTTCAACATAAATTTTGTTACCATGCAGAAGAAAGAATTGAGGCTAGATGGGAAGTATTGTTACATCCCTGGAAGTTCATCATTTGGATTGGGAATTGCAGCATTAACATGTTTATTCATTGCTAAATTAATTGGAAATTTGTTAATAATATACAACAGAAAGTTGTTATCAAGTGATAAATTTAAAAAGTTGCAAAGTCTCTGTTCTTAAAAAATTATTCAAAAATAAGTTTGTTTATATCGAATCAATAAATATAAAAAGCATAATGCATAAACGTGTTGTTTAACTTAGCCTCGACACTATGTCCTTCAACTTTGAATATGCACTCATAGACGCTTAAAATAATATAAAGTTAAATAAATAAACACATGCATATCCTACGTGTCGATCCTTACAGGTCCTATTGGAATTTTATATTTAATGCTTTATAGGTGGCTACTCCAATTTGTTTTTCCATTACATTGCCCTCAATTCAATTTGATATCATTCTCACATGGAATTTTATAATTGGTGTGTTGTGTATAGGGGTGTGCATCGGTCGGTTCGGTTTGGTTTTACATATTACCGGTTCGGTTTATCGATTTTCGGTTTTTAAATATACTAAATCAATAACCAAACCAATAAGATATTTTTTATCGATTTTCGGTTTATCGATTTTTAGTCCTTAACAATTTGATTTTCGGTTTAACTGATAAGAAAATAGTCATAAAATAGAAATAATAGTAACTAACATGAAAAATAATCGAATCTTAGTTGCAAACAAAAATCCTACATAATTTCTTTTAATTTACAAGAATTTTCAAGTTTGAACTAAATGTTGTTAGGAGAAATTAAGAGTTTGTATAATTGAAATAATAAGTTTGTTAATTTGTAGAGATTAAAGAGAAATTAAGAGAAATATCTAATAAATATATATATATATATATTCTTATTGGGTTATCGGTTTACCCAATAACCCAATAGGAAAAAAATCGAACCGAACCAATAACCCAATAAATTTTTTTTATAAAACCATTAAAAAACGGTTAACCCAATAACAATAAACCAATAACATTTTTATTAGTTCGATTTATGAGTCGATTCGATTTTTACACCGTCCTAATTGTGTATTTCTTTTAAGGATCTCTTTACCGCGGCCTACCTTCATCGGAGTTCTTACTTCAATTGCCTTGTACTATTCTCATTTTATATTACTTGACTGATGATTTGATATATTTATTTTTTATAACGTTTTAATTTGATATATTTTTACTTAATTAACTTTATTAATAATGTTAATTTATCTGTTACCAATTTATATAGTTATTTAATAGTCAACACTAATGGTAGTATGAAAATGAAAAAAAAAAAAAACTCTCTTAATTTATTAAAATAGACAAGTAAAATAAAAATATCTATTTTTAGTATATGGGCCAAATAAAAGAAGTATATTTTTGTAATAACCTAGCTTCTGTCCATGAATTTTGTGAGTAGTTTTTGAAAACTTGTCATTAGATATCTATCTAGCCAAGAAATTTGACAAATTTTGAAAATCTTACCTTCAAATTCATTCATAGAATTTAAAATTTCTTCACGTAAAATATATGTCTAAGTACATTTTCAAATTCATTTAAAATTTTAATCTTTTTTCAAGTAAAATGCATTTTCAAAAACATCTTCAAAATTCAAAAATCACGATTTTAAAAACTTAAAATTTTAAATTTCAATAAATAGAACTACTTGCTTACAATTCTCAAAAATACAAAAATATTTTTTAATTTATGATCTTCACTGAGTTGTAATTATTATATTTGATGATTTTAACTTATAGAATATTAAATCACTTCAATTTCTTGAGATCTTTGCAATCTCTTTATCTTATCGAAATAGAGATAAAATCTGAATATATTTACTTGCTCCAAATTTCACTTATTAAATCACATGAAGTATATTATTGGTAAATCACTTGTGTCCTTTGATATTTGCTAATTCTACTTCACCATAAAAAAATATTTCTTTAAAAATCTTGCAATTTCATAACCATTTTTTTAAATATTTATTAAAAACTTATATATAATTAACTTTTAAATTAATTATGTAGTAGAAAATACAATACATATTATATTTATTTAATAAAAATTATATATTGCTTTTGATATCTTGAGTTTGGCCCCTCAAAATTAGTACTTTTATATTATAGATAGAACTGTCAATACGGGTTGGCCCAGCCCATCTGGGCTAGTCTATACGGGCTTTGAGTTTGATGGGTCAAGCCGGGTTGGCCCATTTAAATGACGGGCCAAAAAACACCAAGCCCACGCTATTACCCTATAATATTTTATAATTTTATTTTATGTTGTTAATAAACATAAATATTTATCACACAATAACACATGGTATTAATGTTTGTTAATCAAAAGGAAGCCAGAGCTCGAACCACCCAAAGTAGGAAGAAAACGAAGAGGTGACACTACTCAATCGAAAACATCACAGTTGAAAGTCGATGGCGTGTTGAGGAAGATATAGTGAAGAGGAGGCGGCTAGCTAAACTAAGGAAATTAGGAAAGTGAAGAGTACAATGTACTCTTTATGTTTTAGTGGAAGATATTTAATTATTTTATTATTTATTAGATAGGAAAGTAGGAAATTTTTCAGTTTTTATTTTCTTTGTTAATGGTTAGTTGACGCCATCCTAACGGCTCTCTCTCCATCTCTCTACCTTCTCTCTAAACCAAAGCCATCCCCGGCCCACGGCCCCCGTCGCCGACCTCCGGCGCCGGTCCGACCTCCGGCCCTCGGCGCCGACCCCCGTCGCCGCTCCCCGCCGCCCCCCTTCGCCGACCTCCGGCTCCGACCCGCTTTCCCCCCCTCTGTTCATACCTCAACGGCACCCGCCCGGCGCCGCCACCTCCGCCATAGAAACAGTCGGCCACCTCCGCCGTAAACCCCAACTCCGGCTCCGGCTCCGGCTCCGGCACCGGCGACCCTCTCCGTCTCAGCACCAGCAGCCGCCGCTCCCTCTAATTTCTGCCTCCAGTAGCGTCGTCTCTCCGTCACCGGATCTACCCGGAGCCCGATCTTTGTTGGATTTTGGTTTCCGACTTGGTCTACAAGCGTAACCCGGTGACTTCTAACCTTTGTTATTTCAATATTTCATTCTTCGTATTATGCTAGTACTATCTCCTGTATCTTGACTGGCGTTTGATTTGTTGATATTGTCTGTTGTCGTTTCTTGCACTGCTTTTTATTGGGTTATCGGCTCGGGGCTCTGGTTGGGGCTTTGGGTGGTGAGTCCAGTGGTGTTTGCTCTCTATTTGACTTTAGTTTTGTTTCTTCATTATTTCTTCGAATTTGTGTGAGCCTTGTATTTCTTGCTGCTGCTTTGCTACTACCATTGTTTATATTCTCTTATATTTTTTTGTAGTAGTGGCTGTGGGCGGTGATGGTTGGATAGGGTCATGTCCGAGGGGGTTGGGGCGTGGGGCTGTTGTGGGGGCGGGGGATGAGGAAAGGGCGGGAGTGGGAGTGAGGCCAAGGTTTGGCCTCAGGGGTGGTAGAGGAAGACGTGGGGATAGTGAGGGTAGGCTGAGGGTTGGGTCTTGGAATATAGGGACCCTTCAGGGTAAGTCCATAGAGCTTGTGAAGATTCTTAGAAAGAGGAGGATTGATATTGTGTGTGTTCAAGAGACCAAGTGGGTAGGGTCTAAGGCTAGGGATGTGGATGGTTACAAGCTGTGGTACTCTGGGAGCGAGAGGCATAGGAATGGAGTTGGCATCTTAGTAGATGAAGAGCTTAGAGATCAGGTAGTAGAGGTAAAGAGGATCAACGACAGGTTGATGACTATTAAGTTGGTCATTTGGGGGTTTACCCTGAACGTGTGTAGTGCTTATGCGCCGCAAGTGGGCTCGGAGGGGGAGGAGAAGAGGCGGTTTTGGGAGGCTTTGGATGAGGTGGTGAGAGGCGTGCCTAGCTCGGAGAAGATTGTTGTAGCAGGAGATTTCAACGGGCACATCGGGGCGTTACCAGGAGGCTTTGGTGATGTACATGGTGGTTTTAGTTTTGGGGAAAGAAATGAAGAGGGGCTACTCTATTGGATTTCGCGAGGTCCTTTGGGCTGGTGGTGGTGAACTCGGGCTTCCCGAAGAAGGACGACCACCTGATCACCTTTCGAAGCGCGATAGCCAAGACTCAGATTGACTTTTTGTTGCTTAGGAAAGGGGATAGGGTGTTGTGTAAGGACTGTAAGGTCATCCCGAGTGAGAGCCTTTCGACCCAGCATAGGCTCTTGGTTATGGATTTGGGTATAAAGAAGATTATAAAGAGGAGGTGTGAGGAGTATCGACCTAGAATTAAGTGGGGCGGCTTGACGCCAGTGAATGCGTGGGAAATAGGGGAGAAGTTGGCGGGAATGGAGGTGTGGGAGTGTAGGGGGATGTGGATAGTATGTGGGATAGGGTGGCTAGGTGCATCAGGGAGAATGCAAGTGAGGTGTTGGGTGTTTCGAGGGGCCGGGCCGGGCATCATTGGGGGGATTGGTGGTGGAATAAAGAGGTTAAGAAGAAAGTGGGGACCAAGAAAGGGGCGTATGCTAAGTTGGTTGAGAGTAAGGACGAAGAAGAGAAGCGGGTGAACAGGAAAGAGTACAAGCTAGCTAAGAAGGAGGCTAAGTTAGCAGTTACGGCGGCTAAGACGGCCGCTTTTGAGAGCTTGTATGCAGGGTTACAGGGGAAAGAAGGAGAGAAAAAATTGTTTAGACTCGCTAAGGCTAGGGAGAGGAAGGGTCGTGACCTCGACCAGGTGAGGTGCATTAAGGGGGAGGATGGTACAGTGTTGGTGGAGGACGGCCACATTAAGAATAGATGGCAGTCGTACTTTCATAGGCTCTTGAATGACAAAGGGGATAGAGCTATTGTGTTAGGGGAGCTGGAGCACTCAGAGGAGTGTCGGGATTTTAGTTATTGTAGACGTTTTAAGGTAGAAGAGGTTAGAGAGGCTGTTCGCAGGATGCGAAGGGGTAGGGCGACGGGGCCGGATGAGATACCGGTGGAGTTTTGGAAGTTCGCTAGAGAGGCTGGTGTAAGGTGGTTGACTGAATTGTTTAACGAAATCTTCAAGACGGCAAGAATGCCCGAGGCTTGGAGGTGGAGTACCATGATCCCTCTCTATAAGAATAAGGGTGACATCCAGAGTTGCAATAACTATAAGGGGATTAAGTTGTTGAGTCACTCTATAAAGATTTGGGAGAGAGTGGTCGAGGTGAGGATGAGACGAATAGTGTCTATTTCGGAAAACCAGTTTGGATTTATGCCTGGCCGCTCGACGACGGAGGCAATTCACCTGGTACGGAGGCTGGTGGAACAGTATAGGGAAAGGAAGAAGGACCTGCACATGGTGTTTATCGACCTGGAGAAGGCATACGACAAAGTCCACAGGGAGGTGCTTTGGAGATGCTTGGAGGTGAGTGGAGTCCCGCTGGCATATATCAGAGCAATTAAGGACATGTATGATGGAGCGAAAACTCAGGTGAGGACGGCGGGAGGAGACTCAGAGCATTTCACTGTCTTGACAGGATTGCATCAGGGATCTACTCTTAGTCCCTTTTTGTTTGCTTTGGTGATGGATGTGTTGACGCGGCATATTCAAGGGGAGGTGCCTTGGTGTATGCTTTTTGCAGATGATGTAGTTTTGATTGATGAGACGCGAGGGGGGGTGAATGACAAATTAGAGGTGTGGAGACAAACGCTTGAGTCTAAAGGGTTCAGGTTGAGCAGAAGCAAGACAGAGTATTTGGAATGCAAGTTTAATGACGTGAGACTGGAGAATGAGGTGCTAGTGAAGTTGGAATCACATGAGGTATGTAAGAGGGATAGTTTCAAGTATCTCGGGTCCGTGATCCAGGGTAACGGCGAGATTGACGAGGATGTCTCGCACCGTATTGGGGCGGGATGGATGAAGTGGAAGCTCGCGTCGGGGGTGTTGTGTGATAAGAAGGTGCCGCCCAAGCTTAAAGGCAAATTCTACAAGGCGGTAGTCCGTCCGGCCATGTTGTATGGAGCGGAGTGTTGGCCAGTTAAGAACTCCCACATCCAAAAAATGAAGGTGATAGAAATGCGGATGTTGCGTTGGATGTGTGGGCTGACTAGAGGGATAGAGTTGGGAATGAGATTATCAGGGAGAAGGTTGGTGTGACTCCAGTGGAGTATAAGATGCGGGAAGTCCGATTGAGATGGTTCGGACACGTGATGAGGAGGGGCATGGATGCCCCGGTTCGTAGGTGTGAGAGGCTAGCGTTGGATGGTTTTAGGTGGGGTAGGGGTAGGCCGAAGAAGTACTGGGATGAAGTACTTGATTATTTTTTAACTCTTTTATTATTTTTTAATATTTTATTTTATTTTTCAATTATTTATTATTTGACTGACGGATCGACCCACAAACTAGCCCAACCCACATTCCTCAAGTCCTACGGGCCATGGGCTTATTCAATCCGGGCTAAAAAATACTGTTTTTAAATGAACTGTAAAAATTAAAGCCCAACTCATCAAATTACAGGCAGGGCCGGGCAGACTCTAATTATAGAAATCGATTATTATTATTATTGTAGTTATATTAGTTTTATAACAGACCAAATATAAAAGCGGTAAACTCCCTTTCAAAAAATCAAAACCCAAAAATCACTTGTTCATTTTTTGCTAATCTCCCGCCATTGCTACTGTAAAGTGAAAAAATGGAGATAACAAAGGAGCAGTTAACAACAAGGGAGATTGGAGGAGCAAGATACACCAATTTGAAGTACGCATTTGACCTCGGAATTCACTCCTTATTAACTTCCTGTTCCAAAGAGGTATAATTTTTTCTTTTACAGTAATTTTACTATATTATATAAAACCCTAATAGAATTTGTTTAATTGAAGGCATTTTGTAAAGCTTTCCCTAATTTTGCTCCAGTTCAAGTTGATCGTCTTCATCGATTGTTCATTCAGGTTAGCCTTTTGGAGCATTTTATTGGAAATTGGCTTTAGAATTTGGGAAATTCGGAACCTTTAATTGGGAATTGGAATTTGGACAAATTTCGATTTTTTAAATTTTTTTGAAGAGAAGCCTTGGAGTAACTGGTAAAGTTACTGCTATATGACCGAGAGGTTACGGGTTCAAGGCTTGGAAACAGCCTTTGGCAGAAGGTTAAGAGTGCGTACAATACACCCTTATGGTGGGCGGTGGGCCCTTCCCTGAATCCTGCATATAGCGAAAGCTTTAGTGCACGAGGCTGCCCTATTTTATTTTTGAAAACTAAGGATGGGGAAAGAGAAATAGGGAAGGGATTCTAAGGTGGGGAAATGAACAAACACTCACTAACGAGGTGAAAGTTTAGGTCGTCAGCTAATTGAGCTACTAATATTTTCATTGATTTTAGCTTATTCTAGATACTCCCTTCATTCTATTTTACTTGGTTCTTCTTTCTAAATATGTTTGTATCAAATTAGAAATCTATTTTCGCAAATCAAGAGTATTTTATTACTTCATTCTCATACTATCCTTAGTATTAATACCGAAGAAAATAGTAATAACTATATTTAAAGTTTCAAGACATATATTAGGGTTAATTTTGTAAAATATACTTTTAATTGATGTTTTCTTAATGGGTGTGTCAAGTCAAAAGAGGTCAAGTAAAATGGAATGGAGGGAGTATGTAGCATCTTTTTACTACTCCTTCGTTCATTTTTACTTGTCCATTTTGGACTTTGCATGTCGCTCAAGAAATAATACTGTAATTAGGATGAATATTTTACTCCAATACCTATATTAATTGATATATAGTCTAAGATCTTGAAATTTGTTTTGAGATAAAGTGTTATTTTCCACAATACGGGAACGTAGAATCTGTATAATAGAATAACAATTTCAGCTCGAGTTCAAGTATGAACAAGAACACAATGAAGTTGAACAAATACCCTCAACACAAGATCAAAATGATCTTTACAAGAGGTGTATTTTATATTTCAGAAATATAGATGAAACAGAAATTGTTAAGGCCAAGTCGTCCGAATTCACGGACTTTCCTTAAGGAATAATTCCCCTCACTATACCCGAGGTTATGGAATCTTCCTCCCAGGATAAAATGGCCTTCAATTCGACTATAGCGGTACCTCAAATAGGTGGATTCTTCGAACACACTCACGGTTTGAATGATCACACTTAGAGTATTTTTTAAGAAGAAGAAGCTTGTAATTCTGAAAAAAACTTCTATCTTAACCGATGGAAGAAAACAGGTTATTTATAGCCACAACATGCCTCTTCTGAAGAGAGGCAATGGTTCAATCCAAAGGTTGCACCTTTGCTATAAGTTTATGTCTGTTCATGAAAGATTGCATCTTTTCCTGAACAGTCATCTTGTTTCATGAATAAGTGTGTCCTTTTGCTGAATGGTTGCATTAGTTTGTTCAACCAGTACATCAGTTCAACAGCATTAGTTCAAAAACAGTGCCTGCACAGTTTCGAAACACTGTTTCGGAATATAAATGATGTCCAACAGAAAATATTTCCTGCGTTTTACATATATTCAGATCATATTTTCGTCAAATAAGATTTGTCCAAAAAGATAGATCTCATCGATCGATTATTTGCCAAATCCAAATCCAAATCCAAAGCCGAGCGACGACGACGGCGGCGCGAGGCATCTTTATTTTCTTGCCTCACTTATCATGTGGAGTAAGTGTTCATTAATATAAACACTACAAAGTTTCCTTCTCCCACCAATGTGGGAGAATTAGTGGACTTTCCACTTTGGGAGTATACCTTCTAAATTGGTATCTCCTTCCTTCCACAATTTTTCTCCATTTTTTCCATTCACACTTCATTCATATACTATGAACCCAACATAAAGTAATTAATGTTTAAGGTAAAACAGAAAAAAAAATAGTAATTGTTTTTTGTTTGTGTGTTAAAAGTGACAAATGAAGAAAATCTGTTTTGGCCTTTTGGGATATTGGAAAAGTAAAAGTGAACGGAGGTAGTAGCTTGATGTTTTTCTTCTCCTGTTAATGTGTTTTTTTTTTTTTTTGAATTCAGGTGCTTACTTCCTTGCACGAGGATATACAGGTATGCTATTAACACAATTTAATCCCCTTTTTGTTCTAGGTGAAATTTAGTCCGTGGAACTATACAGCTTTGGTCTGTTTAAATGTATAAGTACCTTGACAGTATCGAATGCTAACAATTATTGGTTAATAGCCTGTCAGAAACATTGTTTGCATCCGTGATGTATGTATATGGTATGCTCACATAAGATGAAGGTAGTAGAGATGAGGTTGCTCAGGTGTATGTGTGGGCATACTAAGAAAGATAGGATTAGGAACGAAGTTATACAAAGACAACGTGGGAGTGCCTTTGTGGCAGACAAGATGAGGGAAGTAAGGTTGAGATTGTTAGACATGTGAATAGGAGGTGTATGAATGCATGAGAGGTTGGTTATAATAGGTTTTAGGAGATGTAGTGGTAGGTATAAGAAGAACCCGGAGAAGGTGATTAGACAGGACATGACATATCTTCAACTTACCAAGGACACGATCCTAGATAAGGTATGGAGGTCGAGGATTAAGTTCGGAAGATAGCAGGTAGTCGAGTGTTGTTGTACTTTTATGTGGGAGGCAGTGATACGATACTAATTTGGTACGTATCAAAAACAAGCCAAAAATAGTCCACAAATAAAGGAAAACCTGAGAGCTCAACAAACACCAAATCTCGGTTCCAACAACATCAAGAAACAAGGTGTAAATGACACCAAAAACACTAACAACAACAAGAGATAAACAACACTACAATAACAACAATCCAACGGTTACAAGATTACAAGAACAACAAGAACCAAACGGTTCACTAGACTACACAACTAGTACATGATATGTAAAGATAGGAAGTGAGACATACACTATTACAAGGTTAAGAATCCAAAGATGTATTAAATCAAAGGACCCCTAAGACTTACAATAGCAACACCACACTCTTATGTGACACAAGAGGGATTCCACCGCTCAAGCACCAAGTTTCCAAGCAATACACAATCACAAGTGAATCCACACTCGTTCATGTCCTAGTTTAGGCCTAGAGACCCTCTCTCTCAAGAGATGTGTTCTTTCAACAATATCCAACAAAAACTAATGAACTAAAACCCTATATTGCTCTATAAGTACTTTACAAATAAAAAGATAAAATGACAAAAAGGCCCTTTAATAACCAAGTAGGCAAATTGGCACCCATGGAGTGTTTTAGGGGCGGTTTGGAGCCCTTTTTAACACTTCAACTCGTACACCTCCGAGGTTACATCCAAAATGCTCAAAAACGTTCATCTTCATGATCGTGCTTGTATCAGGCAGGGGGCTAGTTTCATCTTCTCCTTATTTAGTAGCATTAGTTAGTATTTGCATAGTAACTTATTTTTCAGTTTTTAATACTGCATGTTGTTTCTTTTGCTTTGTCCATCATGTTGTTTTGCTGTTGTTATTTTCTTTTCAATCTTGTTTTGATTTCACTTCTTTTGAGATGAGGGTCTATAGGAAACAACCTCTCTACCTCATAATGGTATGAATAAGGTTTGTGACATCCTGCCTTCCTCAGGCACCCCACTTGTGAGGTTATACTGGTATGTTGTTGCATCTGTGTCGTCTATCCTATATCAGGTGTTTCTATTTCACGAAAAGCTTAACTGCTGCTCGGATTTTATCCCCGAATAAACAGTGGATCATGTATGATGCTTCTTGCTTAGATAGTGTTTTTAAGAATTATTAGTGTCATTATCAGTTAGAACTTGGAAGTTTGACAAATAACCCTGTCCAAATCTTGCTTACTCTTGCTTTCTTTTTGTTTCATGTGCTATATGCTCTCTATTAAGAGTAATTGGAAGAAGTATACTTCATTTCTTCAAGTTGCATGTCCGCGTCTTCCCTCCCCTCCTTCCAATAAAAAGAAGAAACAGAATATTGATACATAAATTGAATATTTACTTGTATTTTGTTTGGAACTTCTTATGTAAGTCTTCATTTCTTCTCAACATGGCTAGAGGTCATCTGGATATTAGTTTTCATTTCTGGGAAGATAATACATATAGTGTCCTCCAATTAATTGTATTTGTTGACCTGATTATTGGCTTTATGTTTTGCTATAGCTATGGTGCTATCTTGAAGTATTATTCCACGTTTGCTGGTGAACTTATAGAATTATAATGAGTTTCTTGTTTCAAATTGATCGGATATATTTGTTGTTAGATTTTGTTATTCGTTCCTTTAAGGACAATGTTTAAAGTGTTGTCTGTTTCAACTGTTGCAGGATGAATTTGAGTCTTTATGCGTGGAGACACAGGTACATATCATATGCTTCGTAGTTTATTACAATTATTCGGAGAAAAGATGCATGCCTACTAGATTGCCCTCTCATCCATATTTTGTAAGGTCAGTAGAAGAATTAGGTTCGCAGAAGTTATACCGTCGGTCTATGAGGACTGCCAAGTGCTAACTGGTCTTCAGTTGACTACTGCAAACTTAAGATATGAGGAGTTCTTGCACCTGTTCTTCTTCTGCACTAACTCTGAAGAGAGTAAGCAATGCCGAGGATCCTATATTGTGGAAAAGAGAAATTCTTGGAAAATATCTACCATTTTATATCTAGATTTTGTCAAATGTGCTTCCTAGAAGTCTCTTTCGTATTATTGAGAATTTCCAATAAAACTTTGTTTTCGTATGGATTAAATGTAGTCTGACTTCCAGTTTAGAAGTTCTTATACTGTGATACTTAGACAGAAGTTGCATGCATTGAGAACTATTTGGGAAGCATGTTCACATATCTTTTGTTCTGAGACTGAATTCTTTTATTAGGATATATGTATTTGTTTATACCATTTCCTTTGTTATGAAGTTAACCTGGAAAGCTTATGTGAGTTCTGGCTGTTAAGTTGGAATAACGTGTCTGATATTGCTTTCCTTGGGATCATATTTCCTACTTGTAGGCAGGACCAACACTCAACATGGTGGAGCAGCTTGTGGAAGAACAAAACTTGGACCCTTTGTTTCCAGAGAAGTACTAATGTTTACTCCCATTCAGGAAAATTGCATAACCATGATTAAAATAGTTTTCTTCTATACACTCTATTGTTTTGCCAAAAACCTTGTGGAATTCTGTTATTTTTCTGTCTTGGTCGCACCACGTGGAGGAAATTCGCTCCATCCAATCATTGGAACAATGATTATAGAGTGAAGAAAAAGTGATTTTATTTTGACCGACTTATAAACTTAGCCAAACACCCTCATACATCATGTGTGCTATAGTAGTCACCCTTGTGTTACTATAATTAACATAAATTACTACATTTTTGTGTGATTTGGATTGTCAACTGTAAAACATGGAATACAAAGTCCAGAAAAGGAGAAATGAGCAGAAAAATAGTAATTATAGCTTCACTAACCACCAATAGGTATGGATAGTGATACGTCATTCCATGTAAAGGCATCGTCATGGTGGATACTCCATATTTAGTGAAAACAAAAACCACCTATATTCAGTTTAACTGGAATGTTGATGGTTATTGAGGCTTCTGATACCATTGATCAAGACTACATTTTGCCAAGTATTAGCATGTTTTCTTTACGTCCTATGTCTTCCATGAGTCTTACATGCTTGCAGAAAATATAGAGAAATTTCTAATACTTTTCTTATGTTTTATAATTTTGGTCTGAATTGAGCTTAAATGGAGCACCGTGGTTAGTGAGGATTCATATAGCTGACCCAATTTATTTGGGATTTGAGGCGTAGTTGTCATTTGATGTCTTGTGTGTATAGAAATGTTATTCGCTGGTCTATGAGAAGTACCTTGGCTGAATATGATTTCAATCTTGACATCATAACCGAAAGGAATTTCATGAAAGAGAAAGATACAAATTCATGTTTCAAAACTTTCGGTATCCTGTTTCTATGAAGTAATAGCCTGCAATTTTGCAGGAGCAATGTTGAAGAAGTCACACACTACCTATCAGAAGCAAAACAGAATGAGATCAGCTACTTGACAACTATGTTGGAGACGGTAATCTCTTGCTATTTCTTGCAGTCCTTTCATAAATGAAGAGCTTATACATCAATTTTCAAGTGATATGCATATAATTTTGTAACATGGTTGGTTGACATCCTAATAATGATTTCTTAGGCAGAAGAACAGAAGCGTGCCATCACTTCTCGTCTTGAAGTCCTGAAGAAAGAAAGGCATGATTTCTCCGATGCTGATGCTGTGGACATTGTTAATAAGGTATAAAGCTGATCACTAACTATTTCTATCTTTTAATGGTGATACGAATCTCTCAGATTAAAGTAGTCTATTCGTTTTCCTATGTGGATCCACGCTGAGGACTTGTTTCTTTGCAAATTCTGCAGATATGGACAGTGATTAAGAAGTACGATACTATCAACGATATTGGCTTCCATAACTGATACTGGCCTCGGCTAATGCATCGTATTTACCTTAGTCCTGTGTCTACTCAAGAACCTGGATTAAACTAGAGATTATCAGAACTTGTCATTTCAGGATTCCTGTGAAATCTGAAGTAAGCATTTACCATTGCATTCAATTTTAAGTAAGTAAACAAGTCTTTGTTTACATCTTGTTCACTAAAATGCTTGTAATATGACATGTATGTGGTATTAATTAAGCACCAGTGAAATGGTTGAATTTGAAAGAATTGAACGAAGAGATGTATGAGGTGAAAATCTCATGTACGGTTCTGTAAAGTGGCAATAAGGGTGACAGATTGGTTTCATCTCCTCTCCAATGAATTCGAACTGATTGAACTGAGGAGTTGTATGAGGTGAAGCTCTCATGTACGGTTCTGTAGAGTGGCAATAAGGGTGACCTATCTGTCAACTTTTCCATTATCACCCTTCATCGATGTAATGAAAGTGAAGGACCTACGACAAAGATGGAATGTCCTGAATAATTGACTCGTTTGCCAAGCAGATTATATGTGTTAGTAGAAGTAGTGTGTAAGTTAATTTTGTTTTGATTTTCTCGATGAGGCATTTTTAAGTAGTCAAAAATAGATACTTGGAGTCAAAAGTCTTTTGGAAATAGCTTAGTACGCTCTATCCTTTCTGACTTCACTTATGGAATTTCATAAGTATGTTGTCAAGTTTAGTTATTTTGAAAAAGGACATTTTTATCTTTAAATATTTTACGTGCATTACTACTATATGTTTTGAAGAAAAAATAATATATACATACACCTTAACTTATCACATTTACATAAATTTCCACCCTTACTACGTAATTACAAAAATTTCAACTAATTATGTAACTTCGTTAGATGTATCGGGAGCTAATTATATTGAAAAAAAAGTATTGGGAGCTAATTAAAAATTATATATTTTTATTGGATGTATCAGAAACTAATTATGTATTTCGACGGATCTAGAATTGAGATTTTCTTTAATTATGCAAAATGTTGGATTTATGATGTTTACCTTTTTTTATTGCACATTTGAGTTCACATATTAGTACACAAGTTCTTACATAAAGTTAATGTGAATATTATCCAATATGGTCAATCAAATATTACACGTATGCTGCTGCAATATACGCCAAGCAATATAAATTTTATGTGGAACCGAATAATAAATACTTTTGGCACAAATATAATTAATTGTTGTAGAAATGTGGTCTTGTATATATGTTCGAATTTTTCAAAAATATTGTTGAACCTATATTCAATCCTTTAAAAATACATTGTTTTTTAATAATTCAACACAATCAATCAACATTTCTAACTCGATCAACCAAATTTGTAACGGATTATAAAAACAAAGCTCCTCAACCAAAACAACAAATTTGTAAAGAATTACAAAACTAACCAAATACTAATAACCTCTTTAAAAATATCTAGATTATGGAGTTACTTAAAAAAGTAATTACTTAATTATAGTTAACTCTATTGAAATAGCAGTGGTTTATGTTGACAGTATATAGGAAAATATTTACACAATCAAGATAATCGTATTAGAAATAATTCTATTTAATAACAACATGCTCAATATTATTTCAAAATAAATTTAGTGACAGTGTGTAAAATTTTCAATAAAAAAAATAAGATCTTTTCTTATAATAACATTTTCAGATCTGTAAAATTTGTATAGAATTGAACAAGCAAATATATATATCCTACAAGTGACAATCCATTTGTATTATACTACGTATAATGTGTATGTGTATTTGATCAACATTATAAATTTAATTTGTACATTGGCATGTTCCTATTGGTGGAATGTAATTACAGAAATCAAGATATTCCTTAAAGTCCAATAAAGAAAACAACTTCATTCTTTATTGTCCCTATGACTAAAAAGAAGTACTACATTTTAGCCCCCACTCCATGATTGACCTCTTAGATTCGTAGCAAAAACGTCTCCTCCTCAATTTTTATTTTTTCACTATATAAAAATATTTTATTTAATAAAATTTCATGTCTTTATTTTTATTAATTATTTTTTAAATTTATTGAGTATTTCTTCCATCTCATTTTTATATAATATTTTTTTAAATGGATCAAAAAAAAGATGGAGGAAGTAATAAATGAAGTAATAGTAATATTAGGTAAAATATTTATGTGAATCATTGTTTTTAAAAAAAAACATGCCAAAGTCCAAATGTATCATTACATTAATTAATAGAATAAGTATATTAATTATTGTTTTAATAATTAATGTAATCGTGCAAGTGAACGAAGAGGGTAAAGACCAATATTTACCCATAGATGGATGCAGATTTGATTGTGGGTCACTACAATTTGTTCAAAAATCATCATAAAATTCAAGATTTTCAAGGAAACACCAAAAAAAAAACAATTCTTGAAAACAACATGGTAACTGAAAATCTGTAAAAATCACATTTTTTGTTCATTCTATATCTTTATTATCAAGAATCAAGAAACCCCATCACACCAAACATCACTATTTTTCACCAATTCAATCATCACAGTCACACAGGGTGTATATAGTGAAGAGGGGGTGAGGTGGATTGTGATGAAATGATAAAAATGGCAGCTGTTTCAGTAGGAAATGGTAATGAGTTATGGAGAGCTCACGGAACAATGGTGATGATACAGCTTTTGTATGGTGGATACCATGTGATTACCAAACTGGCACTCAATGTGGGAATGAATCAAATTGTTTTTTGCTTGTATAGAGATCTTCTTGCTCTATCAATTCTTGCACCAGTTGCTTATTTTCACGAAAAGTTAGTCCCTTTTTTTCCTATATGTTGTTCTTGAATCTGTTTACTGTGTAGCACTTTCCATTTCGATTAGTTTGTTGCTGTGATTGGTCCCATATCTGTATCCCCTTTTTCCAAACTGTTTGGCAGGTACCATTATCGGAAACAACCTCTAATGTCTGGGTGTGTTCTACCCTCCCTAGGCCCCACTTGTGGGCTCACACTGCGTTGCTGTTGTTGTTGTTATTGTTGCTCTTGAATCTATAATCGAACCATGTCTCTCTTTATGAAAACACACATAGATTTAGTTTGTTCATGAAAACAACATGGTAACTGATAATCTGTAAAAATAACATTTTTTGTTCATTCTATACCTTTATTATCAAGAATCAAGAAACCTCATTACACCAAACATCTCTATTTTTCACCAATTCAATCATCACAGTCACACAGGGTATATATAGTGAAGAGGGGGTGGTGTGATTGTGATAAAATGATAAAAATGGCAGCTGTTTCAGTGGGAAATGGTAATGAGTTATGGAGAGCTCATGGTACAATGGTGATGATACAGCTTTTGTATGATGGATACCATGTTATTACCAAAGTCGCACTCAATGTGGGGATGAATCAAATTGTTTTTTGCTTGTATAGAGATCTTCTTGCTCTATCAATTCTTGCTCTGGTTGCTTATTTTCGCGAAAGTTAGTACCTTTTTATCTGTTTGTTGTTCTTGAATCTGTAATTCACCCTTGTATCTGTTTATGAATGTACACATAGATTTAGTTTTATACCGTGGTGTTCGAATTAGCTTGAGACCTCATTGCTCTATGTATTCTTGCACCAGTCGTCTATGTTCGCGAAAAGTTAGTACCTTTTTTTGTCTCTATGTTCTTGAATCTATAATCCAACCATGTATCTTGCTTACGAATACACGTAGATTTAGTTATATATTATGGTGTTTGGATCAGCTGGCTACCTTGACTGATCTACTGAGCTTGCTAATAGGCACAAGGTACGTTGTTCAGTCTCTTCCTCTGAAAATGCATTGGTTTTGGAGTATTTTGGAGGATCCGACATGAAACTGTCTGACTTTTTTGAATAGTGCGAGTAACGTAGCTCACAAGCACATATTATATAGGCTTAGTTTTAGCTGTTGGGATTGAGTTAGCCTCGGGTGCCATTACTATTTTTCACCAATTCACCATCTCAGTCCCATAGGGTATATATAGTGGAGAGGGGCTGGGTAGGATTGGGAAGAAATGATAAAATGGCAGCTGTTTCAGTGGGAAATGTCAAGGAGGTATGGAGAGCTCATGGAACAATGGTGATGATACAGCTTTTATATGGTGGTTACCATGTGATTACTAAAGTGGCACTCAATGTGGGAATGAATCAAATTGTTTTTTGCTTGTATTGATACCTTCTTGCTCTATCAATTTTGCAGCAGTTGCTTATTTTCGCGTAAAGCTAGTACTTTTTTTTCCTGTATGTTGATCTTTAATCTGTTTGTTGTGTAATGCTTTCCGTTTCAATTAATTTGTTGTTGTGTTTGCTCCCATAGATGTATTCCCTTTTTTCCAAACTGTTTGGCAGGTATCATTTAAGCTGAGGGTCTGTTGGAACAACCTCTCTACTTCTACGAGGTAGAGGTAAGGTTCTACCCCCTAGACCCCATTTGTGGGATCACTATTTTTCACCAATTCCATCATTGCAGTTCCATGGGGGTGGGGTGGATTGTGATGAAATGATAAAAATGGCAGCTGTTTTCTGGGAAATGGTAATAAGATATGGAAAGCTCATGGAACAATGGTGATGGTACAGCTTTTGTATGATGGATACCATGTGATTACCAAGTGGCACTGAATGTGGGGATGAATCAAATTGTTTTTTTCTTGTATAGGGATCTTCTTGCTCTATCAATGCTTGCACCAGTTGCTTATTTTCACGAAAGTTATTCCTTTTTTTTCTCCATGTTGTTCTTGAATCTATGTGTCGTACTATTTGTTGCTTTATTTGCTTTGTATCGTGCTATTTGGTTGTTATATTTTTCTCGCAATCCTGCTTCTATTACATTCCTTTTGACCCGAGGGTCTATTGGAAACAAACTCTCTACCACAAAGGTAGTTGTAAGGTTTGTGTGCATCCTACCTTCCCCGGACCCCACTGGTAGGATTACAGTGGGTATGTTGTTGTTGTTGTTCATTATGAATACACGTAGATTTACTTTAAAATTGTGGTGTTCGGGTCATCTTGAGACCCTGACTGATCCACTGAGCCTTCTAACAGACACAAGCTACGTTGTCGAACCTTTTGTTCATTCTATACCTTTATTATCAAGAATTACGAGACCCCATCACACCAGCTATGACTATTTTTCACCAATTCCACCAATACAGTCACACAGGGTATATATAGTGAAGAGGGGGTTGGGTGGATTGGGATGAAATGATAAAAATGGCAGCTGTATCTGTGGGAAATGGTAATGAGGTATGGAAAGCTCATGGTACAATGGTGATGATACAGCTTTTGTATGGTGGTTACCATGTGATTACCAAAGTGTCTCTCAATGTGAGGATGAATCAAATCCTTTTTTGCCTGTATAGAGATCTTCTTGCTCTATCTATTCTTGCATCAGCTTCTAATTTTCGTGAAAAGTTAGTCCCTTTTTTTCAAAAAAAGTTGCTCTTGAATATGTTTGTTGTGTAACACTTTCCATTTTGTTGTTTTGATTGCTCCCTTATTTGTATCCCCTTTTTTACAAACTGTTTGGCAGGTATCATTTAAGCTGAGGGTCTATAGGAAACAACCTCTCTACTTCTACGAGGTAGAGGTAAGGTCTGCGTACACTCTGCCCCATACACCTCACTTGTGGGATCACAATGAGTTGTTGTGGTTGCTGTTGTTTCTCTTGAAGGTATAATCCAACCATGTATCTGTTTATGAATCACACACAGATTTAGTTTTGCACTGTGGTTCGAATCAGTTTGAGACTTATGAGACTGATCCACTGAGCTTGCTAATACTCGCAAGCTATGTTGCTCGGACTCTAAAAAAAGTCGTTGCATTCGTGTCAGTTTAGTCTCTTTTTTCTCTATGTTGTTCTTGGATATATCATCCAATGATCCAACCATGTATCTGTTTATTAATATACACATAGATTTGGTTTTATACTGTTGTATTGGAGTCAGCTTGAGACCTTATGAGACTGATTCACCGAGCATGCTAATACTCGCAAGCAATGTTGCTTGGACTCTTACAAAATGGTGTTGTATCCGTGTTGGATCTTCCAACAAAGAACTACCTTTGGAGGATCCGACATGAAACTGTCCAACTTTTTTGTCTTTTGTTTGGGTAAACCTGTCTACCACGGTTTGGAGCAGATGAACTTACGCAAAATGTTGTAGTTAGGCTTTGGAGGTGGGTCCCCAAAGGTTTATGCCTGTGCCTGAACTGCCCATCGATCCTCTTGAAGACAGAGATTTCATTTTTAGATTGAGTCAATTTTTTGCGATTATGTTTGTTGAAGGCATTTGCATTGATTTATTTGTGAAAGAATGTTAGAAGTTGGGAAATGGGCATGGACGGAAATAGTTGTTGTTATGGTTAATTGATGTTGAGTCTTTTCTAAAACTTAAGTTAGGAATTTAAGTGTGGATTTACTGGAACTTGTTTGCTACAACGTCTACTACGTCATGCCAACCTGTATTTGAATCTTGAGCTGTTGTAGTTAAAGCTAATAACGTTTTAGAAGCTGCATGTTGAGCTGCTTGAGTTTGTTTACTGTATGGAAGGAAAGAGATGCAAGATGTTCTGAAGGGAAATCAGAGGCTATTCAGAAGATTAAATTCAAGTGTTTATGGTTATGGCCTTTTGGTGTAAATCACAGGAGATTAAAGATGAGATGGCATTAGATTTCATAGACTCATAACAGGAATAGGAGGTTGTAGAGGCGGAATCCTTTCTTTTTATTTTTGTATAGAAGAGTCTCAATGCTTGTAATCATCCTGGACCATCTCAGTGCCAGGTCTATATTTTGTGCTATAATACATTACTTACCTGTTCCAAAAAACTACGTTTTAAAAATGTGGTTAGTCTATCTGCATAAAATTATTTCTCATAAGTTGTTATTTTCTTCATAATAGTAAAGACTCATCTCAACCTCTTATAACGATAGCAAACTTGTTTATCTTGATGTGTGAGTTGGATCCGTAGAAAAAGCCTTTAGGTTTAGTAAAATGGGAGTAAATTTGCGATTGAGGGGCAAGCTGAGAGAATGTTCTATCCTTTTGTTTTGTTGCTCCCGTAGTGCAGCAATTTTCTTCGGACACAAATACATGTACATTCTTAAACTTCACATACGAATTCTTTGTTGATATTCTGACTAGTAGCTTGAAATTGTCACTCATGATTTCTAGCTTTTGTTATCATATCCTTGTTCGTTCTTATTTCCTTAAACGTTTCTTCCTCTTTGCACAACTTGAAAGGTTTTTGATTAATATCTGCATCTAAATTATTTATCTTTCCGTTCGAATTCTTTTAAAAAATCGTTTACACTATCTGAAAGTAGTGTAAACGTCTCTACCTCGCCTTTGAGGAAGTGGTGTGGACTGCGTACGTTCTACCCTCCCCAGACCCCACTACGTGGGAGTATACTGGGTATGTTGTTGTTGTTGTTGAAAGTATGCACTAATAATATTTCCCTTCCTTCTATGTCTAGGAGGTCGAGACTTCCTATGAATAGGCGGCTTCTACTATCATTCTTCTTTCTAGGTTTAACTGGGTAAGTTTGATGTGCTTGCTAATTCTAATATTTGTGTGGTTAATTTGCATAGTTCTTACACTGAACTAAAACCTGGTCTTGTGTTAATTTTTTTTCTTTTCTCTTGGTAACTGCAACAGTATTTTTGGGAACCAACTTTTGTTTCTTATTGGTCTTGGTTACACAAATCCAACTTATGCTGCAGCCGTGCAACCTGCAATACCAGTCTTCACATTCATATTTGCAGTATTGATGGGGTAAGTAAGAAATCAGCCCCTTTGTCTTTGATTCTGTAGCTGTTTCTCTTTCAAGATGTATTCATGTTTATGTTGCTCAGATCAGTAATTTTAAGAGATGGTGGATATCAATATAACCCTTAGTTATAGAGAGACTTTACCGAGATATATGAACGTAATTGTCAAAAGGGATGCTGAACTCTTTAGCTGTGCACATTGTATGACTATCTACATTTTCCACCGAAAAATTGGGGTCCATCACAACATTTTATTTGTGGGGTACTTTTTGAATACATAAAAGAAGACCTGCTAAGTATTTTTCGTAAAGAATTTCATTTAGAAAAGAAGAGTGCTAATCAAGGCATCCATGCTTTATTTCTATTCCTATCTTTTTTTTTTTTTTTTTTTGAAAATGTAGCGTCCAGGCTAGCTTGCGCGCACCTCAACTAATTCCACGGGAAGGTAACTCTGTCAACCAAGGCTGAGATTGATGGGAATAAATCACCTAGTGTTTTTGTCTCCGCTGGGATTTGAATCTGAAACCTCATAGTGCTCGCACTTTATTAACCACTAGGGCACGTCCTTGGGTGCTATTGCTATTTGCTTGCTTACTTTTGACAATTCTTCAGTTTTATCATTTACTTTTAGTAATAAAAAAATGATTGTTAGTTACCCTTTACTCAAAAAAAAAAAAAAGGGAAGCTGATTGTGCCGTCCTCATACTACCGAACTACCTTCTTTTTGTGTTATTTTCATGTATTTGCACATCCAATTGTCTGTTGTAGTTGATAATCTGCTCAAATTTACTCTTAAATGCTATTTATGCAGTACAGAAACAGTGAAGCTTTTTACGATGGAAGGTCAAGCAAAGGTTGGAGGTACAATTGTTTGTGTTTCTGGGGCAATTTTAATGGCCATCTTCCGTGGACCTGTGGTTTTTGGAGACAGAGCCTCAGAGTTCATAGCACACAGTGATATAAGCGCTAGGGGTCAGCCAGAGCCTACTGGATGGTTAATGTCGAGTTTTCTGGAGTTGGGGTTTGATGATTGGCACCTTGGTGTTCTATGCTTAATAGGAAACTGTATGTGCATGGCAGCATACCTAGCCATTCAGGTACTTTGATAATCTTTTTTGCTTTTTCATTGATTTCAATTGACTCTAGGAAAACCAGATACTGTTCAATAACTAAACTGAAAGTCTAAGCACAGTTATTGTTGGTTTTTGGCTTTGAAATTAGAGAAATAACAGAGAAAGAGTTGGAGAGCAATAAAATACTGCAATAGTATTGTCAAAGGGAATTATTTTATTAATAACTCAAAGGCATATATTTATAGCTAAATTTCTAACTAGATTTCAATTCAAATAAGGATAACTAATTCCTAATTTAAATAACAAAGGGATAACTAATTCCTAAGTCTAAGCCATATAGGATTCTAATAATTTAAAACTACTAAAATTATCTACTCCTACTTTATTTCTGAGACATATTTTCAACACTCGTTGGATCAGAAATTGTCTCGGCTTCGGCTGAATTTGACCTCTTGAATAAATCTGTCAATTCATCTTTGTTCTTGCATGGCTTGTGTGCATCTTTTGTTGGATTAAATAAAAAATTTTTGTCTCTTATATCAACTTGTAAAATATCATGATTAGTGAAATTAAAGATTCGACAATATTTATTTCCAAACAATAGTTTAAATCTTTGTTCTTGCACGGCTTGTGTGCATCTTTTGTTGGATTAAATAAAAAAAAATTGTCTCTTATATCAACTTGTAAAATATCATGATTAGTGAAATTAAAGATTCGACAATATTTATTTCCAAACAATAGTTTAAATCTTTCTTCCATTAGCTGACTAACACTTAACAAACTTTTATCAATATCGGGCACGTAAAGGACATTTGAAATTATTTTTGTACCTGAAATTGTTTTGATTGCAACATTCCCTTTTCCTTCTGCAAGAATATAGTCACCATTCCTAATTCTGACTTTCTTATTTTCCAAAGGCAGAAATTCTTTAAAAAGAGTTTTGTCATATGTCATGTGGTTTGTACAACCACTATCAGTCCTCCAGAATTTAGATTTCTTGGTTGAAGAATATGTTGCCACATATAAGTGATCTTCTTCTTCTTTGATGACTTGAGCATCTGCTTCATATTGTTTAGATTTGTTTTTGCAAATCACGGCTTCATGGCCAAATTGATTGCAAATCTTGCATTGTGCATCTAGTCTCTTCCAATATTTAAATAGAGGATGACCTATTTTGCCATAGTGCTGGCAAGGTGGGTAGTTTTTCCTTGAATTATTACCCTTACTTTGAGTTTTGTAATTGGTTGTCAAAGCTCTTTCAACCATACCATCCTGCCTCATAAGCCTTCTTTGCTCTTGCGTCTGCAATGTATTTAACAATTCTACCAAGGTAATCTTGGACAGATCTTTTGTGTTTTTCAAGGTAATTATTGATACTTCGTATAGTAACAAGAATTTTTTCAACAATTCTTGAGTCTTTAAATTTTGTATCAAGCAATCTTACCTTGTTAACAATGCTAAGAAGTCGGTCTGAGTACTCTTTGATGGTCTCAGATTCCTTCATCTTTTGCAATTCGAATTTCAATACCTTCATGCCTCGTATTCTTTCATCTCCTGTATATTCTTCCTTTAGATAATCGCAAATTTCTTTTGCTGATTTAAAGGTCATAATTCTCGTGATAATTGTTGGAGAAACACTAGCAAACAAAGTTGCTTTTGCCTTTGATTTTTTGATTTTCTTTTCCGTATGATTTTTGATCTGGGCTATCGTGGGATTATCGGGCAGCGGAATAACATCATAATCCTCCTCCACGGCCTCTCAAAGATTTAAAGCCTCAAGATAAGTCTCCATTCTTACTGCCCAAAGATGATAATTTTCACCATCAAAGACAGAAGGAGCTATTTGGGAAAAGTTATTTTCAGAATTCATCTTTCTCACAATTCATCTTTCTCACAGATCCCTCAGAAACTGGCTCTAATACCAATTGTAGGTTTTTGGCTTTGAATTAGAGAAATAACAGAGAAAGAGTTAGAGAGAAATAAAATACTGCAATAGTATTGTCAAAGGGAATTATTTTATTAATAACTCAAAGGCATATATTTATAGCTAAATTTCTAACTAGATTTCAATTCAAATAGGGATAACTAATTCTTAATTCAAATAACAAAGGGATAACTAATTTCTAAGTCTAAGCCACATAGGATTCTAATAATTTAAAACTACTAAAATTATTTACTCCTACTTTATTTCTGAGACATATTTTTAACATTTATCTACGACTAAAATATACAACACTGCACCCAAGGGTGTGGGCTAGTGGCCAATGCAGTGGGTGAATCTCAGCTCTTTCTATTACCTAAGCAATTATTGACAGAGTTATTTGGTATCTGCGTCCTAAGAAAGGAAGATTTGGGACTTCTATATAGACAAAAAGAACCTATAAAAGAATATAATCTTTGAGAAAACATATCATGTCGTTACAATATCAGTATTTTGGCTTGATGAAGAGAAAAATTTTATGATAAATAAGAACAAAATATTGGTTTCCAGGTCTGTGGGAGTGGTTCATATTAACCCCTATCCTTTTAGGTGATTAAACTTTACAATGTATGGAGTTCAAAGAGAATTTATGTCGATAAAAGTTGTCAAAAATACCACCAAAGAAAAATCTAAAGATAAAAATGAGGCTTTTAGATTTTTCTGGTTGAGGAAATTTTATGACAATTTGAATATGTTCAAACATGATTGGTCTTGTTGAGTTATTGTTCAACTTGACCCTCACCATTAACTGTTGTGCTAACAGATGAAATATTACTTATTGTAGTTCTGAGTCCGTGTTATCGTATACTTTGACCACATGTTATCACTCTTTCTCTTAAATTCTTTTTCCTTGGATCCATTAATTTCTACTGATCAGAGCGAAAAATGACTTGAAATCTTCGAAGTTAATTTTAGGCCTTTTTTCATCGTTTAAAGTGATTCTGAGTGTTTAGCGTTTGATTATTAGGTGATTTTATACGAAATGATTGGCTTGTTAGAAAAGTTTAACAGCCTTAATTTTTAAGCAAAGCAACTTATATTTTGGTTTGCTGCCATGTGACCGGGAGGTCACGGGTTCAAGCCTTCGAAACAACCTCGGGCAAAAATGCAAGGTAAGGCTGCGTACAATAGATCCTTTTGGTCGGTTCCTTCCCCCGACCCTGCGCATAGCGGGAGCTTTAGTGCACCGGCCTGCCCTTTTTTCAAATTATATTTTGGTCGGTGAACAATGTTCATTTTGGAATATATTTGACAGTTTAGATCTTGGCATGGGGGGTCTATCGGAAACAGCCTCTCTACTTCTTTGGAGGTTGCGGTATGGACTGCGTACATTCTACCCTCCCCAGACCCCACTTTGTGGGAATACACTGGGTTTGTTGTTGTTGTTGTTGTTGTAGATCTTGGCATGCCTTGAAGCATTGTGTAGAAGACTGACTTTTCCTGTTTTCCCGATAAACCGTTTCTGTTTGTATAGTTTTGGAATATGCGGAGTTAACTGAATCTTAGGAAATTTTCAGGCTCCAGTTTTGGCAAAATACCCTGCAAGTATATCAGTGACAGCATATTCATACCTTTTTGGTTGTCTTTTAATGGTAGCAACAGCCTTCTTGGTGACCGATGAGTCAACAGACTGGAACTTGACACAATCTGAAGCTTTTGCCGTGTGCTATGCTGTAAGATTCTCTTCATTCTCCGTCTTTATAGTTCCTCTTCTGAAGTGGATTCTACTTACTACCTTTATTCGTAGTTTCAGATTATAATGACTTGTCTACTCAAGGCATCAGTCACGACTTATTTTCAACTTGAAAGCTTAGCTCCTTCCTCTCTTACAAGCAGAAAAGATGCCTTGAGTGATATTAAGATGTACATATAACGTGTGCTTCATAGCATTCATCTAGCGTACTGCAGAAACTTAAATGCTCTTCATGCTTCTCTTCCCTGGTGTTGCTCTCTAGATTTCCAATCATCATCGACTACTTAGCCATGAGAATTAGGGGATGACAGCCAAAGCATGTCTACTATGAACGCCAAAATACCTACTTAAACTTTATGTGAAATGTTTCATTGCAGATTCTCTTCTCGTGGTTAGTTAGCATGTGCATTCATTTTGGAAAACAAGGGGCAATCTTTTAGTTAGCGCGAAAACAAAATGGTTAAGTTGCCATAAATTCTTTTTTTTTTTTTCAGGGAATTGTTGCATCTGCCCTGAACTATGGAATGTTGACATGGTCCAACAAGATTCTTGGCCCTTCTATGGTTGCGCTATACAATCCACTTCAACCAGCTGCTTCAGCATTCCTATCAAGAGTTTTCCTTGGGAGCCCGATTTATCTAGGAAGGTCAGTGCTTACTCCCCCTATAAGCAAAACTTATGTATATGCCTATTATCATTTCCTCTTTGTTACGCTTCACAATTTTCCTCCGAGGTAGAGGTAAGTTCTGCGTACACTCTACCCTCCCTAGACCCCCCTTTATGGGAACTACACTGAATATGTGTTGTTGTTATGCTTCACAATTTTCCTCTGAGGTAGGGGTTATGTCTGCGTACACTCTACCCTCCCTGAACCCCACTTTAAGGAACTACAGTGAATATGTGTTGTCGTTGTTGTTATGCTTCACAATTTTGGGCTCAACTACAACCACGGAAGAGTTTTGAAACACCGGGAAATGAGCATATTCGTGTATACTTGCCACATTTGTCCATCTCATACAATCTTTTTTCCTACTTTACTTCAGCTTGCGTTCTACTTATTCTTAGCCGAGCCCTTTACGCTTACAATCTCATGAATTTGTCAATGCAGCATATTGGGAGGACTTCTGATTATAGCTGGGCTTTATTTGGTAACTTGGGCATCTTGCAGACAGAGGCAAGCAGCCATTGGAATTGATCACCATGCTTCTCGGTCGTCGGATCCTCCAATTACTTATCAGCTAGGACAGCTTTTTTCAGCTCCTCCTTCCTCAAAACAGAAGATCATTGATTAGCTAGTGCTGTGGATAATCAATCATATTATTGAAGTTTCATTTTCTTGAACACCTTCATGATTGTATGTACAATTTTATCAAACTTGTTTTCCCTGCACTAGTCAGAAAGCATATCTCATTTGTTTCGTACTCGTAATTTATACTAGAAGAGCGTGTTGAATCTTTGGGATATGCCTATACCGGCAAAATATCCTCAAGGACGTACGCCTCAAATACACGAGTTTTCGTGTTTTTTTCAACAATATCCAACTTTGAGGATGTGCATCCACAAACCTAAGTTCATCTCCATTGTATCAGTTAAACACTTCAATTTACAAAATGATCATCTAGACAGCTTCATGCGTTATGTCGGCTTGAGCGTCCATGAGATACTATGAAGACGAGTTGAGGCGTCTAGATGTGCATTCTCAAAGTTGTAGTGTTTAGTTGTCAGTTGACATCAAGTTAATAGCTTTTCTCAAGGACAATGAAGGCACATTACTTGAATTTTCTACATCAAATTGATCATTGTATAATAATAATAATATCTATATCCAAGGAGAATATTTACAAATGTCAAAAAGAAACACACTACAGCTTAAATTCTATTGGTTGTGTTCTTTGTTAAACGGCAGCCCAGTGCATTAAGCTCGTGCTATGTGCGTCCGAGATAGGGCCGGAATATAAGGGACTATTATATCCAGTCTTACCTTGCATTTCTTCAAGAGGCTATTTCCACATCTTGAACGCATGACTTCCTAGTCACATGAAAACAACTTTACCAGCTACGCGCCTACACCAAGGCTCGATAATTGTTCAACCAAGTCAAGGTATTGACAAGTGACCTTTATGTCCAAGAGACTTGTTCCATGATGATTCCACACACAAGTAGTGTAATTTCTCAACAAATACCTCTAAAATTTCTGACTCCTCTTCTGGTGTAAAGGCCATGCAAATGCTTAGCTCCTTGACTGCTTCCTCATATTCCCTGTTATAATTTCCTTTGTCAAAAGATTGTTATAACTAGCGTCGCGTATTATGAACAGTTACATGTAGTTATCTTATAGGTAAAACTAATCATATAAACATTCTTTCATACTGTCAGCGTATAAAAGTTAAACAACTCCTTGACGGTCCGACGCTAATTTTCTTACCTACTATAGTACAACATCATGCCATGATCTCTCCTCAAAGACCAATTGTGAGGCTGCAAAATCAGCAATCTCTCTGAAGCCATAATAGCTAGCCTAAAATATATTGCACCATCTCATATTACATTATGTTATTATAAGTGACAGATATATTATGCACAGACATAAGACTATTAATTCAACTAAAGGTTCTTGAACCTGTAGGTACAACACCTATGTTGCTCGGACCCGATACTCCAAAAATGCACTACTTTTTGAGGATCCAACATGCATCTAACGCATTTTGGAAGAGTCCGAGCAACATAGGGTAAACAAAAAGTGGACCCTACCTAATCAGCAAAGAAGGCCAATAGTAATATATGTAAACGTTACCCCTACCTCGTAGTAACAGAGACAAAAAGGGTTAGATTATTGTTACCTCAAATCTTGGGGCCTCAACAAATGTACATTTGATCTATCATTCTTGCTAAAACTACCACTAGATCTAAGAGGAGAAGTCAGCATTAAACCATGATTTGATCTTGAAGCACATTTCCAGTGAAGACTCTGAAAAGAAGAATGTGACGAAAAGGAGTTTTACGAGCAGGCCTAAAATAACGCGACAATTTATTAGGACAGTGGATCTTACGATAAGATTTGCCAACGCAATCCCAATAATATCTCTGATCGTTGCAATCTCGAGCCCTGACAGTGAACTGCTATCGATATCTGAAGCCTTCGTTCTAGGATCATTCACACACTTGCCGTTGACAATGCCAAACAAGCTGTGACAAGAAGTAATCTTAAACAGCTCCTACAATAGTACCAGTATGTATACATTTCAACTCAATGTGATTATACAGAATTACAGATCATCAGTTTACTGTATTCACAACAACTACGCCTCAGTCCCAAACAATGCAGTAAAAAAAAAGATGCACAACGTCAATGTTTTTTTGATCAACATACCTCAGGGTTTCTAGTTTGAGGCCATATCAGAAAATCCTCTCCAACACGCGATCCCAAAATAGTCACATTAAGTCTTCGACAAACTTCAATGTAAACGACACTAAGCAAGATTGCTGCACAGAAGGTAAGCACTGTGTTAGACTACAATAAGAGACGGATTCAGGATTTCAACTTATTGAGTACAATCGTATAGGCTCAAACCACTAAATCCACTACTTCAAAATTATGTGTTGAGAACGTAACATTAACACAACGATAATATACCACTACAATATCCGGAGCTTAGTACTGAATGAAGATATGAACACTTTGAATCCATTGGAACAGATGATCTTTTAAAACCTCTCGACTTAAAAAGGACTGTGTTAACTGCATCCAAAACTTCAACCAAATCGCGTCGTGTTTCTCTTGAAATTAACTCTGCTTCAACTTCATCTGCAATAGCATCAAACTCAGACATCCATGCATTCATGTTCTTCCAGCAAGAGGAAATGGCATCGCCCCCATACATGTCGACTCTAGTGATTCATATGACAATGAAGTAGTAGATTTCGTTTCATTTTGGATCGAATAAGCATCCATCTCACGGTTAAAAGCCATAAATGCCTCGTCCTCAGTGGCAACGTGAAGCAAAGCCTATATCCAACAAAAGACGGTTTAAGTTCTATGCACTGACAGCGTAAAAACATGTACACGATTAGATCACCTACCACATGTAACTCTTCATGGTAACAATATTACCTTTGCTGGGGAAATATCTTTGTCCTTTGATCGGAATGATATCTCCTTAGTGAACTTTTCTCTAGCATCTTTCTGCACCTGCCAAATTATTGCGCGTTAGTTTGTAATATTTATTGGTCTTAAATCGAACAGATACATGTGTTTGTTATACAGAACACTTATTCAACCTATTTATAATATTTGGCTCTATACGAATGTCCAGTTTCTGCAAAAGCAGAAAAAGCTCTTGGCGTTCTCCTCTTGTGTGAAATTGTACTTGCAGTAGCCATGTTCGTCCACCTTCTTTTCTCATTCCCAATCCAACTGTTGAAAATATAATTAAGTAAATGAAAAAGCACCCTGTAAACCGTCTTAAACTTTCATAGTACTAGCTCAACATGGTATCAGAGCCTATAGAGGTCCTAAGTTCGAGTCCTACCGCCATATTATCAAAAAGAGCTTCCACATGCATGTGAGAGTGTGAGCTTAAGGCATAATTAAGTAAATAAGCATACACGTTTTAACTTTTTAGATGAAATGATCACAAAGAAACTAATTTGTCATGTTGACAAAAATTTAAAACAATAACCAAAATTCAATAAAACATAATTAAATTCTTGACTTGAAAAAAGTAAACTAACCTGCTGCAAATATCTAAAGAAGCCATGTTGTTATGCTCTATGTAATAAGTACGAAGGTCGTACACGCTACCCTCCCCAGATGCCACTTGTGAGATTACTCTGGCTATGTTGTAGTTGTTGTTCTAATTCCTTCTTTATGATTATAAATATAATGATGTGACAACTTAAAAGAGAAGCCAAAATACATAGCGTGTCCTAAAAGTTAAGCATTATACAAGGCTACGAAATAAGGCCAGCCAAAAACACAATTAATTTCTTGAAAGAAAAGTCATTAGTTAATTTAGTATGCAATTTTGGTGGAGTATTTTGACAATTTGGATTAGAAGAAACTATTTTATTCCACAAATGTATAAATACAAGTTTTTGAAATATTGAGTATAACAAAAAGACGACGAAGAGAACAATAACATATCCATAACCCCATAAGTGGGGATGTGAGGAGGTAGAAAAGTAGCCCATAAGTGGGGATGTGAGGAGGTATATGGGGATGCGAGGAGGTAGAAAAGTAGTTTCCAAATGACACTTGAGTATATAACAAAGATACGGGCAAACAACTAAGATTTTTAATCAATCGTCAACTATATATAGAAAAGTAGCTTCCAAATGACACTTGAGTATATAACAAAGACGGGCAAACAACTAAGATTTTTAATCAATCGTCAACTATATGAGAGTAGCTTTCATATTATACGTCTCTGTGTACGTAAAAACAAGAAAATACATACTGTGTAGTTGCCAATAAACGTAAGGAATCTCTGTGTACGTAAAAACAAGAAAATACATACTGTGTAGTTGCCAATAAACGTAAGGAATCTCTGTGTACGTAAAAACAAGAAAATACATACTGTGTAGTTGCCAATAAACGTAAGGAATCTGTGTGTACGTAAAAACAAGAAAATACATACTGTGTAGTTGCCAATAAACATAAGGAAATCTTAGTCGCGCAATAAGTTGGCTACGATTTCACCTTGTGAAATACTTGCCCCTTCCCCTATCCCGACTTCAACAACAACATAATACCGAATGCATTTCCACAAAGTGAGGTCTGGGAAGTCGAAAGTGTACACAATCTGTACCGCTACATCAGACGAAGTAGAGAGGCTATTTCCGATAGACCCCCGGCGTAGGACAAATAACAGTACAAAAATCAATATTCACAACTTCACATAGAAAAATTGTCAATATTCACAACAAATGCAGTTCAACTGCATACACAGCCAATATGAAGATTCTGTTCAGAAATCAACTAAAACGACTATGTAACGTATATAACATAACTCTATTTGGATAATCATCAGTTCAGAGATCAAATCAAACACATCTAAGAGCAACAAAATAACCAAAACCTTATATGCTTCGAGAATAATAAACTCTAGAAATAGTAGTACTAAAAGTAATTCATCATTCAGACTCATCCAAAAAATAGCAATGCTAGCGCGCAAGGCTCTAAGACGTTTCTAATGTCTTATTTCTTCTCTTCCTTCTCTGCTTCGGCCGCTCTCTTCAACCTCACACCAATATGACGAGCATTGGTACGCTCAATACGCAGCTTGTTATAAGCATCGAATGACTTCATTTCATCTGTGACCTTCAGAAGCTCGATACCTGGCTGCTCTCTAACAACAGGCATGTAAGGACCCTGGACTTGAGTGGCACTGGCAAGTTCCTCGGCACTAGAATCACCAGCCTGTGCAAATTGCGCATTGAGTTGTAAGTTCAAATAGGCACCAACAACATACCAATCAGCAAACAAAAAATTATCAATCATCAATAGCTAGCAGACTGGTGTGACTACGATAATTTCAGGTTTACCTTGACTTCCTTAGCAACCCTTGGGAAGATCACTATCTTAGCTTTGTATGTCTTGATCCTCTGGGCATTGATCTGAAGACCTTCGAGGGATCTGTTCCTTCGCCTGTGATCCACTGCAATGCCTATAGTTCGAGCAAGTTTTTTGGGGATACCAGCTGCCTAAAAACAAAAAAGCTGCTTAGCTTACTAAAATCGAGCAAGTCGCAAAATGTTGCAACCCAAAGACAGAGGTGTAAATATTTAACAACTCAACGTGTCATTGGCAAAGCTATACTTGCTATAGTCATCTTCCGACACAAACTTGGTATTAAGTCAACCTCGTTTGCTTTATAGATGACGGAACAGAAACGAGTATAAGGTACAGAATGATATATCTGGGAAGATTATACGAAATAAATGATAAAGGATATAACGGAGTGTGTCCCACTCAAAAGGATGGAGAAGTAAAAAATAGCTAATTGATCCATGAACTGGCTGGCACAAGAACGAAACTCTATATAAGCTCAACACGACAAACTCTAACAGAAGCTCCGCATGAAACATATATACTTTTTTTTCGAGACAAGTCCCAAATGTCGCGACCCAAAGACAGGGGTGTAAATATTTAACAACTCAGAGTGTCATTGGCAAAGCTAGACTTGCTATAGTCTTCTTCCGACACAAATTTGGTATTAAGTCAACCTTATTTGCTTTATAGATGACAGAATAAAAACACATATATGGTAAAGAATGATATATTTGGGAAGATAATATGAAATAAATGATAAAGGATGTAACGGAGTGTGTAGCACTCAAAAGGATAGAGAAGTAAAAATAGCTTATTGATGCATGAACTTGCTTGCACAGGAACGAAACTCTATATAAGCTCAACATGCCAAACTCTAATAGAAGCTCAGCATGAAACATATATACTTTTTTTCAAGACAAGTCCCAAAATGTCGCGACCCAAAGACAGAGGTGTAAATATTAACATCTCAACATGTCATTGGCAACGCTAGACTTGCTATAGTCATCTTCCGACACAAACTTGGTATTAAGTCAACCTTGTTTGCTTTATAGATGACGGAATAGAAACAAGTATAAGGTACAGAATGATATATTTGGGAAGATAATATATGAACTAAAATGATAAAGAATATAACAGAGTGTCCACTCAAAAGGATGGAGAAGTAAAAATAGCTTATTGATCCATGAACTTGTTTTCACAAGAACAAAACTTTAAATAAGCTCAACATGCCAAATTCCAATAGAAGCTCCGCATATACTTCTTTCTTTTCAAGACAGGTCCCAAAATGTCGCAACCCAAAGACAGAGGCGTAAATATTTAACAACTCAATGTGTCCTTGGCAAAGCTAGACTTGCTATAGTCATCTTCCGACACAAACTTGGTATTAAGCAAACCTTGTTTGCTTTATAGATGACAGAATGAAAACAAGTATATGTAAAGAATGATATATTTGGGAAGATAATATGAAATAAATGATAAAGGATATAACGGAGTGCGTGTGTGTGTGCGCTGGGGGAGGGGGTAGAAACTTGAAGCAACTATCTAGAGCAAGATCAAATAGAATGAATCTTACTTTCAGCTCTTCTAGAGAGAATCCTCTGCCAGCTCTGACTTTCATGTTATATTTTACTGTTTGTCCATGAACAATAGGTCGGAGTGATCCCGCTGTTGGCCTTGGGAAGATCGCTGCAGCTTTCGTCTGCCTAGCTGGAATCAGAAAAAGCAAAATAGGTCAGTTAGTGTAAGTATTCTAGAACCAAAGTTGAAGTTGAGATTTAAAGCCATTACAAGCGGGCAACTCACCAATGTGTCTCCTTGTTTTTCGAGCAGGTTGGTTAAACCAAGTCCTTACGTAGTTTTGCCAATGCTTTTTAAAGTGACCGTTCGGAATAACATTGTTATGCTTCATGGCTTACCTATGAATGCTGCTGAAAAAAAGAAAATAAGTTACTATGTACTAACAATTGAAAACACCCTAGGAAATTTATGAAGAGGACATTGAAGCACCAATGTAATATGCAAGGGGACATAGTTTTCGCAATTAAACAAGTAGGCAGACATTATGATTCAAACAACAATAAATAACTCAAGAACAATGAATGATTTACGTACTCATCGGTTTGCCAACTGATCTTTTAAAAGTGAAGCCAACCAAACCAACCAACTACATTGGCAAAAGCAACCCTCGTTTACTAGTGCATACCACCACACAGAAAGCAACACCCCAACCCCATCAACCTACCCTTCACCCCCTCAACAACAACAGCAACAACAACATACCCAATATATTCCCACATAGTGGGGTCTGGGGAGGGCAATGTGTACGTGGTCCATACAACTACCTCACATGAAGTAGAGAGGTTCCTTCAGATAGACCCTCGGCTCACGACAGATAACAGTTTAACAAACATGACCCTTGATGGGAAGTTGTGGAGGACGTGGATTAGGGTAGAGACCTCCTTCTCCAATTTAACTCAAATTTTCCATAAATAACCTGAACACACACTGCAATATACCAACTCATCAGTTTGCTAGCTGATCTTACATCTACCTATATCCATAACCATTAAAATTAAATTATCATCTAGCAAATTCATGTACCTCATAAATAAATAAAAAATCAAGTACCCTTTCACACACTGCAAACAACAACAACATATCCAGTATAATCTCACTAATGAATCTTCATACGATAGAGCATACGCAAACCTTACCACCTCACCACCAATGTACATCAAAATACAAAACATATTAACACATTTGATAGAGCAGTAATTTAATATTCAAATTCATTTACACAAACAATTTTCTTAAAAAGAAATAAAATGGAACCAAAAAAAAAAAAAAACACCAATAAATATTACTACTACTCACCAAGCTAAGGTTGTCGTTTGGGAAAAATAAGGTGGGAGGCCCCTTTGCTTTTATATGTTAGAAAAAAACCTAAGATGAAACATTTTTTGGGCTTCTATCTATAGGCCCAATATTCTTTACGAGTACAGAAAGGGGTCATTTACACTTTTAACCTTATTTTCTACTACTCAATTTTTCGCGGGGCATAATTTTTTATTTTTTCGTAATCGTGGTTTTTGGGAATTTTTTCATGCATCTCGACTATTTTTACAAGATACATATCACCTCCAATTATGATATCTCGCAAGTTATGTTTGGAAGACTTGTTCTTTAAAGAAATTTGTACTTCAATAGGAATAGAGGTATATTTATTTTTGTATTTTTTGTGAGTCAAATCGAGCGGATTAGATTTAAGTATGACTTTACTGTTAAAAAATAGGCAATTTAATGTTGATCTGCTTGTTTGTACATAAAAAGTTTGTATATCCCAAAGTATTACATCAAGGATAAATTTAGTTACAAGTATGACGAATGGTATATATAGCAATTTTCAGAATATAACATCAAAGGTAAATTTAGCTCAAAGTATGACGAATGGCATATATAGTAATTTTTCAGAATATAAGAATAAATTTGACGTGACAGCTAGAATAAATCTGATTTCAAAATATGACGAAGGGTTATTTAGCTAATTTTTTAAAGTATGGGAGGTAAAATTGATTTTTTTCCTAATTAATAAGTTATAAAATGTTTTACTCTATATAATAAGAGTGAATGAGGACGAAAATGAGGAGTTTGGGATCGTTTTTCAAAAATGACAACTAAACTCCTCAAAGTTTTATTTATTAATTATTTAAGGATTTTTCTAGAATTGATTATATTTATTTAAAATTTACTTAAAAAAATATTATACATTATAATAATGAATGTTAAAATATTTAAAAGGTATGATAAAAAATTGTTTGATTTTCAATTTTTTTGCAGTGTCGCTTAAATTGGAATAACTATTTGAAAATGATATAAAAATACTATAAGTTATAATAATTAACAACTTAAAAACTAAAATGAGTAGCTTAGGGTGGATTTTTTCAAAATGACAACTAAACTCCTCAAAATTTCATTTATTATTGTTTGAGGATTTTTATAGAATTACTTACACTTATTCAAAATTTTTGAAAAAAAAATTATACATTATAAAAATTAATGTTAAAATATTTAAAAGGTATGATAAAAAATTGTTTGCTTCTCAAATTTTTTACAGTGTTGCTTAAATTGGGATAACTATTTGAAAATTATATATAAAAAATACTATAGATAATAATAATTAACAACTTAAAATATTTAAAAGATATATAGAAGTAAGATTGAGAAGAACTTTGAATCAACTTTAAAAAATGATAAATAAGTTCCTCAAATTCTCATTTATATTTTCTTGATGAGCTTATAGTCAGTTTGGAAAATAAATAAGAGTGAATGATGAGATTAGGGTAATTTTTAAAAAATGACAACTAAACTTCTCAAAGTTCCATTTATTATTATTTGAGGATTTTTTTTAGAACTATTTATATTTATTTTAAATTTATGTAAAAAATATTATACATAATAATTAATTTTAAAATATTTAAAAGGCATGATAAAAAAAATTGATTGCTTCTCGAATTTTTTGAGATGTTGCATAAGTTGGGATAATTATTTGAATGATATTAAAAACACTATGAATAATAATAATTAACAACTTAAAATGTTTAAAAGACATTACTTTACTCTATATAATAAGAGTGAATAGGAGAGAGAGTGTGCAGCTTCCGATCATCCTGCTTGTCGATCCTTTATCTGTTTGCTCCATAATTTTATTATATCGCCCCTAATTAATTATTATAGGTCTTTTACGTATTGGAAAATTAATAATTTTTTAATGAAAAAAGTAAAATAGACATTTATGACATGTTTGTTTCAATTGCTTCAACCATAATTTAACTATATCACCCCTAATCAATTATTATAAATTAACAAAGTATTAAAAAATTAATATTAAAAAAGTTGATTTTTAAAAATTATTATAGAATCATTTAAGTATTAAAATATTAATAATATTTAATGTTGAATTAACTTGACTTCATATATGAGGTCCATTTAATTTATTTTCCATAAGTAATTTTTTATAACAATTTTGTTATATCACTTCTAATTAGTTATTATAAATCATTTAAAACATGTCTAATTTGTTGTTTCAGTCATGATTTTACTATATCATCCCCAATTAATTATTATGATCATCTAAATATTGTGCCACTTAAATTGAATAGAGGTAAAAATATTATAAATCACAATAATAAAAAAATTAAATTATTTAAGAAATATGATTGACTATCAATGCCAACCAAGTTTGGATAGAAAGAATGACATATATTATTTGAATATTAATAAAAAGTATTATAAATTGCAAATAGTTAACAACTTAAAATATATATATAAAAAAATTGTCATATGTATTTTTAAAATATTATACATCACAATAATTGACAACTTAAAAAATTTAAAGATTAATATGTCTGTTATGACACGACTTCATTAGTTCTTTTCCTTGCCTTCATTTTTTTCATCCATTTTAATTTATTTGTCTTATTTTTTTTTTAAATTTGTTTTATATTTCAAAAAGATACGAAAAAAATTCATGTAAATCACAATAATTAATAACTTAAAAAATTTAAAAGATATAAAATATTTGGCTGACTCTCGAAATTATTCATTGTCAATTAATTTGTAATAAAAGAAAAAGAATTATAAATCACAGTAATTAAAAAGTTAAACCATTTTAAAAATACAATTGACTACCAGTGCCACGAAATTTTGGACAAGGAGAGTAACATATATTATTTTAAATAACATAAAATATATTATAAATTATAATATTTAACGGCTTAAAATATCTAAAAAAAACAATTTGTTATATATTCCTAAAAAATACGTAAAAAATACCATAGATCACAATAATTAACAACTTAAAAATTTAAAAGATATAAAATATTTGGTTGACTCTTTAAATTATATTAGTGTCACTTTAATTAGAATAGTTAAAAATGTAATTGAATATCAACACCACAAAAAATTGGACGAGGAGAGTAACATATATTATTTGAAAATTACATAAAAAAAAAAAGTAATAAAAATTACAATAATTAACAAGTTAAAATATCTAAAAAAAATAATATGTTACATAACAACTTAATTTTTTTTTTAAATATAAAATATTTGGTTGACTCTAGAAATTATATCTGTATCACTTAAATTGAAATTAAAAAAAGTATTATAATTTCAATAATTGAAAACTTAAAGTATTTTAAAAATATAATTGACTATCGATGCCACAAAAATTTGAACATGTAAAGTAACATATATTATTTACAAATTACATAAAATATATTATAAATTACGAAAATTAACAAATTAAAATATTTAAAGCATATTAAAAATATGTTTGATTATCTAAATTTCATTTATGTCATATATGAAACTAAAAAATAATATATATAGTATAAGATATAAATGTATTTTTAGGTCAAGGACAACTAAATTCTCTCTCAAAATCCAAATCCAGTTTTCAATTGAAAAAAACTAAACCCTAAACCCAGAAGGCTAACACTGCTTCAAATTTCCCGGCCGCCGCCGGCTAATTAATTGATCCGGCCACCATCATCACCGGTAAGCTCCGCCGCTATATATATATATATATATGTATGTATATGTATTGAACCTTTCTATTAAGGCACCACTTGTTTTTGAATTATCAAAATTAACTGTTTCAATTTTTTAATTTATTTTTAATTTTAAGTAGAAATCGTGATCCTCTTTTCACTTCATGAATGTGTAATCAATTTCAAATTATACTCTTATTCAGTCGTATTTGACCTTACACGATGATGAACATCAATGGCTAGTAGGGGTGGCAATGGTGCGGGTTTTTTCTAAACCCGCAAATTTTAAAACCGCCCCGAACCGCACCGCATCACTTTTAAATCTGCATAACTCATACCCGCACCGCACCGCCCCATATTTTTGCTTTTTCTTTTTTGAAAAATTTGTTACTCCACTAAAAATCATAATATCTTCAATACTAGGAATTAGTAACAACCAATTTCTATTATATCACTTTTCACTAAGAAATTATTAGAAATGTATCACGTGTACAAGTAATGATCAAATATCAAATTTTCATTAAGATGAATAAAGAAATTAAAAAAGTTTTAAAATTATTTATTTGTAGTGTTATACGTGTTATTTTAAGTAACATAAAATTTTAAATGAAGAATACAAATAATGTTAGGCAGATTTACGAGAATAATACTAATTTTAAACTTTTTTTTTTAGTTTAAACCCGCATATACCTGCAAATCGCACCGCACCATTTAGAAAAACTTACTTAAAACCCGCACTGCTCCACATAGCGTAAAACCCGCACCGCCCCATTGCCATCCCTAATGGCTAGCAAGTTCATGTACAGTATAATTCAAGAATTTGTCAATTTTGACTCTCGATAAGCAAAAGTGAGGGAGATGAGGATGTTGAGATGAATGTGCAGACTTACTAGGAGGGATAGGGTTAGAAATGAGATCATTCGAGAGAAGGTGGACGTGGCTTCGGTGGAAGACAAGATGCGGGAAGTGAGGTTGAGATGGTTTGGGCATGTGATAAGGCGGAGCACGTATGCCTCAATACGGAGGTGTGAGAGGCTTGCTATGGATGGTTTCAGATGGGGTAGAGATGGGCCGAAGAAATGTTGGAGGGAAATGATTAGGCACGACATGAAACAGTTATTCAGGGTTCAGGGGACATGACCCTTGATAGGAAAGTGTAGAGGACGCGGATTGGGGTAGAAAGTTAGTGGGTAGGTGTGCGTCCTTGCTACTAGAGAGGAGTGCTTTGTTTGGCAATTTTACCTATAGTCATAGTGTTTTGAATGTATCTTGTAGTTTTTCATTCGTAGTGTTTTCGGGATGTTTGTGATTTTGGATAGATAGTTCATACTTCATAGTATTACTCTGTGGTTGTCTTGATTCTTCTATTATCTAGTGGTGTGTTACTATATTTTGTTGTTTGTTTTTATGTTCTCTGCTTGATATATTGTTATGTGTCATGAAACGAGGGTCTATCGGAAACAGAGCCCACTTTATGGAAATACTTTACCCTCCCAGACCCACTTTATGGAAATACTTTATGTATGTTGTTTTTGATAAGCGAAAGTGTCAAACGAATTAGGATTCAGAGAGTTGTTGTCAGTAAGAGCAAGGTAATATTCTCCCCACTCAACTCGTTGTTTTCTTCTTTCTATTAGAAGGATTTTCCACTGTAGCGTATGAAGAAGCAGGCGATAAGAATAGAGAACTGCTAAATGGTTAGGAGATACTTGTCTCTGAGTATGCTAGTCTTCTTTTGCTACTTCTCATTCTGGACTTATCTTATGCTTCTCTTCTACTCTTTTTTTCAAGATAATTAGTAGTCATCTTTTTGTGGCTTTCTGAAATCACATCTCAATGATGTTTCATTTGGGTTGTTGGATACAAGTGGGATAACTGGGGGTATTTAGTGAACGATTATGTTTAGATAAACCTTAATTTGACTTAAAGGACAATTTATTTGTATTGGAATAAAATGAGTCCAAGTAGAGTTGAATGGAAACATAGTATTTTTGTAGCTGGCTGCGATTAGCTTTGAATTGAAGTGTTGTTGATTGATTGATTTAAGTGTATACAAATTACTTGTAAAGTAATGGACTAAGAAGTAATTTGGTTTGTCGCCAACAGTTTTCAAGAGATTATATTGGTATTTCCATGTTTTTGCTGGACTTATGTGCTATTGGCAGATAGTTGGTTGACGTTGTCTAATGCTGTATCCACTCATTTTTCCTTTCTTGCATTTGATTTCTGACACTTCTTCACCACTGTTATGTATACTCTTCTGTTGCTCTCGTATTTTGTTATCGTCGACATCATCTTTATACTATCATTACAGCTAGTTAATCCATTATGCATTTTCTAAACAATGTCCTTTGTAGGTGAACAGTAAAAGAAAGTGTATAAGGAGTTTGTTAATGTCTTGATTGCACTATAGAAAGTTTTATCTAGTCTCTATTTCAACTGAAGTTTTATCTCGAAATTTTATCTCGTCTGGAATTGCAGGACATAGCCATCTTTGTCACCTTGAAAAACTAGTTAAGGCTGAGCGTTTTTGAAGTACATAAGCATTATGAGAACTTTAGTGAGACAGAAGGGTATTAAGTTTTGTTGGAAATACTACAACAATCTTTGCTGTCCTAAGGTGAATGTAAATGAGACACTTTCCTCAACAAAGTTACGCTCATTTAGCAGCTCCAACAAATTCAGCAATTACTCCGATGAATCCAATCGATCCAACTATCCTCCTCCCCCTGATCCTATACCGAATAGGCCCTTAAGAGGTGATTCCAGAAGGCCCTTCAGTCCATCTCAAAGACAACGTCCCAGCAGCAACAACCCCACCCATTCTACAACTTTTAGAAGATCTGGTGGAAGCAATGAAAATCAAATGAAGTCCCCGGATGGTGATGATTTTCTGAAAAGGTTTCAGCTTGGGTTTGATCGTAAAGAGGAAAACTCAAACTCAAACGCTGCGTTCCACCCCAATGGTGAAACCAGTGACGCTCCTGCTTCTGAGGCACCTCCGTCTCCACCAGAAGATGCTGATGAGATATTCAAGAAAATGAAAGAAACTGGCCTGATACCCAATGCCGTAGCAATGCTTGACGGGCTTTGTAAGGATGGTCTGGTCCAGGAGGCTATGAATCTCTTTGGCCTGATGCGTGAAAAGGGTACAATGCCTGAAGTTGTTATCTACACTGCTGTTGTAGACGGCTTTATTAAAGCTCATAAGTTTGATGATGCTGTGAGGATTTTCCGGAAAATGCAAGGCAATGGCATTATTCCTAATGTTTTCAGTTACGGTATCTTAATCCGTGGGCTCTGTCAAGGTAAAAGATTAGACAATGCCCTCGAGTTTTGCTTGGAGATGCTCGAGGCTGGACATTCCCCCAACGTGGCGACCTTTGTGGCTTTGGTTGATGGATTTTGCAAGGAGAAAAGTCTTGAAGATGCCCAAAACATGATTAAAACGTTGAGGCAAAAAAGCTTCATCCTCGACGATAAGGCTGCAAGGGAGTATCTGGACAAGAAAGGCCCATTCTTGCCAGTGGTTTGGGAGGCAATAGTGGGGAAAAAAGCTTCACAGAGGCTATCTATGTTCTAAGACTTCCCCCCTCCTTTTTCGCCCGAATTGTTCTAGAGTTCAATCAAGAATGAACAAGTTGTATGAATATTATCATGTCATTCAAATTTCTAAAGGTTTTTTAGTGCCTATTTGAACTGTTTCAGAGTCTATAGTTTTGTATAAAGCAGGTCATTTTAAGAACTTGTTATGTCTATGTAGGTTCTTTGTGGCACCAATAGCTGCTTATCCCACCCAAATTTGTCAATGTTTTCATGTTTTGTGTTGGTTACTTTCGATTACTAGCAGGGGCGGATCTGGATGGTTGATTACACTTCCTATGCTTATATTATTAATGTAAGGTGCTTGTAGGAACTCATAAGCTTCAAATGTTTGATCCGTCTCTCCACTGAAAGCATGGACACTCGGTCATATCTTTTCGTTTCTAGACATATTTTAAAGACGGTGATGCATCCACGGTTGTAAAATCCTGAATCCGCCTCTGATGTCACCAATACTTGTAGAAGTTCATGGAATTCTAGTTTAAATTGCAAATACCTTGAACTAAAGAACAAAAGGGAGCAAGTAGAAAACTTGGTTTGGTGTGAAGTTATATACGAAATGCATGTTTGGTGTGCAGCAATTCGTTAGTAATAACTGATGTTTAACCAATATTCTTATATTATTAGCATTAAAGAGGCTTTATTGGAATCCTCTTGCTTGAGAAACTAAAATATTTAGTGTTAAAATTATTATTTATGTACGTAAAGATAGTAGATGTTGAATCTCTTTAAATTCTTTGTGGATTGTAGCCGTTACATTTTAAATCTCTTTTGATGAAAACTGGGTCCTCCAGTCTACATTAGGTTATGAGTTCAAATCGAGAAACTAACTTGCATCAGTTTAGATTGCCTACAAAACCACATTGAAATGCAGTGCGTGAACATGGAAAATTTTGTGCACCCAAATTTAATTTTTATTGATTGAAATTTTCATTTCATCACCCAACCACCCCACTACAACCCATGTTAATAATGAATTTTCATTTCATCAATCAACCACTCCACTACAACTCATGTTAATAATGAACTAGTAAACTTAGTCGGGCTTTGCGCGATCATGAAATACTTTATAAAATATATAATAATTTAATTTATTTTTAAAATATTAAAAATAATCATAGGACCTTAAATTATACAACTTGACCGTAGAATATTTTGATTCTATGCAATGATACCAAACACATGTAATATCATATCAATATACATAAAAATATTTTTTTCAATCCTAAAATATATTGTGAACCTTTCAGTGTTATTTGTGATCAATCAATTTCACTTTGTTACTGTTGTTTTTATAAAAAAAATTCTTACGTATTAAAAACACAATAAGATAAATAAAAAAGATACAATTATTAATTAATATGCAAATGAAACATTCAAGTATGTTGTATTGTAAAATGAGAAAATATAATTTTATGTAGAAAAAATAATTTCAGTTTTTTAACATTCCTCAAATGAATATTTCTTGACACAATTATATGTCCCTTGTTATCAAACTACTCATTAAAGTGCAATTCAGGAATGTAATGAAATGAATTTATCCAAGTAAATTATACAAACACAATTTTTATTTTTCATCATGACTAAATTTCAAACTCCTAAATGGACACTATTAAAATTAATCTTTTTACTTTCAATCATAGTTCTCTCAAGATGTAATATATTTTAAATGTTATTGCTGAAATCTCAAGCTAAATATCTATTATGCCAAAATGGTATAGCAATGAAAAAATCAACTAATTCTATATATACTATGAGACTTCCTTCTCAACAACATATGCATTAATATGTTGTGATACAGAGAAGCCATATAGCCATATATCTTTATTCTTCCTCTGACTGCGGTGAATGAGCAACCGATACTGGTTTAGCATCTTTCATGCCAAACCTCTCCAAGTACTTGTTCCGGGCAAAGAATTGCTTGTTGTCTTCTCGATCTCCATGGCAAGGATTTTCTTAGCTTCTCCCAAATCTTTCATTTCAAATTCACTTTTCAACGCTATTATGTTCATATTTGGTGTTTTCTTTTTCTTGGTAAAAGTGTAATTTCATAGACAACCAAAAAACTTTACAATGAGTTCAGAGTGGTATGGGACTAACCACTACCCCTAAAATCATCGGCAATAAGTAAACAAGAAAGAAGTAGAAATATTTACCAGTTACAGTCAAGCCTAATAAAAACAATCCTACACCAAGGATAGGAATTCAATTTCACGCAACTTGCTATTTAGCACTTGGCGCACCCTCCAACATGTAGATTGCACATTCCATTCAAAGTACCAAAATCAAAAAATTCATTACATAAAAACTTAACATTACATACCAGTGAGTAACTACTTAAATCATATAAACCACTAGCCTGAAAAAATTAATCCTTGACGTCTCTAAGGGCGTGGCAGATGGACAAGGTGGCTATCCCTGTGATATGAAGCTGCTTGTGAAGATTATGCATCACATATTAAGCTGAACTTCTTGAATGGCGCAAAACTAGGGAGCACTGCAAGTGGAATTACAAGACCAATAGTATCTTCAAGTGCAAAATTTGCCCCACTCATCAAACCTCAAGCAAGGTCATTTATGGGGTAATAGGGGAAGCCCAGTGCACTAAAGCTACCGTTATGCACGGTGTCCGGAGAAGGAGCCGTTGTGCACGGTGTCCGGGGAAGGACCCCACCACAAGGGTGTATATGAAGCCTTGACTAGCATTTCTACAAGAGAATGTTTCCAAGGCTTTAACCCATGACCTACTGGTCGGTCACATGGAGGCAACTTTACCAGTTACTACAAGGCATTATCTTCATCAACAAAATTATGTTCACACGAACTCCACTTCAACCTTGTCTACCACTCCAGCCTCACTACCACACACCCAACTCTTGGTCGTGTCAGGGTGGCATGGGTAGTGGACAGTGTCGGGGCTAAGTTCATATCAAACATAATTTCATCAATGAAGATAATGTGACTGATCATGGTAAACAATTTGTTGGAACTTCAATCTGTCCATCAAACACAAAAATTTATAACAAAGTCGCCATTTTAATTCAATGAAAAGACATTTCAATCACAAAATATGGAACACTTTTCCAGTTATTAAAGACTGTTAAAATATAAACAAAATTTAAAACACTGCAATAAAAAAGGTATGGATCAGAATATCTGGCTTGGATTTTCCCACTAATGAGAAAATACAGTAAAAGCGCTCAGTAATTTCAGCTTCGATCATCTGGGGAAATAATCATCACATCCATACACAAATTCAATAACAATCAATCAATATCATATATGTCCACAAAAGAAAAAATTAAATATAAAAAGAGATGGATCAGAATATCTGGCTTGGATTTTCCCACAATGGAGAAAATACATTAAAAGCGCTCAGTTATTTCAGCTTCGATCATCTGGGGAAATATTCATCACCTCCATCTTCTCATTAAATAAAAACACAAAAAACAAAAAAATAATAAAAGCAATAATTCTACTAAATTATCTCCATATCTGACTCAAACAGCTCTTTTTAAAGAACCAAATGAAAAAAAAAAAACTGAGGCAGATTCGGAATATTCATATAGCGTCGGCTCATACACAGCGGCCACTGTATATAAACACCGATGGTAATCAGTAAATCGACGCATTTTAACAAACACAAAAACAACATATCACGTATAGTCGGGTAGAATTTAGGCAAACCTAACCACTTGATCAACTAAAGTGTCCAAGCATGCAAGACAATATGCGCAAAACAGAAAATAAAAAGGTTCACAAGGAGAATACATGGATCAGAATATCTGGCTTGGATTTCCACCCTGAAAGGAGAAAATACATGAAAAGCGCTCAGCAATTTCAGCTTTGATCATCTGGGGAAATAATCATCACACCCATAAACACATTCAATAAACAAAACCGAAAAACAGTCAAATTCACACTCTAGAAAAGACTAATTTCACATATTCAGAATTTAGCAATGAAAAGATATGGATCAGAATATCTGGCTTGGATTCTCGCCCCAAAAGGAGAAAATACATGAAAAGCGCTCAGTAATTTCAGCTTCGATCATCTGGGGAAATATTCATCACATCCATACGCAAATTCATTCAACAGAGAGAATTATTATTAAGCTCAAGATAAAAACTGAAAAGACTATTTTGAATCTACGCAAACATCACCAAAATATAGAATATAATGGAACGGATAGAGAAAGAATCAGAATGTCTGGCTTGGATTTTCGCCCCAGAAGGAGAAAATACATGAAAATCGCTCAGTAATTTCAGCTTCGATCATCTGGGGAAATATTCATCACATCCATACACAAATTCATTCAACATAAAACATTGTTATTAAGCTCAAGATAAAAACTGAAAAGACTTGCTAACATTACGAAAATATAGAATAAAATGGAACGGATAGAGAAGAATCAGAATATCTGGCTTGGACTTTCCCCAATAAGGAGAAAATACATAAAAAGCGCTCAGTAATTTCAGCTTCGATCATCTGGGGAAATATTCATCACTTTCATCTCAATCACAAAATTGAAATTTTTCACTTACAAAGTTCAAATCTTAGCTCAAGTGAAAAAAACTAACATCAATCAAAAAAATTCAATTTTTTTCAAGTTGTTAAAAGCAGTTCAAACCTATGTTGCTCAAACTCTTCAAAAGTAGTGTATTTTGGGATAATTTGAAACAGGTGTGGCATCAAAAGTGAAGAGATAGCGCAATCTAAGCTGAAAAATAACTGAAACTCAACAAAGGCCTCAGAATTGCAGAATTGACAACAAGGCCTTAAGGGCCATTCAGTCCCGAAAGATGGTGTTTTTTATGAAGGATTTCATCACAGGCCAAGAAAAAAAAAAAACAAAGCTCTGATATTCGTATAAATGAATATCTCTCATAAATCTGTCATAAATTATGTGACCAACAAACAAATTCTATGAATTAGTTGTAATGAAAAATGTATATCTCATGGCAATTCCCAAATAGTAATAGCAGAGATTCTGCTCTACAAGGCGATAGGATATGAGATCGCCTTTCTTCGGATAAACAAGCAGGACTCATCCTTTTTTCAGAAGAAATGAAGAAAAAGTCAACTGCTAAAATCAACAAAGAAGGCTTATTCTATGATGATATCAACACACTTTGGGTCATACGAATACTGAGACAACTCGCCCCTAGTGTAACCATCAAAATAACAGTAATATACAACAAAAAATTGAAAAAATTACAGAAACACCAAAATAATTTGTGAAACACAATAATTACAGAAAGAACAAAGAAAATTGCAACTCACAGATACATACAGCTGAAAATCGCGATTATTATACAAACAACAAAGCAAATTGTGAATCACATCTACATACTGCTGAAATTTGATAATTATAGAAACAACTAAGCAAATTGTGAGTAACAGCAAAATACAGTTCGAAAATTGATAATTATTGAAACAACAAAGCAAATTCAAATTGTGAATTAACACTATAAATCCAAATGGAAATTGATATAATTACAATAAGAACAAGGCATTAATGTGAGATGAAATTAGTAGACAGGAACAAAGTCAGAACCTATCTGTGGATTCATCTCAGCGGTTGTCTGGCCGCCGCTGATAAATTCAGCTTTCCCTTTATTGCACTAATCACTAATAGACTGCACTATCTTGAGAATTTAGCCAAGTCTATACATATATATGCGAAGTGCAAAATTACCATAACAAATGAAAACTGAAACTATACAAGTATAATAGCACATAATTTATTGCACAAATCGCTAATAGACTGCACCACTTTGAAAATTTAACGAAGTCTATATGCATGCGAAGTGCAGACACACTGAAACTACAGCACACAAGCATTATATATAATAGCTCACAAAAATGACGGCAGATGAATGAGAGGCAGGAGCAAAAACCCTAGATGATGTTAGAGTTGGAGGAGGAAGAGAGTTTTTATAGAAGGGTTTTGGTGAATTAGGTCTAGCAGTTGTATTTAATTGGGCCTTTTTTGTTATGGGCCTGCTAACGTAATGTGGATGGTCTTTCAATTTTAGCCCATGAGACTTAGATTTTCAAAAAGAGCAACTTTCATAAAGGATCCCCTATTAGTATAGGTACTTCTTAACATATCAATAGTTTTAATTATTACATAAATTACCAAATAAACTATTCCCTCCGTCTCATATAACTTGACATAATTTTTTTACATAATTCTTAAGAAGAAATTAATAAGAAATGCAAATTACTAATATGACTCTATTAAACCTACATTAAATATTCATTATCTATTTGAGTTAATTACTCTTTCATTAAATTACTGAGGATAAAACTGAAAGAAAATGTTCAATTATCTCTTGATTTTTTAGACATGACAACTATTTTGAGACAATTTTTTTTTTTTTTAATAAACATGTCAAGTAACGTGAGACGGAGGGAGTATGTTGAACTGAGGCTTGAGTAATGGAACCAACTTGTGTGTTATGCAAGAGCTAAATGAGCATAGGAAACATTTATTTGTTAAAATGCATCTACTCCAAATGTTATGGTCCAATTGTATAAGCAGCATCAAGAGTAGGTAGTTGGTCAAAGTCCTATGAAATAATGCACTTCATTTGAATTGAGAGAAAATTGAAGATTTTTGAAAAAAGAAATTGTGAAAATGATAACATTGCTGGAAAGATAGCCTACACTTGAAATGTAACAATAAGTATGCATGTATTTTTTTTTTTTATTTAATGATAACTATTATTTTAAGATAGCTAATTATATTTGACTAGGCTATAGTTTTATACAAATTGACACTTTGGTGATTAATTAAACATGTTAGTTATAAAAAAAATTATCATTAAAAATGAGGATACGGAAAGTCGTAATAAGATATTTATACTGAAAGGTGCGATTGAATCACCTCTTTTCAGAGGGAATTTGTGCTTGTTGGATATTTTATGTATATATTTTTTAAAATTTTAGAAAAAATAATAAAAATAAAGGTAAGTTCTATTAGATCAACTCAGTAGTATGGGGGGGGGGGGGGGGGGGGGGGTTTGATCAGTTTGGAACTCTCACATTCAAAATATGAAGGTGGCGGAGATGAGGATGCTACGACTAATGTGTGAGTTTACTAGGAAAGATAGGATTAAAAAAGAGGTTCATCGTGATGACGCGGAAGTTGCTTTAGTGGAAGTCAAGATGCAGGAACTGAGGTTGTCACGGTTCAGACGTTTAATGAGCAAGTGTATAGATGCCTCAGTGTGAAGGTTTGATAGGTTGTCTAGGTATGGATTCAAGACCGACCGAAGAAGATATGAAGCAACTTCAAACTGTCGATAACATTACCTAGTTAGGAATGAGTGAGGGAGACGAACAAGGGTAGAAGGTTAGTAAGAAGAAGCAAGTAGTCGTCGTACTTTGTTTTGTTATATGTGTCAGCAATCATTGGGCTAGTCTTGTTATGGAGCGTGTTATCGCTTGTTGTATTACTTGATGATAGTCTTGTTTATGTTATTATTTGGTCTGTCAATACCTATTGTTTTCCTTTAGGGGTCGTTTGATTTGAAGATAAGTTATGTCGGGATTAATTATTCTGGATTAATTTCCTGAGATTAGCTATCCTAGTATTATTTTTTAGTGTTTGTTTGGTTTGTGGTACTAAAGTAAGATGCATTGCATCATTTCTAAGAATATATTTTTTATCTACAAATATATCCTTCATCTTATATACGTGAAAAGTGATATAATCAAAGGATTTAAAGGTTAATTATGTCTTTTTATGAGTGACTTTATCTTAAGATAAATTATCCCGAGATTATTATACCACTCAAAGGATGGGATAACATATCTCGGTACCATTTGTTAATGTTAGGATAAGTTATTTCGAACTTGACAACAAAATAAGACATCAAAAATTTTATACCTAAACTATTTTTTTATTTCGAGATTATTTATTTTAATATCTTATGCCAAATGAACTGTTACTGTTTCTTTTATAACCTGTTTTTGTCTATTTTACTATTGAGGTAGTGGTGTGGACCAACACATTTACCTTTTTCAAATATCACTCTGTGAATATACTGAATATGTTGTTTTTGTAATTGTTATTGTTGTAGAAAACAATAAAAATACAGATGATACTCAGAAAAATACCTGAACTTTGCCTGAATTCTCAATTGAGCATACTGAACTTTGTGGGAGACCTCTTACCCCTAAACTTTTTTTTCGTATTTGAATGACATATATCTACCCACTTGGACCATTGCGTGTAATTCACGTGCATTGAGCGCATGAAAGTCCTAAAAAATCGTTAAAAAACTCTTTTTTTGTCAAATAGCCCCTTAATTTTTTGATTTTTATGATGATTTTGTCATATTTTATTCCCTTCCGAGCAGATTAATTGATCACTTGAAGTTATTCGACGCGCATCTTGACGGGGCATGCTACCAGATTTTCTGATGATTTTGCAGCCAAGGCGTTGTTGGACTCTCTTGCTGCCCGAGCTTAATACAGATATGAGCCTCTATTTTCTCTATTCAGCTTGGATTTGTTTTATATTTAGGGCGTGTTTGGTATGAAGGATGGTCCTTGGTTCTGAGCCGGGGGTCTATCGAAAACAGCCTCTCTACCCCCGTCGGGGTAGTGGTATGGACTGCGTACATTTTACCCTCTCCAGACCCCACTATGTGAGAATATACTGGGTATGTTGTTGTTGTATTTATTTTTTTCATTTATATCTCCTTTCTCTTCTCTCTTATTTCTTTATTTTCTTCAATGGTGCTCCATTGGTGTTCCATTGTTGAGTTGGAATTGAATTGAACACAATTTCATCCCCCCCTCCCCCCAAATAAGTTATCTTTAATACACCCAATTCAATTACATCAATTTGACTCAATTTCAACATACACACACCAAATGTGTCTTCTTCAATTCTATCAAAATAGCAAAATTAATCCATCATTGCCATCGTTAACCAAATCACTATTGTCGCCGGAAGGAAATTTGTCGGCACAATATTATAATAATTGAAATTTCAAATTCTCAAGAAATCAGTGAAAATGATTTTCTCAAATTATGATTTTTTTATTTTTTTTTAAATGATGCATTTTGAAGTTTTTTGTAGTTGACAATAGGAAGAAAGATATTTCAGAAAGTTGAATTCTTTGTCATCTTGAATCTTATCTCACACACATATATAAGAATCTGTTTTCACAATTGAGCAAGTTGCTTGTAGTGTGGGGGTTCTGGAAACAAGCATGTGCTTGTGAATTGATGGAGATCTGAAGATCTGATCGAGCTCATAGCGATCCTTACTAGTTGTTTGTGTGTTCTGGAGTGTGATAATAAGGTATTTTGGTTTTAAGTAGATGCTTTGTTTCATTATTTTTAGTTTAAGGATTGTGCTTTTTGTTTAAGCCTATGATGGATGAAGGTACGTGCAACACGAATGCAATGTCTCATTTTCTTACAAAGACATATGAAATGGTGGATGATCCATCCCGTGCTGTCATTGTCTTCTGGAGTTCGAGTAATAAAAGTTTCATTCTATGGAATCCTCCAAATTTTTCAAGGGATTTGTTGCCTAGATACTTCAAGCACAATATTTTTTTTCCCAAATGGCTTCTACAATTGCAGCCAAATTTCAAGAATTAAAGATTTTAGTGAAAAAATAATGAAAAGAATAAGAATAAAGAAGAAAATATACAAAAAAATAATTTTAAATAAAAAATACACCTGTAAATATGAGATTGACACATGTATTACACTCTATACTCTAAAACCTAGATATATCATTTTTGGAGAATTAATTTCACTTTAAAATAATCTAGAATGCAGGCAAAGTTTCAGATATTTTTTTTGAGTATTATCCATAAAAAATATTTGTGGTACAACCAAATGTAAAGTGTCAAGCCATTTTTACTTGGTTAGATATGCAATTACATGACAACACAATAAGAACAAACGTGTTATGCTGTGCTGTACATTTGCTGCTTCTTTTCTACGCCCATAAATCCCCCTATAAATTCAATTACCTATCAATTTTCTCCGTCGCATTCTCATACAAAAATGGCGTCCACCGGCGGCGGAGGAGGAGGAGGAAAAGTTTCGTTCAAAGTCACTCTAACTTCCGATCCCAAATTGCCTTTCAAAGTGTATGTAATTTACTTAAAACCTTTCGAATTTCGAGATTCAAACAAAGAATATTTTTATTAATTTTTTCATATATCTTTTTAGCTAGTTTATAAATATATACTTTTTGTTTCAAAAAATTTGAAAATTTTATGTTCAAATTCAGCTCGAACTTAAATTATTTAACTCTCGGAATTCGAATTGCGCCGTGTAACGTAGATAGTATTTTTGATTTCTGATTCTCTCACCTTATTTGTGTGTGTATTTTTTTTTTTGCGCAGTTTTAGCGTTCCGGAAGCTGCTCCGTTTACGGCTGTGCTGAAATTTGCTGCGGAGGAATTCAAAGTGCCTCCACAAACTAGCGCCATTATCACTAATGGTATGATTTTTTTTTTTTTTTTTTTTTGTTGTGGAGCACTGGATTATTTGTACTGAATTTTTATTTATTTGTTAAATTAGTTATGTTGTTTGATTAGATTAAATCAGGAGCAGTAATAAAACTTGTAAACTTTTATTTTGATCAAATTGCCTAGTAGTTTCACTACGCCCTTTGAGTTTCGTTATTATCTGTTGTTTTTAATGCTTAAACTATGTACTCTTGTTGAGATTACTGTTCACGATGACTTGTCACGTTGTCTATAGTATTTTGCGGTGGATTTTTTTATCTTTGTTATTTTTTTATATTTTTTTTTGTGCTTTGGATCGCTTTTTTCACGAGCAATGAACGTATATCAGAAACAAGCTCTCTACGTTACCTTGAAGGTAGATGTAAGGTCTGCATGCATTCTACCATCTCCAGATCCCACTTGGTGGGATTACACTGGGTATGTTGTTTTTGCTGAGTTGTTTCATTTGAGGGCGTAGCTAGAAGGTCACCTACGTCTTTAGCCGAACCCAATAGATATAAGAAATCCACTAAATATGTACATAAATTAAGCACTCAAAGGTGTGATCTAGTGACAAACAAAGTGGGTTGAGCACTATAAGGTCTGAGGTTCGCATTCCAACGGTGACAAGAATATTAGATGGTTTCTTTTCATCTGTTCTAGTCTTGGTGAATAGAGAGTCTTGGTGAATAGAGTTATCTGGTACCTGCTTCATCCCAACGGAGACTAAAAACACTGGATGATTTATTCCCTTCCGTTTTAGACTTGTCTGGCACCCATTGGATCCCTGTAGAGACCAAAAATGCTAGTCGATTTCTTTCCATATATTCTAACCTTGGTGGACGGGGTTATGTGGTACTTGTTGCTGGTTGGAGGTGGATGGTTATCAACTAAGTTGCTCGGACTCTTCAAAAATGTCTACGGTTGTGTGTCGGATCCTCCAAAAATAGTGTATTTTTGAAGGATATTTTTGGAGGATCCGACACGGGTGCGACAACATTTTTGAGAGTCCGAGCAACTTAGGTTATCAAAAACAAATGTACATAAATTAAATTGAGCACCAAGTTACTAATACCTAATGTCACACATGCAGGTATCCCATGGAATTAGTCGAGGTGCGCGCAAACTGGCCTGGACACCACGGTTATATGAATAAAAAAAAAGAGAGACCTAATGTCACGCATAAAGTTCAAATCTGGCGCCGCCTCTGGTTTCGCTTATAACCTTGTAGATGATTACTGTAATCGCATTAGTGAGAGCAAATAGTTATGATGTTTGAGAAAATAAACATTACTTTATGATTTTTTATTCATTAGTCTAATGAAGAGTAGGAAATATAGCTATTTGGAATTTTTTTTCTTACTTATTGTCCGTATAATTAGAAAAAAACACGGGGTTTTGCTAATGTATGTCTTGACACTATTCCTCTTGCCTTTTTATCTTATTTTGCAGATGGAGTGGGTATTAATCCTCAACAAAGTGCTGGTAACTCTACAGTTCACATGTTTATTTTATAGTTACCTCATTTATGTACTTTATGATAGTTTATTTGTTTTATGGATGATAAACAATCTGTGAAATTGGGATACATGTGAGCAAAATTCTGTGCATTGAATAGTGTCATGTAGGTGTGGATTGCTTAAAGAAATATATTTGAGCTCTCTAGTAGATTATTGATGAAATCTATATGGGATGTTTAAGACAATCAATGAGTTGTTACAAAGTTGCTTTCAGAGTGTTGATGAATAGTGATAAAGAATAGTTAAGAATCTATAGAGTTATTTCAAATAATATAAGTTTATATTGATGAGCGCTAGAATAAACTTCTCATCACGGAGTTGTCATCTTGAACCCCTTTCTCAGATTACTATCTGTTGGTTTCCCTAGTAGGTTGCACAATGCACACTAACTGTTCTATTGGAATTTTCTATGTGAGCTTTGTGCGTTCTACCTACATAATTCAATGTGCTGTATTACAGTATTAGTCTCACCTAATGGTATATGAGATAAAAAAGAAATGATTCTGATGTGTAAAAGGATGCATGCAGATGCATACTAGACCTTCAGTTCGACGTTTTTTTGCACGGCCACTCTCTGATCTTAAGGGTTTCCTTCTCTCTAAAAAAGGATTACTTCATTGCCAGAAAATGGTGGGTTTGTTTCGCGATATTACAGGCTTGGCTTTTGTCAGTGCGCCACTGCTAGGTGTTTCATCTGCCCAAGATCTTAGTTCTTGTTTCTTCAAGTTATAATAGTAACTTTCAGGGTCTGAGCTTATGAACTAATGTGTGTGGTATCTATTTCTTTTTCCTGCTTTCTTTTTGTTTTAATATTTACCAAGACGCTCCATCATTATTGCAATGGCCTTACTTTTCCTATTGATTGACGATTCGTAGCACCTTGATCCTCTTGGGGAAGTTTCGCTTTTTGACTTCCGAGTGCATAAATTAGTGAAAAGGATTTTTATTTCTCCATCATAGTCTGACGTTCGCAAGTTTTGCAAATCTTTTCATAACATTTGATGCATCCTCAGTTCTGATCCTCCCGTGCTTTCCCACCAACTCACCTATAACCTTCATACGAGGAATCTGCCATCAACCACCTTCACTAAAAACTTTCACGGCAAAATCAGATTCTAGTCCTTTCCTACAGGCTCCACCTCTTGCCTCTACACCTCCAAAATGTAATTTTTCATTTTCAAAATATTGGTTAAGATTTACCAGTCTTTGCCAACTAAGAAGCAACATTACTCTTAGGATGCACGGGCATGCTTGACACTTCTTACAAAGAACACAACAACAACAACAAACCCAGTGTATTCCCACCTGGTGGGGTCTGGGGGGTAAGATGTACGCAGTCCATACCTCTACCTCTAAAGAAGTAGAAAGGCTGTTTCCGATAGACCCCCGGCTCAAGACACAAGATACCACACAAATACATAGTAAAGCACCGAACAAAGTTACAAGATTACATAACATAAATACGGCAGCCATAAATAGAAGAAAACAGAGGAAAGCACCCAGATTCGTACTAAAAACAAGGAGCACGGAATCAGGACAAGAATACTACCCCCAGCAAGTAAATCGCTACACTAGCGACCAAAACTGGCCCTAGTCTTCTGCCCTAATTCGCGTCCTCCAGACCTTCCTATCTAGGGTCATGTCCTCGGTGAGCTGTAACTGCTCCATGTCCCGCCTAATCACCTCACCCCAGTACTTCTTCGGCCTACCCCTACCCCGCCTAAAACCATCCAACGCTAGCCGCTCACACCTACGAACCGGGGCATCCATGCCCCTCCTCTTCACGTGTCCGAACCAGCTCAATCGGACTTCCCGAGTTTGATTTGTATGACATGCATATTCAGAATAAGAATTTTGTGGACATTAGGAGTGCAAGAGAAATCTGAATTTAAAGTCTATCTCGTCACTTAGGAAAGTTCCGTGCCTGAGTGGTTTACGGTCTGGTCGTTGAAGTCAAAACGTGGACCGCAAGTCTTTGAGTTATTGGAAAGTGGAGACAAGCTAATTGACTATTGCTGACAAAAACTAGACTTCTAACCTGCGAGCATGCCTAGTTACCAAGTAATTTGCTTCAAGAAGGCCTCTGTATCCATATGTTTCCGAACCATGGTTTTCACTTGCTTATCCGCACAGTGCATATCACCTATAGTTACAATTGCATGTACTTTAGAAGTATAACGTCTTAAATTCTGCCTCTTTACTGCATTAACCAGAACGATTGATTGTCTAATCTAGTGCTGAGATGCTGCGGACTTTTTGTGTACCAAATTTGGGATCTGGTTTGCTAATTTTACATCAATTCAAATGGCTTTCAGGTAATGTCTTTCTTAAACATGGCTCTGAACTGCGGCTGATTCCTCGTGATAGGGTTGGTGCTGGCTGGATGTCATACTGAGCGCATTTATGCCTGTGTATTTACGTATGCTTCTTTCCCTTCTTGAGTAGCACTTTATGGTGTACTGTGCTGCAACTTTCGATTTCGATGTTGTAATATCGAGTATAGTTTAATGTCAAACGAAATGAATAATACCCTTTTATCCATGGAGCTAATAAATATATTGTGAATTACATGATTGTTGAGAATTCTAATATGTGTTAATCTGCAATATGATATACTGATAATTTTGATATATTGGTGATAGTCAGTATTGTTTTGATGCTTAGAAAATTTGAATTTTGGAGATCCGTTATAGAAGTAGGAAACTGAAAGACAAAACAAGAACTTGCTACGTATATATACATTAAACATGAAATACTAGGTTAATGTCTTTTACCAACCAAATCTACTGTGTACGAAAAATTAGCTCAGAGACATGTTACAAACACCGATGGTGCTATTGTAGAACTCATAAAGTTCAAACCCTGGCTTCACCTAAAAGATGGCAAAATGTTACACTTTGAATATCCTGATATGTTGTGGAAAATGCTTGATAATTTAATATGGAATACATGAAGATCTAAAGATATTGTGCTTGTATCCTCTCCCAGTTCTGCTCCCACCACTGTTTCGCGTGCACCTCCCCAAATTTTTCGCGGCTGAGTAAATCAAGATTAAGTTAGAGAAATGCCAGTTGAAATTGCACTATTTAAGACGCGAACTTTTCTAGACTATCCAAAAAAGAGTAGCACAAATGACTTCCCTCGTACCAAACACTAGAAACGAAAAAGGTACAGAGAGGTAAAGTGACTTAACCAAGTTGGTGCATAGTAAGTTGTGAAATACCTGAATCTAACGCGACGTAGCTCTCTGGTGCCATCAACTAATTGTCTGATGGTTATACACACTCCAGGCTCATCTTGTTCTATCCATTCTGACTCAATGTCACTAGCATTACTTACAGAAAGTGATGCCTCGTCTCTAGAGGAGGTTGTCGTTCTTGATGCCCCACTACCCTTTCGGAAACTAGGAACACGAGCACCTAATCCAGCATTATGTTGTTGGAATTCCCTTGCAGATCCAGGCCTTGAAGAATAATTTGAATCTCTCTGCAGAAAAAGACCTTAAAATTCAATTATTTGCGCGTTATGATGAGTTTATTACAAGTATAACTATGTGTACTGGATCTTTTTGTTGAACATTCCATGTTTGAGTATGTAATCGACAAAGTCCTGGAGGTACTTTCAGAGGGTTCAATAGAACCTAATATCTTCGATATGGAACATACATATATACTCAAAAAAACACTAGAATTTGAACAAATATTAAGTTGTGAACCCATAATTTCAAAAACCTAATGAGTCTAGTGCTAAGAACCTTAAAGATTGACACCTCGGGAAGTTTAGATCCTGAATCGTAGAAGTTGAACAACTCGAGCTATATCTAGGTTACGTGGTTTTAAAGGTAGAATGAACATAACATTCAATGATAAGATTCACATACAACGTTGATGGATATCAAAATGACCTTCTTTAACTGTCCACTTTTAACAGCTGAACTAATTTCTACGAAAATAGTGCATCAAATATACTATGGCTGTTCATGAATATAACTTAATGTGCATGGATGTATAATTGGTGATCTAGATGAAACAAATACATTAGAAGAAGGTGAAGTAGCCATACCCCATCCTCAGACTGTGAAGGTGTGTGAAGAGCATGCTTATTAAATCTCTGAACATTGTAAAGCTCCATAATTCTGTCATAATTCTCACCCCACCATCTTTGAGCTTGCCATTTGTTGAACACGTCCCGGCTTCATAGAAAAGCAACAAGTCAAAGTTAATGTCGAACAATAAAGTAGTCGTTACAACAAAGAACAACTACCACGCTTCTATTCCAAGCTAGTTGGGATTTGATTATAGGAATCTGCATTTTCGATATTCAGTTTATCAGCATTATTCGTAGAAGATTGTTTCCATATCATGTTTTCCATGTTCTCTTATTTACTAGATATAATGAGATTCTCTCTGTTGTCTCTTATTTCCATATCGAATGCCTTTTCCATTCGATCTATTCTAAAAAGAATGATGGTTTTCTGTATTTGAAAAACTGTTCCAACTCTAAGCTTTCAATTTTACCCTCAAGGACATGTTCTTAATTATATCTTTATAAATAAAGGGCAGCCCGGTGTACTAAAGCTCTCACTATGCGCGGGGTCTGGGGAAGGGCCCCACGACGAGGGTGTATTGTACGCAGCCTTACCTTGCATTTCTGCAAATCCGTGACCTCCTGGTCACATGGCACCAACTTTTTACCAGTTACTCCAAGGCTCCCCTTCTTTATATCTATATAAATATCATAGCTTATTGAATACCACAAGTTTGTAAGCTTCTAAGAGTATTTGTCCTTGACCAAAGGTCTACGGGAACACCCTCTCTACCTCTCAAGGTAGGGATAAGGTATGTGTACACACTTCCTCCCCAAGACTCCACTTGTGGGATTGCACTGGGTATGTTGTCATTGAGGTAGGGGATAAGGTATGTGTACACTTCCCAAGACCCCACTTGTGGGATTGCACTAGGTATGTTGTCGTCGTTGGTCTTGCTTAAATTCCGCGCCTTGCCTAGAACTGCCATATAAAACGAAAGGAGGAGGGGGAGTAAGAGATGATGAATAGATACCTAAATCTGATTCTTTTAAGATCATTTCCACCCTGAGGGAGAGTACCAAAAGTAATCTGAATTCCAGGTTCCACTTGTGCTGTCCATTCTTTAGCCTCCTCTTCATCTTCTAGCATCACATCACTTAATCTAGAATCAGTCCTAGCTGGTGTTTGGAGATGATGACCAGCACTTGTAAAATCCCAAGCTGGAGTAGAATTTGAACTTCCATTTTGGTAATTGTATAAAACTCCCTCAGAGATTGCATCAAACTCTGGATATGGAGATGGAGATGGTCCATGCCCTTTCTTGTAATTGTTGGTAGGCATACTTGACTTGCACCTATAAGCACCAGAGACCTTCAATACAATATCCTTTATCTGCAAATGATTAAGATAAAAAGGTTCATAATAGTAAAAATATGGAGTACTGAGCATTAAGTCCAATAGTAATAGATGCTGAGTGTTGCCTAGCGGACAATGAAGTCGATGAAATTCTAATAGAAACATATGTCACAGAAAATAATACAACAATAATATATCTAGTGTAGTTTCACATTATGAGGTATGAGGAGGGTAGAGCATACACAGACCCTTACCCCTACCTCAGAGGTAGGAAGACCGGAAGTACACGAATCAACAAATAACAACAAAACAACAGATAGTACAACAACAACAACAAACCCAGTGTATTCCCACATAGTGAGGTCCGGGGAGGGTAAGATGTACGCAGTCCATACCTCTACCTCTAAAGAAGTAGAAAGGTTGTTTCCGATAGACCCCCGGCTCGAGACACGGAATACTAAACAAATTCATAGTAAAGCATGGAACAAGATGACATAACATAAATACGACACCCACAAGTAATAGTAAACAGAGAACAAAACAACAGATAGTAGCAAAACAAAAAAACACAACAAAACAATACAATAATCGAGGTACAAGGAATTAATATATAGTAACAGAAATCGAAGGACAAGAAACTACAGGAGCAGATAGTATTTCTTTTTGTTTATCTAAATCTTGTTGAACATAATTATCTAATAAAATAACAGGAGTGCAACAACCACAAGCAATGGTGGAGCGATAAGTACGCCATCCTTAATCAGAAGTATCGAATTCACTTTCTCGATATGGAATCGCCTTTGATAGGAAACACTTTAACTCCAAAGGTGCGACTTCTAGATTAGTCGAGCTCCAAAACAAGTACCAACAACACCAGTGGAAAACTAGAAAAAATGATGAAGTGCGCATGCAAACTAACAGGAATATAGTAGGTAAGGTTAGAACCTGCTTAGTCAGGCTTTTGATAGAATCTTTAGTATTGGGAGACCCATGAATACCTTCTTCTCCACCATCATCTTCAACTTTTTGCTTACATGTAATGCATGTCAGCATCTTCTGTTCTTTTTTGTTATTCTTTTCCCTCTATTTTCCTTTGAATATTCTCCTTTGTTCTTCTAACTGCAAATGAAATATTAAATGAATCATGAAACAGCACCAACAAGAAGTGGGGTATGGGGAGGATAGAGTGTACGTCGACTTTACTACTATCTCGTGGAGATAGAGAGACTGTTTCTGAAAGATGCCCTGCTCAAGTGCAAATGAATCATGAAACAACAAGAAGTGGGGTCTGGGGAGGATAAGAGTGTATGCAGACTTTATTACTATCTCGGGGAGATAGAGAGACTGCTTCTGAAAGACGCCCTGCTCAAGTGCAAATGAGTCATGAAACAACAAGAAGTGGGGTCTGGGGAGGATAGAGTGTACGCAGACTTTATTACTATCTAGCGGAGATAGAGAGACTGCTTCTGAAAGACGCCCTGCTCAAGTGCAAATGAATCATGAAATAAAAAACATACTCAGTGTAATTCTACAAGTGGGGTTTGGGGAGGATAGAGTGTACGCAAATTTTACCACTACCTCGTGACGGTAAAGAGACTGTTTCTGAAAGATGCCCTGCTCAAGTGTAAATGAATCATGAAACAACAATAAAAAGAAACATACTCAGTGTAATCTCACAGTGGGGTCTGGGGAGGATAGAGTGTACGCATGTTTTATCACTATCTCGTGGAGGTAGAGAGACTGTTTCTGAAAGACTCACGGTGAATCATGAAGCACAAATAAACAATCATATTCAACACTAATTTGTGATATTCATTTTGTGTGCTTTTGCTGACAGGATCTGTTAAGATCTTTCATTTCAAATTTAAATTACAAAAAGACTTTCCTTTAATAACAAATTTAAATTACAAAAAGACTTTCCTTTAATAACAAAGTAGAGCTGTGATTTTGAATATTTTGAGATATTGAGAGAATATGCATTTATTTTCAGTCATAATTTTTTAAGGTAAAAACATTAAATAGCAAATGAAATTAATTTAACATAGAAAATCTGGATAAATTTTAGATTTCCTTAAATGCAGAGGTATTTGGTATGAGGTACTTTACCTCTAAATAGTACTTTTTTATGCGAAATTTAAATTAATCGAGCTCAAAATGATTATTAAATATTGAATGGCAAAGCCAATAAAGTTAAAATGAACTGGAAAAGTAATTCAACAAGTTAATAATTAACATGCTATACCACTTCAGTGATCATTATCAAGGATATTTGTAAGAATTAGGACCACTGTGCTGAACAGAAGGGCAAGGAACACAGGACTGTAAATAGAAAAGGACAATATATTGGAGGACATAATACATAAAAGGAAAAATTACTCAAGTTATTTTCCATTGGATTTTTTTTAAGTTAAAAGGAACTAGAAAAACTTTTAAATGTTACGATGGAGTGATAAGTATTTGTTCATTTTTAACCAAATGTTTCCTATTCGAACCTCGGTATATAAGGGCAGACCTATATTCAAACTTTTGATACTTCGAAATTCATTAAATTCGATGTAGATTAGGTATAATTATATGAAAGATATATAAAATCTGATATAAGATTTAGAAAAGAACTCAATAAGCTAAGACGATAGTTGGGTTCTTTTGTTTCATGGCGGAACTTTAAAGCTTTGGACGTCAATAGTGTGTTTTAACCTTCCAAGCACCCACGACCCCTAAATCTAGAGTCCGTCACTGTCGGCATGAAATCACCTTTAGTAGCAAACAAGGGCGGAGCTAGCTTTGGGGCTAGGGGTTCATTTGAACACCCTTCGGTGTAAAACTACACTATTTATTTATACATGGTTAAAATTTTATTTTACGCATATATAGTAGATGGGAAATCCCCTTCAGTTAGCTCATGTATTTACTTATTCATATTTTGAACTTTCATAATAAAAATTCTGATTCCACCACAAGTAGCGGGCGCTTTACGCCATAAGCGACACGCCCTTGAGCAAATACAAATTATTTACGTACACTCAAAGCAAATACTGAACACAAAGTGAAAAATCATGAAAAATCAAAATGAAACTAGAAAAGTAATTCAACAAAATAATTATTAACATAAATTCACGCATACAATTTGGTGAAGGACATATGCAAAAATTAGGACCACTATGATTATGCTAACTTGTTCAACAAGGTCAAGAAAAATAGGACTTTTTTTCAACATAGAAAAGGACAATATATTAAAGAACATATATATAGAAGGAAAAAATATTGAAATTATCTTCCAAATAATAAGGGCAGCCCGGTGCACTAAAGCTATCGCTACGTGCGGTGTCTGAAAAAGAGTCCCACCACAAGGGTGTATCGTATGCAGCCTTACCTTGCATTTCTGTCAGAAACTGTTTCTATGGCTTGAACCCGTGACCTCTCCTGATCACATTATTTCCAAATGAAAAGGATAATTGCTTTCCATTAAGTAGAAGCCGATATAATATTCTTGTACCTTATAGGAAAAATATTTACATTAATTAGATATTTCAAAATTGTAGTGTTTATTTTTATTTCATATTGAAGATGGTTAACTTCAACTTAAGTAATGATTGTACTACATATATTTTACACGACATAGTTGTTTTAGTAGGATTGAAGACGGTTAACAATATAGAGTTACTAATCGGTGATGCTAGTTTTGTACTCCAATAAATTGAATAAACAATACCAACATGGGTTGTGGCGCAGTGGATGGGGCTGTTCCACCCTTAATCAGAGTCGAGGGTTCGACCCTGGGTACGGAGAAAACTCTGTTGGAAGAGCTGCCACCTTAATGGGCCCTGTGACGCGCAATCCGAATTAATCGGGATTTCAGTACGGACACTGAACACCGGATGAAAAATCAGAAAAAAATTGAATAAACAATGAAACAAGGACATAGCATTGTAGAGAGAGAGACCAGTTAAAGCAAGTGAGAGAGAGGAAAAGGATTTTTTTTGGAAATTTAAGTTTTGTGTATTGACATTGTACAAAATATGCTATATTATCATGTAAATTTGACCTGCTAGTAGATTATGTATTTTTTTTAATATTTTTTATGTAAAAGATTAAATATCCTACCATAACGGATCAATTTTATTTCATGACATAAAATATTTTTTACACTTTGGTAGCAAAAGGAAAAGGAATTTAGTAGGGGTGGGAATAGCATGCAGTAAGTAGGCACCAGAGTTCCTTAATCAAGAGGTCGGGGTTTGATCCCCGCCTCTGGCGAATGGAGCAAACTCTGTGGCTAGTTTTCTACCGCAAAATGTACTGACCGAGGAATGAAGGATTAGTCTCACGGTTGTTCGTTGTGGGGATATCTTGGGAAACAAAAAAAATGCGCTAATCAAAGAACAAAAAATTAATCTCATGACTGCCGGTTGTGAGAATATCTCGCGAAACCAAAAAAAAAAAAAAAAAAGTAGGCAGAAGTAGCAGAGACAGGATGTATGAAATTTGGTTTGGAGAATGAATGAGCAATCACTGTACAAATGAATTGTCCACCTTTGAAAGGGGCCATTGAATAGACAAACAGACAAGCAATTCCGTACTCTTTTATTCACAGAACTAATTAAAAAAAAAATGGAAAAGGATTAAATTTACCCTTTTATTTTTGAAAATTGATTAAATATACTCTTCATCATAATTTGAGATTAAATTTACTTTTTTACTTTTAAAAATTGACTAAATATATCTTTCATATTTTGAAGTCAAATTTACCTTTGATGTCATATTTTGAGATCATATTTACCCTCATAATTAAGAAACCTAATCTTGTTAGAAAAACTTGACCAACAGAACTGAAGAGGGATATATCTACTTGTATCTCTTTTTTGGCTCGAGTCGGATCGAGCGGGTTAGATTATGATACGTTTTATTTTTAAAAAGCGAAACATTTAATGTTTTATTTAGGAATTTTTATTAAAAAAATAATAAATGTGAAAAGTGTTTTAAATAAATTTAACCCAATGTATAACAAAGGATATAATTAACCAATTATTCAAAATAAAAGAATAAATTTGACCCTTTCCAAAAATAAATAACAACACCCAAACGACTCAAAAAAGTGTAGTTTAGGGGTCGCCGGTGTAACAGCTTTGTTGAAAATTTGTAATATTCAATTGACGACCTATTTTTATCTGCAACGAAAATCTTCGAGTAATTAGCAAAGTTATTATTGTGTGCTCAAAAGGTAAGGTGTATGTGCACCTTATACCTTGTACATATTCAGAAGTGGGACAACAATAACAACATATTCAATGTTATTTCATAACTTAGAAAAAATGCAGAGGAAAATCCTTAAGCAAGTCGTTGTTCTGATATCAAATCAAATCATCAACATACCTCGTGTATTCTCATAAAGTGAGATCCGAAGAGGGTAAAGTGTATGCATTTCATACCACTAATTCAGATAAAGTAGAGAGCCTATTTTCGATAGACCCTCAGCTCAGAACAAATAACAGTATAACAAACAAAAAAACATATTAAAAATGAACAATAAAATGAGATAACACACTGCTATATATGAAAAAAACGACACCGATAAAGTAATGCTATAAACTAGCTATTCGAGATCACAAACATCATCAGAACACTACGAATAAGAAACTACAGGCGCAGATACAAATAAAGGACTCCTCCCTATTATTGCGGACGTACTCCTACCCATTAATCCCTGCTTCAATTCGCATTCTTCACACCTTCATATAAAGGATCAGTTCCTCCATAAGCTGTAACCGCTTATCACCTCTCTCTAATATTTCTCCGGCTTATCTCTACCTCATCTAAAACCATCCATAGTCAGTCTCTCACACCTTCGTACTGAAGCATCCGTACACCTCCTCACGATTAATAAAAAAAAAAAGAATATTTGAAAAATGGCGGTTAAAATCATAGGCTCTCACTCTCTAAATAGCAATATAGCATACATAAACTGGAGTTGAAAAATTCATACCTTACATAGCAACTGGAGCTGATAATCAACAGAAAATCATGGGTAAAAATGGCGTCGATTGCAAAATCGAGGTAAAATGCAGTGGAAAATCCCTAGGCAAGTCGTTCATATATCAAATCAAAATAACATCGAAAATATTTGAAAATTCCTACTTAAAAAAAAAAATAGGAATAGTGTTGCATAAAGTGGAGTGAATTAAATGGAGGCCAGGAAAATTTCATACCTTACATAGCTACTGGAGCTGATAATCATCTAAAAATCCTCATTTCGTCGAAATTCGGCTTAATTTTTCAACCAAAAAGAATTTTTTTTTTCTAAAAATCACCGGTCAAATCGAATCAAATAACAACAAATAGCTACTTAAACTGGAATGAAATAGTGAAGTAGCTGAAAATCACCGGTGAAAATGGCGTCGATAGCAATAATCTGCTTTACTCTGTTCTTCTTACACATTAAAAAGCAACGAGAGAAAATGCAGTGGAAAATCGTTGAGATTTCTTTGAAGAATGAAACAGAAAATTTGAATGGAGACAAAAGGGAGATAAACAACTCGTGGGAAGTGCTAAGAGAGGCATTTATAGACCAAAGAGAGCTGCGGTGGAAAAATAATTACTCTTTTACAGTCGTTTTGGTACGTGAGATAAGTAGATACACATGTTTTACGTCTCATTTACGTGACAATTTACGTGAGGACGCCATGTAGATGCCACGTGGAATGTGTATGTCGATTTATTTAATTTTGTACAAGTTTAAGTGTCTGTTTATGCAACACTCAAAGTTGAAGAGCACAAATACTAGTTAAGATTAGATTAAAACTTAAAAGATGTGATTATGCATTGTGTCTCTCAGTTTTGTGTCCCCTGAGTATGAAGTCGCTTTTGTTAGAAATTTTTTACCCCAAATGTGAAACTTCTCGTGTGTTTTTATTTAATCACAAACTCTAATATGAATATCATACCCCGAAAACAAAAATGAAAGAAAGGAATTTATAGAAGGACGTAACGCCGTCAACATAATTTGGGTCGTTATTTAACGGAAAACGTGTATATAAACATTGAGTAAAATGAGGAACTGTTGCATTGGATGAGTTGTACTTTGTGCATTACAAGGGTTGTACTTTTATATGGGGTTCAATTTTGGACCAAATGGTTTTTTTGTGGTCTTGCTCATGGTGGACATGTGGGTCCCACTTGTCTACATATTAGTTTTAATTAAGTAATTTAAAAGTGGATTACAAGTGTATTAGAGTGGGATTAACCTTTTTTTGTCTTTTTAAGTAGGGTTCGATATTTGATTATTTTGAGTTTGATTTTTTTTTTTCCCTCCATCTATTGTCGTGGAGACTCTATTTGTGAAATCACAATAAATATGATATTTCTCTTACATCAACTTGTGAAATTATGTTAAAGTACATTTTATATCTGATCAGTTTATTCGAGAAGTGTTTTTCAAACCAAAAAGAAAAGGGAAAGAAAAAGATAAATGTATTTATATTCGAGAGAAATATATGTTATATTTATTGATAGATTCACGCATTATAGGATCTATTTGCATGGGCAATAGGGGTGTGCATCGGTCGGTTCGGTTTGGTTTTATATATTATCAGTTCGGTTTATCAGTTTTCAATTTTTAAATATGTTAAACCAATAACCAAATCATTAAGATATTTTTTATCGGTTTTCGGTTTATCGGTTTTTAGTCCTTAACGGTTCGATTTTCGGTTTAATGGATAAGAAAATACTCATAAAATAGAAATAGTAGTAACTAACATGAAAAAAAAATCGAATCTTTGTTACAACCAAAAATCCTACATAATTTGTTTTAATTTACAAGAATCTTCAAGTTTGAACTAAATGTTGTTAGGAGAAATTAAGAGTGTATAATTGAAATAATAGGTTTGTTAATTGGTAGAAATTAAAGAGAAATTAAGAGAAATATATAATAAGTCATATATATATATTCTTATTGGGTTATCGATTTACCCAATAAGAAAAAATCGAACCGAACCAATAACCTAATAATTTTTTTTTATAAAACCATTAACAAACCGTTAACTCAATAACCCAATAACAATAAACTAATAATATTTTTATCGGTTCGGTTTATCGGTAGGTTTGGTTTTTGCACAGCCCTAGCGGGCAACACTCCCAATAATTTTTTTCCATTTCTAAAGGTTCAAATTTAAATTCTTTGATTAAAAAGAAAGAATCTTGATCATTTATCACAATTTATATTTATATTTAAACTCATTAATTATTTGGTGGGGAAGTATGAAAATGGCTAGGGTATTTTAAGAATATATATGATTCTGTAGGAGATCAGATAACAACCAAATGATTATGTTTCTCTTTTATTTTTCTTTTGGTTGTGTTTAATAATGGAGGATGGTTGTATTAATCACAATGTATCAAAGACTCAAAGTTTATATATATCTTTCCTTTTTCAGAACCCTTCACATATTATTTTTTTTAATAATACACATAAACATTATTCTATATGTAATATAGGCATTAGGAAATGAATTAAGTTATTTTATCGTTTTGCCTGAATATATCAATCACATTATTATTTTCTAATTTTTTGATTTCCCTAAACACTTTCAATTTGAAAAAAAATAAATCTAGACCATTAACGTCGGAGTGCCAATTGAAAAGTATTTTATAGCAACTAGCAAGTAATGAATAAGAAAATTCTTCCTATTTCCACTAAATCATATTTCTTCTAGTCCAAAATAAATAAATTGGGATATGACACACGACTTAAAAAGAATTTTTTAGGACATAAATTATAGGTTATTTTTTCACTAGTACCCTTTTAATTATTTTCCTAAAAAATGTGAAGTACTTAAGAATTTCATTAAATGAAATGATAAAATTGAAAGAAATTTCCAACACGTCTCTTGAAAAATGAACATTTATTTTGGACATTAAAAAATAGGGTGAAAATCGTCTCCCTCCCCTGAAATTTGTCTTAAAAATCAACCTCTTTCGAACTATCAACAATAATCAACCTCCCCATTTGTCCCATGCAATGTCCATTTTGTTCTTGTAATTTTAATTTTATATTTATGTAATATCTTTTTATATTATATGTAATGAATATTTTTTTAACATGAATATTTATAGTATTTTATTTAAGTTTATTAACTTTATAAGCAAATAAATACTTTTTATAAATTTATCACAAAATTCAATGTTATTTTTTAAGATCGTTATTTTAACATTATATTTATTAAAGAGTTGTTTGGTGTAAGGTATAATTATAATAATTCAGTGATAAAGTTCATGATTATTTATCCTGCGTTTAATTAGATGTATTAGGTAGTGTCAAAATTATTTGTCGCACCATTTATACCATAGTGATGAAATAAATTATCACACATACATGTTAGTACAACTTATTTTGCAATAACTAATCCCGGAATAACTTGTTTCCAAACAACCCACCCCTCAATGTGTATATATACATATGTATGTACATGCTTATGCATGTATTTTCGTGTTTTATCACTCTCTTACTAAATTCGTTTCGTATTAACTTTTTGTTGATATAACACAATCCTTAAGAAAATTTACTTAGAGGTTTATTTTACTAAATTAACGTTATTAATAATAATTTGAAACTTTAAATTTGTCTATACTGTTACTTTATATAGTTATTTAACACTAAATGATGGAAAAAATATAATACAATTCTTTTGATTTCACAAATTGAACAGATAAATTAAAACTACTATTTTTAGTGTGAGGATCAAGTGATAATAAACGACATTATCTATTGTCTATATCAGTAAATAAGATGTGATTGTCACTAATAGAGTATTGCATATTTTATAATTTATATAAATAATATAATCTTTAAAATTTGACCTTATTTTTATTCGAGAAAAACATCTAGTACCCCTGAACTATGATCAAATTTGCTATAACGCACGTCAACTTCACGGGGGTCCTATTACCCCTTAAATTAAATTTTAGCGTATTTTTATCAATCTTTTTAGCTAACGTGATACCCTTTGTCAATCATTTTAGATGGCATGACACCTTTGATGTGGACTCCATTTTATATAATAAAGGTTTGACTAGAGGTTTATCTCTTTCATTTATTGTTTGTATTTTTTGCATTGAAATATGTTTATAAAATTAGTATTACTTATTATTTTCACTTGTAAAATAAATATTACAGTTTTGATTATTATTAATAAAACTAATTTTCTTATATCATGCTAATTTACTTCATAAAGATCATCATTAGCCTATATACTTAATTAGGATTTTTTTTTCTTTCTAGAAGATAATGTTTATGTTTTTATGAAGATTTTATTATATGATTTTTTTTTTAAAATAAAGATAATGTTTATATTTTTATGCAATGTCCACAAACATTATCATATTATAAGGACAAAATGGACATTGCATGAGATAAAGGGGGGGGGGGGAGGTTGATTATAGTTGATAGTTCAGGGGGAGGTTGATTATTGTTGATAGTTCGGGGGGAGGTTGATTATTGTTGATAGTTCGGGGGAGGTTGATTTTTAAGACAAACTTCAGGGGGGGGAGATGATTTTCACCCTTAAAAAATAGCTCAACAATTTATTTATTTCTAAAAATTACACAAATACACAACTTATTTTCTCAATATTACAAAAAATTTCAACTCTCTAAACATATTACAAATATCCCAACATATACATAGAATGTTATGTATATGTTGGCTATGTTATATATATTAATAGGGAGAGAGAGTAAAGTAATTAAAAAAGTGGGAGAGAGTGTAATTACTTCTAAAATGGTTGGTATTTATGTTATTTATACTATTTATTTTGGACTAAAGAGAGTATTAAGTATTTTTTTTTTACAATTAAGTGATAATTATGTATAAACTAGTTTAGCTGTACGCGCTTTGCGCGTTTACCTCACTTTAATAAGTTCAAACGTTACATTAAATACGATATTAAATAATTAACATGAATACAATAATTAGATTCAAACATGTAAAGATGAAAAATTTATTTAATTAGTTATATATAGTATTTGTAAATATCTAAGATACAAATAAGGTAGGTTAAATCCATTTACAATCTCTTCAACTATGTTTGATGTCTTCAATAAGATGATGATTAGCGTTTGATAATTCATAAAGTTGCATAATTTGACTTGTTCCATCCTACAGATGTAAAATTTGACCTGTAGATTTTATGCCACTTCGATCCTTCTTCTTGATGAAATAGTCTCTATATCTTTTCTATCCCTCTAAATATAGTCATGCTCTTTCTCTGCAATTCACGCATAATTTCAAAATTTAATTTGTCTTTTGGATCTAAAGAAACAATAAGAATAGTATCTTAGAAAGAAAAATAATTATGTTATTTAATATGATTTGATCAAAGTGAGCTACATATTTTAAAAACTAATATTAGAAAAATACACAACTTATTGAGAAAATAATTTATATCATTAAATTTATATCATTTACCTACTAATATTTTTTACCAGGATGAGATGCATGCCTAATTTTTCAATGTTGGTGAATGTGTATTCATAGTACAACAACGAATCGCATGAAAGCTAGACGTTCAAGAAAAAAACTATATATAATGATTTATATGGAAATGGAGAATTCATAAATAAATAAAAAGGACATTAATAGTATTTTTCATATTTTCATATATTTTAGCCGATCTTTAATTTACCCAAAAAAACAATACAATTTTTTTCTTTTAAGAAAAGGATTTTTGGGAAAACCTCACCTACTCAACCACAAAATTAAGCACAAACACACTACTTTTTTTTTTTGGAAAAAGTCTAGTAAACTTTTTTCTTTTGGAAAAGGTCGCGTAATAAAAAAAACCCCAAACAACTAATCCCTTTTTAATATATTTATTAAAGTCAATCTTCAATATTATAAAGATAATAGTATAATAATTTAAGAAAAAGATGAAAAGGCGATTTTATCTAAAATGAAGATTTTTAATAAAGAATAAAAAATTCAGATCACTTTTCTAAAACCTTCACACTTTTAATATATTATAGATTAACATTGCAAGTAGTTAAAAGAGGAAGCTACCAATTGCTTAAAGAGGAGGTAGATCTTGATAGGCAAGAAAAGCATATTTAATCAAGGTTCCAATGTTCTCTTTTCTATGTTTCATTCCTTAACTCCTTGTCTGGCAAATAACCTCATGCTGTCTATTGCCCTTTTTGGGGGGTGACAAACTGGCATTTGTTTCTTTGTTAGTTCATATTGCAACACATTGAATGGACCACTCATGAAAGGTGAGGGTGGTATGGTTGAGAATAATTAATACATTTACGTTAACTTGCTCTCAAATTACATTCATGACCTTCAATTTTGAGTGTACATGAGTAGATACTTAAATTTGTATGAAGTTGAACAAGTAGACACATCTGTCTTATGTGGCATAATACACATAGAACGCCATGTAGAACACTCACATAGGACGACATATGTGTCTACTTGTTCAACGTTGTACGAGTTTAAGTGTCTATTGTGCACACCCAAAGTTGAAGGTCATAGATGTAATTTGAGGTCAAGTTAAAGGACATGTTTATGTAATGTGTCATTTAAGTAATACATAAACATGTTTTTTTAACTTGGGCTCAAATCACGTCTATGACCTTCAACTTTGAGTGTGCGCAAGTAACCACTTAAACTTGTATAAAGTTGAACAAGTAGACACATATGTCGTCCTACGTGATATAATGCAAATACGATGCCATATGTGTCTACTTGTTCAACTTTGTACAAGTTTAAGTGTCTATTTGTGCACACCCAAAATTGAAGGTCATAAATGTGATCTAAGGCTAAGTTAAAGGACATGTTTATGTATTGTGCCTTTTGAATTCGAGCTTCGAGAATGCTTATCCTTCAGCAAGCCTATTTGACGTTATAGGTGTCAAATGAGCAAATTGGATTGAATTTTAGTGTATCTAATAAGTGGACCAAATGACTATGGTTAATAAATGGACATTTCATCAAAGTAATTGAACCGCTCAAAAACTACTTTGACTGAAATGAATTGAATCAAGATGGGTGAATAAAAGGGTAGCCCGGTGCACTAAAATTATCGCTATACGCGGTGTTCGGGGAAGGGCCCCATCACAAGGGTGTATCGTACGCAGTCTTACCTTGCATTTCTGCCACAGGCTGTTTCCAAGGCTTGAACCCGTGACCTCCTGATCACATGGCAACAATTTTACCAGTTACTCCAAGGCTCCCCTCAAGATAGGTGAATAATGAGTCAAAGATCAAATTCACCCAACTATTTCTAAGATTTACTTTGTTTTCTTATAAGTCGTTTAATTAACAATGAAAACTGATAATTATTTTTGATAAAATATTTTTATATAACATATCATACAAAAATAATTAGGCAAAATGACCTTCTGGATCCTTGTACTATGTCCGTTTTGTAAGTTGGACGCTTTTACTTACATGTTTGTCATCTGGACCCTGAACCCACTAAAAAACAACATCTTACATCCTTTGACCGTTGACTTTGCCTATGTGGCATTGAAATGGTTGACTAGGATTAAGAGAGTGTAGTCACTCACCTGAGGTGCGAGTGGGGGTCAATTTTTGACCAATTTTATATTAAAATAATTTTAAAAAATAAAATTAATACTAAATTTTTAAAAAAAATTAAAAAAGGACCTGCCTTTTTTTCCTCCATCTTTTTAATTTAAAAATATTTTTAAAAGTAATAAATTTTTTTAAGAAAATTAAAACCCCTACTCCAACCCCAACCCCCATTCAGCTAGCCCCACCCCTCCCCAGCCGCCATTCAATCACCCACACCCCACCCCAGCCCCCATACATCCACCTCCACCCCCCCTCCACGCCGGCCATCACCATTAACGCCGACAAGCACCACTACACTGCCCCCTCCCCGACAAAACCTCACCGGAAAATTCTTTTTCTTCTCCATAAAAATCATCACACACTACACCACTGACCATTGAATTTCTTTTTCTTCAACCAATTCACAAAAAATTCTTAAGTTCTTTTTCTTCAACCAATTCACAAAAATTTCAAGAATTCTCAACATTGAATTTTAACCAATTCACAAAAATATTTATATTGAATTTCAAGAATTTCAAAATTTTGAATTACCCAAATCACAAGAAATCCCAAGAAAAATAAAAATTGAATCTTTACTTTGAATTTCAAGAATTTTCAACTTTCGTGAATTACCCAAATCACAAAAAATTCACAAAAATTAAGTTTTTACGTTGAATTTCAAGAATTTCAAACTTTCTTGAATTACCCAAATCATAAAGAGTCTAAAGAAAGCATAAAAATTAAGTCTTTACATTGAATTTCAAATTTCTTGAATCACCCAAATCACAAAAATCTCCAAAAATCTCTTCTTTCCATACTTCTTAAATTTTTTGCCCCTCACTTTTTAATTTTTCCGTAGAGCAAGAAGAATAAAAAGATGAAGATGATAAAGGAAAAGAAGAATGAGACGAGGAGGAAGAAGAATAAGAAAAAAAAAGAAAGAAACATAGAAAGAAAGAACTTGAAAGGGGAAGGGAGAGAAAGAAAAAGGGGAAGGGAGAGAAAGGGGTTGGTTTGTTTGTTTATTTATTTATTTTAATATTTAATATTTTTATATATAAAGATGATGTGGTAGCTGAGGTGGCAGATGTAGCAAGTGACGTGACAGCTGACGTGGAGAGAGTGTGTTACACTCACCAAAAAATGATTTAAAATATTGTTTTTTAGTGAGTTCAGGGGTTCAAATGACAAACATGTAAGTAGAAGTGTCCAACTTACAAAACGGACATAGTACAAGAGTCCAGAAGAACATTTTGCCAAAAAATTAAGATTTTTTGATGGATCAATCTGGAAACATATTTAGCAAATGGGGTTAGTGGTCTACGAACTTGTACCCGAGTAGCTCAAGCGAGCTCAGTCGGGTGATTTACCAGAATAAATATGAAGGTCGGTAATCTTAAACTTTTGAGCTCGCTTACTCCATCAGCATATCTTCAAATTTAACAAGTTTTGCCGTTGGAAGTTTGCTTATGAAAAAAATGGGGGTTCAAAAATTCAATACCACCAAATTTAATGGTCATTAAATATAACTTCTTGATTTTTAGATGGCTTGAATTGCACAAATCAAAATAGATTGAGTTAATAAATAGGTGAGTCATTTCTATAACTGCCCAAACTTAGACATTTTAGGTGGACTACTTACGTTTTTACGTACTCGCTAATTTCGCCACCTCTATTTAATATAAATTCAAATTACTCAGACAGTAAATTTCAAATACCGAATACCAAAAAATGACTTTGAATGGAGTGACAAGAAAAACTTTTCAATTACTACTATGTCAACTCTACATTCTCTTTATTGCATTTGTGCAGATTATTGTCCACATTAAGTGTGACCAATAATTTTGAGTCAAAGCAAAAAACACATACACTGCAATAGTTGTACTATGTTGTCTTTGCCTTGTTGCAAAGGAACTTAACAAAATTCTGTCATGTGCCCTTGCCTACACGTAATGTTTCTAATTTAAATTTGGTTTGGCTAATTGTAGGTTTAGCACAATCATTAAGGTAAATATTTATTTGTAAGAATATGAATTAATTAAGAAAAAATAACATAATCATACGTGATACACCTTAACTTACAATATTTATATAAATCATCACTCTTACAAAGTAAGTATAAAATTTTTATCTAATTATGTATCTTCGATGAATGTATCAAAAGCTAATTATGTATCTCGACAGGCCAAAGATCGAAAAAAATATATTGGAAGCTAATTATGTGTCTCTACAAAGGAACAATATCTCTTCGTTGGATGTATTATATATCTCGACAGACCCAAATTTAGAAAAAAATGTATCTGGAGCTAATTGTGTATCTTTACAAGGAAAAAAATATCTTTATTTGATGTATCACGAGCTATTTATTTGGCGACAATTTAATTCGCATCTTTCATACCTTCTTATCTAGGGTCATATCCTCAGTAAGATGTAACTGCTCCATATCACGTCTAATCACCTCCCTCCAGTATTTTTTCGATTTATGTCTACGCCGTCTGAAATCATCCAAAGCCGATCTCGAACACTGATTATATTTTCTATTACTCCACTTATTTCATAAAGTATTCGCAGATTTATCTTTTTATATATAGAGAACGATAAAATTTCTTGATAAAAATTCTATCTCTGCCGACTAATAATCAGTAAAGATGAGGGAACATGCATGAAAAGCAACTGTCGAGATTAGACTTTGTTCAAACGTTAAGAATGTTTGTTTCTGTTTGGGAAAAAAAAAAACTTAAGACACAACACAACATAATAATGCAAAAGTTTGGGGAAGTACTGATTTGCTGAAAACCCCTTCAATTATATATCATAAAAGTAGGAAAAATGTTGGTATTATCAATTATTATCTTACACCTAAGCCGAGGGTCTTCCGAAAACAGTCTCTCTAGTGGTAAGATCTACGTATACTTTCAGAGGCGGATCCAGGATTCGGAAGCTCCGGGTGCCACCATGTTTTGAACAATTGCGTATACTACAACAACAACAACAACAACAGCATACCCAGTGTATTCCCACCTAATGGGGTCTGGGGAGGATAAGGTGTACGCAGACCATACTACTACCTCAGGAGAAGTAGAGAGGCTGTTTCCGATAGACCTCCGGCTTAGGATCAATAACAGTATAACAAACATAAAAAGTAAGCGCATATAAACTAGTATGGTACACAAAACAAACTAACAGTATAATAAACACAAAAGATAAAACTACAGCCACAACACTACGGACCAGAAACTCCAGCCCCAAAGGAGCGCTCCTTAACTGCTATCGACGCGCTCCCACCCCCTAACCCTCTACCCTAATCCGCGTCCTCCACACCTTCCTATCAAGGGTCATGTCCTCTGTAAGCTGTAACTGCTCCATATCATGCCTAATCACCTCCCTCAAATATTTCTTCGGTCTACCTCTACCTTGCCTAAAATCATCCATAGCCAGAGTCTCACATCTCCGCGCTAGAGCATCAGGGCCCCTCCTCATCACGTGCCCGAACCAACATAGCCTTCCTTCTCACATCTTATCCTCCACCGAGGCAACTCCCACCTTCTCCCGAATAATCTCATTCCTCACCCTGTCTTCCTGGTATGTCCACACATCCATCGCAACATCCGCATTCTGGCCACCGTCAACTTTTGGATGTGGGAGTTCTTAATTAGCCAACACTCCGCTCCATACAACATAGCCGACCGGACTACCACTCTGTAGAACTTACCTTTAAGCTACGGGGGCACATTCTTATCATAGAAGACTCCCGAAGCGAGCCTCCACTTCAACCACCCTGCCCCAATACGATGCGTGACATCCTCGTCAATCTCATCATTACCCTGAATTATAGACCCCATATACTTGAAACTCTCCCTTTTCTGAATAGCCTAAGAGTCCAGCTTCACAACCTCTCCATCCTCTTGCGACATATCACTGAACTTACACTCCAAGTACTCCGTCTTGGTTCTACTTAACCGAAAACCTTTAGATTCAAACGTCTGTCTCCAAACTCCAACTTATCATTAACTCCACCCCGAGTCTCGTCAATCAGAACCACATCATCTGCAAATAACATATACCAAGGCACCTCCCTTTGAATATGTCGCGTCAAAACATCCATTACCAAGGCAAATAAAAATGGGCTAAGAGTCGATCCCTGGTGCAACCCTATCAAAAGTGAGAAATGCTCCGAATCTCCACCTACCGTCCTCATACGAGTCTTCGCACCATCATACATATCCTGAATCGACCTAGTGTAAGCCACAGACACCCCTTTAGCCTCCAAGCACCTCCACAGAATCTCTGTGGAAACTCTATTATACGTATTCTCCGGATCAATAAACACCATGTGCAGGTCCTTTTTCCTCTCCCGAAACTTCTCCACTAATCTCCTCACAATATGAATGGCCTCAGTGGTCGAGCGACCTGGCATGAAACCGAACTGATTCTCGGAGATCGTCGCGATCCTCCTCATTCTTAACTCTATTACCCTTTCTCAAACCTTCATAGTATGACTCAACAACTTAATACCTCTATAGTTGTTACAACTCTGAATGTATCCCTTGTTCTTATACACTGGAATCATCGTGCTCCACCTCCACGCTTCAGGCATCTTAGCTGCCCTAAAAAGAATGTTAAACAACCTTATCAACCACTCCAAACCTGCCCCGCTAGTGCTCTTCCAAAAATCTACTGGAATCTCGTCTGGCCCCGTTGCCCTACCCCACCACATCCTGCGAATAGCTCCCTTGACCTCCTCAACCTCAATACGCCTACAATAACTATAATCACGACCCTCCTCAGATATCTCCAAATCTCCCAGCACAAAACCTTTGTCCCCCTCGTCGTTCAAAAGTTTATGAAAATATGACTGTCACTTCTCCCTAATGAGGGAATCCTCAACCAACACTGTACCATCCTCTCCTTTGATGCACTTCACTTGATCAAGGTCATGAGCCCTCCGTTCCCTTGACTTGGCCATTCTATACAACTTCTTATCTCAGTCTTTCTCCTCTAAAGCCGCATACAAACTCTCAAAAGCTGCTGACTTAGCCGTTGTAACCGCTAACTTAGCCTCTCTTCTAACTACCTTATACTCCTTCTTATTCGTCTGTCTTTCCTCATCATCCTTGCTCCCAACCAACTTAGCATAAGCTACCTACTTAGACTCCACCTTTCTCTTGACCTCTTCATTCCACCACCAATCTCCTCGATGCTTTCCAGATCGACCTCTCGAGACACTTAACACCTCTCTAGCAGTTTTTCTAATGCAACTGGTAGTCATTTCCCACATACTATCCACACCCCATCTACTCTTCCAAAAACCCCTACTCTTCAACTTCTCCTCAATCTCCAAAGCACTAGCCAAAATCAAGCTACCCCACTTAATCCTGGGCTGAGCCTCCTCACTTCTCTTCTTATTGCCCTTGTTGATAACCAAGTCCAACACCAACAACCTATGCTGAGTCGAGAGATTCTCACTAGGCATGACTTTACAGTCTTTACATAACGCTCTATCCCCTTTTCTAAAAAGCAAAAAGTCTATATGAGTCTTGGCCACTGATCTACGAAATGTAATAAGGTGATCCTCCTTCTTCGGAAAGCTTGAATTTGCTATCTACAACCCAAAAGCCCTAGCAAAATCTGACAGAGAAACTCCTCCTTCATTCCTCTCACCAAAATCGAAACCGCCATGTACATCATCATATCCTCTCGATAAAGACCCAATATGCCTATTGAAATCCTTTCCCACAAAAAGTCTCTCAGTGCTCGGGATGCGCCTCACCACCTCATCTAAAACCTCCTAGAATTTCTTCTTCTTCTCTTCGTCCAAACCTACTTGCGGGACATAGGCACTAATAACGTTCACTGTAGACCCTCCCATGACCAACTTAATAGACATCAATCTATCACTAACTCTCTTTACCTCTACCACCTGCTCCCTAAGATTTTCATCTACTTAGATACTTACCCCATTTCTATGTCTCACGCTGCCCGAGTACCACAACTTATATCCATCCACATCTCTCGCTTTAGTGCCTACCCATTTAGTTTTATGGACACACGCTATACTAACCCTCCTTTTTCTAAGAATCTTCACCAGCTCTATAGACTTACTCTGCAAAGTACCTATGCTTCAAGACCCAACTCGTAACCTAGAAGCTCCCTTATCCCACCTAACCTTACTACCGCTAGTCCCTAACCCCAAACTCCATCCTAGACCCGACCCAGACCCAACCCCCCCCCCCCAACCCTGACCCCGACCTCGACCTATGACATGACCCTAGTCTACCATTGCCAATCACAGCCATTACGCAATATAAGAGGAAAAAGGATGAAAGGAAAAAAGAAAGAAAGATAACAAAGGGGGATCAAGATAAGGTTAAAAGGACACAAACAACAATTTATAATAAATAGAGAGCAACAAAATCAATAATATACCGCAAGTTTTGATAAACAATAGTCAATAACGGGAACTATACTACCACAATTATTAGATATGCTTGTAAATCAAGTAACAGCAATCAGATAAGGTACCACACTCCAAAACTACTAAGAACAATAAAAATCCAAAAACACAAATAGAATTCACAATTAAAACACTATTACGGAGTAACCAAAATCAACCAGTAATTCGACGCCCACTATCTAGATAATAGCGTATACTCCGTACAATATTTTAGGATAGTGAAGTCAATATTCATAGAGTAAACTATAATTATATATATCAACAAAAGATGGTGCAATATAAAGGCTTGTCTGGTTGGTATTATTAAGTATTGTGTTAGAAGAGGTCAAATGTTCTTTAGTTCTAAAAATCGTCCCAAAAAAACTAAAAACAGTGTAAAGCAAGGGTCGAACCTGCGTAAAACACAGTCATTTCAACCACTTGCACCACTAGATCATTTGATATTGTAGGTGCCAAGCGTAATATTTATACATTAACTGATACATATATACAGATATATACATAAATATACAGAGTTTCAACCAAGAAATGCGAGTGCCGTGGCACCTCAATTCTTCTACATAGATCCGGCCTTGTATACTTTATCCTCCCCAGACCTTATTTGTGAAATTCTACTGGATATGTTGTTGTACTCTCTAAATCTCAATCTTAAAATCTTTCCCTATTTCTCAAGGTTTCTTTGATTAGATGAACATTTGGACATAAAAAATGTAAAAAAATAAACGTAAAAATATTTCACCATTTATACCTTAGTGGTGGGATAACTTATCCCGAGATAGCAAATCCTGGGATAATTAATATCGGGATAACTTATTCCCAACCAAACGACCCCTTATATTTGGGGCCTAAGTAGCAACCCAAGTCAACCAATGGGCTTTTTTCTTTGCAACTGATACTATCCATTCAAAATGAGGTAAGCCCAGCCCAATTCTATGTGCTATGCATTGGGCAGCCCAATTCTATGTTCAATGTATTGGGCAGCCCAATTCTATGTGCAATGTATTGGGCTGATTTGGTATTCACTGATCAATATTCATGAATCATGATTTGGTTGTTCTATATAAGTATATTATTGAGATTATTCTTGTTCTTGTTAAAGTGACTAATTATTCTAGTTTAATGTGGCATATTTTACATATTATTTTGATGAGATAAACATATAAACAAATTTTAGTAGCAACTAAATAAATATTAGAGCAGAATGGTGAACATACTAATATTATCAAACAAGTAGGAGTAGTAATATTAATGATACAGGATTTGTCTTAAACATTCATTAGCAAATGCAAATGAACAAGCTTCAAAATCTTGTATTTCTTCCTATACAATGAAGTAAAGGATTAAAATTATCATAATCTCAAACACAAATAACTTTTTATATGCTTTGTGATTATAACAGAGCAATGTCATGTGGAGGTAGAAGGCCACTTCTTTGACTAAAGCAACAAGGGCTTTAGAATATATATCCCTAAACAATACATTTTTGCTACCACGAGATATATTGACAACCGCTGATCATTCTTTATCCTCAAAGTAACTCTCATCAACTAGCACAAGTTTGAAGTGAACTAACACTGAAAAACTTTCGCAAATTGATCACGAAATTCTAAATGTTGAAAATGAAAAGCGCCAACGACAGCAAACTCTGCATGCTATAATAAGATCAAGATAAAAGTACACTCAAACAAAAATACATTTATAGACACCCCACCCACCCCACAAAGAAAATCCTACTTCTTTGTTGATCCACCACCACCCCAAATTGATTGCCAAAAAACAGGCCAATTCTTCTTAGCTTCATTCCAACCCAAAGTTGATCCTTCTCTCATAGGATCCCAACTAGATGAAACTATACCATAACTAACTCCCAATAAAGCTGTCCCAAAGAACACAAATGACACAATAAATGGCACCCAAGTAGGCACATCAATCTTTAAACCAACCTTAAGATAATAAAAGAAAGGAAAAAACAACAAGCCAATAAACAAAGGTATACCAACTGAATATCCCATTCTTGTTATCATTCTATTAGTTACTATCTCTGGTATAACACCTCCTTCTTGATCCCCATCATCTTCTTGTTTTGGTTTCTTGGTAAGCTTCTTAGGTGAAGGTCCAAAACCTTTAGGAGAATTGAGTGTTGCAAGAAGTGGTGTGATTTTTTTGTGTTGTTGTTTGGATTTGTGAATTTGGAAGTGAAGGGAATGTTTGTTTTTTGAGGTTAATGAAGGTAAAGGGGATGATAGTACTATTCTTGGAAATGAACATGTTTCCATTGTTTTGCTTTGCAACTTCTTCACTCTTTCACATTGTGTTGTTATTTTGGTTGGTGGTTATGCATTTGTTTCAAGATTTTGTAAGAAGCTTATCTATATAGATAGAGCCTCTTGGATAATTACTATATTGCCCCCAAATGTTTCAATATTAAAGTGCTCTATAAGGTTTTAAAAAAAAGAAAAATAACATAAACACACACTTTAACTTAGCATATCTACACAAATTTCCATTCTTTTAAAGTATAATAAAAATTTCGACTAGTTATGTATCTTCGTTGAATATATCGAGAGCTAATTATGCATCTCGACAGACCCAATATCAGAAAAAATTATCGAAAGCTAATTATGAATTTTTACAGTAGAGAAAATATATTTTCGTTGGATGTATCGAGAGCTAATTATGTATCTCGATAGATCCAAAATTGAATTTTCAATAATTATGCAAAATATTAAATTTTTACTGTAATTAAGCACTCCAAATTATCGAAATTTATGTTGTTTAACCTAAAAAAAAAAAAAAGTACCATTGCATTTGTATGTTGATTATTTAGGAGTTGTTTGGTTTGCAGCAAAGTTATATCGAGGTTATAATTTTGTCACTAATTTATCATATCATTTAGAAGTAGTAAAATCATAGTATCAATTTTGAGGTACAAATTTATTTGATACTAAATATATTTTCAATTAGACAACAATAATAACAAAATATTTGGTATAATCGTACAAAGTAAGATCTGGATAAATATGCAATTTAACTTCAGACTTAATTTTGCAACAACTCATTTTGTCCCATAAACTAAACGACCCCTTGGAGTATTTTCTTTTACGGGTTGTAATATATCACTAAAATTGAGTTACTCTTTCCAAATTTTAAAAGTTATTAGAGTAATTAAACATGGTAAAAAGAAATTGTGTCATATCAATTATAATATAATGCGTATGTCATTTAGTTGAAGGGATACAGTATCTAATTTGAGTATCAAAAAATTGCGATGGAATGATAAATAATTTCATTAAAGATTTCAGATCGAGCATCTACAATAAATTTGAATTATTTTGATGTAAAACAAGTACCAGATCTCGAATGAAAAATTAAATAAAATATCTATATTTTATTTTTTCAAATTAAATCATGGGTTATTTTTGTACTTTATTACTATGTACTATTAATTAATTATAGTACAATATTATAGACCAACTTATATGTGGATAGATCAAGCTTGCATCAATTTTTGGCCATAAGTGATATATTACAATATTCATATCAAATTTCAAATAATGTTTACTCCAAGATTCAAGAATATTGCAGTGAGAGTCCACTACTGATCAGCACCTTTTCATGGTACAAACTTAAAGTCACTCAGTTTTACTTTTAATTTATATATTGAATTATCCATTATATTTTTTAAGTGTTGCAGCTTAGTGTGATGATGTTTCATTGTTCTTGGGGGTATCTTTAATTGTGAATCAAGTATACTGAGGATACGACCTTAGACAGGAAGATATGTACGTCGAGGATTTGGGTAGAAAGTTAGTGAGTAAGGGGCGGAGCCAGACCTTTGGCAGGGGGTTCAATGAACTCCCTTCTACGGAAAAATATACAATTTATATATGATTAAAGTTATTTTTTTATGTACGTATAGTAGGTGTTGAACTCCATCGGCTAGGTTTTCTTCAAATATTGAAACCCCTGTATTGAAATCCTGGCTCCGCCTCTCTGAGTAATCAGGGGCGGAGCCGGACCTTTGGCAGGGGTTCATCCTTCGACGGAAAAATATACCATTTATATATGATTAAAGTTATTTTTTATGTATCTATAGCAGGTGTTGAACCCCTTCGTCTAGGTTTTCTTCAAATATTGAACCCCCTGAGTTAAAATCCTGACTCCGCCTCTCTGAGTAATCCAGAGTTGTTGCATTTCATGTGGGAGAGGCATGGGGCTAGCCTCCCCTCCTTATTCGTAATCATATTTAGGAATCACATATTTTCTTTGTTATATAGTTTTTAATACTATTTGTTGCTCTGTTTGCTTTGTATCCTTGTTTTGCTCTCTTTTTTCTTATAATCATTCTTCGGATTCTTCTGTTGGAAACAATCTATCTACCTCATAAAGTTAGGGGTAAGCTCGAGACTCCACTTGTGTGAGTCAAAGATATTGTTTATCCTCAATTCTAAGTGTTGCTACTTATTTTGAGGTTTCATTGTTTTAATTAGGCTATATTGTGCTACTTTGTTCTTGGGGTTTCCTCTAATTCTTAAGATCATAACCCATGTGAATCGAGTACAGTGTAATGAATTGTCCATTTTCATTTCAAAGTGTTGCTGGTTACTTTGATTAGGTTTCATTGTTTAAAGAGTGCTAGTTTGTGCTCTTTTTGTTCTTGGGGTGTTCTCTAATTTTTAAGAGCATAACTTGTGTGAACAAAGTATACTGTAATCTCCCTTAATTTCATTTGCTAAGGGAATAGTTACCAAAATCTTCGGGTTAACCGGGAATAAAGGGGTTAACTTTCTAGTTTCGCTTTCAATTATTACCACTTGATGGTTAACTTGGATGAGCAGGGAAAATTAGTACAAAAGATAGAGAAAGAGAATACTCCTTTCCCAATTTATGTGTCGTACTTTCCTTTGCGGTATGTGTTGAAAAGAAAGTCATATTTATTCAGAAAAAAAATCAACTTTAATTTTCTCATTATTACCTTTAATGTTTTGATTTATAGTCACGCCTATGCCTTGTTTTAGACCATTTTTCAAAGTCTAATCAAACACAAAAACATAAATTGGAACGGAGGGAGTAAGACAGAGAGCTCCCGAAGAAGTAAATAAAGTTCCATCATATTGTTCTAGACTATTAGAAAGCTTTGAGAGGATAACTTTCCAGACGGAGTTAAAATTTACCCAATTCGCCAATGAGAAAAGCCTCTCCGGACTTAGTATTTCCATTTTGGTAATCGTAGGGTATCCTTCGCAGAATTTGAAAAGACTCACGGTCTTGTGATTGTAGGTAGAAATGATTATAAAGGGAATGCTCAGGAGATATGAAAGGTGGAATCCGGTGCATCCTACATATGGAGCTTTCTGGGGCATGGGAATAGGCATTGGTTGCGGGGTGGGGTGGGGGCCTGGATTTGGTCCTGAGGCTATTGGTTATGTTGGAGCTGGCTGTGGTGTTGGATTCAGCGTTGGCTTCTCCCTTCTCGGCTTTGGCATTGGCCTTCCTGCCAATTACATCTTCACAGTCCCTTACAATGGTATAAATCACTGACTTTTTCATATTCAGCGTCTTATTGAATCGGATGTTTAAGTTCTCTATTTCTATATTTGGTCGATATTGCCAACTGTGTGAGATTTGAAACTACTGTTGAAGTTGATTTATTAAGTTACTGGTATGTTCTTTCGCAGCCTTCACAGCTGCTAGAAGTGGTGCTATAGAGATGGCTCGGTCCACTGATAAGCAAAGCATGAGAAACATTGTGGAAGACAGTCGGTGTAACCTCGATTTAAATATTTCTGGCTTGCAAGAAAGGGTGTTTCGTACATTTTCAAGCTTAAGTGCCAAAGAATCATTAGGGGAGGTGGTAGATTCATCTGAAATGCCGACCAAAATTTCCTTTCCCAATCAATGCATGGATCGTCTAAAACAAGGCATCAATGGCTTACTTCATCCTCGCAAAGGTATGCTACAGAGTACTTACAAATGGAAGTAGTACTATATTGCATTTTAACCATGATTAGACTTGTCATGTCACTTTGTTCTAATTCCTTAAACAGTGTAATATTGGTCATCAATCTATGTTCTACATGTTGGTCATTTTGTGGTTTTTGCTGTTAGTCCCTGACAAATTTAGTCGTTCAAACTAATAGAGATAAGTTTGCCAATAGAGCACCAATTATTAGGTTCCAAGCTGCACTTTGGTCTTAAGATGGATGTGATTGTTGATGGGAAAGGAACTTGATCTTACCTTAGTTAAATGATTGTTGGTTCGGATTTGTGTGCAATTTGCAACTAAGGACGCGTTTTTCATTTTACAATCATATCAACCACTTTTTCCAACATTGAATATCTCCGACTGTGTTATGTTGATATGATTGAAGAAATACACACCAATTATATTCGCACAAAATCAGTTGTAGATGATATTTTGATGAGAAAAGTGGAACAGATTTTGGATTTGGGGTGGATGGATGGAGGATTAGGTGGTGTAATCTGAAGCTAGATAATGATTTTGTAGACTTTTTAGAATCCCTTCAATCACCGGTTCGAGCTGTGAAGCAGACACTAATGCTTGCATTAGGGTAGGCTATCTACATCACACCCCTCGAGGTGTGGCCCTTCCCCTTCCCCTGGTAACGGGGGGTGCTTTGTGCACCGGGCTTCCCCTAACAAATGGTTTAAACATTTTGCTTAAGGTTTGTATGACAAAGTTTATAATTGATCTTCATTATTATTTGAGTTACTTTAATGAGTATAATTATAAGTGAGTCGACTGTTCCTCTATTTCCACAATAATTCTTCTCGAAATAACAAAGACCGTAAAAAACGATTAGCAAAAATCAAGAGACCAGTAAGTATTTAGGAATATATTTAGTATCCATTTTAACTTTTCAGCAACCTAGAATGCTTGTAATTCTAACTTTTGGACTCGTAGATTTTGACACTTGGTAATAACAGATTATAGCAAATGGCCAACTATATATGTCATTATTGTGTCAAAGAGCTCATATGATTGAGCTCTGTGTGGCTCAATAGGAGATCTAACAAAAGGGTGGCATTATTCTCGGAGTAAGTTTTTGGGAGGTAATCTTGTGTTGTGTGTATCGGAAATAATGTTACTAAATGTACCCAAGGAATAGGGTTCAAATTCCATCCAAGACAAAATATTACTTAAGTGATTTCTCCGCATCTGCATAAGCGTTGGTGGACAGAGTTACTAGATACCTATGCTAACATGGGAGGTATCAGGCACCTAATGGAATAGTTGAGGTGGGCGAAATTGGCCCAGATACCACCATCATCATCTAAAAAACAACGTCACTTGAGCTCACAGGTATCGAAAACCAGTAAACTGCATAGATTGAAGTTAAATGCATTTGGAAATTTGCTTTTATGAAAAATTTGAACTATAGATAGAAGATGGAAATACTGCAAGATTAACAGAATAATGCTATACTCTGTCCTGTGCATCTCTTAGTTAATCGAGATGATCTCTTGATAAGCCTCTTACCATATTTTTGGTGGAGGGATATACCTTAGGATGCTAAGGAATAAATTTCTGGTATGGTCTCTCACCAACTTACAGAATCAGTTAGGAAGTAGGGACCTATGTTGCTCAGACTCTTCAAAACCGTGTCGGATACTTCAAAAATGGTGTATTCTTGGAGAATCTGGCACGGTTGTGGCAACATTTTTGGAGAGTCTGTGCAACATAAGTAGGGAGGGACCATCTAAGCGATATACTGCGATGCTAAACGTAGAACATTTTGAACATGTCCTTATTAATTAGTTGAATCACCCAAACGTCTTACTTTCATATATCAGCCTTACTTATGGCCTTCAAACCTACCTCCCTTTTCTTAGCTCTTCTAAGGTTTCTTTAATCTGGATGATTAAGTGGAATCTCCTTGATTATGAATCGTTGAACGGGAGCCTTGGCGTAGCTGGTAAAGTTGCTCCCATGTGACAAGGAGAAAGCCTCTTGCAGGAATGTAGGGTAAGGCTGCGTACATTAGAGCCTTGTGGTTCCGACCTCGTGCATAACGGGAGCTTTTAGTGCACCAGACTGCCCTTTTTCTTTTTGTTGATTGTGAATCATTGAACACGATTACCCTTTTCATCTGGTACACTGGAACGTACTGCCTTATTATAGTCTTTACCAGAATCTATGTTAAATAGTTAAAAGTTGTCTATGCTACACTAATATATAACGCGTTCTCATCTCTGTAGTCTGTAGTGCTGTCATTTATAACCTTGCCTTAACTCGACTATTTCTGAAATGCGTATTTGGAACCATGACCTACCAGTGTTGAGTAGGTGTGATACAAGGTCAATCAGATCCTTCAGAATATACTCAACACTAGAACCGGGGAAAAAAACTTGATGTCCTCGTACCAGATACTTGCACGCACTCATACACCATAAAGGAAACCGTTATCTGTCTAACATCGATGATTTGATGTATCCTCCTTAACTTGGAAAACTTCTCATGTGTCCTGCGCGTATCGACTTCTTGCAGGTTCAAAGGATTAAGCAGCATGGATGGGAGCACAGTACTGTTTTTCTAGCCCAGAAGGGTCAGTGTACATTGTACACTTTATAGCATTGGCCTTTGTTTTTGCCTTCCCACAACATTCTGTTTCCTTACACGTTAAACTACAAGGGAACCCCCTTCATTCCCCACCCCCCACCCCCACCCCCACCCCCACCCCTCACCCCACCCACCCACCTTTTTATTTTTTATTTTTTGCAAATTTTCTGCTAATTATTCTAATTCTTTTATGGGGGTGATTGGGAGTGTAGGTAGAGAGAAAAGAGCATTTACAGTTGTAAGTATTAGGCTGTTACTATATTCCAATGTTAGCAAGCATATCATGTCTCATATCTGCTACTTCTGACCAGCACAGATGTAATGTTACTACTTACTAGTATATATATGCGTGCGAATAATATTAAAAAATTAATTTTAATTATTTTATATTAAAATATCTCGTTGAAGCATGTAAAATTATAAGTTTTATCTTTTAAAAATTTTAACTATCATATTATTTCGCAAAACAAATAAAAAATCTACCCCTGCCCCACCTCATCTTCACACCCCTCCTCCTCAGTCAATTTTTAATAAATAAAAATAATCCCCCCCCCCCCCCTACCCCCAAGTTTGTAAGAAATAATTTTATTTTATTTTTTTACATTCGAAGAACACCAACTTCAACCCACACTTCTTATTTATTATTTTTATTTCATTTATATTTTCTTATTTCATAAAATAAATTCTTTTATTTCTTTAATGTATAATCACGCTATAAAATGGATATTATTTTTAAAATCTTCATATAATATAAAATTATTATTTTTTCAAAAATTTTAAAATAACATAAATTGCAAATAATTACTATATATTATTCATATTAATGAACAATGTAAATAAAAGTGAAATCATTGATGAAATATAGTTAAACATATATTACATCATGATAAAATTTATTTTAATTTCTACGTAAATATTCAACTCTCAAGATTATTACATCGCTTTCGTAAGTGCTCTGTTAATGCATTACGAAGTTCAAAATGAGCATTTTCGTGTCTAGTTAAAAATTATTCAATTTTTTTTTAAAATATAACATGAAAAATAAAAATACAAATATAATAAAGATATTACATTAGAAAAATAATTATAAATATTACGGCCTAAATTAATGGTCTTTTATAATTTATAATATGTTCATTAAAAATATTATGTAATGTAAATAATAATATAATAATCAAAACGTAAAATAGAGGGGATGAATAGTGCATCTCCACATTTGAAGAGACGCTATTCACCCCTCCAAATATGGCGTTCAGAAAATGAAATAAAGGCGGTTGAAGATGGCCACTCTCCAAATTACCCTCCAAATATAGAGTTTAGAGGGTAATTTGAAGGGCGGTTGGAGATGGTCTAACGTCAATATATTAGAGTGAATTTAATTCTCCAATTTCAATCTTGTATTTGTCTTGATATAAATATACTACTTTAATTAATTATTAAATTATATCATAAGTAGTTGCTCCTTCCGTTTAAAAAAAAATAACATAAAAGTATAGTGATATTTTTTATAGTAGTATTTTAAATTTAATTTTTCACGTGTTGATGCGAGGAAAATTACGAGAACAAAAATTTAACTATGAAAATAAAGGAACGATCGAATAAGAGATAGAAGATAGTTAGATTGACACGAGAAGATACAAACAAATAAGACCTATTGAATATATTAAATTCAAAATCCTTAAATGATTTATCAACAAACACTTAATCTCTACGTGAACCAAAAGAGAATCAGTCGCCCTCAAAACCCTCATTTCTAAATATGCATTCAACACATCAAAAACAAGAGGGGAATCACTCTCAAGTGGTTGCTTCATTCAATATACTAAAAACAACTAAGGAAAATAAATCTTAAAAATTACTATTTATAATCTATTACGAAGGCTAAAAAAATGACCCATAAACAAATAACGAAAATAACCCCAAGTTGAGGACTGATTGCCCTTGAAGGTTCCCTTAACTGGCCATCAAGGGAGTGATTGTCCGTCACTCCATCCGTCACCCCTAGACAACAAGGGGTCTTTAATTGGCCTCTCACTTAATTGACGGCTCATGGGACGGTTGGTCAAGCACTTGACTGATCATCAAGCGGGTCGTCACCCTGAGACGGTGAGTGCTCTCCCTCCTCTTGAGTCCTTGATCTAATCTTCAACACATGGTATTCCTTGGACGACATCAAAACAAGCTCCAACACCTCTTTCTTTATGAGCATAGCTTGCAATCCTTGTAGTCAGAGGCGGAGCCAGGATTTCAACGAAGGGGGTTTTATATTCAAAGAAAATTTAGGATTTCAACTAAGGGGGTTCCATATTCAAAGAAAACTTAGTCGAAGGGAGTTCAACGCCTACTATAACCACATAAAAAATAATTTTAATCATATATAAATAGTATATTTTTTCGTCGAAGGGAGTTTGGCCGACCCCCGAACAAAAGGCTGGCTCCGACCCTGCTTGTAGTTTCCATGCTTGACTTCTAATAAAGGGTCTTAAGGAAATTCGAAATGTATCATGCGTCATATTTAAGATAATTAAATGATATTTAACACATTTATTATAACTTTAATTTAAGACGCTATCTTTTTTTTTTAATTTCATGTTAAATTAAAATAGGTCATTTATTTTTAAACTAATAAAATATATGTAATTCTGGTGAACACGCAATAAATATGAGAAGGAAAATCAGTGTGAGACAACTTTCTTTAGAATTTTCTATATACTAAAATAAAAAATACATTGATATCCACATCCACAAATAATAACATAAATTAGTGTAAAATTAAATAAATAGACACACATTATAAATGTGATAATTCGTGTGAAATATATTCAAATTGATTTGTATTATGTGGCGTAGACAGTGGATATTATCACATAAAAAATATGCACTTACTTTTTAAATTTTATATATTTATTTATATATTATGCCTAACAATTTAACACTTGACCTTAGAATAATTGATGTACCGGTTAGGCATCCTTTTAAAGAGTAATTTCTTAGAATTGATAGTTGTGTTTTACCACCTCTCATTTATCCTAAGCATTTAATTAAGATTGTCACTGAAAGTTAGTAATTTTTTATTTATATAAAAAAGTTTTATTTAATGAAAATAAAATTAGAGGAATATTATTTAATACTCTCTTGATTTAAAAAAAATATATTTTTTTAATTCGTTTAAAACAGATTGATCCTTTTCTTTGATAAACACTTTGGTTGTAATTTTTTACGTGACATGTTTAAAAACATAAGATTAAAAGTTATTTTGATATATTTGACATAAATTTAATTTCATATCATACAACTAAAAGAAACTTTATTTTTAAAAATATTTTATATCATATCAAAATAAGTCATTCTTTTTAAAACCGACTGACTAAAAATATGAAAAATATAAAATATGATATTTATATTTATTTATTTAAAAAAAAAAAAAACAAATATGGGCAGCTTTTCTCTCTTTGTCCACTCTCTCTCTCTTCTGGCCACCTTTTCTATCAAGGTGGCAAATAAAAGTTTACATCAAGAATCATTTTTTTTTTCTCAAATATTTTTTTCATATACCTAAAAAGAAAAAAATGAGTCTGTTTGGTCTTGGAAGGTAAATAATCATCTCTCTATTCTTTTTTTTAAAAAAATTATTTGGTATGATTGTGAATTGTTCATGTTTTTTTTTCTTTTTTTTTTTTTTAATTGATGCATGATAACTACTCTAATGATCTGAGTTTTTTTTTTCTTCTGAATTTGTTATTTTTTTTGTTGTTATTATTTGTTGTCTCATTGATTTTTTTATTGGTTTTAGACTTTTAGGTTGTTTGTTTCTTGTTTGATTGAGTTTTTAGAAGATTTTAAATTTATTTACTATTTTTTTTTTTGTAAACTGTTTGTGCAATCCAGAAGATTGGAATTTGTTAGGGTTCCATGAACTAAATAACCCCTTAGTATAAGGTAAGTTATTCATGTATTAAATCTCGAATAACTAATACATGTATATAAGTTACGAGGAAATATGTAGTGTTATTTTATGTACGATAGAAAATGGAATAACTAATACATAACTAATGGCTTGTATGCCATTATGTTGTTTGCTTCACTTGTTTTGGGAAGGAAATCTAGGATATTTAGTTATTACTATTTCAAGATCAAATATTTGATCTGGTATATATTGTATTAAGTGAATAGTCGTGTACTTTTATTTTTAATTGGACATGAACTAGACAAATGGAAGGATGACGTTTGTATAACGTCTGTTGTAAAGATTGTACTTTCACAAGGAGGATCAAATTAACAACAATTTTGAGCTGAGGGTCTATTAGAAACAATCTCCCGTACTCTCACAAGGTAGGGGTGAGGTTTACATACACGATACCCTCTCCAAACCCCACCTGTGGGACTATCTATATGGGGTATGTCGTTGTTGTTGTTGTTATAAACAGGAGGTTGGAAGCCCTCGTGGTGTATAAGAAGAGAGAACTATGCTTCGAGAACTTATCTCCCCTTTTTGAACCATATATAGAAAGTTCATCACATGTCACCGAAAAATGGTTTTGTTTTAACACGCGGCTTACTCAGTAGTACGTTGTAACACTGGGTAAATAGAAATGGGTAACACATTGCTTTAGCAAGTTTGCGTTTTTGAGGCTTCAGCTCAATGAAGATAATGTTATTTCTGCTATTCATATCTCACATATAAATTATAAGTAGCTTTTAACGGGTGACTATCGCATTGGTTCTCAAATTTATTAGTTCCATTTGACATTCTTGTAGTGTTTTGCATACTTTGCAATTTGCATTATGTTTCTTGTCATTATTTTAGCTTTTTCCTTGAGTGTGCTTTTCTATCCTATTTGATGGATTATTGGTACATAGCATTATTCATATGACGTCTTGTTTGCTATTGGTTTATAGGAACCAGAGAACATTCCGACCCAAAAAAACTGCACCCTCAGGGAGTAAGGTTATGCTCTTTTCTAGTTTAAGAAGAAATTCTGCTGTTCTTGTCTTGTCCTTTTTTGGTAGTTACATCCTGTACGTTAAATGTTCCGCTGCGCCTGCTAATTTCGATACCACAAATTTCTAGAACTTGTTCAAGGAAATGACATCTTCAAGTAATCAAGTTTATAGGGTTATTAGATCTTTGTAATCCTCAAAACATGCTTAGATTTCTACTTTCTATTTTTTGTTTGCTAATTATAAGCTTGTCTTGATCAAGGTAAGCTTGTCAGTAGTTGAATTTAGTTGCATATTTTCATGCTTGTTGTTATGATATTATTGGACATGCTGTACCGTAGACTCAACCCAGGGTCATTGGCGACTTTTCACACCCGCACCTTTGGTAACTTATCCCTGAACACATTGTAGGAGATTGAGAGTCATTTTCAGTAGACCGTCCCTCCTTTGCCATGCATTCTATGTGTTCAACAAGTTTATAGCGAAGTTGGCTTTCTTTCCATCCGACAAATGGTTTGAATAACTTAGAGAGAGGGAATGTCGGAGGAGACGCTATTTGGCCTTCTTTCAGGAGTTGTAGATAGTATCAATTTTAGCTGGTAGCTAGCACAGAAGTAGTAGGGCTCTACCTGCGTAGAGAGAACACCGCTTTACTTTTAATGGGAAACACGGTTATTGTCATCAGAAGACTTTGGCTGGCTTAGGAGAAAGGGTGTTTGTTGGCATACCATTTCTGGACGTAGGGAAGTCCATAGAATGCTAAGCCTTGATAGCAACAAAGCCAACTAGCAGAGCTGATTCGGGGATCGGTGGGATGCAGTAGCTTTAAGAGATAGGAGCGGAGGGAGGCAATCGGAAAGGGGGAAGAGGGTCCCCTCCCTCTTTCGTTGTAAAAGGAAAGTGCAGATCTTTATATTTCTGCATAACAGATGGTCCTCGCCAACTGCTTATCTCTCTTCCTTGCATTCCATTCATGACTATCCCTCTCTCGGGTAGTGAATCACTTGCTGGATCGAACCCAAAGCTAGGTTTGATAGGCCGGGTGTTGGACCGAATGAACACTCAACCGCGTCATCACCGCAGTGATGGATGTCCAACCTTGAGATCTCTTCTTTCTTAATAAAGGCGGTTTAGGAAATTCCGAAAGCTAATCCGGCAACTGCTGGCTAGAAGGTGAAAACAGCTTATGCCAATCAAAGCCCCAGAACTAGTAAGGGACTCGTGCCCCAGCAAGCCACCCAACCCTACCGCCAAAGCTATTTCAAGTTACTAGGATGCAGCAAGCTTTGTATCTATGACACGAAAGGTATCAGGATAAGAACGAATTAACGGAGTCAGATGATTTGACATATAATCTGTTCGGAGCTCTTGGAAACTCATCCAACTCCAAATTTTGGTATGTTTAAATTGATATAGTTGGCTAGTTTTACAATCTAAAGTATCTCATGCTTAGAATTTGAACTCTCGGGAAGAAAATTTTATTTTCCTTTGGTTTTCTTGCGTGATATTCATTCTTCCATTGTGTCTTCTTTTTAATTTGCAAGTTGATCTAAACAGTAAAATTATGGGTAGAAAAGTAGTATTTTTGGTCCTGAACGGGTCATCTTTCTTGCTTTGCTCGCCGTTTTCTTTGTTGCAGGGTGCACAGTTAAGAAAGCACATTGATTCTACATTAGGCAGCGGAAACTTGAGAGAGGCCGTGAAGCTTCCTCCTGGGGAAGATATTAATGAATGGCTAGCTGTCAACAGTACATCCTCTCTCCCTCTCTCTCTCGTTCTCTCTCTCTCTCATACATAATGACGGGAATCCGTTGCACATTAATATTTCCTCCATTTCTGCTGTTTGATATGATTGGAATATGATTGACGGACGCGGTATCTTAGTTGAACTGCAGTGTAAAACTCTCACCCACTCTTAATCTCAAAAATCCTGACTTCTCTAACAAGAACTTCTTTTCTCTTTTGGCTACATGGAAACTAGGAAAAAAATGAATAGAGGCTTCCATCTTCTCCGGATTGACTGATCTGTTTGTATATTACCTTTTCAGTAACAAGTCCTAAAGAGGTGTCATGTAACCTAATTTTGTACTAATAAAAGTTCACATTCACCAAAACATCAACTCTATCTCTATTGTAGACCTACTTTTACTGTAGATGCTATGAAAATATGATTAAACTTTGGTTCATATTCGACGAAAAGAATATTATGACTCTGGTTAAAACTTCAACTGTAAATCTGTGCCTGGGACCTGTTGAACCGCTGTAGATCCTAGGCCAGGTATCATGAATGAAGTCCTTAGTGATGCTCATCCGTGTCGAGATAACCCCAAAAAATATCCTTTGTCTCCCTCTAGCATATCAAACTAGTGAAAAATATGCATTTAGGGTATGTAAAACAAAAAAAAAAGATCCTGAGGTTGCCTATCTCTTACCTTAATATCCATGTAGTCAGATTAGGTAGCTTGAATGGGATGAATAAGAGTACTTAACATACTGGATATTGATGTTAGGATACCAGCCTAAATATAGGTTATAAGTCTTGCTTGGATGAAGTGATTCCGTCCCGTGTGGTTTTTGGCGTCTTTCTATGCCCTAGACTCAACAGACCTAAAACAATATTTTCATCAACAACGACAACAACACCTCAGATCCGAATAGGTTGGGGTCGGCTATATGAATCCTCATTTCTTCATTTAGGCTCATATCATATCAGCGTCTTAATAATTAAAATAAAGGTGAAAAATGTGTTTGTCTTACGAGTGTAGAACCTATATCATTTAATATGGATCTTTTTCTTCCATTGTGCCCTATCCTTAGCTAATTCTGCATTTATACCAAGTAATTGCAGGTCTTTTGAGACCACTTCCTTCCATGTAATTTAGGTCTATCACGTCTCCTTTTAACACCTTCACTTACCATAGTTTCGCACCTACAGACCGGTGCATCTGTAGGTCGACGTAGAACATGTCCAAACCATCTTAAGCGACCTTCTCACATTTTATCCTCAGTGTGTGCTACTTGCACCTTATAGCGAATGTGGTGATTTCTAACCTTATCTAATTTGGTATGACCACACATCCGTCTTAGCATCCGCAATGCCGAAACACCTCATCTTGTGGATATAATCTCCGTTTGAAGCCAATGCTGAGAATACATGCTACATATATCACATTCAGTTTTCCTACTTGTTGCTGTAAGCTGATCAAGTTTAATTTAATGGCGATTTTTTTATTCTTGAATATGCAGCTGTAGATTTCTTCAACCAGGTGAATCTACTTTATGGCACCCTCACTGAGTTCTGTACGCCAGAAAACTGCCCGACAATGACTGCAGGCCCCAAGTATGTTTTATAAATAAGCTGTGTCAAGCTAAGTTGCTTAGACTCTCCAAAAATGTTGCCGCACCCGTGTCGGGTCCTTCAAAAATGCACTATTTTTGAAGGATCCGACACACACCCGTCGACATTTTTGAAGAGTCCGAGCAACATAGGTTTCAAGGTTACTTCTATTATATACATTATTTGAGATGTAATTTAATCATTTTTGCGGAAAAAAAAGTCACTAAAATTGTTCCTTGGTTATAGGAAGTTGATTCTTGCAAATTGTGTGAGGACCATATTCGAATTCAACTGTCCAACAGTGGAATTTGTATGGCTTTTAATCACAGGGATATGAAAAACTCGGCTGTTCCGCTTTCCCAAATTACCTGCCCATATCACAATTCTTTTAAGGGGGTGCAAGATTCTTGCGTAAGCTGTTATTAGCAATTAATCAGAACCGTCTTCTTAAGTGACATGACATTAAGGCATTTGGTCTAGAATTTCATAGACATCTAATGCTCTGCCCAGAATATCGTAACTTGAACAGTTTGAGAACATCAACGAGGCTAACATAATGATAAGAAAAAATATGAACACTGATGTCGTGAGTTCCAAGAGTGCAGCAATCTCGAGAAGATGTCTTGATGCAGCTTTGACCAAAGTAAAGATAAGGATTATAGGATTAATGGACCAAATACTAAGAAGTAACAATATTTTCCCTTCATTTTGTGATTTAATTCGGAGAAGACCAAATATATACCAGATAACGTTGACACTAGTATTAGGCTAGGTGGAAATCTAATCTGGGATTATTCTTCAGCGGGCTACATCATTCTTGACTTCTTCTGATACAGCCTTAGGAGAACTACACCCCAAAAGCTAGCTAAGCCCCACATTAGTTTCCCATTTAACCGATGTGGAACTCAAGTCCCATCCTTGCAATAATGTCATAACATCTTCATATATTGTGTTTCAGGTATGAGTATAGGTGGGCTGATGGTGTACAGATTAAGAAGCCTATTGAAGTTTCGGCTCCGAAATATGTTGAATATTTGATGGACTGGATTGAAACTCAATTGGATGACGAATCTTTATTTCCTCAAAGGCTTGGTAAGTACTAATTACAGTTTACCGACTCATATTTTTAACGTCATTTTGGAGATGTAAAGAATGATCCCCTTTCCCAACTCATATAGCCTACTTTTTATATTGGAATGCCTGAATTGTTTCAGATTCTTTTAAGTTATCTGGTTACGATCCTTACAACAACTACTCCTATTTTTTTTAATAATTTGATTTAGACTGTGTATGTTCTTCCTAAAAATGATTTCACAATTACTGCTAATGTGCAAATCATGTTATCGTTTTGTCTCTATAAAAATGGATTTAGGAAGTGATCTTGAGTGAGTGAAAACTTTTCTCTTGGGGCGGATGCGTAGGAGTAGGTGGTTTGAAGTTGGATGAGGAAGTCTGGCTTAGCTAAAATCCCTGGCTTTCTTAGTTTAGACAATATTATGTTACCTTTTCTCATTGTCGTCCGGGCTATATTTTTGTAGGTGCACCTTTTCCTCCTAACTTCAAGGATGTTGTCAAGACAATATTCAAACGCCTCTTTCGTGTATATGCTCATATTTATCACTCCCATTTTCAGAAGATTGTGAGTCTTAAGGAGGAAGCCCATTTGAATACGTGCTTCAAACACTTCATACTCTTCACCCATGTGAGTCGTCTAAACTGTTGATCCTGAATGAACTTATTTTGTTGTTTGCGCATTTACTAGTTTTTATTTTATTGTAGACATGGTCATTGCATGCTAATACGCGTTAACAAGTTTCTTACTGCAGTTTCTGTTATGTGCTTGAAAATGTTGATTATGTCAAGAACTTCGTTATGCAGCATAACTTTGTTCTTATGGTTTTCAATAGCAACAACATACTCGGTGTAATCCCACAAGTAGGGTCTGGGTTGGGGCTTGAAAATGTCGATTATGTCAAGTACTTTATGCAGCTTAAGTTTGTTCTTATGGTTTTCAACAACATACTCGGTGTGATCACACAATGGGGGTCTGGGGAGGGGCTTGAAGTAGATAATGTCGAGAACTTCTTTGGCCAGCCCAATGCACTAAGCTCCTGCTAAGCACGGAGTCCAGAAAAGGACCGGATTTTAAGGGTCTACAGTACGCAGCCATACCTTGCATTTCTGCGAGAAGCTCTCAAACCCGTGACCACGTGACATGGTCAAGAACTTCTTTGGCCAGCCTGGGAGGGGCTCAAAGATGTTGATTATGTCGAGAACTTCTTTAGCCAGCCGGTGCACTAAGCTCCTGCTAGGCACGGAGTCAGAAAAGGCCGAACCTTAAGGGGGTCTATACACTACGCAGCCATACCTTACATTTCTGCGACAGACTATTTCCACAGCTCAAACCCAAACAGCTCAAACCCGTTACCTGGTGACATGGTCAAGTAACTTCTTTGGCCGGCCCGGGACTATCTCAAGAACTTCTTTGGCCATCCCGGTGCACTAAGCTCCTGCTAGGCGCGGTTTCCAGAAAAGGGCCGGACCTTAGGGGTCTATAGTACACAACCACACCATGCATTTCTGCGAGAGGCTGTTTCCACAGCTCAAACCCACGACCTGGGGACATGGTCAAAATCTTCTCCGTGCAGCATATTTTTCGTCCTATGGTTTTCATTGATACTTTTAACTATAGGATTGATATTGTCTAACACTTATAATTGGTGTTCATTCTGCAGGAGTTTGTGCTGATTGACAAAAAAGAGCTGGCTCCACTCCAAGAACTCATAGAATCTGTTATTGTTCCTTACTGAACATCTTCTTTCTGTTTGCTTTTAAACCTGTTTTAATAGGAAATTGAATAGTAGTATGATGTGAATAAAAATGTATTTATAGTCTTCTATATGTAGCCTAAGGTGACATTTTAATGATGTGCATGCTAATATTATTGGGGACAGTTTAGAGTTTGATTACAGAAAATTTCAATATTTTACATAATTACTGAAAATTTTGATTTTGGGTCTGTTGAGATATATAATTAGCTTCCGATACATCTACTGAAGATACTTTTGTTTTTCCTTTATATAGATATATAATTAGCTTTCTATACATTTTTTCTGATTTTGGGTCTGTCAAGATACATGATACATCTAATGAAGATATATTTTTTTTCTTGTCAAGATAGATAATTAGCTTTCGATATATTTTCTCTAATTTTGGGTCTGTTGAGATACATAATTAGTTTTCGATACATCCAATGAATTTATATAATTAGCTAAGATTTTTGTAATTACTTTGTAAGGGTGAGATTTTTGTAACTTTATGTTATTTTTTCTAACGGAAAAGGCTCAAAAATACCCCTGAACTATTCGAAATAGCTCAAAAATGTCCTTCGTTAGATTTTTGGCTCAAAAATATCCCTCCGTTAAATATTTAGCTCAAAAATATCCCTCCCTCTAACGGAATTCGAAAAAGGATAAAAAATACCCCTGAAGTATCTGAAATGGGTCAAAATACCCCTCTGTTAAATATTTGGCTCAAAAATACCCCTCCCTTAACGAAATTAAATTATTTCGATTATTTCATTAATTTATATAAACCTCATCATTTAATTCATATTTCGTTAATTTCTTTAAGTGAAAATTTATATTTCGTTAATTTCTTTAAATATTAAAAAGATGTAAAGTGAAAATACCTTTTTAGAATAAATGTATGTTTATTTTTCAAATCAAATTCAACCAATTTATATTATAATTCAAATACTTTTTTTCATTATCTTATTTTTAAAATTAAAAAAAAAACTTTTATGTAAAAAAATTAAAGTATTAGGGTTAAAAAGTTATAAGTTAGGTTTAATTCAATCGAAATAATTTAATTTCGTTACGGGGAGGGGTATTTTTGAGCCAAATATTTAACAGAGGGGTATTTAACGAAATTAAATTATTTCAATTATTTCGTTAATTTATATAAAGTTCATCATTTTATTTATATTTTCGTAATTTCTTTAAGTGAAAATTTATATTTCGTTAATTTCTTTAAAGATTAAAAAGATGTAAAGTGAAAATACCTTTTTAGAATAAATGTATGTTTATTTTCCAAATTAAATTCAACCAATTTATATTATAATTCAAATACTTTTTTTCATTATCTTATTTTAAAATTAAAAAAATACTTTTATGTAAAAAAATTAAAGTATTAGGATTAAAAAGTTAAAGTTAGGGTTTAATTCAATCGAAATAATTTAATTTCGTTACGGGGAGGGGTATTTTTTAGCCAAATATTTAACAGAGGGGTATTTAACGAAATTAAATTATTTTGATTATTTCGTTAATTTATATAAAGTTCATCATTTAATTTTTAATTTGTTAATTTCTTTAAGTGAAAATTTATATTTCATTAATTTCGTTAATTTATATTTCGTTAATTTCTTTAAAGATTTTTTTTTTTGGTTTCCCAAGGTATCCCCACAGCCGGCAGCCGTGAGACTAATCCTTCGTTCCTCGGTCAGCGCATTTTGCGGTAGGGAACTGGCCACAGAGTTTGCTCTATTCGCCAAAGGCGGGAATCGAACCCCCGACATCTTGCTTAAGGGACATAGCGTTGAACCACTCTGTCAACTCTGGTGGTTAATTTCTTTAAAGATTAAAAAGATGTAAAGTGAAAATACCTTTTTAAAATAAATGTATGTTTATTTTTCAAATCTAATTCAACGAATTTATATTATAATTCAAATACTTTTTTTCATTATCTTATTTTTAAAATTAAAAAAATACTTTTATTAAAAAAAATAAAGTATTAGGGTTAAAAAGTTAAAGTTGGGATTTAATTCAATCGAAATAATTTAATTTCGTTAAGGAGAGGGGTATTTTTGAGCCAAATATTTAACAGAGGGGTATTTTTTACCCATTTCAGATAGTTCAAGGGTATTTTTGATCCTTTTCCGAATTTCGTTAGAGGGAGGGGTGTTTTTGAGCCAAATATTTAACGGATGTATTTTTGAGCCAAAAATCTATCTAAGGGCATTTTTGAGCTATTTCAGATAGTTCAGGGATATTTTTGAGCCTTTTTCGTTTTTCTAATCTTATTCTTGATTCTATTAATACTGTTATTTCTTCTGCTTTGGTTATCTTTACTGTTGATACGTACTTTTCTTTCTTCAATACTGTTCTGAAAATAATTTTCTCGAGTCGAAAGTTTATCAAAAACAACCTTCTATTCCTCGAAGGTAGAGGTAAGGTCTACGTAAGCCTCATCCTATATTGGATATGTTGGTGCTTTTATATAGGTCTAATTAACTGAAGAGTGACTTAGTAAAAACATTGAAAAAATGTACGAAAAATACCTATACTTAGTTACGCATATTGAACTTGGATAGGGCATACGTAGACCTTACCAATATAGGGTGTACGTACGTAGAATTTTATCTAGATCCAAATGGGCAAATATATATCAGTTAAATACGGTAAAAAATAGTCTAGGGGGTCATAGAATCCCCGCAAAATTCAGGGTGCATAACTGCAAATTTCACGAAAGTATAGATATTTTTCTTACTTTTTTTCCTAAAAACATTGTTATTAGTCCTAATCATTTCTGTTGATGAATGTGAGAGACAAGTGCTTAGTGCTTACCATGTTGTACTTTTAAAAAAATAAAATATGTTATTTCTTATTATATTTATCAATTTCTCAATCTTTTTTCAGAGCAAATCTATAAAAATCCTACTGGAACTCCATTGTTTAGATTAATTTTTAAAATTTAAAACAAAGAAAAAGAACCTCAAGATCCTAGTCCTACTTTTATTTATTTGTCTGTGCTGTATTAATTAGGGCATTAAAGAGAAAAGACAACATACAATAAATAAATTGAATTCTTGTCTCATAAAGTATTACAAACTGTAATTGAATGAATTGCAACTTTAATAGGGAACAAGAGCTAACTTGTCAATTAAAGGGGAAAGAGAAATTCCATGGAAAAGGGGAATCATATTTATTTATACTAATTTTTGTATACGTTTTTTCACGTGTGTCAAGTCAATCAATAGAATTATGTATAAAAAGAATAAAATTATTAAAAAACAGAAATTGAAGTTAAATATGTGAAATTCTATAATATTGACAATTAATAATTAATGATATTGCTTACTTTGAAAGATATACAAGGAAATATACAATAACTCGTGCATAATTATCAATAATATTATCTATAAAGTTACACACCCAATAATAAAATAATAAAAATAAAAAAGAAGAGGTGTGTGCCTCATAATTTTCAAAGTGTTACAAGTTTATAGTTAAAAATAAAAAATAATAATATACCTTTATTAATTGGTCCTCCCTGACAAAAGAAGTTGACTATCTTGTGTATAAAAATCTTCGATCTTTATCTCATTTTAATTCTGAAAATATTAAAGTCGACTATCTTATGTACGGAAATCTTCAGTCTTTATCTCATTGGATCTATATATTATAATAGTACAAAAATCTGAATCAAATAAGATATAACTTAATATAGCTCGGGTCGAATCCCAAAAAATTCAACGATTCAAATCTAATTCAAAATTTTGAAGTCCTACAATTTTATAGTAAAAAGGAGAAAAATAACAAACCTTGTATTAATTGATCCTTTTTTAGAAGAAAAAATTCTCCCTCTTTGAAGTCAACGATCTTCATCTCATTCTATTTCTTAAAATAATATTGTATCCAAAACAAATCGCAATTGCAAACAATTGTATATAGCTTGTTCAAAACAAATACTTTATCACAATTGGGAGTCATAGAAGGGTGTAATTTACCTCAAACTTTAGAGATTTTTTAGTCTTACTCTCACATCCGGCATAATACATATGTACTCTCATCTGTTTCATCTGTACTCATTTAATAATAAGACACATAAAATTGATTTAATTAAATTATATTTCTCTGTGAATGAATGATTAAACAGAAATTTAGAATATAGGAGACTGATTACCGTTGTCATCTTCAAGCTCTTGATGAACCATAGATATGTTTTTTTTTTTCTTTTTTAACTTTAGTTACAGAAATATCGAACTGCCGCAATGCACATTATTCCAACCTAAACTATCCTTTTTCTCTACAAAACTAGAGGTGCATGGCCCGTGTCAGCATGGGCCCAACACTATAAATATTTTTTAGCACTAAAATTTGATATTGATGAGATACAAACATAAATGTACATTGATTAATTAAATATTATTAATTCTGATATATAAATGACTTATAATAAATAATTAGGGGTAATATAGTGAAAAATATTATTAATTCTAATGCATAAATGACTTATAATAACTAATTAGGGGTAATATAGTAAATCACAGAGCAATTAGGGGTAATATAGGCAGACATGTCAACTATTTTTCTAATTAAATATTATTAATTTTTTATACATAAATGACTTATAATAATTAATTAGGGATGATATAGTAAAATCACGGTTAAAGAAGCTGAAACAAATGTCATAAATATCTATTTTTTAAATTAAATATTATTAATTCTAATATATAAATGGCTTATAATAATTAATTAGGGGTAATATAGTAAAAATATATTATTAATTTTAATATATAAACGACTTATAATAATTAATTAGGGGTAATATAGTAAATCATGGAGCAATTAGGGGTAATATAGGCAGACATGTCATCTATTTTTTTAATTAAATATTATTAATTTTTTAATATATAAATGACTTATAATAATTATTTAGGGATGATATAGTAAAATCACGGTTAAAACAGTTGAAACAAACGTCATAAATATCTATTTTTTAATTAAATATTATTAATTCTAATATATCAATGACTTGTAATAATTAATTAGGGGTAATATATAAACCATGGAGCAATTAAGGGTAATATAGTAAATGACAAAGTAGTGGTCGAAGCCAAATGACTTATAATAATTAATTAGGGGTAATATAGTAAAAAAATATTATTAATTCTAATATATAGATGATTTATAATAATTAATTAGGGATAATATAGTAAATTACGGAGCAATTAGGGGTAATATAGGCAGACATGTCATCTATTTTTAATTAAATATATTAATTTTTTAATACATAAATGACTTATAATAATTAATTAGGGATGATATAGTAAAATCACAATTAAAACAACTGAAAAAAACGTCATAAATTTCTAGTTTTAAATTAAATATATTAATTCTAATTTATAAATGACTTATAATAATTAATTAGGGGTAATATATTAAAAAGATTTATTAATTCTAATATATAAATGACTTATAATAATTAATTAGGGGTAATATAGTAAATCACAGAGCAATTAGGGATAATATAGTAAATGATGAAGCACTGGTCGTAGCCAGTGCAGACAGACATGTCATCTATTTTTTTAATTAAATATTATTAATTTTTTAATACATAAATGTCTTATAATGATTAATTGGGGATGATATAGTAAAATCATGGTTAAAGCAGTTGAAACAAACGTCATAAATATCTATTTTTTAATTAAATATTATTAATTCTAATATATAAATAATTGATAATAATTAATTAGGAATAATATAATAAAACATATTATTAATTCTAATATATAAATGACTTATAATAATTAATTAGGGATAATATAGTAAATCACGGAGCAATTAGGGGTAATATAGTAAATGATAAGGGGTAATATAGTAATTTAATTTTTTGAATAAAATATTATTAATTTTTTAGTACATAAATGACTTATAATAATTAATTAGGGATGATATAGTAAAATCACGGTTAAAGCAGCTGAAAGAAACGTTATAAATATCTATTTATTTAATTAAATATTATTAATTTCCTATAAATGACTTATAATAATTAATTAGGGTAATATAATAAAAAAATATTATTAATTCTAATATATAAATGACTTGTAATAATTAATTAGGGATAATATAGTAAATCACAGAAAAACTAGGCTGTAATATACGGTTAGAGCAGCCGAAAGAAATGTTATAAATATCTATTTTTTAATTAAATATTATTAATTCTAATATATAATGAATTATAATAATTAATTAGGGGTAATTTAATAAAAAAATATTATTAATTGTAATATATAACTGACTTGTAATAATTAATTAGAATAATATAATAAATTACGGAGCAATTAAGATGTAATATAGTAAATGATTTGGGGTAATACAGTAAATGAAGAGGTGGTCGAAACCACCTCTTCTATTATATAGAAAAGAAAATTTTGAAATAATGACCTAAAACTTAAATAAAAAGACAACAAATTCGAGTGAATAAAAAAAAGGGGATCTTTAAAAAATAGCAGCATTTTGCTATAAAACCCACCTTCCATAGTCATATTTTACATAATTATCATTTATAGTCGTTGTATTCGATTTACGCCCGTTGTATTCAGTTTTACAGATAGTGTGTATTCATATAAAATATGAATACAATCTTTATTTAGTCAGTGCATTCGATTCACAGCTGTTGTATTCACTTTTACTTAGTGACCTGTATTCATAAAAACATAAATACACTACATATTTAGTCTCACCAAAAACACTATCATTTTTTTTTATTTTCTTATATTTTTTTCTTTTGTCGTGTTTTCCTCATTTTTTCTTCTTCTTTTCTATTTTTTCCAAAAAAAAAATTCGTTTTATTTTTTTCTCTCTTCTATCTCTAACTTCATTTTCTCTTTCTTTTTTTCCTCTCTTCTTTAATTTTTTTTATTTTTCTGTACTTATTTTATTTATCATTTTTTTGTTCTATTTTATATTTTTTATATTTTCGAAAAATATGACTACTCGAGCACAAGTCATGGATGATAACGTAAATATCACAATTATTTATCATATTTATAGTCACACCGTCATTTATATTTTTGTATTCGTTGAAAATTAAGTTTTAAGTGATAATAAAAGTCCAATAGTGACTAATACGGGTAATTTTCTTTAAAAAGAATGAGGAAATCTATTAATGAAAAACCTAATTGTACTAAACGTGAAAATTTTGTTAACAAAATTAACCCAAAAAAGTGGATGAACTTTTCCTACATGAATTGAGCTAAAAAGTGCGCTGAATTGTCGAGTATTTTTTTACCATATATATAACTCTTAGCAAAACTCATGAATTATACTCTATATTAATTATTATTTTGTTTTACCATATATATTTTTCTATTACTATATATTTTAGAAATTCTTTAATTATAAAATACATGTATAGCATATTCTTACTATATATTTGATGACTCTTTAACTATTAATTTTTCTACTATCTCTTACCATATATTTTAATAAATTTTTATTTTAAATATTTTAATTATAATAATATAATAATTAGAAGAAAAAAAAGTGAAAAAATAATTTTATCTATTGCGAAGACTTTAAATGAAGGGCAAAAAATTCAAATAACATTTTTAAGAGTCTTCACACTTTTAATATAATATATATATACATATATATATATACATATATATATATATATATATATATATATATTATTGTAGATTATAGATAATGCAATTTTTATTTTGCTTATTATTTAAAAATTATTATATTATATTGCTATCTAGTAGTAACAAAAATAATTCCATTTTTTATGTAATATCAGTTTGATGTGATTTTGTGTGTCACCATGCATTTATTACTAATTTAACCGCATGTGCCTCGCACGTGTAATGTTTGATTATTTAAAATTAAATAATTTTATCTATTACAAAATTTTTAATAAAGTGTGAAAAATTATAATCACTTTTCATAGATCATTTACATTCACACTTTAATATAAGAATATACACCTAATCATATTTTTTAGTATAAACACATATATATATTTTATCATTAAAAATTTAAAGTGGTTGATAGATCATCACTTTTGCTTTTGTCATGCAATACCACTTTCTCTTGTTGCCAGAGGCTAAGATAGACGCATTAATTTGAACCATATTTGTGGTATGATTTTTTTTTTCTATATTTAAAATCTTTTTTTGTTTTAAAGTCAAATCTTTACAAAATCATTGATTAAATTCTTATTATGTACTTAAATTTTTAAAATTTTGATACTTCTTGAATTTTTCTTATACTAACATTTTTATATTTATTTCTTAATTTTATAAATCTTTTTAAAATCAAATTTAGTTGATTTAGAATTCTTAAACTAATGAAAAAAATATTAGTTGTCATTAATTCTGATGACTTATAATAAGGAAACGTTTTATCATAAATATATTTAATTAATTTTTAACTTTTAAATATTAAAAAAAAATAGCGAAAAGACGATTTTGTCTAAAGCAAAGACATTTAACGAAGGGCAAGAAGTACAAACAACATTTCTAAAGATCTTCACATTTTTAATATATCGTAGATAGATGTAGATATAGATTATAGGTAGATATAGATGTAGATTTAGTAATCTTATTTTATTTTTCACTTAACGTTTTCTTCAAAAATAATAACTCTAAGGGGTTGTTTGGTAGAGTGTATTGGCAAAAGTAATGCATGTATTAATTAATGTGTATTATGAATACCTTGTTTGGTACAATTTTTAGTCAATGTATAACTAATGCAAGTATTAGTTATACACTCTATTGTGTATTAAGGTGTGTATTACTAATACCACCCATTTTCTATGTATTAGTAATGCAAAGTCTTTAATACATGCATTAACTTAGTAAATGACCTTAATACCCCTCAATTTCCCTCTCAAAATATTTCACCATTCCTTTTCTCGCTATTTTAATTTGCAATAGTGAATCTTTTTAAAACATTTCACAATTTTTTTCCCACCATTTTAATCTACAACAATAAATAATTGATTTAAATAATTATAACATATTTTTGCTTTGCTTCAAGGGTCTTTAAAAAGATTAAAAAAAATTGAGACTATTTCTTAATTTTACGTCTTATATTTTATTTTTGTTTTGACTATGTTAATTCGTTGGTATAATATTTCATACGCAAAGACGAAGGTCTTGCAATTAATCCGAAACCTCTATATACTAGTTCAACAATACTAATTATATTTGAGATGTCAAAAAATTTTGTTACAAAAAAGTATATAAAATCAAATAATGATATTTTTGTAAACAAACATTTCTTTTATAGAAATTATGTAAGATGTATTATTTCTTATATATCAAACCAAACAATGTAAAATAAACAATACATGCATAACTAATACAAACATAAGTAATACAAACATTACTAATACACTGTATTTTGCACTGATCTTATACACTCTACCAAACGACCCCTAAAGTGTTTGGAAAAGTACCTTTCAAAATAATGAGTGGAATGGAGTGGTGTGGATAATGACTCCGGGGTGAGGTGAATATACATATATATTCAACTATTATCTGGGGTGAGTAAGGGTAAGGTTAGTAAAACCTTTGTTTTAAACCCCATAAAATTTCAATGCCTCAAAAAATTTTAATTGTTAATTTTATAATTTTATTTTATTTTTGACAATGTTAAATATAGTAAAAAAAGTTATTATCATTTAATAGAAATATTTTAAAGGCAAGTTGAAGATGAATTTCTTATTGGTTCATTTTATTTCCCAGGCGAATCTTAAAAGAAGCAAATTAACCCTTATTTTCTCTTAGGATTCACTTATCAAACACATATTGAATAAATTAATTAAGTCTTGTTTATTATGTCTATCTCGTCTTTTGTTGATTAACCGCATGAAATCGTTCGTTTGTAATTACTATACTTCGAACACAATACGAGATAATAAAATACCATCCAAACAAGTCATTGGAAATGGTATAAAATTATTCGTAAGGAACGTTGATATCAGTATATAATATGTCATGTGTTTGAATATATAGTTTTTTACTTAATCATGATCGTACATTAAATTTAATTTAAAAAAAAACAAAACTCGACAAGAAGGTTTAAACTCATCAGAGACAAAAAAAATACACTAGGGGATTCTTTCCATATATTTTGGTCTTCATGAACGGAATTACTGGTACCTGTTGCTGATGGAAGGTGAGAAATATCCCGTCAAATTAATCGAGATGGAATAAGTAAAAATGAACATAGCAAGTGAAATGAAATTTATTTCTACTTACTTATTTGGGCATGAACACAACTCGACAAGAAGGTTCAAATCTTAATGAAGACAAAATACTAGACGATTCTTCCCATATGTTTTAGTCATGACAAAGCTACTGATTCCTGTTGCTGATGTGAAGTGACAGATATTCCGTCAAATTAATCGATGCAGACAGTTAAAAATAAACAGAATACATAAAACACAATTTATTTCTGCTTACTTATTAGGGCCCGAACGAAACTCGACAAGAAGGTTCAAACTCCAGCGAGACAAAAAGACAGTAGGTGATTCTTCTCATATATTTTAATTTTGATGGATAGGAGATGATAGATATCCCATCAAATTAATCGAGGCAGACAAGTAAAAATGAATAGTATAAGTAAAGTGAAATTTATTTCTACTTACTTATTTGGGTATGAACGGAACTCGACAAGAAGGTTCAAACCAAAAAAATATGTGATTCATCCCATATGTTTTAATTTTGATGAACAAAGTTATTGATGTATGGGGCTGATGGAAAATGAAAGATATTTGGTTAAATTAATCGAATCGAGGCGGACAAGTAAAAATTAACGGAGTAAAGTAAAATGAAATTTATTTGTAGTTACTTATTTGGGCACGAGCCCCAAACAAAGATGTGCGCGTATATTTTGACTATACAGTATACACTATATACTATAAATATACTGTACAAGTATACATACACTAGCGCCACCAAATTTCTCTCTCCTTTGCTCTGTTTTTTTCCTTTTAGCTCAATTTTTTTTTCAGAATTTTTCTCAAAGATTCGAATTTCATAGATTCGTCCTCTTTCCAAAAAATCAAATTACCTTTTTCATTAAATTTTTCAATTTTCTATTTTAGTCAACTACTTGTATTTGCAAAAATCACCGATTTTCACCATCATTAGTAAATATATAATTTTTTTCAAATTTTGAATTTTGCTGATTTGATTGAAAAGATCCGAAACTTTTCGATTCGTTACAGTAAATTTGAATTTGGGGTTTTGCTTATTGAGTTGTTTTTTCGATAACCATGTTGTTCTGGTCAGCTTTCACACACCTCGATTAATTTTAGTAGTATAGATTTTTCAATTTGTTTTAGTGAAATAGTATTTTTTTAATTCAAAATTTGAATTTTGAATTTGGGGTTTCGCTAATTAGTTGAAAAGATCTGGTTTTTATTAATGGTGATGATGGGTATTGTTGCATAGTGGTTATTGAAGTATTCGGAAGTGAGGATTTATGCTCTTAGCTTCCGGGTATTTGGTAAATTTTTGTTAGTATTGTTATATATAGTTGTTAATTTGCTGGGATCAAGGTAGGAAAAAGGTTGCTTTTTTGGATTTTGAAGTTGAAATGTCGAAGGTGGTGTATGAGGGGTGGATGGTGAGGTATGGGAGGAGGAAGATAGGTAGATCGTATATACATATGCGATATTTTGTTCTCGAGACGCGATTGTTGGCTTACTACAAGAGAAAGCCTCAGGACAATGTGGTTAGTTTCTTGAATTTGAATCATTTATTTGAATTTTGAAGCTACCATAGTTACATTGCAAGTCTTGATAGGTGTCTTAAACTAAATATCTGTGTAATGTACCAAAATGGCTTTTAAACCGTGTGATCTTGTTCTTTTGATAACTGTGGTGTCCGAGCCAGCTTGATCGTACCTTGACTAATTCCACGGGATACCTGCCACCTGCCACTAGCAATAGGTACGAGGTAACTCTGACAATGCTAGAACAGATGAGAAGAAATCACCTAGTGTTTGTTTCTGTTGGGAGTTGAACTAGAGACCTCTTGGTGTTCACCTACTTCATTGACCACTAGGCCACACTTGGGTGTTTAAATCTTGTGATCTTAGACAGTAGAGTGTTGGAATTAAAGAGTTACAAAATATAGAAAGAGACATACATTTTGGTATAAACTAAAAAAGAAAGTACAACAACAATATACCCAGTGTAGTCCCACAAAATTGGGTCTAGGAAAGGTAGAGTGTACGCAATCCTTATCCCTACCTTAGAGATAATACATAGGTTAGAGGTTAGAGGTTGTTTCTGATAGAATTTTACAAGTCTTGGTATTCACTAGGGATATTGTGGTCTTAATCTAAAGATGTGTGTAATGTACCAAAATGCCTTTTAATTTTTGTGATCTTAGACATGTTAGGTAGAAATTAGAATGTTGCAATTAGAGAGTTAAAAAATATAGATAGAGGCTACTTTCTGAAACAGAGGGAATATTTGAATGTCGCTAGCAAATTTAGAGAACCTCTAGTGTTAGAGAACTCCAAACTACTAAATAATGGATAAAACGAGTCAAAATGGAGCAAAATGTACAGTGAGAATTCAAATATCTGACCCCACCTAGCTTGGAATTGAGCCTTGCGACTTTGAACTCAATTTACTTGACCTTTTGATTTGATAGAGAATAATTTCTAAATTGAATTCTTACATAAATGATGTTTTTTCAGGATATCATCTTTGCTTAGTGTAGGATATTGAAATGTGAGTCAAGGAACTTTGATTGGATAGTTGTTTCTAATAGTGCAGGATTAGTGGAGAAACTAATAGTCTTTTAAACCCCTTAACAGTTGATTTATGATGTTGTTGTGATTATTAGGTTCCAATCAAGACACTTCCCATAGATGGCAATTGTCGGGTGGAGGACCGAGGCCTGAAGACTCATCATGGACATGTGAGTTGTTCTTTATCATTTTTGTTTGCTTTCTGACCAGTATACATTCAGTAATAACTCTTTTTGAGAGAAACTTATCAATCTAATGGAGCGTCAAGTTTTTTTTCTAGGTGTAAATGTTAATTTGTCATTGTGCATCTAGCATTTGCTTGTATGAACTTCTAATACAAACAACAACATACCCAATGTAATCGATCTAGGGAGGGTAGTGTGTATGCAGCCTTACCCCTACTTGAGTAGGTAGAGAGGCTGGACTTCTAATATGCATGAAAAATTAGGTAATAAGAAAATGTGAGCATGGATTTTAATAATTTGATTTGTTTATTCATGATATCTGTCTTTGCGGTATATATTAAGGGGGTCATCGAGTGAAGAATGTACGACAAATGCTTTTGGTAAAACAATTCCTTTTTTTACTGTTTGATTTTTGCCTTAATTTAGGAGAGTTGTGTTTGCTAGTCAATCGCCAATAATAAATCTATCAATGATAAGTGGCGCAATATGCTTAAAGTGAGTAAGGCTAGTATTGGTTAATCCGTCAATGGTTGAATTCAGTTATTGCTGACCTGAATGTGTAATCTTTGTTTGACACTATTTCATTGATAATCTCATTTTATAACTTCTAAAACATATGAGAATTCAAATTTATTTAGCTTTCTACTTTGACTAAGAAGGTTCCAGATGTGACAATATCAACATTGAAAATACTGTTTTTGGAGAGGTAAATACTTGATGCTTCTTTGGTTCCAATAAAAAGTGTGGGATTTCAATATAAAAAAAGGGGGTGGGGGGGTGATCTTATGCACAATTGTCTTAGAAAAGGCTTATGATTCATGTAAATTGGGGTTTCTTGTATTAGATTATGGAGGATGGCTTTTAGAGGAACGAATGGACAAAGGTGAACTGATCATTTGTATCTGTAGGCTGAGATTCTCCATTCTAACCCATGGGAGTTCTTCAATTTAGTAGTTTCTGGGGATTAAGGCAGTGAGACCGCCATCACCTATTTATCTTTTTGGTGAAATAAGCTCAAGGCAAGATGGATGGATAAAGTGGCCATAGGAGGATTTCTGAAGGATTCAGAGCCAATGCATTGGGGCAATAGTACAAACATATCCCATTTTCTATATGTTGATGACATATGAGTTTGTGATGTTGAGGTGGACCATTTATAACATTTGATCAGGTTTTGTGTGACACTGCTAGTTTTTTCTCCTGCCGGAAGTTTGGATGGCATTTCAAGGAATGACTTTTATATGTATGCAGGAGACCTTTTGTTCATTCTTTCTCCCCCTTTTTTTTTGCATATGAGGTTGTTGTGTATTTACCTTTCCATTTGTGAGGCACTTCGAGCTAAATCAATCTTGCTGTTTAGGGAAAAAATACAGTTCTATAACCTTCCTCTTCTGCTCTTTCTCTCCTCTCTCCTCTGAATGAATTCTGTGGTAGTTCATTGTCACACGAATCAAACAATCAACCATCTCTTGAATGTTGTTTTTTTTGAGAAATATTTGTGCAGACAACGATATATTGCAGTTGAACTCTGAAATTCTGTATGATGTGCTACAATGATTTTTTTGACGCTTTTTTTTTTATGCATGCCTGTCGCATAGACATGCTAAAAAATTTCTTCGAGGATGTTAATCTTATGTATATTTTTTGAGGATGTTAATCTTATGTATATCTTTCAGATGGTTTATGTCTTATCAGTTTACAACAAGAAAGACAAATATAACCGTGTCACGGTGCGTGATCTCTCTCTCTCCTCTCTGTTCTTGCTCCATACAATTTCCTTCACATCTTGAATGGGTATGCACAAGTTTTTAAACTCACTATTCGTTCTTGTCATATCTCAACATAATCTCATTTTTGAATTACGTTAGCCTCTCCTGATAGTTATGTCGTATTAGTCTAACCATTGCTGATAAAGCCAATGCAGATGGATACTGAAGGCTCTTTTCTAATTTTGTTCAATTTGCAATGCAAAATATATACTGTCAGATTAAATAGCTGTCAGTGATCAGATCCGAAAGCCATCGCTAAGCATACATCACCTTTATTTGATTATTATTAGGGTAAGACAATGCAATTTGGTACAAATCTCAGGCAAGCTCGCATGACATTCACCTGATTATCATCGAGGATAAAAATATAGAACATGCTCTACTTTTCCCTACTCCGCAAAAAAAAAAAGATTGAAATTCTTTTAAAAAATATAAACTTGGCCCAAAATTAAACTGTTGAAGGTCTCCAGCATGAGTATGGAGAAAAACGGCAGCCAGAGTGGGTGGCTTGCAGAAGACAACGACACTTGGTGCTATTGGCTTTTGGGGGGTGGGGTGGGGTGGGTTGTGTACTTGTCTGTTTCTTTTATCAGTGAGCAAAAGATTTTCAGTATCATTAATTGCCGAGCACTAAGATGGACTAGATAGTTCTAGGCATGACAAAATGGCTATTTCAAAAATTACAATGTCTCCCTGTTCTATGTGCTACTAATGAACATTTTCTCCACATCATATACATCAGTAAAGTTACACTGGATTGCTAGATTACATAAATTTGATGATGCCTTCCCTTCAAACATCGCTGGGTCTCTCTTTCCAGATGGACCAAAGGAATGGTTCTCCAGAATTTCCTCAACTCTTTGTTCCTTATATAAAATATCCAGTTGTTTAGTAACTCTTCAATTGTAGATGGCATAACCCATTTTATCCTAAACACGAATATAAAAACTTCCAAATCTTCCTAGTAACTGGGCAATGCAAAATAAAATCTCTGCCATCTTCCTCCGAAATTTTCAAGTTTCACTGCGTTAAACAGCTATCGTGGGCTAAAACCCAACAGAAATAACCAACCTTTTCTTTTGAAATGTTGAATGTTGTTGATGTCCAAAACCAGCATTAAGTGCTGTGATTACATAAAAGAGGTAGCAAGTAAAGAAAAGAAACCCTGGCTATCTAAACAAAAGATTTTAAGAACTGTAAAAGGGTTTCACAAGCAGCTATCTATTCCAATTTACACCAAGAAGCTCTCAACAAAAGAACAGTTTGAGTTCTTTTGTCCTTCAAAACATTCTCTCTTTTAAGATGCTCCACCAGATGGCTGCAAATGTTGTATACCAAGCTTTCTTTAGGTGTTTGTATAGGCCTTTTCTGATCCAACAAGAGAGTAGGTCTGCTGAAGTTGGCATGGCCCATTACTACCCAAAAATTTCTGAAAGTTCGCATAACCGAGAGGAGACAGAACAGTGTTAGAATAAATGATTGCAGGTTTCTGCATCAATTTCACACATGTAGAATCTGTTGAATACTTGTAGGCCTCTCTTTTGAGTTAAAACAGCTTTCCTAACTACCAGCCATCCAAAACACATTAGAAGAGCTGAATAATTTGGAGTATCTCAATCTTAGGGGAGTGTGTGACCGATCTAGGAATCATGCCAGAATTTGATCTTCTTGCCATTGCCTATTTTGGCTGACACTTCACTGGAGAAAATTTCTGTCCTATGAATTTCCTGACTCCAGCCCATAAGTGCAATTTAGTTATTCCATGATCTTATTTACCATACTTCAACTGGATAACCCATTTTGAAAGTACTGACTCCTATGTATTAGTCAGTGTTATTCTGATCCGTTGTACTATTTGCTCATGGAAAATGCCCGGAACTCCTTGATCTTTGGCAGGACTTATATAGGCGATAGATTGCATAAGATGTATTTGGAGGCACATTGTGCATAATGAATGTGTGGATGGAAAACTGGAAGTTTCATTAACATGATGAAATTATATTTGATCAGTATTAACCAAAATTGAACTTTCTCATAAAATGGGAGAGCATGGTGGAACTCTCCTATAATGTTTCGCACATATACAGTTTAGACGTTGGATAGAAACTAAACTGCGATTTTATCACAATTCCAAACTAGCTTCGCCAAGTAAAAATCTTTTGACATAAATTCAAATCCCTCTTTGGTGATGAGAGCCAGGTTGCTGCTTCTGGTGATTAGGGCACACGATTACATTCTAGATCTGTACTTTTATGAAAATATTTTAGCATTGAAGACTTCATTGCTGTTGAGTGACAAACTGTGATGGATTGTGCTGCATTATGGTTTCTCTTTTGCTCCTTGGATCTGGATCATGTTTCATTGGCCACCAAACTTCTGCTTTACGCGAAATCTTTATTCAAGATCTTTTTTGTCAGCAAATGAATTTTGATTAACAAATTTAGCAGTAGGAGATAGAGCTGTGAGGGTGCAGTAGGTTATCCAGATCAGTCCCTATATATTTTCCCCCCAATCCCCACCCCCCACCCTTTTTTTAAATAATAATAATAATCAGTCGGTATATATTCTTGTACAGATGCTAAAAGATCCATCCAAAAATCTGTGGCATATACATCCTTGAGATTGCACCTCATGGCAGTTGATACACTTGTACTTGAGCTTAGATACAAATTTCAGCCTTTCATTCAAAGCATCTGTTGTTTCTTTCTGTCCACAGTACCCACAGAGCATCGAGTGGTATGATGCTCCAGATCTTATTTTCCTCTTTGACCAATTTCATTGTATTCGAACATAACAGAAGATCTTTACGACTTTGGCATTGTCCAATGTAGTCCAAAAATGTTTAAGAATAGCCTTCACAGTTCTAATGCTACTAGTCAGCGAACTAGGAAATCAATATTTCGTTAGCTTCTCCACACAGGTAGCATCTGTTGCAAAGTGTTAAACCACTTTGCTGATCATACTGGGTTAAACATGCATTGGGAGAAGCCATCCAATTAAAGCATGCTATTTTAATTGGGGTATTGTCCTCCTGTCTGTTGCCAGTAGTTCTGATGTAGGAGATCAAAGTGCCACGGCAAACCTAGACTGTGAACTTTCTACCTCTCTAATACCCTTTGATAAATATGTTTCGAAAGAATGGATCTTGGGCCTAACTCAACCTCAAAAGCTAGCTCATGAGGTTACGATTGCCCAAGTTCATATAAGGAGACCCAGTACCTATCCTTTTTCGATGTGGGACTCTTAACAGTGCTTCTATCTCTCTGGTGAGCAGTCCACTTGACCAGTCAGGTTGCCTGAAGGTTGAGTTGCTCAACCTCTAGGCTCTAGCTTGTTAAGGTCAGTCAAACTGTTTTATTTCTCAGTCAAAACACTGCCTTCTGAAACTGAGAGCCTAACCATCACTGGGGTGCAAACTGTTTTTTGTTTTTGAGAATTGGTAATTGTATTAATAAAAAACATCAAGAAAGTGCAATCAAAAGTATTTACAGAACAAAAGCCCTTCTCTTCTTAGACGGATCCTATCAGGTCTATCAGTTTCTCTTTTTACACTAGTTCATTTTGATCTTCTGAATAGAGCTTTCTTTATCGTCAAAGCACCTCATATTTCTTTCCCTCCAAATAGACCGCCAAATACAGGAAGGTCTGGATATTGAAGAAAATTTATTCATACTAATCATTATCTTGTTCCAGATGGCAGCTTTCAACATTCAGGAGGCACTTATTTGGAAAGAAAAAATTGAATCAATCATTGATCAGGTTGTTTTCTCTTTTGCATTAAAGCTGCCCCTTGACGTTTCCTCCTAAGATATACAGTTCTTCCACCTCTTCTTGTCTCAATATACTTGGAAGTAGTAATATGTCTTCAGTTTGCAGCATCAGGAGTCGCAAGGAACTAATGGCAATAAGTACATTTCATTTGAGTATAAATCTGATATGGACAACGGGAGGAATGCTTCCTCATCAGATCGTGAAAGTCAGTAAGTATTCTGCTTTTACCTTCTGCGGGTTATGGAGGTGCTGGTATATTGTGTTCTATTTCTGTTACTTTTCTCTTTTGAAGTTAATTTAGCACTTGACTAGTTGCTGCATCAGTAAGTTTGGGTTTTAAATCTAGCTGTCAAAAAATATGTGCAGACAAAAGAGTGAGTTTGCCAAATACTTCTTATTGGGTTCAATATTTGCTGATATTTGTTCATTGAAGAGATCAAGTCCACTATTAAATAGATTGGCCAAAATCAGAAAGCAAAGCTAAATTTACCAAGATCTATCTTTTTATTATCCTTGGGCCTCTTGCCTTTCTTTGGTAGCCTGGACAGGGTTGTGGCCTTGGCTTCTTATACTTTATCAATACAATTGCTCCATTTTGTTTTGGTGTCGTTATTAGTTGTATTGATAAGGTCTATGAGAACAATTAACCAACTTCTTGAGGAAAAACCTAGTTAACAAGTGATGCATGTCCACCTTAATCCAAGACATTGAGGTCCTTAAAATGGACCGGATCTGGCTGCCCTCAATCCCAAGCTTAGTGACTTTAATTGGCATTTTACCTTTAGGTTTGATCTACTTTCATGAGTTTTTAGAGGTGTTTTAAGGCTTTTAAAAATGCGAAAACGTATATCCTGTAGTGCATTCATGTTTCAAGTATCTTATTTTTGAAAGCTAAATCACCTTCTGGTTTTGCTTCAGAAATTGGTCTAAATTGACCCTCGATGAATGATAGAAGGCCTTCAGTTTTGGAGGACCAAGCAACTAATTATGCTTACAATGCTTGTGTAACACACGATAGTAATTTGGAATATTATAGTTCCATCCTCGATTGTGCCTTTTGCACACACAGCCGCACATGACACATCTTATAAAATTTATGTAGCAATGTAGCACATATATTTTAGTCCAAGTACTTATCTTTCAACTGTTCCAGCCATTACAAATGTAATGCTTGCCCAATTTTATAGGTTTAGTGCTGCTGAGGATGAAGAGGATTCTCATCCAAATTTGCTACGAAGAACAACCATTGGAAGAGGTTGTTATTTGTCTCTTGTCTTTGTCTTGTTTTGCTGTCTACATGTTTGCTCAACAATCCATTTTGCATCTTTAATGGACAGGTCCTCCCGAGTCTGTATTTGACTGGACCAAGGAAATAGATTCTGATTTGGCAAACCAGAATGGGAGTAACCAGGCATTCTCCAGAAAGTACTGGCGTTTACTTCAATGCCAAAATGGTCTGTTTAATGTTTTCTTCCGTTTTCTCTTCCTGTAAGCATGAGTTATCTGGCCATGATTTGAATTTGTGTTCTTTTATATTGACTTTCGTGTTTTTCAGTATGGTTAAGCTTTACAACATATAAAATGGTATCTTCATAGACCATTTGACAATTTTCCTCCACTAATCTGTGAATGCAGGCCTTCGCATTTTTGAGGAGCTTCTGGATGGCGATTTACTAGTATGAGTTCATCTTTGCGTTCTATGCTGGCTCAAGCATTCCTAATTTGCAGAAGTATGGTTTTACAGGGTATTTTCATATAGTCCTCTTTCTCTGTGTAGCCAAAAAGCTGTAGTAGAGCAATGAAGGCTGTTGGGGTTGTGGAGGCTAGTTGTGAAGATATATTTGAGCTTGTTATGAGCATGGATGCAACACGTTTTGAGTAAGTAATGTGAACTGTCTAATTATTCATTGCTGTCTTCATATTTACTTTTGTTCCAAAGTGCTTTTGTTGTTCATAGATAGGTTTATTTCAGGAAATTATCATTAAACTGTTTTGTTACGAGCTCTCAATTACCAGTAATTCATGATGGCTTAATTTTGTCTTGTATTTTTACCAATTTCAATTAATTTGTGCATTTTGGTATCCAGAAGTTGCTGGTCCTCGATGTGTAGCTAGTCTAAGCAAGACCCTTTTGGCTTTTGTTGGTTACACTAGAGCTTACTAGGGACTAACTCTCAGCGTTCCATTTAGGTGATTGTAGAAACGGTATAGGGTAATAGCATTCATAGATTGCGTGATACCTCCCAAGTTATTGAGAATTAAATAGTGTTTAGAAGAACTTCGGAAAAAAATTAACTACAAACTTGTAATTAATAAGGATTATCCTTGGTATATCTTTATGCGGTTAAAGGATCCTTTCCATATTTAAGTTGAAATTGGTAGAGGGGCAGGCCCGTTGTCCACCTTGTTTCGAACCTTGCGCCACTTGCCTTCGTGGTTTCTTGGTTATGTCAAGCACTTCTTTCAGATGCTTATTGTGAAATATGAAGCATTCTTTTGATTTTTCTCAATTTGGGGAACTAAGTCTCTAGACAAGGTGACTATATGCAGCCATTAAAAAAGCATAACATCTCTGTTAACTTAATGGTAAAGTCATTATCATTACATGGTTTGGTGTTCAGGCTCTAACTGCTGGTCTAACAGGTGGGACTGCAGCTTCCAGTATGGTAGTTTAGTTGAGGAGGTAGATGGACACACAGCAATACTCTATCACAGACTTCAACTTGACTGGTTCCCTACGTAAGATTAAAGACTTCTCTGTTGTTATGGGTGCCTATCTACGTTGTGTTTCTCATTTGACTGCTGCGTTAGTTGGGTTAAATTAGCTCCAGCAACAACATGAGTTGAATGGATCTCCTAATACACTGGTTCTAAATCACCATCAGAGTTCATGCATCTCCTAGTTTTTTTTGTTTTTTCTCTTACGAATGTAGTTAAAATTAGATTCTTTCAATCAGTCCCCCCCCCCCACCCCCCCCCCCCACACACACACAACACACTCACAAAAAGAAAGATAAATGTCGTTGCAAAATTTCAGTCCAATCAATCAAGTACGCCCCCATCCAAACTACTTGTAATCGGCTGTATGAATCCCTGTAACCTTCCGCTCTATGCTGGCCCAAACTTTTTCGAACGATTGTTGTTATTTAGATTGACATTAACTGTGTTTGCAGGTTGGTATGGCCTCGTGATCTTTGTTATGTACGTTATTGGCGTCGAAATGATGATGGAAGTTATGGTAAGTATACCTAAAGGTTCTTATTCTTCTCCATTTATCTTTCATTCCAGATTATTTATGACTATACTTCATCTGTTATCATTATTCTGCAGTTGTGTTATTTCGTTCCAGGGAGCATGAGAATTGTGGTCTGCAACCTGGATTTGTTCGAGCTCATGTTGAGAGTAACCTCTATTTCTTCCACTCATTTAGTTTGTTGCACTGAATGCATATGAAAAACCATTGGATTGATGATTCTCTATACATCCAACATAAATATTCTGAAGGTTTTCTTTCATATTCTAACCAATTATCACCACTTACAGGTGGTGGATTCAATATTTCCCCACTCAAACCTCTTAATGGGAGGCCCAGAACACAAGTGCAGCATCTTATGCAGATCGATTTAAAAGGATGGGGTGTGGGCTATGTCTCGTCATTCCAGCAGCATTGTCTGTTCCAGATCTTAAATAGTGTGGCAGGTTAGCTTTTCATACTCTGCCGAACTAACATAGTTGAGAAACTTCAAGTTTGTTATGGCATACTTGGTCATTTGCATTAAATTTGTTAAAGCATCATCTATTTATGATATATAGTGGTTGGTGTTGGAAAGTAACTAGTGCTTGTAAGCAATTTCAGGAAGTTCCAACCTTCTTCCGCCTTCACTTATTGTGGCATATAAGATGGTGAAATTGACAGTTGTTTGGTCAACGGTAAAGCAAGAAGGGAAAAGTAACCAAGTTAATGATTCTTTTCCCTTTTGTTTTTAATCACATAAATTTTCAAAAAAATAGTAGTACAACCAATATGGATGGTCTTCTAGAAGTAACAAAGTTTATTTGTTGTGTGCATGGAAAGGGATAATGAAGGGGGTTTGGGAGAATTCTCTAAATAAATCGAATTCCTAGTTGGGAATGGAATTTACATATATCTTTGTCTGGTTATTTTGTGGGAGTTAAACCCTTGAGTCAAAAGGGTTCAGGTTGAGCAGAAGCAAGACAGAGTATTTGGAATGCAAGTTTAATGACGTAAGGCTGGAGGATGAGGTGGTAGTGAAGCTGGAATCACAGGTGGTATGTAAGAGGGATAGTTTCAAGTATCTCGGGTCCGTGATCCAGGGTAACGGTGAGATTGATGAGGATGTCTCGCACCGAATTGGGGCGGGATGGATGAAGTGGAAGCTCGCGTCGGGGGTGTTATGTGATAGGAAGGTGCCGCCCAAGCTTAAAGGCAAATTCTACAGGGTGGTAGTCCGTCCGGCCATGTTGTATGGAGCGGAATGTTGGCCAGTAAAGAATTCCCACATCCAAAAAATGAAGGTGGCAGAGATGCGGATGCTGCGTTGGATGTGTGGGCTGACTAGAGGGGATAGAGTTCGGAATGAGACTATCAGGGAGAAGGTTGGTGTGACTCCAGTGGAATGCATGATGCGGGAAGTCCGATTGAGCTGGTTCGGACACGTGAAGAGGAGGGGCATGGATGCACCGGTTCGTAGGTGCGAGAGGCTAGCGTTGGACGGTTTTAGGTGGGGTAGGGTAGGCCGAAGAAGTACTGGGGTGAGGTGATTAGGCGGGACATGGAGCAGTTACAGTTTACCGAGGACATGACCCTAGATAGGAAGGACTGGAGGATGGGAATTAGGGTAGAGGACTAGGGCCAGTTTGGGTCGCTACGGTAGGGAATTACTTGCTGGGGGTAGTAGCCTGGTATGCTTCCGTGTTCCTTGTTTTAGAACGAATCTGGGTGCTTTCCTCTGTTTTCTTTCTGTTTTCTGTTTTCCTTTTCTTTTACTTATGACTGCCGCATTTATGCCGTATTTATGTTATGCATGTTATGTTATGTAATCTTGTAATCTGTTCGGTGCTCTACTTTGTATTGTGTGGTATCGTGTGTCTTGAGTCGGGGGTCTATCGGAAACAGCCTTTCTACCTCTTTAGAGGTAGAGGTATGGACTGCGTACATCTTACCCCCCCCAGACCCCACCAGGTTCCCACTGGGTTTGTTGTTGTTGTTGTTGTTGTAACATTAAAGGTGATGTTTCCAGTTTCCACAGTTGTACTCTACAGCAAGCCACGAGAAAGCGAGGTTGGCATACTTGTGAAGGAGTACAGGTGGAATATCTTCGGATATGTTATTGTGGATTGGGAATAGATGATATGGAGAAGCTCCGCTTGTAATATGGAGAAGCAATCTTGGGGAGGGGAAGGGTCCACATCCGGGAGGACCCTTTCGTTCTAACTACAAATAATTGGTGAATAGGAACTCATAAACAATTTATGGAGAACCATTTGGAAAATGAACACAGCCTAAGAAAGTGATCTTATTAACTGGTAGGCATGTTTGGTGGCCATTCTTGCACCTAGTATTTTAAGGAAGAAGAGGAATAAATTGATCATTTGGTGTTGTATGTTAAGATGGGTGTTTTTTTTCTTCTTTTGGGAGGTGGGTGGGTGGGGGGGACGACAAGGATCACCTACATTGAGTGGAAATGTCTGAGAAAGGCCTTTGGAGGAGAAGTGATATTGGAAAGAGAGAAAGAAACGTGAAAGATTGTGCCGGCTTGTTTTGGATGATTTGGAGGAAGATGAACAAAAGATTTCTTAGAGGAATTAATTAGCCTTATGGAGGATCTGGAGACCTTTGACGTTTTGTTCATATCGTGTAAAGACAACAACAACAACAACAACAAACCCAGTGTATTCCCACCTAGTGGGGTCTGGGGGGGTAAGATGTACGCAGTCCATACCTCTACCTCTGAAGAAGTAGAAAGGCTGTTTCCGATAGACCCCCGGCTCAAGACAGTCTCCACACAAATATAAATATAAATATAAATATAAATATAAATATAAATATAAATATAAATATAAATATAAATATAAAGTAACGCATAGGTAGTAGGAAACATCGGGAAGCACTCAGATACCTAATAAAACATGGAACACCGAAATCATAACAAGAAGAAGAATAGGAATAGGAATAAAAATAAGAGTAGGAAGAATAACAGGAATAAACCCCACCAAAAAAAAATTCCCTACCCTTGTGCCCCCAAACTGGCCTAGTCTTCTGCCCTAATCCTCGCCCTCCAGACCTTTCTATCTAGGGTCATGTCCTCGGTGAGCTGTAACTGCTCCAAGTCCCGTCTAATCACCTCTCCCCAGTACTGCTTCGGCCGACCCCTACCCCGCCTAAAACCATCCAACGCTAGCCTCTCACACCTACGAACCGGGGCATCCATGTCCCTCCTCTTCACGTGTCCAAACCAACTCAATCGGACTTCCCGCAACTTGCACTCCACTGGAGCCACCCCAAGAGATATTCCTTTTTATATAGATCCTACCTTTGACGTTTTTTTTTTTTTTTTGACAATAACTGTGAACTATTACCATGCTGACAAATCAATTACACCTAAAGAGCATCCATTATCTTGACATCACTTGCCAAAATAATGGACCTCAAGAACACTAAAGTACAAACCAAATCAAATGAAGAACCACACTGTCTACCTTTCGCTGTTTCTCTAGACATTTCTACTCTCTCTTTGATTACATATTGAACCTGCTGTATAACAAAGTTTGTATTTACTTGTACTCCTTTGAAAATCTTGTAGTTCCTAGCCATCCGCACTTGATAAATAAGTGCTCCATAAGTTGCAGCCACCACCACCTTTTTAAACAGATGCCAATGCTTTTGCTTGATCATCTGCAACATCTCATGTACACTGCGAAGTGGCAGATGAATGTCTAACCATGCTTGTAGTGCCATCGAAACATCTTTGATCCATCCGCATCCAGAAAAGTGATGAGTGGCATTCTCCAGGTCATTGCAGTGACATAGCTCACACACCATGTTCTCCTGCACAATTCCTATTCTCTGCAGCCTGCTTTTGGTCAGTAATCCTTAGCAGCTAACCAAAGGATAAACCTGTGCTTGGGTAGAGCAACACTACACCAGATAAGTTCTACTATTTCCTGTTTAGGTTGAGTCCCTATAAGAGCCCAATAGCATGTAGATACAGAGTACATTCCATTTGCTTTCAAACAAAACCTCCCAGCATTGTACCAGCTCACCATCTTAAGTTTCAACTTATGCTAGGTTCTCCAATACCAGCTGCAGTCTGCTGGTGGTGAAGCACTCCAGCAGTTATCCACATTGCTCATAGAAACTCCATTCCAGACGTTTTGTTTATACCGTGTAAAGAGGTGTTCCTTCTTATAAAGATAGTTGGATAGAAATCTAGAAGCTTAATGCTGACATGAAGTTGTAAATTTCGGCATCATATTTTGGCTATTAATGAATTGATCTGATTTATTAAAAAAAGTGAAAAAGTAACTGTACTTTCTTGACTGATATTTTGATGAAAGCTTAATGTGTAACTTACATTTAAACTATCCTCCTTCAGGACTTCGTGAATACTTTTCTCAAACTGATGAAAGGACTGCTGCTCCAAGAATCCCAGTTATGGTTAATATGACATCTGCTTCAGTTTCTTCCAAGAAGAATCAAAAACTCCAGGACACTCCTCATCGTCGTACTCATTCTTTGGATCAAATACGAGCTGCAAATAAAAATGTGTCAATGATGGATGAGTATTCTGATGAGGAGGAAGATTTTCAAGGGGCTGATCAAGAGGTTTGGACTTTATATATATTCATAGTACTTTAGAAATCCCTTCATAAATACGTGCTGAGGACGTGACTTTGAATTTTTGCAGGCAATGCCACCTAGCCCTGAACATGAAATGAAGAAAACTGGTATGTGCTGTCCCATATGTACCGTGTTCGTAGTATTTACTAAATATTTGTATTGTCTGCGCAGGTTCTTTACTGACAATAGTTTTGTACTTGTGTAGCACTCGAAGAAGAACCTTTGGATCAAATTGATTTTTCCATCTTTTCGGGTAACCTTCGACGTGATGACCGTGATAATAGTCGTAACTGCTGGAGAATATCTGATGGAAATAACTTCAGAGTTCGTAGCAAGAACTTTTGTTATGATAAATCAAAGGTCCTTTAATTGTTTCTCATTTCCTTGATAATCTCTTTGGTTTTTAGATAATCTATGTTCTCATGCTCTTAAATCTTTTCGGAAAATGCGTGTAGATTCCTGCTGGTAAATCTCTGATGGATCTTGTTGCTGTTGACTGGTTTAAAGATACTAAACGGATGGACCATGTTGCTAGACGTCCTGGTTGTGCAGCACAAGTAAGTAATACATTATTTTAGTTTCAAGGGAATGTCTTACTCATTAGGGTATTTTGTGTTTATAACTGACTGGATAATCAGCAATAGAAAACATCAGATTTCAGTGAAGATGTTTTCCTCATTTTCATTTGAGCCAAATAGAAAATGCTGGAAGGAAGAAGTAATGTCATAATCACATGCACACACACGCACACCGTTTTCATTAAAAAAATTCAGGAAAATAGCTCATTCGGTGAAGGCTATGCAGAAATAAGAGACGCATTGAAAGAATGAGAAAAGAATAATATCATCTCTTGATTCGCTTTTGCATGACTGTGTTTTCTCGATGGAGAACACTTGCACTGTGTATACATATACATTGCTACTACTATCTAAAACTCTCCCTCAAGCCGGTGTATACAAGTCATAATTCCGTGGTTGTTACATATGTAACTAATGGTGGGACAAGTGAAGGATTAGTTGAATATATCTGCAAACTGATTTATGTGACTTCACAAAGTTGCTACAGTTTCTCCTATAAGTTCTTTTATCTGAATGGATTTAGTTCTTTCATGAACACCAAACTCGATGTAATATGAAGAGCAGCTGATTATCACACTATGATTCCATCTAGCTTACTTCTCCAAATTTCAATTCTTTGGGCAGTTGTTTGATCCATGTGGTTGCACTTAACTAGCAACCACATTTTTTCCTACTCGTCCAAGGCACCAAATTACCTCCAATTAGAATGCAATATAGAAAAGTAGTGTGTCTATTAATAACTACTAGGTTTGGGAGTAGTCTAGTGTTCCTGAACACACTTTCTCTCTCATAATAAAATCATTCTTATTTTGTTCTTCAAAGACATTGAAGGTTATCTTATGACCTTGTGTTCTCCCAACAAGTACTTTGTCAAATTAAATGATTCAAACTAGGATGAAGGTTGTGTGTCGTGAAGCTTCACAACTAGGAAAGGAGAATATTACATTGAGATAAAGGGAGAATAAGGAAGATTAACTTTTGAGACATGGAAATGAAGTTGTTACTATTTTGAGATACCCAAAAGCATTGTCTCTTTTTTTAGACAGGTAACATAGCTGCCTTTGTACTTTACTCTTCAAAAAATATTGATGAAGTTCAACAGGCCTCTTTTTATTCTTCTTAGTCAACAACAACAACAACAACAAACCCAGTGTATTCCCACATAGTGAGGTCTGGGGAGGGTAAGATGTACGCAGTCCATACCTCTACCTCTAAAGAAGTAGAAAGGTTGTTTCCGATAGACCCCCGGCTCGAGACACTTTATTCTTCTCAGTCGCTTTAATAAATTAGAAATAGTGGCTTACATCTTTTTATCAATTTTGTTTCACTTTTAAGCAATAATTTTGGTCAGATTTGTTGTGCTGATCATTATAATCCCAACAATGAACTTCAAAAATCAGAAGTCCATATTGCCATAGGATAGAATTCAAGCCCCTGTGATGGACTGTTAATTTTCACAGGTTTCTGGTAATTGGCCTATGTTGGGGTAGGGATCTAGAAGACCTGCATGGTTTGCTGGGTTATGGTTTCTTTACCAAGGGCAGACATATTCCTAAGCAAAGTGTGATCCTGCTTAAGTCTCCAATCATGTGCTTTGTCTTCGTACATGCTAGCAATTTTAGCTGTAGCACTTAAGCCTATTTGTAGTCAGTAGATCAAGTGTCATATCTTAATTTGTCTTTGTGCATTTATTTCCAGGTTGCTTCGGAAAAAGGGCTGTTTTCTTTGGTTGTAAATGTTCAAGTAAGTTATTCCACTGCTACTTTCTGTTTTGAGTTAAACTTGCAAGTGCCTGGGGATGAAATAAGTAAATATTTGTCTTCTGAAAGGTTCCTGGATCAACACACTACAGCATGGTTTTCTATTTTGTCATGAAAGAGTTAACATCTGGTTCTCTTTTGCAACGGTTTGTTGATGGGGATGATGAGTTCCGTAATAGTAGAATGAAGCTCATCCCATCTGTGCCGAAGGTACCTTTATTTCTATTGACTTTCTGAATAACTTCCGGTAGTAGATGTTCATTGATGATGTTTCTGATACTACGGCGAATACAACCATACAGATGCTTTTAACTAGTTATGATTTTATACGATCCTGGGACAAATTTGGTGGTTTGACTTTAAACACATCTCTTCAGAAAAAATCTTTTATCAGTAATAGAAGCAAGTACATGTCTTGTGTTTAAAAAACTCATAACTTGGCCGAAGAGCTGGTCAGCTGAGATAGATAATTGTACTCAGGTTCATGCGATGATTTATGGGTAAAGGATGACAACAGAACAGCATAAATCAACTTATTTTTTTTGAGAATGAATAAGTGAAATAACTCGAAGAGCTAATGAGTAAAGATGTAACACAGATTTTACTTGAGAGATCAGGGACACTATCTCGTAATGAAACATATTTGACTCTTCTTTCAAGAAGATGTTCTCTGTTGAGATTCTTGTGCATTTCTTTTCATCAGAAAGTTTATTGGCTCTCTGCATTGAAATTTCTGCTTCTATTCCCGAATTTGAAGTTGCCAGTGCTTGACCAATCTCTGCAAATAAAAGTAGTTTGATGCCATAACAAGTTTCCTTTTACAACATGCATATGATCATCAAATGCATGTTAAACAGATAGATATACATGCTGAAACATGTTGGCTATCTTTTAGAGATTTTTTTGTGTTCTCCACTTCCCTCCTATATCTTTATGACAATGTGTGTGTGTTTAGAATTGACCTCTGTCATGCACATGAAGGGCTCATGGATTGTGCGTCAGAGTGTTGGAAGTACCCCTTGTTTACTGGGGAAGGCTGTTGACTGCAACTACATCCGCGGTCCCAAGTATTTGGAGGTAAAGAATTCGTTCCCCTTTCTTTCTGTTATTTTAACATATAGAAAAACATTTTACCATACCTATATCATCAGGTTAAAAAAAAAAGTTAGGCTTGAATTTGATGATGTGTTATTTATGTTCTGTAGATTGATGTTGATATTGGCTCTTCCACTGTGGCAAATGGAGTTTTGGGACTTGTGATCGGTGTAATTACGAGCCTAGTAGTTGACATGGCTTTTCTTGTACAGGTATGTGAATAGACCTTCACCTGCAAGATTTCATTTACTTGGTGATAAATTGATCCGGCAGTTTGCTAAACTCTGACAATGTACATTCGGTCCACCTAAGTAAATCTCCAGTAATACTATACGGCATCTTGAACTTAAGTATATGTAGTACATAAAGTAGATAACAATGCCAAATAAACTATCAAAAGGAAGCATTTGCACTACTTAGAAGGAAATAACAAAGGCAATCTTTTATCTGCTTAGTAATGAATATTGTTTAAAAGAGATATCCCAGTGTATTCTTTTAGTTTGGCCATTGTATTTATCGTATATGTTCATGATTCTTTTCTTACGAGCATTCATTTCTCTAATTTAAATTTTCCTTACTAGTAGTACAATTCACATCCCAACCAACCCCATGCATCCCCGTTCCCTAATGACAGAAAGAAGCTGAAATAATTGGGATTGATGTATATGACATTTTCTCCGAGGTCAAGCAAATGTGTAATTCATCTTTTCGCTAAAACTTCCTTACTTGTTGTAATCCTCTCTGTGAGGTTGTGTCTATTATATATGCTGAATCTGATGATCTAATTCGCTAATTTATGTTAGGGAAACACCCCGGATGAATTGCCTGAGCAACTAATAGGCGCTGTACGTGCATCTCATATAGAACTCTCATCTGCCATTGTACCAAAGTTGGAGCCTGATACTTCGGAGTAGGTCAAATCACACCCATAGTTAACCCTCATCGGAGGTTGATTCTTGAAAGATATGTATACAATAGATGTAGTTCGTTATCTACTTTTCCATTCATCGCGCTCTTAAAATTCATTTCAGCTCAGAATGGAGCCGTGTCTGTATAGACGTTTGACTTAGATTCTTTTCTGAGCTCATTCAATTGTCAGTGAGAGCAATGAATACCGTTATTTCCGGTGCTGATACATAATAAATAGCGCGAAGTTGGATTTGATCGTCTGCTCTCCCATCGTTGTTTTTCTTTACGTAAATGAATTCTGTCTGTACAGATATGTGAATTATACCATCTTTTTGTCAATTTTCCAGTTGAATTGACATTGTCCTCTTGGTGATGGTTATCGTTATGTTTTTTTTTTTTTTTTTTTAAAATTTAATTTAATTTTTCAAATTTGTCAGGTACTTTTAGATTGCATATGATCTTTTTTGGCTGCAAGGGTGAATTTGTGAGGTGATGGATCAAGATAAGCAACAAGTGTTGAATATTTTGCCAACCCAGAAAAAATCCAAACCAAACCATCAAAATCTTCCCAAACTAGTGACAACTTTTTGAGGCTTTGATTTTATTGTACTATTTACTACAACAATTTCCAAAAAAAAAAAAAAAAAAAAAAAAAAGAAGAAGAAAAATCTTTCAATTTCATCCATTGAAATCCCAATCCACCCCAATTCATTCCCTTCCATACAAATTTCACCTCCCTTAAAACTTTTACACTCCTATTATTTTACTTTAATGAAAATTGTAATGTTTGGTCATAATGAATTTCAAATGTAATTTAAAATTGTATTTGAAAAAGTGAAAACAAGTGGACTTCAACTTCTCCGATAAAAAGTTAAAAAGAACTCCAATTTGTTTCATGGTCAAATACAACTTTAACTCTCAACTCTAAAATTTTTTAACTTTTCTGGTCAAACGCCTACTGAGTACTTATAATTCATATGAAGATATTCTAGAAGAGATACAATTCTATCATGATATTTGTCTTATTCTCGTTCAAGACGCGAATCAATCTACGGGTTTTACGTGGAGTAATAGTATCTACTTAGGGTCTCCATGCGTCAATATTTAGTTCCACATACATCTCCCTGTATGTGGGAGAAAGGTAATATGATCTTTTGGGTGTAAGCGTGAATTTGTGAGGTGATGGATCGAGATAAGCAACAAGTGTTGAATATTTCGCCAACCCAGAAAAAATCCAATCCAAACCATCAAAATCTTCCCAAACTATTGACAATTTTTTGAGGCTTTAATTTTATTGTACTATTTACTACAACAATTTAAAAAAAGGAAAAAAAAAAAAAGAAAGAAAAATCTTTCAATTTCATCCATTGAAATCCAATCCACCCAAATTTCACCTCCCTTAAAATTTTTACACCTTAATTTTTTATTTTTTTTTTACTAATGTATCCATTAAGTCATTAAGAAAAATAAAAAAAAAAAGAACACTAAAAATTATTGGTTCATAGAAAACCAAGATCTAACTGATCCAAAAATCTTCTGTCCTTTTCCTTCAAATTGTCGCCTAGTGTCACTCCACTCTTCGCCCATCACCACAAAATGTAAAAATTGATAATTTCTAAGAAAATTGTATATAAAATATTAATAATTACTTCTTTTGTGTAAAAATATTAAATAAAATAATAATTTTATATATTATCATTTAAAGACAAATTACATACATAGTCTCTTTAATCTATTGATATTTTTCATTTAGATCTTTCAGTTATACGCAGTATCTATTGAACACTTAGTGACATTCCATTAACAATTCCTTAGAAAATTAACGTGCTCGACATAAATAAAAGATTGAATGATAAATTAAAAAAAAATTTTATATTTTCTTTTATTAGAATTACCCCCTCCTCCCCAACTCCTTTCCCACTATCTTCTTCTTGGCCCCTCTTCACTTCAAAATCAAATCCACCATTAATGTTACCATAAATTTTCTCCCTTTATATCTTTCAAAAAAAAAAAAAAATTAAATTATCTAATCGAAGTTGAATCACTAGTCTTAATTTTTTTTTTACATTTTAATAATTCGTTTGAATACTTTCCTATTTTACATTTATTTTTTAAAAATATATTTACACCTGGTGCTATATTTTCTTCTTGTCCTTTTTCAAGCTGTCAACTTTTACCTAAATTTCATCATCAACGATAACATCTTTTCTTCCTTTTTCTCTCTTTGTTATCAATAACGAATGTTATCAAAATTTGAAACTATCACTAAATTAAATAGGTAAAACTCTATGATTAATTATCTTAACAAATTTACTCATGAGTTCTGCTCAATCATGTGCTGCGGTAAATTTTTTCATTAAAAAAATACCTACTTATATTGATGTTGCTTTAATTAATATTACTTGTGATTCTTTTTTCTTTTCTTTTGGAGATAACAGGTAAAATGAAGGAAGATGAGCTCCTCTAGAGGTGAATGAGAGATGGCTGTGAGGGTGTTACGGGCAATGAAGAAGAAAGTGCTAATAGGAGACAGATCGAACGAGAGAAAAAGATTTAAGAAAAATACCTCTTACGCGTCTAGAATGAGTGAACTGCATTTGCTATGCCATGTCATGAAATATGCTTAATAGACATATTTTATGCTCCTTTGCTTTTATTTGTCACTATTTTTCTAATTGAATTTTTGTTTTTACTTTTTTATTTTTGACATATCAAGAAAAAGATAAAATAGTTTTCTTTATTTTATCCTGATCCGAATATTAATTATTTATTCTCCACTATATTATTATAAACATAATTAATAGGGATTGTATAGTAAAATCATCACATCAATTATTTTTTTTAAAGAATGTGTCATATTAAAAGTGATAAGTAAAAAATTTAAAGATTCAATAGAAAGATGATCTAATTGACGTGCTAAGACAAAAAAAAAGAGAATAAATAACATAAATATCAACCTTTTGAAAGACACTCTCTTCCACTTTTTTAATTACTTTACTCTCTCTATTAGTATACATAACATAATCGACATATTCATAGCATTCTGTGTATATGTTGAAATTTTTGTAATATGTTTAGGAAATTGAGATTTTTTGTAATATTGATAAAATAAGTTGTACATTTTTGTAATTTTTAGAAAAAAATCAATAATTTCAGAAGGCTGTTTATGTCACCCCATTTGAATATACCAATTTCAACACTTGGAGAAATTACTATGATTAATAATAAGGGGTAAATTGGAACCGAGTAATAAAGCATTTTTGATTTGATTTTTTAAAACGTTTTTTTTTTGTCTTACATGATTTTTTAAATTGGACAAATAAAAATATTACATTTATTTTATTTTCTTAATCTATTATTATAGACAATTGGGGCACAAATGTTTCTTTTTTTTTTTCTTTTTTCTTAGATATGTATATCGGTAAAAAATAATAAGGATGTGAAATTTGTATGTAAGGTTATGAATGGGGGTGGATTGAATTTCAATGGATGAAATTGAAGGATTTTTTTTTTTTTTTTTTTTTTAAATTGTTGTAGTAAAATCAAAGCCTCAAAAATTTGGTAAGATTTTGATGATTTGAATTGGATTTTTTCTGAGTTGGCAAAATATTCAACACTTGTTGCTTATCTGTGTTCGATGGTCTTACCAAAAAGGTTTTTAAGATTTGTAAAGAGGAAAAAAAAAAAAAAAAAAAAAAAAAAAAACCAGAAAGGGATGAAAGATGAGAAAAAGGTGACAAAGCTTTAAGCTTTGTTTTTTTCACTATATATATATATATATTTATATATTTGCCCCTATAGTGAAAAAGCAAAGCTTAAAGGTTTGTCAAACTTTTTCTCATCTTTCATCCCTTTGTGGCAAGAGAGAGAGAGAGAGAGAGAAATGGAACGTGCTAGAAAATTGGCAAACAGGGGAATTCTGAATCGTTTGGTTTCAGAATCGAAACAGAGGCGTGGCAATGGAATTCCAGCATCTCTTTACAGGGGTTGTTCAAGGTATGTATCTTCATTGTCACCTTACTTCCATCAGGTTCATGCAGCAAAATCTTTCGTTAGATCAATAACTGTTGGCGCATTGAAGCCAAGCGACACTTTCCCACGCCGACATAACTCAGCCACACCTGAAGAACAAAGCAAAATGGCTGAGTTTTGTGGGTTCCAAAGCCTTGATGCACTCATTGATGCAACTGTGCCTCAATCGATTCGTATTCAATCCATGGAGTTTAATAAGTTTGATGATGGATTAACCGAATCACAAATGATTGACCATATGCAAAAATTAGCCTCAAAGAACAAGGTTTTTAAGTCCTATATTGGGATGGGATATTATAACACACATGTACCACCTGTTATATTGAGGAATCTATTGGAGAATCCTGCTTGGTACACTCAGTACACTCCTTATCAAGCTGAGATTTCACAGGGACGTCTTGAGTCCCTGCTGAATTATCAGACAATGATTACAGATCTTACTGGTTTGCCAATGTCCAATGCATCTTTACTAGATGAAGGGACCGCCGCAGCTGAGGCTATGGCCATGTGCAACAATATTCTCAAAGGGAAAAAAAAAACTTTCCTGATTGCAAGCAATTGTCACCCTCAGACTATTGATATTTGTAAGACTAGAGCTGAGGGATTTGATCTTAAGGTAGTCAAAGTACATCTTAAGGACATTGATTACAAGTCTGGTGATGTTTGTGGGGTACTAGTTCAGTATCCAGGGACGGAAGGTGAGATCTTGGATTATGGAGACTTCATTAAGAATGCACATGCTCATGGAGTGAAGGTTGTTATGGCATCTGATCTTTTGGCCTTGACAATGTTGAAACCTCCTGGTGAACTTGGAGCAGATATTGTTGTTGGTTCTGCTCAGAGGTTTGGAGTGCCTATGGGTTATGGAGGTCCTCATGCAGCTTTCTTGGCAACTTCCCAAGAATACAAGAGAATGATGCCTGGAAGAATTATTGGTGTCAGTGTTGATTCTACAGGAAAACCTGCTCTTCGTATGGCGATGCAGACCAGGGAACAACACATCCGCAGGGACAAGGCTACAAGTAACATTTGCACAGCACAGGTACTCAGTAGTTGAACTACTGACATCTATGCTATACCTATATTTATGTTTCCTAGACTAGATTCTATATTACAGAACGTTCTTATACTGTAGTAGTAAATATTTTAGCTGGTTTGAAAAATGTTTCTTTCTGCTTGTATACAATGTTTTGTCTGTACATGAGCAGTGAGAGTAAAAACAAATTAAAATCTCGTTTTCTTGCAATCTTTATCCAACTTTCATATGTGCATCAGAAGGCGCTAATGCATGACGCTGTGCAATTTATTTCCTTTTATTGGTTTATGATATTGTCCTTTTATTATGCAGGCTTTGCTTGCCAACATGGCTGCCATGTATGCTGTCTATCATGGACCTGAGGGGCTAAAAACCATTGCCCAACGTGTTCATGGTCTTGCTGGAACATTTTCTGCTGGTCTCAAAAAGCTTGGAACAGTAGAAGTTCAGGATCTTCCATTCTTTGACACTGTAAAGGTTAAGTGTTCTGATGCAAAAGCAATTGCTGATGTTGCTTACAAGCATGACATTAACTTGCGGATTGTGGACAACAATACTGTAAGTCTAAGCCAGTTTTTCTTTTTTTGATTTTAAACTTATCAGTACTTGAATTGATGTTTTGATTAAGTGAACCCCCGCTTTTTTTTCAGATAACTGTATCTTTTGATGAAACTACTACCTTGGAAGATGTGGATAATCTGTTTAACGTTTTTGCCTTGGGAAAGCCAGTAAGTATGATTACTCCCCTATCCATGCTGCTGGTAGCAACTCAATGTATACATAGTGTGTTCTTATCTTTGATGCTGTTAATAGGTCACGTTCACTGCTCAATCAATTGCACAAGAGGTCGAAAATCTGATTCCTTCTGGACTTACAAGGGAGACTCCATATTTGACTCACCAAATATTCAACTCGTAAGGCCTCCTTCAATGGTTTTATCCATCTTCATCCTGTAAGGTTAGTGCTAGTTTAATTGTTACTCTGATGATTCAGGTACCATACGGAGCATGAGTTACTGAGATACCTTCATAAGCTGCAATCGAAGGACCTCTCCTTGTGCCATAGCATGATTCCTTTGGGCTCCTGCACAATGAAATTGAATGCCACAACAGAGATGATGCCAGTGACATGGCCTAACTTCTCAAATATTCACCCTTTTGCACCCACTGAACAGGCAGCTGGCTATCAGGTTGTTACTGCTTAGAGGAATAGCTGCTTGCAAACTGCAGAAACAAAAGAACTAATCAAGAATGTTACATGCCTTCTTGCAGGAAATGTTCGACGATTTAGGTGACCTATTGTGTACAATTACAGGTTTTGATTCCTTCTCCTTGCAGCCTAATGCTGGTGCTGCTGGAGAATATGCTGGATTGATGGTTATTCGTGCATATCATATGGTACTCGTCGTAATCTAAATGAGTAGTTTGCTTGCGGATCTGATTTATGCTCTCTGAACTGAATTAAGATTGTATTTGTGAAATGTGTAAAGAGCTAAATAGGTGGGAAAATATTGCACATGCTTTCACTATTTTCAGCTATCAAATACCAATCCCTTGTACTAGTCCCTTATACCAAAAATAATTTTTTCCTTTTACTTGTCCATTTTAGCAAATCAAGAGAGATGTAATGTCTTCCTCCAATATTACCCTCATCATTAAGTAACTACATAAAGTTTAGCAGTTAAATTTAGATTTCCAAAGGATAGTTAATATGGGTAATTTAGTAAAACAAATCCTTTAATAAATGATTCCTTAAGGGGAGTGTCAAGTCAATAGAGAAGTAGTAAAAGGGAATGGAGGGAGAATTAGGGAAAATCACCTGATGAAACCCCATTCTCGGTGATGATCTTTACTTCAATCTAGTTACTACTTGACTTCTGTTATCCTTCATGGAGTTGTAGAAGGCTATAGAGTTTTAATCTTCCAAGAACGCTTGTTTTACCATAATTGGATGCTAATTGCCATGGGATTATAGTTTTTCCTTTTAATTATCAGATTCTTCTCCTTTGTTCATCCTTAACTGTGTAAAGCTTTGGCTAGTGTAATTGAATTTGAGTTTTGCTGCAGTCGAGGGGTGACCATCACCGCAATGTATGCATCATTCCTGTATCAGCACATGGAACAAATCCTGCAAGTGCTGCAATGTGTGGGATGAAAATTGTTGCTGTTGGGACAGATGCAAAAGGAAACATTAATATTGAAGAGTTGAGGAAGGCTGCTGAGGCAAATAAGGATAAACTTGCTGCTCTCATGGTAAATCACATGCTACTATTATCTGGCACCTTTCTATATTGGTTGTATTTACTTGAATCTTGATTAAATTTCAGGTTACCTATCCATCAACGCATGGAGTTTACGAGGAAGGAATTGATGACATATGTAAGATAATCCATGACAATGGTGGTCAGGTGTACATGGATGGAGCTAACATGAATGCACAGGTAATTACCTCATATCAACTCCTAACCTCTCATGCTGTAATTTTTCTTGCTCAGATTTACAGTTTATTTGTATAGTGTGTAAACTGGGATGCAGACATTTCATCATTTTAATTCTTGTAGATTTTACTTGTTTGAGTCTGTTTAGTGATAAGACCATTATATCTCTTTAAATTCTAGCTCAACAATTTTGAAGTTAGACCTTATATCTTGAAAGAAGGGGACATATTTGGATTAGGTAATGAACCTCTAATTTACCCTCCTATCCTTTTCTTCCTCTTTTTCCTTACTCCTGGGTGATTTGATAGTTGTCCCACATGATGCGTGAGATAGTACGATTTACTGCAGTTTGGTCTGCTCTGACTTTTGTGAAGTCTTATTGTGTCCAGTGCGGTCAAGTCTGGAGCTCTCTCTTTTCTGGATTGCTTACCTTGGTTTAAAGGTTTTATCAGGAGCTTGGCTGTGGTCAATAGAACTTTCTGAACAAAATGATAGCTTTTTTTTAAACTTATGTATAATACCTTTCTTCTATTTACTCTTCAATTACATCATCAAAATTTAGTTTTAGTTCAGCTACTAACTGTACCACTTTGTTGTTGGCCGTTTCTTGTTTATGAGGGGGAGTAGATGCCGGTGTTGTTCAGCCTTTTTCATTCATTGCTAATTTCTCTTTACAGGTCGGTTTGACAAGCCCTGGCTTTATTGGTGCTGATGTTTGTCATCTAAATCTCCATAAAACATTCTGCATTCCTCATGGTGGAGGAGGTCCTGGAATGGGTCCAATTGGAGTGAAGAAGCACTTGGCACCATATTTGCCATCACACCCTGTGGTATGTCCGTGATAATCACCAGTTCACTAGATAAAGCTCTCTAGGTCCTGTAGCCTTGTTCTTTGTTTAGATTTATGTTTCTTCAAAATAATATTGTTATTATCAAACTTGCAAACATTTCTCACTTCATCGGCCTGGGATTTTGTTGTGTCTATCTTGTTTGGTTTGCTTAATCATTGTAATCTCCTGAAGGTGCCAACTGGAGGGCTCCCAGCTCCCGACAAGAGTGAGCCACTTGGTGCAATTTCTGCTGCACCCTGGGGTTCTGCACTTATTTTGCCGATTTCATATACCTACATTGCGATGATGGGGTCTAAGGGACTTACAGATGCATCAAAGATAGCTATCCTGAATGCAAACTACATGGCTAAGCGTTTGGAGGTCTTCGTTCTTTTATGCTCATATTCTATTTGAGTTGAATTTTCTGCTTTCCAGACTCGCTATGCCTGTCTTTATTCATCATAGGGCGAAACAGTTTGTACTGCAGCAAGTGTTCAATTTGTGTATGCTTCGTAGCTGATCATATTTTGTGCTATTGATCAACAGAAGCACTACCCAGTTCTCTTCCGAGGTGTCAATGGAACATGTGCCCACGAGTTTATCATTGACCTGAGGGGCTTTAAGGTATTTTTTTTTTTTTTTTGTTGAATCATTTCCAATTCACTCCTCCCTTTTTTTACTGGCTGTTATACTGTACTGAATCTTCTGAAATCTTGACCTTTCAGAATACTGCTGGGATAGAACCTGAAGATGTTGCTAAACGTCTTATTGACTATGGATTTCATGGACCTACAATGTCTTGGCCGGTTCCTGGTACACTTATGATTGAACCCACTGAAAGTGAAAGCAAGGTATAATACAAGGATGCACATTGAATGATACAGGAAAAAGTTTCAGTATTACACACATTATAGCTTTTCATTTGGTGGTCCTGAAGTAGCTGTGTATTATGTAGGCAGAACTAGACAGGTTTTGTGATGCACTCATCTCCATCCGAAAAGAAATCGCTCAGATTGAGAAAGGGAATGTTGATATTAACAACAATGTTCTCAAGGTATATATGTGTTATTTTTTCTTGTAGATTATTTTAAATGAAATGTTTTTGTCTGGTTAGAACTTGCATAAATTAGGAGATATTAATTGAGACTTGTTGCAGGGGGCTCCTCATCCACCATCAATGCTCATGGCTGATGCATGGACAAAACCATATTCTCGGGAATATGCTGCGTACCCTGCTCCATGGCTAAGGAGTGCCAAATTCTGGCCAACTACAGGTCTTTACCATCTCTATTACAACTCCCATTTTAAACCTACGAACGTAACATTAGCTAAATTTGTGAAGTATTAGATATTTGTCCTATTCAGTGATACATTGAAATGTTGAGGTGTTCAGCAAACATATACTTTCGAGCACTTTGTGCTGGTCAATGGATTTTCTATACTTGCACATACTAGCAATCAGTACTGGATATTATGTCCTTAAATTTTAAACACCCAATCAACCTACATGCACAAAGTGTTTTCCTTTTTGTTATTGATTATAGAAAAAATTTCATTTTGAAGAGTCATTAGTTTTCATGTAATCATCCTGCATAATGATAGCTAATGGACTAATTATCAACTGAGGACATGCATGACACTTGCCCTTAACATGTCGTATTACAACAGAACTGCTCTAAAAAGCTATTTCTATCAAATCTTGTGTACTTGTAATAAAAATAATGTGTTCTACCGAGCACACGTTAGAAGAGAAAAAATGTACTCTTTCTCTCTCTCCCTCTTTGGTCCATAGGGTTCTCATCATGAATATAGTGTAACAGTTAGACCTAGGAAGAGTAAATTTGCAAGTTCATATGAAGAGATCCAATAAGATGATTGAAAAAAGCTCCAAGTATCTGCTGAAATCTACAGTTCTTACATTTATTGAACTATATTGCAATACTGATTTCCCTGTTCTTTGTAGTTGTGTTACTTTTCATTTTTTTCCTTGCTAAATTTAGTAAGAAATGCTACTCCTACTCTTTCCATCCCACTTGCTAAATTTAGTAAGAAATGCTACTCCTACTCCTTCCATCCCATTTTGACTGTCAGTTTAGGTTTTAGCTCAAAAAGTTGTTTAGGAATTAAAGAAGAATGCACGGCATTGAAGATAAAACAATCAATATATTTAAATAAGTGTAAATTAGTAAACGATACCTTTGTAGTATTTATTATGTTCTTCATGGGCGTGAAATTAGCCAAAACAACAATTAAAATGGGACAAATGATGGAGTCTTATATCTTGATCTTGATGACAATTTACTTGTGATTGTATTTCCAGGACGAGTGGACAATGTGTATGGAGATCGCAACCTCATCTGCACCCTTCTTCCAGTGTCAGAAATGGCAGAAGAAAAAGCTGCAAATGCTTAAGCCTTACTGTTGTTTCATTGCTTGTAAGATCCTTACAAAGCATGAAATCACCCTCCCACATCAATGATCTTGTTGTACATACAAGTTTCATATATATATATATATATATATATATATATATATATATATATATATATTTATATACTTGGTGGTAGCTGATGACTTTCATCTTCTTGCCGCCGCAGTTCTGATGAAAATCTGCTGTATTAACAGATCATTTTGATTATTGCAGCTCACTTGTTGTAATCATCAATTCCTCTCTTACTCCAATCTCTCTATTGGATACTTTCATGCAAACTGAACCAGCCTGAGCAAACCTAAGTTCGTGACAGTACATCACACACTCAACAAGTGATTTATAAAAGTGAAAGATCCTTTGTACAACTCATAGAACAAACTTTGTCCAAGGAAGAATCCATACCTAGCTATGTTATGTTGTAAACCTTTTGGGTGCGTACAAGTTAGATAAATCGAGGTGAGGGAGAATAACAAATTGTTTATTTTGATAACTAACTCATCGAAGATTGTTGAACTTGCCGGTTATTACACAAATTGAACTTCGATTCACTGGGAAACAAAGTTCAATCCACAAACTAATTGTCTTTCTTGCTTGCATGTGTTTTTTGGGATGCCCCTTACTTTTTTCTAGCAAGTTTATCTTTAATCTTGTCTCTTCCCTTAGCCCCACAAGGTGTGTGTAACCTACAATCCAATTCAATAGTTAACATTTCCCACTTTTGCACATGGTAAACTAGTACCACCATGTCAACAACACATTTGATTCATAGTAAATAGTCCCTGTGACCTGAGTGAGTATCAAGAGCGCGCTATACCTTTAGGGGTCCTTTGGTTTGAGGTGTTATAATATTTTCTATTGCATGTTTGGTTCGCAATATTCGAATAACTTATCCTGGGACTAATAAATAGTTCCGGGATAAGTTATCCACTCAATTGGTGGGATAACAATTCTACCATAATTTATCCTTGAGATAAATGTATGAAAGGACAAAAATAACCTCAAACTCTATTATTTTCATTTCTCTCTCTCTTACACACACACATATATATTCATAAATAAATTATATATATATGTAATAATAATTAACGTAAACTGGTAAACTGTATAATAATTATGTTTTGAACATATAGTATATTATGAACATAAATATATATTATGAATAACACATAATATATTCATAACATAATATATTCATAAATATATATAAATTATATATTCATAAATTATGTTTAATTAACGTATAATATATTCATTAATTATGAATATATATATACGTTAATTATGTTTAATTATATATAACATAATATATAACGCAATATATTCTCACAGACACATAAATTATGTTTAATTAACGTATAATATATTCATAAATAAATAAATTTTGAACAGTTTACCGTTAAAAATGGTTGTAAAATATATAAATTATGTTTATTTATATATTTTAATTTCTTTAAAAAATAATAAAATATATATATATATATATATATATATATATATATATATATATATATATATATATATGGAGGGTATTTTGGTTATCAATCAATTTATTCCTAGAAATTATACCATGCATATTACTTTGAATACAATAAATCAAACACTCAATAAAAAATAATCACAGCATAACTAATCCCAGTATAACTTATCTCATCATAACTTATCCCAACATAACTAATCCCGGTATAACTTGTTTTCAAACCAAACGATCCCTTAAGGTTTCATAGGAGCTTTTCATAGAAATTTAATTACATGCGTAAAGAGTTCACTACTAACATGGTGATCTCATTACTAGCATACGTGTCACGATCCAAAAATTAAGGGTCACGATGGTACTTGTCATCGCAAGCCTTTACGCTTATCATCCAAACTGATATGAAAAGAGAAAACCAACAACAAACACTAAGCTAAGACTTCTAGAATGAAATCGAACCACACGTATATAATAATAGCGGAAAAATACAAAACAAAGATATCATAAATCTTCCAAAATCCGATGAACCAACTACGTACATATCGAAGTCAAAATATACAATTGATAGCTCAAAAGGAACAAAATTTTTCTCTGAAATACAAAACAAGACATGAACTAAACAAGAGGAGATAGTAGATCAACTCTGAAAGCACAGACCGACCGCTACCTCAAGAATACTCCAAACACCAGCTGAATTAGCTACCGTGTGAGGTACTAAACTTAGATCTGCACCGAAAGGGCGCAGTAGGGATGAGTACAGTCCACTTGTACTCAGTAGTTATCATAGGCTGACTGAGTAAAGTAGAAACTAAAGCATATAAAATACACACTTTGAGCACGTCACCTGCACCAATTCATTCAAAAACACCTCAAACCTATGCCAAATCATCTAAAATTTCAGATTTGGGCTCCTCAATATAAAATGGATCTTTTGTAACATAATCACTCAAAACCAAACTTATTTACAAAAATTCAAATTGAAGCGTGAATGACAGAAAAAAATCGAAATAATGTTGAATTTTTTCAACAATTGCTTATGTAAACAAAATTTACGAGTTGCATTTTATATATTTCGAGTTGAATAAGGAGTATGAAACTTTTTTGAAAGAGTTTGGAGTTGAAAATCGGGTAAGAAGAAGATTTAATTTTGAAGGAAGAGTCTATTTATCCTATATAACCAATAAAAAGGCCATGAAATGTAAAGTAACTTTTGGGTTACGAAAATGAAATGTACATTTATAAAGTATATTTTTATGTAACTTTTCCCATTATGTATAGAAAGTGACAGATTTTCCCTAAATATCTCCGCCATAAATAATTCATGACGAGTACGATTCTTTAATTCTAATGATTTTGTAGAAAATTCACAAATTTATTTGTCGAGAACAATTTTTGACAAGCATATTTTCAACGATTTCGTGAAAAATATGCATATTTTTTATTATGATTTTGATGTGCATATTGGATATAATTAAGTTTTGTTTGGAGTAAAATTCACGCTTGACAAACAGATAAATTAGACTATGACATGTGGTAGAAATTGCAGATTTCTACCATGCAAGAGGGCCTCAAACTAGCTCTTCACCAAAACCTCAAAACCTTGGAGGTTTGTGTTGACTCCATGGAAATTATTATTATGCTACAAAATGGTAACTTGTTTTATGGCTCTCTTGTTTATGAATGTGGATCTCTACTAAGGACCCTGGGAAATCCTCTAGTCTATCATACATACCGGGAGCAGAATAGAGTAGCGGACCTATTGGCGAAGCAAGGCTCTAACCAAAACCTTTTTGATAGACTTCATGTCTATGCCACTCCACCAGCTAGTGTAAGAGTAGTTTTTTGGGAAGACTTTAAGGGGAAATCATTCTCCCAACTTGTATCTAGTAACGGAAACTCAACCCCTTCTTCTTATGTTCTTGTGCCCCTAGGTCTTGCTTTGTTATTTTATTTTAATGCAATTCTACTTTACCAAAAAAAAAATTGCAGATACTTGGGGTCTTTCCCTTAGCTGCATAACCTACATGACTTCTCCCTAGAAATAAATCACATGACAACTAGAGCATCACCACAATAGCCCTCGGGTAGATCAACAGTCAACTTTGAGTCTAGCATTGGCATGTCCATTAGTCTTGACCCTAACGCTAGAACTCAGATATGTGATACTAAGTAGCCTTTTTAGAACTAGCATGCAGTCCTTAACACATAAGCATATAGGAAATGGTTTTTTGACATATAAAACCCCTCTCTTAGAAGAATGAAAGGCATCGAGAACTTGCTCTGAAGATATATTAAGTTATTTTTGGCATAATACATATATAGACATTTTAACTTGACCTCAACTGACAACTAAACACTTCAATATTGAGTATGCACGTCTATCGACTTCAACTCCTCTTCACTATGTTTGTTGATTACCCTAACTTATTGTTGAGTTCAATGCATGTGTGTGAATGAAAAATGGAGGAAAAAATTATAGAGAAAAATAGAGTAACCAAAATGGAAAGTGTACTCTAATAAAGGAAAGTTCACTCATTCTCCCACATTGGTGGGAGAAGAGAACTTGTAAGTGTTTATAATGAGAAACACTAACTCTACATGGATAGTGAGGCAAGAACAAGGTAGTGCCTCACGTCGCCTTTGTCGCTTGCTCGGCTTTGGCTTCGAAAAATGATCAAATCAAATCTAAATTTTTAGAAAAAAATTATTTGAAACTTGTTTACGTAGAATTATTTTTCTCCAAGTGCGGATGCATTTCTGACTCCATGCAAATGCATACGCAACGCATCATGAGGGGATGCAATCCTTCGAGGGAAAAGACACACTGTTTTGCATTGTAGGTTGACCTGCGGGCACAGATCAAGCGCAGGTCCAGCACAGACTGGGCGCTGGGACATGACTTGCTACTGAATAGGTGCCTTTCTGTTGAACCAATGCATCCTTTTTGAAAGGACACATTTAAGTCTATAAATAACTGATATATTCCTCAGGTATTGGCATAATTTTTGACAGCAAACACTCTCTTCTTCTATACAAAAACTCTGTGTGATCATTGAGTTGTTGAGTGAGTTCGACGAATCTAACAATTTGAGGTACCACTATTGTTTGGATTGAAGGCCATTTTATCCTGGGAGGAAGATTCCATAACCTCGGGTATAGTGAGGGAAATTATTCCTTAAGGATATTCCGTGAAGTCGGGGGACTTGGCCTTATAAATTTCGTTTCATCTCTTTTCTGAAAAATAACATACTTCTTGGATAAATTATTTATAATCTTGTGTTGAAAGTGTTAAGGAACTTCATAAGTGTTATTGTCTTAGACTTGAACTTGGTTGAAGTTCTTGTTGCATTTATACAAATTCTTATACCCGAAACATTGAAAAAACAACAATCTTAAGGAATAATCTTTCGGAATCTGTATAGCTTATTTTCTAGAGATTAAAGCTTTAAGTTTTCTACTCAGTTTGAACTTAACTAGTGAATTGAAGACATAAAATATTCATCAAACGTTAAAGATCACTCGGTTGACTATTGTAAGTCATAAAAACTTCATCGTTAAATTAGAAACAAGAGGTGTTTAAAGTTACTACAACTTTTTAACAAGTATTTTGATATACTAAAGGTACTGTCTTATGGTGACCGAAAAATGATGACTAATAGTCAAATGCACGAAGTTGCAATGATTGTGGGGGAAACTAGTATTGCCACATCAAATCGCACGAACGCTCCGCTAGCAATGGCACTAGTGGAGAAACCCAAAAATTTTATAGGTATTGACTTCAAGAGGTGGCAGCAGAAAATGTTCTTCTACCTCACAGCTCTCTATCTTCAAAGGTTCACTTTTAAGGAAGCTCCGAAGGTTCCCAAAGGAACCTCTGAACAATAGCGGTTCATAATTATGAAGGCTTGGAAACACTCAGATTTCCTTTGCAAGAACTACATCTTGAATGGTCTCCAAGATGACTTTACAATGTTTATAGTGAAACAAAGACAGCGAAAGCGTTATGGGAAGCACTAGAACGGAAGTACAAGACGGAGGATGCAGGAACTAAAAAGTTCTTCGTTGCAAGATTCCTGGAGTATAAAATGGTAGACAACAAGTCTGTTGTTTCTCAAGTGCAGGAACTGCACGTGATCATCCACGATCTCCTTGCGGAAGGTATGCTTTTGACAAATACCTTTACTGAGCTATTTAAAAATGGTCTTAATATTCACATAACTTTTATTATAGGTTTGATCGTGAATTAGGTGTTTCAAGTAGTAGAAATAATAGAGAAGCTACCATCTTTGTGGAAAGACTTCAAGAACTATTTGAAACACAAACGTAAAAAGATGTCAGTCAAAGATCTGACTGTACAACTATGCATTAAAGAAGATAATAAGGCTGTGGAAAAAAGGTCAAGAGGAAATTCTGCAATGAATGGAGAAAACATTGTATAAGAAGACTAAAACAACTCTAAAAAGCGAAAGAAAGTTGGAAATGAAAGCAATCAACCCAAGAAGAAATTCAAGGGAAAGTGCTTCAAATGTGGCAAGATTGGCCATAAGTCTACGGATTATCGTGCCCTGAAAAAAGAGAAGAAGAAGGACCAAGCAAATTTGGCAGATTCTAATAAAGAAATGGATGATCTGTGTGCTATGCTTTCCGAATGCAACTTGGTAGAAAATTGTAATACCCGTGCCTTTTTCTTAGCTTGAAATCATCTCAAGGATGTTAGAAATTGCTTTAAAATATGAATCTATTTTTTTACGCATGGTATTTTTAATATTCTCACTTTCTATCACGTGGGATATTTAATAAGCTTTCCATCGATATAAGATTCATACAAATCCGATAATCGGGTCAGAAGTTACGACTATTTCAAGTTTCCGTTGTAAAACAGTGCCATATTAGTCAGTGGAGCACCGCGCCATAATAGGAAATGGAATTTGGCAAATTTCAGTAGGGGTTCACGATTTTGGCGCGTCGCACCAGGGCTCAAATTCAGAATTGTCCATTTTCTAGTGTCTCAGCGTTATTTCCCCTGTGTTGCGCCAAAGTTCTAGGTCATAAAGAAAGGAGCAACGCGATGGCTCTGCGTCGCGCCATCCCTCAATTTCCTAATTTTTAAAATCTAGTGACACAACACAATAGCGTAGCGTCGCACCAAGGGTCCAACTTGGGAAACTTTTACTGAAATTACAAGACGCGTCCAAGGGTTAAAAGGGTCAATTTCCTACCTCTATTTAAACCTAATAACACGTTATTTAGCCATTCTTCACTCAAAATATACTAGTTTCTCTCAAGTTTCTCTCAAGAACAAGCTAGGGTTTCTATTGGGGATTCAAATTCAAGAAGGTTTCACCGTCAATCCTCATGAAATCACGAACTAAGGTATGCGTAGTGTTCATTCATGGACCCCTTTCATCCATGAAGCCCAAGAATCCCTTTTCTAAATTTAAGTTATGGATTTTCTTGATGAATTTTATGTTTGGGCTGTTCTTGTTCATGTTGATAATGAGTAATCGAATTCTATTCTATGTTGGGTGATAAATTCTATGTGGGTTTGATTAGTATAGATATAGATTCATGCAAACCTATGATTAAACCCTTGAATGATGAAATTAGAATCGAACCATGATGTTTAATTATTGCACAATGTGTTTACCTGTACTATGCCTTTAATATGTTTGATTAAATGCCTAGATGAAGAAAAAGTGCCTAACTAGCATAATATCCTAAAATCCCCATGCATGTACAAGTTTATGCCTGTCACATGTTTGAGGAAATGATTCAATAAATGTATTATGGATTATGATGTTAGTCATGTGTTTAAGTAAATCATGCTTTGTCAGTTTCCTTCTATAGAGTCCTGGGGGTACTTGTACCCAAAACATTAGCTGTGTGCCTAGAGCCATGTCATATTTTCACTATACTCTCAGTCAAGCTATGAATCTTTAAACTTTAGACAGTCGTATGACTCAGGAAATCTCTATGATCTCATGAACTCAGTCAGTTGTCAGATATCAGTAAGTATTCCGTCAGTCAAAGGAATTTAGTAACTCAGTCCATGTTCAGTTCTGTAAATCATGTTCAGTGTCTTTTTAGATGGGAGTAGCAATTAGCACCAAGCGAACCCAAGGATGGGAACTCACCTGCTAGTTTAGGGTGTGATTCTTAGAAGCAATCCTTGTGTTCCAAAACTACATAGCCAGCGTATGTTAAGACATATAACCTGTCAGTCTAGGGTTGATGATCTGGCTTGACCTGTGTGTTTAGGGTTCCCACCATTCTCATTTTGAATACCTGTTAGTATAGGGTCCTCACAGCCTGTCCTTACTAGTGGCTCGGTATTGATACCCTTCCAATTAGGGTTACAGATTGGACCCCAAATTAGCTATAATAACGTATTTGGGGCATGTCGGTTAGATGAAAATTTCCTACAGTTTCAGTATCAGTCTCAGTAAAAGAACTCAGATAGTTCTTCAGATTCAGGACTGTCAGATATAGTCAACTCAGTTACAGAACGAAACTCAGATAGTTCCATCAGATTCAGGACTATCAGCTACAGTCACTCATGTTATCAGCTATGTCAGTTATCAGTATGTCATGCCATCAGTATTCATATTCAGTACTTATGTTATTACGGTATTAGTATCAGTTATTATGTTTCATGCATGTATTCTCACGCTCATGATAGTCAGGCTATTATTATTGTTCATGTATATGAACCCCATGCATTTAGCCTACGTTACATGTATACCAGTACATTCAAAGTACTGATGCATTTGCACTATGGTGTCTTATACCATAGGTTCAGAGATACGAGCTCTAGATCAACAGTAGATTCCAGATATCCGCAGATAGAGTCAGAAGTGAATCCTCATCTTTTGAGGACATAATTATTTCTTTATTATCTCATTAGTTAGTTTATTAGATGGAGTTAGTTGGGGACATGTACCATCAACTGCTTATCCAGGTTATTCAAACAGTAGAGGCTTTCAAACAGATGCAAACTAGATTTCATATTTGATTCAGACTTTAGTATTTTTAATTTTGTTTTGGGTATTCTATTACCCTACTCAGATGTTATATTATTCAGATTATGTTTAGTATTGAACCTTATGGCCTTTCAGTGCATGTTTCTGCATTATTATGTTATTATATGTAGTGTACAGGTCCAAATATCAGTCATGGGTTAGCTTGTGGTCCTTCGGGGTCATGAGCACCATGTAGAGTTTTGGGTACTAGATTCGGGGCATTACAAACTTGGTGTCAGATCCTAAGGTTCAATAGAGTCCTAGGAAGTCTGAAAGCCGCATCTAGTAGAGTCTTGTACATGGGTGTGTTGCGTACCACATTTATGTGCAAGTGGCTATGAGATGTTTTAGGAATAGTTTCCCCTCTTTTAGTATTCATGTCATGCCAGTGAGCATAATCTCAAGTCAATCTCTCAGTCTAATTCGCTTCTTCTTTTTATTTCAGAACATGCCTCCCAAGAGAAGAACCTAGCTTATCCAACAAGATTCCTTGGACGATCATGTTTCTCATGCGGAGTTCAGGGCCGCATTCACTACTCTTGTTCAGTCAGTAGCTGCCCAGAATAAATGACCAGCTATCATTCCGGCCAACCCAGTGGCCAAGTCAGCTGTAGCCAGGATTCGGGACTTCACCCGAATAAACCCTCCAACCTTTCTAAGGTCTAAGATAGATGAGGACCCTCAGGAATTCCTAGATCAGGTGCAGAAGGTAATAGACATCATGGGGGTGACTAATGTTGAGAGTGACGAGCTAGCTGCATATCAATTATAGGATGTTGCTCACACTTGGTTCAAGCAGTAAAAGTTCAAGAGGGCAGATAGTGCAGGGTCAGTTGAGTGGGAGGAGTTTGCTTCAGCTTTCCTTGATAGATTCTTTCCCTTATATATTAGAGAAGCCAAGGTGCTAGAATTCATCAACCACAGGCAGGGCAATATGACAGTGAAAGAGTATTCTCTTAAGTTATCTCAATTATCCAGATATGCCCCTGATGTGGTTACAGATAGTAGGTCAAGGATGAGTAAGTTCATCTCAAGGGTGAATGATAGGGTGGTAAATGCGTGTAGATTCACTATGCTAAATAGTGACATGACCTTAGCCAGACTTATGACCCATGCTCAACAGATAGAGGAGCATAAGATTAAGATGAGGGAGAAGAAAAATAAGAGAGCAAAGACAGGTAGTTTCAACTTTGCTCAACCCAAATCAGAAGGAGGAAACCGTTCTCAATTTCATCCTAAGCTATCAGTTCCAGCTCCTTCTTCAGCCAGTGCTCCAGCTCCTAAGTTCAGAGATAGAGTGCCAGGCTCTTAGTCTCAGGACAATGTTAGCAGCACCCACACTTATCCCCTTTGTCAGACTTGTGGTAAAAACCACAAGGGTGTTTGCAGATCTGGTAGTGATATTTGTTTTGGATGTGGTAAACCAGGCTACAGAGTTTGAGAGTGTCCTCATACAGGTTTCCAGCGTCAGCAGAATCATTTTGCAGCTCAGTCCAATTACCCAAATCAGTAGGGTGCCACTTCCAGTGCTACTAGTGGGCAACACCCAAATAGACTCTATGCTCTCCAAACTCGACAGGATCAGGAAAATTCTCCTGATGTAGTTACTGGTATGTTATAGATCTTTCATGTGCATGTTTACATTTTGCTATATCCAGGAGCTTTTTTGTCTTTTATCACTCCTTATATATAAGTTGATTTGGGAATCAGTCCCAAAATTCTAGTAGAACCTTTTTCAGTCTCTACCTCGGTAGGTAAAACCATCATAGCCTGGCGATTATACAAGAACTTCTCGGTTATGATATTTCAGAAAGTCACTTCAGCAAACTTTGTCAAATTAGAGCTGAATGATTTTGATGTTCTTCTCGGCATAAATTAACTTCATTCCTGCTATGCCACAGTCGACTGCAGAAACAAAATAGTTTAGTTTCAGTTTTCAAATGAACCCGTCCTAGAGTGGAAGGGTAGTGTATCCGCTTTCAGAGGTTAGCTTGTTTTCTACCTTTGGGCAAGGAGAATGATATGTAAGGGATGTGTCTACCATCTTTTTCGTGTTAAGGATTCCAGTTCCGAGACTCCTAGTCTTGAATCAGTGATAGTTATAAATAAATATTCATATATCTTTCCCAAAGATCTTCCAGAAATTCCTCTCGAAAGGGAAATAGACTTCGGTATTGATTTTCTTCCAGATACTAAGCCTATCTCTATTCCGCCATATAGAATGGCACAAGCAGAAATCAGATAATTAAAAAAATAGTTGAAGGATATCCTAGATAAGGGATTCATCAGGCCCAACGTGTCCCCGTGGGGTGCACCAGTCTTATTCGTGCACAAAAATAACTTTCCTCCGAATGTGTATAGACTACTGTCAACTTAATAAGGTCACAGTCAAGAACAAATATCCTCTTCCCAGAATCGATGAATTATTTGACCAACTTTAGGGGGCCAGTTATTTCTCTAAGATAGACCTTATATCCGGCTATCATCAGCTTAGAGTTAGAGAATGTGACATTCTAAAAAAAACTTTCCATACTCGGTATGGTCACTTCGAATTTCTAGTTATGTTCTTTGGTCTTACCAATGCCCTAACCGCTTTCATGGACTTGATGAATCGTGTGTTTAAGCAGTAGTTGGACATGTTCGTCATAGTCTTCATAGATGATATTTTGGTCTATTCTTGTAGTGAGCGTGATTATGCCGACCATCTCAGAACCGTACTTCAGACTCTCAGAGATCATCAGCTATTCGCCAAATTCAGTAAGTGCAAATTTTGGCTAAGCTCAGTAGCATTCCTTGGTCATATCATTTTCGGTGATTACGTTAGAGTAGATCCTCAAAAGACCAAAGCAGCAAAAAACTGGCCCAGACCCGTCTCTCCATTAGATATCAGTAGTTTCTTGGGTTTGGATGGCTATTATAGATGGTTTGTTGAGGGATTTTTTTATATCGCATCTCCTATGTCAGATTGACTCAGAAGAAGGTCAAGTTTCAGTGGTCAGATCTTTACGAGAAGAGTTTTTAGGAGTTGAAGACTCGACTCACCTCATCTCTAGTCTTAGCTCTTCCAGATGGTTTAGACGGGTTCGTGGTGTATTGTGATACATCCAGAATAGGTTTGGTTTATGTCCTCATGAAGCTTAGTAAGGTCATAGCCTACACCTCCAGACAACTTAAACCCCATAAGAAGAATTATCCTACTCATGATCTTGAGTTAGCAGCCGTAGTCTTTGCCTTAAGGATTTGGAGGCATTATCTCTACGGTGTTCATGTAGATGTCTTCACCGACCATAAGAGTCTTCAGTATGTCATAATCTTTCAAGAGCTATAACCACCTTCTTTGACGAAGATTATTATCTGGGCAAGGCCAACTTAGTGGCCGACGCTCTCATTAGACTGTCCATGGGTAGTGTTTCTCATGTTGAGGATAGTAAGAAAAAGTTAGCTGAGGAACTCCATCAGCTTGCCAGATTAGGAATTCGATAGTCAATTCTTCAGAGGGTGGTGTATGTGTTCAGAGTAGTCTAGAATCATCTCTAGTTTTCGAGGTGAAGGAAAATCAAGATAGAGATCCTAGCCTTGTCAAGTTGAAAGGGTCAGTTCAAAATTAGAAAATAGAGATTTTCTCCCAAGAGGGAGATGGTGTTCTTCATTGTCAGAGTCGTCTCTGTGTTCCAGGTGTAGATGACTTATGGAAGCGAATTCTTACAGAAGCACATGGTGCGCGCTACTCTATTCATCCAGGGGCCACAAAGATGTACCGTGACTTATGGGAGATCTATTAGTAGAGTGGGATTTAGAGAGATATTGCAGATTTTATGGATAAGTGCTCTACATATCAGTAGGTTAAGATAGAGCATCAGAAGCCTAGTGGTTCTATGCAGGAGTTCATTATTCCTACTTAGAAGTTGGAAGAAGTGAACATGGACTTCATGATGGGTTTGCCTCAAACTCGTCATCAGCATGATTCAGTCTGGGTCATTGTAGACAGAATGACCAAATTAGCTTATTTTCTTCTAGTTCATACCTCTTATTCTGCTGAGGATTATGCGAAACTCTACATCAAGGAGTTGGATAGATTGCACCGTGTTCCATTGTCCATTATCTCAAACAGAGGTACCCAATTCACCTCTTATTTCTAGAAAGCATTCTAAAAGGGTCTTGGTACCCATGTTCATCTTAGTACAACCTTCCATCCTCAGACAGATGGTCAAGAATAAAGGGCCATTAAGACGTTAGAAGATATGCTAAGGGCGTGTGCAATTGATTTCAAGGGAAGTTGAGATGACCACTTACCTTTGATTGAATTTGCGTACAACAACAGCTATCAGTCCAGTATTCAGATGGCTCCATTCGAAGATCTCTATGGTAGTAGATATAGGTCTCCAATTGTTTGGTTCAAAGTTAGTGAGGCCTCAGTCTTAGGGCCTGACTTATTATTCGATGCCTTAGAAAAAGTCCAGTTGATCAGAGAAAGACTTTGGGCTGCTCAAAGCTGACAAAAGTCTTATACAGATGTTCGTAGAAAGGATCTCGAGTTTGAAATTGATGATGTCTATATAAAGATCTCTCCCATGAAAGGAGTAAAGAGATTCGGCAAGAAGGGAAAGCTCAATCCCCAATATGTCGGTCCCTTTAAGATTCTCAGTCGTTTTGGCAAAGTAGCTTATGAGCTAGAGTTGCCTTCAGATCTAGCTTCCGTTCATCCAGTCTTCCATGTCTTTTTTCTCAAGAAGTGTATAGGCGGACCAGTAGTTGTAGTCCCTATTCAGAGCATTAGTGTTTAGAACAACCTCTCTTATGAAGAGATTCTAGTTGAAATCCTAGACTATCGGACTCGTAGACTGAGGAACAAAGAAGTCCTTCTAGTTTAAGTTCTTTGGAGAAATTAAACCATCGAGGGAGCTACTTGGGAAGCATAAGCAAACATGAGTACCAAGTATCCTCACCTCTTCTCCTCCAACCCAGATCAAGCTCAAGGTAACAGTTCTGCCTAAGCTTACGCAGTTTCATGTTTAGTGTTCATCCCGAACTTCGAATCAAGTACCATTGTGTATTTAGTCATGCATTCATGTATCAGTTCAATTATATAATTTTGCATCAGACATGCATTCTCATTGCGAGAAAACTTAGTTTCTCAGAACACTCAGTCATCCATTCATGAATTAGTTACGTATGCATCAGATATGCATGTTCAGTATTATATGTTCAACTTGTCAGTCAAGTCAGTCATGAGATCATGTTCTAGTTATTCATGTTTAGTTCATGTTTAGCTTATTTTTTTCCTCTCAGTCAGTCTCATTCGAGGATGAATGTTCTCAAGGGGGAGATATTGTAATACCCGTGCCTTTTTCTTTGCTTGAAATCATCTCAAATATGTTGGAACTTGATTTGAAATCCATATCAATTTTTTTACGTCTGGTATTTTTAATATTCTCACTTTATATCACGTGGGAAATTCAATAAGCTTTCCATCGATATAAGATTTTCCCAAATCCGATAATCGGGTCAGAAGTTATGACTATTTCAAGTTCCCATCGTAAAACCACCCCATATTAGTCAGTGGCGTGCCTTGCCACAGGATTAAATGGCATTTGGAAAATTCCAGTAGGGGTCCGCGATTTTACCGCATCACGCCCGGGCTCAAATTCAGAATTGTCTTTTTTCTAGTGTCTCAGCGCGAGTTCCCCCACGTTGCGTCAAAGTTACAGGTCACAAAGGAAGGGGCAACGCGATGGCTCTTCGTCGCGCCATCTCTCAATTTTCTAATTGTCAAAATCCAGCGACACGGTACGATAGCGCCGCGTCTCGTCAAGGGTCCAACTCAAGAATTTTTTACTGAAATTACAAGATGCATCCAAGGGTTAAAAGGGTCTATCCCTATTTGAACCCAATAACACAGTATTTAGCCATTATTCACCAAAAATATACTAGTTTCTCTCAAGTTTCTCTCAATAACAAGCTAGGGTTTCTATTGGGGATTCAAATTCAAGAAGGTTTCACCATCAATCCTCATGAAATAACGAACTAAGGTATGCATAGTGTTCATTCATAGTCCCCTTTCGTCCATGAAGCCCAAGAATCCCGTTCCTAAATTTAAGTTATGGATTTTCTTGATGAATTTCATGTTTGGGCAGTTCTTGTTCACGTTGATAATGAGTAATCAAATTCTATTCCATGTTGGGTGATAAATTCTATGTGGGTTTGATTAGTATAGATATAGATTCATGATAAAATTAGAATTGAACCATGATGTTTAATTATTACACAATGTGTTTACATGTACTATGCCTACAATATGTTTGATTAAATTCCCAGATGAAGGAAAAGTGCCTAACTAGCATGATATCCTGAAATCCCCATGTATGTACAAGTTTATGCCTGTCACATGTTTTAGGAAATGATTCAATAAATGTATTATGGATTATGATGTTAGTCATGTGTTCAAGTAAATCATGCTTTGTCAGTTTCCTTTTATCGAGTCCTGGGGGTACTTGTACCTGAAACATTAGCTGTATGTCTAGAGCCATGTCATGTTTTCACAATACTATTAGTCAAGCTATGAATCCTTAGACTTCAGATAGTTGTATGACTCAGGAAATCTCCATGATCTCATGAACTCAGTCAGTTGTCAGATATCAGTAAGTATTCCATTAGTCAACGAAATTCAGTAACTCAGTCCATGTTGAGTTCAGTAAATTATGTTCAGTGTCTTTTCAGATGGGAGTAGAAATTAGCACCGAGCGAACCCAAGGATGGGAACTCACCTGCTAGTTTAGGGTGTGATTCTTAGAAGCAATCCTTGTGTTCCAGAACTACGTAGCCAGCGTATGTTGAGACATCTATCCTATCAGTCTAGGGTTGATGAAACGGCTTAACCTATCAGTTTAGGGTTTCCATCATTCTCATTTTGAGTACCTGCTAGTATAGGGTCCTCACAGCTTGTCCTTACCAGTGGCGCGGTATTGACACCCTTCCAATTAGGGTTACATATTGGACCCCAACTTAGCTATAATAACGTATTTGGGGCATGTCGGTTAGATGACTATTTCCTATAGTTTCAGTATCAGTCTCAGTAAAAGAACTCAGATAGTTCTTCAGATTCAGGACTGTCAGATACAGTCAACTCAAATATAGAATGAAACTTAGATAGTTCTATTAGATTCAGGAATGTCAGCTACAGTCACTCATGTTAGTAGCTATATCAGTTATCAGTATGTCATGTCATCAGTATTCAAATTTAGTACTCATGTTATCACAGTATTAGTGTAAGTGATTATGTTTCATGCATGTATTCTCACGCTCATGATAGTCAGACTGTTATTATTGTTCATGCATATGAACCCCATGCATTTACCCTACCTCACATGCATACCAGTACATTCAAAGTACTGACGCATTCGCGCTATGGTGTCTTATACCATAGGTTCAGAGACATAAGCTCCAAATCAGCAGTAGATTCCAGATATCCGCAAATAGAGTCATAAGTGAGTCCTCATCTTTTGAGGACATGATTATTTCTTTATTATCTCATTATTTAGTTTATTAGATGGAGTTAGTTGGGGATATGTCCCATCAACTCCTTATCCAGATTATTCAGACAGTAGAGGCTTTCAGACTAGATGCTGGCTAGATTTCAAATTTGATTCAGACTTCAGTATTTTCAATTTTGTTTTGGGTATTCTATTACCCCACTCAGATGTTATATTATTCAGATTATGTTCAGTATTGAACCTTATGGCTTTTCAGGGCATGTTTTTGCATTATTATGTTATATTATATAGTGTACAGGTACAGATATCAGTCATGGGTTAGCTTGTGTTCCTTTAGGGTCATGATCACCATGTAGCATTTCGGGTACCAGATTTAGGTCATTACAAATATCCTCGCAAATGGTGAATGAATTCTGGGATCACACGCTATGTTTGTGCTAACAAGGAGTTGTTTTTGACATTTTCTTTGGCTCAAGTAGAAGAAAAGATCTACATGGCAAACTCCACTATTGCAAAAGTAGAAGGAACAGGAAAAGTGTGCTTGAAGATGGCTTCCGGCAAAGTGTTGACACTTAGCAATGTCTTGTATGTTCCGGAGTTACGGAAGAACTTGATTTTTATTTCACTTCTAGACAAAAATAGATTCAAATGTGTATTTGTTTCTGAAAAAATTGTACTTAGTAAAGGATAAGTGTATGTAGGGAAAGGCTACCTCAATGAGAGCCTTTTCAAAATAAATGTAATGAATGTTGAAATTAATAAAAGCTCAATTTCTTCTTACTTGCTCGAGTCTTATTGTAACACCTCGGAAAATGGGTCCCAGAGCGTCACATGGTGCTTGAGGCTACGAGTAGCCCCAAGCTAACCCTTTGAGCCATTTTCATTCAGTTCAGCACAAATCAATGGGGTTTTCATAAATAATCGTCAAATATCAGTAGAGTAATCATCATCCAAGAATAAAAGAATTTCAAAAAGATATCAAAATACGACTTATTAGTCAACTCCCAACATCTATACTAGTCTGACAAGCCTCTAAGAAAATCAATAAAACCAGCGAGCCATTGAGATATGCCCCAACTGACTCATACTCAGTTATCAAATGTAAACAATTCCGTAAAACCAACATCAGACATCACATCCTCGGAACATGAGGACTTACCACAACAGAGGATGTAGAACAGCGTGCCCGAAGAATCACTGTCGAACCTGGAACTGAGTACCTAAACCTACATTCCGAGGAAATGCAGCCCACATCTGAAGATGTGGGTCAGTACCATGGAAAGAAACCGAGTACATGGGGGTGTATGCAGTTGTATAAACATCATCACCATAAATATTTATAAGAAATATGCAGGATGTATGAAAGACTAACATAGCCCGAAGAAAATTATCATAATCATGAGAGGATGAAATAAGTACAACAACACATGTGAATCATCATATAATTTGTCAATCACTTAAAGTTCATCAAGAGTATCAATTCTCATAATGTAAATATCATTTAAATCTTTTGAAAGAATAACTTTCATAATTTCACTTTCAAATCACTTCACCATTCACCATAGACACAAGGAAACACACACACATTGGGAGATCCTATAACCGACATAAACCATGTGAGCAACATGGAGTCCAACGTACAACCCACGTTGGGGAGAGCCATCCTATCCTTGCCATTGGAGTGGGACTATCGATATCAAATCCACACAAACTAGTGATCACTATATAAATCAGCCTTAGGCTCACTCCTACGGGGGCACGTAGTTCTAGGGAAGTAAGGTCACTTTATACCTCCCACTCAGTGCTAAAGATTTCTCCCAGACTTTGCTCAGATCATTTCAAAGACAATCCACAACAAAACAATTTCAGTAATATATAAATATACATCGGGAGCCATCATGCTTCCCATCTATCAAAATCAACCACGTTGTGGATTTCTTTCACACTCGAGTTCAAAACAACTCCATTAATACCAAAAGGTCAAATCATTCAAAATATCTCAAATATTCAACATCAACGTGCTTATAACACACACATTCTAAAAAACACAATTTTCAATGGGAATTCACGACCCAAATATAAAAATCATGATAAATATCGTTCAAGATTCATGCCTTATATCTCTACACATGTAAATTCATCTTTCAAAATCATAAACATAAATATTTCATAATAATCATCATAATATATGAGTTCATGCTTTAAATTCGTAAAAATCAAATAAAAATTGTGCCTTTGTAAAGAAAATTACTTTTGGGCACAAGAACGAAAGAGAGTTCTTGTTGAAAAATCCCACATACCTTGAATGATGAACTTTAGATCGATACTCATTTTTGAGATGTTAATCGTTCCTTTGAATGATGGTTCTTGGAGTTCTTGAACTAGGAACTTGAAATCTTGAATAAATTTGCAGAATTAATGGTGAACTTTGGAGGTTCTTGAAGTTGGATGTAGGAGCTTAGGGTTTTCTTTTTGAGGGAATTTGATGAAATGTAACATATAATGCTTCTAATAGGCTTTAATATAGGGTTTGGACGGATTTTGGGTGAGGGGGAATGACCAAAAAGCCCCTAAAAATCAAATAATTCTCGAATATGTCCTTTGTGGACTGTTTTGATAGTCTGAAGTAGATCAACTATAACGTTTTACTTCGATATCCAAATTGGATGAAACCAATTTCATTTGAAAGAGGTGTCTCATATATTTCCGTTGATATATAGTATCTCACCTATATCATTGTGTACGAGGAGTTATGATCATTTGAAGTTGACCCAAAAATTCTCTTTTGATAGGTTGAAGTAGATCGACCATAACTTTTTGCTCCGATAGACAAATTAGATGAATCCAATTTTATTGGAATGAGGACTCGCAGATCTTTCTGTTGATATATAGTAAATCACCTAGATCATTATGTACAAGGAGTTACGATCGTTTAAAGTTGGAGCAAAAATACGCCAGGCCTCAGTACTTTTTCCTGCACATTTTACTGTTCACTACTATTCACGGTTCAATCGGAATGTTCATAACTCGTCGCTCGGATGTCCGTTTTGGATGATCCACATATAGTTGGAAATATTATTCGATACTCTATGCAATGGTGGGTCATAATCTAAGACATTCCACACGAAAAATTTATAATTCATTCTAGAAGATAGAACCCAACATGTTTACGCCCAAAAATTCAACGAAAAATTTCTTGGGTTATTACATCACCCCCCCTGGAAACATTCATCCTCGAATGACGCTAGACATGCCAAGATTATATAGTGAATAGAGAATACAACTGAAACCATTCGTTAGACTCATCACCACATCGTTTCTCACTTCGAATGCAACATAGAATGCATAAATTCAAGAAACTACAGGTGAACACATAATAAATGACAGCTGAACTGCTGCAACTTTTATCAAAAGTGCATGATTTAGGAAAGGACGGTACCTTTGGCTTGATCGTAGTTTGCGGAAAATAGGTGCGGGTACTTGGATCGCATATTCGCCTCAGCTTCCCAAGTTGCACTCTCAACAGATTGGTTTCGCCATAACACCTTGACCAAGGGAACTTCTTTGTTCCTTAGTCTTCGGACACTGAAATCAAGAATCTCAACAGGAATCTTATCAAAAGAAAGCTTTTCTTGAATGTCAGCACTCACAGAGGAATCCACTACCACAGCATCACTAATATGCTTTCTAAGCATGGAGACATGGAATATTGGATGAACAGAGGACAACTCGGAAGGCAAATCGACCTCATAAGCTACCTTACCAACACGGCTAAGAATTTTGTAAGGACCAACATAACAGGGACTATGTTTCCCCTTCTTTCCGAATCTATTCACCCCCCTCATGGGTCAAATTTTCAGATACGCTAGGTCACCAACTTCAAACTCAAGGTCTCTCCTTCTAACATCCGCATATGACTTCTGACGACTCTACATAGTTTTCAACCTTTCCCTAATCAACTCAACTTTTTTCATGGCCTCAAATACCGAATCAGGACCACTCACAACCGCTTCACCCACCTCGAACCAACCTATGGGTGATCTACACTTCCTCCCATATAAGGCTTCAAACGGAGCCATGCCAATACTAGAGTGGAAACTGTTATTGTAAGCAAACTCTATCAACGGTAAGTGATCATCCCAACTTCCTTTAAAGTCAAGTGCACAAGCTCTCAACATATGCTCTAAGGTCTGGATGGTCCGCTCAGCCTGACCATCGGTTTGCGAATGAAAAGCAGAACTCAAAAGCACTTGGGTACCAAGATCCTTCTGAAAAGCTTTCCAAAATTACGAAGTGAACTGAGTACCCCTATCCAAAATGATAGACAAGGGAACTCCATGCAGTCTGACTAGCTCTCGGATATACAATCTAGCATAATCCTCAGCAATATATGAAGTATGAATAGGCAATAAATAAGCAGAGTTAGTCAACCTATCAACCACAACCCAAATGGAATCATGATGGCGTCGGGAAAGAGGTAAAATAATCACGAAGTCCATATTTATCTCTTCCCACTTACAGGTTGTAATACTAAACTCTTGCATCATACCACCAGGTCTTTGGTGTTCAACCTTAACCTGTTGGTATGTTGCACACTTAGTTACAAACGCTGCTATATCTTTCTTCATGCCACTCCACTAATAGATTTCCCGCAAGTCTCGATACATCCTGGTGGCACCAGGATGAATAGAATATCGCACCCCATGTGCTTCAGCCATAATCCTCTGTCTCAAATCATCAACATTCGGGACAAACAATCTACCCTACAATCTCAACACACCATCTCCCTCTTGGGAGAAACCCTCTACTTTTTGGTCCTTGACTGACTCCTTCAGTCTGACTAAACTAGCATCTAAGTATTGCTTTTCCTTCACTTCCGAAACCAAGGAGGATTCGAAACTACTCTGAACCTCTATACTACCTTCAGCAGAGTCAAACAACCTATCCCCCAATCTAGCCAAACGATGTACATCATGAGCCAACTCTTTCTTACCTTCTACCACATGCGAAACACTACCCATGGACACTCTACTTAGGGCATCCGCCACAACATTGGCCTTGCCCGTATGGTACAACACACTCATATCATAGTCCTTTAACAATTATAACCATTGTCTCTGCCTAAGATTCTATTCTCACTGGGTAAACACATACTGCAGACTCTTATGATCAGTGAAAACATCAACATGGACACCATACAAATAATGTCTCCAGATTTTCAAAGCAAACACAATAGCAGCCAACTCAAGGTCATGGGTGGGGTAATTTTTCTCATGGGGTTTCAACTGTCTATAAGCATAAGCTATCACCTTACCTTTCTACATCAATATGCAACCCAAACCAACTCTTGAAGCATCACAGTACACCACAAAACCATCAGGCAAAGTCAAAATAGGGGCTGAAGTTAGTCGAGTCTTCAACTCCTGAAAACTCTTCTCACAAGATTCGGACCACAAGAACTTCACTTTCTTTTGGGTCAACCGAGTCATATGAGATGCTATAGAGGAGAAACCCTCAACAAAACGATGGTAATATCCAGCTAAACCCAAGAAACTTTGGATATCGGTTGGAGAAATAGGTCTAGGCCAATTTCTAATAGATTCGGTCTTTTGGGGATCAACTCTAATACCCTCGGAAGAAATAATATGACCCAGAAAAGCAACTGACCTTAGCCAAAACTCACACTTACTGAACTTGGTAAACAACTTGTGATCTCTAAGGGTTTGCAAGACAGTTCGAAGATGATCAGAATGATCATCCTCACTACGGGAGTACACCAGTATATCATCGATGAACACTATGACAAACATATCCAGATATGGTCTGAAAACTTGATTAATGAGGTTCATGAAAGCTGCTGGGGCATTAGTTAACCCGAAAGACATGACAAGAAACTTAAAATGGCCATAACGAGTTTGGAAAATGGTTTTCGGGATGTCACACTCCCTAACTTTGAGTTGATGATAGCCGGAATGAAGGTCTATCTTTGAGAAATAACTTGCACCTTGTAATTGGTCAAACAAATCATCTATTCTCGGAAGGGGGTACTTATTTTTGACGGTAACTTTATTCAGTTGGCGGTAATCAATGCGCATACGTAAAGAACCATCTTTCTTTCTCACAAACAACACAGGAACACCCCAAGAAGAAATACTGGTCCTTATGAAACCCTTATCTAGTAGATTTTTGAGTTGCTCTTTCAAATCCTTATGTTTTGCAGAGGCAATACGGTAAGGAGGAATAGAAATAGGCTGAGTATTGGGAAGAAGATCAATCTCAAACTCTATCTCTCTATCAGGAGGTATCCCTTGGAGATCATCCGGAAAGACATCAAAAAACTTATTAACGACGTTAACAGACTGGAGAGTTGGAGTCTCAAACTTAATGTCTTTGACTCTAACCAAATGGTAAATACACCCCTTGGAAATAACTTTCTAGCTTTGAGGTAAGAGATAAAATGACTCTTGGATGACATAGAATTCCCAGACCACTCAAACACGGATGCACCCAAAAACTAAAACTTGACCACTCGGGTTCGACAATCAATAGAGGCATAAGAAGAATACAGTCAGTCCATACACGGAATCACATTAAAATCTACCATGTCTAACTCAATTAGATTAGCCAACAAGACTCTATGAAGAACGGTAACAGGATACTTTTTATACATTTTCTGGGCAACAATTGAATCACCCACTAGGGTAGAAATTAGGATAGGCTCAGGAATAATCTTAGGAGTTATTTCAAAATTCACAACAATCAAAGGTGTAACATATGAGAAACTGGATCTAGGATCCAACAAAGCATACACATTAAACTGAAATATATGAAGCATACCAGTAACAATATCGGAAGAGTCCTCCTGTTCCTAGCGGGACGGTAAAACATAAAATCTATTCTGGCGCTGCCCGCCAGCATTGCTAGAAGAGGTGCCCTGAGCTGGGGCTGGGCGAGTCGCTGAACTGGAGCACTAATAGTCTGAGTCTGGGTCTAAGGGCGATAGTCACGACGCCCTTGTCCATCCTGTGGACAATCTCTAACTCTATGACCCATGTCACCATACCAGAAACAACTTCTCTTCTCACCCCAATACTTACCCGAATGACCTCTACCACACTTAGGACATAAAGGATGATTTAGCTTACTGCCAGCACTGTACTGGGACTTGGATGCATATGACCTGCTACCTTGCTCCTGCCTACCTATAGGCATGGGAGCACTAGAAGATGACGGTGCTGGCATAGACGAATAATCCTAATACTGAGGGCGTCTCCCTCCCTGTGATCTAGTCTGACCCTGTCCGTGCTGCTCGGGCCTAGCTCTTTTATTCCCTCTCATTCTATTTCTCTCCTTAATCTTGTCTGCCTCAATCTGTTGGGCATGAGTCATTAGCCTAGAAAGATTCATCTCACTATTCAGCATAACAAACCTACACTCCTTAACCATATAACTAGACACTCTAGTCACAAACTTACTCATACTAGCCCGATTATCAGCCACTAAGTCAGGAGTATACTTGGCCAACTGATTGAACTTTAGATAGTACTCTCTAACAGTCATAGAGCCCTATCACAGGTTCATAAACTCTTCCACCTTTGCCTCCCTCATCTCCAAAGGGAAAAACTTATCCAGGAATGCATCCTGGAACTCTTGCCAAGTTGTAGGGATAGCTCCTTCTCCTCTACCTTTCCTCCAAGCAACAACCCAGTCATAAGCAAGGTCTTTCAACCTATACATAGCCAAATCCACACTATGTTCCTCAGATACATGGATCACCTCAGTAATCTTTCGTATCTCCTCTAAAAACAACCGTGGATCCTCATTAGACTTGGACCCATAGAATTCTGGTGGATTCATCCGTAAAAAGTCACGGATCCTGGTAGCAGCTGAGTCACCTCTCTCCTATTGTGGAGCCAGGGCTTGGTTGGCCTGAACATTTGCAGTAACAACTTGGGCCAGTGCGTGAAAGGCTGTCCGAAATTCAGCATGAGACACATTTTTATTCAATGGGTCAGCGGGTTGAGGTTGCTGACCATCATTATTTCTTATCGCTCAACATAGAGGCATATTTCTGAAAGAGGAAAGCACGAATCAATAGAAAAAAGAGACACTTTAAGCACGATAGACTTTTGAAAGAAAGAATCACACTTTTTCCTAAAACGTCTTGTAGCCTCTTGCTCATAGATGTGGCGCGCTACACACCGATGATCAAAACTCTACTTAACGTGGCTTGTCAGACTCCCTAGGACACCTTAAAACCTTAGGCTCTGATACCAAGTTTGTAATACCCCAGAAAATGGGTTCCGGAGCGTTACACGATGCTTGAGGCTACGAGTAGCCCCAAGCTAACCCTTTGAGCTATTTTTATTCAGTGCAGCACAAATCAATGGGGTTTCCATAAATAACCGTCAAATATGAACAGAGTAATCATCATCCAAGAATAAAAGAATTTCAAAAATATAACAAAATACGACTTACTAGTCAACTCCCAATATCTATACTAGTCTGACAAGCCTCTAAGAAAATCAATAAAACCAGCGAGCCATTGAGATATGCCCCAACTGACTCATACTCAGTTATCAAATGTAAATAATTCCGTGAAACCAACATCAGACATCACGTCCTCGGAACATGAGGACCCACCACCACAGAGGATGTAGAACAGCGTGCCCGAAGATTCACTGTCAAACCTGGAACTAAGCACCTAAATCTACATTCCGAGAAAATGCAACCCACATCCGAAGATGTGGGTTAGGACTATGGAAAGGAATCAAGTACATGGGGGTGTATGCAGTTGTATAAACATCATCACCATAAATATTTATAAGAAATATGCAGGATGTACTAAAGACTAACATAGCCCGAAGAAAATTATCATAATCATGAGAGGATGAAATAAGTACAACAACACATGTGAATCGTCATATAATTTGTCAATCACTTAAAGTTCATCAAGAGTATCAATTCTCATAATGTAAATATCATTTAAATCTTTCGAAAGAATAACTTTCATAATTTCACTTTCAAATCACTTCACCATTCACCATAGACACAAGGAAACACACACACACTGGGAGATCCTATAACCGACATAAACCATGTGAGCAACATGGAGTCCAACGTACAACCCACGTTGGAGAGAGCCGTCCTATCCTTGCTATTAGAGTAGGACTATCGATATCAAATCCACACAAACTAGTGATCACTATATAAATCAGCCTCAGGCTCACTCCTACGGGGGCACATAGTTCTAGGGAAGTAAGGTCACTTTATACCTCCCACTCAGTGCTAAAGATTTCTCCCAGACTTTGCTCAGATCATTTCAAAGACAATCCACAACAAAACAATTTCAGTAATATATAAATATACATCGGGAGCCATCATGCTTCCCATCTATCAAAATCAACCACGTTGTGGATTTCTTTCACACTCGAGTTCAAAACAACTCCATTAATACCAAAAGGTCAAATCATTCAAAATATCTCAAATATTCAACATCAACGTGCTTATAACACACACATTCTAAAAAACACAATTTTCAATGGAAATTCACGATCCAAATATCAAAATAATAATAAATATCATTCAAGATTCATTCTTTATATCTCCACACGTTTTAATTCATCTTTCAAAATCATAAACATCAAGATTTCATAATAATCATCATAAGATATGGGTTCATACTTCAAATTCGTAAAAATCAAATAAAAATCATGCCTTTGTAAAGAAAATTACTTTTGGGCACAAGAACAAAAGAGAGTTCTTGTTGAAAAACTCCACATACCTTGAATGATGAACTTTAGATCGATACTCATTTTTGAGATGTTAATCGTGCCTTGGAATGATGGTTCTTGGAGTTCTTGAACTAGGAACTTGAAATCTTGAATAAATTTGCAAATTAATGGTGAACTTTAGAGGTTCTTAAAGTTGGATGTAGGAGCTTAGGGTTTTCTTTTTAAGGGAATTTGATGAAATATAACATATAATGCTTCTAATAGGCTTTAATATAGGGTTTGGATAGATTTTGGGTGAGGGGGAATGACCAAAACTCCCCTAAAAATTAAATAATTCTCAAATCTGTCCTTTGGTGGACTGTTTTGATAGTCTGAAGTAGATCAACCATAACATTTTACTCCGATATCCAAATTGGATAAAACCAATTTCATTAGAAAGAGAACTCTCATATATTTTCGTTGATATATAGTATCTCACCTAGATCATTGTGTATGAGGAGTTATAATCGTTTGAAGTTGACCCAAAAATTCACTTTTGATAGGCTGAAGTAGATCGACCATAACTTTTTGCTCCGATAGACAAATTGGATGAAACTAATTTCATTAGAAAGAGGACCCGCAGAGCTTTCCGTTGATATATAGTAAATGACCAGATCATTATGTACAAGGAGTTACGATCATTTAAAGTTGTAGAAAAAATATGCCAGGCCTCAGTACTTTTTCCTGCACGTTTTACTGTTCACTACTATTCATGGTTCAATCAGAATGTTCATAACTCGTCCCTCGGGTGTCCGTTTTAGATGATCCACATATCGTTGGAAAGCTTATTCGATACTCTAGATAATGGTGGGTCATAATCTATGACATTCCACACGAAAAATTTATAATTCATTATAGAAGATAGAACCCAACACGTTTACACACAAAATTTCAATGAAATATTTTCCGGGGTATTACACTTATGCTTTATGGAATGAACGTTTAGGCCATGTTAATTACAAAACATTATTAAAACTGATTAACTTAGAAGTTTTGCCAAACTTTGAGTACAATAAATCAAAGTGTTAAACGTGTGTAGAATCAAATTATGCAAAACATCCTTATAAGTTCGTTGAAAGAAATTCCAATCCCTTAGACTTAATACACACGGGCATTTATGATATGAAGTCAACACTATCACGTGGTGGGAAAAGTATTTCCTAACTTTTATTGACGATTGCACTAGATATTGTTATTTCTATTTACTAAAAAGTAAGGATAAAGCAATAGATACGTTTAGGCAATATAAAACTAAAGTTGAAAATCAGTTAGATAAAAAGATAAAAATGATAAAAAGTGATAGGACGGAGAATATTAATCTCCCTTCGCCGAAATATGTGTAGAGAATGGAATTGTCCATCAAACTACGACCCCGTATTCTCCTCAATCTAATGGAATTACGGAAAGAAAAAACCAAACTTTGAAGAAAATAATGAATGCCTTACTTATAAGTTCAAGTTTACTGCAAAACTTGTGGGGGGAGGCTATCCTTACAGCCAACCGTATACTCAATAGATTTCCCCATAGTGAGACACAATCAATTCGTTATGAAAAATGGAAATAAAGGAAATCCAACTTGAAATATTTCAAAGTGTGAGGGTTTCTAGCGGAGGTCGAAGTTCTTATCCCTAAAAGGGTTAAGATAGGACCTAATACAGTGGACTGCATGTTCATAGGATATGCTAAAAGTAGTAAAGCATGTCGATTTCTGGTTCATAAATCCAAACATTTAGATATTAGTTAAAATATGGTAATTGAATCAGATAATGCTGAATTCTTTATAAATATTTATCCGTATAAAACTAGACATGAACAGTCTAGTGGGGGGTCTAAACGATCTCGAAATGAACCAAGTAAGAATGTACATAATGAAAAGAATCCAAGACATAGTACACGTCAAAGAATGTCAAGTTCGTTTGGATCAAATTTTGTAACATTTATTTTAGAAAATGAGGCTCAAAAATTTAAAAAAGTGATGTCGTCGTCGAAATCATCCTTTTGGAAAGAGACAGTCAATAGTGAGATTGATTCAATCTTAAGGAACCATACGTGAGAGTTGGTTGATATTCCTCCAGAAAATAAACCTTTAGGTTCTAAATAGATCTTCAAAAGAAAAATGAAGGCGGATAGTATTTTTGACAAATAATCAGCAAGACTTGCAGTAAAAGGCTTCAAACAGAAAGAAGCCCTTTATTACTTTGATACATACTCGCCAGTAACAAGGATAACGTCGATTTAGATATTAATTTCCTTAGCACTGGTATATGATCTTGAAATCTATCAAATGGATGTGAAAACAGCATTCCTAAATGGAGAATTGGAGAAAAAAATTTACATGGAACAACCTGAGGGTTTTGTTGTTCCAGGAAAAGAAAATAATGTTTGTAAACTTATTAAGTTGTTGTATGGACTAAAACAAGCACCTAAATAATGGCATGCAAAGTTTGACCCAACTATGTTGGTAAACGGGTTTAAGATAAATGAATATGATAAATGTGTTTTCATTAAAGACATTCCAAATCACCAAGTCATTGTTTGTTTTTATGTGAATGATATATTGATCATCAGTAGAGACATTTCTAACATAAATGCAACAAAATGAATGCTTGAGAGAAAGTTTGACATGAAAGACCTTGGAGTTGTGGATGTGATCTTAGGAATAAAAATTCAAAGAACTCCACAAGGATTGGCCTTGTCACAGTCTTATTGTATCAATAAGGTACTTGACAAATTCAAGTATATGAAATTTGGTATTGCCAAGACTCCATTGGATGTGAGCTTTGCACTTCGAAAGAATGGAGGTGAAAGTGACTCACAATTAGAGTGTGCAAGAGTATTTGGATGTTTAATGCATATAATGAATTTTACACAACTAGACATAGCATGCACTATTAGTAAGTTGAGTCGGTACACGAGTAAGCCCAATAGAACTCATTGGATGGTAATGAAAAAAGTTCTGGGGTATCTTAAATACACTCAAGACTATGCTTTGCATTATAATAAATATCCCTTGGTACTTGAAAGATATAGTGATGCAAATTGTATCATTGGATCGAACGAAGTAAAATCCATAAATGGATATGTATTCACTATCAGTGGAGGAGCGGTCTCTTGAAAATCATCCAAACAGACTTGTATTGCTCGCTCTACAATGGAATCTGAATTTATTGCATTAGATAAAGACGGTGAAGAATCGGAATGGCTTAGAAATTTCTTGAAAGATATTCCTTATTGGCCCAAACTAGTGGCACCAGTATGTATACACTATAATAGCCAAGCAGCAATAGGTAGGGCAGGGAGAATGATGTACAATGGTAAATATCATCACATAAAATGGAGACATAATATTACTAGAGAACTTCTCTCCAGTGGAATTATCACTATTGACTACGTAAAGTCAAAGGGTAATATGTCGGATCCACTTACAAAAGGCCTATCTAGAGAAGGAGTGGAGAGGATATCCAAGAGAGTGGGTTTAAGGCCTAGGACGAATCAGCATGGTGATAACTCTACCTAGCAAACTGGAGATCCCAAGAGCTAGGTTCAAAGAGATCAAACAAAGTTGTGTCTGACAGGTTCAATATTGTCCATTACCCAACCCATTCTCATGATGTAGACAATGTATAGTAAACAAAAATAAGACTTAAGGTGAAAAGTCTTTTAATGATTATTTAAATTCGATAGATTTGACAAAATAGTTTAATCTATAGGAATTGAATGTTTAGAAATCACCTATGTAAGGGCGTAGTGGACGTCGCTTCAAGGAGAATGTTAGTAAAGGCGTATTCTCTAAGCTCTCATGAAACCGAGATGTGTTCATGAATGAAAAGAACAAAATCGTGAGAACCATTAACAATAAAAGGATGGTTGTGTGACATTTGTTGTCTAGGTGTACCTTAATGATCAACGGTTCAAAGATATCTAATCTACTGATTGATCGAGTGCATCTGATGTATGTTTACTATGGAAAGTTCAAAGGGAAACCTACTTATCCAGATGCAATCAGTCTTTCCTAAATGATCACATGCTTCTGTAAATTCTTCAAAAGATAGTCATTCCCCATTTATGTGGAGGATTGTTGAGTTCAATGCGTGTGTGTGAATGAAAAATGAAGAGAAACCTTATGGAGGAAAATAGAGTAACCAAAATGGAAATGTACTCTAATAAAGGAAAGTTCACTCATTCTTCCACATTGGTGGGAGAAGAGAACTTGTAAGTGTTTATAACGAGAAAAACTAACTCAACATGGATAGTGAGGCAAGAACAAGGTGGTGCCTCGCGTCGTCGTCGTCACTTGCTCAGCTCGACTTCGGATTTGGATTTGTCAAATGATCGACCGATTAGATATAATTTTGTAGACAAAATTTATTTGAAACTTGTTTACAAGCAAAATTTTTAATCCAAAAATTTGATCGAATTATTTTTCTCCAAATGTAGGCGCATTTCGAATGTCATGCAAATGCATACGCAATGCATCACAAAGGGATGCAACCCTTCTAGGGAAAAGGCACACTGTTTCATATTGTAGTGTGACCTGCGGGCGCAGATGCAGTACAGGTACACAACCTGTGGGAACAGATATAGCACAGGAGATACTGGAATTTGCAAAATATCACCTGCGGCCGCAGATCAGGTGCAAGTCCAGCACAGACTTAGTGCAGGAATGTGACTACTACTGAATAGATGCCTTTCTGCTGAACCAATGCATCCTTTTTAAAAGGACACATTTAAGGCTATAAATACCTGATGTATTCCTCATGTATTGGCATAATTTTTGACAGCAAAAGTTCTCTTCTTCTATGCAAAAACTCTGTGTGATCATTGAGCTATTGAGTGAGTTCGAGGAATCCAACAATTTGAGATACCACTATTGTTTGTATTGAAGACCATTTTATCCTGGGAGAAAGATTCCATAACATCGGGTATAGTAAGGGAAATTATTCCTTAAGGAAACTCCGTGAAGTTGGGGGACTTGGTGTCACGACCCAAGCTGGGACTCTGGCCGTAACGATCATCCCGAACCATAGAGGCCTGGGCGCCCTTCTATATCCGACAATCATGTACAATACTCATGCAATAAAGAAGGAAAAGATACTAGATATAAAAAATGGAATCATGGTCATACTCTGAATTCTGTTTAACAATACGGAAAGAAATTTATCAACATCTAGACACATCTGTTTCAGTCTGCAAAATCTCTATTACATATGAGATAAACAAGCTGTCTGAAACTAGAAAAAGACCCCCAATGGACCTAAACTGAAGTAAATAATAAGTGACTGAAAAGAAATAGGCCTTTCAGAATAAAGAAGGCTCACCAACTGCACACTTCACTGCTGTTTGAATAACTCTACAGCTTAGTAGGACCTCTAGACAGAGCCTAAAACCCTGAAATGTAGGGGGTCAATACAATCATACTAGTACGTAGAGCAATCCAAAATAATGAATTTATACATTGAAAACATAGGTGAGAGCAAGTCATAAAAACGTCATGCATGCATAGTTTAAAATACCTGGGAAATCCCAACTGATCTTAAAATAATCTGGTCAATGTTGTTCTATTATTTGTGTTACTTCTGAGCTAAATGGTACACCCTACATATCTGAAAGTTTCCCACGGGCAAGATGGGATCCACCATTAACTCGACGACTAAGCCCCCAACCTATGTTTGCCACAAGGGTTGAAGTATCTGAATCTGATATGCCCCAGGGCTATAGGCCAGTGTATAATCCCTCTTGGGAGCATAATAAACCCGTATCAGCAAAACACGGTTTCCGAAAATAAGTTCCATGAACTCGTGCCTTCTTCGGGTAACTACCTAACTCTCTTAAGCCCAATTTTTAACCCTTTCTGAACATGCAACTTTCTAAATTTCAAAATTTGCAAATCTGAGTGAAATTAATTTTCTCTCTTATTTTGAGTCTGTTATGGCATTATCTGATTTGGTGTCGTCACACCAAGATTTGCAAGTCGTAACTGAGCCATAAAGTATTATTATAAAATCTTTTCATTTGAAACAACATGTTTGGACCACCAAATCATATCAAATAGTGCAAGAGGATTCGTATGGTGAAATTCATGAAAAATAGAGTCAAAGATCCTCAATTCAATTCACAAACACATGGTGGTCAAGTACCCTGCAACAAATCATGCAATTTCTTTAAGTTATCAATTTCATTTATGTAATTAAGTAAAATTCCCTCTCTTTCTGTTATCACCAAAACCAAGTCAATAACCAATAGTAAATACATTTAGATCATGCTTCTTTGTGTACAATCAGATAATTCATAACAAGAGAGGGAGTATAAATCTCATGCTCTCAATTCAGTTTTCTAAACTCAACCCACATGTTTACATATATATATATATATATAACAGAGATCAAATTTGAGAGGGAAGGCCTCAAGACCAAAACTTTATCATTAACAAGGTTTCATAATGCATAATTGAAATTGAAAATCTAAACCATTTTGAAAATTCATGATTTCTAAACCCTTAAACATAGTTAAGATGATTTCACCATGCCCATATAGTTTAGGAATACCCCACATACCTTAGATAACTTAGGAGAAAGTGTGGAATCTGAATCTCAATTAAGTTCTTGGGATTCTTGACTTTAAAGATGAACTCTTGATCTTAGGGGAAGGAACTAGGGTTTTGATTTGAGAAATTATATGTGTTTTTTGATGTATTTTTCCCCAAAAATGATTTAATTTTGTGTTTGGGCGAATTGGGGTGAAGGAAAATGACCCAATTGCCTTTGAAAACATGGAGCTTAACTGCAAAAAACACATAGGACGGACTTGACAGGGCGCCACGGGCCCCAGGGTGCTGCTCTAGGTGAGGCGCCGCGGTCTTTATCACGGGCTCTCCCAGGTGCTGGACTGGGAAGGGTGCCGCAGGCATATCGCCCCAAGCTACTATTTTGGGGTACCAAACAAGCCCTTACACTTGTTCGAAAATTTCGAAACTCACCTGAGATGTACTATTGCCTTCCTCGATCGTGAATCAACTTAAAAATTAACTTTTCAAGGTCGGGAAGGTCAAAAATAAAATTATCAATGATTAGGAGTTCAAAATGTAAATAAGTCCTTTTGTCACTTAGGAAATTTTTAGATGATTAACCCTTTAAGCATACTACGAAGTGAGGTATCTAGTCGAGGACACCACGAGATCTTACACTTGGCCTTATAAATTCTGTTTTATCTCTTTTATTAAAAATAACATACTTCTTGGATAGATTATTTATAATCTTGTGTTGAAGACGTTAAGGAACTTCATAAGTGTTCTTGTCTTAGACTTGAACTTGTGTTGAAGTTGTTGTTGCATTTATACGAATTCTTGTACCAGAAACATTATAAAAACAACACTTACAATATAATTAGTCATCTAATACACCTCTAAAATATATGCGCCACATCAGCATGGTGTCCCGGAGACACTGTAGGAACGAGTTAGAATGTTTACTTGTCAATTAAGCCTAAATTAAGGTGTCAACATGTAAGACCCCACAAAAATATTGCGTTCATATTCAGCTCGTTTAGCTCTTTGAAGCTAAATATAAGGTCCGACACTTAGAAAATTTTAGCTAAGTGTTCAACACTTAGTCTCATTTTAGACCTCCAAACTTTGGGAATTTATTCGATGACCTTTACGACCTTCGTTTTTCAATTTTCAAGTTGCGTTGCGATGGGGCAAGGTCGTAGTACATTTCGGGTGAGTTTTAGAATTTTTGAAGTAGTGTAAGATCACGTTTGGGTGCCCAAACCAGTAGCTCAGAGCAATCTACTTGCGCCGCCCAGGCTAGAGCACTGCTCTAAGTAAGGCGTCGCCCTGGCTAAAGTGGGGGACTAGCTGGGCGTCGTCCTGCAACTCCGGTGGGTGCCCAGTTTTTCAGCATTCCACCTCTGTATTTTAGAGGGCATTTTGATCCTTTTCCACCCATATATAAACTCCCAATCATGTGATTAAGGCCCCAAAACACCAAAATACACTCCTTTGGCTGAAATTCTCTCCAAAATCATCAAGAACAAACCTAGGGTGAAAATTGGGAACTTCAAGATTCAAGTCGATTTCATTGCTAACTTTCACGAATCATCAACCTAAGGTATGCGTAGTGTTCATCCATGGATTCATTTCATTCATGGAGTCCAAGAATCATGTTTTAAATAAGATATTGTGATTTTCTTGTTGGGATTTGATTATGTTAATCTTGATAGTTGTTATTTATGTTTCAAGATGGTGTCTTGATGACTTTTCATGAAGTATGTGAGTTTATTGATTGAAAACCTATGAATTTGAGTAGTTTTAGATTGTTAAATTTATAAAGACAGCTATACTCAAGGTTGTGCATGCAAGGTGTTCGATAAAATGCCTAGAATGATGAAAATCATGTTTCATGACTCAATAGGTGCTTAAATGACAAAGTTCATGCTTGATCCTTTATGATTCAACACAGTTTGCATGATATTGCTATGTATTGATTGTTGTGTTATGAAACGTTCATGATATAGAAATCAAGCAAGTAATTACAAGTTAAATGCATTCCCTTCCATGAACAAGAATACGATAACCGTGTGGAGTATGAAATTCCCTATTTATGGCATTATGAACTCTATTCCTAGGATCAAGAAGTGCTATGGTTATGTTAGTTTCCCTCCATCGAGTCTTGGGGGTACTTTTACCCAAAAAATATAGCTGTGTGCCTAGATCCAGAGTCATATTTTCTCATTATCCTCAGTCAAACCATGTTCCATAGAATCAGTGAGTCATGTGACTCAGGAAATCTCAGAAATCTTATGATCTCAGTTAATTATCAGATAGCAATAATATTTTGTCAGTCAATGGTGTGATTCTTAGCAGAAATCCTTGTGTTTCAGAACTATGTATCCAGTATAGGTTGAGACATTAACACTGTCAAATGAGGGTTGATGAGGTGGATAATCACTGTCAGATAAGGGCCTCACCATTCTTTTTTAGGGACACTGTCAGATGAGGGTTACCCACAACTTGTCCTTACCAGTGGCGCGGTATTGACACCCTTCTAATCAGGGCATAGATTGGACCCTAGCTCAACTATTATAGTGCATTTGGGGCATGTCAGTTAGATGACTACTTCCCACAGTTTCAGTATCAATCTCAAGAAAAGAACTCAGATAGTTCTTCAGACTTTAGTATGTCAGGACTGTCAGATACAGTTAACTCAGTTATAGTACAAAACTCAAATAGTTCCATTAGATTCAGGACTGTCAGACATAGTCACTCATGTTATCTGTTATCAAAACTCACAATCAGTCATGTTAGATATTAGTAAATTTATGTCATCAGTATATAGATTTAGTTATCATGTTTTTCACGATCTCAGTTACTATGTATTCATGTATGCACTCTCACGTTCATATTAGCCAGTCAGTTAGTATTGCTCATGTATGTGAACCCTTGCATATAGTCTACCTTACACGGATACTCAATACATTACTTTGTACTGATGCATTTGCACTATGGTGATTTCTTTTTATGTTACACCATAGGTTTAGAGACATGACTTCCAGATTAGCAGCAACAGTAGCATTCCGGTACTCAGAGTTTTAGTAGTGAGTCCTCATACTTTGAGGACATAATTATTTCTTTACTATCTCTTTGATTAGTTATTAGTTGGAGTTAGTTGGGGACATGTCCCATCAACTCCTTATTCAGATTATTCAGACAGTAGAGGATTTCATACTAGATGCAGACTAGCTATAGACTATCATGTTTTAGACTTTCGTATTTCAGTTTTGTTTTTGTATTATGATACCACTTTATTTATACATTATTATTATTCGATTATGTTTAGTATTGAACCTATGGCCTTTCAGTGCGTGTTTCCACTTTTTTATGTCATATTATGCTGTTTACAGGTATAGATATCAGTCACGGGTTAGCTTGTGGTCCTTCAGGTCATGAGCACCATGTAGCATTCTGGTTTAGATAATTGGGGTGTTACAAACTTGGTATCAGAGCCTAAGGTTCAATAGAGTCCTAGGAAGTCTAAAAGCTGCACTTAGTAGAATCTTGTACATGGGTGTGTTGCACACCACATTTATGTGCAGGAGGCTATGAGATATTTTAGGAACAGTTTCCCTTCTTTTAGTATTCATGTTATGCTAGTGAGCATAATCTAAATTTAATCTCTTAGTCTAATCCATTTCTCCTCTTGATTTCAGAACATGCCTCTAAAGAAAAGAAACCAGCCAGCTCTTCAGCCCGAAGATCCTTTGGGCGATCATATTTCTCATATGGAATTCAGAACCACATTTACCACTCTTGCACAATCAGTAGCTTCCCATAATAAGTGGCCAACAGTTATTTTAGCCAACCCATTGGCCAACTCAGCCGCAGCTAGGATTAGGGACTTCACCTGAATGAATCCTCCAACTTTCCTTGGGTCTAAGGTAGATGAAGACCCTCAAGAATTCATTGATCAGGTCCATAAGGTGACAAGTATTATGGGGGTGACTACTGTTGAGAGTGCTGAGTTAGCCGCATACCAGTTTTAAGATGTGGCTCATACTTGGTAGCTCATACTTGGTACAAGTAGTGGAATTCTGAAAAGGTAGATGTTGCAGGTCCTATAGAGTGGGAGGAGTTTGTCACGACATTCTTAAATAGATTCTTGCCCTAAGAGATGAGGGAGCCTAAGGTACTAGAGTTCATCAACCTCAGGCAGGGACATATGATGGTGAAAGAGTATTCTATCAAGTTTACTCAATCAGCTAGATATGCCCCTCATGTGGTTGCAGAAAATAGAGCTAAGATGAGCAAGTTTCCTTCAGGGGTAAATGATAGCGTGGTTAATAAGTATAGATCCGCCATGATAAATAGTGACATGACTTTAGCCCAACTCATGACTTACGCTCAGCAGATAGAAGAGCAAAAAATTAAGCAGAGGGAAAAGCAGAATAAGAAAGCTAGGACAAGTAGCTTCAATTTTAGACAGCCTAAATCAGAATGAGAAAACCATTCCTAGTTTTGTCCAAAGCCATCAGTTACAGCTCCTTTTACAGCTAGTGCTCCAGTTCCTAATTTCAGAGAGGGTAACAAAGATAGAGCGCCAGCCTCTAAGTCTTAAGGGCAGTGTCAATAATGCCCAAACTAACCCCCTATGTCAGACTTGTGGTAAGAGCCACAAGGCTACTTGTAAAGCTGGTAGCATTGTCTATTTTAGTTATGGCAAGCCAGGAGACAGAGTTGGAGATTTTTCCCAATCGGGTTATCAGGGTCAGCAAAACCATTTCGCAGCTCAGTTCGGTCACCCGAACCAGTAGAGTGCCACTTCCAGTGCTACTAGTGGGCAATGCCCAAATAGACTTTATGCTCTTCAGACCCGATAGGATTAGGAAAATTCTCCTGATGTCATTACTGGTATGTTACAGATATTTTATGTTTATGTTTACGCTTTGCTAGATCTAGGTGCATCCTCGTCTTTTGTTACTCCTTATATAGAAGGTGATTTTTGAGTCAATCTCGAAATTCTAGCGGAGCCCTTTTTAGTATCCACCCTAGTGGGTAAAACCATCATAGCTCGGCAGGTATACAGGAATTGTCCGGTTATGATATTTCAAAAAGTCACATCAGCAGATTTAGTTGAGTTAGAGATGACTGATTTTGATGTCATTCTCGGCATAGATTGTCTTCATTCTTGCTATGCCACAGTCGATTATAGAAACAAAATAGTTTAGTTTCAGTTTCCAAATGAAACCATCCTAGAGTGGAAGGGTAGAGTATCCACTTTTAGAGGTTGGCTTATTTCTTACCTTCGGGAAAAGAAAATGATATCTAAGGGATGTGTTTACCATCTTGTTCATGTTAAGAACTCTGGTTTTGAATCTTCCAGTCTTGAATCAGTCCCAGTTGTTAATGAATATTCAGATGTCTTTCCCAAAGATCTTTCAGGCCTTCCTCCCGAAAGGGAAATATACTTTGGTATTGACCTCATCCCAAATACTTAGTCTATCTTTATTCTGCCATACAAAATAACACCAGCAGAACTCCAAGAATTAAAAGAACAGTTGGAGGATCTCTTAGATAAGGGATTCATCAGACCCAGTATTTTCCTGTGGGGTGCACCAATCTTATTCGTGCATAAAAAAGATGATTCTCTCAGAATGTACCTAGATTACCATTAGCTCAATAAGGTTATGGTAAAAAACAAGTATCCTCTTCCCAGAATCGATGATTTATTTGACCAACTTTAGGGTGCTAGTTATTTCTCTAAGATAGACCTTAGATCAGGCTACCATCAGCTTAGAGTTAGAGAATACGACAGTTTGAAGACAACTTTTCGTACTCGGTATGGTCACTTAGATTTCCTAGTCATGTCCTTTGGTCTTACCAATGCCCCATCAGCTTTCATAGACTTGATGAACTGTGTGTTCAAGCAGTACTTGGACATATTTTTGATATTCTTTATAGATTACATCCTTGTTTACTCCTGCAGTGAGCAAGACCATTCAGACCATCTCAGAATTATTCTACAGACTCTCAATGATCATTAGTTGTTTGCCAAATTCAGTACATGTAAATTTTGGCTAAGGTCAGTAGAATTCCTTGGTCATATCATTTTCGGTGATGGAATTAGATTAGATCCTCAAAAGACCAAAGAAGTAAGAAAATGGCCTCTCCCTATTTCTCCATCAGATATCAGGAGTTTCTTAGGCTTGACTAGTTATTACAGACGGTTTGTTGAGGGATTTTCTTCTATTGCATCCCCTATGTCCATATTGACTCAGAAGTAGGTCAAGTTTCAGTTGTCGGATCATTGTGATAAGAGTTTTTAGGAATTAAAGACTCGACTCACCTCAACTCCAGTTCTAAGTTTTCTAGATGGTTCAGATGGGTTCATAGTGTATTATGATGCATCCAGAGTAGGTTTAGGTTGTGTCCTCATGCAGCATGGTAAGGTCATAGCCTACGCCTCTAGACAGTTAAAGCCCCATGAGAGGAATTATCCTACACATGATCTTGAGTTAGCAGCCCTAGTATTTGCCTTAAAGATTTGGAGAAATTATCTCTACGGAGTTAATGTAGATGTCTTCACAGATCATAAGAGTCTCTAGTATGTTTTTTCCCAGAAGAATCTTAATCTTCATCAGAGAAGGTGGTTAGAGCTCTTGAAGGATTACGACATGAGTGTCATTTATTATTCGGGCAAGGCCAATGTAGTGGACAACGCTCTCCGTAGACTTTCCATGGGTAGTGTTTCTCATGTTGAGGACAGTAAGAAGGAGTTAGTTTAGGAAATTCATTAGCTTGCCAGACTAAGCATTCGCTTAGTCGATTCTTCAGAAGGTGGTGTATGTGTTCAGAATAGTTCAAAATCATCTCTAGTTTTCAAGGTGGAAGAAAATCAAGACAGGGATCCTAGCCTTGTCAAGGTAAAAGAGTCAGTCAGAGATCAGGAAGTAGAGGTTTTCTCCCAAAGGGGAGATAGTGTTCTTCGCTGTCAGGGTCGTCTATGTGTTCTAGGTGTAGATAAATTGAGGTAGTGAATTCTTGCAGAAGCACATGGTGCACGATAATTCATTCATCCAGGGGACACTAATATGTACCGCGACTTGCGAGAAATATATTGGTGGAGTGGGATGAAGAGAGATGTTGCAGAGTTTATGGCTAAGTGCTCTACATGTTAGCAGGTTAAGATAGCGTATCAGAAGCCTAGTGGTTCCATGCAGGAGTTCACTACTCCTACTTAGAAGTGGGAAAAAGTCAACATTGACTTTATGATGGGTTTGCCTCAAACTCATCAGCAGCATGATTCAGTTTGGATCATAGTAGACCGAATGACCAAGTCAGCTCATTTTCTTCCAGTTCATACCTATTATTCAACCGAGGATTACGCCAAACTCTATATTAAGGATTTGTTCAGATTACACAGTGTTCGATTATATATCATCTCAGATAGAGGTACCCAGTTCACCTTTCACTTCTAGAAAGCATTCCAAAAGGGTCTTGGTACCCAAGTTCATCTTAGTACAACCTTTCATCCTCAAACAGATGGTCAAGTGGAAAGGACCATTCAGACTCTTGAAGATATGATAAAGGCATGTGCAGTTGATTTCAAGGGTAGTTGGGATGACCACTTGCCTTTGATTGAGTTTGCATACAACAATAGCTATCATTCCAGTATTCAGATGGCTCCATTCGAAGCTCTCTATGGTAGGAGATGTAGATCTCCCATCGGTTGGTTCAAAGTTAGTGAGGCCTCAGTCATAGGGCCTGACTTGGTATTCGATGCCTTAGAGAAAGTACAGTTGATCAGAGAAAGACTCTAGGCTGCTCGAGCCGATAGAAGTCTTATGCAGATATTCATAGAAAAGATCTCAAGTTTGAGATCGGTGATTATGTGTATATCAAGATCTCTCCCATGAAGGGAGTGAAGAGGTTCGGCAAGAAGGGAAAGCTCAGTCCCCGATATGTCGATATCTTCAAAATTCTTAGTCGCTTCGGCAAGGTAGCTTATGAGCTCGAATTGCCTTTAGATCTAGCCTCACTTCATCCAGTCTTTCATGTCTCTCTGCTCAAGAAGTGCATAGGTGACTCATCAGTTGTAGTCCTTATTCAGAGGATTAATATTCAGAATAGTCTCTCCTATGAGGAAATTTCAATCGAAATTCTAGACTATCAGACTCGTAGATTGAGGAACAAAGAAGTCCCTTTAATTAAGGTTCTTTGGTGAAACCATTCCATTGAGGGAGCTACTTGGGAAGCGGAAACAAATATGTGTATCAAGTATCCCGACCTCTTCACCGCCAATACAGATCAAGCTTAAGGTAATAATTCTCCTTAAGCTTATTCAACTTCACGTTTAGTATTCAGTAAAAACTTGGTATTCAGTTTCATGCTCATGTTTCATCACAAACTTGGTATCAAGTGCCATTCCATATCCGTTCATACGTTCATGTACCAGCTCAGTTATGAAGTTATGCATCAGACATGCATTCGTATTATGAGAAACTTAGTTCTTCAGAATATTCAATTATGCATTCATGAATCAGTTATACATGCACCAGATATGCATGTTTAGTATGTTATGTTCAGTTTGTCAGCCATGTCAGTTATGAGATCATGTTCTAGTTATTCATATTCAACTTATTGTTTTCTCTCTCAGTCAGTCTCATTCGAGGACGAATGTTCTCAAGGGGGAGATATTGTAAGACCCCGCAAAAATGTTGCATTCACATTCAGCTCGTTTAGCTCTTTGAAGCTCAATATAAGGTCCAAAATTAGAAAATTTTAGCGAAGTTCTTCAACTCTTAGTCTTATTTTAGACCTACGAACTTTAGGAATTTATTTGATGACCTTTCCGACCTTTGTTTTTCAATTTCAAGTTGCGTTGCGATGGGGCAAGGTCGTAGTACATCTCGAGTGAGTTTTAGAATTCTTGGAGTAGCATAAGGGCACGTTTAGGTGCCCAAACCAGTAGTTCAGGGCGATCTGCCCACGCCGCCCAGACTAGAGCACCGCTCTAAGCAAGGCATCGCCCTGGCTAGAGCAGGGGACTAGCTGGGTGTTGCCCTGCAACTCCGGTAGGTACCTAGTTTTTCAGTATTCCACCTACGTGTTTTAGAGGGAATTTCGGTCCTTTTCCACCCATATATAAACTCCTAAACACAAGGCCCCAAAACACCAAAATATACTCTTTTTGCTGAAATTTTCTCCAAAATCATCAAGAACAAACCTAGGGTTCAATTGGAAACTTTAAGATTCAAGTCGATTTCATTGCTAACTTTAACGAATCATCAACCTAAGGCATGCGTAGTGTTCATCCACATATTCTTTTCATCCGTGGAGTCCAAGAATCATGTTTTAAATAACATATTGTGATTTGCTTGTTGCGATTTGATCATGTTCATGTTGATAGTTGTTATTTATGTTTCAAGATGGTGTCTTGATGACTTTTCATGAAGTATGTGAGTTTGTTGATTGAAAACCTATGAATTTGGGTAGTTTAGATTGTTAAATTGATAAAGACACCTATGCTCAAGGTTGTGCATGCAAGGTGTTCGATAAAATGCCTAGAATGATGAAGATCATGTTTCATGACTCAATAGGTGCTTAAATGACAAAGTTCATGCTTGATCCATTGAAACAATTTCAAAAAAGAAAAAGAAAAAAAAAGAAAAATCTTCCAATTTCATCCATTGAAATCCAATCCACCTTCATTCACTCCCTTCCATACAAATTTCATCTCCCTTAAAACTTTTACACCCTTATTATTTTTTACCCTTATTATTGATGTATCTATTAAGTCATTAAGAAAAATAAAAAAGAAAAGAACACTCAAAACTATTGGCTCATAGAATAACAAGATCTAACTGAAATCTTCTGTCATTTTTCTCCAAATTGCTGTCTGGTGTCACTCCACTCTTCGCCAATCACCACAAGATCTAGAAATTGATAATTAAAGAGAAAACTGTACATAAAATATTAATAATTACTTCTTTTGTGTAAAAAAATAATAAATAGAATAATATTTTTTTATATTATCATTTAAAGGAAAATTACATACGTAGTCTCTTTAATTTATTGATTTTTTTCATTTAGATACTGTTGGTGTAATATGCCACAAATATAATAATTACAGTTAAAATAATAAAATGAACAAAATGAAGAAAAATTAGATAATCTTCTTTTTGGCTTAGGCGCGGATATCTCGCTTTCTTTAAGGAGATTCAAGCCCACTGCGACATAATCTACACCGATCCAACAGTATATCTCTTGACTTGTCCCCTCTAGGATACAACAGCCCATCAATGATGTGCAACTCAAACAACTACGGATTAGTTGAAGGGTCCAAAGCTCCACCATAAGAACACCTTCTTTCAACATATATTTACTCTCTTTTTGTAGTGAATATAGTTAAAGCCTTGGAATATTTTTTTGGTCTCAACTCTTTATTTCACTACTACACATAATAATATTTTTCTACACTTATCATCTTTTCCTTATCCCTAATGTATGAAAACAAAGGAATAAAACACCACTATTTATAGGTGTAGAATTCTTCTATATAATGAATAGGATGAATGAAGAATAGTAATGTGGGTACATGAATGGTCTATAGATTACAAATATTACAAGAGTTACATAAAACTAATGGCCATATAAGTGACAAGACTAATAGCCATGAGCAGGGGCGGATCTATTAAGGCCCGTGGGGGTGGCATGCCACCCGCAAACTTCGACGGAAACTCTCTCTATATAGCTATATATATATATACAGATATAGTTAAAAATTAAATTTGCCATCCACAATAACAAGGCACTGTCTAGTGCGGGTGGAAAAGTGCTGTTTTGTAGCCCCAAGGTCGTGTGTTCGAACTCGGCTAGCAGCATTTGTTTTTTAAAATCATTTTTGTTATTAATTTTTCATTAAAACAAGGCAACAACCAACAGGCAACAAGCGTACTTGATAATTTTCATTAAAATATGGCAAGGCGACCAGTTGACTTTTATAAATATAATGTTATTTTTTGACTTGTTTTATTTAATTGTTTAAAAAGGTATAGTCAAATATCTCTCATTACAATTAAAAAAAACTATTTCCAAATTTCAAATCAAAACATCGACTGAGACTCTCTTGTTCTTGAGGTTTGTTGTTGCTGCTGCTTGCTCTCTTTCTCTCTCTCTACTTGTTGCATGCTCTCTTTGTAAGTTATATAGAAAAATTATTTTGTTTCTCTTTCTTGAGCCTAGAAACATAAATTTGGAATTATCTATTTATCTTGATGACTTGATTTAGGAGAAAGTGTTCTAATTTTGTGATTGAGATGGAGAATTTTTTCAAGAAGGTTAATTATTCACAACCAAATTCTAGTAATGTCATTGTCAATCATTCTTGTCTTATAACTGACCTCGATTTGGGTTCATTTAAAGCTGATCCAGAGAAAGAAGACCTATTTTTTATTATGATCCTCGAATACAAGATGAAGTGTAACACCCCGAATCTGGTACTCAGAATGCTACACGGTGCTAACAATCCCTAAGGACCACTAGCTAACTCATGACTGATATCTGTACTTAAACACTACATAATATATCATATAAATGCGGAATAAAGGCTGAAATGCGTAAGGTTCTCACTAAATCATAAATGAAATAATAATGTCTGAATAATGTGGTATATCAATACCAAAACAAAACTAAAAACAACTGAAGTCTGAATCAAATCTGAAAGCCTCGAAGTACTATCTGAATAAGGAGTTGAAGGAACATGTCTCCAACTAAATCCATCTAGCAAAACTGAACTGAAATAAATAATAACATAAAGTAATGATCATGTCCTCGAAGGATGAGGACTCACTGCTAACTCTGACTGCGGAAATTGGAAAGCTACTGATGCTCTGGAGCTCGTGCTTATGAACCTATGGTACATAATAAAACACCATAGCGTGAATGGGTTAGTATGAATGAATGTACTGGTATGCATGTGAGGTAGGCTGAATGCATGGGATTCATATGCATGAATAATACCAACTGATTGACTAACACGAACATGAGAATGCATGAATGAATACATAATAACTGCGATCGTGATAACATGATAACTAAATCTGAATACTAATAACATGAGTTTACTAATATAACTGATAACATTAGTGATTGTATCTGATAGTCGTGAATCTGATCGAACTAGCTGAGTTCCATACTGTATCTGAGTTGACTGTATCTGATAGTCTTGACATATGAAGAACTATCTGAGTTATTTTATTGAGGCTGATACTGAGACTGTGGGAAGTATTCATCTAACTGACATGCCCCAAATGTGCTATAATAGCTGAGATGGGGTCCAATCTGTGCCCTGATTGGAAGGGTATCAATACTGCGCCACTGGTAGAGACAAGTTGTGGGTGACCCTCATCTGACAGTGTCCCCAAAAGAGAATGGTGGGACCCTCATCTGACAGTGTTTATCCACCTCATCAACCCTCATATGACAGTATTGATGTCTCAACCTATGCTGGCTACATAGTTCTGGAATGCAAGGATGGCTTCTAAGAATGACACCCTCATCTGACAGTGTGTGTTCCTATCCTTGGGTTCACTCGATGCTAATTACTACTCCCATATGAATAGACACTGAACATGATTAACTAAACTTGACTAACTGAATTCATGGAGTTTTGTTAACTAACGGATTACTACTGAGATTACTGAATTACTGAGCTTTCCTGAGGCACATGACTAACTGAGTTCTATGGATCATGGCTTGACTGAGGATATCGTGAAAATATGACACTGGATCTAGGAACACAACTATATTTTTCGAGTAAAATTACCCCAGGACTCGATAGAAAGAAACTGACAAGCATGACTTTCTTGAATACATGGCCAACATCAACAATCCATAATACAATAAGTTGGGGATTTCATGAAGTACATGCTGATCATAATCTTGTACATGAATATGATTGCATGTAAACATGGCATAACTTCATTAGGATAATTCATGAACAATCCAACAACATTTACAAGGCACATTAATAGCATGGAAGTCATTTTGATAATAATGGTCAAGCATGCATTTGTCATTTGGATCACAATTTAGCTATAAGGCATAATCTATATCCCTTTTGGTATTTTATCAAACACCCAACATGCACAACTTAAGGCATACGTGAAATCATCAATTTCACAAATCACAACCACCAATTTCATGGATTTCAACTTATTTGCTAACGTAGTTTCATAATTTCACATAAAGGTCCTAACTTGGGGATTATACAATATCAATCACATAAACATAATTGACCCACAATATAATAACATGATTCATAATTTAAAATAGGGTTCTTGAGCTTTATGGATGAAAGAAATCCATAAATCAACACAACTCATACCTTATTTTGTGAATCTACGAAGATTGATGGAGAGACTTTCTTGAAATTGAATCTTCTATGAAAACTCTAGCTTGTGTTCTTGAGAGGATTTTGAGAAAAGGAGTACATTTTACTTTAATTGGGGCTAAATCCCGTGTTAGACAGTATATATATGGTGGCAAAATTACCAAATTAACCATCAAGACACAGAGGTTGAATGCAGAAATTTGGATTAGGGCGATCCCAAGGGCGGTGCCTTGCTTAGTTTGCCGAGGAACCCTGAGCAGCACCTTGCAATAGCGGTGCTAATTCCAGGGCGACGCCCCACCTGGAGTGGTGCTAAATCCAGGGCGACGCGGGCAAATCGCCTTTTGCTACTGGTTTGTAAATCTAAACATGCCCTTACGCTATCTGAAAAATTCTAAAACTCATTGGGATGTACTACGACCTTGTCCCATCGCAACAGAACTTGAAAATCAGAAAAAGAATATCGGGAAGGTCATCAAATAAATTTTCAAAGTTTGGAGGCCTAAAATGAGACTAAGTGTTGAACACTCATAAAAAATTTTCTAAGTGTAGAGGATTTGAAAGAGATTTAAAAACTGAATTTAAACGTAGAAATTTACGGGGTCTTACATGAAGTGAGGAAATATTATATTGAAAAAGGTCCTTGTCAACCTGTCTTGAAATCATATCCTTCAAGTGAAATAGGAGGTAGAATGCATCAATTTGCTTCAAGTTGGTTTAAAGGTTCACATTCGACTTGGTTAGAGTATAGTGTGGAGAAATATGCTGCATATTATCTTTGTTGTTATTTGTTCAAAAATAAATTTATTCATGAAACTACAGGTGTTTTTTATGCATCAAAGTATTTTAGGTGTTGGAATAAGACTCTTGAAAGATTTCGTTTACATGTCGGTAAAGTTAATAGTGTTCACCACAAATGTTACAATAAGATGATAGATTTGTCAAATCATTGTCAATCAATTCAAGTTGTTCTTGACAAACATTCTCAAAAGGCAAAAAGTAAATACCGAAATTCATTTGGAAGCTTCAATTGATGTGGCAAGACTTTTCTTGTATAATGGATTGCCTTTTAGAGGTCATTAAGAAAGTGAATCTTCAACTAATCAAGGCTACTTTATAGAATTTTTGTGGTGTCATGGAGACAAACATCCGGATATGAAATAAATGATATTAGAAAAAGCTCCACAAAATGATACTTTGATTTGTCTTTTGATTCAAAAGGATATTGTCAATGCTTGTGCGAAAGAAACATTAAAAGTTATAATTGGGGACTTGAATGAAGATTACTTTGGGATATTAGTTGATGAATCCAAAGACATCTCACACAAGGAACAAATGACTCTTGTTTTGAGGTATGTTGATAAGAATGGTGACGTTGTAGAATGATTTATAGGTCTTGTCCATGTTAGTGATACATCGGCATGCTCATTCAAAAAGAAGCTTATTCTTTACTTTCCGATCACTCACTAAGTTCATCCAAAATATGTGGACAAGGTTATGATGGTGCTAGCAATATGAAAGGAGAGATAAATGGTCTCAAAACTTTAATTATGAAAGATAGTCCTTCAGCGTATTTATTCATTATTTTGCACATCAATTGCAACTAACACTTGTTGCTATTGCTAAAAAATATTTGGAAGTTGAAGACTTTTTTTATCATGTTACTAATGTGTTGAATGTTGTTAGAGGATCTTTTAAGCATAGAGATTTACTTCGTCATCACCAAGCTGAAAATTTGAAGCAAACTTGTCAAGGATTACATCAAGAACATTGTCTTCAAAGACCGGCTGATACTCGTTGGGGATCATATTTCAAAACATTGGATAACTTTCTTGTTATTTTCTCATCTATTGTTCATGTGCTTGAAGTGATTAAACTTGAAGGTTCTACCTCAAGTGATAGAAATCAAGCGGAATTTCTTTTGACAAAGGTCAAAACATTGAAATTTGTTTTTATGCTTCACTTGATGTTGAAAGTGTTGGACATGTCAAATGACTTGAGCAAGATTTTACAAAAAAAATATCAAGATATTGTTAATGCCGTGGAGTTTCTTAACATCTCAAAGAAAAGATTACAAGATATGAGAGAGAATAGGTGAGAATCTTTGTTGAATGATGTTTCTTCATTTTGTGATTCACATGATATCTTGATTCCCAAATTAGATGAGCCTTATTTTCTCGAAAAGTCAAAGCGTAAGTGTTTAGATGTTTGTTATTCGCACCACTTGCGTGTTGAAATCTTTTGTGCGGTTATTGATGTGCAACTTCAAGAGTTTAATGAGCATTTTGATGTAGTGAATAGTGATTTACTTCTTGGGATGGGTAGCTTGAATCCTGTCAATTCTTTCTCTAACTTTGACAAAGTTAGAATCATGACTTTACCAAAGTGTTATCCAAGTGTGTTTGATAATGGAAAGCTTCGAGATTTGAATTACCAACTTGATACCTTCATAATTCATATGCAAGGTGGTAATTCCAAGTTCTTCAACTTGCAAGTAATTCGTGATTTGTCAAAGGTATTAGTTGAGGCAAATCTTGTAGAGACTTATTCACTTGTTAATTTACTTGTAAAGTTGACTTTGATTTTACCAGTCGCTACGGCAACTGTTGAGAGAGCATTCTCTTTCATGAAACACATAAAAAATGAAGTGCGAAATAGTATTGGTGATTAATGTTTAAATGATTGTTTAGTATGTTACATAGAGTGTGATGTATTTGCAAATGTAAGTAATGATGTCATCGCTGACCGTTTTCAGAATATGAAAACTTGTCGTAGGCAATTGTATCGAATTATGGATATTATGATATTACTAATATTATTAAAAGTTTAAGTTTGGTCATTTTATTATTGTTCTTTTATTATTGATTGATTTGTTAATTGTCCTATAGACCGAAAAGATGAATAATCTGATTGAATTACTTGGCACCTGGTGAGTTCAGATCTTAGATCCGCCTCTAGTAATGAGAGTTACAAAAACTAATGACAATATGAGTTACAAGAACTAATGATCATCTTTACCACAATTTGTACCCACTAACTCAAAATGATAATATGGTGAGTTACAAGAGTAATGACACCACTTTCTCCACTTTATGTTTACTAATGTCATGCACTTTAATTTATTTTAATAATAAAATGCACCAACATTTCCCCACTCATTTTAGTATTCAAATAAAAGAGTTCTTCACAAATTTAGCTGAAGGGAGACTATTATGCATAATGAAGGTGTGCTCTACATTGAACCTTCACTTAGTAAAACAGTAACATTTACTCCAGAGTCAGTAGTGATCTCAGACTTGAACTATGACTACTTAAGGGAAATAAAGTATTACTGTCTACATACAATTGTCAAGGTGTTAACATAAGCTTTAATAGCCAGTACATTACGTCCTTGTGCTATCCCGATTTCATGAGTGTCTTTGAGGATGAGCCCAATTCTCATAGGAAGCGGCCTACATCCACACTCGTATAGTAGAAATCCATCGAGAGTGCTCCTGTAATTTAGCACACCACTCATACGAGCTACAAAATTTCATTAAGAGTTTTCTTAAACTCAACCTCACCCATATTACAGGTTAATGCACTCACATCATAGGAAGGATTAAATAACAGTGCATCCCACATTAAGTCATCATATGATTCGTTCTTCCCATTGAACCTGGTTATAGGATCTCTAGTCCCCAGGTTGGGTTTCCTCATATATGACTCATGGTTTTTTTATAGGCTTCTTTCCTCCCCCTCGATGTGATTTAGACCATTTTCTTGCTAAGGCCATAGTTTTGAATCTGCAATATTATCACAAAGTTAACACAAATAATATTGGTATACCATTGATCAATAGGATCTCAAAATATTGCATTTTTCTCCTTATGGTCTGAATTTATCATTATAAAAATGGTTTATACTCTATCAATAACTTTTTGGTGCTATCACATAACTCAAAATTAGAGAAATCAATTTCTCAACATAAAGTGATTGATCAATTCACTTTTTCACTAGTTGAAGCTAAAATAGTTAGTTCAACCTTCATAATGAGTTAGCAAATCATAATTTATTTCTCATTAGTAAATAGCACCAAATTATTTTTTTTCTCATTTTGCAACAAAACACTAATAAGAAAAACAGCCACAACCTTTTTTTTTAACCAAGTACTTTTACTTAACTTGCTTGTGTAAGTATTTTTACATAATTTCATGCCAAGTGCAACTAGCCACATATCTCATAATTCATTAGGCTAGTAAACTCCTTTTTTTTTTCACACTGCTTTCACATATTTGAATCAAAAGAAGTTGCATGGCTCATATAGTCAACAAATGTATTTCACAATTTTTCTTTTTCACCATAATGTGACATGTCAAGGGAAAATTCATCACATAATTTAGGTATTTTTCATTCCAAGAATCAAATTTATCTCACCCAAATATTTAATGTCAAATGGCTACTCAATATTTTTAGTCTTTGTTTAATAACATGCTAGAGCCAAATATAAAGACATCAAGTTATAGACAAATTAATAATGACATGCGATTTAATCCAACAATAATTATGCACTTATAACACTTTTTTAACTCATTCTCAAAAGTGCAAATATCACAATTTTGTGGTGATTTTTCAAAAGTGAAATCCAATCCACCCCCATTCATTCCTTTCCATACACATTTCACCTCCCTTAAAGCTTTTACATCCTTATTACTTTTTACCCTTATTATTGATGTATTCATTAAGTCATTAAGAAAAAGAAAAAAGAATAGAACATTACAAACTATTAGACTCATAGAAAAACAAAGATCTAACTGATCCAAAAATCTTCTGTCCTTTCCTCCAAATTGTTGCCTAGTGTCACTCCACTCTTCGCTCATCACCACAAGATCTAAAAGTTGATAATTTCTGAGAAAATTGTATATAAAATATTAATAATTACTTCTTTCGTGTAAAAAATAATAAATAGAATAATAATTTTTTATATTATCATTTGAAGACAAGTACATACGTAGTCGACCTCTTTAATTTATTGATTTTTTTCATTTAGATACTTCAGTTATATGCATTATTTATTGAACACATAATATATATTCAAAGTGTCTATGAGACATTTCACTAACAATTCCTCAAAAAATTAACGTGCTTAACTTTCACATACTGTGACATAAAAAAAAGAGTGAATGACAAACTAAAAAAAATAATTTTATATTTTCTTTTATTAGAATTACCCCCCTTCTCCCCAACCCATTTCCCACGGTCTTCTTTTTGGCCCCTCTTTACTGCAAAATCAAATCCACCATTAATGTTACCATAAACTTTCTCCCTTTAAATCTTTGTGGGCGATGCAATTTTATTAAATTTAAATTCGTACAAAATTTAGATTATATTAAATTCAAAGTATATTAGTCCCAATAAATATTGTGGATTAATATAATTGAATTAATTATTTAAGTCCAAATAGGTATGCATTTAAATAAGGCCCAATATTTATTGGGTTAGTCCATTAATTTGGGCTACAAATGATGAGCCCACTTTACTAAGCCCAAGATATTGTCATATTCTAGAGGCCCAAATAAGCGCCACTTGTCAAATGATGTGGCATGCCAAGTCAAGTGAAGGAGCCAATAGGACCATGCCATATGTCAAACTGATGCAACAGACCCATAAAATAAAAGCCCATAAAAGGTGCCAGTCACTTGAATTTGATTGGTCAAACGAAGTCAATCTCCATCATGACTCTTCCCTTTCCACAACTATAAATAGGATTCTCATAATTTAGGAAAGAGGACCCACCCCTAGAACTCTAACAAGTACCAAGAGAAACCTCATGGATAAAACTCCGTAATTTCTCTAAAAAGCTCAAGAAGTCAAAGTAAATTCATCAAGATTCAAGATCAAGACCTCAATATTCAAGAACAAGCTCAAAAGCCCTTGAATTCAAGCACAAGTCAAGATCAAGTCCCTCAAATCAAGAAATCAATTTCAAATTCAAGATCAAGCTCGAAGCCCTTGAATTTATATTTGAAAAGGCGAATCAGATGATTCATAGAGATTGTAACACTCGCATTGAAATCAATAAATTAATTGTTGCAATATATTTTTCTTGTCTCGATTATTTATTTTTTGGCCTCGAAAATTTTATTTTCCAACAAATTCTGGCACGCCCAGTGGGACAATCTCTACCTCTCATCTCAACTTTTCCTATTTCAAACTTCAACAACACTGAATTGACTTCCAAGAAGGTCAACTCTCAATCAACTGCTTCCAAGGCTTTTGATTCAAAGTTCTCTGCTGAAGTAGAAACCATTCTTGGTGTTACTTTCAGAAGCTTAGGAGCTATCATAAGGAGCAAGGAAGGCTTGTCAAGACAATAAACACATCCAGTGTTGTCCGCGCCAACTCCAATTTTTGAATCTTCAACCCCAAAAGGAACGAAGTCTAATGCAAGTGCTTTGGAAGGAGGAAGCAGTGTGGCAAAATCTCTTAAGAAGACTTTAGCTCTACTTGAGCATTCTGGTTCCAAATACTCTGGCATAAAGAGAGATGATAGTTTAAGCAACTCAATCTCCGACTACACTGCATAAGTTGAGCACTCCAAAGATCAACTTATGTGATAATCCATGCTAATCACCAACATCTCCCGTGATCATGCAAGAAATGGTGACTGATGTCTCGTCTATGGAAAAGCAACTTGTGAATCTGACAAAGGCAATTGAGAGCCTGACCAAATATGTTCAAAATCAAGATGCTCGAATTGATAAGATAGTGGATAGGGTGGAAGGCCTGATAGATGGAGAGTATAGCCATGCACCTGCAAAATCTCCAAAGGTTTATGAGATAGAAAATCCTGTGAAGCAAACACCACCGACTAAAGAGGTGCAAGTTTCTTTTGAGGGAATGATCCCGATTGGGTAATTGAGGGAATTCATTGAAGGGACCCTCAAAGGCAAGTATGATGTTGTCACCAAGTCTTTCCTTGCATATGCTAAGCCCTACACTGCGAGGATAGATAGCCTCAAAATACATGTTGGCTATCAACCCCCCAAATTTCAACAATTTGAAGGTAAAGGGAACCCAAAACAACATGTCGCACACTTTATTGAGACATGTAATAATGCTAGAACTTACGGTGACTATCTTGTCAAACAGTTTGTACATTCCCTAAAGGGAAACATCTTTGATTGGTATACGGATCTCGATCCTAACTCTATCGATAACTGGGAGCAATTGGAGCATGAGTTTCTAAATCGCTTTTATAGCACAAGGCGTACAGTGACCATGGTAGAGCTCATAAATACTCAACAAAGAAAGGACAAACCAGTCATTGACTTCATCAATCGATGGAAAAATGCTAGCCTAAACTACAAAGATAGGCTCATCAAAGCTTCTGCAATAGAGATGTGCGTCCAAGGAATGCACTGGGAACTTCTCTACATCTTGCAAGGCATTAAGCATAAATCCTTTGAAGAGCTAGATACCCATGCTAACGATGTGGAGTTGAGCATGTCTTCTGCTGGAAAGGGATCAACACTTATCCATGACCCTCGAAGGGAAAAGGATAAGTAGGAACCTAAAAGATGGGGCAAGTTTGTACCCAAAAATAAAAACAAGGAGTCCATGAATATCGATGAGTATCCTATGAAGGTCACCACAAAGGTGAGCAAGAATTAAAGTGTGAAAATGACTTCTGGAGTACGTCCGAATAAAAAAACTTTAAAGGAGATGCAAGAAAAGGAATATCCCTTCCTTGATTCTGATATTGCTAAGATTTTTGATGAAATCCTTGAGCATAAGCTCATTGAACTCCCAGAGATTAAGCGTCCCAATGAAGATAGAAGGATCAATGACCCTAATTATTGCAAATATCATAGGCTCATAAGTCACCCTCTGGAGAAATGCTCTGACTTTAAAGATAAAGTCATACAAAAAAAGAAGAAGATCTTCTTCGACGATGAGACGGCCAGTTCTCATCAAATCTCCATCATATTTGGCTCGCTCGATCCTGTACAAATATGTGTCGAAGAGCATAATAAGAAAATATTAGAGCCTGGTAGGTCTTCATTTAACGAAGGCGATGATGAAGATTGGACGATGAAGGTTGGACTCTAGTAACCAGATGCAGATGTAAGAAAATGAGTCCACTAAAGGAGTTAGTTGAGCAACCAACTAGGAGGAGAATGGTAAAGAAACCAAGGAAATAGATGTTGGTTGAATTCCTAAAGAATACGAGGGTGACAGAGCTTCACCCCCCAAAACCTCGACGTCTGGTGACCTTAGAGGAATTCTTGCCGAGTTGGTTTAGTGTAAAGACGGCCCAAGTCAACCTTGAGGCGTCTTGTTTTAACATCACCAAAGAGGGGGCAAAGGGTGAGAATCTACCCATGGAAGTTCCTTCACCTTCCAAAAAGCTTGCTGAAACTTTTGACGAAGAGGCACATGTGTGTGATACAAACATCGCATTCACAAATAACGATCTTCTACTTGGTGAGGCCCTACATAGCCGTCCCTTATACGTGGTGGGTCAAATTCTAGGAAATGAGGGATCTAGAGTCAACATCTTTCCTATCCGCACGATGAAGGAACTTGGCATTGCTACTAGCGAACTGGACAAAAGCCGTATAATGATCCAAGGCTTCAACCAAGAGGCCCAGAGGGCCATGGGATATATCAAGTTGGGGATTCGTATGGATGATTTTCAATCAAACCCATTGATGCAAGTGATCGATACCAAAACTTCATACAATATATTGCTTGGTAGGACTTGGGTGCACGGGAACAAAATTATCTCGTCCTCTTACTATCAATGCTTGAAGTACCTCAAAGGCGGAGCAAAAAGAAAGATAGTTGCCGATGACAAGCTATTCACTAAAGTTGAGTCACATTTTACTGATGCAAAATTCTACTTAAAGAAGAATGTTGAGGATGAGAAAAGGGTTGAAGATGTCACCAAAACCAACTGTGACAATCTTGCATCTAAGAAGGTTTCGGTGACTGTTGAAAAAGTCTCCTCCAAGAAGCCTCTCTCCACTTTAAATAAATAAAGTGTTGCTTCTACAAAAAAGAACACAACTCCCATTCTTTGCTATGTACCGAAGGTAAGAAAAGAGAAAGATCACCCATCGAATTCCCAAGATAATGTGCTAAAGAGGCTAACTTTACCTATCAGGAAGATTGATGCAATAAATCCATCCTCAAGACTTCTTAAAGAGTTGGTGGCTCAAAATTTTCCACAAGATATGACACTCCTTATGAAGCGTACGAAAGAAGGCTTTGACCCAAATACATACAAGCTATTTGTAAAGGCTGGATACAATCCGAATGAGCCATCAAGGTTGGGCAAACTTCTGTCGGAGGGTATAACCAGGCAGGCACGTGGAGGCCTAGAATATGCGCAGCCACCTCCAATTTGCATCTCCATAATAAGGAAACTCAGTAATTATATCACAGTGGAAGAAGAACCCGCTGCTGCTAATTAAAAACCCTCTGTATTTGATCGACTTGGAGGATCAACTGCAAGAACTTCTGTATTTGAAAGGTTGGGACCTCTAAATAAGAAGAAAAGCAATAAGCGTAAAAAGAGTCATCAAATCACTATGATGCACTCTTCACTTAAAATACAGAAGGATTTTTAAAGTTTGATTCCTTCTAGAACGAAGCGACAGACGAAACTGGTAGTTTTATAAAATGAGGTGCTAAAAGCAAACGCGCATATTGTGGTTTATACCAAGCAACACAAAGAAGATGAAGAGAGTGTTGGATCTTTATATCATATTACGAACCAAAATGAGAAAGATATCTCATCTCAAATAAAGGTTGATGAAGAGATAGAAAATGCCTTTTGGTGTCATCATATATCCATCAACGACGATGATCCTCAAGAGAAGAAAGATGCTGGAGATGCTTCATCACAACTTGAAGAAGGAGTAAAGGCCACAATAGATCCCTTGAAGGAAGTTAATCTTGAAACCGATGAAGACCCAAGATCAACTTACCAGGGTGCGTTTCTAGAAGTGGAGGAGGAAATAATTTATATAAATATACTCAAGGAATATATGGATGTCTTCACCTAGAGTTATTAGAAAATGCCTGGATTAGATAGAAAAGTAGTGGTCCAAAAGTTGGTAGTCAAGAATGGTACTCGTCATGTTAAACAAGACCAAAGACGCTTTAGGTCAGAGTTGGTTCCTTTGATTGAAAATGAAGTTAACAAACTCATTGAAGTGGGCTTTATTTATGAAGTCAAATATCCCATATGGATTTCAATTATTGTTCTAGTACAGAAAAAGAATGGCCAAATTCGAGTTTGTGTCGACTTTTGGGATCTCAACAATGCTTGCCCTAAGGATGACTTTCCAATCCCTATACCAGAGTTGATGATTGATGCCACCACTGTTATGAGGCAATGTCTAATGATTGATGCCACCACCGGTTATGAGGCAATGTCCTTTATGGATGGTTCATTTGGCTACAATTAAATTCGCGTGGCACCAAAGGATGAAGAACTCACCGTATCTCGTACGCCCAAAGGTATTTATTGCTATAAGGTGATGCATTTTAGTTTGAAGAATGTTGGCACCACTTATCAAAGGGCTATGCAAAACATATTTGATGATATACTCCATAAAAATGTTGAATGCTACGTGGATGATCTAGTGGTGAAGTCAAGAAAGAGAGATGACCACTTGAAATACCTAAGAATGGTGTTCGAGTTGCTTCAAAGATATCAACTTAGGATGAATCCATTGAAGTGTGCCTTTGGAGTTACATCTGGAAAATTTCTTGGCTTCATTATGCGACACTGAGGAATTGAAATTGATCAAGCCAAGGTCAATGCAATTTTGAAGATGCCCGAGCCTCAAAATATTCATGAGTTAAAAAGCCTTCAAGGAAGGATTGCGTATTTAAGAAGGTTCATCTCAAACCTGGTTGGAAAATGTCAATTATTTAGTCCTCTCATAAAGAAGGACACTCCCTTCGAATGGGACCAAGCTTATAGTAATGCCTTTGAGAGTATCAAATCATACTTAATGAAGCCACCAGTTCTTGCGGCACCCATACCTAGGAAACCATTTATACTCTATATCGCGGAACAAGAGAGGTCAGTTGGAGCATTACTGGCTCAAGAAAATAGTGAAGGGAAAGAGAACTCTCTTTACTATCTAAGTAGAATGATGACACCAAATGAGCTAAAGTATTCTCCAATCGAAAAGTTATGTTTGGCATTGGCCTTCTCAAGTCAAAAGATGAAACACTACTTTTAAGCTCATGTTGTCCGTCTTGTGTCTAGGGTGAATCCCATCAATTTTGTAATATCAAAACCAGTCCTTAGTGACCAGGTTGCAAGATGGTACCTTTAATTTCAATAGTTTGAGATTGTGTATGTGCGCCAAAAGGCCGTAAAGGGACAAGCATTGGCTGATTTTTTGGCAGATCGCCCGATACCTAATGATTGGGAATTGAGTGATGAACTTCCTGATGAAGATGCAATGGTTATTGAAGCTATACCCTCATGGAAGATGTACTTTGATGGTGCCGCACATCGAGATGTAGCTGGTGCCGGCGTGGTGTTCGTCACTCCACCAGAAGAGGTCATCCCATACTCTTTTACCCTTACAAACCATTACTCTAATAATGTTGCTGAATATCAAGCTTTAATATTTGGACTTGAGATGGAAGTTGACATAAAACAACTACAATTACAAGTCTTTGGTGACTCCCAATTGGTGATCAAACAGCTTTTAGGAAGCTATGAAGTCAGAAAACCTGAGCTACGACCATATCATGATTATGCATAGAAGTTGATGGGGTAGCTTAGAGAAGTAACCCTCTAACATGTGCCAAGGAGATAAAATAAGCAAGATGATGACATAGCTATTTTTGCCTCAACCCTGACTCTTCTAAATCAGACGCAAGTCACTATTCACCAAGAATGGGTAGTATTGCCAACAACTGAAGATGAAGAAAATAAATTTGAATACCTTGTTGCCGTATTCGAAGCTAAAAAATAAGATTGGCGACAACTTATCATTGATTACTTATGTTATGGGATACTTCCATAGGACCCAAAGAGAAGGACAGACATTCATCATCGTGCACCTTGATTCCTTTACTATAAGGACACACTGTACAGAAGATCATTTGAAGGAGTACTCTTACGGTGTCTAGGAGAAAAAGAAGCAATTCAAGATTTGCAAGAAGCACACTCGGGAGTGTGCGGATCGCATCAATCTGGACCAAAGCTCCATTTTCACATTAAAAGGATGGGATATTATTGGCCAATGATGGTGAAATATTGCTTGGACTATGCTAGAAGATTCAAAGCTTGCTAATTCCATGCAAATTTCATACATCAACCTCTAGAGGTACTACACCCAACTGTAGCATCTTGGCCATTCAATGCTTGGGGAATGGATGTTGTTGGTCCACTACCAAAATCTTTTGGTGGACACTTATACATCTTGGCCGCGATAGATTACTTCTTAAAATGGGCTGAAGCTGTTGCCCTTAAGGAAGTAAAGAAGGAAAATATTGCAAACTTCATCCAAGTGAACATCATCTATCGCTTTGGAATTCCTCAGTACATAACAACTGACAATGGAAAGCCATTTGATAACAAGCTGATGAAAAAAATATGTGATCTCTTTGGCTTCAAGCAACGCAAGTCTTCTATGTACCATGCTTCCGCCAACGGTCTAACTAAGGCCTTCAATAAAACTTTGTGCAACTTATTGAAGAAAATTATCTCCAAATCCAAATGAGACTGGCATGAGCAAATGGAAGAATCCCTGTGGGCATATAGAATAACTTACCGTACACCGATGCAAGCAACCCTATACTCACTTACTTTTGGAGTTAAAGCAGTCCTACACTTGAGCGGCAAATACCTTCTTTGAGACTGGCTATTCAAGAAGGGCTCACTGATGAAGAAAATAATAAGTTGCGTCTTGCGAAGTTAGAAGATCTTGATGAGAAGAGGCTGGAGGCTCAATAAAATCTTGAATGTTACCAAGCCCGTCTATCTTGTTCTTTCAACAAAATAGTTCCCTTAAGGTTCTTCCAAGTTAGAGATCAAGTCCTTGCAGTAAGAAGGCCCATTATCACTTCTCATAAGTCTAGGGGCAAATTCACCCCAAAGTGGGATGGACCATATGTCGTACAAGAGGCCTATTAAAATGGTGCTTACAAGCTTATCGATATAGATGGTGTGAGGATTGGACCCATAAATGCCAAATTCTTGAAGAAGTACTATCCTTGAAGGAAGATGACACTCCTTAAGGCACGAGTATAACTGCATGTACACTCCTTAAGGCACGAATATAAATTGCATGTACACTCTTTAAGGCACGAGTATAAACTGCATATACACTTCTTAAGGCACGAGTATAAACTATATGTACACTCCTTAAGGAATGGGTATAAACTGCATATACACTCCTTAAGGCACGAGTATAAAATGCATGTACACTCCTTAAGGTACAAGTATAAACTGCATGTATACTCCTTAAGGCACGAGTATAAACTGCATGTACACTCCTTAAGGCACGAGTATAAACTGCATGTACACTCCTTAAGGTACGAGTATAAACTGTATGTACACTCATTAAGGCACGAGTATAAACTATATGTACACTTCTTAAGGAATGGGTATAAACTGCATGTACACTCCTTAAGGCACGAGTATAAACTGCATGTACACTCCTTAAGGTACAAGTATAAACTGCATGTATACTCCTTAAGGCACGAGTATAAACTGCATGTACACTCCTTAAGGCACGAGTATAAACTGCATGTACACTCCTTATGGTACGAGTATAAACTGTATGTACACTCATTAAGGCACGAGTATAAAGTGCATATCCACTCCTAGTCCGTAAGAGTATAAACTGTGAACGGCTTAAAAAAAAGTCCGCTAGGTTGAAAACCTCGAAAGAGGCGGCCTAGGCAAAAGTTAGGACACAAGAAAAAAAACACTCACCCAGAACTACGTTGTGACTTGATCCTCTTTACTGAGGTACGTAGGTACTTGGAATTTCATTTTGAGTTCAGTTGCATGAGCATAAAAAAAATATGTTCCTGCAGTATCTACCATATGTATACCAAGTATGAAACTATTCTAATTACATTTTAGACTTACTCTAAATATTTGTGACTCAATGAGGGCAACCCATCGAAAAGAAAAAGAGTTCCTTCAATGGATTTGGAATGCCAAAGTTCTCTAAGCCTGCAACTAGAAGGATCTCAAAATTTGCATGCCTTAAGGTGGAAAAAATTTGTTCCTTTGCACCTTAAGCTGGCCTCTCGCTGTTTTATCCTTAAAAGGATCTCAAAAGTTCCATGCCTTAAGGTGGACAAAATTTATCCCTTTGCACCTTAAGCTGGCCTCTCGCTGGTTTTTCCTTAAAAGGATCTCAAAAGTTCCATGCCTTAAGGTGGACAAAATCTGTCCCTTTGCACCTTAAGCTGGCCTCTCGCGGGTTTATCCTTAAAATAATCTCAAAAGTTTCATGCATTAAGGTGGACAAAATTTGTCCCTTTGCACCTTAAGCTGGCCTCTTGTGGGTTTATCCTTAAAAGGATCTCAAGAGTTACATGCCTTAAGGTGGACAAAATTTGTCCCTTTGCACCTTAAGCTGGCCTCTCGCGGGTTTATCCTTAAAAGGATTTCAGAAATTCCATGCCTTAAGGTAGACAAAATTTGTCCCTTTGCACCTTAAGTTGGCCTCTCATGGGTTTATCCTTAAAAGGATGTCAAAATTTTCATGCCTTAAGGTGGACAAGATTTGTCCCTTTGCACCTTAAGCTGGCCTCTCGCGGGTTTATCCTTAAAGGGATCTCAAAATTTCCATGCCTTAAGGTGGACGAAATTTGTCCCTTTGCACCTTAAGTTGGCCTCTTATGTGTTTATCCTTAAAAGGATATAAAAATTTTCATGCCTTAAGGAGGACAAGATTTGTCCATTTGCACCTTAAGCTGGCATTCTGATGGATTTGTTATGAAAATGGACCGTCTTCAAGCAAAATTGGACGGGTCTTGAGGTGACGAAGCCTCGCACACCTTAAGCAGACGTCCACCATCTTCAAGCAAAATTGGTCGGGTCTTGAGGTGACGAAGCCTCTCACACCTTAAGCCGACGTCCACCGTCTTCAAGCAAAATTAGTCGGGTCTTGATGTGATGAAGCCTCGCACACCTTAAGCCGACGTCCACCGTCTTTGAGCAAAATTGGTCGGGTCTTGAGGTGATGAAGCCTCGCACACCTTAAGCCAACGTTCACCGTCTTCAAGCAAAATTGGTCGGGTCCTGAGGTGACGAAGCCTCGCACACCTTAAGACGACGTCCACCATCTTCAAGCAAAATTGTTCGAATTTTGAGGTGAAGAAGCCTCGCACACCTTAAGCCGACGTCCACCATCTTCAAGCAAAATTGTTCGAGTTTTGAGGTGAAGAAGCCTTGCACACCTTAAGCCGACGTCCACCGTCTTCAAGTAAAATTGGTCGGGTCTTGAGGTGACGAAGCCTCGCACACCTTAAGTCGACGTCCACCGTCTTTAAAAAAAAATTAATTGGTATTAGAATGTACGGAGGTAAATTTAAACTCTCGCACCCTAAGCCAATGGTTGTAAATTGCTATTTGTTTCAACCCTTCCAAAAAAAAGGGAGGGGACAAGAAAGAAAGTAAAAACACAAATAGAAAGGATGTAACCTGTCAGAGCGTTGTGATCTTGAAAGTTGTGTATCACAAACTTGAATTGATATAAGATGCCTTGATGATAATAAATCCCTCAAAATAGAGTTTTAATCAATTAAATCTCCCATTGATGGTTATGGTTCCACATCAAGATATAAATTATTTGGTGAGGCGATGCAAATCTAGAATCCTCTGTCGGACAACATATAAGATCACCTTCAAAAAATCATCTAGAATAATCCAAGAATCTTTAAAATCCAAATTTTGGATATGTTATACATACATGTTTCCAAATCTATAGGATCAAGAGGATCATAATTTCGATACTCTCATTTTGAGATATAATTTTTTTGGTGATATCAGGTAAATCTGAAATTGTTGATGCATCAAAACTCAATGTTGATTTCGGGATAACACCTGAAAATATATCGATTGTATTAAATTTTGGATATGTTATATATATTTGTGTCTAGTTTCACAAGAATAAGCGGCTTGTGATTTTATCCTTCCTGCTTCAAGATATGAAAGTTTTAGTAAAGACACACAGATCTGAAATTTTCAGCATGATAAAATTCAGGGCTAACTTCAAAAAATTATCGAGAATTATATCGATGGAATTTAAATCTAAATTTTGGATATGTTATAGATCTCGAATTCTAGTTTTTGAATATCAAACGGTTCATAATTTCGATATTCCTACAATTAGATATGAATTTTCTACCACTAACATGTTGTGCTAAAAAAAGTGATGAAAATAAGAGAAAAGTAGGAGGGAAAGAAATTACCTCAATTTTGTTGATGGCTTGAAAACCCCAAAATTGATATTGAAAAAGTGGGGAAACTACTTCCTTTTATAGAGTTATAGGATGGATGTTTTCTTCTCCAATATAAATTCAGATTGGAATAAATTTCATCTCCAAATTCAAATTGGAGATTGTTTCTTTCTCCACTATAAATTCAGATTGGGGTAGCTTCTATCTCCAAATTTAAATTGAAGGTTATTTTCTTCTCCCATACAAATTGAAATTGGAGGTTGATTTCCTTCTTTCATACAAATTCAAATTGGAGGTTGTTTCCTTCTCCCATACAAAGTCTAATTGAAGTTTGTTTCCTTCTCCAGTCTAAGTTTAAATTGGAAGAGTTTTATTCCTGGTTAAGTAAGGCAATGAAAAAGTCTTCCAAAATTGTTTGAAATTGGATATCATGCCTCACCAACGGGTCTTAAGTATAGAGATTCGTAAAAAAAAAAAAACAAGAGAGCTTTGAGAGACAATATCAATATGGTTCGGCTTTAAAGTTTTTGAATGAGGTGTTCTTATGTATGGAAAATTGTTGAAGCATGAAGGAAACATGTTTAAATAATCATACTTCAAGGCTAGTCTCTAAAATATTAAATGTCTCGACAAGTCTTGAAGTATGGGGCATTTGTGGGGCGATGCAATTTTATTAAATTTAAATTCGTACAAAATTCGGATTATATTAAATTCAAAGTATATAAGTCCCAAATAACTATTGCGGATAATATAATTGAATTAATTATTTAAGTCCAAATAGGTATGGATTTAAATAAAGCCCAATATTTATTGGGTTAGTCCATTAATTTGGGCTACAAATGATGAGCCCACTTTACTAAGCCCAAGATATTGTCATATTCTAGAGGCCCAAGTAAGCGCCACATGTCAAATGATGTGGCATGCCAAGTCAAGTGAAGGGAGTCAATAAGACCGCGCCACATGTCAAACTGATGCAACATGCCCACGAAATAAAAGCCCATAAAAGTCGTCACGTCACTTGAATTTGATTGGTCAAAGGAAGTCCATCTCCATCATGACTCTTCCCTTTCCATAACTCTAAAGAATGTGTCATATTAAAAGTGATAAGTAAAAAAATTAAAGATTCAATAGAAAGATGATCTAACTGAGCTGCTAAGACGAAAAAAATCAATAATTTCAGAAGGCCGTTTATGTCACCCCATTTGAATATATCAATTTCAACACTTAGAGAAATTACTATGATTAATAATAAGGGGTAAATTGTAACCAAGTAACAAAGCATTTTTTATTTGATTTTCTAAACCGTTTTTTTTTTGCTTACATGATTTTTTAAATTGGACAAATAAAAATATAACATTTATTTTCTGTTTTTAATCTATTATAGACAATTGGGGCAGATTAATAATTTTGCACAAATATAAAAACATTACCTTATGTGAAGACATGTATCCTGTGGGTTTGGGTCTCAGGTGGCGAAAGAGTTTTAAAATGAGGTGTAGGTGACACAAGTTTTAATTATTACTTGCGGGTGACAATTACTTTATTATGGATTAAGAAAGTTGGGGAAGTTTAAAAATAGCCCACAAGTTTTTAAATTTACACTTTGATCTCAATGTTTACCTAAAATAACAGAAAACGAAGGGAAAAAAAGGTGTCTTTCTCTCTCTTCTCATCCATTGTTGTTTTCTCTCTCTTAGCGATTTTTGTTGTTCATTGTTTCTGCTGCTTTATTCATCATCTTCTGCTTCATTTTTATCATCTTCTACTTCATTGTCATCATCATCTTCTTCTTGTCGACCATTTGTTGTTGTTGTTGTTATGGTACAGCGCTACTACTGTGATCTGACCAATTTTTTAGGTCAAATTTTATTTACTACATCACTTTCCACTGTGGCATTACTTCATAGGTGACTTTGATAAGTAAAATAATGATTTTTATTCGTATTTGTCATCTGGGTACACTTCTGTTTTTTCAACAATGGATAAAACCTTGATCATGAATCCAGCATAAGTGCCCATACTTTAAATAGATCAATCATCTGGTGCATCAGATGAGTAATCTGTTGTATCAGAAGATTTATTTGTTGCATCAGATGAGTAATCTGTTGTATCAAAATATTTATCTGTTGCATCAGACGTATTATCTGTTGTATCAGGATGTTTATCTGTTGCACCAGACTAATTATCTGTTGCAACGAATAATTAATCTGTTTGGAACAACACAAATCAGCCCCTACCACAAACCCAACAGAAAACCAATATATTTCAACTCTTGCTATTGCTACTGGATTCAAAATTATTCCTTACGTCCAGTTACCTGTCCCAAATTTCCTAATTCGATTTCTCATTTTATTTGTCTTTTTCATTAATCAAGAAAAGATTTTAAAAAATTCATGTTTTACCCTTTGCATTAATCACTTTTTCTTCAAATAAAAATGAAAACATCATTTAATAGGGGGACTATACGCCGACAGACGTTAAAATCTTTCTTCTCTTATGAACTTTCAATTGAATAGCAAACAATGGTTATTTCAAACACGTCTACTATCCCACCAACTGATCAGTGGGTTATAGTAAACTAGACATGTTATTAATTATTTTTCTTAATCAATGTGGCATCTTAATTTGGGACGGGTAATTTGAGACGGAGGGAGTACAAATTAAAACTTCAGAGCCAAGCAACAAACTAGTCATCTGTTGAAATAGACTATTTATTTGTTGCATCAGACTTCTTATCTGTTGCAACATGAGTAATCTGTTTTGAACAACACATCAGCCCCTGCCACAAACCCAACAGATAAATCTTGCTATTGCTAGTGGATTCTAAATTATTCCTTTTTACGTCGAATCGTCGACATGTTTGTTGAGAAGATAATAGAAAGAATGAAAATTAAATATGGATTAAAACGTCAAAGATCAAACATAATTTTTTTATTAAACAAAAACAAATAAAAATACATATAATAGACTAAAAGAAAAATAATAATCTAATTATTATTATTATTATTAACATCATCATCATTGCCAGTTGGCCAATCTTCAACCGGAAGTAGCAAGGCCCTCCTCAGCCTATGTATCTCGCAGAGCATTCTTGCTCTAACTCCTCTCAGTTCCCATTGTAGGTCATGAACTTGATTCCGAAGTTCATTCACGGCGTCTTGCAGAAAAGCAACGTCTCACACTGGGTCAGCCATAATCTTCTAGAGTGTAATATGAAAGACGAGATGCAATAAATAAATAGAGTGCAATTGAATGGACGATTGAGTAAGGAGGGACCTATTTATAGAGGATTGAATTTGAATGAGAAGCAAAAAGGCGCGACTATTCACCTCCATTCATTAATTACGTTTTTGATTAAATTAAAAAAATAAATATTGTGATATAAGTCATGACTTTTCAGATTGTTATTATTAATTAGTTCTTTCAAAGAACCATTTTTATTGAGTTGTGGCAACAGATTCTATATCTGTTGCATCAGATAACACATCTGTGACAACAGATATATTATCTGTTGCATCAGATAACCTATTTGTTGCAACATATAATCTAACTGTTCACCTCTATTTATTAATTACATTTTTTATTAATGTGAAAAGTAATGACTTAATTAAATTAAGAAATATTGTGATAAGTCATGACTTTTCATATTATTATTATTAATTAGTTCTTTCCAAGAACCATTTTTATTAAGTTGTAACAATAGATTCGATATCGGTTGCATCAGATAAATCATCTGTGACAATAGATATATCATCTGTTGAAACAATAGTGAACCTGTTGCATCAGATAATATATTTGTTGCAACATATAATCTACTTTTTTTAAAAAAAAACTATCATCATATCATTAATTCAAATTTGCTTACTTTTTTATTTTATAAATAAAATAAAATACCTTTTCAAATTCCATAATAAAATAATAACCATTTTATTATATAATAAATAATTTTAAAAAATAAATTCAAAAAACAAAAATGGTGAAAAGTCATGATCAGTTATTAAAATTAAATAACCATTCTTTTACGGTTATAAATTGTGTTTATCATTTATTTCCTTATTACTTATTTACAAAATATTTTTCATAATGAATACTGAATAGTCATGTCTTTTTCACCCTCTCAAGAACAACAACGACCCTTTTTTATTAATAACTGACAGGTGCAACATATGATCGCTCTGTCGTAGAAGATTAACCTCTGTTGACATAAATTGTTCAAATCCCTACCACCAACCATCGACATGTTGATAACAAGGAATAAACAGAATGATTATGAAAATACTAAATAAGAATTAAAAATTCAAAGTCGACAACAAAATGAAATGAATGTTCATAGATTTTTTAATCCCTTGGGTAGATCCGATATACAAAAGGAGGAAAATACATACATGAGCTAAAATAAAAAACATTACCTAATTATTATTACTATTATTATTGTCAATCGAACATTTTTCATCGGGCAGCCTTGCTCCGAAGTTAGCCAAATCTCTCTGGAGTTCATCAAACTGCCTTTGAAGTTCACGCAAAGACTCAATATGAATATTCTTGTACGAATCTGGATCATCCATATTTGTAAGGAGGGACTTATTTATAAATTATTGTATCTCGAAAGAAAAGAAAATTGCTTTAAAATAAATGTAACAGATGGGTAATTTGTTGCAAAATATATTCTTTTTGTCAGATAACTTATAGCATACTGACAATCTTTTGCAACAGATGTATATATCTGTTTGATTTCTGCAACAGGTTGATCAACTGTCGTAACAGATGTGTCATCTGTTGCAACTAGCTAGTCATCTGTTTATTCAATTTAAGTCATAGATGCGCTAGGAAGAATAAGGTGTGTGCAGATGGATCCACTATCATATGTGTGGGAGTTAAGTATGTATTACTGATAAGGTCACCGGAAAAACACACACAAAGTATAATGTTTTTGTGAATGTAGTTTTTAACCGATTAGGCATTGATCATTCAAACAAGATCCTGTATTGTACCGTTAAGTTTGATGGGTTCAAAATTGATAAGGCTGAGGACCTCATGAAGATGGTGCAAATACCTTGCTACAAATTACTGACGGTTGTTTCTTGTGTTTATGCGTGTCAAGGTTTGAGACGGGATCAATATTTATCGTCACTGTAGAGAACCAATAGCGATTGGACTTAACTTTAAGTGTGCATTGGACCCTTAGAGGGCCCTCGAAACCTCGCACTGCATCAAACAAGAATAGAAAACCAATAGAAATTCCCCTGGGTAATGATTATATGCCAGAAGGTGCGGTAGGAAAATGTCTTCGAGGAAAAATAGTTGGTTCATGGAAGACTATATCATCTAAGAGCTAATTGAAGAAGAGATATAGTGTAGAAAGTAACTTCTAACAAATCTGGCCGATGGAATTTTATTAACAGATGCGAAATCTGAATCAAGTGCAAATATGAAAGTGTATCCAGTAATGTAATTTCATCTGTTGTCTCTCTGAAAGAAAAATAAAGCAGATGGACACTTTGCTAGGAAGCTGTGTGGTTGGGATTATAACCTAGGTAGAAAATAGGAAAAGACCAACAAAGCAGCCTAACGGGCATCGAGGGTTGAAATGATGTTCAGCAAGTCTAGAAAACTTACGCCAACAATAACTATAGTTAAAATAAGGAAACTAAGCAAAAGGGGAAATTTTTGAATTTTAAATTTCATCCCATGCCTTCTTGTTTGTGTTTTTTATCAGGTCCACTGCCATTGACCAGATCGGAACCACAAACGAGATTGAAAGGAAAATGGAGTATCATTACTTCCTTAGCAATATGGATTAATTGATTGTGTTTTCTTGCCTTAGCATGCTTTCAACATCCTTGGAGAAGATCAGATGCTTGCTGTAGTATGTGAATCTCGATAATTTTCAAGCTTACCTCCAGCTTGTTGATTCTGTATTCAAGCTGGTCATTGTCATCTTTGAATTTGGTAAGGAGTTCCTCATCTCTTGTGAGCTCGATTAGGAACACTACCTTCAAAGTTGTGTCATTCTAGAAGACCTTCAGAACACTTTCTTTAGAAGCCTTAAAGGATACATGGAGGGTCGTTGTGTTTGTTTTAGGTCAAAATGTGTTGATGCACGTTGAAGATGTGGTCCCAACAGTTGAACAACACACTTTTATCGAGCGTTGCTCCATGCATCTTTCTCAACTAATTTGATAAATTAGTAGCATGGAGTTACGTAGCGTGTGATCTAAACCGACATTACCAAGCCTATCAAACGTTACGTAACTCCGAGCTTATTACCCTATTAAAAAAAATATGCCTGAGTTAGTGTACAAATCAAACAAGCTCAATCTGTCAGCCTTTCTGCTGATCACTCTTCTCCAATATAGATGACAAGATATCTACTATGCAAAAGTCTACATCGTCGCCAGACATGCTTTCCTGAGAGCAATCCACAGATATCTTCAGATTAATTGCTCTCAGACAAGCATGTCTGACGATAGTGTAGACTTTTGCATAGCAGATATCTTGTCATCTATATTGGAGAAGAGCGATCAAAAGAAAGGCTGAGTGATTGAGCTCGTTCAATTTGTGCACTAACTCGGTCATATTTTTTTGATAGGGTAATGATCTTGGAGTTACGTAATGTTTGATAGGCTTGGTAGAGCTGGTTTAGATCACATGCTACGTAGCTCTATGCTTACTAATTTATGAAATTGGTTGAGCAAGATACATTGAGCAACGCTCGATAAAAGTGTATTGTTCAACTGTTGGGACCACATCTTCAACGTGTATCAATATATTTTGACCTAAAACAAACACAGTGACCCTCCATGTATCCTTTAAGGCTTCTGAAGAAAGTATTCTGAAGGGCTTCTAGAATGCCACAACTTTAAAGATGGTGTCCCTAATCAAGCTCACAAGAGATGAGGAACTCTTGATTAATTTCGAAGACGGCAACGACCAACTATAGAATCAACAAGCTGGAGGAAAGCTTAAAACTTATGGGGATTCACATACTACAACAAGTATCTGATCTTCTCCAAGGAATGTTGAAAGCATGTTAAGGAAAGAAAACACAATCAATTATAACCATATTGCTAAGGAAACAATGATACTCAATTTTCCTTTCAATCTCGTTTGTGGTTCCAATTAGGTCAACGGCAGTGGACCTGATCGAAAACATAAACAAGAAGGCATGGGATGAAATTTAAAATTTAGAAATTGCCGCCTTCTCTTAGATTCCTTATTTTAACTGCAGTTGTTGTTGGCGTAAGTTTTCTAGACTTGTTGTACATCATTTCAACCCTCGATGCCCTTGAGGCTGCTTTGTTGATCTTCTTCTATTTTCTATCTAGGTGATAATCCAGACCACGCAGCTCCCCAGCAAAGTATCCATCTCTATTATTTTTCTTTCAGATAGACCACAGACGAAATTACATTACCGGATACAATTTTAGATTTGCACTTGATTTAGATTTTGCATCTGTTAAGATAATTCCATCGGCCAGATTCGCTAGAAGTTACTTTCTACTCTATGTCTCTTTTTCAATTATCTCTCAGATGATATAGTCTTCCATCAACCACTCATTTTCCCTCGAAGGCATTCTCCTACCGCACCTTCTGGCGTATAATCATCACCCCGAGCAAGCAACCTAACTAAATAAATTTGGGCTAGGGCAATAACTATATTGGTTTTTCGTTCTTGTTAGATGCAGTGCTAAGCTTCGAAGGCCCTCAAGGGTCCAATACACCCTAAAAGTTAGTCCAATCGCTATTGAATCTCTTTACAATGACACCAAAACTAGATCCCTTCACAATGCTTGACAAATAAAAATGAGCAACAACCGACATTAAATCTTAACAGGGTATCAGAACCATATTCATAGTCCCTCAGCTTTATCAGTTCGAACCTACCAAACTTAACTGTAAAATTGCAGACATCTTGTTTGAATGATCTATGACTAATCAGTAAAAACAGCATTCACAAAATTAATGCACTCTATGTGTGTTTCCATAATAACATTATTAGTAATACATACCTCCCACATATGAAGTAGTTCCATCTACAAGCAGCTTATTCCTCCGAACCCATCTTTACTGCAATATCTTGTGATGGTCTGGCAAAAGTTGATCAACTGTCAGTTCCTTATATCAACAAAGAAGAGAAAAAAATTGATGTCACAAAAAGAACATTATCCATCTGTTGCAACAGATGTGGAGTCTGTTGCAACAGATATGGATTCTGTTACAACAGATGTGGAGTCTAATGGAATACATCAAACTAGCCTTTCTGGTGGTTTGATTTATTCCAAAAGTTCCTCCATCTATTGCAACATCAACAACAGAATAAATATCAACAACAAAGAAACAATAATATTTATTCCAACAACATCATCAACAACAAATAAGCAACATCCTTTGTTCCAGAACCATCAACAACACCACACCACAAGTTTCAACAGTGCCAACCCCACCAACAACATTAATAACTGCATTAACAATAAAGAAACAAACAAAATACATACAAAAAAAATAATACTGCCAACAAGGCTTTTAAATTTCTCCCACCAGATGACTTTTTTCGCATATTGTAATAAAAATTCTCGGTTTGTTTATTCAACACCTAAAAGTTTCTTCAAATTTTTTTAATAAATATAATATGGGTAAATAGTAATTAAATAAAAAAATAGATGTAAATAACTTGTAAAGAAGAAGACGAGAATGAAAGAGCAATAATGAACCATACCTTAATATAAAAAAGGGGATCAAAACAACAATTTCAATCGAGGAAAGATGTGGATCAGTTTAGATATGAAAGGATCTTTATGAGAAGAGAAAAGAAAAGAGAGAAAAAAGGTTGTGACCCTAAAGAGGAGAGAAAAAAAAAGTGATGATAGAGAGTTGAATAAAATAAACTGCAGCTGAAGGAAGAGATGAGATAGTTTCTATAGATGTATTGTGTACGTAGATGTGGGGGTTTTCAATATTAATTAATTAATATTCATTAGTAGTAAGTACTACTACTTGATATTATCTACTCGAACCAGAAGTTTGCTTGAAAATTAAAAGAGAAAAAAGAATTTTCAAACAGATATGTCATTGTTGCAACACATATAAATATCTAGAAATCTAAACAGCTTAGTCATCTGTTACAACATATATAAATATCTGTTAAAAAATCCCAACAACTCAGTCATTTGTGACAACAGATGAAAATGTCTATTTGATAATTAATTAAATCAGATATGTCATCTGTTACAACAGATATAAATATCTGTTTGAAAATCTCCAACAGCTTAGTCATCTATCACAACAGATGCAAATGTCTATTTGATAATTAAATCAGACATGTCATTTGTTGCAACAGATATGAATATTTGTTTGAAAATTTTCAACAGCTCAGTTGTTTGTTGCAACAGATTTTATTGCAATTGATTTAGGTGAAACTAGGGATGAATGAATAAGCTTGCAGGGTCAACTACAAATCTAATAGCGTCTTTGCAATTACATGGCATTGGTATTGCGTTCATCCCAACCGAGTCATTGATAGATCACTCTGAGTTGAAATGAGTTCTCATCAACTCAATGTTATGTAGTGATAGTATAGGTGGGACTAGGGATGAATGAATGAGCTCGCAGGGTCAACTACAAATCCAATCGAGTTTTTGCAATTTCATGGCATTGGTATTGTGTTCATCCTGCCCCGATTCATTGATCGATCACTCTAAGTTGAAATGAGTTCTCATCAACTCAATGTTAGGATAGTTATAGTATAGGTGGGACTAGGGATGAATGAATGAGCTCGCAGGGTCAACTACAAATCCAATCGAGTTTTTGCAATTTCATGGCATTGGTATTGTGTTCATCCTGCCCCGATTCGTTGATCGATCACTCTAAGTTGAAATGAGTTCTCATCAACTCAATGTTAGGATAGTTATAGTATAGGTGGGACTAGGGATGAATGCATGAGCTCGCAGGCTCAACTACAAATCCAATCAAGTCTTTGCAATTGCATGGCGGTGGTATTGCGTTCATCCCGACCTGAGTCATCGATCGATCACTCTGAGTTGAAATAAGTTCTCATCAACTCAATGTTAGGATATTGATACTATAGGTAGGACTAGGGTGAATTAATGATCTCGCAGGGTCAACTACAGATCCAATTGAGTCTTTGCAATTGCATGGCGTTGGTATTACGTTCATCCCGACCTGAGTCGTCGATCGATCATTCTGAGTTGAAATGAGTTCTCATCAACTCAATGTTAGGATATTGATATTATAGGTGGGACTAGGGATGAATTAATGAGCTCGCAGGGTCAACTACAAATCTAATCGAGTCTTTGCAATTGCATGGCATTGGTATTGTGTTCATCCCGACCCGAGTCATCGATCGATCACTCTGAATTAAAATGAGTTCTCATCAACTCAATGTTAGGATAGTGATAGTACAGGTGGGACTAGGGATGAATGAATGATCTCTCAGGGTCAGCTACGAATCTAATTGAGTCTTTGCAATTATATGTCGTTAGTATTGCGTTAATCCTGACCCGAGTTGTCGATCGATCACTATGAGTTGAAATGAGTTCTCATCAACTCAATGTTAGGATAATGATAGTATAGGTGAGACTAGGTATGAATAAATGAGCTCGCACGGTCAACTACAAATCCAATTGAGGTTTTACAATTGCATGGCTTTGGTATTGCGTTTATCCAGACCTAAGTCGTCGATCGATCACTTTGAGTTGAAATGAGTTCTCATCAACTCAATGTTAGGATAGTGATAGTATAAGTGGGACTAGGGATGAATTAATGAGCTCACAGGGTCAAGTACAAATCAAATCGAGTCTTGCAATTGCATGGCATTGGTATTGCGTTCATCCCGACCCGAGTCTTCGATCGATCACTCTGAGTTAAAGTGAGTTCTCATCAACTCAATGTTTTAAAAACTATATATTTTAAAAAATTTAAAATTAATTAAGATCAATTCGAACCAAATTAGCAATTTCAAAACTTGTCATTCTTTTCCAAAATTACAAATCAACCCATACAAATCATTTATTTTCATGAAAAACTTTTCATTTCAAATCTTAAGTTCTCACTCTTCTCTTTCTCTCTCTCTCTCTCTCTCTCGAGGTCTCCTCTCCCTCTCAATAATATAAATAACTACTCAACAAATTGCTCAACCCTTCAAAACAGGTCAATTTTCTTTCCATTTATGACTACATATAGTTGTTTTTTTACTTCATTCCCGCTTGTATCCGTCGTTTTCTCTATCTTTGTAGTTAACAACGTTCGAGAAGAGTTCTACATTCGTTCTTTATTCTAAAAAATAGGGATTTTTAGTTAATGATGAAAAAGAAGACTTTTGGTTGTATTATCTTTGAGAATGGGTTAACAATTTTGAGTTTTGATGCTAAAAAAATAGGAAGCACCCAAGAAAACCCTAGTTTTTCTCTCAGTGTTTTGTTGACTGTTGTGGTATTGTTGGATGGTGTTTGTGGTATTGTTGGTGTTATTGGTATTTGTGTTTTTTGGCGGTGGTAACGGTGGTCTTGGTGTTGGTATTGGTGGCATTGGTAGCATTAGTGGTGGTCTTGGTGACATTGGTTGTGGTGGTGGTGGTTTATCTGTTTCAACAAGTGGAAGATCTGTTGGGAGATACTAAATAGGTCTTCAAACAGATTCCCCATCTGTTCCAACTGATGGGTCATCCGTTGGAGTATTTTTCTTGTAATGTGGCATAGAATAATTTATTAAAATTTGTCTATCTGTTGCAATAGGTGGAATATCTGTTGGGAGATATTAAATAGGTCTTCAAACATATTTGGGTTCCCCATCTGTTCCAACTGATGGATTGTCCGATCGAGTATTTTTTTTGGTTGTATGGCGTAGAATAATTTATTGAAATTTGTCTCACCTTTTTTAAAAAAATTATGCAGACATCAAATGCAATGTATTTTTTGTTTTTCCATTGTTTGTAGTTAAAAGATATTTTCCAAAAGAAAAGAAACTGAAAGTGGAGAAAGCGGATCAACTTCTGATCACCAAACAAAAAAGGCTAGAGTACAGATAGATTCATAGGAACTTCGAGAACAATCTCAGTTAGGGAAAAATGAAGCCAAGGAAAGTGATAACTCCTCCTCACCAATGGGGCATAAAATAATATCAAAATTCTAGTATGATTCTGTCAAAACCATTAGTATTGACAAGTTTCGAGTTGTGATGCTGATGAATATCCCTAAAGCAGTATTTGGTGATCCTATAGTTAAATGTCAGTTGGGGAAACCTTTTGGCGAACTTAAGAGTATTGTGAAGAAGGAAAACATAGATGAACTTTTTAAGAAGAGTTGTTTTGCATACTTTCTTGAGCTGTCTGGGCCCTGGTCTTTTCGTTTCCCAATGATCATGGTATATGGACTTCTCAAGCGCAGGATCAAGTATGCGGGGAATGATAGAGGTCCGAAGAAGGGCGAAAAAAATTTGGATGAAGTCTGGATCAACTACCGTGGCATGCCATTTTGTTTTGGATTGAAAGAGTTTGCCATAGTGACGGGCTTGAGATGCGATCATCCAAAAGAACCTCCCATCAAGAAAACACCCCACAAAGGGTCCAAAAAATGCAAGGTAAAAAAAGATGGGTTGTTGGGCATTGTTTGACCTAGTTAAAAAGTGGAGGATTTGATGGCGGATCTCAAGAATAAAGACATACCAAAGCACTACAGGGAGAAATTATACTTAGTTTGGTTTGTCCATTCCATTTTATTGGAAAGAGACGTCAGGAAAGTCATAGAACATGATTTGTTGGCCCTTGCTGATGATTTTGGGAAATTCAACGATTATCCCTGGGGATGCGACAACTACTACTTGACTATCAAATATTTACTGAAAGAGCTAAAGCCAAAGACGACCACATTATACGGCTTTCATGGTAAAATTGATCATTATTTTTACTAATTCATTTATTTATATTGAATATACTTATGACTTTTTTTTGTTTGCTTCATGTTTACAATTTTTAGGCTTGGGCATGTGATGCCATTCCTCCCCTTCAAAAGTATTTCAAGGATTACCCGAATAAGGTTTCTCATCCAAGAATTCTTAGGTGGTTGGCTGCAGGAGAGAGCAGTAGAAAAAATATTAATGAGGCTGATCTCTTTAACCCTCCGGATTATGCAGTACGTCTTCTTTCAACTAAAATAATTTGCCTCAAAGAAAGATATTAAAATAGATGTTTTATCTGTTGCAACAGATGGGTCGTCTGTTGCAACAGATTACCCGTCAATTGTAACTGATGCAACAGATGGGTAATCTATTATGATAGACGATCCATATTTCATAACAGATTAACCATATATTGCTCTGGTCTCTGAACCCTACTCAATAGATTACCCCTCTAATGCAAATTATGGAACAGATGGGTAATCTGATGCAACATATTATCAATCTGTTTCAACATACAGATCAGCTGTTGCGGTAGATAGATCGTCTATTGCATAAGTTGGTTGTGTTAACATAACCTGAGCCCCATGTAACCCAACTGACTGCAAATTACTATTATATGATTTAAATTCCTCCTTTTTTGTATAGGTTGTGCATCCTTGGATCGTTTCTACCATTGATGAGCTGGGGATGACTTTTTTTCTTACTCTGGGTCTTGTTGATTCAAAAGAAGACCCAGCGGTGGAGTTAATAAAGAAGGAATTGGATGGAGAAATATCCATAAGAAGAGCAGTTAGGTAAGGTTAGCCTAATGTTTAAGCTCTTCACGACCAACCTTAAACTACAACAGATCCGGGTGCTTCTTCTAGGGGTGTTTCTGGTGGAGTTGTTTGTGATGGTGGCAGCCACCCTACTGCTGCTTCTACTTTCAGTCGTGATTATGAGCATGTTGGTGCTCAGCAAAAAATAAATATTTTTGAAAACACCCCTTGCATAGGTCCTCCCTCTCACCCCTACACCGATCTCTCCCACCCTTACAGTGGTCCCTCTCATCCCTCATCACCCTCATGTTCTCATTTTAAATGCAAAGTGTGCAAGGATAGAGAGGATAAACTCCTTAAAAAGCTAGAGGCTATTGCTGAAGCTGCTGAGAAGTTGAAATACAGGAAGGGTGTTATACCATCCAACGAGGTGACAGAGCCATGCACTCCTACAGTGGAGGTTAGGAGGAAGAGATGAAAAATTAGATAAATTCTCTCCGTTCTGAAATCAGCAAAAATTACAACTCCCTTCGCTCCAGTAGTTGTTGAAGTTCAAGGGCTACCGAATAAGGTGGACATATCTGCGGTGCTTAGCAAGGAGAAGAAAAAGGAACTAGAAGAATTCATCAAGATGAAGGTTTAGAAAGAATACACCGTCCATTCATTTGCCGCCAAAGACTTTTCGAATATGACAAATATGTATGTGTGGTACTAGGACAAGGTAAGTTAACTTTTGCTAACCTAGCCTTCCAATCTACTCCATGAAGAAGAATCTACGTAGCAGATGTGTAATCTATTGCAAAAATTTTGTATTCTGTTGCAACATAATACACATCTGTTGCATAAGTTGCGTTGGCTGGGTAATCTGTGAACTGATTTAGAGAACCCCCTGCATCGTATTCTTTCCATTGTGTTTTTATTCTTTACAATTACTAACCTATTTGAAAATTGTCTTCTTATACCACAGTATGTTGATAAAATTCTCTGCCTCATGAGGGGCAGGCAATTAGCATACCCGAATGCTTATGATGCTGCTGATAGGATAATGGACCTCAACTTCTACAATAATTTCAAGGATAGGTACGCTAAACTCTGTAAGATAGCTGATTCCGGTGGCCTGGGATTTGATCAATTAGTTTATACGTTCCAATGGGATGAAGAAGCAATTAAATATGTTAGAGAAAAGAGGCCATATCCACACGGAAAGAGCTAGACCAAGGCAAAGAGAATCCTTGCAGTCATGAACGTGGATGTCATACATTTTCTCACTGTTGAGATACTACTATACGAGGGAAAGATTAAGGTTTATGACTACAACTTACCTGTATTCAGCGAGAGACGTTTTTAACCCACATGCAACCACTCTTGAAGTTGTTGCCCAAGTTGTTGACGCAGAGTAAGTTGATGGATCATTTGCCGGCTGAAGTCTTGGCGAAGGAATCATGAGATTTTGAAGGTCGAATTAAGAACATCCAGCTCCCAAAAAATACAATCGGTGCAGCGTGCGGGCCGGCCGTACTCGCTTGCGTACATCGAGTGTTTACTGACCGGCACATAAATGACCAGTGTATGTGACACCGTTGTGGGAAAGATGCAATGGGTCTGGGTATATGGGGTACTAACTAAATGGTTGGAGCCCATGTATAAAAAGAAACATGTACAAAGACAGACGAATACGATAACAAATTTTTATTTCAAGCCAATTCATTTTACATGTAGTGGCAATAATTTTTATGTCTAGCCAAGTTAAATTTTTATAATTCAACAGATTTTATATTTTTAGTAATAGATATAGTACCTATTGTGATAGATTGATTATCTGTTGGAATAGGTTGGTCATCTGTTGCGTTATGCAGATGTTCCCAATCTGTCTGTCGCAATAGATATATGATCTGTTGCAACATATAACTTATCTATTGCAACTGATCGGTAATTTGTTGGAGCAAATCAAAAAGTAGGAAGACCTATTATATAATTTCCAGCATATGACCTATGTGTTGCATCTCATCTTGTAACATATGTCTAAATCCGTCTGATAAGATATGTCGTCTGTTGCAGCAGATGTATTATCTGTTGCGATATTTGAATCTAGTACTCATTTTCAATTAACATGTTCAAAACTAAGGATTAATTATATTCATAGACAGAATAAAATAAATCGAAGCCTTCGAAAATTACATGAAATAACTCAACAAATAAATTAAATGTAAAATAAATCATTATGGGTGCAAACATCTACTCCACAAATAAATCAACAAGTTAAACCAAGGAGAATAGGTTATTACATTAACGGACTCAAGCTATAAAGATCTAATCAATATGGACAATTTGTTCTTCATCCGGTGCTATAGAATTTGGCTTTGGTCATCGTGGATCTTTAACGTCAGTTGCGTACGGTTTCTGAGCTTTCGCTTCTCCATATTTCCATAAAATATTAGCATATCTTTTGCGGAGTAATCTGGCATCAAGTTCATCATTTGGTACTTGTAATCCATCGCTCAAATACTCGGCATAGGCGGCAATAAAAGGACCTCAATCCCTGCGTTATAAAAAAATAGATAATCCATATCTTATAGTTCATGCAAGCGTTGTGAAATTTGTGAAATAAAACTAAATCATGACACTTAAACTTACAGGCTACTAATGGTTTATTGAGAAATTCCGTCAACATATTGTACATCAAATAGATTAGACATTTTATCCTGGTATGCTTCAGTCATCGACCAATTAGTACGAACCTTATGGTCAAAAAAGTCACTCATATCAAGGTAAGTAGGCAATATTTTGGCCAACTTTTGTATCTCAGTCAATGGCCCGGAACGTTTCCTTTATGACATCGAGTCATAAACTCGGATGCGCCTCTCTTTTAGAACAACGACAGCTAACACCCAATGGATTTCATCACCACAATTGATTAGGATGTACACTTCGTCGACCAAATGCCAAGGTAAGCCAACCTAAATGCTAAAACCTTTGATGATGTTGATTAAGCATTCCTCTTTTCAGAAAACTTCCGGCTGCTGTTGACAATACCTATCATAGGCATTATTGATGTAAACTTTGTACAAACAATTGCTTGTTGTGTATCTGTATTGTTCTTATGTTTGCAACTTGGCCTTCTTTGGGAGGTAGTAAAAAATGGCATCGATGTGTTGCACATATTATCAAACATTTTGGATTACATGATGAAAAAATTAATATGCAGATGTAATTAAATAAAGTATTAATTAATAGTAATATGTATGACATTTAAACCTCATCATTCCAGCAAGTTTGCAGCTGTGACATCAAATAGAACCAATTCTTCGTTCTGGGATGTGCAACAACAAAGTCGAACATATCAAAACCAAGACTCGATTCATTCACTTTGTAGCGCTCGTCATTTTATTTTCTACATGATGATTTATATGTGTTAATGTTAGGTTCTTACAACAAGAATTATATAAACCAATATCTATAAAATTGATTTATGTACCTGCCGACATAATGCTTTAATAGTCCAGCGGTAATCCATTCTGAATAGTCGTTGATCAACTGTGTTAGTTTTTTTGGAGCCTCGTTCGAGATGTTAAACCCTTCAAATGGGTAATTCTTCTGTTCTCCCAAACTGACAAGCTCCACTTTTTTTTCATCTTTGGAAGGAGTTGATGGATTATCAACTGTGATATTATGCTCTTTGAAAGTAACTGTGACATCCACCTGGAAAGCCAAAATTGTCAATGTCAAGTAGAGATATACAATAGATTTTTTATCTGTTGCAACAGATGAGTCTTATGTTGCATCAGATGGATTATCTGTTGGGACAAATTCAAACAAGTAAATCAGAGTAGTACGATAATTTCAAACAGATGACCCACTTGTTGCAACATAAGATTCATCTGTTGAAACAGATAACGAATCTGATGCAATAGGTTAGATAATAGTTGCAACAGATGTATATATCTGTTTGATAATTTTCAGTAGATGTATCATCTGTTGAAACAGATATGTGCCTATTTTTTTTTTGGAACAGATGATGTACATTCACCTTCTTTAACTCATGTTGCTCTCTTGTCGCCCTTGCACACTGAACATCGGTGCAAGACAAAGACAGAGGTGTTGCAATCTTACTTGTTTTTTATTATTAATGATGCCTTGGAAGTATCTTTCCTTCTCCTCTTAGCCACCTTGATCTCTAGTGGAGTGTCTGGATATGAAATCCTCTTTAATAGAATAACGCCCCTCTTAAATGTCATTTCCTTTACAGAAGCAGTTAGTGCATTAATAGCATTAATCACTCCATCGTATTTCGCCTTGCAGTCTTGACATTTACATGAAGAACATTCACTATATGCGACAAAATCTAGAGAAAAATTTGTACAACCATTATGATCATAATCATAATGGCTTATTATTTCAAAAAATATAAGAGGAGCATCATTAGCCCCACCCTCCAAAATTATTTTTCTTGTGATGGTTGTTGCTCCAAACAATTTCATTTTTATTCCATTAATGACCTTAGGGTTTGATAATGTTTCCACAGACCGTAAAGTAAGAAAAAAGGCATCTTCAACTCTCGGTTGGTCGGAATAAGTCACGGATGGACAATCTAAAATAAATCAGTACATATATTAAGAATGATGATGAAATCATTTAATCATTAATTAAAATAAAAACTTGATTAGAACTGGACTTACTGCTTCCTTAAGGGGATTAAAAAGATTAAGAAATTTTGCACTTTTATCGATTTTGGCCGACAACTATCTCAGAATTCTTGGACAGAAAACTTCTTCCTGGCAGTTCACTTATTGTCTCAAATAAGGAATGGCTTCTAATGCCCAAGCCTATAACATAACGCCAATAAATCAAAAGCATTATTGAATAAAAAAATGATGAATCATATCATGATAAAAGAAATATTTACCATGAAGGCCCATGGAAAGCCATATAAGTTGACTGCTTTTGGCGTTAACGGAGTCAACAAATATTCGATATCATTTTGAAGTTTTCATAACCCCAAGGATAGTTGTTAAATACCTCAAGATCCTCGGAGAGATTTATTAAACCGAGGCTTATGTTGTTGTTAACGTCTCTCGCCCAAAGAACATTATGTACAAACAAAACCAAGCACAATGATTGCTTGTGCTTCTTTGAAAGTTCTTTACCTTTCATCGCTTCTATCAGATTTTTATTTTTGAAGCTTGGACCAACAATGGATATCAGGTCATCACGACTCGACTTGCCTTTCGGTTAGAGTAGGTACAACTTGAGAAGGAGAAGGAGGATAACATTTTAGTCTGGTAACTATGGCAAACTCCTTCTAACCAAAACAAACAGGCATGCCACAGTAATTTATCCACACCTCATCCATCTTATCTTTGTTTTCATACATAAACCTGCACTTGAGAAGATCATATACCATTTTCATCTGGAAACGAGCATTGTTGTCCTCCGGCAAATCAAGATATTGCCCAACGAAGCTTTCCCTGAAATAAGAATCCAATTTTTATTCTCGAAGTATTTTTCTGAAGGCATCGAAAGATTTTCCCATGACTGACTTAACCACGAGATCACCCATTAAATCTGTGGTACCATCGTACTGTATTCTCACAGGATAACAATCAATGCTGAAGGTTTTGACCAACTCTTCGACGGAAGGGCTATTAGCATTTGGATCATCTCTTTTGAAAGATTCTTCATCCCTGTGTTCATTATCTTCTGCTCCTGATTGAGATAACGCTTGTAAAGCAAGCTCATAGAGTGGTGGATATAGCTGAGCTGCTACACTTATTCCTTTACTTGGACTTGATTCGATTTCTTTTTTTTTAGAGTCATGTTATCTTAAATTAACATGAACATAACATAAATTATAATTGATTAATGCATAATAGTAATATAACAGTTTCAATAGACAACTAATCTATTGCACCAGGTATGTTATTTGTTGCAACATATAACTGACCTGTTGCAACGGATGAGTAATCCATGGAAACCATAAAAATAGCACTAATCTATTGCACCTGGTATTTTATCTGATGCAACATATAACCGACCTGTTGTAACGGATGAGTAATTCATTGGAAACTATAAAAATAGATCACTAATCTGTTGCACCAGGTATTTTATCTGTTGTAATATATAATCGACTTGTTGCAACAGATGAGTAAACCATTGGAAAGAATAAAAATGGATCACTAATCTGTTGCACCATGTATGTTATCTGTTACAACATATAACTGACCTTTTACAACGGATGAATAAACCATTGGAAAGAATAAAAATAGTCACCAATCTGTTGCAAAATAAAGAGTAAACCGTTGGAAAGAATAAAAACAGATCACTAATCAGTTATCTGTTGGATCAATATTATTTAGATTTCTTCCAAACAGATGAATGATCTGTTAGATTATTCACCTGTTGCATCAGATTTTCAAACTTACATTAGATTTTCATCTGTTGCATCAGATTTTCATCTGTTGTATCATATGTTTCATCTGTTGCAATACCATTTTTACCAAGACAAACAAAAAATCAATCCAGCAACACCAACACATCACACACACACTAAGAACATCAACAGTGAACAAAAATCACCAACAAATCTGAATCAACAGTACGACAACAAGAAGAAGAAATTCCAGAAATTAGGGTTTTATTCAGTCCATATTTCAATACTAGAAGAGTAGTTGGCTCAAATTCCTTTGTTTCTTCATAATTTTTTACTTGTAAAAAAAGAAATGGGATAACGAAGAACTCAAAGTTGTTGTCGTTGAAGAATTCTTCATGTCGATTGACGGTTGAAAGTCAAAAAGGAACTCGCCCGACTATTTGTCGTCGGAGGTTGAAGGGAGAAATTTTCAGAACTGTTGGTTGGAGGAGAGTTGAGAGAAACTGGAGAGAGAGAGAGAGAGAGTGGTTGATTTGGATTGAAGAGGGGTGTGGGTTGGGTTGATTTGTATTTTGAAAAGATTAGAAAGTTTTGAAAATATTAATCAAGTCCACAATTAACTTAATCAAGTTTTCTAATAATGTTTGACCCTTTAAGTTGGTCAAGGTCACAAATCCTTCATTCAAGACTTAAAAGACACCTTTCCTTCAATTTTCTTAAGTATCCTCAACAACCCATTTCCACCATCCACTTTTTTTGTTCCATAAATAGAGCTCATTTGGATAGGCTGGAAAAAAAAATTAAAAGTGTTTTTGAAAGTGCTGAACTTATTTCAAAAGCAGTTAAGTGTTTGGATAAAAGTGCTGAAAAAAAGTTATTGATGTGTTTGGTAAATAATGTTTTTCAGCACTTTTTTGGTCAAAATATCTGAAATACCCTTATAGCTGTTAATAATATATAGGGTTGATTATCATTAATTTTTATTGCTCAAATGATTCAGATTAAAATTAATATATATATATATATATATATATATATATATATATATATATATAATATTTTTATGAATGACTATTAATTTGTGCGCTAGAAAACTATTTTTAAGAGTTTAAGTGTTTAATGTTTGTGTTTGAAAAAGATAGTTATATATTAAAAGATTATTTGTTTCTTCATGGTTATGTTAAGATTTCGTATCATTAGGGTGCAATTTGTGACGACACTTCATTTTCTTATTAAACTAGACTTGTTGCTTTTAACCTTTGAGGATAGTATTAATATATATGCCAAGCTTATCATTAAGGAAAATATATATTTTTTTAAATACTTTTTATTATTAAATAACTAAATTATATATATATATATATATATTTTTTTTTTTAAATATAATTAATAAAATAAATTTTTAGTAAATATTTTTAAGGAAGTTGTCAAGTCAAAGATCATCAAACCTCTACCAATTAAATCATTTTTTTCTCCTCTCAAGTTTTCCTTTTGAATAGTTAGTCTCTCATAAAAAATGATATTTGGAGAGAGAATTTTTCACCATTGATAAATGAAAGCTTAAAAAGCAAACTGTACTTTTCGGTTTTGACAAGTTTTTATTTAATGTGGTACAAAATATTTTTATAATTATTGTTATAGTAGGAAAATTTAATTATTTTAATGTAATAAAAAATAATTGTTTGATTTTACTATTATAATGTGTAAATTTAATAATTATACGTAAAATTAACTCTAATTATTTATAAAATTAACTCCATAATTTTAAGGTCGTTATATGTATTCTCTTCGTTTCTTTTACTTGAACTTTATATTAAACATAATTTTTATTTAATTTAATAAATTAAAAGAAATTTATTTTTGTATGATTATTAAATAATTATATAAGATAATTTGATAAAACAAGCGCCTATTAAAATATGTTAGAGTATCAAGTCAACAAGGGTAAATTTGAAATAAGGAATAATTATAAGGGACATAAATTTAATTTATTTGGTCAACTCTAATAGCTTATAATCTTCCAAAAAAAAAGTTAGGAATGGTAACTTCTTATTTTTGACTTAAAAAAAGCTAAAATTAACTTTTTTAAACACTTATAAAATTTGTCAAACAGTTTTTTAAGCAAAAAATTGCTTATAAGCTATTTTAACCAACTTAAAAGCTAACTCAAGCACCCACAGTCTCAAAAGCAACTAGTTATAATCTAGGCAAATACTAATGACACCACACGCCAAGAGAGTCATTGAAATATTTATACTTCCTCCGATCTATAATAAGTGATTCTTAAAGTTTTTGGCACACTCGTTAAGAAAACAACTTGATAACAAAGTTTTGAAAGATTTTTTTAAAAAAATTATTCAGATATTTATTAGATGAGGATAAATCTAAAGAGTGAAAAAAAAGTAAACCCATCATGGTTATTTATATTTTTTGGGGGAACTATAATTATATTTTAAACAAATTTGTAAGGCTAGAAAATATCTTTTACATAATTCTTTTGGTCCAATAGTATTAATTAATATGCTTTCTTCACTGTTTTTTTTTCTTGTATGTGAATTTGACACACTTAGGCCGAGGATCTTTTGGAAACTACCGCTATACCTCGTGATAAAATCTGCATATAATCTACTCTCCCCGTATTGTACTTGTGAAAATTCGTTAAATATGTTAATTGTGTTGCTGATAAGCTTGTTTTGTTCCTTTATTTACTATCTTCTTTTTTTTTTCTATCGACAAGTACATACAGTTAGGAGTAAGCATATTGTTATATAAAATATATTTTCATTAGATTAACACAGAGAGTTAGGTGGAAGAAAATTCTTAATTTCTTAAAGTTGAATTAAACTGTCGGATTCATTTTATACCATATTTCTTTTTTACAAATTTCTTAAGAAACTATTAAAAAATACTTTATTTTATTAATAAAACCTTGTTTATATTTTTAACCACCCATCGCATTAATCTCTCTTCACTAGATGCTTCCATTAATTACGCGATGATATGATATGAGGTTAAATGAAGAACGATGATTCATGTAGTCGCTTCAAATTAGTTTGGGATTGAAACACATTTGTCGTTGTTTCATCAATTGTGTTTGTAAATACTCTTCATGTTTATGTTTTTTATCCTGTAGAATCAATGTCTATTACTTTCAAGAATAATAAATATTAGGGATAAAACGAGAAAAATATAATTAAGTATTCTTTCTATCTCAAAATATTTTCCGTCCATACTAAAAATATCTAACTCAAAATATTTATGATTTTACATATTCAAGGCAAAATTGATTTTATTTTATTTTTGGTCATTTTATTCTTAGTAGCGTAGTTGTTTTTCAAGACTCTAACATCTCAATTATGATGCATAAATGAAATAAATATTTAATGAAGAGACATTTTTTATAATATTATATCTTATAACGCATTCAAGACAATTCCTTAAAAAGATACGAGAGGGAGAGAGACAAACCGAAAACATACAAAAGGCTGATACGCTAATGACATGAATGAACAAAGAGACAAAGATGGACAAGCGGTCAAATCAGGTATTAGGCGAACTTGGAGGGTGTAGGAATATTAGCTCATACGATCATGATCATGGATACTTTTTGAGTATTTTGTAGATCACCTAAAAGAGTGCACAAATTCAAGTGTTAAGGAGGCCCAAAACTGTCTCTAAGGAGCACTCAATGGGCGGTCATTTTGAAGACTAGTCATTAAAGGATCTTTTAGTCTTTTGCCTCTTACTTTGTAATGTAATATAAATAGAATCTAGTAGAGTTTTAGTTCCTTAGTTTTTGAATGTTATTGAAAGAAACTCCACTAGAGAGAGTGAGAGCAACCGTAACTAGGGTGATACTAGTGTGGAATCACTAGTGTTGCAAAACATTGTCAGAAACCTTAGTGCTTGAGTGGTGGACGCCCTCTTGTGTCACCATAGAGTGTTGGTGTTGATATTACGAGTGTTAAGGGTCTTGGTAATACCTGTATTTTTCGTTTGTACTTCGGGTACACAGAATCTATATATGCAGAACAATAACTTCAACTAGAGTTCAAGTATAAACAAGAACACAATGAAGTATATCAAATGCCTTCAATACAGGATCAAAATGACTTTTCCAAGAGGTGTATTTTATTCTTTCAGAAAGTAGATGAAACAGAAATGAATAAGGCCAAGTCGTCCGAATTCACGGAGTTTCCTTAAGGAAATAATTCCCTTCAATGTACCCGAGGTTGTGGAATTCTTCCTCCTAGAATAAAATGGCCAAACAGACCAATTGTAGCGGTACCTTAAACAATTGGAATATCTTCAAACGCACAGAACGTTTTGATTGGTCACACGGAGTAATTTGTAAGACAGGAAGTATTTTGTATTCTGAAAATTTTCGTATGTAAATCTGTGGATGAAAGCAGGTTTATATAGCCACAAGATGCCTCTTCTGAAAAGTGGCAAAGGTTCATCTAAAAGGTGTAACCTTTTCTGAAAATTCATGTTCATTCGTCCAAAAAGCGTGACTATTCTGAACAGGCATATCATTTTGTGAATAAGTGTGTCAGTTCATCGAAACAATGCATCAGTTTACTGAAACAGTGCATCAGTTCACCGAAACAGTACATTAGTTCACCAAAACAGTGGCACCAGTTCGAAGAAGTATTGCATCAGTTCAAAATTCTGTATGTATGTATAAATGGAGTACCAAAACCAGAAAATATTTTACTACATTTTTTTGTATTTTTGGATTAGATTTCTGTCTGAATTTCTTTATTTCCGTCAAATAAACTTTGTCCAAAAAGATAGATCTCATCGATCGATCATTTGCCAAATCCAAATCCAAATTCAAAGCCGAGCCGAGCGAGCGAGCGACGACGACGGCGCGAGGCATCTCTTATTTCTTGCCTCACTTACCATGTGGAGTAAGTGTTCTTATTATAAACACTCCAACGTTCCCTTCTCCCACCAATGTGGGAGAATTAGTGAACTTTCTAATTTGGAGTACACTTTTTAAATTGGGTATCTCCTTTCCTTCACCATTTTCCATTTTCCATTCACACTTTGAACCCAACAATCCCCCACATGAATGGGGAATGGCTATTTTTCATAAAAGTTGTACGGACAAATATGTGATCATCAAGTAAAGACTGATTGCATCTGGATAAGTGGGTTTCCCTTTGAACTTTCTGTAGTGAACATGCATCGGATGCACTCGCTCAATCGGTAGATTTGATATCTTTAAACCGTTGAGTTTTAATGTACACCTAGACAATACAACTAGCCTTTTAACGTTTGGGGTTCTCACAGTTTTGTTCTTTTTAGCCATGAACACGTCCCGGTTTCATGAGAGCTTAGAGAATAGGCCTTTACTAACATTCTCTTTGAAGCGGCTTCCACTTCGCCCTCACATAGGTGATTTCTAAATGTTCAATCCTGTAGATTAAACTATTTGGTCAAATCTGCCAAATTTAGATAATCATTAAAAGACTTTTCACCTTAAGTCTTATCCTAGTTTACTATATATTATCTACATCATGAGAATGGGTTGGGTAATTGACAATGTTGAAACTGTCAGACACAACTTTGTTTGATCTCCTTGAACCTAACTCTTGGGATCTCCAGTTTGCTAGGTAGAGTTACCGCCATGCGGACTCGTCCTAGGCCTTAAACCCATTTCCTTGGATGTTTTTTCCACTCCTTCTCTAGATAGGCCTTTTGTAAGTGGATCCGACACATTATCCTTTGACTTTACATAGTCAATAGTGATAATTCCACTAGAGAGAAGTTCCCTAACGGTATTATGTCTCCATCGTATGTAACGAGATTTATCGTTGTACATTATTCTCCCTGCCCTACCTATTGCCGCTTGGCTATCATAGTGTATACATATTGGTGCCACTGGCTTGGGACAATACGGAATATCTTCCAAGAAATTCCGGAGTCATTCTGCTTCTTCACCGTCTTTATCTAATGTGATAAATTCAGATTTCATTGTAGAGCGAGCGATACAAGTCTGTTTGAATGATTTTCAAGAAACTGCTCCTCCACCGATAGTAAATACATATCCACTTGTGGATTTTACTTCATTCGATTCGGTGATCCAATTTGCATCACTATATCCTTCAAGTACTATAGGATATTTATTATAATGCAAAGCATAGTTTTGAGTGTATTTAAGATACCCCAAAACTCTTTTCATTGCCAGCCAATGAGTTTTGTTGGGATTACTTGTGTACCAACTCAATTTACTGATAGCGTATGCTATGTCTGATCATGTACAATTCATTAGATACATTAAACATCCTAATACTCTTGCATACTCCAATTGCGAGTCACTTTTACCTTCATTCTTTCGAAGTGCAAAGCTCGCATCCAATGGAGTTTTGGTAATGCCGAATTCCATATACTTGAACTTGTCAAGTACCTTTTCAATATAATAAAACTGTGACAATGCCAACCCTTGTGGAGTTCGATGGATTCTTATACCTAAGATCACATCTGCAACTCCAAGGTCTTTTATATCAAACTTGCTCTCGAGCATTCATTTTGTTGCATTTATGTCAGAAATGTCTCTACTGATGATCAACATATAATCCACATATAAACATACAATGACTTGGTGATTTGGAGTGTCTTTAATATAAACACATTTATCACATTCCTTTATTTTGAATCTGTTTGCCAACATGGTTTGGTCAAACTTTGCATGCCATTGTTTAGGTGTTTTCTTTAGTCCATACAATGACTTAATAAGTCTACACACCTTATTCTCTTTCCCTAGAACCAGAAAACCCTCAGGTTGTTCCATGCAAATTTCTTCCTCCAATTCTCTATTTAGGAAAGCGGTTTTCACATCCATTTGATGGATTTCAAGACCATATACCGCAGCCAAGGCAATTAACATTTGAATCGATGTTATCCTTGTTACTGGCGAGTATGTATCTAAGTAATCAAGTCCTTCTTTTTGTTTGAAGCCTTTTATTACAAGTCTTGCCTTGTATTTGTCAATAGTATCATCCATTTTCATCTTTCTTTTGAAGATCCATTTAGAACCTAAAGGTTTATTTCCAGGAGGAAGGTCAACCAATTCCCATGTATGGTTGCTTAAGATTGAATCTATCTCACTATTGACTGCCTCTTTCCAAAAGGATGAATCTGAAGATGTCATCGCTTCCTTAAATGTTTGAGGCTCATTTTTCAAAAGAAATGTCACAAAATACGATCCAAATGAAGTAGACATTCTTTGACGTGTATTATGTCTTGAATTTTCTTTATTATGTTCATTCTCAATTGGTTCATCACGAGGTCGTTTAGATCCTCCACTAGACTGTTCATGTCTAAGTTTATACGGGTAAATGTTTTCAAAGAATTTAGCATTATCTGATTCAATTATCATATTTTCATTAATATCCGAATGTTCGGATTTATAAATCGACATGCTTTACTACTTTTAGCATATCCTATGAACACGCAGTCCACCGTTTTAGATCCTATCTTAATCCTTTTAGGTATAGGAACTTGAACCTTCACTAGACACCCCCAGAATTTATTTCAAGTTGAGTTTTCTTTCTTTCCATTTTTCATAAGAAATTGATTGTGTCTTACTATGGGGAACTCTGTTGAGTATACGATTGGTCGTAAGGATAGTGTCCCCCCATAAGTTTTGCGGTAAACCAGAACTTATAAGTAAGGCATTCATTATTTTCTTCAAAGTTCGGTTTTTTCTTTCCGCAATTCCATTAGATTGAGGTGAATATGGGGTCGTAGTTTGATGGATTATTCCATTCTCTACACATATTTGCGCAAAGGGAGATTCATATTCTCCGCCTCTATCACTTCTTATCATTTTTATCTTTTTGTCTAACTGATTTTCAGCTTCAGTTTTATATTGCCTAAACGCATCTATTGCTTCATCCTTACTATTTAGCAAGTAGACATAACAATATCTAGTGTAATCGTCAATAAAAGTTATGCAATACTTTTTACCACCATGTGATGGTGTTGACTTCATATCACGAATGTCAGTGTGTATTAAGTCTAAGGGATTGGAATTCCTTTCAACGGACTTATAAGGATGCTTTGCATACTTCGAATCCACACATGTTTGACACTTTGATTTATTGCACTCAAAGTTTGGCAAAACTTCTAAGTTAATCCATTTTCATAACGTTTTGTAATTAACATGGTCTAAACATTCATGCCATAAATCATAAGACTCAAGCAAATAAGAAGAATTTAGAACTTTTATTTATTTCAATAGTCATTACATTCATCTTATAAAGGCCTTCGGTCAAATAACCTTTTCCTACATACATTTCTCCTTTGCTAATTATAATTCTTTCAGAAACGGTTATACATTTGAATCCGTTCTTGTCTAGAAGTGAAACAGAAATTAAATTCCTACGTAACTCCGAAACATACAAGACATTTTAAGTGTCAAGACCTTTTCGGAAGTCATCTTTAAGCAAATTTTTCCTGTTCCTTCTACCTTAGCCGTAGCGAATTTAGCCATGTAGATTATTTCTTCTACTTGAGCTGGAGTGAAGGATGAAAACAACTCCTTATTGGCACATACATGGCGGGTGGCACCAGAATCCAACCACCATTCGCGAGGATTCCCCGTCAAGTTGCATTCTGAGAACATAGCACACAGAATATCGCATTCTTTGTTGGATTCAATCATATTTGCTTGATCCTTCTTCTTCCCTTTCTTTGGGTCACGACAATCCGTGGACTTGTGGCCAATCTTTCCACAGTTGAAGCATTTTCCCTTAAACTTTTTTTTGGGTTGATTACTTCCTTGTTCAGCTTTCTTTCTTTTCTTGGAATTGGTTTGGTCATCTTCTACAATATGTGCTCCATTAATTGTGGAATTCCCCTTTGACCTTCTTTCGGCAGCTTTATTATCCTCTTCAATACGAAGTCGGACAATAAGATCTTCAACAGTCACCTCCTTGCATTTATGCTTTAAGTAGTTTTTGAAGTCTTTCCACAAAGGTGGTAGCTTCTCAACTATCGCTGCTACTTGGAAAGCATCATTCACAATTAAATCTACAAAACAGTTTATGTGAATATTAAGAACATTTTTAATTTGTTCAACTAAGGTATTTTTCAAAGATATACCTTCTGCTAGGAGATCATGTATGATGACTTGCAACTCCTGTACTTGAGAGACAACAGATTTGCTATCTATCATTTTGAAGTCCAAGAACCGTGCAACAAGGAATTTCTTAATTCCCGCATTCTCCGTCTTATATTTTCGTTCAAGTGCCCCCACAGTTCCTTTGATGTCTTGGTCACACTATAAACATTGTAGAGGTCGTCTTGGAGAGACCACTCAGAATATAATTACTGCAAAGGAAGCCCGAATATTTCCAAGCTTCTATAATAACAAAGTGGTCTTTGTCCGAGGTTCCCTCGGGCACCTCAGGAGTGTCTTCGCTAGTGAACCGTTGCAGACATAAAGTGGTGAGGTAAAAGAACATCTTTTACTGCCACTGCTTGAAGTCAATGTCCAAAAATTTTTTGGGCTTCTCCGCCGGTGCCATTGTTGGCAGAGCATTTGTGCGACTTGATGTAGCAATATTAGTTGCCCCCACAGACGTTGTTGGATCCATCATTTGAATTTCGTTAGTCATCTTTCCTGTCAACACAAGACAGAAAAATTTAATATTTTCAGAATACTACTTATAAAGTTAAATAACTTTTCAACTTTTCTTCTTGTTTCTAATTAACGATGAAGTTTTTATAACTTTAAATCATCAACCGAGTGAACTTTAACTTGTGATGAAGATTTTATGTCTTCTAATCACTAGTTAAATTCAAGCGGAGTAGAAAGCTTAAAGCTTTAATCTCCAAAAACAAGTTATACAGATTCTGTAAAATTAATTATTTTCTTAAGATTGTTATTTTTCGTTTGTACTTTGGGTACACAGAATCTATATATGCAGAACAATAACTTCAACTAGAGTTCAAGTATAAACAAGAACACAATGAAGTATATCAAATACCCTCAACACAAGATCAAAATAACCTTTCCAAGAGGTGTATTTTATTCTTTCAGAAAGTAGATGAAACAGAAATGAATAAGGCCAAGTCGTCCGAATTCACGGAGTTTCCTTAAGAAAATAATTTCCCTCACTGTACTCGAGGTTCTGGAATTCTTCCTCCCAGGATAAAATGGCCAAACAGACCAATTGTAGCGGTACCTCAAACAATTGAAATATCTTCGAACGCATAGAATGTTTTGATTGATCACACGGAGTAATTTGTAAGACAGGAAGTATTTTGTATTCTAAAAATTTTCGTATGTAAACCTATGGATGAAAGCAGGTTTATATAGCCACAAGATGCCTCTTCTGAAAAGTGGAAAAGGTTCATCTAAAAGGTGTAACCTTTTCTGAAAATTCATGTCCATTCGTCCAAACAGTGTGACTGTTCTGAACAGGCATGCCATTTCGTGAATAAGTGTGTTAGTTCATCGAAACAATGCATCAGTTTACTAAAACAGTGCATCAGTTCACTGAAATAATGCATCAGTTCACCAAAACAGTAGCACCAGTTCGATGAAGTATTGCATCAGTTCGAACTTCTGTATGTATGTATAAATGGAGTACCAAAACCAGAAAATATTTTACTGCATTTTCAGATTAGATTTTTGTCTTGATTTCTTTATTTCCGTCAAATAAACTTTGTCCAAAAAGATAAATCTCATCGATCGATCATTTGCCAAATCCAAATCCGAAGCTGAGCCGAGCGAGCGACTCACGACGACAGCGCGAGGCATCTTTTATTTCTTGCCTCACTTACTATGTGGAGTAAGTGTTCTTATTATAAACACTTCAAAGTTCCCTTCTCCCACTAATGTGGGAGAATTAGTGAACTTTCCAATTTAGAGTACACTTTCTAAATTGGGTGTCTCCTTTCCTACTCCATTCACACTTCATACACACTTTGAACCCAACAATACCTTGGTTCTTATTGTTTGTTCTTATTGTTTGTAATATTGTATGTCATACTTCTTATCTTTTGTTCTTGTAATCGTTGTACTAGTTTGTAGTTGTTTCTAGTGAAGTCGTGTATTGTTGTTACATTGTTCTTGTATTCTTTCCCTATTGTTATCATCTTGTTCCTCTAGTATAGCTGCTGTTTTGGTGTTGAACACCTTGTAATCTTGGGTTCTTGAGTTGTCATCTTATAGCCGTTTTGTGTCTTGCACCTTGTGGACCGTTTTAAGCGATTTGTGGGTTGTTTTGATGTCTTTCCTTGGTTGTTTGGTATCACATTCATTCATGGTCTTAGTATCTTCGGAGCTTAGCTAGATTATTTTTATTAACTAATGCCTCAATATTGTTATTTGCAGGGAGGGGTGCCTTAGTGTATGTTATTTATAGATGGTGTGGTATTAATTGACGAGACTCGAGTAGGAGTTAATGATAAGTTGAAGATTTGGAGACAGACCTTAGAGTCTAAAGGTTTTTGGTTGAGCAGGACCAAGACGAAGTACTTGGAGTGTAAGTTTAGTGATGTGTCGCAAGAGACTGATGTGGTTGTGAAGCTGGATTCTCAGGCCATTCAGAAAAGGGAGAGTTTCAAGTATCTGGGATCTATAATTCAAGGCGATGGTGAGATTGATGAGGATGTCACGCATCGTATTGGGGAAGGGTGGTTGAAATGGAAGCTTGCTTCGGGAGTTTTATGTGATAAGAAGGTGCCCCCAAAGTTTAAAGATAAGTTCTACAGAGTGACAGTGCGACCGGCTATGTTGTATGGAGTGAAGTGTTGGCCAGTTAAGAAATCCCACGTCCAAAATTTAAAGGTGGCGGAGATGAGGATGTTGCGGTGGATGTATGGTCAGACCAGGAAGGATGGGTGAGGAATGAGATTATTCAGGAAAAGGTGGGAGTGGCTTTGGTGACAAGAAGTGAGGTTACGTTGGTTCGGACACGTGATGATGAGGGGTGTTGATGCGCCAGTGCGAAGGTGTGAGACACTGGCTATGGATGATTTTAGGCGGGGGAGAGGTAGGCCAAAGAAATATTGGAGGGAGGTGATTAGACGGGATATGGAGAAGTTACAGCTTACGGAGGACATGACCCTTGATAGGAAGGTGTGGAGGATGCGGATTAGGGTAGAGGGTTGGGGGTGGGAAGGTGTCAGTGACAGTAGGGGAGTGTTCTGTATTTGTGTCTGAAGTTTTTTGTTCGTAAGTGTTGAGTGTTGACTACGGTTTTAGATGTATAGTTTTAGTATTATTTTATGGCTAGCGTTGTGAGTTTATTTTGCATACTGTACAAGTTTCTATGCATTTATGTACTGTGTTTGTTATATTGTTATTGATTCTAAGTCGGGGGTCTATCGAAAACAGCCCCTCTGCTTCACCTGAGGTAGTGGTATGGACTGCGTACACTCTATCCTCCCAGACCCTACTACCAGGGGCGGAGCTACCCTTTGCCGAAGGGGATCTGAACCCCTTCAGTGCGAAAAATTACGCTATATATGCATGGTTAAAATTATTTTTTATGTATATATACTAGAAGTTGAACCCCCTTTAGTTAGTTCGTATGTTCAATTATGAACCCCCTAAATGAATATTCTGACTTCACTACTGCCCACTAGATGGAAATACACTGGGTATGTTATTGTTGTTGTTGAATGCCTCAATATTGCTGTCACCTATAAATAATTTAGATCTTGGTCATTTGTGATTGATCCTACACTGATTTTCTAGGGATCCAATAGGCAATAACACACTTATAAAATGAATATCTTCGAAGCAGGGGCTTTTATTAGTAAACTATGCGACAAGGAATGAAATTCAAGGTTACCTAAATAATATTTATAAATCAGCTTGTAAAAGTATAATAAATCGTATCTGACATAATAATATTTTATAATGTGCCTATCTCTCATTCATTTCAATTTCTCTTCGTATTAGAAAATATAAGAAACTTTTTTCTAGAGAATTTTGATCAAAAAAATCTTAAATCTTATTATATGAAGATTACAAATAGTTTTGATTAAGTTGAACACTGGAAATGATCCTCACCAATTATGATTCCAAGTCCAAGGAGACTTCTTCAACAAATGTTATTCGTCACCCAATTTACGCATGGCAAACCTAAAAGCAATATTCCACAGATTGTTACACCATTGACGCTACCCAGCCACTCTCTTATCATCGGACTGGGACTGGACAAATTAATACTAAAGTTTTTTGGTAAACTGTGAAGAATTACCATTAACAATCAAAAAACTACACCTATAGAGCACTTTAGGAGGAAGTCATCAGTACTATTCCATTCTTCCAACTATCTCCTTCTTAATCTGTGTAATAGCACTCTCTGTAAGTACAACTATCCCTCTAAACAACTTCCAATTTCGCGCTCCCCAAGTGTGATATATCGTTGCACCCAAAATCGCAGCAGCTACCTCCTTTATGAATTGCTTCTACTGCCTCCCCTTAATCTACCTTAAGCATTGTGACACCTTCTTTCCATGTGATGTAACCCCACACCAAGTTTCTAATTCATTTTTCACTTTATTTGTCCAGCTGCATTCATTCTGAGAATAGATGCAGTTGCGTCTCCACTTTATCATCACCACATAAACAACATTTGTCATCATTCTTGCTCTTGTTAGCAGTCGCTCCTAATTGGCCAGCCACACAATAAATCTATGGCTTGGTATTAGAATTTTATTCCAAATCAGCTCCGCTTCTTGTACTTTCCTCTGTCTACCCAACAATTGGTCGTAGCTGCAACTTACATTATATGTTCCATTCGCCGTCAGTTTATAATCTCCATTTTGATTTCATATACAACCCATGCACCCACGTAATCCATAAAGAATCAGCTTTTGTTGCCAGTTGCCGTAGCAATTTGCCAACAGAAGCAGTGTTCCACAACTGACAGCCTTTGATATTCAACCCTCCATTCTTTTTTGGCCTGCAGAGATTTTCCCATGATACTAGTGCTATTTTCCTCCTCTTTCCCGTTTCCCCACAAATGCTTTAACAACACTTTGGGGTAAGATAAAGACTGCGCTCCAAAAGTTATAGATTGAGAACAACACCGCATTAATGATCTGCAAACTACCTACATAAGGCGTAGTGATTCTATGAGTGATTTTATCAATAAACATTTGGCAATCTATTTTCGACCACTTGTTTGAGGATAAAGGCAGACCCAAGTACTCTATCTAATTGAAAGCTGACCAAATCTAAAAGGATTGGCGCATAGATACTAGAATTGATGAAAAAAAAGGATCTGGTCTTTCACTACCAATTCCTTTCATTTTCGATTCGGGATGATGAGCCCAACCCTGCTGGACGTAGCTCTCTTAACCGGTCTTGAACTTGAATTGGATAGACCGAAGTCTTTCTTACCCATCCGATAAGCCTTTTACAGACTCTGGTTCTTTCAAATCCTCTCAACAATAATTGACCATTCACTCATGCTTTCATGGGAACAAGGAACTGGAAGTCTGCTGTTACTGATCTGATCTTTTCTTTCCTGAGTGTGGACGAGACAAAGAAAGTCTTCTTAGTCTTCCGCTTTTTCGATGATATCTATAAGAAGGAATACCTGTCGTAAGGTAAACAGGAGTTCCCGGCTCAAGCGAAATGATACCGGCTGAAGGTAAGTAAATTCTTCGTGACCTGTAGAATTTGATCTCTTAAGTCATCAGATACCCCTGCGACAAACTAAAAAATGATGCAACACCTCCATCAACCTCCTAATAGATTTTATTTCCCCCTTTGCAGAATAACATTCGGTAACTTGGTTTTGTTGCACATAGGATGGAAATTAAAGTCTGGTAATTCCCCAACTTTATTCAATGTTCTTGACAGATACTCAATTACAAGGACAAATAGCAAAGGGGTCCCCTTTTCCCCTCAAAATACCCATGGGTTTCACCATTCAGCTTTTTGTAGATGTGACACAGGTCGTCATCACTAGCTTCGTAAAGGTGCTAGGAAAACCATATCCTGTAAGTACTTCATTCCTCAATGAAATCCCACGAGACCATATCTCAGATGAATTTTCAGCTTACATCTCTTTGAGTTGTTTTCCTCTTGTAGTGCCTCAAGAGGTCCTGGCATATCAATAATACATTGTGCACAAGAGATCTGCCAAGTTAATAAAGTTAATATACCGGATTAAAATCAGTTACCCAGCATATTTGGATCTTGACAGAGCTCAACAATCTCCTTCTCGATTCCTCCAAGCCAAATTTCGAGCTTCCTCTTCATTTCTAGCAACAACCCCACTGATCATCAGAGACAACAAATTTCTTCTGATCATCAATCATCACACAGTGTCATGTCATATACCAAGCAGGAATACGTAACAAAAATTGCTACCAAGTTTTTTGCATATATGCATCTATACTTACACAAAAGTAAATGATAAGAGTACTCATTTATGCAATCAACAAAAGACAACATATAGAATAGAAGAACCTAACAGAGTCAATAGAGACCCATCAAAATGTCAGAGCACAAATCAGCATCTCGTATAAACCTAGCATTTATTTAATAATAATCAAGAGCTTTTTTGGGATGCCTAGTCAAAAATTACCTACCCTTTTCATTATCAGCATACTGCTTTGCCATTATGTTGCTCGGACTCGTCAAAAATATCAATGGGCGCATGTCCGACATCAAAGTGAAGAGTCCACGCGGCTTAGCTTTGGGATGATCTCCAGTTTTCGATTATAATGACCCATAACAACATCCAAAGCCTACTTGGCCATAATTTTATAAGTAGTTGACAAACCATTGGGGCTTTATAAGAAGTCCCACTACATTATTGCTTCTTGAACAAATCCCAAGGCCCATCTCATTATTCTTAGCACCCCTATAGTGAGGGACCCTCTTTAACATGTAAATGCATCTTAACCATAGGCCAACTCAAATCATCCCTACCCTAGTCAATTGAAATTTACATCTTGCATTTACAAAAGCACACAAGTACTAAAGCATAAATATATGAATTCTTATAAGTATTATCATTTTCATGAAACTACTTAATACTCGTCTTTGTGGATTCATTCTCTTTCGCAGCGGTGTACATACGTCGGGTTGGTTTGATTTTCTATTGAAAAAAAATCAAATCAATTATATCGATTCACTAAAACTATAAATCAAATCAAACCAACATAAAATCGGTTTTTCCGGTTTAGGTTTTAGTCGGTTTTTCGAGTTTTTTTTATAATCTTTAACTTTTACAATTATACTGTGATTGAAGTTTAGATCAAGTATGTTTTAACTCATGCACTAATGAAAAATCACAATTATGGAAAATTGAGAAGCGAAAAACACTCTTAAAACTAAAAAATAAGATGAAGAGTGAAAAGTTTTAGGTTTTAAGTTTATATTGAATTTTGAATTATTTTATTAGCAATTAATGGATAAATATTACATCTTAAAGGCCCAAATATAAATATAAATATATATGTATATATACGTCTACTTTCTAAATATTGAAAATTAATAAAACTAATTGAAAAGTATTTAAAAAGTAGATTATAATTAATATTTTATGTATAAAAGTTAAATTATATACATGCATATATACATATATCTATAATATATTAAAATTGTGAATTAAACTTTTTGCGCTTCATTGAAATATTTGCTTTAAACAAAACCATCTTTTTCACTATTTCTTCTTAATATTTAAACAAAATCATCCTTTTCACTATTTCGTCCTAATATTTAAGAGTTGAGAATTAAATAAATGTATTTATGGTAAAAAAAAATCCTTATTAGAAGACATCAGAATTTCTATATCTTTTTCTAATTTAAGAATTAAAAATTAATTAAATATATTTATGGTAAACCTTTCCTTATTTGAAGTCATACAACTGAAACATTTTTTATTATTTTAAGAATTCTAAATTAATAAAATTTGATTTTAAGAAGATTTGAAAAATCTAAAAATAAATATAAAACTATTAGAATAAGAAAAAATTAAGAAGTTTCGAATTTTTAAATGTTTTAAGTACGTAATAGAATGTAATCAATAAATTTGTAAAGACTTGACTTTAAAAATAAGGAACGATATTAAATATATATATATATATATATATATATATATATATATATATATATATATATATATATATATATATATATATATATCGTAATACAAATATAGTTTAAATTGATTTGTCTCTCTTATCATGTGGCAACAAGGAAAAGAGGTACACAAATATAAAAGTGATATCATCAACCACTTGGAATTGGAAAACATATGTGTATGTGTTTATGTTTACATTATTACATTAAAGTGTGAAAGATTTTTGAAAAGTGATTTGAACTTTTACACTTTATTAAAAATCTTCGCAATAGATAAAATCATTTAATTTTAAATAATCAAACGTTACACATGCGACTAAACTAGTATATATATACACACACACACATATATATATATATAAATATATTATGTCCGTTTGATTTGGGTTCGGTTTGACTTTTTTTTTGTTAACACCAAACCAAATCAAAAATGATCGGGTTTTTTTTTTTCAAACGCCAAACCAACCAAACCAAACTATAAGTTGGTTTTTTTTCTCGATTTGATTTGACTTGACGGTTTGATCTGTAGACCCCTACTCTCTCATATATTTTTCATATTTTATTTTTATTGGTAAAAATCAACAATGGCTTGCTTACAAAGCATATCAAAATTAATGAATGCAACACATTAAATATACCCTCACCACTCCACAAATCTAACACCTAGGTTACAAAGCATATAGAAGAATTGTATTTACATATTGTTATTTCTTGTCAATAATCAGTTTCTAAAATGAACACACTAGCTAACACCATCACTACACGACGATCAGTCAATACTTAGCTTACTTAAGCATCTTTTCATATTTGTCCTTAACAAAATTTGAACCAGTTAATTAAGATGATGAACATACTTAGATGCGACCAATGAATCATCCAAACAATCAACAAGCAATATATTGTTAGTTGAAATACAAAAGGTTTCTTCCAGAATTGGAGATGCTATCTGCTTATATTCATGCATGCCTTGTCCAAAACAATCAACCATAGTAATCTTTTAGGCCAAATCCATCGACAGATCTTCAAATTTGTTTTGAAAATTCACTTAGACCCCTCAATTAAAGCTTGTACCTATCAGACCCCCTAAACTCCCGGATTTGATCCAATTGAACATTTTTTCCCTACATAGCATGCGCGTGTTTTTACTCTAGATAGGCGCATGTAAAGTGATTTTTGTACTAAATCACCAATAGAAAAGTGCCAAGAGGCACTGAGGACCCAATTTTTTTTAATAATAGAATAAATAATATTTTTTAATTAAAAAACTTATATTTAAATTATTTTAATTATTATAACTTCTTAATTATGTTTAAAAAAAAAAAAAACTCTTTTCGTCGTCTTCTTCACACTCACCCCGCCCCCGTCATCTTCTTCACACCCCTCCTCCTTCATTGTCTTCTTCACAACACCCCCTCCCCCCACCCCAAAAGTCATTGTCTTCTTCTTATCTTCTTCCTCTCCGTCCTCTTGATCCCACTACAAGTCATCCAAAACGCAAATCAATTTTTCTTCTTTAATTCATCAATTTCCAATTATGAAATTCATAATCAAGAATCGTCGGACCAGTTTTTTTTTCTTTTTAAGTTCAACTTCTTGCTGAAGAAGAGAATGGAGGGGGGAGAGGGGATGGGGGAAAACCAGTTTTTACACCATACAAATAGTGTTGAAACGATACTTTACACCCAAACTAAGGTTTTATCCTCCAAACAACACAAGATTTTCCATGGCTTCCACCATACAAAGCTCCACATTCAAACCCCATTTCATTACGCTCACCTTAAACCAACAAAAACAAAAAAACTACAACCTTTGATAAGAAAAAATAAGCTATTGTTGACTATGACAAAGGGACACACAGACTAACTCTAAAAATCAATGGATTTTACAAATCTAATTTGCCTAAACACCAACATTTACGTGTCGAAAATGATAAGTTTTAGAAAGATTGGGCTGTTTCTGAGGTTGTGGAAAAGATTACGAAGATGAATTGTTGGAGTGGGGGTGAGGAAGACATGGGGTGGGGGGTGAGGAAGACGATGGGGGTGGGCTTGGGAGGGTAAGTTACTTTTTTTTGTTTAATTTTAAAATAATTTTCTTTTTCTAATTGTTGTGGAGTAATATAGTTCAAATAATTTTTGGACCCACAAGACATGTGTCATTATTTAATTGGAATTATAACTTATAATTTTTTTACAAAAATTCATTTTCCACGTATTTTTTTTATTGGTCATTTTGTGCCACGTAACGCAAGTGTAACACACTCTTCATATATTTTTTGCTAATTGTGTAAAAAAACCCAATTGGATCAAAATTCGGGTGGTTTAGGGGTCTGATAGGTACAAGCCTTAGTTGAGTGGCCTAAGTGAATTTTTGAAATAGGTTTGAGGGTCTATCGATGGGTTTGACCTAATCTTTTATTACACATAAAAGATAGACTGATTGCAAAAGTTCCTGCAGTAATCAAGAGTAGCAAGGCTAACAATTTACTTTGGTGTTTGGCTTAACTTTTAAGTTGGTCAAAATAGCTTATAAGCTATTTTTTACTTAAAAAAGTGTTTGACAAATTTTATAAGTGCTTAAAAAAAGTTAATTTTAGCTTTTTTTAAGCCAAAAATAAGAAGCTGCCATTTCTAGGTTTTTTTTGGAAAAATTATAAGCTATTAGAGTTGATCAAGTAAATAACATTTATGTCCCTTATAATTATTCCTTATTCCAAAGGGTAATCCCTATTCCAAATTTACCCTTGTTGACTTGATACTCTCTTCACAACTTATCAATGGATATAACCCTTTTGATATGAATAGTTTATCGGTTTGGGCATAGATATTCTTATTTGGACATCTTGTTTGGGCTACTGGATTTATGTTCTTAATTTCTTGGCGTGGATATTGGCAAGAATTGATTGAAACTTTAGCATGGGCTCATGAACACACACCTTTGACCAATTTGATTAACTGAAGAGATAAACCAGTGGCCCTTTCCATTGTACAAGAAAGATTGGTTGTATTAGCTCACTTTTCTGTAGGTTATATATTCACTTATGCAGCTTTCTTGGTTGCCTCTACGTCGGGCAAATTTAGTTAATTAATGTATGTATCCGCGATAATCTCATTTCTTTCAACAGAGAGGGGGTCCACCTTCTTTTATTTCTACATCTAGAATTCGACTTTTATCATGGAAACTAATAGTAATTCAACTATTATGGCAAAGAAAAGTTTAATAGGCGCTTGTTTTATCAAATTATTTTATATAATTATTTAATAATCATATAAAAATAAATTTCTTTTAATTTATTAAATTAAATAAAAAATTATGTTTAATATAAAGTTCAAGTAAAAGAAACAAAGAGAATACATGTAACGACCTCAAAATTATGGAGTTAATTTTATAAATAATTAGAGTTAATTTCACGTATAAATATTAAATTTACACATTATGATAGTAAAATCAAACAATTATTTTTTATTACATTACAATAATTAAATTTTACCTACTGTAGAAATAATTATAAAAATATTTTGTACCACATTAAATAAAAACCTGTCAAAACCGAAAGTTCAGTTTGCATTTTAAGCTTCCATTTATCAATGGTAAAAAATTCTCTTTCCAAATATCACTTTTCATGAGAGACTGACTATTCAAAAGGAAAACTTGAGAGGAGAAAAAATGATTTAATTGGTAGAGGTTGGATAATCTTTGACTTGACAACTTCCTTAAAAATATTTACTAAAAATTTATTTTATTAATTATATTTTAAAGATGTAAATGTAAATATATATATATATATATATATATATATATATATATATATATATATATATATATTATTTAGTCATTTAATAATAAAAAACATTTAAAAAATATATATTTTGCTTAATGATAAGCTCGGCATATATATTAATACTATCCTCGAAGGTTAAAAGTAACAAGTCCAGTTTAATAAGAAAATGAAGTGTCGTCATAAATTGCACCTTAATGATACGAAATCTTAACATAACCATGAAGAAATAAATAATCTTTTAATATATAATTATTTTTTCAAACACAAACATTCAACACTTAAACTCTTAAAAAATGATTTTTTAGCGCACAAATTAATAGTTATTCATCAAAATATTATATATAGATATAGATAGATATAGATAGACAGATAAACACAACCATCTTCCTAAAAAGAAAACTCTTGAAAAAGTATTTTCGTCCTAACTTTATAATATTCTTTCAAGAGACATGTCAAATATAAATGAAAAACACAACAAATATTTTATAGGGCAAACAACATAAATTTCGATAGTTTGAATCTTAATTATAAAAAATCTTGATATTTTACATAATTACTTAAAATCACGATTTTGGATCTGTCAAGATACATAATTAGCTCCCGATATATTCAATGAAGATACATTTTTCTTTTATAAAGATATATAATTAGCTCTCAATACATTTTTTTTTATTTTTGGGTCCGTCTAGATACATAATACAATCAATGAAGATACATTTTTTCCTCTATAAAGATACATAATTAGCTTCCGATATATTTTTCGAATTTGAATCCGTCTAGATACATAATACATCCAATAAAGTGGCATTTTTTTCCTTTGTAAAGATACATAATTAGCTCTCGATACATTTTTCTGGATTTTGGATCTTTCGATATACATAATTAGCTCCCAATGCATCCAACGAAGATACATAATTAGATGATTTTGTAATTACTTTACAAAGCTAAGAATTTATATAAATACAATGAATTAAGATATATATTTATATTATTTTTTCTATTTTATAACGAAGTGAATATATCTTAATTTTCTAAAATAACATTCTTTTCAATAATTTCAATAACCTAGTCAACAACAACAACAAATCCAGTATATTCCTACCTAGTGGGGTCTGGGGAGGGTAGAATGTACGCAGTCCATACCACTACCTCTAAAGAGGTAGAGAGGTTGTTTCCGATAGACCCCCGGCTCAAGATAAAGGACAATATACGAAAACATCCCAAGCATGAAACATGAGAAAACCAACGTAGGTACCACAAAAATAATGTACATTACCAAACAAAGGACACCAAAGCCCTACTAACTACTGACTACGATTCATCCACCCACCTTATCCCTCTATCCTAGTGTTTTTTCTCAAAACATTCCTATCCCGGGTCATGTCCTCGATGAGTTGTAACTGCTCCATGTTGCGTCTAATCACTTCTCTCCAATATTTCTTCGATCTGCCCCTACCTCGCTTGAAACCATCTAATACCAGTCTCTCACACCTACGAACTGAAGCATCTGTGCCCCTCATCATCACATGATCAAACCATCTCAATCTCACATCCCACATTTTTTCCTCCACCGACACCACTCCTACATTCTCCCGAATAACCTCATTCCTAACTCTGTAGGCCCTTGTAAAACCACACATCCAACACAACATCCCCATTTCCGCCATCTTCAACTTTTGGATATGAGAATTCTTAACCTGTCAACACTCTGCTCCATATAACATAGCCGACCGGACTGCAATTCTATAGAATTTGCCTTTAAGCTTGGAAGGCACCTTCTTATCGCATAGAATTTCCGAAGCGAGTCTCCATTTCATCCAACCTGCCCCAATATGGTGAGAGACATCCCTATCTATCTCTTCATTTTCCTGAATCGTAGACCCCAGATATTTAAAACTACTTCACTACCACTTCCTCCTATTGCCTCGAGTCCCTAAACTAGCACTCCAAATGCTCTGTCTTGTTCCTACTCAATCTGAAACCTTTAGGCTCCAGGATTTGTCTCCAAACCTCCAGCTTATCATTAACACCTTGCCGCGACTCATCAATCAAAACTACATCATCCGCAAAGAGCATACACTAAGGCACCTCGCTTTGTATACTCCACGTCAACACATCCATCACCACGGCAAATAAAAACGGACTAAGAGTTGATCCCCACTGCAATTTTGTCAAGACCGAAAAATGCTCAGAATCTCCTCCCACCGTCCTAACTCGAGTCTTCGCCCCCTCATACATATTGTTGACACCTAATTTTTGCCCTCCACATTTCAAATTAATTCTTGAATTTCTCAATTTTTAAATATTTTTAAAATATTTATTTAAAATTATTTGAAATAAATTTCAACCCTGCCTTTGAATTTAGATGATAATAATATATTTAGTGTTTAATTATAGATAATTATATAATTATAGGTTAAAGAAAATGCTTTAGTGAAAAATTTGATTAAATTGTAAAATATTTTACTTTTTTTCAAAAATCTATTAAAAATGAGAAATTGATGACATAATTAGTTTCTTAATTTTTATTTATTATTATTATTATCATTATTATTGAAAAAAAAAGAGGAATAAAATAAAATTGTGTTTTATTGAATATTTATTTTAAAATTATTGAATTTGAGAGATTCATAAAATTAATTAGAAGTTAATTCCATCTTCTTTTTGCGCTATTTCTCCAAATTTTGTCGTGGTTACGAATTTCAATGTGGATGGAGTGATGTGTATTGATTATTAAAGAAAAAATCACATAAATATACATATTTAGAGCCTGAATTACAAAATATACCAGTAGTTTTTTTATTTAAAAAATGAGGTTTTTATTTACAAAATCTATCATTCACTAAAAACTGTTTTTTTTAAATTGCATATCCAAAATTTAAGGGAAAAAATATTTTGAAATTAATTTACGTAAATTGGATGAATTTATGGGATATGTATTTATCCTTTATGGTATTTTATATATTTTACAGTATGTGTATTTACTTTTAGAGTTTTCTTCTTTAATTTTCTCATACTTACACTTCAGTAGTGAATTTTCACCATTGTTAACCAAAAAATTAGAAAAATTCTCACCATTCTTAACCAAAAAAAAAAAAAAAGAATTCTCTGCAATTTCTCCACCCAAATTAAGACAAAATTATCATCATCATTTTCTTCACTCATATTTTTCAGAGCTTAGATAGAATGTAAAAATGGTGAATTCAAAATCTTCTACGGAATGTACTCCAATAAAGAGCGCAAGAATTGGGGCAAATACCCCACGGTAATAATACCAAGGAGAACACAAAAGAATTTTTAAGGTTTTTGTTTGTGAGAAAAAAATGGCTTAAGAAATTGTACAAAGGGCTAAGGAAACCGTCAAGTGATTCAATGACCAAAATATTTTTGGGTTTATCACTCTTGATGATGGTGGTGACGATCTGTTTGTTCATCGGTCAGTATGTTTTGTGTTTTTTTGTTTTGGATACAGTGGAGAAATCCGATATGGTGGCGACGATGGCCGTGGATTTGATTTCCGATGGAGGTTTTGAATTTTTTGTCAATGTTTGTTACTACTGATCATTGTTCTTCTGTTCTTCTACTTCTACGTTGTTGGAAAGGAAGAGGCCAACTAGATTGAATCTTTCTATAATGTTTAGGAGTTTCGAGCATTTTTTATGACACTGGCAAGTGAAGGTTATCAATGATTTTATGGTGCATGAATTGTATAGAAATTGATGTATCATGATATATGAATTGTATAGAAATTGGTGTTTAAATTATATAGAAATTGGTGTACCACCAGCTTTATGGTGTCTGAATTGTATAGAAATTTGTGTATCAACAACTTTATGGTATCTGAATTGTATAAAAATTAGCGTATCAATGATTTTATGGTGCATGAATTGTATATAAATTGATGTATCATAACGTATGAATTATATAGAAATTGGTGTATGAATTGTATAGAAATTGTTGTATCACCAGTTTTATGGTGTCTAAATTGTATAGAAATTGATGTATCAACAGCTTTATGGTGTCTGAATTGTATAAAAATTGGTGTATCAATAATTTTATGATTTTTGAAATAGTTAAAAATTGGTATATTAATAATTTTATGGTGTCTGAATTACATAGATATTGGTATATCATCAATTTTATTTTAAAGTGTCTTAAAAATTGTGTATCAATAATTTTTTAGTGTTTGAACTCTTTAGAAATAAGTTTATCAATAATAATAATTTTATATTGAAATAGATAGAAATAGGTATATTAATAATTTTATGGTATCTGAAATATATAGAAATTGATGTAAAGATGGATAACTATATATTTTTTCCCAGATCTTTCTTCAAAAGAAAACCTAAATATTCAATCTTTACATATGGGTAACTATATATTCTTCCCGTGATAATTAAGAACGCACGAAGAAAATAAAAAAAATAATGAGGTACATAATTAATAAGAACAAGGAAAAAGAGAAAAGAGAAAAACAAAAATAAATCCAATATAAAATAGAAGGGAAAGAATAGGAAGAAGAAATTGTTGAATGAAAAGTAACCGTTCAAATTTCATGTTCTTTCATGAATGTTAATTTTATAGTAATGATTTTAAAATTTTCCCCAAAATAATTTTGTTATGGAGGTGGGTATGGAATTCATGAAAAATATATTAGGAGAAATTATAGGAAAGATACTTTTAACTATTTTTTTTCTTCTTTTTATCTTATTTGATAAGTTCTGTTAGTTTTCTAGTGGTATATTTTGTAAAAATGAAACTAGTGATATATTTTGTAATATTTACTCTTAAATCGTATATTTATGTGATTTGCCCTTGATTAAATCTCGGAGATAATGTTGCTGCCTTATGTTTATTTTCACTGTCTGTACGAGATTATTGTGGTGGGTTGACTTAATTAATTGATGATTTAGCAAAATAATGTTGTCGTTTTGTGTTTATGTTCACTGGTTGTAGATATAGTATTGTTGGAATATTTCTAAACATACTTAAAGTCATATCTTAGCAATAAAGTATGATTGTTCGGTGGCATCTATAATGGTTAATCCTGTCTGATTATATTTTTGCATTTTTACAACTTGAGGCATTTTGTGTTCAGTTACTTGGTTCATTAAATCAAATGTTCCACCTAAGATACCCTTTATTCTCAAAATTCATTCCAAGCATGTGATTGTTAATGGATTTGATTTAAGTTGTTCTCCAAAATACATACTAATCTTCTACCCTCTTTTCTTTGCATGAACCTCCTTCACCGAGTCCGCGAGACTCCAATCCTTGCATATCTCGGGCAAAGCCCGTTCTTTCAAGTCAAAAAAATGGATTAATGTGCAAAAACACACTGGTTTTCCAGGCTCAAAGGGCTGATACATGCCAATATATGACGCACAGTGGAGCTGGGAGTGAATAGACCATAATTTACACATTGGTATACAGTGTATATATACAAAACGCAGGCAAAATAGCTGCTGTATACAGATGATATACATCTGGTATACATCTGTATCAATGGGCTGAAAAAAGTCCATAAAGAATGGGCCTAGGGCTGCCAGATTTGGGTAAAGGCCCAAATTCTAACTCTTCTTATCCATTTTCTTGTAAATGCTATCTTATGTGCTTTTATTAATTAATTTGGTTAGCCTATATAAATCCCCTTGAAATCGTTACTTTTTGTTTCTCTCTTTATTTTTTCCTGCATATTTTATTTTTAGCAAAATATTTGAAATTAATAAAATACATCTTCTTGTTTTTTTCTAGAATGAGCTTTCAAAAGTTAAAATCGCATTTTAGTTTAGGTAGTTAGAAGGGATTCTCATCGACCTAAACTCAATTCTCTTTACGAAAGATAAAATATGTTCACTAATTAGCTAAGGTTCATAATTTGTTTAAATCGATATTTTTATAAAAAATGATATTCAAAAAATCATTCTCTTGTTTGAAAGAATAATCTATAGAGGAAATAGGTTTTAGATCGACCTTCTTTACAAAATTTTCCCAAGTTAAACAAGATCGATATTTTGTCTGGTCAAATCAATGTCATTTTTAAATGTTTAAATAAACAATTTAATATCTTTCAAGTCTTTGTAAAATTAGCCACTTTAATTAATCAAATTAGTTCTTTTTAGTACACCATTTTAAACGGACGTTCCTAAGTGTCTTAAAAATCTTCTTAGGACGTTAATTGAGCCCTTGCCCGTTATCTCTAGTTTTAAAGGTTTATTTCTGTTTTTGAACCTTTGAAACTCTTTCAGTTTTCTTAATTTTTCTATAAAAATCAAGTGGCGACTCTGTAAATTTTTTTAAAATTATTTCAAAATTTTCTCAACTCTTTTGAAATAGTTTTAAGAAGATCAACACCTTTTTCTCGCCAAAAGTAAAATTCAAAAAGGTATAAAAAACATATCTTTAATCTCTCTAATGTACGCCACAGGAACCCCCCTCGCCTCCAAGCATCTCCAAAGAACCTCCCTAGGGACCTTGTCGTACGCTTTTTCCAAGTCAATAAACACCATGTGAAGATCCTTCTTCCTCTCTCTATACTGCTCTACCAGTCTCCGCACTAGGCGAATTGCCTCAGTCGTCGAGCGACCGAGCATAAATCCAAATTGATTCTCCAAAATAGACACAATTTTCCTCAACCTCTGCTCCACCACCCTCTTCCAAATCTTCATCGTGTGACTCAACAACGTAATACCCCGATAGTTATTGCAACTTTGAATGTCACCCTTATTCTTATATAAAGGAATCATCGTGCTCCATCTCCATGCCTCAGGCATCTTTGCGGACTTGAAAATGTTGTTAAATAGATTGGTCAGCCACCTCAACCCTGCCATGCTAGAGAATTTTCAAAAGTCCACCGGAATCTCGTCGGGCCCCGTCGTCCTGCCTTCGCCCTGCCCCTTCGCATCTTACGAATAGCCTCACTAACCTCCTTTACTTTAAAACGCCGACAATAGCCGAAATCGCGACACTCCCCGGTGTGGTCCAACTCCCCTAACACAACACTTTTGTCCCCCTTACCATTCAAGAGCTTATGAAAATACGACTGTTATATTTTCTTAATGAGGGTGTCCTCCACCAATACTCTATCATCCTCCCCCTCGATGCACTTCACTTGGTCCAGATCCCGCTCCATCCGCTCCCTAGCCTTGGCAAGCCTACACAACCTCAACCCCACCCCCACCCTACCCTATTAACCCCATAAAATTTTATTAGAGTAAAAACTCTTGCGTAAGAGTAAGGTTCATGCTGACAATATAGCCTTAAAGGATATAGGGTTTCATGAAATGAAATTATAAAACATAAAACCCAAACAAGAAGTTATCTCTTTCTTTTGATCAAGGCAATGATGCTAGTTAGGAGCATTCAAAGGTGTCGTCTGGTGGTTAATGAAGTTTGTTGTACACTATGAAGTCTCGGGGTCAATTTTCACTAGACGTTAAACGCTAGGGTGATTTCTTCTCATCTGTTCTAGCATTGGTTAGACAGAGTTTACTGGTACCGGTTGTTGATAGCCCTATGAAAAAAGTGAAACAAATTCCTTCCTTGCTTCCAATTAAAGCAAAGAACAAATTAAATACCTTAGCTTTTCTTTTTTATCAAAGACAAATGTTTGTGGAGTGTCCAGAATATTTCTAAAAAAAACAAAAAAGGGCAGCCCGATTTACTAAACTCCCGCGCTATGTGAAGGGTCGAGGGAAGGACCTATCACAAAGATTTATTGTATGCAACCTCACCTTACATTTCTGCAAGAGGATGTTTCTGAGGCTTGAACCCATGACCTTGGGGTCACATGACAGTAACTTTACCCGTGTCCAGAATATTTCTATGATAATATAATAAAGGACACACAAGATCATAATTTGAAATATTTATAAATTCCAAAATCCAAAAAGAATAAGGAAAAAACAAATTCGAAATTATACACACTTTCTTGAAAAAATCTAGCTCGAAATTATTGAAAGAATTCTTATTAACGTCTGAAAAATTAAACAAGTTCTTTTTTTGACCATCCCTGAGCTTCTTAATTCTAGTGTTTAAGTGAATAGATGTTTTATTTATTCAGGTTAATTAACTTATAAGAACCATACACAAGTTGGGGATGAAGAGTCTAATTTTATCGTCTCAAACATGTCACGTGGAAAGTTGAAACTAAAAAGTTATTGAAAAAGGAAAGTGTCAGTGTTAAACCTGTCACATGGAAAGTTGAAACTAAAATGTCGCTAGAAAAGAAAAGTGTTAGTCTTAAATCTGTCACATGGAACGTTGAAACAAAAGAGTTGCTAAAAAAGGAAAGTATCGTTCTTTAAACAGATTAAAATGGAAAGTAAGCCAAACAAATTGAAACGGAGAGTATATATCTTTTCAAAAAGAAAGATGTACTACACAGATACTTGAGGATGGAGAGTCTAATTGTTTCCTATATAATGTTGAGAAAGCAAAGTACTTATATCTATAATTTATATCTATAATCTATAATATATTAAAACTGTAAAGACTCTTAGAAAAGTGATTTGAACTTTTTGCCTTTATTAAAACACTTTACAATAGACAAGATCGTTTTTTCACTTTTTTTTCTCCAATTATTATTTAATTATATATATAATTTTGAATCCTAAAATATATGGGTTAGGATTTTAAAATATGATAAAGGATTAGATCTTTAAAATATGGTAAAAAAAAATCTTAAATTAGGATTAGGTTTAATTTTCAACTTATATTCTTAATTAGGGATTTGAAATCCACTAAATTTTGAATAAAGTGAAAGTTTACTGTACTTTAATAGTACTGGCACTTTAACAACATTGTTTTAAATTTACAGCAATACACGTAGGCCTAATTTAATTATTTTTATATTATTTAAGTATTCAAGATATAAAGAAATACTATACCTCTTTTAACTCAACAGAAACTCCTAATATTTTACAATTCTAAATTAATTTAAATATTACCTAATATAACTACTTATTAATGTGTAGTAAATATAAGTCTCCAATAATTCTATTTAACTAATATTTTACAAATAATTTTTAAGTCCGTTTATTTCTACTTCCTCCTTTCTCTTCTTATTACGTCTCTTTTCTTCTTCTTGTTTGTCTTTTTGTTTAGGTTATGTGCAGAAAAATCAAATGTGATATATCTTCATCTCTTTTTTCTTCAAAGTATTAACCTTCGCTTCAACAAGAATGGTTGTGATTTTATTCGTTATGTTTTCTTCAACCATTGTAATTGTCATCCGCTAGGTTAGTATGTTATTCTTTCTCTTTTTTTGAGTTGTTTTTTCTTTTCTATTGGTTGTCGTGGCTTATTATTTTTTCTTTAACTTGGGAGTGATTTTAAGTTTAACACGTCATGCATTATTATATCTATTTTGTTTGTGAATTTTGATTTCTAGGTTTGATATTCTCGTATGTTCGAATCTAACAACATAATTATTTTTCTCATATATATATGTGCTTACAAGAAAATATTTGTTTTGAACTTTTTGTACTTCATTAAAAACCTTCGTAATAGATAAAACGTTTAATTTTAAATAATCAAAAGTTACACGTGCAGCTAAACTAGATATATATATATAAATATATATCTATAATCTATAATCTAATCTATATCTATAATCTATATCTATAATATATTAAAAGTGTGAAGACCTTTAGAAAAGTGATTTGAACTTTTTACCCTTCATTAAAAGACTCTTTTTTTTAGATAAAATTGTCTTTTCACTATTTTTAAAATTTATTATTTAATTATCTTTTATTATATTAACTAGACTTCCTAAAATATGTGATACTCCTAAAATATATATGGTAGGAGAATTAATTAATATTTTTCTTTCAATTAGACTTCCTAAAATATATGAGATTCCTAAAATATATGGTAGGAAAATTAATTAATCTTTTCGATCCTCATTGATTGTGATTCTAATTTGTGTTTTGCGCAGAAATACTAGCAATCTACATGATACTTGTGTTTTGTTTTGTACAGAGATAATAGCAATCTACGTGATATTTGTGTTCTATTTTATGCAGAAATACGAGTAATCTACGTGGTATTTGTGTTAGCTTTGGTTCTCTTTTGAGGTGCGAGAAAAAGATTGATGCTCATCTAACTTGATTCGATTGCATCGATGCTTGATTTTCTAATTCTCAACTTCTTCACTATTTTTGTCATCATAATAGAATTCAACATGTGCGTATATATATATCTTCTTTGTTTTCATTCAAATCATTCTTTGGGGTTAAAATTTTTGCTCAGGCAAGAATTAGTTAGATCAAAATCAAAACTTTGTGATCACTATTATATTTTTTTTATAGTTTACAGGTCGTAGATGAATGTCGGTTGACGTTAAAGAATTTCTTGTGTAAAGGTTAGGTTTAATTATATCGTTTTGATCCTTATTATCTTATTGTTTTATTTTAATTTATAGATGTTAGATGAATGTTGGTCGGCTTTGATTTTTTTTTTAAAGTAAAGGTTAGGTTTAATTGTATTATCGTAATATCTCTATTAGTTTGTTATTTTGTGGTAGTTTACAATTCGTAGATGAATCTCGATCGGATTGAAAAATTTTTGTGTGTAAAATTTAAGTTTAATTGTATTATTTTGATATCACTTTTATCGTATTATTTTTTTGCAGTTTACAGGTGATAGATAAATGTTAAATGTTAGTGGGCTTTGAGTAATTTTTTTATGTAAAGGTTAGATTTAGTTATATTATTTTTATATCTCTATTATCGTATTATTTTGTTATTGTTTACAAGTGGTAGAAGAGTGTCGGACGACTTTGAGAAAAATTTTGTGTATAAAGATTAGATTTAATTGTATTATTTTGATGTCTCTATCATTGTATTATTTTTTTACAATTTACATATGGTAAATAATTATCGATCGACTTTTAAAAATATTTTTGGTAAAGATTAGGTTTAATAAATAAATTCTCCATCTTTACATCCTCAAAAAATATTAAATTTAATTATTATATCCATCTTTATTATTTAAACAAATATCCTATTTAATATAGTGTTTGAACTTATTAAAGTGGTACACTCGCAAGACACATACACCTAAACTAGTATATATATATATATATACCAAGATCATAATTTTGGATAATTCCATAGCTATTTTTTTTTTTTTTTAAAAAAAGGAATGGTCTTCCACATTGTAGATAAAGTCTTCTCACGCATTCTAGGTGCGAGAAGGATGATGCAGTTGCTACCAGAGATGGAGTCGGGGGTGATAAATGCAATATCCTCTGCTTTATATGGTCACAGCTTTTGTCGATGACAGCAGTTGTAATTGCATTTGCAACGGGTATGTATGTTACGTTAGCACATTCATTTTTTTCTATAAATGTAAACTCACATTTGAATCTTGATCTCATAGAATTTTCACCCACTTCAACGTTCAACTTAATTTTTTAGGAATTCAATTACGAACACTTGAAATCGCTCTCCTGCTCATGTTCATGAACTGCACTAGTCTTTTTCTTACATATTACTGCTAATATATATCGCGAGTTCAGTTCAAGGAACATAATGGAAAAATTTACACAAGGAAAGAGATGCAACCGATGAAATAGACGGTACACTAAGTGATTTCTTCCAATCTGTCGAGAGTTACACGGTACATGTCTTGGGGGTTTTGTGCAAATACCTCATAGAATTAGTCGAGGTGCGGACTTGATGCTTGTGTCTCTCTACACTTCTTTTTTAGGAAGATACATGACCCACACGCAGTAAAGGGTGGTCAGTTGAACATCTTATTATGTATATAGAAAATTACACGAAGTATATATGTCAAAAAATACTTTTTGTACGTATAGATTATTTTTTTATCAGACTTATCCAGCATACTGGCCTCAGCACTGCCCACACGTACATAATGAAAGAGATGCAACCGATGGCACAGACAGTAACAACGAGACCAACTGAATGTGCTAAAGTAGCATACATACCAGTTACAAATGCAATTACAACTGCTGACATTGCCACGAGCTGCGACCTAGCTCCAACTTTACTGAGAGACCACAAATAACCCAAATCCTGATAGGACATTGGACGAGGATTTGTTGCCATATAGAAGTAGCTAAATATAGCACCAGCGGAGCATGCAAAGACATGGCATCCGTTATAACAAATGCGCGAAATGCTGATTTTCTTATTAGAATTGCCATCCCCTTATTAGGGCTATTGTCATCGCTTTCAAAACCTCCCGGTAATGTAAAACCAGCTGCAAAGGTGACTGTGACTAATAGAGTAGCCACGACAAGTTGCATTTGAGCTGCTGATAAGATACCTTTGATGTTTATGTCGCGTTCCTTAGCTTGGTTGAAAATTATCTTCTGCCGATCCATCTGGTTCAGCTTGGGTGAACGTCGTCCCAATTGACAATGGAATTTAAGAAATCGTTAAACAAGCTGGGCGCGATTCTATCCTTGTCATCCGTCCACTCTGTGCAAGACACTGCCACGTCAAATGGAGTCTTGTTTTCCTTGTTATATGACATCTTCTTTGCTCGGGGATGATCTTTTAATTCCAGAGGCACATGGCCCCAGATATTAGAGGAAGCCAGCAAATGGAGAGGAGTGTTGCCATTGTTGTCCGGATCCTCGATGAGCTTATCCCACTTTGAGGGCTTCAACAAGTAACTGACCACATTTGCTCGACTGCAGAATATGGCTTCAAGAAGAGCATTTCGTCCGTTGCTGTCGAGCATTTCACAGCAATCAGGGCAGTGATTTAACAGCTCATGTAAAACGTCTACCTTACCTGCACTGGCTGCAATGTGAATTGCTGTTGTCCAGTCATTTTAACTGCCTGCTGGAAGTTAAGCTAAGGATCTTTTCCACCCCAGCATATCGGAAACTACTTCTTTGAATCCTAAAAGAGCAGCAAAATACAGCGAATTCCAGCCCCCTACGTCAGGTTCCTCACACAGAGAGTTATTCCATTGCAACAGCAATCTCGCGCAATCTGGATGCATGTGTCAAATATGATGATGATAAGGAGTTAAATCAACACAAATTTAGACTCCCCAGTTTAGTCTATAAGTGTGTCTGGGGAAGGGTAGAGTGTACGCAGACCTTACCACGAGGCTGTTTCCGATAGACTCTCAGCTCAAGAGAAAGTAGTCCAAAATAGAACAATACAACAACAAAATAATACAATAGTCGAAGTACAAGAAACAACAGATAGAAACAAAAATCGAAAAGAGATGTTAATACAGTGAGAGTAACGACAAAAAAATTTGTACATACCCGTGTGTTCCTGAATTACTGCTGCATGTAGAGGTGTTCGATTTAATGGACCTGAGGAAGAAGTTGGTTGCTTTCAGGAGTTCAAGATTTCACTCAAATCTTCACAAAGACCAGACTCAGCTGCCAGATACAGTGGTGTCTCCCGGGCCTTGTTTCCCGGGCCTTGTTGGATGGAAATTCGAATTCAGGATCTTCTTTCACCGACAGTCTGGCATCTTGATGTCGGCTCCGCAAGGCCTTGTGCAGCGCTGTATCTCCATTCTCATCTGTCGTCCCCATGATTGTCTCCTTATGATGCTCATCTATACTAAGTAGCAAGTGGACTACTTCGATGTGACCTTCATTAGCTGCTATGTGAAGCGCAGCCTCATTCTTCTTGTTCCGATGACATAACATTGCCGGACTAATCTTAAGGACTTCTGCCACGAAATGGGAGCGGCCATAATGGGCGGCCACGTGTAAGATTGTGTTGCCCGTTGGAGTGACTTGGTACGCATTTTCTTCATCCCTTTTCAGATATTCAGCAAGTAGAAAATCTCCATTACTGATATTGCCTTCCACCACGGCATTGTACAAGGTTGGATCCATTTTTGTTTCTTTTATTTGTTTTACTGAGTTCTTTGCTTTCTCTGGATGAAACATTATATAGATTTATCTGAACACCACGCAGATCTTTGCCTTTGATCAAAAGAAAGATACTTATCGTTTGCTGTGATCTGAAGAAAGGAATTTGTAAAGAAAAACAAACATGAACAAAAACAACTTTTTACTATTTAAGATCTTCTTGTCATGACTCTTTTTTCCAACACAAACAAGACTAACTAATCGAAAATGATAGAAGGGCAGCCCGGTGCAATAGACCCCTGTGGTCTGACCCTCTTTCCCCGACCCTACGCATAGCTATGATGCCTTACACTGCAATCTTTTCTTTTGGAGAAATGACATTCGCTTTGGTGCTTAAGAAGCAACCTATGATGATATTCTCTTGTTTTTCTCTTTTTCTTTTTTGGTTTCTTTCTTAACTCGTAAAGTCGAGTATGTCGCAGCTGCCTTATGTGTTAGTCATACAATTTGGCATTGGAAGTTGATAAAGATGCTACAAGAGCAAGCTACTATAGATAATACCGCGTGTTACTAAGAAGTACTATTGCTTTGGTTAAAGAATCCCATATTCCATGAATGAGAAAGAAAGCTGCTATAGATAATATCGCGTGTTAGTAAGAAGTACCATTGCTTTGGTGAAAGAATGAGCCTTGTGATCTGAAACTTCCTACATAACTTACATAGAGACTCGAGTGTATGTTACAACCTTGACATGTTCACTGGCTTGCAACTCTTCAATCTTTTTGTATAATGTTCTTGAGCGATAGATATGTCATCAACATCTTGTTTCAAAATTAATATGAATTCTTATTGTATATGTTGAGTCAGGTGAATCGGAGCAATGTCCGCCAGTCTCATGGGGAAATGGGAGCCAATTATCGCCATTTGAGTTGGCTACAAGATTTTCTTTGTTCTGTAGTCATGTTTTGTTTGCTTCTTCAGTAATTGACTACTCTACTTGTTTGTTTTTATGAGAAAAGAATCGTACGATGAAGTGAATCTTAAGATATCCAACTATTACTTTTGTCTTAGGAGGTTTAATAAGTTCTTAAAACTGTTTATATTCATGATATTCTTTCAGTTTTTGCATGAAAGCGGATTACAAAAACATCAAAATCCCTTTCTTGTGGTCAAGGAAAACACCAGATCCCTTTCTTCTTTGAGATTCATTGAGAATCTAATTAGTTTTTCCTATATAATAATGCTTCATCCAGAGAAAGAAAAGGACTCACCGGATTATCAAAAGAAATGGATCCAATCTTGTACAGTGCTGCAATGAGAGGCAATATCGGAGATGCCTATTTTATACTTGTTGATCATTTGAAAAGGGATGAAGAAAATGGCTACCAAGTCACTCCAAAGGGAAACACGGTCCTCCATGTCGCAGCTCTTTATGGCCACTCCCATTTCGCGGCAGAAGTCCTTAAGATTACTCTGGCATTGTTATGCTGTCAAAACAAGAAAAATGAAACTGCTCTTCACATAGCAGCTAATGAAGGGCACACTGAAGTAGTACGTGTGCTACTTGCACGTATAGAAGATCATAATACTAAGGAGAAACTCACGGGGATGACGGATGCTAGTGGATATACAGCCCTGCACAAAGCTGTGTGGAGCCAACATCTAGATGTGGTTAAGCTCTTGGCGAAAGAAGATTCTGAATTTGAATTTCCGCCTAACCATGCGCAGGAGACGCCACTGTATCTGGCCGCTGAATGAGGTTTTCATGATGCTTTGATTAACATCTTGGAATCCTTTCATGATGCTTTGATTAACATCTTGGAATCCTGCAAGAAACAAACTTATGTTGCAGGTCCATCTAATAGAACGCCGCTGCATGCAGCAGTAATTCAGGAACATAAAGGTGTTGGGTTCAAAGTATATCTAAAAGTGTGAATGAAAAATGGTGGAGAAGGGAGATACCAATTTGGAAAGTTCACTCTTTATCCCACATTGGTGGAAGAAGAGAACTTGTGAGTGTTTAAAATAAGGAACATTTACTCCACATGGTAAGTGATGCAAGAATAAGTGATGCCTCGCGTTGTCGCTCACTCGTCTTCACTTTGAATTTGGATTTGGCAAATGACTAATCGTTGATATCTATATTTTTGGACAAAGTTTATTTGACAAAAATTCAGTCCGAAAATACCAAAGAGAAAAATGCAAATTTTTTGTGTTTTGATACTCTATTTATATGCATGCATGCATATTCCGAAACAGTGTTTCGAAACAGTGCATTGCTGAAATGAAGGATGCAACCCTTCAATGAAATGACACACTGATTCATGAGATGGTATGCTTGTTCGGAAAAGACACATTCTTTGGACGAACAGACATGGCTTTTCCTGAAAGGTCACACCTTTTAAGTGAACCATTGTCACTTTTCAGAAGAGGCACATGTTGGCTATATAAACCTGCTTTCATCCACAGGTTTAGGTATGAATTTTCTGAAATACAAACTTTCTTCTTGTCTTGAAAAACTTTCTGTGTGATCTATCAAACCGTTGAGTGAGTTCACTGAATCCAACAATTTGAGGTACCGTTATTGTTTGGATTGAATGCCATTTTATCCTGAGAGGAAGATTCCAAAACCTCGGGTACAGTGAAGAGAATTATTCCTTAAAGACATTCCTAAATTCGGAGGACTTAGTCTTAAATTATGTTTCATCTCTTTTCTGAATCTTAACACACTTCTTAGATAGATTATTCGTCATCTAGTGTTGAAGGTGTTACAGAACATCATAAGTGTTCTTGTCTTGGACTTGAACTAGTGTTGAAGTTTGTGTTTCTTATATACAGATTCTTGTACCCGAATACATAAAAGATAACAATCTTAAGGAATAATCTTTTGCAAAATCTGTATTGCTTGTTTTTGGAGATTAAAATTTTAAGCTTTCTACTCCGTTTGAACTTAACTAGTGATTCGAAGACATAAAATCTTCATCACAAGTTAAAGATCATTCGGTTGACGATTGGAAGTCATAAAAACTTCATCGTTAACTAGAAACAAGAAGAAGAACTTGAAGTTGCTTAACTTTATAAATAGTATTCTGAAAATACTAAATTTTATTGTCTTGTTGTCACGCCCCAAAATCCCATCGGGCCGGACTGGCACCCGAAGCCGAGAAGGCCCGGGAGAACCCGTTCAAATACCTGTACTTTCACTTACATGTCACCAAAAATTTGGGCAGCACTTCGTTGCATATAGAAGGGTCTAATTACCTGTATCAGCACAACACGCACAAATATATATATATATAATACTTGGCCGTCGGGGCCACCACATATACAAATATAACATCACTATATAAACTTCCATGACTTTACCCTTCCTTATGTCTACAAAGCCTCTAGGATATACATGACATAACTAGGGTCGGGACAAACCCCCGCCCACACATGACTCCTGTACAATAACAAAACATAAGGAACCGACTCGGAAAGCTCCGAAAAAAACTGGAGCTCACCAACAATAGCTGTATGACCTGGCTCCTATCTATGATGTGAATAAGCTGAAGCACCTGTGCCTGCAGCATGAAATGCAGGTCCCCCGTGAGGGACGTCAGTACGAAATATGTTCTGAGTATGTAAAGCTGTAAATAATCATATGTGATATGGGGGATCAAGAAAATCAGACACAAGTGAATAAATCATAATAGAAGTGAACCACACTTCATAAACACTTTTAGGATCATGTACATTATCATTAATCTGAATTGGGTTCTTGAATTCAACACATTTGTGGAACAGTATACATTCGTTCATTTCATTCTTTACAATTATCGTTCGCCATTACCTCCTCCTCCCGAACCTCCAACCACCTAACAATAATCAATACTGTACCGTACTGTGACCATTAGGCTGCCCCCAGTACATATCAACTAGGATCGACCCATGCTAGGCTTATGCCCCTGGGATACCACCCATAAACACATAAATAGGGATCGACCCATGATAGGCTTATGCCCCTGGGATACCACCCGATAAGAGAGAACTTCCATCACTTAGTTCAAAAGCTTTTGATATTATTACGTTAGTGTTCATGCCAATATAGTACCTTTGGAACAATGGTACATCAATAGGAATCAAGTAATAGACCTTCTATACAATAACGATGTAATAAAGACTCATTGGTATATCAACAATGTGTTTCAGAATCATCAATATCACAACAATGAAATAGGAGCCTTTTGGTATATCAATGAAACACTTTGACACTTTATAGAATGGAAACAACTTCGTTGGTAACGTAGAACAATACATGTTTTTGGACAACCTCGGAATCTTATTTGATGGAACATTGGTGTTTTCATGCCAAAGAACATCATTAGAGTATGCTTTACATACCTCGTTGTAGATTCGGATACCAATTCAACACAACTTCCCACCTTTACAAATCACTTATCTACAATGAAATATTTGGCATCTAGTATTAGCAACCCAACACCACAATTCTCTTCCATAATACCATACAACCAATATTTGCAAAGCATTCCAAAAACCAACTTGAACAATAGGTTTATGTGTATATATATATATATATATAATCATCATTTCAATACCACATCATCACACCAAATCCCTTCATAATTCAACATAATCCAACCATGCACAAGAATAATCCAACATCATTTCCAATCATCTTTCAACAACAATCAAATAACATACTTCTTATGCTCACATGCATATATATACATATCCATATAAATAACACCAACATAATTTACATCCTTACCATAAAATGACCCTTTTGATTTCGAAGTCCTATTGTCACAAATAAGGGGTGCTTCTCGAAGCCCTCGAGACGGTGAACACAACTACGGAATCAATTTGGATTTTCTACGGTTGAATCACATGATAATTGGAGTTGAAATTAGGCTAGGGTTTCTTATTCTTCAATAATGGATGATAAATGATGGATATGAGGCTAAGTATATGTATATAATGACCAATTTTCGTCCATGAGGTGATGGAAAATGACCATATTGCCCTTAAAAATTTAAGTAAATCTGAATCTGTCCATGGTGGACTATTTTGATAGGCTAAAGTAAATCGACCATAACTCTTTGCTCCGATATCGGATTTGGGTGAAATTGCTATCATTAGAAATATAATTCAAAGGTCTTTCATTTCATATAAAGTAGGCCACCCAGTTCGTCCTGTACAAGGAGTTATGATCGTTTGAAGTTGACCCTAAAAATCTGTTTTGAGAGGCTGAAGTAAAATGAGTATAACTCCTTAGTCAGATGTTGGATTTGCATGAAACTAATTGCATTAGAAAGAAGACTCTCGGGGCTTCTCATTGATATATAGAAGCTCACACAGTTCATTTTGTACAAGGAGTTATGATCGTTTAAAGTCGACCTAAAAATCTGTTTGGCTGCAGTACTTTTGTGTGCAGAAAATTTCTGCACATTTACTGTTCATTGAGTCCACCGTTTTCAAGTTTCGAACATGCTCTCTTATATCCGATACTCATCTATTTTCAGAGATCTTTATATCGTTGGAAAGCTAACTCGATAAACTTCGCATAGAAACTTCGACGAACAAATTCCGGTATAAATAAAGTCGATTCCTATACACCTATAATCAAACTATACACTTGAAACCATCTCAAAGTAATCAATACTCATACTTAAACTCATATATACCTAACTTATGATCAATACATATACTCCAACACATATAACCATGGCTAATGCACGTAATTAATTACAGGGTGTTACACTTGTGGTGACAGAAAAAATGACTAACGAAATTCAAATGCAAAATGCGGCTACGACTGTGGGGGAAACTAGCATTGCTTCAACAAGTCGAGCAAATGCTCCGCAACCAATGGCACCTGCGGAGAAGACCAAAAAATTTACGGGCATTGACTTTAAGCGATGGCAGCAAAAGATGTTCTTTTACCTCACCACTCTATGCCTTCAAAGGTTCACTAATGAGGATGCTCCTGAGGTGCCCGAGGGAACCTCGGACAAAGAGCATTTCATGATTGTAGAAGCTTGGAAACACTCGGATTTCCTTTGCATGAATTATATATTGAGTGGTCTCCAAGACGACCTCTACAATGTTTATAGTGAAACTAAGACATCGAAGGAATTGTGGGGGCACTAGAACGAAAATACATAAAAAAGAATGCGGGAATTAAGAAATTCTTTGTTGCAAAGTTCTTGGACTTTAAAATGAAAGATAGTAAATCGGTTGTCTCTCAAGTGCAGGAATTGTAAGTAATCATTCACGATCTCCTAGCAGAAGGTATATCTTTGAAAAATACCTTAGTTGAACAAATTGAAAATGTTCTTAGTACTCACATAAACTGTTTTGCAGGTTTGATTGTGAATGATGCATTTCAAGTAGCAGCGATCATTGAGAAGCTACCACCTATGTGGAAAGACTTCAAAAATTACTTGAAGCACAAACGCAAGGAGATGACTGTCGAATATCTTATTGTCCAGCTATGTATTGAAGAGGATAATAAGGCTGCCGAGAGAAGGTCAAGAGGGAATTCTACAATTAATGAAGCACATATTGTAGAAGATGACCAAAACAATTCTAAGAAAAGGAAGAAAGCTGAACAAGGAAGCCATCAACCTAAGAAGAAATTCAAGGGAAAGTGCTTCAACTATGGCAAGATTGGCCATAAGTCCATAGATTGTCGTGCCCCTAAGAAAGGCAAGAAAAAGAACCAAGCAAATATGATTAAGTCCAACAAAGAATGCGATGATTTGTGTGCTATGTTTTCAGAATACAACTTGGTGGGGAATCCTCGGGAGTGGTGGATGGATACTGGTACCACCCGCCATGTTTGTGCTAACAAAGAGTTGTTTTTGTCATTCGCACCTGCTCAAGTGAAAGAAATGATCTACATGGCTAACTCCGCTACAGCTAAGGTAGAAGGAACAAGAAAAGTGGGATTGAAAATGACTTCATGAAAGGTCTTGACACTTAACAATGTCTTGTACGTTCCGAAATTACGTAGGAACTTGATTTCTGTTTCTCTTCTAGACAAAAACGAATTCAAATGTGTAACCATTTCTGGAAAAATTGCAATTAGCAAAGGAGAAGTGTATGTAGAAAAAGGCTATCTCACCGAGGGTCTTTATAAGATGAATGTAATGAATGTTGAAATAAATAAAAGTTTAAATTCTTCTTACTTGCTTGAGTTTTATAATTTATGGCATAAACGTTTAGGTCATGTTAATTATAAAACGTTACGAAAATTGATTAACTTAAAAGTTTTACCAAACTTTGAGTGCAATAAATCAAAGTGTCAAACGTGTGTGGAATCAAAGTATGCAAAGCATCCTTATAAGTCCGTTGAAAGGAATTTCAATCATTTAGACTTAGTACACGCTGACATTTGTGATATGAATTCAACACCATCACGTGGTGGGAAAAAATATTTCATAACTTTTACTGACGATTACACTAGATATTGTTATGTCTACTTGCTAAATAATAAGGATGAAGCAATAGATGCGTTTAGGCAATACAAAACTAAAGTAGAAAATCAGTTAGAGAAAAGGATAAAAATGATAAGAAGTGATAAGGGCGGAGAATATGAATCTCCCTTCGCTGAAATATGTGTAGAGAATTGTTCATCAAATTATGGCCCCGTATTCACCTCAATTTAACGGAATTGCGGAAAGAAAAATTAGAACTTTGAAGGAAATGATGAATGTCTTACTTATAAGTTCCGATTTACCCCAAAACTTAGGGGGGAGGCTATCCTTACAGCCAATCGTATATTCAATAGAGTTTCCCATAGTAAGACACAATCAATTCCGTATGAAAAATGGAAAGGAAGGAAACCCAACTTGAAATATTTCAAAGTGTGGGGGTGTCTAACAAAGGTCCAAGTTTCTATGCCTAAAAGGGTTAAGATAGAACCTAAAACTGTGGACGGCGTGTTCATAGGATATGCTAAAAGTAGTAAAGCATGTCAGTTTTCGGTTCATAAATTCGAACATCCGGAAATAAAAGAAAATGCGGTAATTGAATCAGATAATGTTGAATTCTTTAAAAACATTTACCCGTATAAAACTAGACATGAACAGTCTAGTGGAGGGTCTAAACGACCTCGAGATGAACTAAGTGAGAATGTACATAATGAAGATAATCCAAGACGTAGTACACGTCAAAGAACTTCTACTACGTTTGGATCAGATTTTGTAACATTTCTCTTAGAAAATGAGCCTCAAACATTTAAAGAAGCGATGTCATCGTCAAACTCATCCTTTTGGAAAGAGGCAGTAAATAGTGAGATTGATTCAATCTTAAGCAACCATACGTAGGAATTGGTTGATCTTCCTCCATGAAATAAACCTTTAGGTTCTAAATGGATCTTCAAAAGGAAAACGAAAACGGATGGTACTATTGACAAATACAAGGCAAGACTTGTAGTAAAAGGCTTCAAGCAAAAAGAAGGTCTTGATTACTTTGATACATACTCGCCAGTAACAAGGATAACATCGATTCGAATGTTAATTTCCTTGGTGGCAGTATATGGTCTTGAAATCCATCAAATGGATGTGAAAACCACATTCCTAAATGGAGAATTGGAGGAAGAAATTTATATAGAACAACCTGAGAGTTTTGTGGTTCTAGGAAAGGAGAATAAGGTGTGTAAACTTATTAAGTCGTTGTATGGACTAAAGCAAGCACCTAAACAACAGCATGCGAAGTTTGACCAAACCATGTTGGCAAACGGGTTCAAGATAAATGAATGTGATAAATGTATTTATATTAAAGACACTCTGAATCACCAAGTCATCTATATCTATATATTATTAATAGGAGAGGATAAAACCTCCATGTTAAGCCAAGCGGCATCCTATTAATAAGCCATTTGGCATCTTAGCACTATAAATCATTTAGTTTAGTTGTTAGTTATTATACAACAATTGTAAATCCAAGTATCTTATTTAAATTAGCATATAGAATTTTCAATTCCATTAGGACACAAAAAAACTGTCGCTACAATAAATTTTTTAACATTTTATTCCATTGGTTTTAATTTACCCCATTATTATTAAAAGGATAAATGATAAGCCTTAACTGCGGACTTCAAAAGTCATATAAACTCTAGGAGAAAAAAAAAACTCCTATCTCAATTTTGAAATTGCTCATTGTAGTTTTAACTGCAGATTCCAACAACTCCAAAAGATATCGATAAACAACTCTACCCTTTCTCCTGTCTAATAGCATGAAAGATTCTCATCTAATCTGTTGCCTTCTTTCTCATGGATGGGCCAACCGCCAGTCATTCACCAAGTCACTGCCAAAACTGTAGCACCTATGATTTGGATTCAAACAATCATGAACTACATACAAAGTTTATTACTTACAAAATTTTGGAATTTAATATCCTCACTCTTTGTTTTTCTTTTGCTCTCTCTTTTTGTAGGAAAAATCACTTTGAATAGCAATAAATTTTCTTTAATAATTGCAGATTATTGGAATCATTGATGGTCATATCGAATAACCATATATTTTTATATTGCTTGCATTATACGAATGGAATGATAGTTGTACAAGTAATGACCACAATGAAGAATCAATGATGCTGATGACAGATATTGCGTAAGAAGATGACCCTATTTGTGGTTGTACGTACAAAATTTAACTTTTTTCAAATATATAGATATTAGGTTCTTTGCTTTTCCTTCTTCATATTTATTTAACTTGTGATTGAAACTTGAATTGACTTTTAGTATATCCATATCAATATGGTAGATTGTTACAACAAACAAAAAAAAGTTTCATCCAATTTTGTGTGTTATCTGTCGTGTTCAAAATACCCGGTGGATTTTTTACCATTCAATAATCATATTTGTTGATTTCATCCTCATCTGAATTAGAACATTTATAAGTGGAAGTTAGATCTCATTTGTTTTCATTAAGATTAAGGCATCTTGATTACACATCTCAATACTAAGATGTGCATGTCGGATAATGGTTGTTGTGGGTATTATTATCATGTAGTATATTGTAGCTAGCCTCATAGCAGTAGTAAACATGCATCTGTGAAGAGTTTTTTTCAATATTAAAAAATATATATTTTTCAAATTCCCCTGAAAGAAATATTATAGAACAATTGCATTTAGTTTTATATTAGAGGGTTCATCAACGTAGCAGTAGTATACATGCATCTGTGAAGAGATTTTAGCAATATTAATATCTGAGTATGTTATGATTAATTCCAATGGATATCAAACTCTCAAAAAATTAGTGAAAATAGAAGTCAATATTTTTTTATGCAGTGACACACAAAAAATGTTACATTTGTAGTGCTTTTCTGAGCATTGTCTCATCCAAATTAAAGACATATTTTATTATGTATTTGCTTAGAAAATCCGTAAGAAATAAGAATGGATCTTTGTTCATTAATCACGTTAATATGTTGGCTTTCATAGATACTATCCATTTTGTGGTGAAATCTAAAAACATTTTACTTTCAAAGAGGATAAAGATTTTATTTGAAAATGCCCTTTTTTGAAATAACAATGTATCCTTTGATGAGATATAATGAAGTTACAGTAGTTTTAAGTTAATGCTTATATCTGCTTCATAGTGTCAAAGTGTATTGATATATGGATAACTTAATATTGTAATGTTGAGAATGTCATGTGAATTTTGGCTCGATTGGTGAATGTTCCCTTCGTAATAGCATATGCTATGACAACTTTGTTATAGCTTTATCCTGTCACCTTGGTAGATGTATGAAACATCTCTCATTCTAATAATCTTTCAACAGAATCAATCTTATACATTGTGCTCTTTATGGTGCAAGAAATATTTCTTTCATTTAGTTTCAATGATATCTTACTGCCTTTTGAAGGCATCGATCTTATTACACATCTTTGCCTGAAAAATGTCGGATCTCTATTTTGCTTTGTGGTAATTGTTGTTATATTTCTTTACCCTTTTCTGTTTGTTTTCTCTAACCATTGTCAACATATTTTGAACTCATGTGCTAACTTTAAATAATAAGAATAATAGTCCATTCATTTTAGGTATATATGCCTCGACTTATTATAGAGCTTCTCAAGAAAGTTACTAATTAATTCGAGTGAAAGGCTTAAATCCCAGAATTTTAATTAGATGTTCTCCCGAAATATTACTAATTTTGTGTAGTATTATTTTGCACTTCTCTCTTGATTTCATGATGAATAATCTCTCTAAACTTTCACACTATCGATTTTCACAGTATTTTTCAATTAGATAGCATGTAAAATAGACAGTAAAATTTTTTTATCCTCCATTGACCCTTATCTTCACCTAGAAATACTAGCAGATGTTTGTAATGTAATAAGTCATGTAGTATTTAAGGGTTTCTGAATTGTTATTCAATACTTTTGGCAAATACTTGATTTTGTAGAAGCAAATTCAATTCAAGCATCTTACATGGACGTAGGATAAAAATTGCAATAGCAATATGTAAGGAAATTTACTTCCTTCGCACGAGAATAATAAGATACACCAATCAATTGAAGATATTAGATGTCTTATTTGATCAAAATATTAAGTACGTTATGTTATTTTTTCAATGATCTTTTTTTATTATAAGTACTTTCTAATGCTAAAGTATGAGCTTGAACTGTCAGAGATAATGATTGTGTGTTTTCATGGAGATGAATATTGTTCTTGATAATGATCATGTTTAAAGTGGTAGTTAATCTCTTCAATGTTGAGGCGGTTGCTGATGTTTATATAGATAGCAATGATGAGGATATTATAATGCAATTATATTTCTCCATTCAAAGGTACATTAAATGTCTGTTGTTTTAATTTCATATCTTATAGCATATTGATATTGTTGTTTGCCAATTTTCATGGTAATTTCGACCCTCTCTTTTAAATGTTTTAAGTTAATTTCTTCAATTATTATTTTATTTGTCTTTACGAAAATCTCATCACCACAATGCTTGGGCACATATAAAGAGCGCACTATTCATTTTCACAAACTTCCTATTTTCATTTTATAGGATTTCAGGGTTGATAATGGCATGATCTCTCCTTCTTCCAAAGAGACCTTGGCAAGAAAAGTAGATTTGGATTTGGATACATATTATCATATGTGAAGGAAGTTGATAATGATCTCAATGCGCACTACTCTCAAGTAACAAGGTCGAGAAAGTGGTTAAAAAATGAGGAAAATGCAGAAAATACTTCCTCAAATATTGACTCTTTCTATTTTATTTCTAGTGCAGATAAATCATTTAACATTTGGTATCCAAAGATGCCCGTTTCATATGGTGTCTACAACCATTATGATCTTATGTGTAAATTTGTGTTCTTATTAATTAGTTTCAGCTTTAAAAAGGTTGTGGTTGTGGAAAATCTTTTATGACACCATCCATTAGAAAGTAAAATCATAAAATATATTATCCTCCAACTAGCTCACAAACATTACAGTGACTTGGTGAGAAGGTGTGTATCTAAATTTTCCTCCTTAGGAGGAAAACTCTTAACACAAAAGGTTTGTTGTTCCTTATACAACTATGAGTAAAAAATGCACTCCAAGTGTGAACTATAACTTTTGGATAGCAGATACCTATAACGATATATGGTATTGTGTTTTTTTTATCCAATTCATTATTAGAAAATATGAATTTCTATTTGTCAACACCATCAACACATTCTGCCTTCTATGTTTTCTCTTAAAAAATTATTTTGTTAATGATTCTTTATATCATGTTTAGGTAATTTTTTCTTTATTTCTTTTAAATACTGTGTCGGAAACTAATTGATGACAATTTAAAGGTGACATTTGAAGTAGTATCAATTATAATTTATTACTTCTGTATTTGCTATGGTTTGTTAGTTATACGGGTACGACCACGGAGGTGGGTGAGTGCGAGAGTGAATGAACTCGAGACTTGGAGTGTACACGTGAAGTGCAAAGGAAGGCCTAACTAGGCTCCAAAATCGGTCCATACAATGCACTCTAAGGGAGCCCACTTGAAGACTTTGACTAAGGGGTCATTTTGGACATTTCACACTATTCTTGTAATACACTATAAATACAACCTTATAGGGATTCATTCATTAGATTTTGATGATGATGAATATTGTATAACATTGAAAGACAAGTCCTCTCTCCTTGAGGCACAAATCTGAAATTGTAACTAGGGAAATCAACTTGAGTGTGGAATCACTCGTGTTGGATTCAAGCTTGGAAACGTTGGTCCTTGGGAGATCGAGATCCCTCTTGTGCCTACGTAGGAGATAGGTTAGTGTTGTGTGTAGTATTAAAGGTCCAAGGGTGTAACAATTCTTGGGTTGTTAATATTATTCCCTCATTTTGTCTATCTATCTATCTTTATCTTATTACACTTTGAAGATTCATAGTGGACTGTTTTGTGTCCTTCTTGAATTCAAAATTTGTTCTCATTGTGTTCATCTTGTTATCATTGTGTTTCTGCTGTTTTTGGTGTCAAATGCACCGTTGTTATCTCGTATTGTTGTTGTTGTAGTGAATCCGAGAGTGCTCTCCATCTTAGTCCTCAAATTCTTAAGATTAGTAGACTGTTTTGGAGTTGTTTTGTATTTCCGTTATTTTTATCGTATCATTTGGTATCAAATCCATCGTTGATTTTTTTTAACAAGATTAATCTTGGGCTTGAGACTTGAAAACTATAAAAAAAAAAGTTGAAAACTGAAAATTCCAGAAAAGAGAGCAATCTATCCATTTTGTGTTCTTGGCCGAAAATTGTATTTTTGTTGTGTCTTGGCCGAGATTTTTACTTGTCTTTGTTGTTTCTAAGTGTTAGTTTTTTTTTCATCACTAACACATTGAGTCTATATATTGAGTTTAGCTTGAATTGTTGAGATTGTTGTTGTGACAAGTTAATGGTCGTGTATTGATGTTGTTGTTCTTGGCCGAGTGGTGACCTTTCTTGTGGAGTTGAGCTGGATGTTGTTGGTGTTGTTATTATTCTTGAAAAGTTGTTGTATTCTTATTGCTCATCACAATCTTCACCCCTTGTTAAGACCAAAACACCACACTAAAGGACTCGGCCGTTTGTTGGAAGTTTGTAGTTGACCTTGTTGTTGTTCTTGGGAGATTGTTGTTGATTTTCTTGGTGATTGTTGAAGTGTTCTTGATGTTCTTCCAAACCTTCATACCTTGTTAAAATAAAGTGAAAGTTAGATCCAAAAAGGTGAAGGAAAAGTGTGAGAACTTTGTTAGTCTTGAAAGACTTACCATCACTCACCAACAAGTCAATCACGTCTCAACCACTTTCCCATAAAACAAGGATCCATGTTTTAAGAAGGAGTACAAGTCTAGTCCAAGACTTTAACTCTTGAAATTTTAATTGAAAAAGAAGCTCTAAAGACTACTTTGTGTTTCCCTCCATTGAACAAGTTCCACCAAAGTCCAAATTGAAAAATTGACCAAGACTTGAAATTGGACAACAAAAGTTGTGTGCAACCGAGACCAATACATGACTGCCATATCATCATATTTTACTGTTCACACAACATATTTAAGCTCAAATTTTAGATTTCTTAGTTTCCGTTTGTTGTTTGTTAGTTTCAATTTCGTTGGTTCCAATACTAATTGGCAAACTAGTACTTATCTACTAGATTATTAGTTAGTTTTTGTGTTTGTTCATTCATGTTACGCATTTGTTGTGTGCTTTTCTCTTTTGTGAAATCATTTTATCTTGTTGGTTCAAGTCCGTAATAAATTTTGCTTGAGTCAACTCAAACTAAAATCTATTTCGGGCAAGAGTAGACTCGACCCTCAGTCACTCGCGAAGTACAAGTCGGCTTTCAACACTTGTGAAACCAAGTGTGAGACGATCAAGTGTGCGAGAGTGTGGTGAGGTTGTTTTGAACTAACTTGTGTTTTGTTTTGTAGATGTTCTTTTCTTTCTTTTTTTAGGTACAATTACAATTAAATCTGCGGCTTCCACCTCTCAACTCATGAACAACAATGCCACCAATGTCATTTTAGCCTACCTTGACACTATGTCCCGAGACCTAGTTATGACAAATGAAAGGTTGGATCGTATGATAGGTCAAAGGGAGCAAGTGGGCTGCCCGGACACACGTCAATAGGAAGGTCATAGCTCATGTGAGCTACGAGGTAAAAACATTATTCCCTACACTCCTATGAACTTAGAATGTTGTGTTGTGGCTAGTAATGGCCAATTGGATGTAGTTGCGGATTTACCTAGAGTAGAGGTAGTTGAGTCTCCCTATGGTGATACTCTTGGTGATGTTAGGTTATGTGAGGACCAAACTCTTGTTGTAAGTACACAAGCACTAGTTGATCCTTTAGATGACGAAATTGATTCTTCTTGTAAGGATAATTTATGTCCATCTAGTGCTAGCCTTTATAACTTGAACAAGGTTCTATTACCAATTGACAAGAGTACTCACACACTAGTTGACCCTTGTGCGAACCAAGGTGAGTCTACGTTGGTATGTGAGTTGCCAACAACTAGTGAGGATGTGAATGAAGATCAACTTACTCATGAATGTATTCCACTACTTGAGCATATGTGTGGCGTGCTAAAAAAATCTCAAGTTAGTAATGGTGTTTATAGAGTTGATCTTAATGGTGCATGTGACTCTTTGAACATCTTGTGTGGTAAAAGCCTTGCTAGTAGTTTTTTTCATAGAGATCATGTGTATGGAAATGTTGTAAATGATGGCATATGTCTTTTTGAGGTAGGACTTCTAGGCCGTGTCTCTTTATTCTTGAATGTTAGTCTTCTCTTAAAGGAAAATGTCATACGTGGTTGTGGGAGTGACATTCTAAGGGAAGGAAGGGCTAACCTCGGCTTAGACCCTTGGCTACTTCTCCCATTTGACCCCAGCACCCTCCGAGAATGTGGGAATTTCTATAGTTCCAACTTGATGCTTGGTCAAGACGACAAGCAATGTTTGATTGTGGGTACTAATAAAGGAAGGCAAGGTTCTTCCTTGTCTCTTTTTGTTGATAATGACCTTTTCCTTTGTGCCATTTATACTAAGATTTTCATGTTTAACACAAAGGACCCGTGGGTATACTCCAAGTTTATCCCACCTTGGCATGGCATGTGATGTATTATTTTTGCTAACCCTAACCCTTCATGTCATGAAGATGTGTGCTTGTTTGTCTTCTCTTGATTTTGCAAGGTACGGATTCGAGGTCGAATCCTTTTCAAGAAGGGAAGGATGATACGGGTACAACCACTGAGGTGAGTGAGTGCGAGAGTGAATGAACCCGAGACTTGGAGTGTACACGTGAAGTGAAAAGGAAGGCCTAACTAGGCTCCAAAATCAGTCCATACAATGCACTCTAAGGGAGCCCACTTGAAGACTACAACTAAGGGGTCATTTTGGACATTTCACACTATTCTTGTAATACTCTATAAATACAACCTTCTAGGGATTCATTCATTAGATTTTGATGATGATGAATGTTGTATAACATTGAAAGACAAATCCTCTCTCCTTGAGGCACAAATATGAAATTGTAACTAGGGAAATTAACTTGAGTGTGGAATCACTCGTGTTGGATTCAAGCTTGAAAACGTTGGTCCTTGGGAGATCGAGATCCCTCTTGTGCCTACGTAGTAGATAGGTTAGTGTTGTGTGTAGTATTAAAGGTCCAAGGGTGTAACAATTCTTGGGTTGTTAATATTATTCCCTTATTTGGTCTATCTATCTATCTTTTATCTTATTGCACTTTGTAGATTCATAGTGGACTGTTTTGTGTCCTTCTTGAATTCAAAATTTGTTCTCATTGTGTTCATCTTTTTATCATTGTGTTGCTGCTGTTTTTTGTGTCAAATGCACCGTTGTTATCTCGTATTGTTGTGTTGTAGTGAATCCGAGAGTGGTCTCCATCTTAGTCCTCAAATTCTTAAGATTAGTGGACTGTTTTGGAGTTGTTTCGTGTTTCCGTTGTTTTTCCCGTATCAGTTAGGCATGTCTGAAAAAAAATGATTCTCAATATTTTGATTACAAGGTACTAACATATATTGAGAGTGAATAGAGCATGACTTTTAAAAAGAATATGTTTTCATATATTTAGGCTACATGTAATTAGAACATAAGCGAAAAAAATGTAAATTTAAAGATAAAAGAAGCTCATATAGATTATAAAAAGACAGAGTCTAAGTTGATGTTTAGACGGACTCAAAACTTTTGTACTTATTTTATGGTTATCCAATTATTTTTATTTTTTTAACTTAAATATAAATTCTTATAAGCACTTTTTAATTTTGCACAAAGATTTTAAAGTGATTAAAAAATATTTTAAAACTTAAAAACACTTAAAATAAGTCAATTCAAATGGGTCTTAAGTTATGATATACAATCCGCGCATCGCGCGGGTACTATACTAGTTGTTTTTATATATGTGGATGATATGTTGATCATCAGTAAAGACATTTCAGACATAAATGCAACGAAACGAATGCTTGAAAGCAAGTTCGATATGAAAGACCTTGGAGTTGCGGATGCGATCTCAGGTATAAGAATCCAGAGAACTCCACAAGGGTTGGCATTGTCACAGTCTCATTATATCGAAAAGGTACTTGACAAATTCAAGTATATGGAATTCGGTATTGCCAAGACTCCTTTGGATGTGAGCTTTGCACTTCGAAAGAATGAAGGTGAAAGTGACTCACAATTGGAGTACGTAAGAGTATTGGGATATTTAATGTATATAATGAACTGTACACGACCAGATATAGCATGCGTTATTAGTAAATTGAGTCGGTACACAAGTAATCCCAACAAAACTAATTGGATGGCAATGAAAAGAGTTTTGGGGTATCTTAAATACACTCAAGACTATGTCTTGCATTATAATAAATATCCTGCGGTACTTGAAGGACATAGTGATGCAAATTGGATCACCAGATCGAACGAAGTAAAATCCACAAGTGGATATTATTTACTATCGGTGGAGTAGCAGTCTCTTGGAAATCATCCAAACAGACTTGTATTGCTCGCTCTACAATGGAATCTGAATTTATCGCATTGGATAAAGCCGGTAAAGAAGCAGAGTGGCTCCAGAATTTCTTGGAAGATATTCCTTATTGGCCCAAACCAGTGGCACCAGTATGTTTACACTGTGATAGCCAAGCGGCAATAGGTAGTGCAGAGAGCATGATGTACAACGATAAATCTCGTCATAGACAACGAAGACATAATACCGTTAGGGAACTTCTCTCTAGTGGAATTATCACTGTTGACTATGTAAAGTCAAAGGATAATATGTCGGATCCACTTACAAAAGGCCTATCTAGAGAAGGAATGGAAAGAACATCCAAGGGAATGGGTTTAAGGCCTAGGACAAGTCTGCATGGCAGTAACTCTACCTAGCAGACTGGAGATCCCAAGAGCTAGGTTCAAGGAGATCAAACAAAGTTGTGTCTGACAGGTTCAACATTGTCAATTACCTAACCCATTCTCATGATGTAGACAATATGTAGTAAACAAGGATAAGACTTAAAGTGAAAAGTCTTTTAATGATTATCTAAATTTGGAAGATCTGACCAAATAGTTTAATCTATAGGATTGAATGTTTAGAAATCACCTATGTGAGAGTGAAGTGGAAGCCGCTTCAAGGAGAATGTTAGCAAAGGCCTATTCTCTAAGCTCTCATAAAACTGGAAAATGACTGAAAAGAACAAAATCGTGAGAATCATAAATGGTAAAAGGTTGGTTGTGTGACATGTGTTGTCTAAGTGTACACTAAAGCTCAATGGTTCAAAGATATCAAATCTACCGATTGACCAAGTGTATCCGATGCATGTCCACTATGAAAAGTTCGAAGGAAAACCAACTTATCCAGATACAATCAGTCTTTGCTTGATGATCGCATACTTGTCCATAAAAATTTTATGAAAAATAGTCATTTTCCATTCATGTGGGAGATTGTTGGGTTCAAAGTATATGAAAAAGTGTGAATGAAAAATAAATAAAAAATGGTGGAGAAGGGAGACACCAATTTAGAAAGTGTACTCCCAAATTAGAAAGTTCACTCTTTCTCCCGCATTGGTGGAAGAAGAGAACTTGTGAGTGCTTAAAATAAGGAACACTTACTCCACATGGTAAGTGAGGCAAGAAATAAGAGATTCCTCACGTCATCGTCGCTCGCTCGGCTCTGCTTCGGATTTGGATTTGGCAAATGATCGATCAGTGAGATCTATTTTTCGGACAAAGTTTATTTGACAGAAATTCAGTCCAAAAATACCGAAGGGAAAAATGCAACTTTCTCTGTGTTTTGATACTCTATTTATATGCATGCATGCAGATTTCGAAAGTGTTTCAAAACAGTGCATTGCTGAAATGAAGGGATGCAACCCTTCAACGAAATGACACACTGATTCATGAAATGGTATGCTTGTTCGGAAAAGACACATTCTTTGGACGAACAGACATCACTTTTCCAGAAAGGTCACACCTTTTAAATGAACCATTGCCACTTTTCAGAAGAGACACATGTTTGCTATATAACTTGTTTTCATCCACAGGTTTAGGTACGAATTTTCTGAAATACAAACTCTCTTCTTATCTTGAAAAACTTTCTGTGTGATCTATCAAACCGTTTAGTGAGTTTGCTGAATCCAACAATTTGAGGTACAACTATTGTTTGGATTGAATGTCATTCTATCCTGGGAGGAAGATTCCAAAGCCTCGAGTAAGTGAGGAGAATTATTCCTTAAGGACATTTCGTAAATTCGGAGGCTTTGGTCTTAAATTATGTTTCATCTCTTTTCTGAATTTAACATACTTCTTAGATAGATTATTCATCATCTAGTGTTGAAAGTGTTACAGAACTTCACAAGTGTTCTTGTCTTGGACTTGAACTAGTGTTGAAGTTTGTGTTTCTTATATACAGATTCTTGTACCCGAATAGATAAAAGATAACAAAAGGTACATAATTTTTATATTCTTTATATTGAGCCGGGGGTCTATCGGAAATAGCCTCTCTACTTCTTCGGAGGTAGCAGTATGGACTGTGTACATCTTACCTTCCCAAGACCCCACTTTGTGGGAATACCATGGGTTTGTTGTTGTTGTATTAATATCTAACTTCAGTTGAACTTCCCATAATTTGTTTATGATTTTGTAATGTTTGTTGTGCAACTATATTTGGGTGAAGATCTAACCCCTTATTTACGTATTTACCATGTTGACACATCCAGATTGCATTGGATCACTATGTTAATGAAATACGCCTTTATGAGAGGAACCAGACTTATGGGATTGGAATTCACTACACTATGTTGTTAAATTAGGATTGGAAGACGTAGTTTTTGATATACTGGGGTGGAAAAAATCCTTAGTGTACCTTCCGGCAGGCAGTGAAAATGACTGGACGACAGAAATTGATATTGCAGCCAGTGAAGGTAATGTAAACATGATCAATGAGCTATTAAATCACTGCCATGATTGTTGGGATATGCTTAACAGCAACAATCAAAATGCTCTTCATGTTGTCGTATTGAACAGTCAAGACAAGGTAATCCGCTTCTTATTAGACTCTGATAAGTATGACTGCCTTGTTTATGAGACAGATAGTTATGGCAACACTCTTATCAATTTTCTTGCAGACTCTGGTAACCATGTGCCTGAATTAATAAACCATCCTAGAGCAAAGAAGATGTCATTTAACAAACAAAACCACACTCTACTTTATATTGCATTGTCATGCACAACGACAAAAAGAAGGTATGCGGCCGCATATTTGTTTTTCAAATACTGGTTGCGCTTGAGTATATGCTGGTGAAATATTGATATACTAGTTCAAGGATTATGTCAGGCGAAAGAATGATTTCCATGCACTCACAAATCTTAAGCTTTTTGTTCGTTCTTGATGTGGTGTTGAAACATCAAGTAAAACTGTAATTCTATTTCTTGCTCTACCTTCGCCTGAATTTATTTTTACCTGATATCATTATCTCCTAAGCTATGAACAGATAAGTTCTCAATTAAACAAGTTACTGTGTTAAATTTTTTGACTGACTCAATATAAACTGTACTATTGATGAAAATAGGAGAAATTGGCAGAGGATTTGTATAGCATTGGCCGATTTAGAAAACGTGACTTTGAGGTAAAGAAGAAGTACGAGTACGTTCCCAATCCAAATGCGGAAATGGGAATAGGAGTCAAAATGCAACTGAATGATGAAGTGGGAACTAGAGTCAAAATGCAACTGAGGGAAGATGATCGCGATAAAGTTAAAAAGACAGATCAAACAGAAATGAAAAGTATCATGAAGGTAGCTCAAATCCATATTGTTGCGGCCACTTTGATAATGATAGTCACTTTCGCCGCTGGTATCACATTGCCAGGAGGTTTGAGAGCGACTCCGATAGCCCTATCAAGGGATGGCAATTCTAATCAGGAAAATAGCATTTCGTGCATTTGTTGTTTCCAATGCCATTGCCTTCACATTCTCAGTTGTTGCCATATGGAAGATGTACGTAGAGATCCTCAACATAAAAAAATTATACAGAATCTTTACGATCTCGCAGGTATTTGTCTGTGCTTGTTAATGTTAGCAATTGTAATTGCATTTACAATGGGTGTGTTTGCTATTTTATCACATTCACTTGGTCCATTACATGTTATAATTCAACTACATATTTCAGTTTTTACCCAATACCTTGAATTACACATGACAGATATGGTTTTTAGTCCATTACATGTTATTTTACTTATACATCCTTAATCACATGATATAACAATCTATGTAAGATCATTTTTTCAGCACCGACAATACTATAGACCCAATGTACCTTCACTAAATAATTCTTGGTACAACAACAACAACAATATACCCAATGAAATGCCACAAGTGGAGTTTGGGGAGAGTTTTTGAATTTTGATAGACCTTCAGTGCAAGGAAAAATAATTCAAAGCAGCCCAGTGCACTAAAGCTCCCCCTATGTGCAGGGTTCGGGGAAGGACCCCACCACCAGGGTGTATTGTACGCAGCCTTACCATGTACGACTTCCTGATCACATGGCAGCAGCTTTACCAATTACTCCAAGGTCACAAAGAGCATGACAAAGCAGTCTTAAAATTAAAGGAACAATAACTACAACAGAATACTATGATAATCGAAGTACAAAAGAGTAATAGATAATTATAGAAATTGAAGGAAGAGAAACTACAAGAGTAGTACTACGACTAATTAAATAGTATGAAAGGAAAAGAGAGAGAACTCTACTGAATTCATGTCCTCCATAACCTCCCGTCTTACGTCATGTCCCTAGCAAACTACATCATGTCTTGTCTAATCAACTCTTTCCAATACTTCTTCGGTCTACTTTACCTCCCTTGAAACCATTCATACCCAATTTCTCGCACCTCCACAGTGGGGCATACGCTCCCCTCTTCTTTACATGCCTAGACCATCTCAGTCTCGCTTGCCGCATCTTGTTCTTCATTGAGGCCACTCATACTCGAGTATCTTAATTTCTAATCCTATCTCTTAGTCCCACATATCCATCTCAGCTTCCTCATATCTGTAACTTTTATCTTCTGAACGTGAGTTCTTGACTGGACAACATGAACTATAATCCATGCAGACATGAACTAACTAGAATACATGCACTCTAGTGTAAAAACACTTTGCTTCATTCATGGATTATGGGATTCTTTCCCTAAAGCAAATAGTACACCTTTTATTAAACATGCAATACTTATAGGCGAGGTTAATTCCTCGTGTATCACCTTTAACAACTACCAACACCATATTATAAAGAGTGGCCTTACTAACATGGCTTAAACATATTCCCAAGATAATACTATAGCCACAAGATAATACTAAGAACTATCTTACTAAAATCATAGACATCACACAACACCACGAACAACAAACTACAGACACAAAAGAACGCTCCCTTACTGTTACCGACACACTAACACTCTACCCTAATCCACGTCCTTCACACCTTCCTATCAAGGGTCATATCCTCCGTAAGTTGTAACTGCTTCATATCATGCTGATACACTACAAACAAGGTATGTATCAAAAATAAGCCAAAATCAGTCCACAAACAAAGGAAAACCATAGAGCTCAAAGACACCAACTGTCAGTTCCAACAACAATACGAGACAAGGTGTAAATAACACCAAAAATGACTACAATAACAAGAGATAAACAAAGATATAACAAGAAGAACAACACTAGGATAACAACAATCTAACGTTACAAGATTACAAGATGCAACAAGAACCAACGATTCACTAGACAATACAAACTAAAACATGATATGTAAAGATAGGAAGTGAGACATACACTATTACAAGGTTAAGAACCCAAAGATGTATTAAATCTAAGGACCCCTAAGACTTACAATAGCAACACCAGACTCTTACGTGACACAAAAGGGATTCCACCGCTCAAGCACCAACATTTCCAAGCAATACACAATCACAAGTGAATCCACACTTGTTCATGTTCTAGTTTCAGCCTAGAAACCCTCTCTCTCAAGAGATGTGTTCTTTCAACAATACTCCATAACTAATGAACTAAAACCCTATCAAGTTCTATTTATAGAATTATTACAATAAGAGGTAAAAAGACAAAAGATCCTTTAATGAAAAGGGCACAAAATAGGCACCCATGGAGTATGTCTTGGGTCTGCCTTGTGCACTCCAAGGCCCTTCTTCACAGGTTAATTCGTACACTTCCTCGGTTGCATTAAGAATACTCAAAAAATTCCATCGTCATGACCGTGCCTGTATCATACTCTCCATTTTGAGAGGAATTTGACCTCAAATTCATGGCGCAACTAAACCATAACAGTCCACAAAATAAGAAAAAATCGAGAACACAATAATTTCAAGTCTCGGCCAACGTCTTTATTTTGCATCTTGGCATCCTCTCCGTCTTGAGATTTGCCTTCAATCTCATTCGGCTCAATTGAGTTTAGCCAAGAAGTTTCACTACAAAATAACAAATGAGTTAGTTGTAAATGAAAGGTCCTTACACTCTCTCTCTTTATTTCTTTGTTCTTGGATTCCTCACACTTAATTCCACAAGTGTTGTTTGCTTGCTTGTACTCCGTGAGGTGTTGAAAGGTGAACCAAATATTTACAACGACTTCAAAGAATAAGAAAAACACACAAGGACGTAAATACGAAGAACGGCTTCAAAACCAACTCACAATCTAGTAAATGATCACTAGCTTGTAAGTTAGTATTGGAATCAACAAACAAAACTAAAGACACAACAAAATGAAACTAAGAGATCAAAATTTAAGCTTAAAATATGTTGCGTGAACAGTAAAAGTGATGATGTGGCAGCATACTATTGGTCATAATTTTGGTGCCATTTTATTCACCAATTTGAAGTCTTGATCACTTTACAATTTGAAATTAGTGGGAATTGGTTAAGAAGGGAAATATATATCTTGGAATCCCTTTTCAAATTTCAAAAAGGAAGACTTGAATTTCTTTGTACTTTTCCTTAAAACAAGGTTCCTTAAATCATGGAAAACTTGTTGAAAAGCTATTGTCAAGTCAAAAGTGATGTGAACTAGACCTTTCACCAACAAATACTACAACTTGTCTTTCATCTTTTGTAGATCTAAAGTTAACCTTTCTTGTTTTAACAAAAGATAAATGGGTGAAGAATCAACAAGAACACAACAACAACTTCCAAGAACACCAACAACACAACCAACATCCAACTCCAAATTCCACAACAACAAAGTTAACCATACGGCCAAGGCTTTAACAATTACAACAATAATTCGGTCAAGCCTCAAATTCACGTCAACACCAACAAATATAAGCTCAAATCAAGATCGACTCAAAGGTGTTAGTGAACAAGAACTAACACTAGAAACAACTAAATAAAAACAAAGGGACTCCTAGATCTAAGACTCAATATCTTCAGCCAAGATAAACAACAACAAGAACAATAATTTTCCTCAGCCAAGAACAACAATAACAAGGAACTCTCGGCCAAGAACACAATAGCAAAAACACTCTTCTCGGCCAAGATCTAAGCTCAAGAACATTTTTTTTGAATTTCCTCACAAGCCCAAGATTGATTTTGTTGGAACAAAATCAACCACAAGATATGATACCAAATGATACACTACAAACAAGGTATGTATCAAAAATACGCCAAAATAAGTCCACAAACAAAGGAAAACCTGAGAGCTCAAAGACACCAACTTTTGGTTCCAACAACAACACAAGACAAGGTGTAAATAACACCAAAAATGACTATAACAACAAGAGATAAACAAAGATATAACAAGAAAAACAACACTAGGATAACAACAATCTAACGTTACAAGATTACAACACAACAAAAACCAACGATTCACTAGACAATACAAACTAAAACCTGATATGTAAAGATAGAAAGTGAGACATACACTATTACAAGGTTAAGAACCCAAATATGTATTAAATCTAAGGACCCCTAAGACTTACAATAGCAACACCACACTCTTACGGGACACAAGAGGGATTCCGCCGCTCAAGCACCAACGTTTTCAAGCAATACATAATCACAAGTGAATCCACACTTGTTTATGTCCTAGTTTTGACCTAGAGACCCTTTCTCTCAAGAGATTTGTTCTTTCAATAATATTCCATAACTAATGAACTAAAATCCTATCATGTTCTATTTATAGGCTTATTACAATAAGAGGTAAAAAGACAAAAGATCCCTTTAATGAAAATGGCACAAAATAGGCACCAATGGAGTATGTCTTGGGGCGGCCTTGTGCACACCAAGGCCTTTCTTCATACATCAATTCGCACACTCCCTCGGTTGCATTCAAAATACTCAAAAAAGTCCATCGTCATGATCGTGCCCGTATCACATGCCTAATCACTTTCCTCCAATATCTCTTCGCTCTACCTCTACCCCACCTAAAATCATCCATAGCCAGTGTCTCACACCTCCACACTGGAGCATCTAAACCCCTCCTCATCACGTGCCCGAACCAACGTAACCTCATTTCTCGTATTTTGTTCTCCACCAAAAAAAACTCACTTTCTCCTGAATAATCTCATTCCTTACCCTATCTTTCCTGTTATGTCCACACATCTATCGCAATATTCGCATCTTTGTCACATTTAACTTTTTAATGTGAGAGTTCTTAACTGGCCAATACTCCAATTCAGACAACATAGCCATCCGGACTGTCACTCCGTAGAACTGAACTTTAAGCTTCCGCTAGGCACAAGATTCGGGAAAGGGCCCCTCCACCATAAGGGTGTATTGTACACAACCTTACCTTGCATTTCTGACAGTTGTTTCCAAGGCTTGAACCTGTGACCTTCAGGTCACATGAAAACAACTTTACCAGTTACTCCAACATTATCAGCAACACAAACATGCACACTCCCACACATATATACATATTCATGTCGAGAGTACTAGGTGTGGGGTCCAGCCCCATTGTTATTGGCCTCAAAAATTGACAAGAATGTCATTAGCAGCAAAATTTGACATTAGCTGTTAAAGGTGGAAAAACATGAAGATTTGGTGGTTGGCTTTTGAAATATTACTTTGAGCGAGGTCATTGATTACCTCACTAGGGAGCACATTTTTGCCTATAAAAGGAGCACCTCTACTCCTTTGTTCAACACACCAAAATGAGAAAAAAATAATAAGAGAGCAGTGTATTTCACAGACTGTAATAAATATTAGTCTGTGAAGAAATATAGAGCAGTGAGGTATTCCGCAGACTGTGATAAAAATAGTCTGTGAAGAAAAAAAACAGAGTGAACGATATTTTAGTAAGGTGAAATCAAAAGAGGGCTATTTATTTTGAGTGTGTAGTAGTCACCTTGAGTATTGTATCTGTGACTACGACGTAAAATTTCTTAATATAATAATATCAGTTGCTCTTCTTGGTCCATGGTTTTTTTTTCCTTTTAGAAAGATTTCCATGGTAAAATCTTAGTATCATTATCGCTCTTATTGCTCTTGTTGATTAACCATATTATTATTATCATAATTATTATTTTTTATTACCGTAATATTATTATCGTGATGGAGTTTATTTCCAACAACTGGTATTATTGTTAGGAAGCAAAGCAATCCCACACCGGAGAAATAGAGGAAGCATATCCAATATTTAAAGTCTCACCCAACTCCATTAGTATGAGGCCTTTTGGACAGTGCCTAAAAACAAATCTTTAAGGACTTGGCCCAAAGCGGTAATATCATACTAGTGCAGAGTTTGGGTGAAGTTACATGTCATCCCAACAAGTGGCATTAGAGCCGAGGTTTTGGGCTTTTCGGAGTAGTGGACTGTATTTTGTGAGAAGTTCCCGGTGTGACAACAAGACTGAAGATCTACAGGTGGTGCCTTATGTCGAAAGTCTTCCTGGTGAGTGGTGGTCAGGCGGAATGTCCCATTGGGTGATAACGGTGATACAAGATACTTGGCAGATCATATGAAGTGACCTAGTAGTTGGAGATCTACGGTTGATGCCTTGTGTCGAAAGTCTTCTTGACAAGTGGTGGTCAAGCGGCGTGTCCCACTGGTTAGTAGTAGCGGTACAAGATGTTTGGCAGATCATGTGAAGTGACCTAGTAGTTAGAGATCTACGGTTGATGCCTTGTGTCGAAAGTCTTCCTTATAAGTGGTGGTCAAGTGGCATGTCTCACTGGTTGGTAGTGGCGGTACAAGATGGTCAACCAGATCAAATGGATTATCGCTGAAGGGTAGAGTCATCTAAATACTCTTCCTCAGAGTATGTCCTCATCAATGATGAGGGGGATCCAGAAAGTCCAGGAAGGAATAAAGTTGTCTGCCAATGGCATAGGATCTCCAGGGTGGAAATAAATTTCCTGATGAAATAAAGGCTGTGAGGAGTATGGTGCGGAGATAACTTAAGGCCACCACAAACCTAGCCATCCAATGGGTTGCGAGGAGTGGAAGTAGAGTCCCTACAGAAGAGATCCATGTAGGATGAATAGGCAGTGAAGCCTACAGCATGGGCAAGCGGAGCAAGCAGTTGAAGGTGTGCTATGCAGGGCAAGAACCAGGCTAGCACCAAGCGGACCATTTGGTCACGACAACGTAAAGAAGGACCTGAGTGCGCGCTTCTTTGTGGGAAGACTGTACTATCCCTTATTTTAATAAGGAATAAAAAATGTTATAAAGGAAAAAAGGGTTGGGGCCCATTTTCCATTAGCGTAATAAAAAACAATAATTTTGGTTTCAGGAAAGGAAATTGCCCCTTTATTCTGCAAAGAGCTAGTAGCTCATTATTGTTGGGTTCATACTATATGAAAGAAGTGTGAATGGAAAAATAGAGAATAAAATGGTGGAGGGAAGGAGACACTAAAATGAAAAGTGTACTCCCAAATTAGAAAGTTTACTCTTTCTCCCAAATTGATAGAAGAAGAGAACTTGGAAGTGTTTATAATCAAGAACACTTACTCCACATGATAAGTGAGGCAAGAAATAAGAGATGTCTCGCGCCATCTTCGTCGCTCGCTCAGCTCGACTTTGGATTTGGATTTGGATTTTAATTTGTCAAATGATCTATCGCTGAGATCTATCTTTTTGGACAAACTTTATTTGACGAAATATGAACAATGACAAAAACGTAGGAAATTTTTTCTGTGTGTTTAATACTCCATTTATATACATTCAGTAACAATAACAGATGCAATGTTCGAACTGAACTGTTACTTCAGAAAAGTTGTACTGTTTCGAAATGATGCTTCAAAAGGATGCAATTCTTCAACGAAATGACACACTGATTCACGAAATGGCATGCCTGTTCAGAACAGACATACTGTTTGGATGAATGGACATGAATTTTCAGAAAAGGTTACACCTTTTGAATGAACCATTCCCACTTTTCAGAAGAGGCATCTTGTGGCTATATAAACCTGCTTTCATCCACAGGTTTTGGTACGAAAATTTTTGAATAAAAACACTCTTCTTGCCTTAAAAATATTCTGTGTGATCACTCAAAACGTTCAGTGAGTTCGAAGATATTCCAGTTGTTTGAGGTACCACCACAATTGATTTGTTTGGCCATTTTATCCAGGGAGGAAAATTCTGCAACCTCGGGTACAGTGAGGAAAATTATTTCCTTAAGGAAAGTCCGCGAATTTGGGTGACTTGGTCATTTCTGTTTCATCTTAATTTCTGCAAATAAAATACACTTCTAAGAAAGATCACTTTGATCTCGTGTTGAGGGTATTTTTTGTACTTCATTGAGTTCTTGTTTTTAAACTTGAACTAGTTGAAGTTGTTCTGCATATACAAATTTTGCGTACCCGTATATATATATATATATATATATATATATATATATATATACTTAAAGGCTTTTGCCCATTTCCTGCAAAGAGGAATCAAACTAACAGAGGCAGTACTACTGCCTAAAGACGTACAAGTTGAAACAAAAAAAAAATCAAGTCTTTTGTTCTGTGAAAGAGAGGAAAAGCTTAAGGGTTTGATTGGAAAATTCCTTCGAATTTAAGGTAAATTCGTTCCTACATCTTTATCGCGATTTTTTTAGTCTTGATAATTTATTTTTGGGTAGTAAAGTTTAATTATCAAAGATGGGATTAAGCATATTAAGGTGTGATTTTGGGCATAAAGTTTGAGAAAGTGAAGGTTATCATGAAACTTTAAGGGTTGGGTAGTCTAATTTTATTATGATTTAGCCTAAACAAGAGAATTAACTTGAGATTAATATGATATGATTTTAGATTCGATCGAAGGGAGTCTTATCAATTGTTCGAGGTGACAAGTGGTATTTTGGAAATTGTACAGTGAGTAGTAATCTTACCACGATTTGTGTTTATTAAATTGCATATTTATACATGTTTTTGATGAAACAATGAGTTATAAAATATACTTTGAAATTGCATGTGGGACAAGTCCTTTATTTGATATGATATTGAAACGGTTATTTGAAATATGATCTTGATATGATATTGAAATAGTTATTTGAAATATGATCTTGATATGATAGTGAAACGGTTATTTGAAATATGATCTTGATATGATATTGAAATGGTTATTTGAAATATGATCTTGATATGATATTGAAATGGTTATTTGAGATATGACCTTGATATGATATTGAAATAAGTATTTGAGATATGATCTTGATATGATATTGAGATGGTTATTTGAGATATGATATTATTACGGTGAATATTTTCACTTACATGAGAAATAAGTATTTTTGACATGTGTTTTTATTCAAGTTTATATGTAACATGATTTGATAAGAACTTTAAATGATATGTATTATTCTGAAAAATGCTTTCATATGAATAGCCTATTGTTTACAAAGAACTTATAAATGGGAGTAGACCTTGATTTGAATTTCGTAACTAACAGCGGGGTCATTAGACCTGGTGCACCTTGTATTTACTGATAAATGTTACAGCCCTCGCTAGTAGAAAGGTAGAACTAGCATACTGATACTAATATGATATTTGACTCCTTTATGAGTGGTCCACTGTTATGGGTTATTCTTAATGAAGAAGAATGTCACACTGGTTGCATGATTCATTCTTGGAAACCTCCCAAATATGTAATATTTGATATGATACGATACTTTTTGAAGTTTATTACTGAACTATTAATTCACTCTGCTTACATGAAGCAAATGATACTATTTATTGCTATTGTTTTCTGAAAGAGCATTATTTCATGATATTTTATGACTTGTCCCCATTTTAAAATGATTGTGGTTAAGTTTTATTACTCACTGAGCTAGAAACTCACTCCTCGCTATTATTTTTTTCAGAGAATGCAGGTGACAGTGAGGATCGCGTTGGCTAGAGGATTCGAGTAGCATATTCCTGGTGCGACCCGCAATTGTTCGTGTGGGCTATAGTTTATCTATTCGTTATGTTTCTTTTTCTTGAAAACTCTTAGTTTGCTCCATAGTTATGTCATTAGAGTTTTGAGTGCTCTTTCGTTATTTTGGATTTGTGGAATAATGGATTTTCTCTCATCTTTGGAGATGGTTTTCGTATTGTTAATTGGTGGTATTGGTGAAGTGTTGATGATCTATGGTGAATTGTGTTGGTGTTTGTGTGGTGTTTGTGTTGTTGGGTTATTTTGTTGTTGAATTGAGACAGAAAATTTTCTCGTTAGGCCTAAAAATAGGGGAAATTCTGCCTGATTTTTTATAGAATTCTGACGAGGCTTGCTTTGGAGTCCTAAAATCTTTAGCACAAGTCATGATCCTATTTTGGGTCGTGACAAAGACCAGCGTCGAAGGAAGAAAAGGAAAATATGGCTAACGTTCCTTATTCTTCAGCAGTCAGGAGTTTAATGTATGCAATGGTGTGTACTAGACCCAATATTGCTCACGCAATTGGTGTTGTCAGCAGGTTTCTTGAAAATCTAGGAAAGGAGCACTGAGAAGCAGTCAAATGGATAATGAGGTAGGGACCTCAGGAGACTATTTGTGTTTTGGAGGATATGATCCAATCTTGAAGGGCTATACAGATGCTAATATGGCAGGTGACCTTGATAACAAAAAATTCACTACTGAATCTTTTATTTACATTTTCAGGGGGAGCTATATCATGACAGTCAAAGTTGCAGAAGTGCGTCGCACTATCTACAACTGAAGCTGAGTATATTGCGGCTACTGAAGCTGGCAAGAAAAATGATATGGCTCAAGCGGTTCCTTCAAGAACGATTGAAAATCCTGTGGTTATGTTGACAAAGGTGGTGTAAAAAGATAAGTTTGAATTGTGCAAAGAACTTGTCGGCATGAGTTCTCTCTAAGAGAACGAAAATACCTCTTTCAGGTGCATGAAATTGGAGGAAGAGATTTGTGGGGTCCATCCCCATTGTTATTGGCCTAAAAAATTGACAAGAATGTCATTAGCAGCAAAATTTGACATTAGCTGTTAAAGGTGGAAAAACATGAAGATTTGATGGATGGCTTTGAAATATTACTTTGAGTAAGGTCATCAATGACTCACTAAGGAGCACATCTCTGCTCTTTTGTTCAACACACCAAGATGAAAGAAAAACAATAAGAGAGCAGTGTATTCCATAGACTGTGATAACTATTAGTCTGTGAAGAAATGGAGAGCAGTGAGGTATTCCACAGACTGTGATAAAAATAGTCTGTGAAGAAAAAAATTAGAGTGAGCGATATTTTAGTAAGGTGGGAATCAAAAGAGGGTTATTTCTTTTGAGTGTGTAGTAGTCACCTTGAATATTGTACTATGACTACAATGTAAAATTTCTTACTAGATATTTTAGTAAGGTGAGACAAAAGAGGGTTATTTCTTTTGAGTGTGTATTAGTCACCTTGATTATTGTACTGTGACTACGGTGTAAAATTTCTCACTAGGTATTTTAGTAAGGTGGGAGTCAAAAGAGGGTTATTTTTTTGAGTGTGTGGTGGTCGCTTTGAATATTGTATTTGTGATTACGGTGTAAAATTCCTTACTATAATAATATCAGTTGCTCCTCTTGGTCCGTGATTTTTTTCCTTATTTAGAAGGGTTTCCACGTAAAAATCTTGGTGTCATTATCGCTCTTATTGCTCTTGTTGATTAACCGTGTTATTGTTGCCATAATTATTGCTTTTTATTACCGCAATATTACTATCGTAGCAGAGTATTGTTGGGAAGCAAAATAATCTCACACCGGAGAAATAGAGGAAGCATGTCCAATTTTTAAAGTCTCACCCAACTTCATTAGTATGAGATTTTTTAGGAGGTGATCAAAAACAAATTCGTACAAACTTAGCCCAAAACTAACAATATTATACTAATATGAAGTTTGGATGAAGTTACACGCGATCCCAATACTAGGTTCGGTTGAGCGCATGGCTAATAAGCTACATCCACCACGACAAACAGAATTGTATGAACTGAATGGCATACTTTGTAATAGTTTGGGTGAGCCACGTGCAATATTGGCACATCATTGCTATATATGCACTGGAGATTATCCCAATTAACATCCTTATCGTTAAAACGAAAAATATTATTCCAATTTACATGTCTTTTATCTGGTAATGATTATAGAATCTCTGCATAATTGATATAGTGTTTGATCTCTGATGATAAATTTCATTGTACATAACTTAAAATTTATGGATTCTCAAGTTAAAATATTTATAGATATTCAGTGATTTCTTAATACTAGCTTAGTGTATGTGCGTTGCATATGTATTTAATAATAAAAAAGAAAATTACATGTGCACTAAGCAACGTCTTGTTTCTATATAGGATATAATTTGTAGATTTATTCTATAAGATGTGTATACACTATTTCCTCTAACTCATTTAAGTGTCGTTTTCATAGAACCACCACTACATCTCACAAATTTTTTATATTTTGTATACCGTAATGTCTTTTAATGAAGGACACATATAGATATCAAAAAAAAAAATTATCCAAAAAGAAACTGCAATAACAAAACAAATAAATAGAAGTGATTTTATTATCAAGATTGTGAGTACACAATTTTCTATATTTTCTTAATTCTTCTTTCTAAAATTTCTCAATGATTCAAGTGTCGTTAGAAGCATATTTTTTTAACTTAGAATGATTTATTACGTAAATTGCTACCTCTATGAATTGAATAATAAATTAATAATATAAAGTGAATTTGGGTAGACCTACAAAATGGTCCCTGATCACCTTATTTTCTTTCTCAATATAACTTTGTTCATCTCTTTTGAATTTTAAAAAGAAGCATAACGATGTTCATGCAAATTCCATCAACCGGTAAGTTTGAGTTCTTAATGTAACCTTATAATATGATTGAACTCAAATTATGATCTTGTTGTTACGAACGAAGCAATTGGATATTGTGCGAAAGCTAATAAAGAAGGCATGATAACAAAGAGAAATTATAAAGACTCATGATATATTAAATTAATTTTATCAATTGACCTACATATGATTATATTTTTGAAAACATTCATTTATTTTGTTGATTTGAGGAGATAATGGGAAAGCTGAAGATATGTCTCTTTGCGGTGTAAGATACAAATTTTTAAAGAGGGAGAAAAAATCTTACATCTTTTAGCTACTGCTACAGTGCTACTTCAAAATATTCAAAATTGTCATATCTTCTTATACATGGTAAAGATGAAAAATCGCGTAAGTAGAAACACATAATAAGAACCTAAGAGTATTACTGAATAAAAGTAAAAAATGGGCGTTTTTTTAAGGAGAAAAGATTTACATATTTGATTATTTTGTATATATAGATGTATATACTTTGTCTTTGTACTCTGAATATGGTAATAGAGAGACTATCTCACTAAGGGGTCGTTTGGTAGAGTGTATTAAAAGTTTAATACATGCATTAGTCTTTGTGCATCAGTAGTACCATGTTTGGTATCATATTTTTGACCATGCATAACTAATACTTATACTAATTATACACTCTATTGTGTATTGATGTGTGTATTAGTAATACACACCATTTTTCATGTATTAGTAATGCAAGACTTTCAACACATGTATTGATTTATTAAATGATATTACTACCCCTTAAATTATTTTTCCTCCTCCTATTTCCCACCATATCACATCTCCTACTCTTTTCCCACCATATTCAAAAAATGTTCTCTCTATTTTTGTACTCCACCATGGAAAAGAGGGTGTTACCACAGTAAGTTTACATTGTATTCAAATCCTCAAATTTGTTCTTATATATGTTGGATGATAGTCTTTGACATTTAATTGCAACTTGCTTGCTATAGAAACTATGAAATGTTAATACCAAGTATTATTAATCATAAAGTTCAAAGTATTTAGGATGATTGTTTCAGCCTTTACATTCTTATTTCTTGTAATTTTCATTTTGAAATAGGAATTTGTTCAAGCTTTGTTGCTTGTACACCTTGAAAACATATTATACAAGGAAGGTTGAAGGAAGGGCAATTCAGTAAAAAGGCATCTTTTTATAAAAATTATATAAACATATATTATCTTTAATACATCAAACCAAACGCTAGGTAAAAAATAATGTATGTGTAACTAATACCAGCATTGTTAATATTTGCATTAATAATACAAATATTATTAATACACCATATTTAGCATTATTCTTATACACTCTACCAAACGACCCCTAAGAGTCTTTTAATCACACCTAAGCATTAAGGGAAGCCTGGTAATAAGCCTATACATGCACATCTAAAGTAACATGAAATTTTCATTTTCAAAGTATAGGACTACATAATTATTGAGTGTGTATCTTTCAGCTCTTAATTAGATCCCTTGAAAAAATAGATTTTGAGTACTTTCAATCTGTAATTTCCCCTATTAGAAAGGATCAAATTAGTATCCATTGAGATAACTAATATTGAAAGGGAGATTTGGAATAACGGTGGGTACAATAAATTCTTGCAGTTTGACAAAAGTGTAAGCAACCTCATAATGAGATGTATCTCTAACTATTCATCATAATTTATGTAACAGCCCAGCCCACCGGCGCATGCGAAATTGTCCGCTTTGGAGCCTCGGCCCCTCACGGTTTTAAAACGCGTCACATACGTGGAAGGTATCCATGCACCTATAAGGCACACTTCGTTCCCCTTCACTACCGATGTGGGATTTGCCTAAGTGAATGCAGGCGTTACGTATCGTCGTCCCTACACTCACCCCCCGTAGGGACTCAGCGTCCTCGCTGAGGTTTGCCCCACCACCGGCACCGGCGCTGGCTCTGATACCAACTGTAACAGCCCAGCCCACCGGCGCATGCGAAATTGTCCGCTTTGGAGCCTCGGCAAGTGTAGGGACGGCGATACGTAACGCCTGCATTCACTTAGGCAAATCCCACATCGGTAGTGAAGGGGAACGAAGTGTGCCTTATATGTGCATGGATACCTTCCACGTATGTGACGCGTTTTAAAACCGTGAGGGGCCGAGACTCCAAAGCGGACAATTTCGCATGCGCCGGTGGGCTGGGCTGTTACAATTTAAAAGTCTTCTATGATATATACGTGACTCTTAGCAGCACCTTGTGTAGGATTCAATCTTAATATCAACTATTTGTTCTGCCCTTCAATATGGAAATCACTTACTGCAACAATAGAAGGTATGGCGTCAAAAATACGATTAAACCTAATCTTTAAAAAATTTTATTTAAAGTTTGATCAAATATTCATCTACGATATAGACTTGAAATTAATGAAACTAATATAAACCACACCTTCAAAGTTCATTAAAAAAATAGTTATGCATAAAAAAAAATTTTAACCATGTAAAAATAGTATAAAAACAATACAATTTTTCGTCGAATGACGTTTGGATGAACCTTTGGAGCAAAGATGGCTCAGCCACTGACTGTACTTTCTTAAACTCCTTCCCTAATTAAAATAAGCAAAATAAATTAAAATGGAGGGAGCATTAAAAGATCATCTTTATTAAAAGAAGGCAAAATTAGAATTACTAACAAAGAAATTTTCTCCTGTGTAGTCCTAAGTCAATACGACTGCATGGTTCACTTGATCGGTAATATGTTGATATGACAAAATTAGACAACTATATGTTTTGTTACCAAGTGCATTTAGTAAATAATTTGTCACTATAACAAAATCCTTACTTGTGGATAAGAGTGACAATTACTGTCTCTAGAGGAGGCCATGTTCAAGGCAAGATTTTTCAACATGAAAAGGCCAGAGATTTCATACACGTATAAAAGCCAAACCATTACCTACGTTTGCCATTTGATTAAGGCTTCCCAGGATCCTTGAACCCAGTTCAGACAGAATCATAGTCAAAAGTCAAGACAATCTTGGTTAGATAGGCTCTTATGATTTTTCGTAATTATTTTTCAGCAAATTTCAATAATCTTTAATAATGTTTGTAAAAAAGTAATATTTTTATTTACAGGTATATAACCGTAGCTAAAATAGTGTTTGTAGACAAATTTCAACAATTTCTTGAACTATGTCCATTGTACGACATAAAAGCAAGCCAACTTTGAGCCTCTTCAAACCAAGTGATTTTGGTAAACAACAACTCGGATAACTCCTGTTTTCTTAATCTTCACCCACTTTTGAATCCTTTTAGCCTCTTCCCTCACACTAAGGTCTATAATCTGCAAATCGCAAATAAATTTTAGGAAAAAAATAATATTAGATAGACATTGTCAATGTCATTCCAACATCTGTTGCATAACTAAAAAAGTAGTAAATAAAACAAAATTATTCAAAATACCTCTCTTTTGTGATTCTGACATCTGCATCTTTATCAAACATACATTAATTAAATTCATCACACGATATTTAATACATTCAAGCTAATATATCTTTCCACGGAAACAAACACCTCAATTAGCAATTGTCTTCAAGAGTACACAATAATAATTCAGTATTGAAAGTATTGAAAAACTTCACAGACAGACTTAGATTTTAAAAAACGTACCTCAAATCAATCTGACATGCCAACTAACAATTAATAATTATATAATTATAAATCATAGATTAAACAATATTCAGTACGTTCAACCTAATATATCTTTCAAAAAAATAAAATTCCTAATTAACAATTGTCTTCAAGAATACATGATAAAGTGAATCACATTGTATAGCATCAAGGTACGATCTAGCACGTTCATGAATTTAACAGTACCCAAGTCTTTCAATTCATAATTGTCTATGAATAATACATAATTGTTTATAATTGCAAATTTCAAGAACATACTAAAAATTGAGAAAACTTACCTCAGATCACAAACAAATTTATCTCTTTAACCATCGATTTATCAAAATTTTAATTAGTAAAAGAATTCTGAATTCGACTATATTGGTACGTTGTTACGGTAGAAAAAATAGAAAGTAAAAATAATGCTTGATGTTTTCTTTATTCTGCCTCTCTATCACATTGTTTTTGACCACCTTTCCAACATTACCTTTGTCAAGTTTAAACTTGAACAGGGTGACGCGACTCAAATCAAATTGAGTTTCATCAAGCAATACAAAGAGAGTTAAACATCTACTATATATACATGAAAAATAATTTTATCAAAAGAGGGTTTGGATGAACACTCTTGGCCGACCCCTTAAGTAACAATTATCTACTAAGAATAGATGATGACTTATTATTTTAAACTTCAAGAAAGCACTAAAATCACAACAAAAAAATTCTCAATTAATAATTGTCTATTATAAATACATAATAATTTATATTTGCAAACGTGAATCTTTTGGACAAGCAATTACTGCTAGAAGAGTCAGATTTTATATCTGTTAGTAGTTTCCGTTAATAATAATGCCTTTATTTTAGCCGAAACAAAAAGCATATAATCATCTCTTTCTTAAAATTTGTCACCAATCATCATAAATTTTTTAAATTTGCATAATGTCAAGAGATTCTTTTTTGTAGAAGAAACGCTTTAGACAAAATATAAAGAGTGATTAAATATTATTTGAAAAAGAAGAAACAATTTGTTACTACACAATATAAAAAGGAGGCAAGGAGGCGCAAACCTTAAATAGGCAAACTCATATACAAGTAGGGAAGGCAATGAGGCGGTACGGGTGCGGTGCGGGTTTTAAGTTATGCGGTGCAGTGCGGGTGCAGTACGGTGCGGGTGTGGTGTGGGTTAAAGTAATTTTTTTTTTAAATGGTGCGGTGCGGGTTGCGGGTATATGTGGGTTTAAATAAACAAAAAAGCTAAAAATTAGTATTGTTCTCGTGAATATACCTAAAATTATATGTGTTTTTTGCTTAAATTTTATGATACTTAAAACTACATGCATAACACTACAGATAAATAATTTTATAGTAGTTTTTTTAACATCTCTATTTATTTGAATAAAAATATGATATTTGATCATTATTTGTACACGTTATACTTTTTGATAATTTTTTAGTGAAAAATGATATAATAGAAATTAATTATTATTTTCTAGTTGTAGATTTGAAAATATTATGATTTTCAATGGGGTTACAAATTTTTCAAAAAAAAAGGGAAAAAATAAAAACATGGGGCGGTGCGATGCGGTTATATGCGGGTATGAATGTGGGACAGATTTATGCGGGTTTAAATGTCATGCGGTGTGGTGCGATTTTAAAATTTACGAGTTTAGTAAAAACCCGCACCACACCCGCACCGCACCGCACCATTGCCATCCCTATATACAAACGTCAAAGGTAGTGCGTGTTTGACATGAATCAAAGAATTGAAGCAAAGCCCGATCAACTCCAGAACGTTTATTTTAAAGGCGAGATCTATTAGCATCTAATCCAAATGATATCAACAATCGTCTTCGAACTAACTCAATCCATCGAATTAACTAATCAATGTGTCGACCCAAAAAGGAAAAAAAAAACTATCGATATTGATTAGGTATTCGAAGCACATTTATTCCATATATTTTAGGATATTTAATTTCTTTCCATAGATTTAGGAGTCATAAATAAGAAATAGTAAAAACACCCAACAAAATATTACCATAAATTTAGAAATTCATCTATAAATAGAAAACCTATTCTATTTATTTTTTTTATATTGATATAGTTATTTTTTAATAATTGATGAAAAGGGGTGAAAGGACGATTTTATCTATTGTGGAATCTTTTAATGAAGGACAAAAAATTTGATTCATTTTCTAAGGGTTTTCACATTTTTAATATATTACATTATAGATATAGATTATAGATTATAAATTATAGATATATTGTTATTAATTGGACATAATAAGCAACCACAAGCAAAAGGGCAAAAAAACACACGCAGATTTACGTGAAAATTCTTGCGGAGAAAACTACGGATAGAGATAGAGGAATTCACTATAATGGAGAGAGACGATAGTCTCAATTTCGTGTATATACAATATTGGTACATCATTATTACGATACCTTCAGGATCGAATTAATAAAATTTGGGTCACAAACTCTAACATATATAGAGGGAGAGAGAGGATCTGAAAACCAACGTTGTGAATCTGGCCATGTATGTTGTAACATTGCTGTCGTGAATTAAATTGATTGTTATCATGTTAGTGCATGTATAGCCTTATTTGGGGTTATTTATTAGTTTAATTATTAGTAGTATATTTATTTGCACGAAATTCTTTTTTAAATTTTTATTAATTTATAAATTTTTTTAAAATACACTAATAAATAGTTTAAGGCTCATAGGACCCTACAAAGTTTAAATATATTATAATAAATTTCGTTAAAATTAAAATATATTTAAAATTATTTTCCCATCTAAAAAAAATTATTTTCATCCTAACTAAGAGCTCGTTTGGATAGGATTCTCTTTTTTAGCCTTTTAAGGTGTTCGGTAAAACTAAAAAGTATTTTAAAAAAGCTAAAAATTGATTAAAAGAATCAAAAAGTGAGAAGCTGATAACCCTAACTTTTTACTTTTTAAATTAAAATTCTTTTAGGTTTGACCAAAATATTTACCTTTTTATCTCTTGTATTTTCCTCAAATTCCAACAATATACTAAACTTGTAGCCCTTAAATATATAGTTTTTTTCTTTTTCTCTTTGCAGCTTCGCTTTATCTCTTTCCTCCAATTTCCTCTTCATCTTTCTTCTTTGTTTTCATCGAATCCATCATTAATCGAAGGTTTATTCAAAAATTTTATTTTAAAATTAAAAATTAAAAATAATTCACCTTATTTATGGTGTTAGCAACTTTAAGGACATTTAAGTCATTGAACAACAAAAAAGTGCTTAACATCACTTGTTTAGCAAACGCATCAACAATTTTTTTCGAGTTTCAACACTTCTATCCAAACACTTATCTGCTTAATTTATAAACACTTATTTTAAGTTTTTAATCACTTAAGCTAAAAAACTATTTTTTAAATTTTATCCAAACGGGATCTAAGTATTTTCTTTCAAGAGATTTATCAAATATAAATAAATATTCTTATAACAAAAAGAATATATCTTAATTTTCTAAAATAACATTTTTTTCAATTTCAATAACAATATTTGAAAAAAAAAAACCAATTTGATTTATACTTGACCATCACTCAACTCCTCTCACACACACAAAAAAACCCTCACTCCCCCCCCCCCCACCCCCCACTCTATTAACCCCATAAATTTTTTCATTTCCCCCCTCTTTCCCATTCCCTTCCCTCCAATCTCTCTCTCTCTCTCTGCAACTTTCTCTCTCTAGATTTCTCTCAATTTCGAGTGTAAAAAGGGTAGTGATGGAAGGAGGTACACAGTACAATCCAAGAACTGTTGAAGAAGTTTTTCGTGATTTTAAGGGTCGTAGAGCTGGTCTTGTCAAAGCCCTCACTACTGGTAAACATTGAAACAATAAATATAACTCAAAATTCACCATTTTTAATGTAACCCCTTTTTGTTTCTTTCTCAATTTTTGTTGATTTGTTGGTTTGTTGTTGATTTTTTTTTGTTTTTTTGTAGGTAGAAAATAACTCAAATTCACAATTTTTGTACTTTCTATGTAGCTCCTTTTTTAAAGAGGAATAATTCTGTGTTTATTCTTTAAGTTTTTTATTTTTTTTTGTGTTGTCAAAGTGCTAGTAGATTGTATGTAGTTCCTTTTTAAAAAAATAAATAAATTTGTGGGTTGGTTTATTCTTGAACTTTTTGTGTTTTTGTTTTGTTTTTTGTGTAGTCAAAGTGCTCTCACTACTAGTAAACACACAAAAAAATAAGAAGCCTAAATTCACAATTTTTATGTAACCTTTTTTTTTTCGTTTGATTTGTGGGTTGGTTTATTCTTGATTTTTTTTTGTGTGTGTAGTCAAAGTTCTATCACTACTAGTAAACAGACACACAAAAAAGCTCAAATTCAAAAATTTTACCCATTTTTATGAATCCTTTTTTGTTTAGTTTTTTGATTTGTTCTTTTTTTTTGTGTGTGTTTGTTTAGTCAAAGTCCTCACCATTGGTTTAAAAAAAACTCAAATTTTCAATTTTTATGTAACCCCTTTATGTTTTCTTTTTTGGTGTAGTCAAAGCCCTTACCACTTTTTTTTTTTTAAATTGAAATTCACAATGTTTATCAATTTATATGTAACCCTTTTTTTGTTTTTGTTTTAAAACTTTTGGGAGATAAGCATCCAGTACCCTCGAACCATGACCAAAGTTGCTATGAGACACGACAACTTCATATGGGTCTCATTACCCCATGAACTCAATTTTAACATATTTTGTCACTCTTTTGCGCTGATGTGTCATATTTACTACATAAAATGAGGCGCATATCAAAGGTGTCATGCCATTTAAAAAGGTTGACGAAAGATGTCACGTCAGCTAAAAAGATTGATAAAAATACGCTAAAACTTAGTTGTGGGTAATAAGATCCTCGTGAAGTTGGAGTGTGTCTTAACAAATTTGGTCATAGTTGAGGGATACTACATGCCTTACTCAATTTTTGGGTTGGTTTTATTCTTGATTTTTTGTTATTTGTTTCATGCAAGTATATGTAGCCCCTTTTTGTCTCTTCTTATTTTGTGGATTGGTTTAATCTTGTTTTTATTTTTGTTTTTGGGTGCTGTGCTAATTTATTTGTTGCTTCATGCAAGTATATGGCTTTAACTCAAATTCACAATTTTAACCCGCTTTTGGTTCCTTTTTATTAGTGGGTTTATACTTGATTTTCTTTTTGTTGTTTCATGCAAGTATATGATTTTAATTCAATCTTTTGTTACGTGGGGGTATTGCAGATGTTGAAGAATTTTATCAGCAATGCGATCCAGGTAAAGTTGTGTTTTTTCCCCCTAAGCGTGTTGAATGTTTGGTTTTGTTAAGCTTTTATTATTACCATATGTTTTTCTGTGAAACAAAATTATACAGTAAAATTGTACTGTGAAGTATAATTGTGGATGTCATGGAGTCCCTGCCGCAAGTTATTCAATGATTGTCGATTAGTTTGCAACTTTGTATGTTCATGTTTCCATTTTCCCATATGTGAAGTACATGTTTACTATTCACGGTGGAACCATTTGGGAGTGTTGCTTGTTTTATTCTTCTATGAAGTGTTTCTGTCCTACTATTGTGTTTTACTGGTCTTTGAAGATTGTTGGGTGGAGGGTGCAGTTGTTGGATTTATGCATCAAATAAAGTTTCTGTCTATTCTTTTTATTATTGCATGTTACTAATCAATAATGGAATAGTCAAATTATCCAAGTTTTTTGATCCACTTCAATGTCTCACTTTGCCATCTCGTATGGCTTTCGGGGAGTGGGGGGTGAGTTTTGAGACTATTGGACGTAACACGAAAGCCTCTTCTGTAAGTGCGCTGTCTCAAAACTTGGTGAAATAGTGACACTTTATAATGTTGTTTCTTGTCGTAATAGTAGTTTAATAAATGAGAGTGTTCATTTGTGATGTCTTCTTCTAATCAGTTTCACCAACGTATGTAGCTATGAATTATTTTTCCACACCTTTACGATAAATTTAAGCATTTTGGATTTACATGATCAAAGAAAAAAATAATTATTTTTACTGAAATATGAGGGAGTAATAAAAAAAGGGAGCAGCCTGGTGCACTAAAGCTCCTGTATGCGCAGGGTACGGGGAAGGGCCCCACCACAAGAGTGTATTGTACGCAACTTTACCTTGCATTTCTTCCAGAGGCTGAAATATGAGGGTGTATTGAGGTAAATAGTTGTGAATAGGATTCTCTATGTTAAAGGTTTACAAGTGTTTTTGTCTAATTCATGACAAGATGGACACCTTCCACCATATTCTTCTTTTGGGTTATAACGGGTGGAGCCAGTGTTATTAAAAGTCATTGCTTGAAGTGGTGAAAGTATTGGGTGCAAAGGAATATCACTTCATGAGTGAAGCTATGCGCTTCATACAACAGTGTGCAAGTGATTCCAACAGGAAGCAATCACTTGTTTGGATTCAACTTTGAAAAGTTAGATTAATATTGACATTATTGCGTATTGGATGTGGCAATTTGGTATGCCGATTGCAATTTGATAGTTTTTGTACTAAACTAATAATATATTTGATAATCTTTTATTTTTGTAAATTTTGCACTTTACTTCAAGAAAATACACGCTTCATTCTCTCTTTTTACTTCAAGCCCCATGAACCTTGTCGCTTTTGTGCATTTTTGCTTCAAAAACAACGGCTGGAGCTGGATTTTTGCCGAGAGAACATATTTACTTGCATCCTCAGTCACTCAGACTATTTTTTGATGTTTGAATAATCTTTAGCTGAATTCCCACATGCGTCTCCATATCTGGATCCATATTCCCAATCTTAAAATTGAGATCATGAAGGATCCGACCTCTAGATCTTTACCTTTATCTGATACCCGCATTTGAGTCCGAGCAACTTAGCTTGTAGCAAAAATGCACCAAAAGCTAAAGCTGAGCTTTTAGTAAATCTGGTTTTAGAATGTTTACTCTTTCACTCTTAACTCATGTTTAGACACCTATAGATTATGGATAGTTCTTGCTAAACTTAGGTTAAGATTTATTGTGGAATTGTGTATCTTGAGAAAGAACTACCTTAATAAGGTAAGAAGCTGATCTAGATCACTCCTTATGTTATGCTTCACCTAAAAAATAATTGGGCAACACAAATATGTCATAGATCTACAAAGCAACCCCTATGTTAAGAATCATCTTAGCGTTATTTTGTAAAAAGGTATATAACTCACACTTGGGTCCCATTCTTTATTGACGGTGGTATCTCACACAACTTGCGCACACCTCGCCCAATTTGTTGGGTACCTGCTATCTCCCACCAACATTAGTATCGAGTATCTTTGCTTATTGAGGCTTAGGCGCATGAGAAGAAATCACCTAGAACTCTTGTCTCTATTGTGATTTGAATTCTGATCTCCAAGATTTAAACTCAATTCATTGACCACTATGTCATGACCCAATTTGTGATCAAGTCTTGACTGACACCAGGTGCCTTAACTTGGTTGAGCTGACCATCTTGACTTTCTAATATGCTCTTATTCAAATAAAATGTGTGACCCAATGCAATTATTTGGTAAGTAGATACAATATTTCGATCACAAGTTTAACTAACAACAACATATGCAGTATCCATAATTGGGATTTGGGTAGGGTAGAGTGTAAGCGGACCTTACCCCTACCTCGTGGATGTAGAAGGACTGTTTTCGGAGAACCCTCGGCTCGAATGCAACACTCAAGTTCAAGTAATCATTTTGAAAATTTATATAAATGTGTTTATGCACTTTCTTATTATTATATGATATCTGCATAATGTGAATGCATAAGCCACAATGTAAAACTGTCTATGTTCCTCTAAGAATTTGAAATATAATACATAGTCTACGAAGTATTCCTTGGAAATAATAATAATATGTCTAAAAATAAGTAATATATGGAAAGGAACAACTATCGATGGAATGAAATCAACAATGCTATCAGCTGAGCTAAAGAGATCTTCCTCTAGCCACATGTTTTGTTACCTGCACACTCAACACTTTTCACGTGACATGGTAGGCCTAAAGGAGCTAAGTATCTCCAAGAGTACCCAATAAGTCTCAGTATTCTCATCACTAAAGTTAGAACAAGGCGTAAATAAATATATAAGTAATAACACAAAACTCTGAAAGGGAACGATTTATAAAAACTCATCATGTAAATAGGATCACATTAAGTGATTACCACGAAGTATGTCTTAGTTAAGTACATGTTTTCCGTCTTTAGGTTTTAGATAATTCCAGTTGAATGAACTTTTCTTAATTATGCTCAGTTGTGGCTATTAATAACCCTTTATAAGGTTACTTGTAGCCCTTTATATAACTACCAAGTCTATTGAGCCTCATTATGACAATATTAGCAACCCTTTGTATGGCTGCTTGTGAGTTGTGACCCTTTATACGGTTACCTTTCATGTTGTGTGTCATTATAGCAAAGTTATCAACCCTTTGTACGTGCTCCTCATAACTCTTTATACGGTTACCATACATGTTATGCCTCATCATAGCAAAATTAGTTATCCTGTTTATGACTACTGGTGAGTTGTAACCCTTTATATGGCTACCAAATTTTTTGTGCTGCATTATGACAATAATAACAATCCTTTGTATGGCTGCCTGTGACTTTTATACAGTTAACGTTGTGCCTCATTATTGCAAAGTCAGCAACCCTTTGTATGGCTGCTCGTAACTCGTTATACGGTTACCATTCATGTAGTGCCTCCTTATGGCAAAATTAGTGATCTTTTGTATGATTACTTGTAACCCTTTGTACGGTTACCTTTTCACTAAAGTTTAAATTAAATCGTCAAGCCTTTTAACCTTTGCATAGTCAATGGCAAAGAGAGAACCATATAGAATTTGTCACTTATAAAGCATAAGCACCAACTCTTTACATGTTTGCTTATTGGCTTCGGTGTGCTTTGCAGCTTTTGCATTCTTTTCCTAATGCCTTCTGTTCACAAATTCTTATGTTCAAATTTCTGTTCCAACCTTCTCATATTTGGTCCGAGTGAATTTTCTTTTATTCTTTTCCCTTGCTTAATGTATGACTATTTTATTAAGCATTAAATCATTAAATTCAATCTACGTCTGTGTGTGTGCGTGTATTATTTGATATTTTAGCCCAAAGCATCTATTATATGTTAATAACTGTAGTAGCTTAATATTGCTGAAGTACTCAAGGAACCCGTCATCAAGCACCTCATAATACTGTGTGCTAATTGGCATATTCCTACTCGCTTGCTTTAAATTGTCTAGGTCCCTATACTTTCTCAGGCACCTTAATTGCTCTATTAAACTCGTTATTTACTGAATTTGCAAGTCTATAAACTTATGGGGCCATACACACTAGGCCACACCCTTTGAGTCAACCTTTCTCTTCTGGTCTTGACACTGAGATTTTCTTCTTCTTTTTTTGGGTGGGTGGGTGGGTGGAGGTTCGCAGATGGCATTGAACAGAGGCATATATTAAGTCAACTCAAATACAAAATATCAATAGCTTGTTTGGCCAAGCTTTTGTGAAGCAAAATGTGCTTATTTTAGGGGTTTTAGGTTTTTGACTAAGCTCTTGAGTAAACAATAAGTGTTTTTGAGTAGCTGTAGGAGCTTTTTTTCATAAGCTGAAAAAATAGCTTTTCTACAAAAGCACTTTAGTACCTTGATCAGTTACAAATGCAAAAGTGCTTTTCAAATTGATAAGCCAAACACCAAAGAACTTTTGAAATAAGCTGATTCTTGAGGATTGGCCTAACAAGTTATAGCTATAGCTTGTGAGCTGACAAAATCCAAAAGTTGATCTGAGTTATTAACATGGTGATTTTCGAAAATAGTTATTTACAGGGGGGGTCATACTGAACTAGCTAAATAGATTTAGTAAACATTTACTTGCCTTAAGGAGTAATTTGGAGATAGAGATTCCATCAAAGCATGTGTGATTTTGTTATGTCTAAATATACCGAAAAATAGCAGGTATCACGATTCAGAATTTCTTGATGGCTTTACCAACTTTCCATGAGCTCCAACTTTCATAGACATCCTTAAATTGAATGGCATGGACTAAATTAGTCCAAAAATCAAAAGGAACATGTTCCAAAGGTCTGCTACAATTGAACAATGTAGAAACAGTGGTTGGTGTTTTCTGTGTTCTTTCGGTACATACAGCACCTATTTACGAGCTGGATGCTTCTTTTGCTGAGATTGACACTTTAATCCTTTTTTCTCTTATGCATCCCTCTCTATATTAAACATGACTAGGGCTATCAGTTCTCTTATTGGAGTGTTATGAGAGGTTAGTTTATTTTTTAAGTCATTGCTAAAGATTGCATGTTCATAGCTGTATCCGTATTATAGCTATTTTCCAAGGTTTCCTTCTTCAGTTCCTTTCGATATTTTCAATTTTTTAGATGCTTTTTTGTGATTGTACAATGTATTGCATTACACTCTTGTGATTTTCACATAATTTAGTCTGAAGCTGAAACTATATTTCTACTCTCAATCAATTGCAGAGAAGGAAAACCTCTGCCTTTATGGATTTCCCAGTGAACAGTGGGAAGTCAATTTACCAGCTGAAGAAGTTCCCCCAGAGCTCCCTGAGCCTGCTTTAGGCATAAACTTTGCCCGAGATGGCATGCAAGAGAAGGACTGGCTCTCCTTGGTCGCTGTGCATAGTGATGCATGGTTACTTTCTGTTGCCTTCTATTTTGGTGCTAGATTTGGGTTTGAAAGAGCTGATAGGTATGTTTCTGTTTTTATCTCTATAGCTCAAATGAAATTTCGTCTCTCCTAAATATTGGTGCCACTCAGAGTCCGAGCAAAATTTTAAAGTTGCAAATTAGAAGGTGATCTTTTACATCTTTCTCAACTTACTAATGTACTTTCATGCCTTGTAATATTTCCCTGCCGATTCATCTGATATGATGTATGAGTATGTCGAACTGATAAAAACCCAATGATGTGAGTACATGGCTTGTTAACTTATGTTACATACAGTATCTTTTAGATAGTCCTTTTCCTATCTCCCCTCTACTTTTTCATATTATGGTGTCAAACTAATGATTTATTGTTTCTATTGAGCAATCTTTAGATTGGGGTCCCTCTCCATATGTCAGCTTTATGGTGTAGGATATCTGCTGACTCCAGCCATTTACTTAATTATTCATTGTATTTGCAACTGTAACAGTAAGAGTGTATTTCTTGAGTTTGAACTCTTGAGAGTGACCGAGTGACATTAAGAACTTCCATTTTCTAATATAAACTTAGGCATATCATCTAAGCAGCTATTTTTTCTCGAGTTGCAGGAGAAGACTGTTCAATATGATTAATGATCTCCCTACAATTTTCGAGGTTGTGTCTGGAACAGCCAAGAAACAATCAAAAGACAAGTCATCAATGTCAAATCACAGCAGCACCAAGTCCAAGTCAAACTCTAAGGTAGTCATCATGGTACCGTTGCCTTTTTTCATTTGTTTTTGGATTGAAAGCTTAGCTGAACATATTCTTCATAAGTTCATTGCAATGAGGTGATTACAGAACATTTGCTAACATTATTTTTTTGTATTGGACTTTTTAGGTTCTTTGCTAACAGGATGTTAAATGCTAGGTTTCTTCCACCTGTCTGATTTTATGCAGTGTTTTATGTGTGTCAACTCTCAAATGATTTACTTAGATTTTATGCCTATTAGATTCTTGAATCATGGTCATGAATCTCTTCCACGTGTTACCTCTCTACGTCAGCATTGTAATTGTTTCCTACAGTATCTGATACCTTATTTTTCTTATGTAAAATAGCATCCTCTTTGCTTCAAGATTTAGCCCAATGCCCAATAAGGGACATCAGTGACGTGCAAATTTCCTTTGGGTCTTTGAGATGTGGTTGGATGTCTAAATGGATTAAATGCACTTTCCTCAAATATGTTGTAGGTTTTGTTCTGTTCCTTATCTCTCTGGTACATAGGCTGTATATCTTTCAACTTATCAACCAAATTTTATTAGTTTTCCCAACCAATGCTAATGGAGATTGAATAGAGGCTGTAACTTGCCTCAGTCCTTGAAGATTTATGGGTTATTCCTAATTAAACTATGTGGCATTTGGCACTTGTTAGTTTTATTGTGTTGATATTATTCTGTGAAAAACTGCAAGTGGAATTACTTTTCATTTTCCAATTTTAACCTCATATGATCTGAACATAGGCGACACAACGTGGTTCCGAGTCTCAGGCCAAGTATTCAAGACCACAGCCAAAAGATGATGATGAAGATGGTTTGGATGAAGATGACGAGCAAGGAGAAACGCTATGTGGGGCTTGTGGAGAAAACTATGCATCTGACGAATTCTGGATCTGCTGTGACATATGTGAGATATGGTTCCATGGAAAGTGTGTCAAAATCACTCCTGCCAGGGCTGAGCATATCAAGCAGTACAAGTGCCCATCTTGCACCAGCAGCAAGAGAACACGCCCTTGATTGCAACTGCATTATTGGGGTGTAGGGTTCTCTCTTTGTGAAATCATGAAAGTGTTAACAAGATCTTTCTCCGGTATGAGAAATGGATTCCTGATAAGTTCTCTGATGGCCATATTTTCTATCTAGTTTCAAGAATGTAGTTGTCTAGTTTCTTTTTCTAGTATGCCGTGCTGTGTATTGTGTAGGTTGCAAATCTGAATTAGTCGTGTAGGTTGAAGTTATCGTGTCTTGTGACTGTTCAATCTCAATTAGTCTCTGCACTGTTGAGGGAAGCTATCTTTCTCAGATATTGTTCTGTTAACGAGATATCGTTCTTCCTCAAAATTGTTTCTTCTTCCTTTTATTTGCTGCTGAGTGTGCCTTGCCAGTTGCCTGCATGAATGTTTCAGTTAATTGATGAATATGGCCTGCAGTTTGTGTTACCTCTCTCTCCGTCTTATTTGATCCGTGCTAAAGCAGCCAATGATACATTCACTGGCAGTGCATGAAGTATCTTGGGTTTTATGTGTCGTTCAAAAGGCTCATGCAAAGGGGTGTTAGTGAAAGATTTCACAGCTCGAACTACTGACCTATAGGTCATCTTGGGACGACTCTTAACAGTTGGTCCAATGTTATTGAATGATTTCACAGCTCGAACTGTTGACCTATAGGTCATCCTGGGACGATTCTTAACAGTTGGTCCAATGGTACATTTTAAAGTGTTTTCCTTTAAAAGTGATGCGTCATTAGTGGTAAAGTACTTGGAAGTTCATTTTCTCTTTACTGTAAAGACATTGGTTAGAGGGCTAGTTTGTGCGAGTGAGTCGTAGCTAGTATAGGATGGCTTTTGGTGTAGCCATGCTAGTAGTCTAAGGGCTATGTACGTAAGGTGGAGTTTTTAGTTCGGAGGGTTTGAGTGAGGTGTGTACTTTTGGTTAGATATAGTACTACTCCATGAGTATCTTATTTCTGTTGTTTCATGTTTTATTATGGCTTTGTTTTCTAAATGAGTCGGGGGTCTATCGGAAACAATCTCTCGACTTCTTCGGAGATAGTGTATGAATTGTGTATATTTTATCCTTCTTAGACCCAACTGTGTCAGTGTGGGAATACATTGGGTATGTTGTTTATTGTTGTTGTAAAGACCTTGGTGCTTTGGTCTAGTGGTAAAAGTGTAGCACGTGATGTATGAGAGTTATCGCGTTTTACCTTTATCATTAACAAAAGCTTAGTGATTACGCAGATGAAGATAGAGAGGCGGGTCTATTATCGAAGTTTCGTAACTAAAATCAGAAGGATAGAGGAGCGAATTCATTATCTATCGAATTCCAAACCATTCATATAATGTAAGTTAAATTAACTCATACTTTGTCCTTGGTCAAATAGAAAGCAAATGCTAATTATGAAAGATATTGAAATTGACTAAGGTAATTTTTCCCAAATAAATTAATCTTTTAATTAACAGCTCTAGCTCTCAGTATTCGATTAAGCTGTTGGTTATATTTTATGTATACTTCAGCATATAACTTAAGTCTTCCCAAGATAGAATTCATTAAGACTCGATATATATAGACAGGTCCTCAAACTTGCGAGATAAAATAATTTATTGAGACATTTGAACTATAAATTAATACCGAAACTGATAACCTCAAATCTAAAAATACTATCAAATACGAAATAACATTTTTTTTTTTTTTTTTACATAATTTGAAATTTATTATCACTTGTCCCTTGTGCCAAATGATTCCTTTTTTTTTATTTTTTGGTTGCAAAGGGTAGATTTTAAGGAGCCATGTACTAGTGACCTAACCTCTGACCAACAGTTGCTGTCTCTTCATAAAGGACAGAGACAATCACACTTTATGGCTCTTTGCTGATGCACTCTACCATTCAATAATATGTGTTTCGAAACTCGATTAATTTAAATTTATATTGAAAAATTTTACTTTGAGGATAAAAATATTTTTCAATAAACACGATTTGATTCTCAAAGTTTGATCTCGAGACATTTGGTGTAGAACGAAAATGATACTTCTCATCTCATTACAATCCTTAGTAGTGATCTAAAATCTCAATATAAATCTAATATCTTTTCCTTTTTTGCTTCTCATTAGTGTTCGATATTTTTTGAGGCTCGACTAATTTAAATTCACGTTGAAATGTCATAAGTTGAGAATGCTCGTATATAATTGCACTCTTCACCAACAAACAAGTGATAATGCTATTTTCAAGATTATCTTTATGATAGGCAATTTGCAGTTTTTGTTCGTGATATTGAGTGATGTCTATGATTTTGGATAGATAGTTTTTAGTATTATCTTGTGGATGTAGTATTGTTTTGCAGACTGTACTAATTTATATGCATTTATGTTGTGTTTGTTATACTGCTATCAGTCCTAAGCTAGGGATCTATCGGAAACAGTCTCTCTACTTCATCTAAGTTAGTGGTATAGTTTGCGTACACTCTACCTTCCCCAGACCCCACTATGTGAAAAACACCGCGTATGTTAGTTGTTGTACTTTTGATTTAATCATTTTTTAAAATTTGTTACTCAAACAATTCAAGTATTCCTTTTTGAAAACTTGGAATGGATCATTTATAACCATTTTCCCCACTAAAACAACCAACCATTTGACATAAAAATTGGCTATCTTCCAAATCCATTTGACATAAAAGTGTGTAAGAAAAAGGTCATGGTATTGGGTCCCAAAACAAAAGCCTAAAAGAAACCACTTCCCAAAGTCCTTCATAAAACAGTTACAACTTCACATAATCACATGTATATCATTTCTAATCAAAGGACCATTTTTTTGTTTTTTTTGTTGGTTGTTGATAAAAGAGCATTAACAAAAAAAGAGAAAGAGAGAAAATAATAAGGCCAAAATGTTCCAAAAAGTAATGCTCATATGTCCATTATACATTGTATATCTCATATGACCCTGATTTGACATTTGAAGTATAAATACTGCATGTCTGATTCCATCGATAAATCGATATGAGAAGATGCAGCAAGAAGCCTGTCCTCAATTGCCTGACTTTCAAGTAACATCACTTTCATAATTTTACACTAAAAGTTTCAATCTTTTATAGACTAGAACATCATAGATATAGTAATGGGACAAGTAAGACAACACTGAAGACAAAGCGAAATTGACATAACATTGCCACCACATTCTTTACAAAATTTACATTGGTTAGGTAAAAGATAAGTAAAAGAAAGCTGATAAAGGATTCAAAATAAAGAACTATCTTTCTCCATTTTCCCTTTTCTTGAGGTTTTGATCTCTTCTGTCCGGAATCCACTGATCGATTAATCTGGATTCGTGCCATGTAAATTCATTGGCCGGACTAATTCAGATTCACGGTGTGTCCGGTGGGGCTCTATTTTCCCTCTAAGCTTTCTGTGCTCAATGTCGATGCAAGATTTCATCAAACAAAGGTTTCTTGATTCTTGGTGGATAGTTTCTTGAGGAACTCATAAGTAGTGATCATAGTTATGGCAGACATGGACATTGATGCCCATCTTGGACCTAATCCTCTATAACAAGCACTAAATCCACCTTCCTTCACTAAATTCCTCACTGTCTGTAAAACTGTTGGTGTTCTCCTACTACTACAGTCATCATCTAGTACTTGTAATCTTGTTTTCACAGTGTCGAGCGGCATTGTCACTAATGCAGACACCCCACTAGCCATTGCTGCACTCAACCCTTGAACAGCCACTATCGCCTTCCCGTCAGGCCTATAACCACCCTCATCATCTTTCTTGCAACAATAGCAACCAATAGAACCCCAAATCAGTCTATGAGCAATAGAGTATGAACCCCACCACACTGCATTTGAAGGTGCATAAGTCAGTATTGAAATACCAAATCCTCTATACAATCCCCTCAAACCATCACTACAAACAATCTTCCTAAACGCATCGATCCCGCCGTTATAACACTTCAATCCAACAACACCACAACTAGAATTTCCACTTCCTTGAACCATCAACCTCTGACTCACAACGTCGATTGGTGTCCACACCAATTGTGCTGCCATCGCCGCGCTTAAACCAGCAGCAGCATTAGCAATAGCAGACGACGACGCCTCGGAGAACCCCAACTGAACAGTTGCACTACCAACACTACTTTTTGTCAATTCAAGTGCCCCCATATAAAGTGCTCTAGCAGGAATAGTACCTGTAAGAGAAGTACCAAAACCTCTATAAAATCCTCTATAACCTTCAGTCCTCAACATAGATCCTGCCATTTTTAGACATGGAATTTGACTACTCATAACTTGCTGCCTAGTTTTCAACACTACAATTGGGTAAAGTGCACCTGAAACACCCGAAAAAAGCGCAGCTCCTAAGAAAAAAAACTTAGATTTGTCGAGCATCTCCCAATGTATATCTGCTGGAAGATTAATTTTTGAAGCAGAATCATCCTCCTCCATACTCACACTACTCATTTTCCACCACTTCCCCAAATCCTTAAAATTTTCAAAATCAACCAAAAATTGCTTCTTTAGTCTTTATCTCAAACCAACAACTATTTATATGAAACCCTTCAGCCCGGTACACTAAAGCTCCCGCTACGCAACCTTCTATTTCTTCAAATCAAATATTCCCCAAATACCACCCAATTTCTACAAGAAAGAAAACACAAACAAATCCTCCATGATCCAATAATCAAGAAGAGATCAAGAAAAAACAGAAAAACAAAAACTGACCCTAGTACCAACTTAGGAAGATCTCAAATGGGTCGAGCTCAGATCAATAAAAAACCAACACATACCAACAGAGTTGCAATGTATACACTATATATGTATGTATGTATGTATGTATGTGTATATATATATATACACACTATATCATATATATAGTATATGAAAACCCTTTATCTATTTCAAATGCTCCAACTATTAATTCCCTTCATAATCAATATTCCCCCAAGTACCACCCAATTTCTACTACGATAAAAAGAACCGCCATGAACGAATAATATCAAGAAGAGATCAAGAAAAAAAGGAGAGAAAAAAAAAGAAAAAAAAAAACGACCCAAATACTAACTCACTGAGATCTCAAATGGGTCGAGCTCAGAAATCAACAATAATCTCCATACACATATAAAATTGCAATGTATACACACACTATATAACTGTATATCAATCTGTTTGTGTATACTATTTTGTGATTTATGAGGTAAATTAATTCTATGAGCATAAAGGGAAATTGAACCCCATCATTCTTAGTGAGAAAAAGTTGGCTGATTTATAGTGAGTGTAATAGTGAAGAGGTGGTTATATGGGTGGCGGAACAATGGAGAAATGGAAGAAAAAGAGGAAAGTATATTATGGATTTCATGAAACCGGAGGGTTTTTTGGAAGGTGGACACGTGTCGGTTCACATCTGAGAATAGCTACCATAAACCCCACCCCACCCTCCTTTCATGTTATCCGTCTCGATAAATATGTATCTACATCAGATATGTTTATATCGAATTATAGAAAATTTATTACTGGACATCCTCTTATCGTGTGTTCAGTTTTAGTAAATACTTATTCTCAACGGATATGTTTTTATCGAGTTCTAGTTGTTCACCCTCCTTTTCGTGTTATCAGTTTCGATAAATACGTATCTGCATTGGATATTTTTATATCGAATTATAGAAATTTTATTACTAGTCGCCCTCTTAACATGTGTTCAGTTTTAGTAAATATTATTTTCAACGGATGTGTTTATATCAAATTATAGTTGATCATCCCCTTTTCGTGTTATCGGTTTCGATAAATATGTATCTGCATTGGATATGTTCATATCGAATTATAGAAATTTTATTACTAGTCGCCCTCTTGTCGTGTGTTATGTTTTGGTAAATACTTATTCTAGCGGATATGTTTATATTCAATTATAGTTGATCACCCTTCTTTCATGTTATCAGTTTCGATAAATACGTATCTGCATCAAATATGTTTATATCGAATTGTAGAAATTTTATTATTGGTCGTCATCTTATCATGTGTTCAGTTTTGGTAAGTACTTATTCTCAGCAGATATGTTTATATCAAATTATAGTTGGGTCACCCCCTTTCATGTTACCCATCTCGATAAATACGTACCTGCATTGAATATATTTACATCGAATTATAGAAATTTTATTACCAGTCGGTCAATTAGCGTGTGTTCAGTTTTGGTAGATACTTATTCTCAGCGGATATGTTCATATCAAATTATAGTTGATCACCCCCTTTTATGTTATCTGTCTCGATAAATACGTATCTGCATCGGATATGTTTATATCGAATTATAGAATTTTTATTACTGGCAAATATTTATTCTCAACAGATATGCTTATATCAGACTATAGAACTTTTTTTATGGGTCATCCATGTTGTGCGTCTTGATAAATATTTATCTGCATTTGATATGTTTATATCGAATTATTGAAATTTTATTGATCACCCTTTTATCGTGTGTTCAAAATTGATAAATAAATATTCACAGCGATATGCTTATATCAAATTATAGAAATTTTATTGTTGATCACCCTTTTTGCATGTGTCCTGTATCGATAAATATTTATCCGCATCGAATCAGATATATTTATATCAAATTACAGAAAAACTATTATTGGTCACCCTCCTTTCATGTGTCCCGTCTTGATAAATGCTTATCCATATTGAATCGAATATGTTTATATCAAATTATAAAACTTTTATTATCAGTCACCCTCTTTTCATGTATCTCCTATCAATAAATATTTATTTGCATCAGATATGTCAATATTGAATTATAGAAATGTTATTATTGGTAAATAATTTAGTGAGGTAAAAACACTCGTATTATATTGTATTCGCTTGATGTAACATCCTTAAATAAATCATATATCATATTCTATTTTTCTGATATCTCACTTATAAATCACACTGAATATTAAAGCGAAGGATCAAAGACATACTTAAAATATTTTAGTTTTTAAACTTCACATCTAAACTATAAATTATTAAATATATAAATTTTTCACTTCAATTATCATTAAATATTTATCAAGTAGTGACGTAACATCCTTAAATAAATCATTTTTTTCGTATGTACCAAATGATTTTTATACTATTTTTTTAAAAAAAGATTTTAATATTGTGTGGGAGTGTGTGCAATAACTGATATGGTTATTGAGATTGGACCAGTTAGAACAAGGGGTGCTCTTGCTGATTACATAAACTGTGGGCAAACATGTGGCTATCATCAGTGGGCTAACTCATCATTTTTCCCATGGGCAGGGCATGGTGTTGGCAGCCCATTTTATTCCCCTTTTTTTAAAAAAAAAAAATCATGCTATTTACGTTGAGATACGATTAAATTGAATAAACGTTTGATTATAAAAATTAAAATTCTTTAAAATCAAAGTTGGAGCTGAAATTAGAGCTATATTTAATCATGAATATAAATTAAAGTTATTTAAATTTTTGTGAAAGACGTGAAAGTGAAAAAAGTAAAAATAAATTTTACTTATTTAAACTTTTTCAAATACAATCTTTAAATTCTATTTAAAATTCTAATGGCTAAACACCAACTTGAAGTTATATTAAAAGTGAAAATGAATTCTCATGATCAAATGGATCTTATATTTGTATAAATTTTTTATTTATGTAGAGTGATAAAGTATTTTCTAACAAAAGCGTGTAACGCCCCGAAAAAAAAAAAAAAAAGTCATGCATGTATTAGACTCATTCTTAGCTGGCAACCTTCGACATACAACTTCTCGACCTTCTCGACCTTCATTATTAGATTTTCAAGTTGTGTTACGATCGGGCAATCTCATAGTACATCTCGGATAAGTTTTGAAATTTTTCGGAGTGCATAAGGCTGCGTTTGGATTTCAAAACAGTAGCAAAACGCATAGCCTGTTGCCCAGTTTTTTTCAGCATTTCAGGGTCAACGTAAAACGATCATAACTCCCTGTATATAATGAACTGTGAGAGCTGCAACCTATCAAACGAAAGATCTTTGAGTTCTCTTTCCAATGCAACTGGTTTCATCCAAATCCAAAATCTGAGTAAGGAGTTATATCCGTTTTACTTCAGCCTGTCAGTTTGTCAACTGAGGGATAGTTTCGACCTTTCTTGTTTTCTTAGGGGCATTTTAGTCATTTCACTTTACCCAATTCCGTTTATAACACCTGATTCAGACCAAATTCAGCAAAATACATCCTTTTTTCTCAAATCCTCTCAAGAACACCTTTAGGTTTCAAACAAAAAAATCCCAAATAACTCAAGATTCAACCATTGGTTTTGGAAGATAATTCCAGATTTGAAATCCTCTCGACGTAGGCTTTGATAGACACCCAAAATTCGTGGAGAACAAGGTACGCGGGGTTTTCCTAAATTCTCATGGGCATAGAAATCATGTTTCAAGAAAGGGGTTTTTGAATTCAAGTACATATTCATGTTTTAGAAGCTTTATATGATATTGTTTTAACCTTTTGGCTTTCCCCCAAAGTGACTTAAAAATGATATGTATATGTAGATATGTGTTTTGCCTTGAAATATGATTTGAGAGTATGATTTACATGAAATTCCTCTCTTGATGTAATTTTCTCATGTTTCATATGATATAGATTGTTTTGAAATAAGTCTTGAAAAATCATGATATGAACTGCTTTGGCTTTGCTATGTTTCGAATACGATTTTGAACATGAATGAGAGGGTTGTAAATGTTGAATTTACATATAATGAAAGATTGCATAATTTTGCCAAAAGCACATGACCACCATATGTTTGATGAAAGTTTTTGCATGGTTTTGACTTGAGTTTCGGAACATGAACTCTTTTATGCAAATTACATGTTTGGGTGGTCTGAAACTACACTTTTATGAAAGATCATGCTTAATGCATTATGGCTCAGAAATAGAACCTGCAGGTCTTGGTATGACGATACCAACTCAGATAAATGCAATATCAGACTCAGACTAACAAGCTTTTCAGACTAGTTCAGAAATCAGACTTTTATCAGACTTTCATGATTTTAGACATTCAGAATGTTGCATGTACAGAAAAGGTTAAAAATGGGCATACAGAGATGTTAGGTGGTCCCCCGAAGAGGGCTTGAGTTCAGACAACTCTTTGCCTAAAACCGTGGTTTTCCGACCCGGGTATATTATTATGCGCTGACTTAAATGTCCTGTGGCGTATCAGACTCAGACACTCCAACCCTTGCGGCACACTCGGGTTGGGGGCTTCCACGCCGAGTCAATGACGGATTCCATACAGCCCGTGGAATATTCAGACTTGTAGGGAAATACCACCTAACTCAGAAGTAAAACACAGATCATGATTTGAAATGAACAGACAGGTTGCATGTTTTCAGAAAGTGCCCATGTATTTTTCAGAAACAGTTTTATACAGGATGTCTTGATGAAAAATTGCTTTCACTTATATATATGTATGTATGTTCCATTATACTATTTTTGGATTGCTTCGCGTGCCAGTACTTTTGTGCTGACCCCCCCCCCCCCCTCCTTCCAGGTTTTGAGGCACAGTTTAGGGGTCCAGCTACTCAGTAGACATTCTCAGGCTTGCAGACTTGATCTCACAGGGGTGAGCCTTCTATTATTCAGAAGGCCTAATTATGTCAGACATTATCTTATTTATTATGTTTTGGTCTACTGGGGCCTTGTCCCAGTTTCTTTTCAGACAAATGTTTATGTTCTTAGTAGAGATTTCGCAGACTGATGTCAGATAGCATTATTCAGAAATGTTGCAGATCTTGACCATGTTTTCCGTACTCAGTTTCAATTCCGCATTTTATTATGATTATGAATGTTGTGCATGATAACCAGATAGAGAATGGGTGTTCCGGGCCTTCATGGTTCGGGATGCTCGTCACGGCTAGGGCCTAGGCTCGGGTCGTGACAAAGCGACTCATTGTCCAATAAAGCGTGAATACAAAGTTGGATTAAGGATTAAAAGTTAGTCACTTATTAGGCAAAATACTTATCGATCTTTCTAGACTTGACGCATGGTATTTAGTCATCTCTAATTTGCTATAACATACTCCAACTTCAGGAGGAGGTTCTATTACCTCCTGAATTAAATTTTAGCGTACTTTTTACAATTTTTTTAGCTGATGTGACAATGACAGTCCGTCATGCGTCTTGGGTGTTTAACTTTACGCAAGGTATCACATCAGCACAAAAGGGTGACAAAAATATGTTAAAATTGAGTTCAAGGAGGTAATAGAACCCTCGTAAAGTTGGAGTGTATCGTAACAACTTTGGTCATAGTTCAGGGGGTATTATTTTCCCTCTTTTTTTTTTCTAATTGAATAGACTTTTTTTTCCTTTAGTGATTTTGCTCAATCTGCTATCCGAAAGAAAAGAAAACGACTCGGTTATCCCACCTAGCCAAGCCAGAAAAATAGATTTGATATAAATTAGATAAAATGAGTTGAAAAGAAAAAAAATTATGCGGGAATACACTGGGTTTGTTGTTGTTGTTGTTGTTGAGTTGAAAAAAAATAAGAAAAAAAATGAATACTTAAGTTGATTCCAAGATGTATGATTAAATCAAAGTGATTTGTAATTCATTCAAGCATTGGGTCTCCTATCTTATCTCAATTAAGAGGGGTCGTGAAAAGAAGGTTCAAGGTCATGATTTTTTTTTTCAAATCTCGATGCAGCTGCACGAGCCCTTTCCGCATGTTATTGAGAGGTAGCTAACCAACTTCTAGAAGAGACGTAATTGATCGCATTGATCTCGATAGCTACACCACCCACGAAATTTAAAGAACCTAAAGGAGCATGAGTTATATATTCTGCGGAACGCTATTTTTGCTAAGGTAGTATGTCATTTTTCAACCTACTCAAGTCTAACCCATTTGAATCCCTCAGAGGCGCTAACCATGGAGCACATAGATCCCTAAAATGCATAGTTTTTCCTCCAAAAATGATTTTTCGGTTAGAAAATGTATTAGATATTCACCTAAATCAGTAGGTCCTTGAGCGGATCCCACGTTAGCCCCAAGGCATTGGTCTCTAACTAGAAAAGTAAATACTTGAACTTAAGAAGCTTCTGATTCAGTAGGTCCGTAAACACTAAGATAAACGGTATTATTAAACTAGATAGAACAACAAGCAATGAAATAAAAAATGACTATAGCCCCTAAAGTATAAGTTAATTAAGCCTTTACAGACCATACAAGTGCGCGTCGAGACCATGTGATAGGTTTAATTAAGATGTGTCAGATTCCACCAGAATTGTAGATATGCAAGTCGAAATTTTTAAAAGAATGGAAAACAAGCACAACTACGGCTAAAAGATTTGTAGAAAGCAGATTGTGAAATTAGAAAGTGACAAATTCTATAGATAGAAGAAGGAGAAAACTCATACAAATAGCGCGAGCACAATAAAATCAAATTGAACCTTCAAAGTGACTGAGTCCTAGTAATTTTAATATTCAGAGTGAGGATGTTGTAAAAGGGAGAAGTCGATACATTCAAAGTGGTAAAAATTTTGATTGCATTCTTCAGTATATAGTATTGGGTTCAAGGTCTGTGTGTGAATGAAAAATGGAGGAAAAATAGTGGAGGGAAAGAGAGACACTAAAATGGAAAGTTTACTAATTCTCCCACATTGATGGGAGAAGGAAACTTTTAAGTATTTATAACCAGGAACACTTACTCCACATGGTAAGTGAGGCAAGAACAAGGTGGTGCCTCACACCGTCGTCGTCGCTTGATTTCGGATTTGGATTTGGATTTGGATTTGAAAAATGATCGATCGATGAGATCTATCCTTTCAGAGAATTTTATTTGAAACTAGTTTTACAAGAGAAATTTTAATCCAAAAAAATGATAGAATTATTTTTCTCCAAGTACGGGCGCATTTCGGATGCCGTGCAAACGCATACTGATATGGGTACGATCATGATTGGGGTCCAATGCATCAAGACTCGAGCTCGGGGGGCTGCCCATCCAAGGAACAAGCTTTGAAGTGTAGAGAACAAGTCCCACAAGCTCCAAAACTATTCATTGTTCATCCGCCCTTTGCAAGGATTTTTTAGTCATTTGTAATAAGTTAACCTAGGTATAAATAGAACCTCATTAGGTCATTTTTGGGAGATTTTTTGGAGAATATATTTTGTAGCCTCTTTGAGAGTCTTTAGCAAGGTGGAATCCTTGGATAAGGTGGAATCCTTGTGTTGATCATTTGCTTAGAAACGGAGATTGCTTGAGAATTTCAGTTCCCTTGAGGTCACGTAAGATATTGGTTTAGGTCGTGTGTGATGTTAAAGGTCCAAAAGTGGAATAAGCTTTTGGGTTGTTAATATTATACCATCCCTTCGTCTATCTATCTATCTTTCCTTTCTTGTAATCATTTGTCTATATCTAGTGTAATCCGTTTGTGTTCTTGTCTTGTAACCGTGTGTTATTATTATTGCATCTTGTTCATCAAGTGTTGTTGCTGTTTTAGTGTGTTTTACTCTTGATATCACTTCCCTTATTGTTCTTCTTGTGAATTCGAGAGAGGTCATCAAAAGGCTCCATAGTTCTTGAACTAGTGGACTGATTTTGGTGTTTGTGTTCTTGGGGAGTTTGGTGTCATTTGGTATCAAAGCATGGTTTGATCTTGTTCCTACAAGATCAAATCTTGGGCTAGCTCACTTGAAAAAAAAAGTTGACATCTGAAAATTCCAGAAAAATAACAATCTGTCCATTTTGTGTTCTTGGCCAAAAATTGTGTTCTTGTGGTGTTCTTAGCCGAGATTTGCTCTTGAGTCTAGGTCTAGGAGTCTTTTATTTGTCTTGTGTGTTTTTGGTGTTAGTTTTGTTCTTCACTAACACTTTGAGTCGATCTAGATTTGAGCTTTAAAGATTAATGTTATTGTGAACTAGTAAGGTCATGTGGTAGACATTGTTGTTGAGAAACTTGACTTGGCCATGTGTGTGGTTGTTGTTGTTGAAAAGAGTATTGTTGTTGTTCTTAAAGTTCTTCACAACCTTCATCTCTTGTTTAAAAAAAAACTGAAATGCAACACTAAAGAGACTTGGCCATTGTTGGTGATTTTGTAGTCTTGGTTGTGTGAAGACATTGTTGTCTTGGAGTTGGCCGTGTGGTTGTATTGTGGATCTTGGTAATTATTTTTTATTGTTCTTGGTGATTGTTGAAGTGTTCTTGATGTTCTTCCCAACCTTCATACCTTGTTAAAATAAAGTAAATGCTAGATCTATAATGGTGAAGGGAAAAAGGTGAAGAATTGTAATCTTGAAAGACCCCCAACCACCAAAAGACTTTACATCACATCTCAACCACTTTTCATGAAACAAGGGTCCATGTTTTAAGGAGAAGTACAAGAAAAAGTCAAGTCTTGAAAATTGAAAAAGGCTTCAAGATTTATTTTCCCTCCTAAAACAAATTCCACCAATCTAAATTAATTTTTGACCAAGACTTGAACCTTTGAGAATAACCACTTGATAAAATCGAACCAATACGTCGCTGCCACATCATCACTGCTACTGTTCACACAATATTTTCGAGCTCAAAATTTTAGATTCTTAGTTTTATCTTATTGTTTCATTAGTTTCATGTCTTGATTCTAGAATTAATTAACAACTAGTAATCACCTACTTAGTTGTAGATTAATTATTGAATCCGTTTCTTCGTGTCTTCATTATTTGTGTGCTTTTCTCATTTTTAACTCGTAGTAACTTCTTTGTTTGAAGTTCGTAAGTAAATTTTGTTTTGTTTCTTAAGTCGATCAAGCAAGAATCCATTCCGGCCGTCAAGTAGAACTGACATCTTATTGACTACCGAAGTATAAACAACTTTTAATATTTACCGCTCCAATGGTAAGGATCACAAAAGTGAGTTAATACGAGTGTTGGTGAGGAACTTTTACTACTAATCGTGTTTGTTCATTTTGTAGGTTCAAAAGGTGATATAAGGGGAATATGTCTTTGATAGCCGGGGATTATTGTGACTACAACATGGGAGACTATGGTTGTAGTGAGGGATTTTATGGCTACAAAGTTGAGGAAGATTGCGGAGGCTATGAAAATAGCCGTGATCGAAACTTGGACAAATTTGAAAGTTACTGTTTTGAGGGAGAAAATGAGGTGAATGAAGTGCCTAGTGCTTATGGTGACCTTGAAGATGATGTAGGACCTCGTGATGGATCTTATGATGATGTTGGGGCATGCGAGGAGTCCTACACTTCTCATTCCAAACCTAGATTTGGTGTTAGGTATAACCCTATTGTTCGCAAAGCTTATGAGAGCTATGATGAGAGTACATGTGAGGAGTGTGAAGATTCATATTCTCCACCTTGTAGTACTTCTTATCAAGATCGATATAGTGTGAATGGTTATACTAGCTCTAGTGGAGGTTGTTCAATGAGAAGAAGAGGGTATGCATCTCCAAAACTGAGGGGTACTCGTGTCCTTTACAATGTTGATCCAAGAAGAAGTGTACACTCTGGAAAGGTGACCATTTGTGGGATACCGGGATGCCTTGTTGTGTTAAATGATAGGTACTATAGAAACTACATTGTTCCATCCATGGTTGACTACTTGGGGTTGTTTTGCGAGCCTTTACTTATTCCATACTTCTTGGACAGGTTTAAGGTTACCGAGAGGGTCAAAGTTGTCTTCTCCCAATTTGAGTACCATGAGGAGGTGTGGTGTGATTTTCTTCCATTGACATATGGTCATGTATGCTTAGGTACCGATTGGTTTGCACAACATAGAGTTCCAAATGTGAAAAATTAGCCTAATATTGTAAGAGATTGGTGGGGAAATCACCTCATGACATACATGCTGCCCGAGCTACCAAGAGAAGTGAATACTTACTCCAATCCGAATGCTTATGAGAGAAAAAAGATTGAAAGGAGTAAGGGTGTGCAAGGTGGTAATCCGAGAGTGGAAAAAGGAGAGGTCATGTGGAGCGAAGCGAGGGGATTGCCATCAAATCGAGCTAACATTGGTTGTCCTCCTATTTCTAAGGACATTTGTGTAAGTACCGACATGGAAAGTGATGGCGATCAATGCCAAAGTAAAGTTGCTGCCCAAGCTTATGGAGTAACTTCACAACACGGCAAAGGAGAATCGACTCAAGAACTTTAAGGTAAAATAGCTAACTCTTACACTTTTGTGTATGTGAATGATAATTGTGTGGCTAGTAGCCCATTGAGTGTGAGTAGTAGATTACTTACTTGTGAGTTTAATGATTCTTTGACTTTTGTTAATGATGTACATGTTGTGAGCGTGGATACACTATTTGATCCTATTGATGATCAAATTGACTCTTCTTGTAAGATCGATTTATGTCCACCTAGTATTGAAGCCTATATGTTGAACGAAAGTACATTGTCTTGTGTAATTGGTGTTGATCAACCTATTTGTGAAAATTGTCCACCACTTGAGTATGTGTGTGATGTGATTAATCAAAATTAAGTGAGTGAAGTATTTGAAAAAGTTGGTCAACAAAAAGGGAGTGAACCCGAGAGTTATTCTTGGGATAATCTTGTACTTGAAATCTCTTTAAAATGTGATGTTGAGCTTTTAGAGAGGTCTGAATGTGTTTGTTCTGAATCTGCCCGTGAAATATATTATGCTCTCTTTAGGTATAATGTCTTATTTGAAGATGATATAAACACTCCTAATGATCCTAGTGGTAAAAATGAAGGTATAGCTTGCCTTGGAAGCTATAACCGATATACTAACCCACTATGGTGTGACAACATTCCTCCTAAAGATGAAAATCTCTTTTTGAAAGACGAGAGTACTCTTATAGATAAGGAATGTGTAATTCTTCTTGAAAACCCGAGGACAAATATGTCATTGACTCATTGGGGTAATGTTCCTAAATATGCATCCTTATTTGACATACTTGTGCCTAAATTGCATGAATTCCAACTTGTGGATGCCAAGTTGTCTAGTTGTTTGAAGGAAAGAATGCATATGTGTTTAAATACTTATTCTTTACCCGTGAATTCCTTTGCATGTAATTCTTTTCTATACTACCTCTTTGCCTATGATGATGTCCATGCTAGTTTTGGATTTATTTTATGTCGAGGTAGGAAGTTTGTTGGTCTGTCCATGTGTGTGTGATAATGCTATTTGGATTTTATGGACTTTAGAACCAATCGAATCACCTTCCTTGGTGTGGTCTTTTGACGAGATAAAGAAGCAATGGTGTCTTATGGCTCATAATATGAAGGAAGTTCAACCTTGTGGATTACTTGATGCCATTAGGACCTATGTAGTTTCTTTATCTCTTGGTGATTCTTATAACCAAATCCTTTGTGCACCTTTTATTGAGATTTTTATATTTAATTCAAAGGATCCTTGGTTATATTGCAAATATGTGCAACCTTGGTATGTTGAGATGATTTGTTGTGCTAACCCTAACCCTTATGCTATGAGGAGTTTGTATTTGTTTGCCCTCTCTTCGATTTTGCAAGGTTTGGATTCGAGGTCGAATCCTTTTTGAGAAGAGGAGGATGATACAAGAATAATGGCCGTCTTAGCTTTTGACGACATCATTCAAAGTCACTATGTGAAGAATCAAGCTTTGGTCGCATGGAGGGCACGAGATCATACTTGGAGGGGACGTTTTGAGCCTACAATTGATCAAACCCGAGTGTGGAAGATTGCTTGGAGCCTTGAAGACTTAAGAACTCTCGGGTTTGGACCACCTTTGTTGGTTCACGATTTTGGTTTCCTTTACTAAGGGCATTTTGGTCACTTAGCCTTAAGGGCATTTTGGACAATTCATATTTTCTTCCAACACACCAAGGCCACCCTTGGTCATTAAGGGTAATGTGATCTTTTTATCTACTTTTGTAATATACTATAAGTAGTACATTTTAGGTCTTTTCTCTTTAGTTTATGAAAGATGGAATATTGAAACACTTAAAATCCTCTCTCTTGAGAGTAGACAACTTAGTGCAGTTTTAGTATAGGGCTTGGAAAAGCTAATGTTGTTCTTTGCTTGGAAACGGTGGATCTTGAGGTGAGTTGATTCCCTTGGCGGTCACCGCAAGAGTGTGGTTTTGATAATTACATTCATTAGGGATTTTTGAGTTTAATACACTCGTTAGTTCTTAATCTTGTAATAAACTTGGTCTCACTATCTATCCTTTACTTTTGTTGTTGTTATCTTGTATAGTGGACTGTTTTGGGTCATTTATTAAATTTGAAACTTGTGTTATTGTTGTTCATATTGTTCATCACGTTTTATAGTTGTTTTGGTGTTGAAATACACCCTTGTATCTCGTATTCTTATTGTTGGTAGCAAATTCGAGTGTGGTCTCCTTGTTCCTCGAATCCTTAAGATTAGTGAACTGATTTGGAGTATGTTTCGTGTTTCCGTTGTCATTCTTGTATCATGCAAATCTGTCCATTTTGTGTTCTTGGCCAAAAATTGTGTTGTTGTTATCTTGGCCAAGATTTGTTTGTTGTGTGTCAAGAACTTGTAGGCTTTTGTTTGTTTAGAGTATTTCTAGTGTTGGTTTCTTTCTCATCAACACTAAAAAATGTCCAAATTTAAGATTGAACTTGAACTTGTTGAAGTTGTTGATGTGAACAAGATGTGGCCGAGTTGGATGTTGTTGTTACCTAAACCTTGGCCGATTTGATGGTCTAGTTGTAGTGGAGTTGGAAACTGAAATTGTTGTAGTTCTTGGAGTTATTGTTGTGTTCTTAAGGTTCTTCACCCTTTCATCATCTTGTTAAGCCTTAAAGTGCAAACTAGATCTAAAAAGATGAAAGACAAGTTTGTAGTAGTTGTTAGTGAAAGACTTGTCCCTATCATTTCAAAGACTTTTCATCTACTTTTACTTGATTTAAGGACCTTGTTTCAAGGAGAAAGTTCAAAGAAGTCAAGTTTTGCTTTTGAAATTTGAACAAAAAGGCTTCAAGACCACTTTTTCCTGCATTAACCAAATCCACCAATTCCAAATTGTATATTGATCAAGACTTGAAATTGGGAAATAAAATTTTGAGAAAACTCGAGGCCAATAGTGGACTGCCATGTCACTAAAGTATTGTTCACGCAACATTTTTGAGTTCAAATTTTAGATTTCTTAGTTTCATTTTATTGTTTCCTAGTTTCTTTTGTTTGCAAGACACTAATTAACAACCTAGTAATACCCCACTAGCTTGTAAGTTAGTTTTGTGTACGTTCTTCGTGTTAACGTTGTTTGTTGTGTGCTTTTCTCGTTTTTGAGTCATAGTATCTTTTTTGGTTCAAGTTCGTACATTACTTATTTGAGTCGTTTCAAACAAGAATCTACTCCGACCTCGAGCCACAATTGGGACCAAGTAACCTCATTGGAGTATAAGTAAGTTATCCACACTTGTAAGGCCAATAAAGTGAAAAATCTAAAGTGTGAAAGTGAGGATTGTGGACTATTTTGAGACGCATTGTGGACTGTTTTGTGATGAATTGTGGACTGATTTTTGCTAATCTTTAATGTGTTTGTTGTTTTCATGTTGTTTGTTTAGTAGCTCTTGATGGATACAATGGCGAAGGAAGCCGAAATGCCTAGTTGGGTTAAATACATCATGGCAAGGCTTGATGCCATAGATAGGCAAATAATGGACAGAATGGAAGGAAGATTAGAAGGGACGGAAGGCTCTCTGTGCAAGAAGTTGGAAAACTTGATGGAGCATCCAAGCCTTTCTAATCAAATTTCCGTGAGTGGCCATGCTCCACATAAGCTACAAGATAATCAAACTAATTTTTGCCCTCTAGTGAATGAGGATAATAACCGGCTAAGTGTGAATGATAGTTTATCTTTAAGTGAGCCGAATGTGCCTTCATTTTGTGATGATAATGTACAACTTGAGATTGTGGATACACTAGTTGATTCACCTAGTGTTGAAGCCATTGTGGAAAGTGGTAATACATTGTCTTATGGAAGTCATGAAGACCAACTTGTGTGTGAAAATGATGATGTTGAACATGTTTTGATCATTATTGTAGTAGTATTGGGGTAAGAAAGTATATTTCCAACCCGTGCCCATGGACACTCTACCCATTTGATTCTGGTGATCATTTGAAGTGTGGTGATGAGGATGTCTTTTGGAATGACTTGAATGTGCATGGAATGTATGCCTTTCCTCTCTCGTATTTCAAGTATAATTGTTGTTCCAAGAAGAGTCTATGTTTTCCACTTGATAAGTGACGGCTGTTCCTTATTTTTTGTCATACTTATGTAGATAAACTAGTTGATTCTTCCTTGGTAGGGTATTCGGGTAAGAGGGATGTTTGGGTATATGTGAAGTTTGATCCACCTTGACAAGATACTATGATTGATTACACTAATCCTAAACCTCATACCTTGAGAAACTTTTGTTTGCTTGTCCTTCCTATTGCTTTGTAAGATTCGGATTTGAGGATGAATCCTTTCTAAGGAGGGGAGGATGATACAGGTACGATCATGATTGGGGTCCAATGCATCAAGACTCGAGCTCGGGGGGCTGCCCATCCAAGGAACAAGCTTTGAAGTGTAGAGAACAAGTCCTACAAGCTCCAAAACTGTTCACTGTTCATCCGCGTTCACTGTTCATCCGCCCTTTGCAAGGGTTTTTTATTCATTTGTAATAAGTTAACCTAGGTATAAATAGAACCTCATTAGGTCATTTTTGAGAGATTTTTTGGAGAATATATTTTGTAGCCTCTTTGAGAGTCTTTACCAAGGTGGAATCCTTGTGTTGATCATTTGCTTGGAAATGGAGATTGCTTGAGAATTTCGGTTCCCTTGAGGTCACGTAAGAGATAGGTTTAGGTTGTGTGTCATATTAATGGTCCAAAAGTGGAATAAGCTTTTGAGTTGTTAATATTATACCATCCCTTTGTCTATCTATCTATCTTTACTTTCTTATAATCGTTTGTCTATATCTAGTATAATCCGTTTGTGTTGTTGTCTTGTAACCGTGTGTTGTTGTTCTTGCATCTTGTTCATCAAGTGTTGTCGTTGTTTTAATGTGTTTTACTCTTGATATCACTTCCCTTCTTGTTCTTCTTGTGAATCTGAGAGAGGTCATCAAAAGGGTTTATAGTTCTTGAACTAGTGGACTGATTTTGGTGTTTGTGTTGTTGTTTTCTTGGGGAGTTTGGTATCACATACGCAACGCATCTCGAAGGGATGTGACCCTTCAAGGTAGAAGGCACATTGTTTCGTGTTGTAGGGCGATCTGTGCACGTACTTCGATAATTGCGGGCGCAGGTGCTTACTGGAATTCGGGCAGTGTCACTTGTGGCCACAGTTCAAGGCACAGGTGACGCGACTGTACTGAATATGTGCCTTTTTGCTGAACCAATGCATCTTTTCCAAAAGGACACATTAAAGGCTATAAATATCTGATATATTCCTTATCTATAGACATGATTTTTTACAGTAAAACACTCTTCATATCTTCAAAAACTCCTGGTGATCATTAGTTGTTGAGTGAGTTCAACGAATCCAACAATTTGAGGTACCGCTATTGTTGAATTGAAAGTCATTTTATCCTGGAAGGAAAATTCCGTAACCTCGGGTACAGTGAGGGAAATTATTCCTTAAGGACACTCCGTGAAGTCGGGGGACTTGGCTTTACATTTCTGTTTCATCTTATTTCAGAAAAATAATACACTTCTTGGATAGATTATTTTTAATCTTGTGTTGAAGGTGTTAAGGAACTTCATAGGTGTTCTTGTTTTGAGACTTGAACTTGTGTTGAAGTTGTTGTGCTTATATACAGATTATTGTACCAAAAAACATAGAAAATAACATATAGTAAGCAGTTGATGATCAACACATGGATGCAAAGCCTTTCCACATGCCTAACCACCAATCGAAAAGGGCCAGAAAAAGCAATAAATTTAAAATCTCCCGTATATATTCTATGAAGCATGATGTACAATAATTCTATGTTGTGATAGTCGAACCCTTATTGACTTATATAAAAGGATAATATAAACTTGATTATTTGATAGTCTTTATTTTCTTGGAAGATGATTGGAAATAAGAGTGAGTATACTTCTTGTTAGATCTGTGGGGATATAAAAATTTTAACAAACAAATTAGCTTTCGAGTAAGCTATTTTTCAGCAATTAATTGTCACCTAGTTATATATAGTGGTTTATTTATTTCAATTGTCCCCTAGAAGGTGGAGATCTAGCAAAAGATTTTACTAATTTGAATTAAATGCAGCATCTCACTATCTTAGTAGTCTAGAAGGATCTTATTAAAACACACTAAATTTAGGAGATCTTTAGCATTATGTTTTTTTTTTTTTCAAATAATTTTTATTGTATTCTCTACATTACTTTTCCATTCGTGTGATGGAACATCAAAAAGTTCTTGAGGACATCAAATTCTTTCTTCACAATTTATGGTCAAAATACATAGTAGTATTAATTTTTTTTATTCACATGCTCAATATTCCAAATGTTCCTAGGTGGAATTTCATTTCATTAGGATTTCATAGGACATATTGTCTCATTGGGGTTATCAAGAGGATGTAAGATGCAGCTTGTGCAGAGTGGAAACAGACTCTCTACTTCTTCAGAGGTAGTGGTATGAACTGCGCATATTTTATCCTTCCCAAACCTCACTAAGTGAAAATTCACCAGGCATATTGTTGTTGTTGTTGTATAAAAAGAGCATTTCGGTGCACTAAAGGACCGCGCTATGCGCAAGGTCCGGAGAAGGGTCTCATCACAAAGGCATATTGTATGCAGTCTCCCGATCACATAACAACAGCTTTATCAGGTACTCCAAAACTCCCCTTCAAAATAAAGATATAGATCACTTGTTTAATTTGCCTAAGTGTGATTGGTGGAACCGCATGTAATTGAGAGATATTGACGGCATCTTCGTTGAAAAATTACACTATGGTAGCTAGTCGATAGAAATATCTTTTATATGTATAGGCCGATTTTCATCCCTGTTCGACAGGTGGGTCCTGCAGTCATGCTCCCTTCTGCCTTTGAACTCGAGGACTAATCTCGGTCCTGCCCGAGAAAACCTTTACACGTCTCCGTTACCTTTTGAGAGGCCTACTCCCCATAGAAACTGTCTATCTAAGACATTCCCTACCACTACCCTTTATCAAGATGTGCTTCACATTGACATTCCTTAGTTTTTTTTTTTTTCGTGAATTTACTTTTTTTATATTTTGACACCCTTTAGTGAAAATTCTGAACCCTTTATCATGATGTGCTTCACATTGACATTCCTTGTTTTTTTTTCGTGAATTTACTTTTTTTATATTTTGACACCCTTTAGTAAAAATTCTGACTCCACTAGCTCACTATCTAGAGGATAATTTTGCAATAGCAAGATATCTTCGTTGGATGTATCAAGGAGCTAATTGTGTATCTTGATAGACCCAAAATCTAAAAAATATATCGGGAACTAATTATGTATCTTTACAAAGAAAGAAAGTAGCTTTGTTGGATGTATTATGTATCTCGATAAATTCAAAATCGAAAAAAATATATCGAGAGCTAATTATGTATCTTTATTAAAGGAAAAAATGTATCTTCGTTTGATGTATCAATAGCTAATTATGTAACTCGACAGACCCAAAATTGGGATTTCAATAATTATGCAAATATCAAAAAATTTTATAATTAAACTCCAAACTATCGAAATATTTGTTGTTTACGCTAAATTAAATCCAATACTTAATTTAACATGATATCAAAATTAGTTCTTGGTAGCTTTTGAGTAGTTGATGTTAGTTGGTATAAGGATTTCTTTTTGGGCCAATGTGGGTCAGTCCAATCATACTAATTGGGCCAAGAGGAAGTCCATAGTCCCAAGCCCAATAAAATATAATGTAGGCCCACAAGAAGCAATATGCTTGCTACATCAAGACAATTAAAGTGATGTCATCTCTTTTGGCCAACCAATCTAAAATTTCTCTATTATGTCATCTCTTTTATTATTTAACAACACAAATTATTCAAAGTAAATTTTTTTAAAAAGAAAATCACATAAACATATACTAATTGTTTGGTTTACAAATTAGTTATATACTATAAATTATTATGCAAGAATTGCTTAAAATTTGTTTGGTTCACAAACTAATTATATAAAAATCACTTACTTTATAAATTTTCATCCTGTCAATAAGAATACCTTATTTTGCCGTCTATCCCATGTCAAACAATATATAAAGTGGTGTACAACTTATACAACTCATTTTGTCCTATTTTATATTATCATAAGATTATTCTATTCTTTTTTTTCTTCAAGCATTTAACGTCTTGTTTGATCGAACAAATACACTCATAGTAGAAATTTCATTATGAAGTTTTTAAGCGCTATTGAGAAAAGATTTATTTCAAAAGTTGAAATAAAACATATTTGATTAAGCACGAAAGAATATTTTTACTTTTAAAGCATCTAATTGGTGTTTTTTAAAAAAAAATTAGAATATTGGACATGGATAAGAGTCACTATAGAAGTCATTTAATTTTGTTCACTAAAGACAATGTGAGTGTGGAGGCATTGAATTGGATATTGAAAAGTGAAAAAGCAAATATTTTTAATTTGTGGAGATGATTTAATATGCTATCTCAATTTGAAACCTGTCCTTTATTTACTTTTTTTTTTTTTCCCATATTTTTCTAGATTTATGTTTTTCTTCAGATTCTTAATTTTTATCCCCACTCAAAAATGACATCTCATTTTTAGAAATGAGTTTAAGTAGTTCTTTAAATATACCTTTTGAGCACATTTGGTCTTTTAAATTTATAAAAAAAAATAAGCATTTGTTTCTATCTTTATTTATCAAATATTTAACAAACATTAGGATATGTCTGTGAGAAGGTTGGAGTGGTTTCGGTGGAGGACAAGATGCGGAAAGTTCGACTGAGATGGTTTGGGCATGTGATGAGGAGGGGTACAGATGCCCCAGTTCGTAGGTGTGAGAGACTAGTTTTGGATGACTTCAGGCGAGGTAGGGATAGGCCGAAGAAGTATTGGAGAGAGATGATTAGACTCGACATGGATCAGTTACAGCTTGTCGAGGATATGACCCTAGATAGGAAGGTGTGGAGGACGCGCATTAGGATAAAAGGCTAGTGTATGTGGGGGGTGCCTTTGGTACGTTAGTGTATGGTATTAATGTGGGGGTATCTTATCTCTGTTGTGCCATCTTATTTCGTGCTTTTATTATGAATTTGTTTATTATTCTCTATCTTGAGCCGGGGTCTATCGAAAATAGCCTTGCTACCTCTTCGGAGGTAGTGGTATGGACTGCGTATATCTTACCCTCCCCAAACCCCACTGTGTGGGAATACATTGGATTTGTTGTTGTTGTAGTATATTGGTTAGATAATGGGAAATTTAAAAGAATGATTTTATGGAGAACTCATTTTAAGAGAGATTTTTTTTGGTATCTAGTATCATTGGTATAATAATTTTTTAGAATTTAAATAGGTTTTGAGGTCCAACTTCTATTGTTTTTTTTATTGTAGTTCTTTGTCTTAAGATTTTTCAAATTTGATGATTTTTTTTTTTAAATCATTTTTCTCTCATGATTCTTTTCAAATTTAAAATTAAAAATTCATGAAAGTATTTAACGAAAATTAAAAGAGTCCAAAAATTTAAAAACTAATGTTCGACCATCTTAGTAGTTCTTTTGGTTCACTATATGAACTTTGTTGGTGAAAGTTTCGATCTCCACCTTGTAATTCTTTTTTCATTTCTCCTAATCTTAACCTTTTATTTTTTGAAAAATAAAATAATAAAGCTTAACTTATTTTATTTACATAAATTCTCACTCTTATAAAGTAATTACAAAACTTTCAACTAATTGTGTATCCTCGTTGAATGTATCGAAAGCTAATAATGTATTTCGGCAAATCTAAAATAAAAAAAAATATATCAAGAGCTATTTATATATCTTTACAACGAGAAAAATGTATCTTCGTTAGATGTATTATATATTTTGATAGGATCAAAATAAAAAAAAAAGGTATCACGAGCTAATTATGTATTTTTATAAAAGAAAAAAATATATCTTCTTTTGATATATCAGGAGCTAAATATGTATTTCGACATATTCAAAATTAAAATTTTCAATAATTATATAAAATATCGAAATTTTATATTGTTTGACCTTTTTCTTTTAGGACCAATATGTGAGTATTATTTTTGAATAATATTTTTTGTCAGTTTCTCACTCCTGAACTGAAGACATAAAATAATATATTGTATTAAAAATATTAAAAAGTAAAATAATATAGAACTTTTTTACTTAATTATTTTGTAAATCAGAAAGCAACACATCATTTCTTGTATTGTTGTCTTTGATGCAACAAAAACTATTTTTGTCTTCAACTCTAAGCAGATATCAATAATGTAGAAAAAGACTATATAGTTCTTGAAATGAACATATAATTAGGCAGTAGCTATTTCACTGTTTTCATCTCATACTAACTTTTTTTTTGAATAATGGATCAGCTATCACGCACTTATATCACATCCCACCAGCAACAACTAACATTGTGTCCGCTTTGATTTGAACCTGACACCTCATATTCTCAACCCACGTCATTAACCGATAGGCCACGTCGTTGGGTGCCTCATATAGTATTTTTATTTGTTTTTTTATTGTATTTTACATATTGGGGTCATCAGTTTGAAATTGGGAATGAGGGGTTGATATGAATTGCCTTAGATCCAGGGTACTGAAGTGTTAATGAGAAAAAGGTACCTGCTTGGTTGCTTTTTCAGTTATTTCTTGTGATTCTTGAAACTTAGCTTTGCTTTCTACAGGTTAATTCACATGACCCTTTTCTTGTTGCCACTTTTTCTTGTGTAAAGTTTGGATTTTTGTCTCATTTACCTATTTGGGGTTTTAGTAATTGAGTGGATGTAAGGATCTTTTGTGGCTATTGTTGCTCTTGGGTAGATAAGGAAGAGGCCAAAGAAGAAAAGTTGAAATCTTTGAAGAAAAAGTTGAAAACTTTTGAAGGAAAAAGAAAAGGTTCTTGCTGTTGTGGCTATGGTTATGTTATAGCTATAGTTGCTGGTAAGTATACAGGGAAGTATACAGGGAAGAGGGCAAAGAAGGAAAAAGTTGAAATTTCTTGAAGGAAAAAAGGGTTCTTGCTGTTGTGGCTAGTGTTATGTTCTAGCTAGAGTTGCTGGTGGGTAGATAAGGAAGAAGGCAAAGAAGAAAAAAGTTGAGATTTTTGAAGGAAAGGGTTCTTGTTGTTTCTTTTTGTTAAACAGATCTGATTAGCAATTTTTTTTAAGTATATTGATTAATGGGGCGTGGCGAAATGTAAAAGAATGTGCTTTTACTAGTTGATTCTTCCCTAGGCATGGAAAATGGTCTGTTGAAGTTCATGATAAGACTATTACTGATTCTAAAGAGAGGTGTTGAATTAGTTTAACAATGAAAGGCACTGTAGTTTTAGAGTGGTTGATGGTTAGCTTTTACTGCGTTCAGTATGGTCGTTTTGATGGAGGAGATGTATACAGTTGCAGTTCCATTTATATTTGGTAGTTTGATCTGTGACAAACCAAGCATAGGAAGTCGTATGGATGTAACTAGGATAAAGTCGATGGATGATGCCACGAGCTTGTTTTCTGATTCTGCGGGTAGAACATTGGCAGAATCTGTTTCTGGTGGCAATGATGATTGCAGCTCTGTTGATTCAGAGAGCGACCTTAGTATTGCAGTATCATCTGTGCCTGAAGAGAGTAGAAGTGAAGGGACTATGTCGCTTGATGTGATATCTGAAAATGAAAGCAACTGGATTGCTGGTGATGCTGTTGTCAGGGAAAGCGAGGATGATGATGATTCATCCTCACTAGAGGGTGATCAGATTCCTGATAGTTCATGTTCGCTGTCAGTGGTGAGCGATTGTAGTAGTTTATGCGCTGATGATTTTATAGGCTTTGAGATAGTTTCTGACGTAGAAAGTCAGGATTTAGTTGATTCTCGGAAAATCATCAGTCCAGTTGAGCTTATTGCTAAGACGGGGGTTTTGGTTGAGTCAGATGTTGAGGATACTGTGACTAGACCCGTGGCAGTTCCGGACAGACTTGAGGAGCAGCAGTTCACTTATGGGCATAGCTCAAATCCATCTGCAGTTGTACTTCAGCTACCCCTAGATAATGGTGTGAGTGCAACAGTCAGCCGCAGTGTTTTTGACGTGGACTACATACCCCTGTGGGGATATACATCTATCTGCGGAAGGAGACCAGAAATGGAAGATGCGTTCGCAACTGTTCCTAGATTCATGAAAATTCCTCTTCAGATGTTAATTGGTGATCGCGTGCTTGATGGACTGTCTAGACGCTTGAGTCATTTGACGACTCATTTCTTTGGAGTTTATGATGGCCATGGTGGTTCTCAGGTCTCTCTCTCTCTCTCTTGCTAACATTGGCTCATACAACTCCTTGTTAACTACATTTGGACAAAAATTTTGAATCTTTTTCTTTTCTTTTCAGGTGGCAAATTACTGTCGAGACCGGATTCATGCTGTATTGGCTGAGGAGTTGGAATCTTTTGTGATGAATCTCAATGACGAAAGTATAAGGCAGAATTGCCAGGAGCTTTGGAATAGAGCATTTACGAATTGTTTTCTTAAAGTTGATGCTGAGATTGGAGGGGACGCTAGTCATGAGCCTGTTGCCCCAGAAACTGTCGGCTCCACAGCTGTTGTTGCCATTGTTTGTTCATCTCACATTATAGTGGCAAACTGTGGTGATTCAAGGGCTGTTCTGTGTCGTGGGAAGGAACCCATGCCATTGTCAGTGGATCACAAAGTAAGCAAAACTTCGAACTAACTTGCATTGCAAATAATTCTGTGTACTCATTTTCATGTCTGTTCTCTTTTTCAGCCAAACCGAGAAGATGAATATAAAAGGATTGAAGCAGCTGGAGGTAAGGTGATTCAGTGGAATGGCCATCGTGTTTTCGGCGTTCTTGCAATGTCCAGGTCCATCGGTATGTTTTCTCCAAGCTAACCAATTTTCTAGCATTTGCAAGATACATAAGTTATTTATAGCTCATAAGCTAAATCCGTATCTCTTTCATTAGCTTCCTTTTATAAGCTTGATCAGCAATTCCTTTGTAGTAGTAGAATAATAAATTTGCAGCTGTCCCACATTACTAAATGAGCAAAAGAAAACCTTTTATAGAGTACTTGGGATTGGACGATCAGTGTTAGGCTTGATCAGACACTCACTGCTAGGATTTTGGGCCATGTAGCATAGGAATGTAGTACGGTATAACCAGTGGCGGAGCCAGGATTTTCACTAAGGGGGCTCAAAATATGAAGTACACACACAAAAAGGCCAAGCGGATTCAACATCTACTATATATAAATAAAAAATGATTTTAACCTTGAATGTATCATATTAGTATAATTTTCCGCCAAAGAAAGTTTGGATGAACCGCCCTGCTCCCACTTGACTCCACCCCTGGATATAACAATCTGTTCTATAAGGCTTACGCGCATGCATTGGTCCTGGGTATGGTGTAACAATACTAGGCCATTGGTCCGTCTGATGGGAATGGCAAAAGCATAGCTCAGTTTAGGTATTTAAGTGTAACACGACCACCTCTTAAGCCTGTATGAGCTACCGTGACTGTATGGTATGGTCAAAGAAATAATGACAAGCAGAGGCGGAACAAGAAATTTATATGGGATTAAAGGAAAAGTACCAGAATGTCACTCCTGGGATTTGTACCGATGATCTAAAGCAGTTTTTGAAACCCCTTTGCCACTTCACTAGAATTTTTCCTAATATCAAGGGGAAACAATGGTTTATATATAACCAAAAAAATCCGTTTTTGCCTATTTGCACAGTATAATTTTTCAAGGAAGGGGATCCCTTTTCCTTCACTTAGCTCTGCCCTTGCTGACATGGTGTCACGCCTCCGTAGAGAAGGTTATTCTAACACATTTATGGGTTGTCTTCTCTGGCTGTGACAAATTAGACAACTCTTCTATAGAAGTAGAACAATGACTTGATGATGACAAGCTAGCCTTTTGGGCTATGCAATATACTGAGGCATGGTGTGACTATCTGTTCTACAGTGCTTGGCTTGTTGTATGTTACAACTTAAGCTTTCGCAGCATCTGTTCTATATTGATTTTGAGAAATAAGAAAGTGCTGAAAAATATTTACAACAGGAGGGGCTAGCTGAAAAAGTCAACCATGTCCGCAATGTTATTTACAAAGCCATTTCGCACCAAAAAGATAAACAAGATATACATCTGTATTCAATGCTAATTACAGATTCCAATTTTCTTTCAAAAACTCTTGCATTCTGTTCTTTCCAAAAAGTCCACCAAATCACCGAAGGGATGTTGTTCTTGGTTTCCCTCTTTGCCTTTTCAAAGCCTCTTAAACGCCAATACTGTAATAACTCCTTTATTGTTTTATTTCGTCCAAGTGACCCCTAAAATGTTAAAAATTAAGCTCCATATCTGTGAGGTAAATGAACAGTGAGGTTGTCATCTTTTGTTTGTTTACCACACAATGAGAACCTACTGCATATGTTCATTACCCTTTTTTAGAAGATTGTTGTCTTTTAGACATGCACCCTTCGCTACAAACCACGAAAAACATTCCACTTTCATTTGGTGCCCTGTTGCGCCAAACGTATTTTTATGAAGACATTTATTCGACACATTCTTGTATCAGTAATTTGGGATTTAAGTCCGAATTTTTGTTAGTAATTAGGTTCTTTATCTCTTTCTGTTAAACCTGGTATTGCTTGCAGGAGACAAATATTTGAAGCCTTGGATAATTCCTGATCCAGAAGTAACGTTCATACCTCGAACCAAAGATGATGAATGCCTTATTCTTGCGAGTGACGGTTTATGGGATGTCATGACAAATGAAGAAGCTTGTGAGATGGCTCGTAAACGCATATATATGTGGCATAAGAAGTACGGTGCAACGCTCCCCGTGGAAAGGGGTGAAGATATTGATCCAGCAGCACAGGCAGCAGCCGAATGCTTGTCGAATCGAGCTCTTCAGAAGGGCAGCAAGGACAACATAACAGTGATTGTGGTGGACTTGAAAGCTCAAAGAAAGTTCAAAAGCAAAACATCAACATAGCTGGCCTCATAATCTGCTGTTTAATACATATATTTGCATGTATAAACCAAATATGTGGCTCTAAATGTAGTCAAGCCCTTGCATTTTTTTACCTGGAGAAATCTGGGATAGTGGCTTTTATTGGATTAGGTTTCTGTATGTTAAGTTGTTCAGACTCCCCCAAAATGTTGCCGCACCCGTCGGATCTTTCACAAATACACTATTTTTGGAGGATCCGGCATGCACCCGTTGACATTTTTGAAGAGTCCGAGCAACATAAGTCTGTATGTATTTTAGCATATGCTCCATTCTGTATGTAATTTTATTCAGTTAGCTATTTGAAGTAGCAACAACTACATTATAATCAAATGTAATATGGTCATTATGCCTCAATAGTTAAAAGGCTTTATGAGGTATTTTAACCTACTGTTTGACATTGTAGATCCATAATAAGCAATTCAGAGTAGTGTTCTCTTTCAAAGTTGTTGTCCCTTCACCCTAAATGAATGTCATTGTACTTTTTGTATGTCATATTTTAGAGACATAATACATAGATAGATACCTTAACTCGATGTCAACTGACAACAAAAGAACTTTAAAAATGCACACCTAGACATCTCTCGTCATTTTTATTGACATGATATTACATGCTTTAAGTGTTTAAATGATTATTTTGTAAGTTGTACTGTCCGGGATAGGTTGAGAGGATATTTTATATTTATGTGTCAAACTACATTTTAACATGCAAAACTTGCACCGAAAAGTGTGATCTAGCGGTCAATGGAATGTGGGGTATGAGTACTCCGTGCAAGTGTGGAGTTATAAACTATAGGACTTGTTGTTCGAGTAGGAATATTTAATCTTTCTCGTTCCTTCTCTTCAATAAGAATATAGATTTATTCTGATTTCCGATTATACTAACAAAATTCATTCGAAAAGTTAGAAATCAACAAAAGCAAGTGCACCTTACGTATTGAATCATGACTATCTCCGTCGTTCTGATATTGAAATTCGATAGAGATGAAATTAGAGCCATAATTTTTTTTTAGAGTTAATGGTCAAAAAATACATCCAAATTATCACTTTTTCGCGAGTTTCTTACCTCAACTACACATCGTTCCATTCTACGTAAATTAAACTATGACCCTATATTCATTAAAACACATCTCAATACTGAGTTAATCAAATATTCATTCCCAATCAACAATAGACGCAAAAATGCCAACTCAATATGTTTAAGACCATTAACTTTTCTTTTTAATTTTATATTTTGTTTTTGGTTTTAGACAATCTATTCTGTCTCTACTTATGAAAGACCAAGTCAATACAATAAGCATTGCAATACAATGGACTCTAAGCGATCACGAGCGAAAACATGTCGAACACCCTGACAAAAAAACACAACCTATGAAAGGCCAAGTCAACACAATAAGCATTGCAATACAAAGGACTCTAAGCGATCACAAGCGAAAACATGTCGAACACCCTAAAAAAAAACACAACCTATGAAAGGCCAAGTCAACACAATAAGCATTGCAATAAAAAGGACTCTAAGCGATCACGAGCGAAAACGTGTGAAAACCATAACAAAAAGAAAAAAGCATGCAAAAATTGTATTTCATTCTCTCATAGAAAAGAAAAGAAAAAAAACATGTTAAAACAACACCATAGAAATTTATCCATCTTTTTTGGAGAACAACACAAATCATTTTGGTAAAAACTAATGGCATGCATTCCATGCAACAACAACACCAATTTTCCCTTTTGTCAAAGGTGAAAAAAAGACCAAGAAAATTTTTGTTTAGCCACCATTATGGTGGTGGTGGAAAGAGGTGGCACTAACTAGCTAGCTAGCTGCTGCAGCCTCTTTCTTGAATATCTGTTATTAATTAATGCATGCATGCATGGCTTCCCAATTTCCTGCAGATGATTCTATTGTTCTTGTTGCTGTTGATAAAGATAAGAATAGCAGTTCTGCTGTAAAATGGGCTATTGATAATCTCCTTATTAATACTAACAATCTTGTTTTGGTTCATGTTCGTGTCAAGAATTCACCAAAGTGTAGGTACCTTCTCTCTTTCATTACATTTCTAATTATTCCATACGAAGTGACGGAGCCAGGATTTTGACTTAGACGTTCGAAATAAGCCAAAGGGGTGTCAACATCTAAAAAAAAAAAGAAAAGGGCAGCCCGATGCACTAAAGCTACCGCTATGCGCGGTGTCCCCCACCACAAGGGTGTATCGTACGCAGCCTTACCTTGCATTTCTACCAAAGGTTGTTTCCAAGACTTGAACCCGTGACCTCCTGGTCACATGACAACAACTTTACCAGTTACTCCAAGGCTCCCCTTCAGGGTATCAACATCTATCATATATATACGTAAAAAAATAATTGTAATTGGTCATACTTAGCGCCGGCTAGCTCCTCCCCTGATGTGATACATGTGCTGATGAAAGATAGCAGATACCCGAGGAATTACTTTGGGATGATGTAATTGGGATCATTAGTTTGGTCTGGGAAGAGTTTTTTTCTTTTGATGACCGCGATGTCCAGGCCAGCTTTCATGCAGCTTGATTAATTCCACGTAATACTTGTTACCTCCCACCAGCGACATGTATCAGGTTACTTACCTGTGGTCTTCGAAGAAATTTTAAGAAGTCATTCATTTGTTAATGAGAAGGGGGCCTTGGCGTAAAAGGTGAAGTTGATGTTATGTCACCAGGAGGTCACGGGTTTGAACTGTAGAAACAACCTCTTGCAGAAATGCAGGGTAAGGTTGTACACAATATCCTCTTATGGTCAAACTCTACTTCGAGGCTCGAACCCTGCTCTTAGTGGGAGCTTAGTGCACCTACCCTACCCTTCTTATTCATTTGATAATGTAGTTGGGATCAATAATTTGGTTCCACTTTCTATTAGAAAAGAAGTCTCTGTAAGGGGAACTTAATGCTTTGATTGCACATATGAATGTTGTTAAATGTGCTTTTGGTTTACGGCGAGGAGTACTGTAGAATGAATAGGATCTCTCCACGCGTAACCAAACATATTAGGTTCGAGTTGTAAGAATGGAGAAACTCTTGTTATAGAGTTGTTTTTATGAGGCCTATAGGGTGCAAAACCACATTAAACAGGCTAGTAGGCTTTGAAATATGGGATGTTTAAACAAAAAGAAGTGTATTTGGTTTCCCAAATCACCATCTTTCGATATGAGTATATCACAAATAATTCGAACTTTGGTTGTTTATACATTATTGTGACATTGATGTTACTTGTTGTGCATGGTTGATGGCAATGAAGCTGCTTCAGATTCAAATGGAGGATCAAGTGATGAAGCTGCTCAAAATGTCTTCACACCTTTCAGAGCTTACTCTGCACGCAAAAGGGTAAGTGAATTAATTCCATAACAAAGTTAGCGAATCGATCAAATCCATTATGTTTAACACGATACTCCTATTTTAGCTGTGTGTTGTCTTGCTATCCGTTCATACAAGTAGTCGTAGTATTGCTCCTGTAGCTTCTCGTCCTTCAGTTTCTGTTACTATCTGTTGTTTCTTTTACTTCGTTTATCATATTGTTTTGTTGTAGTTAGTGTTTTGTTACTATGTTTTCCTTGCGCCACGGGTCTACCGGAAACAGCCACAACCTCTCTATCTCTGAGGTAGGGTTTAGGTCTCGTACACTCTATCCTCCCAGACCCGTTAGTGTTGTGAAAAGCGCTGAAGCGCTCGCTTAAAGAGTGAAGCGAAGCGACAGTGGGTCGCTTTTTACACTTGAAGCGTTGGGGCCAGAATAAAGCTCTTGCTTTATGTCCAGAAGCGAAATCTGACTTCCAACTTTGTTTTTTTCTTTCTTCTTCTGTATTTGTGTTGGTTGATTAAGACGACTGATTTTTAGTATTTTAGTAGTTTGCTTGAATGCTTGTTATGACTATCTATTCTCTTTTTAATTTGAGTATTGAATGATTATGTTATTTATTGAGCTCTTGGTTATTTATTTTTGCGTGTTTAATATTTTTAAATTTTGTACTAAATAGCGCTTTAATGGAAAAAAGTGTGCGCTTCGCTTCACGCTTCTCGCTTCTATGAAGCGAGCCCTCTTGTCGCTTTTCAAAACACTGGTTCTACTTAAGTATTTTGCACCGTTAAAGTACTTTATAGATTACCTGGAGTAGCATCATACTTCCTCTGTTTCAATTTGTTTGTCTGGTTTTGACTTGACACGGAGTTTAAAAAAGTAAAGTAGACTTTTGAATCTTTTGATCTTAAACTAAAGATACATCGAATGTACCAAAATGTTCTTTAATCTTGTGATCTTAAACATGCCATGTGGAAAGTTAGAATTAAGAGTTGCTAGAAAAGGAAAGAAACGTTCTTTTTTAAACGGACTTAAAAGGAAAGTAAGAAAAACAAATGGAAACGGAGGGAGTACTCCCTTGATGGAAATTTAGCAAAATCTTAGTTTATTCCAAATGGCTGTTGAGGTTATTGCAGATAGTAGTGAAAGAGATTGTCGTTGAGAATACTGACGTGACCAAGGGACTTATCGACTACATCAACAATCACTGTGTCACCAACGTTGTTCTTGGTGCATCGTCTAGGAGTGCTCTTGGCAGGTTATTATATCTCAATGTCAATGTATCCGTTGCTTATGATGCTTCATTACCGAAGAAAAGAACTTGGCTTATATAACCTTTGTTGCAGGAAATATTGGACTCATGATGTGCCAACGATGATGAATAAGGCTGCGCCAGAATTTTGTACTGTCTACGTAGTTTCAAAAGGCAAGCAACAATCTGTCCGGCCAGCAGTAAAACCTCTAGCTTCTCCTGCACCAGCAAGACAATCATCCTCATCAGCGTGGTCACCGTCTAGGTTAAGTAACTCCTCAGACGATTCATCCAGGTATAAAAATAACCAAGTGATTGTATAAAACTGGTCAACCTTAGTTTCATTTTGTCTATCCGAAAACAGCCTAGAGACCTTTGTGGTAGGGGTAAGGTGTGCGTACACTCTGTATATCCTCCCCAGACACGTTGTTGTAGTAACGTTATGCATATGTAAAGTTTGTACTGCTGAACTAAGGAATAGATGAACGACTAAGTTTCCTTATGATCTAAGCAAAAGTGTTAATTCTTTCTGTGCTAGCAAACTTTAATGAAATCGATGGTGCAAAAAATAGGTTAACATATACGAGAGCTGAGCAAAAGATTGCAGAATCTGACAAGATGAGGCTATCTAATGGATCGATAGATAATCTTCATGCTCCCGAGACAACAAGTTCACAAAGGCACACTCCTCAATCAGATGGTAGTATGCGGTATGCTCGTATTAGCCCTAGATCAGTTGATCTAACGGGCGAAAATCTTGACTTCACACAAGTTGGAATCAAAGATACTGCAATGAATGGAAACTCAGCATATGCAGTAAGTGCAATATAATCATAGAAACTATGTTGCAACACAAATTCGTTGCTTAATAGACGTTATGAGCATTTCCATTATATGGAAAGAATTAAATTTGCTCTGCAATGACCTCTGTCTCATCGTATGTGATAATGCAGATGGACGCTGAGATGAAAAGACTAAAACTTGAGCTAAGGCAAACTTTGGATATGTACAATGCAGCTTGCAAAGAAGCTATCATGGCCAACCAAGCGGTAATAGTTCGTTTTCTAACTGCCTAGAACCATAAAGTTGAAGACCATCTAAAACAGCAAGAAAGAAATTTATCGGCACAACTATCTGCAAAAATCGTAAGAAAATCTTGAGCTGAGGGTCTTTCTGAAACAACCTCCCTACCTCTGAGGTAGGGTTAAAGTCTGCGTACACTCTATCCTCCCCAGACCCCACTTTGTGGGATTACGTTGGGTCTGTTGTTGTTGTTGTAACTATCTGCAAAATAACACTGAACGTAGAACTTGCATTGTGTCATACAAATCATAATTTCAAACCTTGTTTAATAGTTAAGCGATTTAAAAGAAATTATAAGGGAACTCATGTTTCAACAAATTTTACTACCAAGAGTAGAATCAAGCAGCTTCCAACTCCCAAAACTACATGGATGCATTCAGCATTTTTTATGGGGAGTTATTCTTCCTCCCTCTTCTCATCCCGGTATAAGTTTTTCATGTGTCATATGTTGTCTAAATTTCAGGCTGACGAGCTTAATAGATGGAAAATGGAAGAAGCTCGCAAGTTTGAACAAGCCCGTCTTGCTGAAGAGGCAGCTCTCGCGATTGCTGAGACCGAAAAGGCTAAATGCAGAGCTGCTATTGAAGCTGCCAAGAGAGCGCAAAAGCTGGCCGAGATAGAAGCACAAAGAAGGAAATATGCGGAGTTAAAAGCTAAGCGAGAGACAGAAAGAAAGAAACAAGCAATGAATGTTCGATCTGAGAATGATGTGCGTTATAGGAAGTACACGATAGAAGAGATTGAGGTAGCCACCAAAAAATTCTCAGCTTCACAAAAAATTGGAGAAGGTGGATATGGACCTGTTTTTAAGGGAAAACTAGATCACACACCTGTTGCCATTAAAGTTCTGAGTCCTGATGCTGCACAAGGGAAGAGACAGTTCCAACAAGAGGTAACCCTTTGGCGTTTACCCTCTCTTTTACAATACATATTAAGATATGGCGCGTCCTGCATTATTTGCGCTGAGCAACTTCATTTTCGATATAATCTTGTGCATTCATTGAGTCACTTCTAGAGTTAATTACACGCTATGCAACGAGGGAATCATGATACATTGCAGAAAGTAGACAAATGCATGTATGCTGATACAATGCATAACATGATTAGTGTTTTCTTAATTTATGTATGCTTATCTAAAAGCTTCTTGATTATGCGCATACGCTTTGTGTAGAATTTTTTACCAGTATATATATGAGCCCGTCTTAGAGATGTCCGGTGAAACTTTTGTTTGAAAATGATGGTTTACTAATGTCAATGGGATAGATTTTCACTCACTGCTATAAACTAAAATGTTTAAAACATGTTGTAGCTTGTAATTGACAAGTTACCTGTTGATGCACATGAAAAATAATTTTTCGTTTACAGGTTGAGGTTCTGAGTCTCATTAGGCATCCGAATCTGGTGCTACTATTAGGTGCATGTCCTGAGTATGGGTGTTTAGTTTATGAGCTTATGAACAATGGAAGCTTGGAAGATCGGCTGTTTCGGAAAGGTAATACTCCTTCAATTCCATGGGAAATACGCTTCAAAATTGCTGCTGAGATTGCAACCGGGCTTCTATTCCTTCACCAAGCAAAACCAGAACCACTTGTTCACCGCGATCTAAAGCCAGGAAATATTCTGTTGGACAAAAATTATGTCTGCAAAATCAGTGATGTTGGTTTGGCAAGGTTAGTACCACCATCAGTAGCCGATAGTGTGACACAATATCACATGACTTCAGCTGCCGGGACATTTTGTTATATAGATCCTGAATATCAACAAACAGGAAAGTTAGAGACGAAATCAGATATATATTCGCTTGGTGTGATGTTGCTCCAAATTATTACTGCAAGGCCTCCAATGGGTTTAACTCATCACGTTGAGAGGGCCATCGAGAAAGGTAAGTTTGCAGATTTTTTAGATCCAACAGTGCCAAACTGGCCGGTGGAAGAGGCTCTTATGTTTGCAAAATTGTCGCTCAAATGTGCTGAGCTAAGGAAGAAAGACAGACCAGATCTTGGTTCAGTTATCGTCCCTGAGCTTAATAAGCTTAGTGAATTCGGAATGAGCAACATGTCAAGTATCGCTAGCTAAACTTTGCCCTCGTGCATCTTCAATACTCAAAGATATCGCCCAAACACACACGATGGATAAACTACTGTCAGCCTCATGGCTTCTTCTCGTTATTAACATCTAATCGAGTGCAGTAAACATCAGCGGAATAGTGCATTTTCCTTTTTCGCGAGTTCATCGAGTTGAAGTTGAAGGAAAGAAAAACCTTTGAGTGTTCAACTTGTTGAAACATTAAGATCAAAAGCAAAGTGATGAGTGACAATGTGATATACATTTTTACCTGTTCTTGCAGGATTCCTGATTTATAATTTGAAAATGCTGCTTCTGTTTCACTTTTTTGAATCGCGCGAAGTATATTGGTTAATTACTACTACAACAACATACGCAGTGAAATCCAGCAAGCCTAAATCCCTCGAGTATCATAGCCGAAACATAATAAACAACATATGTAACGAATATCAAAAGCAAGAAACTGCATGAATATAAGGCTAATACTGCGATCGGTACGATGCTCTGAACTACCACCAAGCAAGACAACGTTCAACTACCTACTAACTTACTATGCTAATCGGCGACCTCCATACCTTTTATCAAAGGTCATGTTCTCGGTGAGTTGAAGTTGTGTCATGTCCTATCTAGCTAATCATACCTCTCCCCATGGGCGAAGCCACCTTATGGCCACGAGGTTCATCCGAATCCACTTCGGCGGAAAATTATACTATTTATACATCGTTAAAATTATTTTTTTTATGTATATATAGTTGATGTTGAACCCCCTTCAACTAGTTCGTGTGCTTACTCCTTTCGATTTTGAACCCCAAAATTCTGGCTCCGCCACGGCCTCTCCCCAATACTTTTTCGCATGACCTCTACCTCTCTTCGTACACACTATATCCAATCGATCTTGTCACATGTTTCACTTAAACATCTGCGCTTCTCATCTTCACATGTACAAACCATCTCAGTCTCGCTTGATCATCAACTGTCCACCAAACTTAAAATGGAAAAGCAACAAATATACCCTTGAACTATGATAAACGTATATGCCTTCTGTCGTACTTTGGGTACATATATATATGCCCCTATCGTTTTAATGAAATGGTACGTGTATGCGCTCAATATTCAAATCCAAATCCAAGGAGGATTGATGGAATCTTCAACTAATGAGGATAATTTAGTCCCTTAATATTCAACTAAATTAGATTAATCAATTAAGAGCTTAATCATTGGATTAACATTTAACACGATAATTAAGTGCATTGATATGACGTAACAATCACAAAGGATAATTATAATCTTTTCTCAAAGTAATTATTTGATTATTATTTAGTTGTTTACATTAATTAAGCATCAAATCGGGGTTGTTCCTCCCTTAATTAGAGGTCTCGGGTTTGAGCCCTGCGTATGGAAAAATCCTTGGTAGGGAGCATTTTCCCCCGAATGAGGCCCTATGCGGCGCGAATCCGAATTAATCGGTGAGAAAAAAAAAAAAAGTTAAAAGCATCAAATCTAAAACCCCACAAAATGGAATTTAATTATATTTTATTTATTTATTTAAAAAAAGGTGGGAATTTGTTAAATTCTAGCAGAATAACTCACTAATTATTTGGACACGTCATTTTTTCAGCATTTTGTCAAAGGTTCCTTTATCCTTTTTTTTCAGCATTATTGTGATTTAATTATTATTAATATAGAAAAAGATCAAATATACCTCTAAATTATTCAAAATGAATCAGCTTTATCGTTCATTATTTCTTTTGGCTCAGAAATACCTTTATCATTACGTTTATTAACGCTTATCAAGTATCAAAATAGCTTCAAAACAAAAAGAATAAGGCAAATTTGCCCTTGAATTAATTTATTTTTTTTTTAGCATTTTGTCAAGGGTTCCTTTTTCCTTTTTGTACAGCATTATTGAGATTTAATTATTAATAATTAATAAAAAGCATATATACTTTTTGCGCCACATTAAATATTCTCGTGTCTTCACGAATATGAGTGATGTGTTCATCTCTTATTGGTTAGAAAATATCATAATTTATTTCTAACTTTAAGTTTACCCTTTTGACTTTTGACTTTATAAAACAACAAATAATTTTTATTAGGAAGCATTTTATCTTCGATATGAGATTTACTGAGACGAGCTTAATTTAATCGAGCTCAGTATAAATATTGGATATCGAGTGAAAAATTTAAAAAATAAAAAAACTATTAAATCCTAGGAGTACTTTGTTTTTTAGAAAGAGATTGTTAAGAAATAAATGTATTTTATAAGTTAAATGTGTTCTTTCTCACTTGTAAATTAGTTTTTTAGGTTAATTTTTCATGTTTCGTCTATAACAATTTTTTTCTTTATTATTTTAGAGCAGGTTGATTAATGTTTGAGCTCATGAAAGGTTAATTTTTCATGTTCCGTCTATAACGATTTTTCGTTGTTATTATTAGAGCAGGTTGACTCGACCTGTCGCTTGAGTTTATGAAAGGTGTCAGCTATAGCAGATAGTAAAAAACTAATTATAAAACACGTATGATTTATTAATTCTATTCATTTCTGCTTAACCTATTTCAGTTCATCTAAAAACTTGATGCACTCGTTATAAAGAGTATTAAAAAGAACACATATTCCTTTTGGATTGGATAAATTCCCTATCAAGTACATACATATAATATTAAGAAATACATTTATTCCTAACATGATGGAATTGTCTAGTTATTTTCATCTTCTATATAAAGTCCATAAGAGTACACACTTGTTTCCTCACACAAATCAAATCATAAATCATAATCTTTTTGTTATTTCTAATTCTATCTCCTTCTAGAAGTACAAGAATAAAATAAAAAGGATGATATGCTGCACAAAGCATTTTGCGTTGATAAATTTAAAAAAAAAAAAAAAAAACACGATATTCTAGAGGATATGGTATAGATCGTCGTCTATTCTAATGTAAGTATTAGTGACTATTAAAAGAGGGTAATTTATTATACGAAGGTGACAGAAGAGAGTGAGCACACATGATGTTTTCTCACATAACGTATATGGATGTTTGAAGTTATGCGTGCTCACCCTCTATCTGTCACCTACTTTTTTTTTATATATATATCTAGACCTTAGATGTTATAAATATATTTTGTTTTTAACTCTTTTATGTGCATGCAGAATGAAAGTCTAAGAGTAACGATAAACTTAGTTTTGTATGATTTGTTGATAGTGGATTTGAGTCGTGGAATCAACGATTGATGCTGCATTAGGTAGGGTTTTCCGAAGCCTTCGTAGAAGACAGGATGCTTTATACAATACGAGTTATGCTTTTATATATGTATATTTGTCTACCTATGTATTTTCCTATATATTCAGTCTTCTAAATATTTTACATGTAGATTTTATCTCGATTCTTTTCATATCAATATCCTTTTAGGGCTTGGAAATTCCCAGAGTTTTGAATTTAATTTTTTTATATATTTAGAAATTTTTTATTATACATATAAGATTTTGATCAAAAGTATTGCATTCTGTCAAATTCATGTTCATTAGCGTCTAACTACATCTTGAAGGTCTCGAAGACATGACAACAAAGTCTCCTTTGATACGGAATGCCAAAAAATTTTGTAATATGATTTTCTTTGTACGATACAAATTTGAATTGGTCCAGGCTAAGTTCTTTTAGCAAGAATTTGAATTAGTCGAATAGAGTTTTGACCATCACAAAAAAGTTATGCTTGAATTAAAAATCTGCTGATGTTGTCAACACTTCATACTTGTAATGAGTTAATATTTTGTACACCTTTGGTGTATAGATTTTTTATTTCATAAGGTAAATTAAGTAAATTGTTAGAAACTTTTTTTATAGTTCAAAATAAGTGAATTTTTTAAAATTCAAAAAAATTGTTGAGACTTTAATTTTTTTTCCCTATTTACCCTTTCTTGTAATAAGGTTTTCAACTAATATGTACACTTTACAGGAGAATAGTTTGAGATAATCAAAAAGTTAACAGTGAAAAGTAATATTTAATTTATGTCCTTAAATATTTTTTTAAAAGATGTGTCATATTTCAAGAATTCACTTAATATGAACTATATAGAGGTGTTAAGTGGGTCGGGTCGGGTCAATTCGAAATTGGCCCGTGAAATTTAACCGGGTTGTGGGCCGTTCCGGATCCACGCTTGGTTAAACAGGACGGTCCGGCTCCGGGTCCAACAGTAAAAATTTTAAAAATAACTTTGAACCGGCCCATTTAATCCAATCCGGTCCAACCCATCTAAACCTGGATAAAACCGGTTATAAATCCGGTCAAAAACAAAAAAAAAAGTTTTTTGTTCAATATACACTATATATACCCACCTATAGATATTTTAAATACGTTAAACAATATATATACACTATATATATAGTATATACTACATTAGAATTTAAAAAATATTAAATATATACATACTACTTTAAATAAAATATACTACAATATATACACACACACTAAATATATAGTTATATACTAATTTATAAAACATATACATATGTATACGTTAAATATATACGTCTATAGAAGATATACACACATATATACGTACCATTCAATATATACATACTATTTAAAATAAAATATACTACAATATATATACTACAATATATACACACACTATATATATAGTTATATACTAATTTATAAAACATATACACATATATACGTTAAATATATACGTCCATAGAAGATATACACACATATATACGTACTATTCAATATATACATACTACTTTAAATAAAATATACTACAATATATACACACACTAATTTATAAAACATATGCACATGTATACGTTAAATATATACGTCTATAAAAGATATACACAAATATATACGTACCATTCAATATATATGTACTACTTTAAATAAGATATACTGCAATATATATACTACAATATACACACACACACTATATATATAGTTATATACTAATTTATAAAATATATACACATGTATACGTTAAATATATAGTACTTTAGAAAATATATACACATATATATACATACCATTCAATATATACATACTATTTTAAAATATATGTACTTTTTTAAATAAAACATATGCTACTTAATATAATAAATTAATAATATTTTATAGTAAATTAGTAATATATTAAAACTAAGTGTTTAAGTTAAACTAAAAATTCAATTTAAATCACTAAATGGAATAAATTACAAAGTAAGGACTAAGGAGTGAATGAATGTTGAATTTTATTGATTGCAAAATAATCCAAAATTTATAATTTACATGGATGAAAAATCTACAAATTTTGCATCATTTTTCCCAACTCATGCATGTTAATATTAACGGGAACTTGCATAGGATAGTCAAAGTCAACGGGGGCAAAACCATGCATTGGACTTGATTCTGCTGAGTTCTCCTGTGAAATAATTTCTTCAAGTCTCTGCTCGTTGTTCAGCTCCCCTTTCATTCCTTGATTTCTTCGTTCGGCTCTAATCCAATCTCTAAGGCAAACTAGAACATTCATTGCATTGCTTCCCAATGAATGTCGATTGTCTCCAAGCTGTTGTCGTCCCTGACTAAAAGCGCTCTCCGATGCAACGGTTGACATTAGAATATTCAGAATATCTCTAGCTAATCTTGAAAGCACAGGATAGTGTGTTTCATTACTCCTTCAACAATCCAACGTGTTGATCCGTCGTCTGCGATCCTCTAGCGGCGATCGAAGATAATACTTAAACTCTTCCCGATAAGTTGATGTATAAGCTCCCTCCTCAACACTGTTTCAACAAGGTAAATCATAAAAGGAATCAGGAAAACTACTATGTGCCGGCCTTTTAGAAGATGATGGCTCATCGGGAGGATGAGGAGCGACAGTTGGAGTGATATTTCTTGGTACAGCTAAATCAACTAAATCAGCATAGTGGTATATAATTTATCTATGTAAGCGTTCGCATCACCCATAGACGTTCACAAGTCAGGTTGTACTTGTTCAAAACCATTGTTAGTATTTATCTATAAGTTAGAGTAAATAAGAGTACTAAAGTGGCACATAATAGTATATTTCATACACGGATTTAGAATAGCACCAACCAAGTAAATAGGGGGAATCGAAAAAAAATATTTTTAAAATTTAGCAAACATGGCACCAACAGCTTCTTTGTAACCTTTTTTATTTTTATATTATTTGAGCAAAACAGAAATATCATCTATATATGCCAAAATATTACAAACAGTAGGATAATAAGCACCGAAAAATTGAACCACAACTATATAATTTTTCGCAAAAACTTAACAAGATCATTAATTGCAGTCCAATCAGAATCATATAGTATATAATCAGCAGAATCAACAAAAGAACCACAAATTTAGTTAAAAGATAGTGTAATAAGAACTCTATATTTATAACAAGTTTTTAAAAAATCATACGTAGCATTACATGGAGTATCATATTTTTCAGGCATCAATATCGGTGTAAGTCCATTTTGTTCACATGTAAGTTTAAAGTCCCTAATTCTTGATATTCGATTATTTTCTTGAATAAAATCAACGGCAAGGCGAATTTTTTCAATATAAAATTCAAAAAACTCAAGACCGTCTCTTACAATTAATTATATATAAGACAAGCACGCTTAACATGAAAAATTCCAGGTAACGGCAGAGATAACTTAGATTTTAAATTTTTAATAGCAATCTTGTTGTTAGAAGCATTATCAAAAGCAATACATAGGATTTTATTTTCGATACCATAAAATTCAGCAACTTTAGCAATCGAATCAGCAATAAAATCTCTTGTATGTTTACGATCTTCATCATATAAAAAAGCAAGAATATGTTTTTGCATAACAAAATTACTATCTATTCAATGACAAGTAACGGTTAAATATTTATTTTTATGTACAACACGACCACGATCAGAAGTTAGGGACATTCTACATTGAATATTTTTTAATAACGTTGATAAATAAAAATAATATTGTGAATGAAGTCTAAAAATATTGGCCCGACAAGTACTTCTAGAAATACCATTAAACATAAGATTATAAATTGCTTGAATATAATGAATAAAGACATCAGAAGAAGGAAAATTAAAAGGCAAACAACCCACAACTACCATTTTAATTATTTTTTCCCGATCACTTAATTTATTATACTTCTTCATTACCTGATTGGTTGTTGGGTCCATTCTAGTTTGTGTTGGCCTACCAACATCTGCACCACCTTTTGCAATTTTTAACTCTCTATCTTGATTATCTCTTATATGTTTCATTAACATACCCGTACCCCCTTGTTTGCCTCCTCTTTTATGCTTATATATTTGTTGACAAATATTGCATTGCACCTCAATATCTGATATACATTCAAAAAATTGTCATGCAATACTAGTTGGTTTACGAGGTTTTGGGGCATGGGGAGGAAGGGGAGGGAGATTAACCGATTCAGATCTAACGTTAGCATTTCCTACTCGGGCGTCTCACCAATATTTTCATCATCTTCGTCTAAATTAACCGCATCTACTTCATTTTCTTCTTCTATACCATAATTTTTCTGAGCTTCTACATAATTCATATCGTGAGCACCTGCACCTATTTCTTCCTCAAAAGGTTGATTAAGCGGTATCGGAGGCGAAGGCACACGGATATATCTACTACTTAAAGTACCTCTACCACTAGTAATTTATTTTTTACTACCACTACCACTTTCGGGACAAAAAAATTTAACACCTTTAGTCACGAGGTTTCTTAATTTATCCATAACATAAATTAAATTAAAAAAAATTCAAAATACACAAATATAATAAAATTAAATATTCAACAATTAATACACTGATTAAAATTAAACGTAATAGATGGAATGATAATACCTAATTTTGAAAGTATCCGAAGGTTGCAACTTTAGAAACTTACACTCATACTTTGTAATCACAAAATTAAAAAATTAAAGTGAGCACTTTAGAAATATATAGAATATTTGAAATTGAGATTTGAGAGAGAATTAATTTGAGAGAATGAAAAATTGTGTGAAAAATGATTTGAAAGTGTCGGGTATTTATAGATTTTTTTTTGGGTTTAAAAAAATAATTTAATTGAAAAAAGTTTTTCTTTTTTAATAAAAAGGTGTTTTTAGCCGTTTTCGGTTCCCACCGGCTATATTACCGTTGGGCCCAACGGCTATAATGACCCAACGACCTTTTTTAATTAAAATTTAATTTTAAAAGATAACAAAAACTAATCGGCTCGGGCCGGTTAACCGGCGGGCGTGGGCCGGGCCAGGTTAACCGGGCTTAACCCAAAAAAAATAATCTGAATCGGGACTCGATACCCTACAGACCATGGGCTAACCGGGCCGATTTTCTTAAGTGGGACAGTTCGGGCCGAGTCAACTCGGCCCGTTTGACAGGTATAAGAGTGGGTAACAATTAACAACCATATAAACAAGTTGTTCAAGAATGCTCAAGTTTTCAAATTCTTTCGTGTTTAGTCGGACTCAGGATTGAAGTTTACACCTTCGATTTTGAAGTTTTAACCTCGTGTACGAATTTTAACTTCAATTTCACATCTAAAATTGAATTTACGTAATTCAAACTTCAGAACTAAATATCCAAAAGGAGGATGAGGAGAAATTTAAAGACTGTCATTTAAAGATTGATCAAAATTTTCAATTTTTATAAAATTTGGTCTTCTCATAGTTCACAGTTAAGACATTTAAATTTGATTATTGAAGTTTGACTCAAATGTCGAATCTGAGTTTTGATTTTAGTAATACAAACATTGATTCCAAATTGGAGTGATTACCAGAACGAATACGAACCATGAAAGCATACAATCTTTTAGACCTTCGGAATTCGAAGGTAGAGGTGTCAGAAAAGTTACCACAGGGATAACTGGCTTGTGGCAGCCAAGCGTTCATAGCGACGTTGCTTTTTTATCCTTCGATATCGGCTCTTCCTGTCATTGTGAAGCAGAATTCACCAAGTGTTGGACTGTTCACCCACCAATAGGGAACATGAGCTGGGTTTAGATCGTCGTGAGACAGGTTAGTTTTAGCCTACAGATGACAGTGTCGCTGTCATGCCCCAAAATTCCATCGGGCCGGACTGGCACCCGAAGCCGAGAAGGCCCGGGAGAACCCGTTCAAATACCTGTACTTTCACTTACATGTCACCAAAAATTTGGGCAGCACTTCGTTGCATATAGAAGGATCTAATTACCTGTATCAGCACAACAGGCACAAATATATATATATATATATATAATACTTGGCCGTCGGGGCCACCACATATACAAATATAACATCACTATATAAACTTCCATGACTTTATCCTTCCTTATGTCTACAAAGCCTCTAGGATATACATGACATAACTAGGGCCGGGACAAACCCCCGCCCACACATGACTCTTGTACAATAACAAAACATAAGGAACCGACTCGGAAAGCTCCGAAATAAATTAGAGCTCACCAACAATAGCTGTATGACCTGGCTCCTATCTATACTCTGAATGAGCTAAAGCACATGTGCCTGCTGTATGAAATGCAGGTCCCCCCCTCCCCGTGAGGGACGTCAGCACGAAATATGTACTGAGTATGTAAAACTGTAAATAATCACATGTGATATGGGAGATTAAGAAAATCAGACACAAGTGAATAAATCATAATAGAAGTGAACCACACTTCATAAACACTTTTAGGATCATGTACATTAGCATTAATCTGAATTGGGTTCTTGAATTCAAACACATTTGTGGTACGGTATACATTCATTCATTTCATTCTTTACAATTATCATTCGTCATTACCTCCTCCTCCCGAACCTCCAACCACCTAACAATAATCAATACTATACCGTACTGTGACCATTAGGCTGCCCCCAGTACATATCAACTGTAATCATATCAAGTATCGGGATCGGCCCATGCTAGGCTTAAGCCCCTGAGCTACCACCCACAAGTAACACACATAAGAGATCTTTCCAATAACTTAGTTCAAAAGCTTTTGAGATTATTACATTAGTGTTCATGCCAATATAGTACCTTTGGAACAATGATACATCAATAGGAACCAAGTAATAGACCTTCTATACAATAACGATGTAATAAAGACTCATTGGTACATCAACAATGTGTTTCAGAATCATCAATATCACAACAATGAAATAGGAACCTTTTGGTATATCAATGAAACATTTTAACACTTTATAGAATGGAAACAACTTCGTTGGTAACGTAGAACAATACATGTTTTTGGACAACCTCGGAATCTTATTTGATGGAACATTGGTGTTTTTATGCCAAAGAACATTGTTAGAGTATGCTTTACATACCTCGTTGTAGATTTGGATACCAATTCAACACAACTCCCCGCTTTTACAAATCACTTATCTACAATGAAATGTTTGGTATCTAGTATTAGCAACCCAACACCACAATTTTCTTCCATAATTCCATACAACCAATATTTGCAAAGCATTCCAAAAACCAACTTGAACAATAGGTTTATGTGTATATATATATATAATCATTATTTCAATACCACATCATCACACCAAATCCCTTCACAAATCAACATAATCCAACCATGCAGAAGAATAATCCAACATCATTTCCAATCATTTTTCAACAACAATCAAATAACATACTTCTTATGCTCACATGCATATATATACATATCCATATAAATAACACCAACATAATTTACATCCTTACCATAAAATGGCCCTTTTGATTTCGAAGTCCTGTTGGCACAAATAAGGGGTGCTTCTCGAAGCCCTCGAGACGGTGAACACAACTACGGAATCAATTTGGATTTTCTACGGTTGAATCACAAGATAATTGGAGTTGAAATTAGGCTAGGGTTTCTTATTCTTCAATAACTTGGATGATAAATGATGGATATGAGGCTAAGTATATGTATATAATGACCAATTTTCGTCCATGAGGTGATGTAAAATGACCATATTGCCCTTAAAATTTAAGTAAATCCGAATCTGTCCATGGTGGACTGTTTTGATAGGCTAAAGTAAATCGACCATAACTCTTTGATCCGATAATGGATTTGGGTGAAAACAATTGCATTAGAAAGAAGACTCTCGGAGCTTCTCATCGATATATAACAGCTCACATAGTTCTTTTTGTACAAGGAGTTATGATCGTTTAAAGTCAGCCAAAAATCTGTTTGGCTGCAGTACTTTTGTGTGCAGAAAATTTCTGCACATTTACTGTTCATTGCGTCCACCGTTTTCAAGTTTCGAACATGCTCGCTTATATCCGATACTCATCTGTTTTCAGAAATCTTTATATCATTGGAAAGCTAACTCGATAAACTTCGCATAGAAACTTCGACGAGCAAATTTCGGTATAACTAAAGTCGATTCCTATACACATATAATCAAACTATACACTTGAAACCATCTTAAAATAATCAATACTCATACTTAAACTCATATATACCTAACTTATGATCAATACATATACTCCAACACATATAACCATGGCTAATGCACGTAATTAAGTACGGGGTGTTACAGTCGCAGTAGTAATTCAACCTAGCACGAGAGAAACTGTTGATTCACACAATTGGTCATCGCGCTTGGTTGAAAAGCCAGTGGCGCGAAGCTACACCAAGGCACCGTGGAACCATGGCACCGTGGCACCATGGCACCGGGCAGCAAGGCACCATGGCACGAAGGCACCGTGGCACCATGGTTCCATGGCTCCATGTCACCAAGGCACCGTGACACCATGACAACAACGCACCGTGGCACAGTGGCACCATGGCACCAAGGCACCGTGGCACCGTGACACTGTGGCACCAAGGCACTAAGGCACCGTGGCACCAAGGCACCTTGGCATTATGGCACCATGGCACCAAGGCACCGTGGCACCATGGCATCACCGTGCCAAAATCAAAAGAGCGTAAACCTACGTTCGATCATCTTAATATTTTCCTGACGTTCATCCATCTTCCTCACCGTTGCATACTCATTTTTTTACATATCCGCTCTAATTATTTATTTTAAGTATATTTCAATGTTACCTCATATGTTGTGACGATTTTCTTAATGTCCCGTCGCCTTTTTTTCAAATTTTTATTTAATATCCTTAAATTAAAATATTTTATATCATTACGTTATTCATACAGATATGCACTCTATTGTTGGTTTAAGGTTACTTCATTCTAATATGCATATTTTGGGGTTGTTACTGATCTGTTATATTCTGGGCGATTTTTCTAATGTCCCCACATTATTTTTATATATTTTTTAATTTTTTATTTAATATCCCTAAATTTAAATATTTTATACCGTTATGTTATACGTACAAATATGCACTCGATTGTTGGTTTAAGGTTAGTTCATGCACTGGAAATATTTTCCTAATGTTTTTATATTTTTATAATTATTTTTTCTATTTTCGATTTATTTTTACTTACTTTTTGAATTTTCATAAATGATATTTGAAAAAAAAATATTTTCTTAATGAATCCGTGGCGAGCGCCGGTGGCCGACGTGGGCGGCGCCCGTGCATAAGCCTCGGTGTTCCTTCATCTCCTCTGCTCCTTCAAGGGCGGGCTATCGTGTCAAGCGGGACTTGCTTCAGCCTTGCAACGTCCGCATGGGCAGCAACGCATGACATATATTGCTGGGAGTTGGGGGCGGTGCTGGGCGTGCATCGACAGAGCATTTGAACGCACGACACGTGAGTTGTGTTCGGTATGTGCGGTTAGGTTGGATCCCTGCTCGAGCAGCAACGTCTTGACCCGCCTGCCATCTCAGTCATAGGGCAAGTGCAATTAAGGTTTGCTCGAAGTCGGTTTCCTGTGTTGCATACCTAATGCCCAGGCATTATCAAGTTTTATCGATCGCCTTTTGCCCCTCACATTTTGTGCGCGGGGTAAATCGAAAGGCCGCCCTCGTGTACCACACCTTCCTCGCTTCATCGTGCGATGTCGTGGTCCATGAGCGACTGTCAGGATTCTCAGATGCGGTAGATGCAGTGGGCATGGGGTCTTCATCGGCTCCTATCT